>OV656823.1:2505000-5005000 GCA_927399485.1 Calamotropha paludella | reverse complement strand
GCGTGGGGAGGCGGAGCACGTGGAGTTGCACTCCAGGCCACCTCCATCTTGGACAGCGGAGACTCAGGTGACGCATACGCACCTCCACCGCACTTTACTGCATAAAAGATTAGGATAGACTTAGATCAAACTCAATTCCTAAGCGAAAGGTATCAAAGAGAACGGTTTAGTACCTTTTTGAACTTAATTTAGTAATTGAAGTGAGAAATAATGGAGGATCCTAAAATACTCTTTCAATATAGATATTATATTTAACAACATATTTATTTTCTAATTTTCAATTTAAAGCATTTTTTTTGTCAATATCTAAGCACTTCAAAGAAGAGATGTTAAATTTGATGAAATACGAATTGACGTTAATTTGTTATAACAAATCATGTTCATACGAAGAGACCATGAAAAGGTATAACAATTTTCTTAAAAGCATCTCAACCGACCATCAACGTCTTAAAGAACTATTTAGTATTTCTAATACTAGCTGGGTCAATACAGTTTGAAAGTGACGGAGACGGGGGACAAGCATGCTATCATAGAAGTCACTCATTGTCACTAAAAGTATCAAGCCGCCTAGTCAAACTCACCAAGAAGTGCAAATTAAAACCGTATCCATAGTACAATCGATAGCATAGAAAGCTAAACACTGCTGTATTGGCCCATCCAATATGGCATGGTGTTAAGTATCTTTTAACTCCATGTATCTGGGTGTGCTATCCACAGTGCATGACACAATTCTGGTACTTTTTAATTTTTTTACAGCATTAATTAAATTGAATAAGAAAAATTTAAACGCATTCAAAAATTTACCCGGGCTGCGGTGTCTTGGCTGATGCTGCTGAGCGGAGAGCCCCTCGCCGTTGGATGATGGAGCCGTATCAGGTGATGTGCTACTACCCACTAAAACAAAAACACCATTCAATCAAACAACTAATCTATCTATATAAACAGTTATATCCATATTGCAAGCTCTACTTAGTAAGTTTGATGGGTTTATAGAGAAATGCTGGAGCACACATTACAGCACTTGTACATTGCATGAGTACATACTGTGGAGTCTCGTCTGCCTCCATGCAGCCTCTGCATAGAGGGCTGGCGGTCACACCTATGACAGATAGGTTTAACGAACAATGACCAGTTATTGTACAAATAACTGTGCAGATCTTGCCTCTGTTCAATCTAAAGAGGTTGCGGCAATTTAAAGTTTTCAATATAGCACAAAATTATTATCCAATAATCTGATAACTTCTCTTATCGAGATCAAACAATTTTGCTATTTTTTATGGCATAGTTGGCATAGTTTGGTGCAACAATGACGGTCCTGGGTTCGAGTACCGGAAGGGTAGATGTTTGTGTAATGGATACGAGCACTTCTACGAGTCATCGGTATTTATGTATATGTCGGAGATGGCGACAGATTAGGTTCGGACACATCTGCTTCGTCTGCCATCTTTTAGTTGAAGAATCAGTGCGTACATCTGATGAGGTCAAGCTCCCAAAGTCTAATATTAGCAAGAGCGAAGGAGCTAGTTTCCTCAGCACTTACTCGTTCGAACATTCACTTATTTACTTGTGACGTCAACACGGCTATCATAGACTTCCACTCGTACTACTGACCCAAAGAATTGTCTATGAAACTTGCATTGAAGCGGCGAAAGATGGCGTTACTTAATTCAATACTCGTTTTAATAACTCCGACATATATTTTTATTAATATTACTTATTTATGTATGATATACGTATGTCTATCCGTTACCCTAGCATCCATAACACAAGCCTTACAATGTTTACTTTGGGCTAGGCTGATTGGTGTGATTGTAAGAAATATTATTATTATTGTGCCGGGCTTACCAACAATCCTCTTCTGTTTGCCGAGTATCTTGGCGCGAGGTGAAGTCTGCTGTTGATGCAACTGGTCCGGCCATATCTCTACAGATTGCCCGCTCATTGGAGTGGATTTCCTAAGAAATTTTAAAGAAGTTTTACTACGGGGTGGATTGAGGCGGCAATAAAGAAATTAAAAGAGAAAGAAAGAGAGAAAGAAAGATTTTTATTGGCCCATAACACAGTCATTTTATATATTATAAAGTAAAAGGATTATAATAATGAAAAAATAAAACAAACGACAATTATGATGGCTAATCAGGACCCTGCTTCAACATAATGCAATTACACTGTGACACGCCACAGAGCATCGGCGCTGGTATTCTGGCAAGGCAAATTGGGAGATGCCGCGGCATACATACAAAATTGATTGTCCTGAGACTGTTTTATTTTTTGTAAATATTTTTACTGTACTAGGTCTACGCTCTTCTTATTATTCTGCCACGTTCTTTTGTCTGCTTTGTGTCTTCTCCGATTTATGCAAGTTTTTTATGTTTTAACATTATTTTAAGCCTTATTATCTAAGCAACAAGATATTTTGTCGAATTTTTCGGCCACGCTCTGATTCACCGAATTAGTATAGAGGATAAATAGTATTATTTAATTTTATGCTAAGATTATAATAAATATAAGAATTTGTGATTACAGTTGATTTGAGTTGGTTTGCAGCATGTTACACTAATACAATCATTTTTTACATACATACAATATTTTTCTGATTTATATTGAACTCTTATGTGTTGAAGTTTAGAGTTGATGAGTTGATAATCGATAGAATAAATATTCCAGTTTTTGGTAAGTTAATGAGCAAGATTGAACATCATTTACTTAATATTAAAATTGTAGCTGCATACCGACTAGTAGGGTGAAAAGAGCCTAGTTAAGACTATCTCTACACCAAACCGAAAAAAAGGAAAAAAAATAGTATCTCCTTGTTAACAACTTATAAACCGTGATTATTATTACCTAGATATATAAATATATCATACCATAGGTTTGATTAATGTTTAATAAGAGTATTTATGCTAAACTTACAAATTAGAAGAGTCGCTTCCAATTGACACAGAGGAACTAGTAGACAGCTGGTGAGCGGATCGAGAGCCTGTAGTAGACTGTAATCAGAATATCATACATTGATAATGTAAAATAATAAATAAGACCTTTTACACTTTTACTTGATACGATATTTTTAGTAGAAAACAGTTCAAATTAACATTTTTACGGATTATTTTTTCTTAAAAGTGATAAAAGTTATATTTACATTTATTTTGTTTAGTGGAGGATGGGACGATGTTGCCATGTTGTCAATTTTTGGCGGAGGATCTTCATAATGCGACGGCTCATCAAAAGAACCCTAAAAGGAAGATATCACAAATATAAATAAGGGATTTTAAATTAAAATATTAAAAAATTAAGAATGATGTACAATTTTAAACTGGTAGTATTTAAACTCATTCGGAGTTTATCTACACCGTTTTATTTAGTATTGATAAGGCCAATCTCATCTAATGTACGAATTTCGAAAAAGATACAATCTCATCTAATGTACGAATTTCGAAAAAGACATACATATTCGTAGTAATAAATAAATTGTGACAATGCTAGTAACAATTTCATGACAACCTGTATAGACTATCGCAATATATCTACATGGTTTTCAGCAAAGAAATTATTTCATCTCATACATAATTGATATATTTAACGAAAATTTATTGATTATTACGACATTTGTTGCAACGCGAACAGCAGCTAAACAATAATAAAGTAAATAAGAGGACTTGTAAAACTATTACACCGATACTATATGTTATGTATTTTCTTGCCTATAATATGAATAGATGGCGCTGATATTCATTTTAAGAAACACTAGGTTTTATCACCACTATTGGATTACCAATAATAATTTATTTAATTTTTTTTTTTACACTCTCAAATGTCATATTTCTATAAGATGTATGTAATATGTAAAACTGTAAAGCTAAAATACGCATGTTAAAATTACTTTCGATGTTAAAAGTAGTTAGCGTTAAACATTGGTGGAACGATCCTAGCTCATAGTAGAAGTCTAAATACGTTTGTAAATTTCGACGCATCTGCCAGCGTCTCGGTAGCTCAGCGGTCAAAGCATTCGCCCGGATAGCTAAAGACCGTGGGTTCGAATCCCACCTGAGTGCTCGGAGGGGTGGTCCTATTTTATATCTATATAATTAAAGAGGTCATGTATAATCTGTAAGCCACAGTCATAATTTGATCTTCCTTTAATTTAAATTTCGCCTCTTTGGTTTCGGGTTTGATAGTACTAACCGGCGCAGTGCTGCCGTGCACTGTGGTGTCCGACTTGTCGCTGGTCTCAGGAATGGCGATCAATTCGCTTTCCGACGATTCCTGTTCTAAGCTCCACTGTTGGTACCTGTATGAAACCGGCAGTCTTAATAGTATAAAATCACCATCCAAGTTTGAATGAATAAAAAACCCGCCAAAACGCTAGACACTTTTATACGTGTTACTAGATATTTGCTTTTAGACAAACTTTTAGCTGTCAAATTGTAATACGTAAAAACATTTGCTGTAAACAAGCAGGTGACGTCACAGATTCATTCGATTCCCAGCATTTTCAATCACGTGGTCAAACATAATATTTTATTTATTTTATTAGTGATTTCTTATAAAAATCATTTCTTATTTAAAATAATATGTGGGCTAAATTGGTTTAAAAAATGTTTACTGTTAAGCTAACAACAGTTTTATCTATATTTTCATTATAGTCAAATACTTTATCACCAACCAATATGATAAGGTACTAGTTTGTTGGAATTTTATGATGTTCGAATAATGCAAAAGAAATTATTTCTAATATTTGAATTGAAAAAATAGTTCCAAGCACATATACAGGATTAACTTTGGGTTCAACCAAATCGTGTCTTGTGATTCTATAGCAATAAATCAATAAAATATAAACCTTTTTTGTGTACTGACGATATATGAAGCGCGTGTAGGTTGTACAAACGAATATGAAAATTTGAGATAAATTGCACAGTCATAATAAGCAAATGTATAAAAGAATATATTATTTTTTACATTTTGTAAGCCATATTTGATTTTGGTGGAGGACCCAATAAATCCTGAATGGCTAAATTTGTTAAAGGTTATCATTCAGCTTATAATTCTAAACTTAAGGTTAAACCACAGATCATAAATTCCCCACCCTAAACTGAAAATGCTTACTTTCATTCTTAATAAGCGCTTGAAGACCATAAACGTACTGTCAACAAAACACCATCCTATACAAAACTTTCAAATATTTTCATATGATTTTCAGCTTCAATTCCAAGACAATTTAATTCAATATTAATTGAGGAAATGTGTGTTAGATTGGCCATGCTATTATCTGTAACTATTACAACTGAATAACGTCATATGACTAAAGTTATGACGATAACATTGAGTATTAACTTGGTAGGCTTGCTAGGCTCCTCCCAATGGGTGTGCATATGAGCTGGAGACTTGTGCTGCAATTTAGGTTTCCTCTCTAGAGGCCCGAGCGGGCTGCAGCTGCTTCCAGGTGTTGGGGCCACACCAGCCGTCGGTTCCAGCTCCGTCTTCAATGAGGGCTGGCTTAAATCTGCAGGGAAATGTTAATAGGTAATATATAACTAACTTTATACTGAAATTAACAAGAAATCAGATATGAACTAATGAGATTTAATTTGTTTTAATATAAATTTTATTTATTTTGACCAAATAAATATTATTATAATCATAACCAAATACCTACTCATAATCATTAGATGCTAATACTTTACGGAGCATGGACGTTCCATGCAGGTAAAAGGGGGGTTAAGCACTGCAAATGTAATCGAACTCTACCTAAAGTGTGCCATCTAAGGCTCTAGAGAAATAATTAAGTTTTTAGTCATCTTAATCGCAGGTCGAAAGGGTCAACCACTGCGCCTATCTATTTAATCTTAATCTTTCATAATACATTTCGAATTTAATTCATTAAACGAACTTAAATTAACGAATCCTTTCAGTAATATTCGTTCAGTTGAGTTATGTTCAATATTATATTATCTAGTGCTGTGATGAATGCGAGAATTTGTACCTAGGTCTCAGTTTAAACAAAGTAATGAATATTATTATACTGCATTACTGTTGGTATTATTATTATTGTTTTTTTTTTAATATTAACTACGGTTACCTCTAGCCCGCGCCTGAGGCATGACGATCATGGGTGGAATCCGCTTACACTGGTGGTACTGTGCCTCCACTGTGTTTAATACGATCCGAACCAGAGACTGCACTTGGCTGCATAGAGTGCCCGTCGTATAGTGATACTGAAAAGTTAAATTAAAACATATTTTAAAGCCAAACTCTTTCACAATATATAAAAGAAAATAAAACTTATGAGGTGACATTCTAAATTGAAAATATTAACCCAAGTAGTCAAAATTAGACTTAAATAGATAGCACGTATTTTCCGTTGGTATTGCATAATTAGCGAAATACACATATATAGAGAATCGGAACTTCAACTTAGTTAACTGTCGGTCATATTTAAGCTGTAAATAACAAGCTAAATGACGACAACGACAAGCAAAGAAAAGTTTGATTGGAAGTCATTTTGAATACTAGTTGATTTCTTTTCTAAGCAACCTTCGTAAGAGCCAAGAGTCTAATGCCTGTGCCTAGAAATAGGCGGCATAAGGCGGCATATGATCAGTCATCGGATTTGTCACCAGAAAACTTACTATCTGGAACTCTTTCGTACTTCGAAAAGCATATTAAACCGTCTGTCCCGGCTATATCTTCAGTCGTTACCACTCATCAATCCGCATTGGACCCACGTGATACATAATGACCCATTCTACGATGTTTATTTTGGCCATAGAGAAAAAAAATGCTGATAATGATAAAACTTACTTTACGATTAGATTGTGTTTTGCTGTACCCAACAGAGTCTAAAATTGTCTAATATAATGTAAGTATATATGCATATACCTACTTGACGACCGTTTGGCAGTAGCGTTCCTGCCTTTCGCCCCGATGGTCCTGGGTTCGAGTCCCGGAAGGGGCAAATATTTGTGAGATGAATACGAGTATTTTTACCTGAGTCATGGTTATTTATATATATATATATATATATATATATATATATATATATATATATATATATTTCGGAATATTATTTACCTATTAATCATATATGTATATCCGTTACCCTGGTATCGGTAACACAAGTCTTACAGTACTTACTTTAGGCTAAACTATTGATATTAATGTAAGAAATATTATTATTATTACGTACGAACTTTGCAACATTTTCAAAATGCAAAAAAATTGAAACGGAAATGGCCATGCAAAGTCGACCGTTTGCCTTAAGTTTTAAAGTACCTTGTATAGAACGACGAGTAGAGCCATGAGCCAATGGCGGCGCACGTGTGGCTCCAGAGCAGCTAAAGAATGTGTGGTGGTGGGCGGACACGACCCACCGTGTGTGCCACCGCTACAGTACTACATAAATACAAGGAAGAAAAACTATTATATTTGTTTAGTATTTAACTAATAAAAAGATAAAAATATATAAAAAAAATTTGGAGGCCATATGAAAAAATTAAAGAGTAGAAAGAAAAATATTTTTAAACAAAAGTGAACGGTAACACTGTACCGGGCACTTTATATGAAAACCAATTCTTAAAGAATGAACTCAAAAAAGTCACAAACAAAGAAGAATTAGTAAGCACTGCATTACAAGTAATGAAGAATTCCCCGGCTCAGCATAATGTCACGGCATGGTGACACCACTACATTGCCATGACGCTGTTTTTCAGCCGGAGGCTGTGTAAGTTACACGCATGGTAAAGTGTGTGTAAGTGAGACACGTTAGTTGTGACGTCATAATGTGTGGGCGAACGCCTTGCGGGTAATCTCGTTTGAATAAGATTAACCCCTTAAAACCCGAGAGCATTATATCATGCGCACGACAACGATACCTAAAATCCGCGAGCATTATATAATGCTTTATAGCGCGCAGTCTGAGTTAATCCTTATTACGGCTTTGGTAATGGTTATTTTTGATTGAATGATATTTTTTCCCCGATAGAGAGAGAAATAACGCATTTAACACAAAGCTGGGCTTCAAAGGGTAAAGGAACGAACGTATTCAATTATTATAAGTAAAATTGTATACTTTATTATTACTAGCTGACCCGGTAACGCGTTGCTATGGTAACGCGTATACAATGGAAAAAGAGCGGGAAAAAGAGCGGACAGACAAACACACAAACAACAAA
Organism: Calamotropha paludella; assembly: GCA_927399485.1. NCBI lineage: Eukaryota > Metazoa > Arthropoda > Insecta > Lepidoptera > Crambidae > Calamotropha > Calamotropha paludella. Next base: position 4,996,832 of record OV656823.1, on the reverse strand, counting down.
TTTGTGTTCTTAGAGTATATATTAATTACCTAAATACATTTTAAGATTATTTATATATTTTTTGCATTTTTCATTGCTATCTTATATGATAAATTATTTTACTAGAAAAAATCAAATCGGCTCACAAGTAATCCGACCTGAAAATAACTTGTGAGCCGAGTCGGTTTATTTTGGAACTATTTTGTATATGGTGGTATATTGGCAACCCATAACTAAGTTATTTAGAGTTATTTAAACAATGCATTTTTTTAATTATTTCTGATATACCATTTTTACAAACGCCACTGTATATCTTAGTGTGATGTCCAAACTAAATTGTCCATTGTTTTATTTTGTTATTATTAGGTATTTCTATATACAATTTTTGTAGTTAATTACTTGTAATAACAGCAGCGTCGGTTCAGCGATGCTGGCTCCCATCACGTGGTTTTGGTCCAGCACTTGAGGTAAGTTGGCCATAAACGCATTGAATATAGATGATTGTCTGTCGACAATAAAATTTCACTATTAGTCTTAAATTTATGCTTTCATGATAAGAATGTAGATATCATACAGTAATAATGTTAAAGACAATCTTTCACGATGTATGAGAAAATGGAAAGAACACATTAATAATTGATAAAAATACTGTGAATTGTTTTGATGGAATTTTTAATATCTATTAAACAAACCATTAAACAGCTTACAAGAGGTAGGAGTTAGAACTCCATCTAATTCGAACGTCGCTATAATCCGAACAATCACTTAATCTCAAGCATACGTTTTTCTCAGTAACTGGTCATGCTGCACGGGCTTTGTTGTACCGAGTATGCATTTCATAAAAAAATATAAACATTACCTTTAATTGTTTAACAATTGTTTGATCAAAATACAGTTTTAATAATAAATAGTATTGTTTTATTTCCAAAAATGCATTTTATAATATATACATACTATAATCCTAACGCTGCGTGCATCCAAACAGGATGTTCTATCCAGTTTTGTATTACTTAATAAGTCATATCTAACTATTTTTTTACCAGTGTACAAACAGTAACAACCTTAACTGCCCCTGTCACGTGACTACCAACTTTTTGAAAGAAAGTGAGAATAGATGTATGACGTCTTCATAAATGTCATTTATTTTTTAGATGTGTGTGTAACGTTACAAAGTTTTGACATGAACCATAATTACTGAAACTAATACTTTTTTCTAAGACCCTAATGAGTTTCGCATCAAAAAGGTGGGATTGTTTCAATTCAATAATAAGAGTAATGTCAGAACAATCATTGTCAATTTTTTTCGATCGCTCGTTTGGAATTATTGGTTTTATCTTTTTGTTTTAGTACTTTCCTTTCTTTTAATTTAATTTCTTTAAAAAAATGCCAGCCCGACTATCTTACTTTGAGAGGGTCAGAATTGTAACTTTAAAACTAACTGGTATGGGAGTTGTGGAGATCTCGCGGCAGTTAGGTATTCATGTAAATAAATTTTACATCACCTAAAACACTTTTCCGTACACAGAAATAACGTTTGTAGACACCAGCTGTTTCTATTTGTAGAGAAGGTCGGTATCCAGCGGTTCGAAGAAGGTGGTGACGAGGCTCTTCGAGACCGTCCTCGCGGGGCAAGAGCCCGGGTGACTACGGAGGTCACTCTCAAGATCCCTTCCACCGCACTCGCGATTCAGCGGTTCAGTACCGTGTATGTTTGACACGGTCAAAATGTGATGTATTTTAAATTTTAGTATGAAATACAACGGATTCAGCACTAAAGTATTATTTTATCTTTAATTGCAGATATCAATGCAGACAGTGCGGCGTAGGCTAAATGAAGGTGGCCTACACCATCACATACGAGGGCTGCACTAAAAGTATCGGGAACCGAATATTTCCACTGTTCCTGTCATATTAAAATCTTTTTTATTGAAAACTCCCTGGTTTCAAAAATCGAATACCATTTATTTATTTCAAAAAAAGATTCTCGGTCTAGTCACAAGGTCTTGTCAAACTTGTTTAGTCGTTGAGAAAATGGAATAAACTCGAGAAAAATCAAGAGCGATGATTTATTATGACGTTCGAAGTAGTTTAACACAAAAACAGTGTATTGATCGAATGCTTTCTGCATTTGGTGATGAAGCCCCAAAACCACAATTTATCGTTGGTTTGCTGAATTTTAACGTGGACGTGTCAAGCTCAGTGATGTTCCCCGTCAAGGTCGTCCAAAAACTGCAGTCACCCAAGAAAACGTTGATGCTGTGCGTAAGCTGATTGAGGATATACCGCGAAGTTCAGGCAGCTCATGCCAATGTCTAATACAAATAATCTTGCATGAACAATTAGGTGTAAAAAAGTTGTTTTCCCGATGGATACCGCATTGGCTCTGTGAAGAGTAAAAAGCGGCTCGCGTTACTTGGTGCGTCAGAACTCTCGAAAGATTCCACGCAGGATCCTCAAATGCTGTATACAAAATCGTATCAGGTGACGAATCGAATCAAAACCGAAATGGATATACGCGTACGAACCCGAAACAAAAAACCAGTCACGAGTTTGGGTGTTCGAAAATGAGTTAAAGCCAACAAAAATTGTTCAATCACGGAGTGTTGCAAAAAAAATGGTGACCACGTATGTCTCCAAAACCGGCCATGTTGTGACTATTCCTCTTGAGGGACAAAGAACGGTTAATGCAGAATGGTATGCTAGCATTTGTTTGCCACAGGTCTTTTCTGAACTCCGTAAAGAAAACTGCAACCGCCGCATCATCCTCCATCACGACAATGCGAGTTCTCACACCGCGCACAGAACAAAAGAGTTTTTGGAGCAAAAAAATATATTATTATTAGATCATCTGCCGTACAGCCCCGACCTAAGCCCTAATGATTACTATACTTTCCCTAAAATAAAGAATAAATTGCGTGGTCAGAGATTTTCATCACCTGAAGAAGCTATAGACGCCTACAAAACGGCCATTTTGGAGACCCTAACTTCCGAATGGAATGGTTGCTTCAATGATTGGTTCCATCGTATGGAAAAATGTGTCAAATTTCGCGGAGAATACTTCGAAAAGCAATCAATACATTTTTAAATAGTAAAGTTGTGTCACTTCCTTGATTCCCAAAATTTTTAGTGCCGTCCTCGTACCAGACCGAGAATTGCCATTATTCTGATGTTGTGTAAACATCAGTTTTTTATTACTGTTGGTCCCAGTTATCTTCGTATGATAGCGATTTTTAAAAGGCAGAAGGCACAAACGGTTGGTTCTTCATAACAATGTTCAAACATTGTTATGAAGTGGTAATAATATAATCAGTGGCGGATTACCCCCTAGGCACACTAGGCACGTGCCTAGGGGCCCCGGTGTAGAAGGGGCCCCAAAATGTGAAAATATAAAAAAAAATGTAAATACAATTTGTTAATTTTACACTTGATCAAAAAAAATGTGCGGATACTAGATAAAAAATTATCGACAAAAAATAGAAAAAAATATTTTTAAGCAAGCAATTTCTGAAATCAATGCACTTTAATTTATTTTTTAATAAAATTCCCATCTTTCGGTTTTAAATTATTTTCTCATTAAGTAAACGGTGTATTTTATTCAAAGTAGTCTTATTTGAAAGCTAAATAGACTAACTAGCAATATAAATTTAAAAAAACCTACGATTTCGAGCAGTAAATTTGTTAAAAAAATAATAAGATTTATTTTTGTGTGAAAAAATACTTTTTATTTTAATTATTCATTTGTTATTTTAAAATTAGTACATTGACGTAACTTTCTTAGCATGTTTTATTAAATTACATGATTTACTCTACAAGTTCTCCAAAATAACATGGGTTCTAACTCTTTTCGTTGTTAAAGATAATCACTATTTAAATTAGGTAAGTAATCTCAGCACGAAAATCAAACTTTATCTAATAATGATTTAATTGACATAAATTATGGAATAAAACAAAAAAATAACAGTAGGAAAGTAAAATGATTTAATTTATTAAATTTTCAAAATGACCACCATTCTCATCCATACAAACAGTTGTCCGTAATGCTACACTACGTACTGTTTTTTTTAAAACAGTACGATTTTCTTTTATTTGACTAGCCGCAGCCATTATCTTTTGTAACAACTCTGTTACTGTGTACTCTCTGTTGTGTACTAATTGGAGTGCTGTATGCAATCTGCTTCATATGGGCCCACAAATAAAAATCCAGGGGGGGTCAGATCAGGGCTGCGTGCCGGCCACATTACTGGTCCGCCTCGTCCAATCCATCTATCTCCGTATCGTTCGTTTAAATAATCACGCACGACTGTGCTGAAGTGAGTTGGAGCACCGTCATGTAATGTTGAAACCACATCCTCCTCCGTGTTTGTAAATCCACATCACTCATCAGATCAGGTAGCTCTTCTTGTAAAAATGATAGGTAAGCTGGGCCTGTCAACCTTGACAGAAGGATAAAGGGTCCGATTAAATAATCTCCTATCATTCCAGCCCAAACGTTTATCGAAAATTCTACTTGAAAGGATGCTGGCCGAACTGCTAACGGATTTTCTTCTTGCGGCATCCACAAGTGTAGGTTGCGAAAATTTGTAACTCCAGTCCGGTCAAAGTTTGCCTCGTCGGTCCACAAAATAAGATCACAGAAGTTGCGGACTAAACGTCTTTGCCGCAATAGCCACGAACAGAAAACCCTTCTTCCGTTGTAATCTGGCTCATGCAAATTCTGCACTCTTTCAAAAATGGAAGGGGTACAAACATTCTTTTTTCAAAATATTCCACACGCTGACGTGATTAATCCCCAATTGGAGAGCTATTCGTCGAGTACTAATTGTGGGGTCTTGGTACACCAAACGCAACACTTGTTCATCCACATCCACAGGTATAACGGGAGCACGTTCACGACGTGGGCGACGTAGTCCATTTTCACAAAATTCACTATGCACTGCTATGAAAACCCTGTAGTCAACGGCAGGTCTTGTCGGGAATCGCTGACGATACTCTCGAGCGGCGGCGCGAGCATTGCCATCGCAAAACCCGTAAATAAAATGAATGTCGGCTACTTCGCGAGCAGACAATGAGTCTATCGTAGAAGGCATGTCGACGAAAAATATTTATGAGCTTATTCAACGCGCAAGTTAGGTAACGTTGCAAGATGAACTGTTTGTTTTAAAAAAGTTTACCTCGTTCTCGTTCTGCGGTCTCATTCTCGTGAACGAGACCCAAAACGTCATTACAAAGACAATTCACTCTCTCACTCGCTCGTTTCGGCTTTAATTCATCTATCTCTTTCTAACTTTACCTGCTATAGTTGGAATATGGGTACCTACCCGAGCTTATCGCAAATCAGCGCAAATCAACAAACCGATGGCATTTTTTGATGATGATTATTTTAAAAACGAAAAGAGATAGAACCCATGTTATTTTGGAGAACTTGTAGAGTAAATCATGTAGTTTAATAAAACATGCTAAGAAGGTTACGTCAATGTGCTAGTTTTAAAATAACAAATGAAAAATTAAAATGAAAAGTATTTTTTCACGCAAAAATAAATCTTATTATTTTTTTTAACAAATTTACTGCTCGAAATCGTAGGTTTTTTTTAATTTTTGTTGCTAGTTAGTCTTTCTAGCTTTCAAATAAGACTACTTTGAAAAAAATACACCGTTTATTTAAAGAGAAAATAATTTAAAACCGAAAGATGGGAATTTTATTAAAAAATAAATTGAAGTGCATTGATTTTAGAAACTGCTTGCTTAAAAAATATTTTTTTCTATTTTTGTCGATAATTTTTTATCTAGTATCCGCACATTTCGTTTGATCAAGTGTAAAATTAAAACATTGTATTAATTTTTTTGTTTAAAAAATAATTTCTGATTTTGTATTTATTCACTCAAGAAATGAGTATTCCACAAAATTTGAGGGGCAATTTGTCGATAAAAAATGCTATATTCCACACCATTAAAGGCTCCGACACTGGTGACGGGACACATTGTATAAGGGGGCTCCCAAACATAAAGTGCCTAGAGGCCCCAGGCGACCTTAGTCCGGCACTGAATATAATTTTACTGAAAAGCGTATTGGTTTTGAAAATTACCAGGATAATTGGACGGATAATATCGTAGATATTATCCGTCCAATCAAAATTATAATATTGAAGATATATTGCTACAAAAAAGTGTTAGTTTTTTATTTTACTTTTAGTCAGACTGGAACAAATTATTTACGCGCTTTGCGCTCTAACATTATAGCAAAAGAATATTGCACTACAAATATTGCAATTTTTACTTTCTTCACTTTTGTTAACCTGAAAATTTAAAAGCAAGACACATTTGAACCTTAAAACCATTCTAATCTTTGCGATTTCGAACAACGAGGTTTTTGAACAGAAAAAGACACGCTGTTACAGATATAAAATTCGAGTAGAATTGAATAGATTACCGCATTTCTGAAAAACTTTTACTTCATATTTGAAATAACAGAAATGTTAAAGTTTTGGGAACGGAGGAAACCATATGCGTGGTGGAATAAGAGCTAAGGACAAACTACATGAGGTCGACTTTGGCAATGATCCTACTAACATAATCAGATAACATTTTGAGTTAGAGTCCCGGTAAGGACAAATGTTTGTGTAATAAAAAATCACAATAATTATGCGCTATTTCGATTTGTTTATTTGTTAAGTTAGTATATGTTTTATTTGAGTAATATAAAGTAAATGGGTCGTTCTACTTTTTTACCGACAATGGTCTGTCCTTCGTCTTATTATGGCATCTCGTTGGAGTATTGATATTTACAGTTTTTTAATTCGGTTCGAATAAACGTCCATATTTTTCTTATCTATTAATATTAATTATAATAATATAATTTTTCATTTTCTCAAACCAACATATTTTTTCGTTTGTTTTCCGTAGAATGCCGTGACAGAGTGGTAAACCGAAATGTGGTCTCCACAGAAAGAGGCCACTCTGTCACATATTTTTTTTTAAAACCAACATTAAAAAAGAATTAATATTTGCCGAAAAGGAAACTTTAATTAGTCCTAATGACAACACAGATACAATTTCTTTTAAATTCCACACAGAAACCACAATTATGGATAGTTCAAAAACCAAAAAAACAGAAAAATGTCCTTTCATTGTCGGTAAAAAAGAAGAACGACCCAAATAATAAATTTTTATAATGCAAGTGTAATCTTTATTATTATTTGCTTGCTTCATCTATACCTTTCTAAGTCTATGGATGCAGGATAAGTAAAATTAAATTTTATCATTAAATCATCCAAAAGCATTCGACGTTGCCGTTGCTCTTTGTTTTGGAAAAGCGGCAACAACTGAAAGCACGTCATCAGGCATGTCAAGACTCTGCGTCAAGCAGTGACAGTTTTCTGGCGCCAAGAGACACACACCACACACAAAGATATTACGTCATAAAAACTTTAGTTTTTGTTATGAAGTTGTCATGAGAAAAATAATTTCATCTCTTTCTACCTTTCTGTCTGTTGGGTCTTGAAGGGGCAGTTAAGAGTGTTGCTGTTTGTACATAGAGAAATAATGTCCTATTGCAGAATGCTTAAAAAGTTTGTAACCATAGATATTAACTATTAAAAATGAAGAATTAACACTCCTTAAAATACTGGATATGATAATAAGTAACCAAACTTTTTCATATAAAAATCAATAAAATAATCGTCACTCATAATATTGCCTCTGTAATACAATATACCTTAGAGTATACGGTGAGATGTGGAAGTACTTCTCTACGCAGTTGTAGCCGAGTAGCAAGAACAGGTGTTTGAGCACCAGCTCTTGAGTCTTCGCTGTAGATTTATCTTCAGTCGGGTGCGCTTGGTCTGACCTACAATCAAAGCTATCCCGCTCAATTCTACTTTAATTTTATTTTATAACCGTGACTAATTAACATTGTATTATATTGTAATAAAAATGGCATAATACAACATAACTTTGCACTCGAGATAGATTAAGTAAGGATCTGTTTACTTTTGTAGCAAAGAGACCGCACATGAGGCCGCAATATGAGGAAACGTTGATGCTAGGCTAATTGGTGTGAATGCAAGAAATATTATGATTATTATTACTAACTAGCGGCCCGTCCCGGCTTCGCACGCTGGACAAAATTCTTTAATTTTTTTCTATTATTAAATATTTTTCCGTTAGCTCCATCTAGTGTCCGGTAAACGAACTACTTGCGGTTAACGCGTTGCTATGGTAACGCATATACAATATAAAAAGAGCGGACAGACAAACAACAAATTTGTGATCTTAGATTATAGATTATCTTTAAACTTATCACAAAGTTTACTTTAGACGAAAGCTAGTAAACCATACTAGTAGTTGCGTAACGAATGCGGTACGTATCCAAAGTACACATACATATCTATAGAACTCTTTGCTCTACTCATAACTCAGATCAATCGGCCATCGTGAGCTACATCTTTAGAGGATGGCTGTATACTCTGAGATAAAGGTCTCTTCTAGGTGCCGATTTTTAGTCGCACGAAAGATCTGCAGAGCTATAATTTAGTTACTTAATGGATAATGAAGGAAGAAATTGTGGAATTAATATTTTAAGTCTTTAGATTGATAACGTTCACCAGACTTTTTATAAACAAATTATAATTTTCTCCAAGGTAAGTACGTTTTCAACGCAAACTAAATTTAATATTGAAAATCGTGCATACTCACCTCGACAGAAACTGCATAAGTAGAAAGACCAACAGGTTGGTGGTCTCTCTGTCGGCCTCTTCCAAGTCTACGGCTTTAGGTAAAACCGTGGTGGGCGTGTCGTCAGTTGAACGCCCGGACAGTGAATGGAAACCATCTGCATATACGAAAACGAACAATAAATTGCTTAATTTATCATTTCCATTGCACTTTAACACCAGAAAATGGTAGCAATTGCTACTAGGGACTGATGAGGGGTGTTGGCTATCGGTAGCAATTGCTACCGTAGACTGACAAGTGTTTAAAGGACATTGGCTTTTGATTTTGGAAACGATCGAAACGACTTTAATTGTAAGTAATCTTTGTAGCAAATTGTAGTGATTTTATAAGCAACCTCAGCAAGTTCGTGGCCTATTGTGAACATGGTTTACGGACGCGACTGGGATATTCAGCGAGTTTATTAGACAATTGGAGTTAAATAGCGGACTTGTATTAAAACTTTGCTTGGAAGGTTTTATACTGTGTGTAAGTTATTTAAGTAATTAAATCTGGGAATAATTTAATTGGTTTATTTGGCTATCCTAAACCCACAGCTTTGTAAAAATATATTATTTATAAATACAAAAGTTATTAACAAATAAAACAAATCAATGAAAAGTAACAATAGTTGAACTATGAGAGAGCGCGACTACCAATGATTGAATCTAGAATGTCATAATATATTAATTATAAGTTGTGTCTTTTAATAAAATCAAAATTAAATGTCTTAATTCTACTTATAAACTATAGACCTCAAAAATGATAAATAGGTATACCGTGTGAATTGTTAGATCGAGGCGTGGGACCTAATGGTTGCGGCGTGGACAGCAACTGTCCAAGCCCGAAGCGTGATGTTTTACGTTTCAGCAATGGAGCAGAGTATTGCCGAGAGTACACTTTCTCGCGTTCTAAAAAAAATGAAAAATGAGTGTTACGAAAAAGATCCATATATTGGACTATGATGTTGATTTTAGAATCAATTAAAATTAATTTAAATATAAATTTCTTAGTAGGGAAGCACTTCTTATAGATGCCGAAATCACGTAATTTTTACTTTTTTTTTAATATTTATGCTGCCATGCCTATTAGGGAACCGTGTTTCCTGGATAACTAAGGTAAGGTGGAACTAATTCATCTAGCACGATATATTATCATCCCGCAGTAACGATAATCTCTCAAAGCTAGGAACATTTCCTAGACTTCCAGGAAGCTACCATGCGAAAAGAGCTAGAATAACTTTAAGGCAAGACACAATATAACTATCAGATCGCTGCGACTAAAGTTCAATTAAGTTGAGTGGACCTAAAACTCAAATAAAATAATAAGGAGCACGAAATATTTTATTCGGACAGACTGTTAACAGAAATATTAAACAAAAACAAAAATATTAAGAAAGAAGATTGGCAAGACTTATATTGGCAAGAAGATATATGAGGGAAATATCGCATGGGCAGTCAGTAAAAGCAGACCAAACATTTAGGGATCAAATAGAAGATGTCCTGAAAAAAGTCCAGGTCAAAAGTACCCTTAACCTAGCTTGTATGAAAGTTCTGATGAGTTGAAGTAGCGAGGGCTATGCTATATTAAGTTTTTGAAGACCATATTTCTAATAATAATTATAGCCTACAATGTTTGGTGCAACGGTAACGATCCTGCCCTTCGCACCGACGGTCCTGGGTTCGAGCCCCGGAAGAGGCGGATATTTGTGTGATGAATACGAACATTTGTATTTTATGTATTAATATAACTTATTATCTATCCGTTACCCTAATATCCATAACATAAGCATTACAGTGCTTACACTAGGCTAGGCTAATAGGTGTGAATGTAAGAAATATTAGTTATATTATTATTTATTTAATTCTATTATATCTTTTAGCCATTTCCAATAAAAGAATACATACCGTGGCGAGCATCGCGATCTGGTTGCGGCGGTACGGTGGCGGGAGCTGATATGGTGCGCTTGTACGGCCACTTGGTACCGAACGACGCGCTCAACGTATGCGCGTGCGGCGAACGTGCGCACACGCTTAACGCTTCGTGCGCACGTCGAACCTTGTACAGGAACCACTCCGAACTCGTTTCACTGCTCACCAGCTCTGGTAATTGAAGTAGAAATACTGTATACTTATAACTTTCATTTGTAAAAGTGACCGGGATAAATCATATTAAAAAAAACTTACCGATTACGAAACTGAAGAACCAAAACTTTAATCTGCACAGATAATAAACATAACAAAAGTAAATCATAAAATAGTAAAAATAAATAATAGGTAACCGATAACGAGAAGAAACGAAAGCTACTTAAAGTATTGTCAAAGTGGTTAAGCCGACAATAGTAATGCCCATCGACATTTATAAGACCCTTTGACGCACGTGATGGTGAATTGTTTTAAGAATTAACTTCACAATATACTTTTACCACACGACTAGTAGTTTTTTTTTGTTATTAGACTCACAAAGCTGGTTTACAACGATCACAATGAACAACTAAAAATACATTTATAACTTATTACACTACATTTAAACCTACTCGATGTAAGCACATGCGTCAGTAGACTATACTAATAGGTACGGACTAATTCAGGGCCTAGAAAGTAAGTATGTACTCTAACACGAGTAATTAAATAACTTTAGAAATTGAGATTACATTATAAAATAATTATTAGCTATGAATGTAGAAATACAAAGCAAAAAGCTTTGGTATGCGTAACCACTCAATATAGTAAGTCAAGCAAAGGCACAGTTATGCGTATACTATTATCAACTGCAAGGTTTAACTCTTTACTTTCTGATGCAATCACATGGAGTTTTTCCAGTTGTAGATGTATTGGAATTGGAATTTCTTGAAATCTACAGGGACTTTCACAGAGTTCCATCTTATGATAAGCGACAGTAAAGACAGCGCATTAACCTGACTACGATTGCCTAGCTCAACAAGAACAACATCCATATGACTTACCCCTTAAGTTGGAGAAGTCGATCGCCTTATTCGAATTAATCTGTGCTTCGAGCAAGAGCGCCTCAAATCGGTTGAGGAAGAACTCCCACGTAAGAATGCGCCGGTCGCACAACGTATTGTGCAACTGGTAGATTGACTGGAGGACCATCGGCCTATCTACTATCACCAGGTCGAACTGCGTCTCCAAGCAGTAGAGGAGTAACTGAAAAATTAATAGGATTAATGTCTAATTAACAATAATTAATAATCCATTTTTTTTTTTGTTATTTAACCATGTTTCTGCAAGATTTTATATCTAAAGCATTTTTTTTAGAAAATTCAACTTTTTTAGTTATCAGACGGAACTGTAACCCGTACCCTTTCGATACGATTGCACTTTATTAGAAAATCAATCATCCAGATAGCGGATGTAAAAAAATCCATTCAATCGAACATTTACAACATATATTCAGCTTAAAATCCTATTAACAAAGTTCATTATTAATCGAGAAAATTTAATGGGCTGTTGTAAATAGGAGCTTTTCTTAGTATTTTATTTATAAGTTAATAATAGTTTTATATTAAGTTAACAGAGTCTTTAAAGTACTTAGCTGTTCACCTTTAATGGAATATTTTAATGTCGGTCGCATTTTCGACAACTATTTATTTATGAAAGCATCGTGTTAATGTATGACTTTTTCCATATTTTGGGGAGGCCATAAATATTTTACTATGTAGAAGAAGTCATATTTGGTTAAAGTATAAACCTATTATCGAGAAATAAATTATTACCACACATACATGGAATAAGAAAACGTAACTTAACCGTGATTGCCTTAGGTCGTATTGAATTGTCTGTATTGTTACGTAAGAACCTAACTGAATCTTTTAGTTGTATACCTAAGCTTACATATTTCCTTTATAGTATTAATAGACATACTGGCTTAACTATGTTTTCTTACATCGATGGCATTGTCGTGTATAGTGCCGATGTACAGCGTGGCTCGCTGAGCCACATACACGTTGGTGTCGTCCATGCTGGAGATGAGATAGCAGAAGGCAGTTGCCAGCGCAGTTTGAAGTGGCAAGCTCGTCTTTATGGGCGAGCCGTCCATGAACCTGAACAGATGCCTATATTAGTAACGTTAAGATGATTTCTGTTCAATACAAGCATTTACAATAGATTCAGTGAATGTCGGAAGATTTTATCTGTGACGACGGCAATTTACTAGTCTTTTTTCCTTTAATTATGGGTTACTCAAGGATTTTTTTTGGATTTACTAAGGATTAAGAAATAAATAGTTTTACGAGCAGTAATGCTCTTATAAAAAAAGATAATAGATTTTAAGCATTTCTTGTTTTTTTTTTTAAGTAATCATCAAGCCCTCGTCCATTAGGGATGTCAAACAACTATTTTGGATTTCTGAGAAATCAGTTCAGTGACATGGTTTGATATTTTATAATAATGCATCCATGCAGAGATCATTCTAGTGAGTTTAGTTTTCTCGATTACTGTAGTAGATTAATAGTTTCTCGAAAGAAAAGTGGATTGCTCTTTCTTACTTTTTCCTTTATCACAAAAATCAGGAAAATAGGAATTTGTAAATGAGATTGCGTGGAGGAGAAAAATAAATTATTAATATTATTATTATTATAAATGTAAATGTTACGAAAATATCTTTGATTTGCTAGAGGCCTTTCAGTATAAGTACCTGATAATGATGCTGACTCGCTCCACGGCAGTAAACCTGACGCGAGCTTCGTGATGGTGGAACTGGTCCCGAACTAAGCCGCAGAACACGTCCGCTCCACCCGCCAGCGTCACGCAGTGAAGAAGCACTGGCACTGCCACAGAGCAGATGTGCGAGTGGCAAGCGTTGCACACGTTCCACAAACTGCAAGCAGAAACTGACTGCACTATCAAGAAAGCTGGTAACAACCTTGGAGAATTACCATTCGTATCACAGCTATTTCTATGAAGCATTGAACATGATTTTAATTACCCTTATAAAGTTTAATTATTTTAAAGTGAAAACTTCTTTAGCATCGTTGTGATTTGAAAGTCGATGAAACGAAAAAGTGACAGTAAAAAGAGACAGACACATAAATTCATAAGATTTAACGTAGGAAAAAATGAGATGGGAAGCATTATGTACGTGTGTTAATAGTCGTGTTCTTAACCTTTTTTTTGTGCGCATGTGCGGGATTTTGCACATGCGTAATTAATAAAATCAGTTGAACGCATGCATTCTCATGACATTACCTGCCATTTTTAAATTTCATAATGACAGTTTGTCATGCGTTGTCATGACTATATTTTCTATTTATTTTAAAACAGTCATTATGAAATTTAAAAATGGCAGGTAATGTCATGAGAACGCATGCGTTCAACTGATTTTATTCATTACGCATGTGCAAAATCCCGCACATTCGCACAAAAAAAGGAAACGAACACGACTAATACGTTTTTGTGTGCGCATGCGCAGTACAAAGCTTAAGATAAGGCATCACAACAACCGTGGTATTTTGTATACGTGTACGTATCATTTTTGAAGGTTTCACTTCTACCACGTGTAAATTGCACACATGCTTTTTTTATTAGATAAATAAATGGGGTAAACCTAATTACATAATTATGAATAGCATACTCATGTTAATCATTCATTCATAGGCTTATTTTAAACATGATTTGAGGTTGTCAACAGAGACATTAAAATCTGGATAAGCCACAAGGAATGCGTTTAGTGCCCAATGCATGCAACACAGCGGTGATTGCGCGCGCGTTACAGTGCGACAGGGCGGAGGCGCAAAAAGCTCAGGCATCGGCCCGATCGAATACGCAGATACTTATCAGGCTCAACACATTCGGGCAAATCCACATCCCCATATCATCAAAAAAAGTCCAGATGTAATACTGGACAATTATGGTATTAAACCTTCTTCCTTTGTGTAGATGTGATGTGTGATATACCTAGAACTCATTACTTCTATATTCGACGCTTACTTATAAAGTAGCCAATTTGTATTGATATTAGAATCTTGTTAAACCCTATTACGATGTCCATTCTGATACAGCCGGAAGTTGTTATAGTGTTACATGGGCATAATTTTATCTTTGCACGTACGTGACTGCGCTGTGTTAAAGTGTAAAATTACGGACTTATCCCTTAACGGTGCCGTCCTAACAATATCCTACAAGAATTAGAGCACCATACGCTATCAGCTGTCTCATTATGAGCGGCGTAAACCATATGCATATATTCAGTAAGTATTACTCAGAAGAACTCATTTGAACACACTTTTTGCTTCGATCTCAAACATAGTCATAGCCAAAGTATTCAACAAGTTTTCCAATTTCGTCTGAGAGGTAGACACGTTCAGCAAACAATCACTACAACCTACAGACACAGATGAAGAGAGGATTACTAGACCAGTTAGGTTTGCTTGGTCAAAAAATATTTCTCTTTTTCTTAATACGAATATTAACTTACTTGTCAATAAGCAGATTCTCCTGGCACCAAATGAGGAAGCCCCTATGGTCGGCTAAAGCATCAGCATTCAACACCAGCGTTTGCAGACACTGCAGAAGGTGGTAAAGCACATCGGGGCGGGAGGTATTCTTTAATTCCTGTTAAAAAATATCCTTATGAAAATAGAAGCTTGAAGATCATGATACCATGCAATACTGATTGCTGGTTTACCATGGCAACACAGTGGTTTAATATCAGTAAGCATGGAGCTGCTGTAGTAAGACTGATGAGCTTTTTAATAATTAACAAGCTGATGTGAAAAGTCAAATAAAAAAGCCAAAATAATAAAATTTACAATATAAAGAATACGACAAATATAAGTTACTGCACATAATGAAAAATCTTACTTGCAGTAGCTGGTGAATGTACTGCAGCTCCTGAGGTAGTTCCTCAATACAAAAATGGAATTTGCCAGCAGAAGTTGGCCAAAAATTTGTCATATCATCTTCTACAGATTCTGCCGAGCATTCGTTGTCGCCCAGCAAATTCGGGGTTGACACCTGCATTCGACGATAAAATACATATGATAAAACATATTTTATTGGGGTGGACATGAAAGAAAACTACACACCATAATAATATTAATCTAGAAATACGTTGCTAGATATAAGCTCCTACCAATAAACGTAATACCAAATTCTCGAAGTCATTTGCATACATGGGCTTCCCACAACCGGTATTTTTTATCTATTTGGCGGCCGGCCCACTTTCTAGGCTAGTCTGTTAATATCCCCACAGCTGGGGTACAAGTGTTCCCTGTAGATGAAAATACTGTAGACGGTAATGCCCATAAACGCTCTAAGCAGTCTCACTGCTTATTAGTGAGTGCATTGCAGATGCAATAGGGACCGACGCATAACGCATCCAGATATTCTTTTGATGGTAACCTATCTGATGACCGGTCTCTCCATAATGAGTATAACTTCGGTAATCGTAGGCTGAATACGCTACACATCAAACATTTCAACATCGAACGCGTTCAATGGTGGGGTGACTATATAATTTATTATCTCGACCTTCATGCTCCTAAAGGTTCGTTAGCAAAGTATCGTTAGCACCCAAGAATTGTTAGTTTCACCAGATAGTTACGATCCATTTTAACTCATTTGTTAAGGCCTGTGGATTGTAAAACTACAGCTTGAACGCCCACAGCAATGTCTGGAGCTCCTTCGAGCTCCTGAAGAATCATTAGCAAAGAATCGTTAACACCTAAAAATCGTTGCATCTACAAGATAGTTGCGGCCCATTCTCCCTGTATCTGGTGAAAGCACAGCTTTAACGTCCACAGCAATGTCATGGCAGTGTGAAGTTATCTAAAGCTCCTTTAAGCTCCAAAAGGATCATTAGCAAAGAATTGTTAACACCCAATAATCGTTAAATCCACGAGATAGTTGTAGCCTATTCTCCCTACGTTGTTAAAACTTGTGGTTTGTCAAAGTACAGCTTGAGCGCCTACAGCATTTTCGTGGCAGTGTGATATTATCTGGAGCTCTTTCAAGCCCCTAATAGCAAATGATCTTTATCATTCAACAATCCGCGTTGAGTCTACGTAATAATTGTAGCCCATTATCCCTACTTTAAAAGCCAGTGGCTGGTGAAAGGATTGCTTGAATGTCTACAGCAATATCGTGACAGTGTGATATTATCTGGAGCTACTTCAAGCTCCTAAAGGTTTATTAGCGAAAACGCGTAACCACCCAACAATCGTTGAATCCACGAAATATTAGCAGCCCATTCTCCCTATATCTGGTTAAAGAATAGGTTGAACGCCCACTGCAATGTCGTAGCAGTGTGATATTATCTGGAGCTCCTTCAAACTCCTAAAGGATCGTCGAATCCACGAGATAGTTGCGGCTCATTCTTCCTATATCTGGTTAAAGTTCTTGGAAAATGTAAAATTCATCGTAATGTCTCACGTCTGCGGTGGCCGTGGCGACGTCGGTGTCAGTGAGCGTGACGGTGTGAGCAGTGGCGAGCGGCGGCTGGTCGGCCGGAGGCAGCGCCGCCGCCATGTCCAGCTGATCGGTGATCGTCTCCACGGTGGCAGTCATTATCTGCGCACACGCATCCTACACATACTTCGCGGCTCGTTTACACGCCATACCGATTCAATTGCACACTGTTACAATCTTGGAATTTATTTGCATTTAAATTATGTGTGTTCGGCTATGGCCATAAATAATATTTATTAATTTATTCAGTATATATAACAAGACATTTAAGTAAGTCATTTTTTTTTTATTAAATAATCATTCCAGTTTCCTTTTTTCTTGTTATGATTTTAAAAATAATAACTTGTTTGTAAATCACCTGATGAGAAATAACAGTATTACAGAAATTTGTCAATTCATTACCATTCAGCATACTTTTCTCAGGAATTAATTCAATTAATACTTATTCCAGGCCTGTTTACGACACACTCTAACATACTTTTTTTTTTCAGAAATATACCATTAATGCCTTCAATCATAAATTATAAAAACATTGTAACTTGATAATTGGAGGCTCCCATGGATCAGCTTCAATGGCGGAATGTCTGTTACGCCATAACTTCCCGAGTTCTTTACCGATTTTAATATTTTTTGTGTGGAATCGAATCAACAGGTTTAGGACCAGATTGTGACGGAGCCCGAATTTTGAAATTCGCAAAAATACCCATCGAAACAAAAAAAAAACTTCTTTTTTTAGGTATTACGCTCCGCTCCAATGTATGGTGCCAGCGTAGCTTTATGCTTAGCGACTGCATCGCCTAGTATTGTAACAATGTAAAATTCAATCGGTATGAGCAACACAGGGCTACACTTTTTAACTAAATCATTATTCATTAGTGTTAAAATCCCATGCTTCTAAGTGTGGTATAGACAAATGCATCTACGTTACTTGATATCAAGTGCTCGTTACACAGTGCAAACAATGAAATCTTAAATGAAAAAATGTAACCCTGAATAATGTATTTACATAATATATTCGCTGCTTATTACTCTTTATCTACAATGAAGCCGAGGGTATATATGGCCTGCGAATATTTAGGGTGTTTATATACCGGACGTATTTTCAATACGTATAAACCAGAATTCTGAAACTTTTATGATACTCTATATATAATACTTGCAAACTTCATTATAAATACGTGTAGACGCGTTTATTTTAGCATGTTCTAGAAGTAAGCAGCAATTCATATAAACGGAAAACACGCCCAATATATAAAAGTCCTTACGCTCCAACATTTACAGTATTCTCTGTCTTTTTCGAATCATTATATATATATATATAACATTTGAATTGAAAATTTTGAAATTGCATTGAAAATCGCTGCGATAATTTACATTCCGGCAAAGGAAAGTTTTCATTAACCTTTCAAAAACACATGATTTCTCTTTTATATTTTCGGTAGGGACTTAATTCATGATAACCTGTTATTTTCACAAAAATTACATATAATTTACATTTTTTATACACCTCGGTTTAAAGAAAATATAGTTCACTTTACTTAGGCACTTTTAAACACAAAAACTTCGTTAATGACTAATAATATACAAGCAAAACTCGTCCATTTTACTTAGAATAACCCGTGTTTCTCTATAAAAACTTTGATTTTATTAAAAAAATATTAAAACTAACTACAAACTCTAGTTCAGCAAGAGCCATAGAATGTACAATCAACAACAAAATCGTTTTACCTCCTTTGTTACTGACTAACATTTTGTTCTTGACCCACATCAACCATTAATCTAATCCAAGATTATTTAATTATATGGACATTAAATATTAAATTAGAAATTCCCAATATTTTAGAAATGACAAATGACAGGGTCAACAACATAATAAAGCTAAAAATTCTAATAACAATATTGATATCTATTGATAATTCTATTACTAAAATCTAACTACTGTTAAAACTCATTGAAACATTATTTCTATTAACCTTCTGTATTCACTTTCAATGAGGTTTTACAGCAACCTAAGGTCAAGCAACATCAAACACCAAAATGCACACATACGTGAAGAAGCAAGGATAGTAAGAAAGAGATAGACTGACATACTTGCGTGTCGCCTGACGACTTAGTCAGTACGGGGTCCGAAGACACGTCGCTTATGAGTGAGAGTTGCATGAAATGAACAAACTATACATCTATTATAAGATACGGAGGACACTAAAAGGAAGATGGCCGTCTCGCGTGGCGGGCAGACATCTTGGACTTCACTAAAACTAACAAAAATTTACATCGATAACTTGTTTAAGGTTCTAACACTTTTGACATTAACTATACTTATGCTTATTCACGGGTTTATATTTCTATTCGAATTATTTAATGTAAGTTAAAATTGAATATTCGGTTGCTTAATTTTCTGAAAAAACATTTAATAAGGTTGAAAGGTAACAGGAAATTTTAATAAAGCAACATTTATACTACAACAAAGAAACTACAAGGGTTTTTAATTCGATTTTAATAAGAACAAAAAGTGATGGGTTTTGCGATTTTACAAAATTATTAAATTAATAATAAAAATATTTTCACAATATTTATAATCAATCTTCTGCGCATACTAATCACACAAATTTAACTCTTTTTTCATATAACGTCATTCCAATCAGTATGCGCGGATAAATAAAAATCGCACTACCCAACTAACATTGAACACCTTTCCCCAACAACAAACAGAGAGACACTACGACAAATAAAACATATAATGAAAAAACATGACAAGCGTAAACCGTGATGATGTCTGCGGCGCCACACGAGGCGTCATTGTCACGCGACAGTCGCATACTCACATGCGGCATGTGGACCAGCACACCCCCGACGGAGCTCTTGTCGGGACCGGCTCCGTGAGCCAGCGACATCAGGGCGTCCACGGAAGTCGCTGGAGTGCCACCGGATTTGCTGCGCTCGTCTTCCGACTGGTTCTTTCTCGTTTGAGAGTCAGACCAAATTTCGTCCATAGAAGACTGCGAGAAGAACACATTTTTGATTCTGTAAATTTAGCTGATTCAAGTTTATTGCAAATAATTTTTAGTAGGATTTCACCGTTTCACATTTACGGGAAAATTATATATCACTTACTGTAAACGGTTAAACTTATTATATTATGACAATATTTTGTGTGTGTGTGTGTGTGTTTGTTACTATATTGTCTCTCTATCCTAACATTATAAAGCCCTTACGTACTCCCGCAATAACAATACGATAGCGTGTTTCTACGCGCTACAGCGCCATCTAGTATACATAAAATGTGTTTATTACAATCATGCCTTTTCTTTCTTGTTGTTGTTCTTTTTCCCTGATCTATTTGCAGGACATCCCTTATTTGTTCCAAATAGTCTATTAATTAAAAAATAACCGCTAATCTAAGGACCTCAAGGGTCTTCAACTTAAGTAAAATAACTCTGAAGTTACCTCAGGTTGTAGGCGTGGCTTGTCGGGCACGAGCGCCCGTACCAAGAGCACAGCGAGCTGATGCCACAGCGCCGCTGCCTCGCAGTACGAGCACGCACCCTCCGCCAAACACACCGCTGTGCAATAAATACCGTTTATTTTCAAAGTGGCGTCTCCTCCAATGTTTATCAAAATTCTACTTGTATAAGCGATAACTGTCTCACTATGGTGTATTTTTTTGTAACATTCCTATCGTTTTAATTAACCAATATTTAAACAAATTTATTTAAGTTTCTATTGACGAAAAAAAATACATCAAGGAGTTAATTAAAAAAAAATTAACTAAGATAATTTAAATAATGAAAAAATAAGTGATTTAATAGTTTTTATTCTGACATACGTCATAAATTGCATAATTTGATTCTGTAACAGTAAATTAATTTTGACAGTATATTGATCCTATTGTAGTTTGCACGCTTGTAATAAAGGCGAAACATGATGTACCTACATAACGTACGTACGCAAATAAGTTTCTAGTTTTTTTGTAAAAAGCCTAAGTCATAGAATAGGCTCATTGTTC
The DNA here is from genome assembly GCA_927399485.1 of Calamotropha paludella. Taxonomy (NCBI): domain Eukaryota; kingdom Metazoa; phylum Arthropoda; class Insecta; order Lepidoptera; family Crambidae; genus Calamotropha; species Calamotropha paludella. The sequence goes on along the minus strand of OV656823.1, from coordinate 4,975,715 downwards.
ACTTTCAACTCTTGTGCGGAACAGTAATCTTTCTAATTAATTAATTTTCCTTGTTTATTTATTACTCTTTATTTATTCAAGTCTAGAGATATAAAAGACAAAAATACATAACCAAATATGAAATTAAAATAAAATTGCTTAAATTATAAAAGATAAAATCTTGTACATGTACACCCCAGTCAAACATATATAATTCATTTGAAAAAAAAAATAAGGATATTTAAAAGAAATTTTATTCCAGGGAGTCAAATTAAAAAAATAACATAGTTTTGTATAAAAATATGTCCTCTCTGTTACTTGTTTACGTTAAAACTCACCGTGTTCGATGGTGTTTGTCTGATTGGATTTGAGCATCAACCGCAGGAGTTTGGTAGCGTCGCTGCTGACGTTCTGAATATTGATGCGTCGTTGCTGCAGTTCCATCTGGCAACAATCGACGACATTCTATGCATTTTTTCATGTACTAGTACGCAGCACATTAACCTTTACAAATTTTAAAATTACTTCATTCGATTTTTAGCTTACAGACCAACACATAGAGATCAACATTAATTAACAAAATTTGACCGTTAGTGGTAAACTGACGTGTTGTTGATTGTACTATTAAAAGTGTCCTAGTAATTTTACAAGACACATGCGTCTTTTATTACACCGCAACCGTTGACGTGCTCAGAATCATATTTTTCCATTGCACATTGTAATGTAATTTGTACTCATTTATTTTTGAATGCTTGGTGTTGATTATTTCTTTTCATTGCGGTTTGTGAACGTACAGCTGAATAAGCTTCCACCGTTGATTTTAAGTAAAATATAGCAACGGGGCAGCCGATGGGTACTACCCGCCACTATGATTTTTGAAAGCGTTCTATACTGATAGGTCTCACAATAGAGGCGAAACTTCAGTACAAATAAAATCATAAATAAATCAACAGGAATTACAAAAATACTATGGTGTATAAACCAAAATTGTTAAAACTGGTAAGTGTTTTAAAACACACCGAAAATAGGGGTATACCTTTACTATTTCACCTTTACTATATTAATCAGTTTAAGTTATTGGAGGAACCAAGTGTCCCGCCCTCTACCAGCGAAATCGTTGTTTTTAAACACGTGTAAAGTATTCCTAATGAAAGAGTATATAATTAAGTTAAAAGGAAAACTATCAGCGAAGTAAGCCTAAAAAACAAACGAGTAATAGCTGATTAACCTAAAAATTTACTTAAAAGGGGAGAAAATTAAATGAAAAACAAATTAAGAAAATGTATTGATGCTGTTTATCATAGGGAAACAAAACTATTTGAATTAAGTTACTATTTAGTGGTTGAACCATAAAATAAAATGGTATTAATAATATCTAAATATGTTTAAAATAATAGTATTAATAATATCTAGGCATGTAAGACGCATATTGTGATGGCCAACTACAAAACCTTACAACATGGGCGTGGCCCGACACGCTTTTGACCAGTTTTTTTAGCACACTATCGAGCGACTCTTATAACACAGCAGTAAGGTTTAGAATCCTGCTTTTAACATAGTAAATTTTATAACTACTGCGAGTTTGCTCAAATCACATTTTTTACACCATGGCAACGGAATTGTAACCATATATTCCCTTACTTTTTGCATTAAAAAGTTATATTGAGATTTTAAATTACCTGCTTCAGCAATATATCCAACATTAGTATGCAGCAAGTGAGGTTCTGTGGCCGCATCTGTTCGTCCTTTTCTATTTTCTCTTTATCAACGGCAGAAGGGGAGGTGTCCTTCATTGAGCCTTCTACGATGATAGAAAAAATTCAACCGAAAAGAAATTATCTATTTACTTAGTGTTTTCAAACAAATTTTATTTATTTTAAATATTATTCTATTAAAAAGAAATGCTAAGTTAAAAAGCTTGTTTTATTGAAATGGTTTTCAAGTGAATTTTTATCACCTTGTATTATTGTTTTCTATCAATAGTACTAATAATTATATCACTTATTTTAAAGCGATTTGATTGCATCATGTCTTGTGTAGCCCAACCAAGATGCACCTTTTTTGGTTGGAAATTTCATGGGAAGAACTCTTAGTGTCTTTTAAAAAGATAAATATTAGCAATTGGAGTGTGCTACGAACTGCTACTGTAACCGGAACCAAGGATTTAACAATCTTTTCGATGCTCAGACGGCCTCGAATTTAGTACATTTTTACCCATTCAATCACAGCCCCTTGCTAAATATACTTATCAGTTCGCAAACTAAACATGCCCAACTCTGTAGTAGCTATTGAGTTCACCATAAAAATTTCATAAAATAAAGATATATAATTATAATGTGACAATGTTCTTACCTGTCGGAGGCTTGAATATCTTCTCAGGGAGATTGACTACACAGTGGCTGAACAGATCGAACAGCTGTGATAAAGGAATCTTGACATCCAACATTGATATCGTCTAAAACGAAAAAAAAAAGCATTTTATGAAGAATTTTATTAGAAATTACATTTAAAAAAAAATATATAAAATCGACGTCTACTATAGTTCAGTTGAAATAATGATCAGATAGATTTCAACTCTAGTACCTACTTTGATAATACAATTTAACACTATGTTTCACGAAAAAACTAATATATTAATATAAGAATTTATAATAAAATAATAGATCTTTTTTGTAATTCCACTACCATAAAAATATTGTTTTGTAACATAAAACTTTCCTCATAAAAAAGTACGAGTATGACAGAATTGTCGCCAGATTTTTTTAAATAATTATTTTGTGTATCTCTATATGTGATTCGAATAGACTATAACAATCAATATTGTATAGTATATTCTCCATTTCACTTAAATGGAAATCTATTGACAAAATTAATTCAAGTTATGGAAGTTCAAATTCAAAGTTGTACAGCAAGCGACCATATTAATAGATTTATCCACTAATAACAATAATTATTGTCATATTCACACCAATAAGCCTAGTCTGAAATGTAAGTCTTGTATTGTGGATACTAGGGAAACGGATAGACATACATAAAAGTATATGATACATAAGTTATATTAATAAAAGTATATATAATTAACCATGACTTAAATAAAACCTCCGGAATTATCCGGTATTTAGCGTCATTAATCCGGTTATTTTAAAGGTTTATTTCAATGTGTGATAGACGCGAAAGTGTATAAATTAAATAAATACCCATAACTCTGGTATAAATGTTCGTATTCATCACACAAACAGTCATCTTCCGAGACTCGTACTTACCTGAAACCATTCCAGTACTGGTAGAACAGTCTCCGACGTAGGTGTATCGGTCACACGTTCAGCAGCGAACTTATAAAGGTTCTTTTCATCAACTCCCACCATACTGCCGTCCGGTTCGAGTATTTTAGCCAAGGGAATTTTCAGCTCCATTAGTTCCTAAGACAAAGACAATAGAGTATAGAATATAAATTGCCAGGAACATATTTTACTTTTAACTTCGATCATTAAAATTGTATCACATCACAAACATAATGTTTATTTTGTATTTAATTTTATTTTTTGCATTCACAACGCCATATTTCTATAATATATAAAATACAACTGTAAAAAACAACCACGCCTCCGAGCCCCTCCCACCTGAGGGGTGGGATAACATTTATTATTGAATATTCCAGAGCCTAAACAAAAATTAAACATAGAGAGAAATGGTTTTTAAACAAAATCGGCTCTCTGTTACCGAGACGACTTTTTTCGATGCTTTATATAACATACGATAACTCCAATAGATCGAAAAGTTTAAAAGAAATGGGAATATAAATAAAAAGTGATTTAAAATGCAAAAATATCCACTTCATTTTTGGTATTTATATGGTATATATTATTTGGTATATATATAAAAATACAATTTTTCTCAGGTATTAAACCGGACTCGAAATCAGTAGCATCTCGCTTATGTCGTAGGTCAGGTTAAGAAAAGCTGGAAAACTTGAAGGATCAACAGATCCTTTTAGCATGTGTCTGCATCTCAATTTGAAGAGCAATAGCCCGGATAGCGAAAGGCTACGGGTAAGAGCTACCAGAAATTGGTTTGAATATAAACCAATGTTTAAAATAATATCCTTTCTCAAGCTGTATCCAAAAAGGTCTAGAATGCTAAATCAAAAATTTATTAAACCTTTCGGATATTATAACTGGCTTATCGATTTATTAGACATACAGATACACCTAATTTCATTCCTAGCTATTTCATCTATCTTGTGCAGAGTAGTATCCAGCAACGTCGAATGGTGTCCGGTAAAGTAGCCCTAACCCTTCACGTTCAAGGGTGTCGTACAGGCAACTATGTAATAACATTGGAGGCAAGATCCTTCTGTTTGGGTTCTGCTTCCAGCAGTTTTTTTGGCGGGGTCTCTTAAAATATCATCTATGCTTAATAAAATCGCATTCAGACTTTATGTATATCACAGATTTAACTATAAACTTAAGGCTGATAAAAACTTTGAGCGTGACCTATTCTAATGCATCTAGTTTTACCTTTTCGGGGACGTCGGTGCATATCGCTTCCATCCACGCCGGCATTATGTAATCCCATATGGATTGAGTTATGATCCCGTATGGGATCAGACAATACAACCTAGAAAGATATTTTATATCAAATTAGTGTAAATTGAGACTTAAGGAAATATCAATGTAAGTATATGTGAATTTACTAATTGTATGGCTGAAGTGAGTAACTTAAAATACAGTTTAACATTTGCATCTGTCAATTAACTATACCCTACCAAATTGATAATTATCGACTAATTAATGTTAAGGATAAAAACACCGTATGGACACTGAGCTATGACCATAAACCGCCATGCAATCGAACTCAAATCAAACGCGATAGGACGACTAGTATATATCATCTTGTTCCATTCATATACCATAGTTTATAGCGCTTATGCGCATTCTTAGATTAAGGAGGTTAAGCAAATAATAATAATAATATTTACTTATTTCAGACATTATGCAAGGACCGGCAACCGGATAGGTGACCAAAACAAGTATAATTTCGCTCCATTGTAATTTGTAAGACACGGTAATCCCATGGTTTTAACTGCATCTCTGCCAAAATCTCTCCGTTAGTTCAAAATTGGGTAAGACACAAAATCATTTTTTGAGATATGAGCGGGAAATATTTAAAATTTATGGTTTTGATAGAATTATTTGAAGAACTACTTGTTTAAAGACTGCTACGGGTCAGTCAAGGTTTTGGTAGCTCTAAGAGTACTTGACTACAATGACAATATGGAGCAAACTGTTGTTAGCTTAACTGCTAACATTTTTCAAATCAATTTAGCCCACACATTATTTTAAAATATACATAACACTTTACTTGTTACTTGACAAAAAATAATCAAAATTTCCTGTTTCAAACCCGTGGGTTTGAATATTGGCTGAACCTGTAGTGACGTCACGTGCTTGTTAATAGTTAACGTCAAAGTTTTAGTAAGGCGTATCGTATTATAATTTGACAGCTAAAAGGTTGTTTACAAGCAGGTGACAGGTCATAACATCAAGTAACCTGCATGAGGTATTTTTAGCGTTTTGGCGGATTTTTTTATCATTTAAACGTTGTTGATGTTATTTATAGAAAATAGAGAAATTATCAAAGAATTAATCAAACGTCAAATGCGTTATGATTGAATATAGATAGATTGATTGATTGAATATATGTGTGAATTGGAGATATTTTCGTAAAAGTCGTCATTACGTTTTATTTCTAGTTATACGTTTGGTTGTAATAAATGTGTTTTTGTTTAGCGACCTATTGAGCCCATCCTTGAGGTGGTGTGCCTTGGAGGCGAGGTTGTCCCAGTGGCCAGCCTGGCGCGTGTAGTGAGGGGGGTGGGGTAGCAGACACGCCACTAGCACTCCGCGATGAGACTCGCCAATACTACGCACCCACCCACACACGTGCTCCAGCTTCAGCTTCTCCACCGCGTTGGCTGTCTCGCCTATAAGACAGCTCTTAATGGAGTAATCTTTCGTCCGGGTTAAACGCAAAAATATTGAGTATATTTCAGTCTGTCTGGTCGCCAGTGTCCGACCCGTTAAGACAAAGCAATATAATCAATAATCAACAAATGTTAATAAGGCATTTTGTATAAAAAGTCTAAGTAATCATAAAATAAAAAGTAATCTCCATACTCTTCCAATAATCACAAGCTATTTTAAACAAAGATTTCTAAGGAAATACTAGGTTCCTATCGGTACGTACCTGTATATGAAAACGAAGTGACGTGGAACCAGTGAAACAGCACTGAAAGCAATCTGCCTAAGACCTCGTCGGGTGTGTCCGGGTTGGGTGTGCATAATCCCACCATCAACCAAACGCCGTACCTGCCAATATCAGAACTATTATGACGTAACGGAGAAGGATTGGTATGCGTAAGCATGTACAAAATGCGGGTGTTTTTTTTTTGGTATAGTTATGATATATGTTTTATAAATATGTTGAAAATTTTTACCATAAGTAGTACGCGAATTTTATGCAAACCGGATCAACATACCGAAAACTATAAACAGCTTTAGAAGATTAAATGACAGTTGTCTCATTTTTTGCTATTATTAGTTTTGTTGCAAATATGAAAATAAATAGGTTTATATTATAACAATAACGTACACGAATTTTATTTAAATTAAACAATAAATACTGGGAATGCTCGTCAAGAAGACTCTTAAGAACTCTAATCGACAGACAGGGCTATCACCAAACGCGTCGCTGACCATTACTTAATCTATAATCTAAGAACACAAATTTGTTGTTTTTGTGTTATCTGTCCGCTCTTTTTCCATTGTATCAATTAACGATACCATAGCAACGCGTTACCGGGTCAGCTAGTAATAAATAAATTTCAGACCATTGACGACAAATGTTAAGTCTCAAACTAAGCAGGGCTTGTATTATTACTAGGGACTAATTAGCGTATACATATATAAATAAGAAAACGACCATGACTCGGGAACAAATGCTTATCTCATGACACAAAATAAGAAAACGACCATGACTCGGGAACAAATGCTTATCTCATGACACAAAATAAGAAAACGACCATGACTCGGGAACAAATGCTTATCTCATGACACAAAATAAGAAAACGACCATGACTCGGGAACAAATGCTTATCTCATGACACAAAATAAGAAAACGACCATGACTCGGGAACAAATGCTTATCTCATGACACAAAATAAGAAAACGACCATGACTCGGGAACAAATGCTTATCTCATGACACAAAATAAGAAAACGACCATGACTCGGGAACAAATGCTTATCTCATGACACAAACATTAGCCCCTTCCTTAAATCTAACCGGGACCACTGACGCAGTAGGTAGGACCGCTACCGTTGCACCGAGCGGCTGTCAATGAAAATTATATATTTATTAAAAAACAAATAAAGAAAATATTTACCTTCCCAACAGTTGCCTGTCTTCAACGGATATGGGGTCCGGGAGATTGACACTGAGAGGCGGTTTTAGTTGTTCCGTAGAGCTGTCTGGATCTTCCATGTTGATCGGCTTCGCTTCTTTCAACAAGCTGTGAAGTTTGGTATGCAGTATAAATAACGTTAAGTGGACAATGTTAAGAGGACCACTATACACTTTTTTTAGATAGATTATTTCTTAATACAAAATTCACAAAAGCCGCCCTCACTCATTGTCAAATATCAAAACTATCCAGGACTACTGCTCACACTACACAGGGGCTACTATTGTCTCGATGCTTAGGTGACCTAAGCGTCTATAAATCAAGTTAGGTCTATAGAGGCGAAGTGATGGTGATGTCGGTGCGCTTGCTCTCTCTCAAAAGAGAGCGGAATGGGTGCGGGACGGTGATTAATCCTCTTGACGCGGGTGGTGAGGAACCACCGAACTCGAAGAGTAGTTCATATATGGGTTTTTAGTGGGTAGGCCTCCAAGCCTTTATCTCGAGGCCCACATAAATTTGTCGTTCACAAGTGGCGAGGTAAACGTAATGAATTTTCCAATGTTTAAAGCGTCACGAATTCTTTTCAATTATTGACATTGACGCATAATTTAATTAATTTTATCTAACAATTTGACAATATTTTTTACACCACTAATAATGAGTTAGTATGTAGTATGTATAAATTTAACCATATATGACCTGTTGGTGTGTTGGAAGTGCACTTCTGTAACTAACATGTGTATGAATTAAAATAAGATATTTAAAAATGTCTATAGAGGCTCCTGTCAGGTCTGTACCTGATGATGGCTTCCACGAGGTTGGTCTGCATGTCGCTGTCCATCTGCCAAGCGTGGGGCAGACGCGTGTGGACCACGTGGTCGCCACCACGCCGACTATTGTGGCGATTGCCATGGCATTGTTGACAATATCTGAAAGATAAAATAAAATGCTTCTTATTAAACATGAGTATTTATAATGCATTTATTGAAAGACAACAAATATGCAGGGGCGTGCATTGGTTTTCCAGCGCGGTAGGCACTGTAGATCTAACAAGTCGTAGTTGCGCTTATCATTAAAAATTCCTAATATTTGGTAGGTAATATGGATATAAATTCACCTACCACTTTTTTTGCAGGGTTTTTCAGGCTTTTAGAAAAGCCGTTGTTGTTGTTATAAGTTTTTTGTCACTTCACATCATCACTCACGATTTACGAATACCGGGTATAAATAATTATACGAGTAATAATACACTGACTGAGGTAAATTGAGTAAGAAAAAAAAGATGTTGTTGCAGTTTGTGTCGATTCGATCGAACCTTTTCGTATTACTTATGTATTATATTTCTAAATTTTATTTTATTTATAAACAAGATCAACTCGTCTGTCTTTTTTTAAATAAATTTCTAGTACGTCATTTACTAATGCTTGTCGTATTGATCATGTTTCTTAGCAAGGTTTGTTAAATTATTAAAATCACCGTAACCAGTGTCATTTCACACCGTCTTTGTTGTAGAAAACAAAAGACAGGGAAAGCAAAACAATAAATTCGAATGGCGGCAACCAGCTAGCCGAGTATAACTGTCGTAATATTTGGTATTGAAATGTCTGATATTTTTACCTTTCCGTTGAATAAGCTCGATATTTGGAGTTGGTCTAGTAAAAGAAACGATTTTTAATTTATCTATGAACGTAAATTGTCCGAAAGGATAGGTACGTAGTTTTTGTACACAAATCGAATCCTTACAATCGGCACACTGTAATTTCTCCATTATTAAATACCTAACTTCGATACTTATTTTTAACAAAAAACACTCATCAACATCTTTTATCTTTACACACAGTACACTACAAACACTCACACAGGAAATTAACAAAAAACAACAAAAAAATGCTATCTTAATAGATAATATTGTAATGATATTACTAATGTAATTAAATTATCGGTCGCGCGCGCGTGATAAAGCCAACTATAATACAAAAACACGAACTAAAGGAAGGAGGCACTTTTCGGCGGCATTGTTACATTTTTCATCACTGAAAAAAATAATGGGTTGGAATAATCAAAATTATGTTAGAGGGTATCAAGAAACTTGTTTATATACGAGCGCACAAAGCAACATGATTCTAGCAATAAGTTGTGCTTGATTAAGCGACGTGAACAAGCAATCTTATTGAAATCAAACAAGTATTTGTCAACTGCATCAAGTATGGTTATTATGGCTATCACAAAAGCTTTATGGATTTTATCTACTCTAATACTATAATACAAAGATTCTAAAACTGAAAACAAAATGCTTATGACAAACATTACGTACAGGCCAAAAATAATAAAAAAAAAGTTTCATTACGATACAGGTCTTGTATGGACACCTGTAACATAATATAACTTTTTTATCATAACGATACACCTATACAACCTCCAGCTGGACCAAGGAGGTTGAACCTCTACTTTAAAAAGGTTTCAATGAACGAGTCCTCGACGACCGACGCAACACGCATGCGCAATTGATGTTTGCACCTTGGCGCCAACATTTGACATTTAAAAATTTGTTGTTATATTCAGCGTTTTATTTGCAATATTGTTTTACATATTATAGTATGAGAGTAGATAAAGTAGTGTATGACACTGTACATAACTTGGTCTTATAACACTCGTGTGATGCTATAAAAAAACTCGCCTACGGCTCGTTTTTTTAAAACACACTCATGTTATAAGAACCCTTATTATGCAACAGTATCATAAACTACTATTACAAAGGCTTTATAATATTTATTACGCTTTAGTCGTCCCTATCATGTCATACATTTCATTTTATAAATTAATTTGTGCCATTTACAAAGCACTTGATAGTTTTTAATAAGTATATTATTGATTGGCTAATGTTTGGTAATGAATGCAAACAACTATTTATTAAAATTAACAATATTTTACATTTAAGTTAATATTTATCTTTTTATAACAATCAAGTTATCTTTATAGAATTAACCAAGATTATATTCAATTCAATTATTATACCTAATTATTGAGTTTTAGGTACTTCATGTGGATAAGGTACTGTAATATAGATATGGTTATATCTATAGTTAGCTATAGATATGGTTGAGTAATTTTAATGTTCAAATAATTCGTATAAGACACTTTTTAAAGTCTTATCAGCTTATGACATTTGTTTATTTGGACATTTCTATTGCTCAACAAATCTAGCGCTTTCAATACTTAAAAACAAACTATGACTGTCATAATAATTTATTTAATAAATATATTTTAAACATAACACTTACACTACACTTTAAACATGTATTTGTCTTATAGCTACTAATTAGCCCGACAAACATCTCGAATAATTTATCACTACCATGACGTTAGTTGAGCAGAAAATAAATGTCTTTTTATTCTGTTGGATAAGGTTTCTTTTGCAATTAAACAAATTGGTACAACTTCAATAAATTCATGTTGTTTACCAGATTCTGTGATTCACATTTAAAAATAAACACTGCAATATATCTATTATTCTTAAGTAAGCTAGGTACCAATATAAATCTATAAGTGGTGCCATCAAAATGTTTATATGATTGCTATTTTTACAACACAAACTTAACACTATTAATTATATTAATCCTATTTAGTCTCGTGACTAATGCAACAATCAACACTACAAAAAAAATGAAGTCTGATTTCAAATTAATAATTACAAAAATATCTCTCAATATAAAAAAGCTACCAATTGATTTAAGGTGATGGTATAGGGGAGTAGTGTGTAGAGCTTGTTGAAGAAGACTTGCCGGGCAATGCAACAATACTTGGGATGATTAATTCTGGTAAACTCAATACAGCTGCAAGCTTTTTCTCTTTTCTATCTAAATCTGAAATTAAAAAATATTTTTATTTTCACTTATAAAACACAAGCACCAACATTAATTATCCTTATGATATTGACATTCTGTATGATGATTTTTCATATTTTAAGAATTGTTAAAATGTAATTATTGTACATAAAAGAGTCAAAACTCACCATCTCCTAAATGAATGATGTCATTGTGATAATAATTTTAGATTTTTTATTTCTCAAAAGTTCAGTTAATTTGTTTTTACACTGGGATTATACAAATATATTTGTTCATGTATTTTGAATGTAGATTATTGAAGTTGTCTACAAGCTGAAACAAAAGAATAGTAAATGTACACAGTATGCAAGTACATATCATTTGAAATAACCATATATCAAAATTCATTTTAATTTAATGTAATCTAGTGTAAATAGTATAATATATTTATGGTTGTTGGAGTTGAAGGAGGAAATGTAAGCTAGTTCAAACATTTTACTAGAAATAAAAGAGAAAAGGCAATTGAGTGATGAGTACTAAAAAAGAATTAAAATCGGACCAGTTCAGCAAAAGCTTTCATGTGTCAAAATAATCGAAAGAATACATAATAAATAAGGGAATTCCCTTTATGTTCAATTGATCATAAGATACACTTATGTTACTAGTTTAGGTAAAACACACTTTTAAGACAAAGAATCATTGAACATAAAGCATCAATCTTATATACCTACTACTTATTTATTTCATTTCAATGGTTTCATAATTATATAATTATTCCAAATATGTTGTTAGTTTATAAGGAATATCTTTATATGCCATATTGTTGACTAAACATGTTTGGCTAGTTTTATTATTTAAATGACTAGGTATTACACATTCTATGTTTACAAACAAAAAAATATATCATAATAGATACTCACCAATTTATATCCATGAGGTTTTCATAAGGCAAAAAAGTCTAAACTATTGTTCAACTAAATATTCCGCCAAATATTTAAATCGTTTCGTTAAACAGCAACAACAGCATTTAAGCCATACAAAGTTTCTTCTTTTTATCACTAGTATTTTGCATAATAATACTGAATAAAGGTTGGTTTGGATTTTTCTGCCACTTGAATGGTCCCTGCAGCTTAATTGCCTTCAGTTAATACTTTACTATCCTGCAATAAGATAGGCCTTACAATCTTGGATCCTTGATAGGTTAAAAACATTGATGATGGAAGAGCTTTGCATGTAAGTAATTACGCTTAGAGAAAAATCTGCTGAAATATTCAAATTACCGATGGTAGCATTACATGGTAATATCTGCTTGCTACACTTTCCAGGATCTTAAAAAAGGTCTCTTGGTCCTGGTTGAGGAATAAGAAATAGGAATGCTTGAATGTTTATTCCATTTTGTGCAAAATTATATTATTAGATTTTCTTACCTACTTCTGATTTATATGGTACAAAACACTTAAGAAATCGATAATTGCAGATTAATAGAGATATGATTTAGTGCGTATAAAAGTATAGGTAGGTACTTACTAACGACGACAGCTCGAAATTCCGGGAGACCCCAAGCCTGGGGAAGATCTAGCACGTCATCCACGATAAAAAAGCAGTAAACACAGTCCACAAACCTTCGAAAACGACATCAAACACATTAACAGAACAATTATCTCTAATAAATTAGTATAGGTAGTTAGATTTCGGCTCCGCATATGAGCGAACGACTTCTGAATGAAGTGAAAAATAACGGTCTTGATTAGCGGTAATTTTTTTCAGTATACGTCTCAAGTCATAGTCATAAGTGATGACATCGCAATAAAGTCGAAACTTGTTCAACTTATCCGCTCTCGTGCGGTAGCGTATCCATCTCATCTATTGCGTATAGGACCGAGTGAGACAGATATAGGATCGGCGGTCGTCGGTTTATCTCGCTCGGCAGGTAAGCTTGCTTACCTAGGAAACTAAAATACTTTTAAATTGCGAAGCTCATGTTTTAGAACGTTACACGGACAAAGAGCGCACTTTATATTGCGGCTGTATAATATTGACCAATACTTTTATTAATTATGTTGTATGAAACGCTGCTCGCTTCGAATAGGCAATCTTTAGACTGCCTACCGTTACTGTACGTAGTAAAGAAAAACTTACCGGGCGGGTGCTCAATAGAAGTTTGGTTGATTATAGAATTACGGAACCAATTAAACTAAATTAACTTTAATACTAGTAGTATATTATTTAGGTTCTTAATGAGGTAGGCACTGCCTAATTGCCTATATGGTATGCACGCCCCTGCAAATATGCCATGGTTTCGGAAGTCCCAAGACGACCTTGTACAAAGAAGGAGCTTACCTAATTGGATGGTTCCCATTGTAGCTAGCGCATTCGTTGGAGAAGCAGATGGAATATGCTGCTTTATCGGTTGACCGGCAATTCTGAAAATCAATATTTATTAGCAAACCTATGTAATAAAATATGAAGTTACCTTAGAAACTGCAGTGCATACATGGAAGCTGTATAAATTTCGAATTCCAATATATCTTAGGATACTGGTGGACTTTGCATTTCAACGCCCAAAATAGTTCTCAAGATATGGTCCTTTAAATTAACTTAAAACCACGACTTCGGTTAAAATTTAAATTTTAAAATAATTGGTTCCTCACATTGTTAAAGTAATGCATAGAATAAAAACAACAGATTTACAAAAAAGTTGCTACATTGAATGTAATACTAGAAAGATGGAAAAGTTCCTGAATCTGCATATGTCCTATCGTAGATGTTGTAGCCATGACAACTCTAAATTTTTGATGTTTTTATTATTTATACCGTGTGGTCTCCGGCAAAGTAAAAAAGCACCAACCCTTAACAATGAAAGGTGTCGGAAAAGGCAACTAATGATACTAGAGGTAATCACCATAAATTGTCCATAGACCACGAAATAGGCACCAGCGTTTTCCAAATTATGGTTTTCTACTGCTATCTCCAACCCGCTTGTCAAGCGCGGAGAGTGTAGCAAAACTCTCCAGTTTTGGAAGAGGATTCCGTCCAGCAGTGGACGTTTTTCAGATGAAGTGATGATGATTGTACCCAATCAGGAATTACCTTGTTCTCACAGACCATGGAAACTTGCTGCTGTGGGTGTAAGATGTCGAAGAAACGTTGATTGGGATGTTCTCTGAGAAAAAGTAAAGAAAAAAAATCATAACCAATTTTTATTTTGAGCACGAAGTGCATAGAAACATTGCAGTGAAACGCAACGCAAATAAGAAGCACTGTTAAAAAGTTGTTTCCGGTATAGCCCCAAACCCCATAGTCAAAAAGCTATGCAATATTATTTTTAAAATTAATAATACAACGGAGCTAACTATAATTATACTCTACCTGGCTATTTTACTTTAAAATTAGTCGATTCAGTTGAGCAATTTGAGTAAGTAATCCTGCTCGAAGGACCATGCGTTCACAGCATGTATCTCGAATACATTTTCTATTAAGGAAAATTAATAAATGCATTTTAACTATTGCGATTTATAAATTAACAAATATATTAATATATTTAAAAATTGTATGATCACTTAAATTAGTATTGATTAAAGAATACAAGTGTTTTATCGTGGTTACTGGGTTAGCTCGTTCCATCGTGGATCTCGTCTTGGCCCCTGGGATTGATTGGAATCAAAAGTGCACCAATTCAAAATAAATATTAATAATAAACTTTAGAAGAAGTGACCTAATTCAAAAAAGTCCATAAAAATATCCTATAAAAGCAACATTTTCAAATTAATGACTAGCTAAATTACATTTATTTATTCTGATATTACATTAAGAAGTATTTTATCATATTAAAACGCTGAAGTTAATATTTTAATTCCTTACCCTTATATATATTAAATCGCCTTATTAGATAGGTCACTTTAATTTCAAAGGTGTGACATGCCATGTGTATTATTAGTATTTCCCATTAGGCATACCTGTGTATTTCATTGGCGCACTCGATGCAGAGATATAGCGGAGGCGGGCTATCAGATGCGAATGTCACACTGATGCA
Source organism: Calamotropha paludella (assembly GCA_927399485.1). Taxonomy (NCBI): domain Eukaryota; kingdom Metazoa; phylum Arthropoda; class Insecta; order Lepidoptera; family Crambidae; genus Calamotropha; species Calamotropha paludella. The sequence goes on along the minus strand of OV656823.1, from coordinate 4,960,418 downwards.
GTGGTCGTAGCACACCTTGGCTGCCTCCGCCGATCCCGCGTTCGGGCACATATCTCGTTGACACAGGAAAGGAACCAGGTCGTCTGAACGGGGAATCATACCACACTCATGTATTCACATAAGACAAGTAAGAATGTTTTTATTTTTTTATTGAGAAACAAACAGTTTTACATAAGGTGGGATAACAAAAAAACACATCATAATCCTTTAGTTCCCTAGATGAACAACAATCAAGTTAGTAAAACAAAAATATGTAGCTTACTTCCGCAAAATTTCCACCTTCACTAATTACTCTACACGTGTTTCGCCCCCACACGGAGCATCACCAGGAGCTGTTAGACCGTGCAATACCGTGCACTAAGTGAAGGGCCATGCAATTTGCTTGGATTTTGCGGAAGTAAGCTACATATATTTGTTTTACTAATGGATATGGACTTGCCCCAAGTAACGCCTGAAGTCATAAAATACTTAAAAATTAAGTTGGTAAACATGTAAAAAGAAATAACAATAAACAATAAGAAGGAATACTTGGCCCAAAAAAACAACCAATAGTTGCCGCTCCCGAGCAGCGAAAACCAGTCTATAGTTCTGAGCTTGCGAATAATTTTGTACATTGCTATAAAATTCAAACAAACAAATAACTTTAACAACAACATATTACATACTTGATTATGACAGCTACTTAAAATAAAATAAAAATGAGAAAGGTGACCTTTTTTTGTGTGGATTTCCAATACTACACTTAAAAATCTTGTAATATGGATACTAACTAAAGATTATTATTACACACAATATAAGTGTAAACGCGATTATGACTCACGAATTTTCATGGTCATTACGCAAAAAGATGCCATGTTTTTAATCAGGATTCGAACCCAGAATTTCACAAGACAAGAAAAATAAGTGATAGAAGAGCTGTGGTGTAGCAGTTGATGATATTGTAGATATCGATAGCACGTAGTTATTATAAAAGACGGAAGTAATTGTTTTTTGTCAAGTGATATAAAAGTTTTTTTTTAATATATAACGGTATGGACATGAACTTTGATACGAGTTGACCCAAATAATTAAATAAAATAGAGGAATATTACATGACAAAAAATATCTAAATTGACACTATGACATAGATCATGCGCTACATCATACTTATACAACCATACCAAAGCCTTGTTCGATAATAGCCTGGAAATTTTATTCTATCAATACGACTTACAAAAAACCACATTCCAAAATCAGTTAACTGTTCTGGCTGCTTTGATATACGAAAAAGATCATGCTCATACACTTGACCAGCTCGTGCATAGCAACGTTAGTAAAAAATGCTGAATAAAGAATGTATTTAAGTATAACTTCAAGAAACTAAGGTATTTTACTTGAAATTAGACCGAATGGCGAAATGCTTTTATTTTGAACATTTTTACATTTAATATTGAAGCTTCGACTTCATTTTAAGAGACTTTAAAAGTATACATAATTTGTCATAAAGTTCCCGCTGAGATACAGACATTGTTATTAACGTTCTATTTTTTATCCTATATGTGTTACTTATCATATAAAATTTTATCAGCTACCTTCCTAGTCAACATATTTAAATCTAACTCATGAATAAATTTTATTTTTGTTTTATTTAACATTTTATTCAAATATATATGTCTCGGATTCAAGGCTGAGAAAAGAAGAATCTCAATAATAACATGCTAAATCATGTTTGCTTTTGCTTTAACTTTGTTATTTGGGAGTATATTTTAACTTGACACAAATCTATTACATTTACAACATCGACTGATCTACAATATTATGTGCACCGTATGCGTGACACTTTCTTGTCCCTCCAGAGCCTTTTACTGTAAAGACAAAGCCAATATCTGTACATCATTCTATCCACAGGCATCAACGACAGAAGCATAAAAACTACAATACCTGAACACCAGCTCTCTTCAGACATGGAGACGAAATACATCATGCTCCATGCAGAAGACTTCATAGAATACTAACTAGAAAACTTGCATAACAGTCCCTTCCTGTCGAACAGTTTGGCGTCGAATGGTGGCCAGTAGTAGAACAGCAGCTTGGCCGCTGAGAGGCGGGCGCCCCACGTGCCGTAGGCGATCACGCACAGGATATCTTTCACCACTGTCTGCTTCATCGACATTAGGCACTCCAGCAGTTGGCAGTGGTGAGCTGGAAATTTTCAAATCATCATTTCAGCAAGATCCCCACACAGAGCAGGCAAGTTGGAAATCGCAGTAAGAGACTATTATTTGGAAAACACTGCTGCCCATTTTGTGGTCTACTGGAATTGTATGAAAGTGCAGGATCGAAGGAATATCTGCTTACGATTACGATTTTGGATGCTAGCAACACCCCTGTGGCATATGTTAGACTCTAAAAGATGTCGTACTCCCAAAAAAATCCCTATACTATCTGGTGGAGAAGAAAAGCAGCCTTCACACTTAAGGATGTCGTAAAAGACGGATAATGATAATGGAAATAATACCATACAATTGCTGTAGATCACAGAATGTGCAGCAACGTTTTACAAATTATAATGTTTTCTGCGATTACCAACCAGCCTGCTAGCATTTTTCTGTAAATTCCCATTAACCTGTCAAGCATGGTTATTTCGGCAAACCCCACTTTTGAACGTGAAAGACGTCCTATGCTGAATGTAAACCTCCCCTGAAAAAGGGATATACATTATAATTTATTATCTTTTACCCTTAACTTTAAAGGCTTATGTGCTAACCTACTCCGCTGGAACCACACGGTTGCTAGCAATACTAAAAGTCAAAATTATAAGAAAAGAAATACATATCTAAAAATTTATTCAGTCGACAATAATCTGATAACAAATATATTACCTGGATTACTGGAATGTTGGAAGACCATCATGACAATTGCAGCGACCGACTGCGATGCTTGACTTTCCTCTTCTTGACCTGAATATCGACGTGCTGTCAAATATTAGAATTCCATATAAATGAGTCATTATTGACCATTTTAATACAAAGTAGATAAGATCTCGGTACATAATAGTAATACTAGTATATCTAGTAATTGCTATTTGATCTGGCGTCTTGCGGTAAAGAGACGTTAAATAAAAAAGTCAATAACACTTCGGAGGGTTTATTCTTAACCCCTTAAAACCCGCGAGCAACATATCATGCGCATGACACCGATACCTAAAATTCGCGAGCTTTATAAATGCTCTATAGCGCGCAGTCTAATTTAATCCTTATTACGGCTTTGGTAACGGTTCTTTTTGATTGAATGATATTTTTTCGCCGATAGAGAGAGTAATAACGCATTTAACACAAAGCTGGGCTTCAACGGGTCAAGGGTGTATCAACTTTTATATTTAGACAAATTCATACCTAATACCAAACTAACAATCCCGCAAGAAGTTAATTTCAAACGATAAGAACTTTTAACATCCAGATATGTAATTGTAGTGTTAAGATCAGTAGACTATTAAGGTCCTCACTACTGGGCCATAGACCTTCACTACCAATGATAAATACAGTAGGAGTAATGGGTCGTAACGTAACCCAAAATGGGTCGAATCGGGGATTGGTGTAGATTGTACGGTGCTTGATATTGCACGCAGTAACAACTCCTGATAATACTTCGAGTAAGGGCGAACCGCGTATGTAGTGTTTGATGAATAAGCAAGTTGTGTTTATGCGATAGTTGCATATTACATATTTTACGAAAGTAAGCTAAATATTTCAGTTTTCTAACGAACTATTTTAAATGGGTTTCACGAGATCTTAATTCAAAACGCTTTGACGACATAGACTTCACTAGAAGAAGACAATGATTATTCTTATACAAATGTGGATGAAAAAGACAACAATTGACAAAATGGGAAGCAAACACAATGTCTTTTAATCTTGATTTGTTTTTGTATTTACTTATATATATATATATATATATATATATATATAATGATTTTTTTTTTCATTTTGCTAGATTTGTTCCAACTTTAGGGCATAGGATAGGTTTCATTTTAATTTGAAACACAGTAACGCGTGGACAGATCACCTAGTTATTTTATATAAATTAAAATTTTCATTTCGGGTTTCTGAGGAAAACCAACCAAGCCACAGAGACAAGTCACACAAACAAATCACATAGTATGTCCTTATTTTTGAGGTTTTAAGTAAATAATTAAAAAAATACGTAAAAATTATGTTATGTCATATACCAGTTTGATACTCACTAATGGTGAACGGCAATATATAGTAGCATAGCAAGTGCAATATCTCTTGATGCAGCGTCACCGGGAACACGGCAACGCAGTACGCCACTAAGTATGGTAAGTTATCGATCATATCGTACTCCAGGAAAGGCAGTAAGCAGCCTAAACATTGGAGCACTGCCTGCCCGAACGCTGTAACAAACAGATATAACATAAATTATTTTAGTAGAAAATACTAGAACAAAATCGACTCGGCTCACAAATGAATTCATAGGCGGGAATCGAAAAAGCAACCTTTGGAATTCCAGTACAATGCTCTCCAATCAAGATATCGATCCATGTACAAAGTCATTTTTTAGTATTCTTCTATTAAAATAATTTGTCTTATTATACATATATTTAGCATTGAAAAAATTAAAAAAATATATATAAAACGAAAATAATTTAATAATATTTATTATTTTCACTCTAATTAACCTAGCCCAAAGTAAGCACTATAAGGCTTAAAAGATAGACATAAATATATGCTACATAGATGTGCAATATTCATAGAAATATATATAAATACCCATGACTCAGGTACATATGCTTACATTCATCATATAAACATCTGCCTCTACCGGGACTCGAACCCAGGAGCGTTGGTGCGAAAGGCAGGATCGCTAACGTTGCACCAAACGGCCGTCAAATATATAAAGCTAATTAATATACAAGATCTTCTTGAAATTTTTTAGCAATGGCGGTAGAAATGACAATCCTACTGTACGAATTTTTCAATTAATTTATATAAAAAATGTTAGTTCACCTAGAGCTGATTAACTTGAATACAGGCAAATGCGTTCTCCTTGATAAGCTAACAATATTTTACTATACATAGATCTGACCCGACGTTAGAATTAATAATACCGCCGCACGACAAAACATTGACCGTAACGACTTTGACATTAGATGCGGTTATTTCATTTCCACCAGTGTCAGTAAAGGTCACTTTGATATTACTGATTCTACTCCTGCATTTAAAACGGCAACCTTACGCGTCGTCTGACGCAGCGGCACCGCTCAGGCACCGCACCGCAGCGCGCCGGACTTGGGACCTAAGAGACGAAGCGGGGAGGTGAAATGCGCCCGCAGCGCAACGCTGTTCACCGCGGTGCGGTGCGGCGCCGCACCACCCGTGTGGCACTCTATACCTTGAATTCATTACGATGCGGTGCCGCACCGCACCGCACCGCATCGTGTGGCCTCGCTCTAATAAACATTGCCATGTCGACGCAAAATGAGTTTCAATAAATTTTGCAGACTTCTCACACCAATCATTTAGTCTAATAGGTTATGCTCATCTTACCACCAGATGCTCCTCGCAGGATTTGAACCCTGGATTGTTGATGTTGACTGTTGACAGGTTTGCTACCGGTTGCATCAACCGTTCGTCAGACTGAATAGGAAATATAGGAATACAATAGGAACTGGAAAGTGATTTTTCACATATAACCACTTAGACAAATCATAAATTTGAAGATATTCATCAGAATAAAACACTTTTTTACGGATTTTTGCGCATGTTTTATTTTATTTTATATTTGATCCTGTATTGTGCGCGGAAGTGTAAGAACTAAATTTGAAGATATTGTTAACCTTCTCATAATTACTGTTTTGTTTCAATACATTTATTTATTTATAAATGACACATTCAAATAAAACCAACCAAACTTTTACCGGATTAACGACGCGTTAAGTTTTCATTTTTTTCTGCTCCATCTGATTCAAATCTGAAACGAATTAAGGATACCAGGGAAAGCCCTCAAGGACTCTTTTCTTAGTTCGTTTTATTGAGGCCTTTTCTGGATTCGGAATCACAAAATCTAAATATTGTGTCGCCTAAAGGATAAATAAATTTTTCCTCGTTTTTTAGTTATGAGACTACACTGGTTTGTGTCCGATAATAGAGCGGTTACACACGTATGGCACAACGTTTTTTTATCAATTTGTGTACGACAAATCCTGCTAAATATTCTACAACCTTTTCACCAAAAGGTGAAAATGCAGGAGTAGAATCAGTAATATCAAAGTGACCTTTACTGACACTGGTGGAAATGAAATAACCGCATCTAATGTCAAAGTCGTTACGGTCAATGTTTTGTCGTGCGGCGGTATTATTAATTCTAACGTCGGGTCAGATCTATGTATAGTAAAATATTGTTAGCTTATCAAGGAGAACGCATTTGCCTGTATTCAAGTTAATCAGCTCTATGTGAACTAACATTTTTTATATAAATTAATTGAAAAATTCGTACAGTAGGATTGTCATTTCTACCGCCATTGCTAAAAAATTTCAAGAAGATCTTGTATATTAATTAGCTTTATATATTTGACGGCCGTTTGGTGCAACGTTAGCGATCCTGCCTTTCGCACCAACGCTCCTGGGTTCGAGTCCCGGTAGAGGCAGATGTTGCATCGTAATGAATTCAAGGTATAGAGTGCCACACGGGTGGTGCGGCGCCGCACCGCACCGCGGTGAACAGCGTTGCGCTGCGGGCGCATTTCACCTCCCCGCTTCGTCTCTTAGGTCCCAAGTCCGGCGCGCTGCGGTGCGACGCCGCACGGCAACCTAACGCGTCGTCTGACGCAGCGGCACCGCTCAGGCACCGCACCGCACCGTAAACGCATCGTGTGGCCTCGCCTTTACTCTGGAGTATACTCACCCTGTATTCCATACTGCAAGTGTGGCGCCGCATCCACGAGTTGCGATATGGCGTTGAAGAGTCCCTTGTAGTCAAGGTTCGGGTACAGAGTCATTCTGTCGGCGTCGTCATCGGCGTCCCGTAGCATCTCGAGTGGCGACCTCGGCACATCTTTTAATACGCCTAAGGAATACCATTGCATATTTTAAAGAGGAGTGGATGACACAATTAGTGTTGTCGACTCAGGTCAAGTCTTCCAAATTGATTAGCGAGTTATAATAAAATAATACTAAACATCTTTAAAGTTTTTCTCGCTTGTCAATTTAGAAGACATTACTCGACGAAAACTCCGAGAAATCAAAAACTTATGCGTTCAAAAAGTCTTCCCAGTTTGCAATAAGACATCACTAGTGGCCACCATTGAAAACCTTAAAGAAGGTCTCCAGAAAGACTCAAATTGAACAACACGAACGTGTCAGAGCGTAATATAAGACCCGATATAATGATTTCAAGAATATTTAAGTTCTAAAAGACTCGTGACCGCTTAGTAATACCAAGACTTTATTTGCACTCATTTCATCGTAAATCTTGGTAAAGATCAAGAAGACTTTGAAGCTTAATTACTATTTGGGAGTCCTATGTATTTAAGACCCGAGTTAAAACTCAAATATGTCTTAAGTTTTTTGATAACCTATAAAATGACCGGACCTTAACCTCCGCCAACACAAAGCGAACGTGCTAATTACAAAATAGCGATAATTGGCATAAAATAAGAGGTATTCATTAAAAAAAATCAATTCGTACTTTGAAAAAAAAATAAGGATAAAAAGAGAATCCAAAACATTCTCAAACATGATGTCACCTCCTCAAAGAGGTGGTCAGAGTTAATCCGAGTCAAATAAGATTATTGAATCGATCATAGCTTACATCCGACATGACACATAGAGACTATGAATCATAGCTACCCAGACGGCGTCAAGCAATTCGGTGAAGAGAAGCGATGGATAAAGCGACAGAAAACGACTTTCGTAAGATATTGTTTGATATATTGTGATATTGACATTCGACAACGTAGATTGTTCTTACTACTAAGATCAAATAACATTCATCTTTTCGACATTAATCTTATAGTGTAGCCTAACATAACGTAACCTACACCATTTTAAACACGATTTTGAAATCAGATAATTATTTCAATTAGGTTTTACACAAGCTAGCACAGTAATACAATAACTAAGTAGATACCTAATCTTACACTTCCGCGGCACTTACACATAAAAAAGAAACGTTTACTATTTACTGTGCATTTAATCTTGCAAATAATAATAGGTATAGCAGCATCATATGCATTGCTCTAACTAAAGCAAAGTAGCTAAAGCACTTAGCTACTTCAGTATATTTAATCATGACGTTTCGTTTCGACTCTTTTGCAGGAACCAAGAATAAAAGCGTAACAATTAAAAATATAAAAAAGGTAAAATGGTTTAATTTAAATTTATTAAATATCATTTAGCAATCAACCATTCTTAAAGGAACTTAAAGGGAACCTTAAATTTTAGTACTTGTATTAGCATTTCCGAATTAAAAATAGTATTATTATCTCAAACGAACCACGATCATAGCTGGATAGAAGCCTCTCCCAAAAATTGGAGGTATTTTACTATAATCTACCCGATTGCACAAAGTAGATAATATACAGAGACACCACTTAGTACAAGAAAATGGTTACACCCTAAAACTGGTTATTCAACTGGCTATATTGCTTTCCTTCTATTTTACGATAGATGACACTAGTGAGAACACAAATAACACGATACGTATTGCCATCTAGTGATACACTAAGAATACGGTTATCGCTTGTTGTTGTTAGATGGCGCTTCGTTATAGCCTACTCACAGACGTTGGTGGATGCGTAATCAATCGAAGTTTCGTATGTCAGTAACAGTACCTACATTAAAATATCTTTATTCACGGTCGCGGGGTTTAACGTTCCAAAAATATGCCGCGAATATAGAAACTGTGAATATGGAATGGTAATTAGTATGGAATCATAGGGGATGCGTTACAAGTTACAAAATAAAACGAATATTTATAAAAATAAAATCAATTTGAGCTGTAGCATTATAAATTTACCTTTTAAGAGTAAGGCTCCTTTCCATTGATCGATCAGCTTTCATGATCACAAAGTTAATTTGCGTATAAACCTTCACTCAGACTTTTTAAATTTAATGTAGGTATTCCTTACCAAGCGGACCTACGAGTAGTTCGATCCTCGTCGATGTACTACGAACGTAGAACTACTCTATTACCACGAGGGGTAATATTCTTTTTTTAACTTGCTTTTGTATTGTGTCGGTAAGGTTGGTTTTAATTGACATTAGTCCACTTGGTCAAATCTTTCATGAAAGCCGCCTGGGCATATACCAGAACTGAAATAATGCCGCTACTTTAATAAAAGACTGAATCTCTTTCTATTTACTGTTTTCATCCTCGAATAATGAAATTTTTAGCCGCGAATACAGGTACTGTGTTGCAATTTTTTATCTCTCGGATAAGGAAACCGTAAATGGGGAACTTTTACTGTATTGACGGAACATTGCGAACGATTTTAGGAAACCACTTTCTTAGCTATTCTATGTATTTTTTACTCATGTTTGGCTCAGGTTTACGAACGTTTCGCGTATTATACCTATTTGGAAAATTGTTTTTTTGTTTCAAATGAAACTAAAAAAAAACTTTCTAGTTTATTCCTTTGTTATCAGGTCAGGGCAGTGTTGCCAGATTTTTTATTTGGCAACTCGGGATTTTGAAACTTTTGAGTTAAAAAAGCGGGATTCTTTCGTCGAAAGCGGGACATAGTAAAAAAGACGTATAGAATCAGAGGTCTTTAATATTTATTTTTTTATTCCAGTTTTTATTATGTTTACATATGATAGATAGCAAAAATAAACATCGTCGTCTTCTGAATAAAAAAATAATAAGAAACAAAAATCAAAGTAAAAAAATGTTGTGTCTCAAACAATAGTCTGAGAGTAATACTCCGGCCGAGTTATTCCCGAAAAGCGGGACTGAGTTTGTCCCGCGCGGGACATTTAATTTTGATTTAAAAATCGGGACGTCCCGCCAAAATCGGGACGTCTGGCAACGCTGGGTCAGGGCCAGGTGACGTGATCCTGGAGAAATTGAGGGAAATAAAATATTAGAGGCACACCTATCGAGATTTAGGTATTTTAAATAGTAACTGGTGCAGTTGTTACTGAAAACACCCGTGGCCGTAATAGGTATGGTTGCATTTTATTGACGGACAAAACATTTGTCACTATCACATGTACGTACCTACTTTTCAGTGACTGAGAGTTATTTTATTCGTCGATAAAATGTCGACCATCTTAAAGGGTTTCAGGATTTCATGATTGGGCCTACTAATGTACTTCCGATTGGTCTAACATAGCACAGTGTTTTATGGAACCAAAAAAATTTACACAATACAAATTGAGGTTTTTACATAAATATATAATTTATACCCTAAAAAAGCATGAGTTCAATTCCCAGAAGTCTAACTCCAATACTTTTTGAGAAAAAAAATCATGAACTTATCGTGACCTTTGACCTATGAAATCTAAAATATTTTTTATAAAATGAATAGAAAGTGAATAGAATAGTAGTTTATGAAATTGGTACATAATGAGGGGTGTAAAACCTAGTTATGTGCAGTTTCATACAATACTTTATCTAATCTCATACATTGAATATATCAAATAAAAGATAGAGATTGATACAGTTTATTTATTGGTTATTGTAAGTGTTAACATTTTGTATATTACAATGACTTTACTGTTAGTAGATTAAGAGTGACTGCTGCCGCAGTCTCTAAAATGTCGGGCTGCGTTAAATTTTCTTCACTTTCAGTATCAGATATTTTAATAAACAATAATAATTATCCAGCGAAACACAACAAAGAATTGCAAGAAAACGTATTATGGCGCCAAAATTTCCGATATCACCGCGCATGCGCCAAAGCGTGCTCAGCCACAGATAAAAAATGAAAAAAATGAAACAGTGCTTTACGAATTGGCGCAGTATTATATCAATGGTCTGTAATCAAAACGTAATGAAAAAAAAATTATTATAACATTATTTTGTTAGACAAATAGTGTTGTATTATTTTTTTTTTTTAATTTCATTACGATATACTATTTGTAAAGTTCGTCAATATAAACTCGTTTTGAGTTGAATATTTTGAATTTTACGATGTGAGAGTAGATAAAAGAATATATATTTTAATAAATACTAGCGACCCGCCCCAGCTTCGCACGGATGCAATGCTCTACTATATTATGCATGTATTATACATATAAACCTTCCTCTTGAATTACTCTATATATTAAAAAAAACCGCATCAAAATCCGTTGCGTTGTTTTAAAGATTTAAGCATACAAAGGGATATAGGGACAGAGAAAGCGACTTTGTTTTATACTATGTAGTGATGAGTGAATCGGACATAATCACACGCATATAAACGCGTTTCTTTAGCTTAAAAATCCATTGGTTTGGGAGCAGCATTTTTTTTATTTCGTATTTATTATTTTCTCTCCCTAAAAACGAAAAAGTGGAACCTACAACTTAAATAGAAATATACATAAATGAGCCACGTCCCACTATTGCGGCGATTAGAAGATATTCATTTTAAAATTTTTATGCAAGGGTTGTCACCGAACTTGATCTCTACGAAAATTTTTAAAATATTAATATGTGTATTATTTTTGAACGAGAACATCGATTTTCGTTTTCGGGTCTGGGTGTTAACTGTTAATTGTTTGTTTTGTGTGTTTCGGAGACCCAATTAGACACAAGTTCATGCCTGCTTGCTTCTAAGGTTTTTTGTTACAAAAATAGGAAAATACCTGTTAACCGATTTATGCCCACGACTTTGTACTATGCTTTTATTTTCTGATCGAATGCAATTTTTTTTAAAGATGCGATCAACTGATTAGATTGATTTGTATGAGAAGTTACTTTTTCGCGGGGTCACAGATCCATGGCACCGTATTGCCTCAGCAGGGGCTTACCCAACCTACTGAGAGCCATAGCCAAAGACTATACCTCACCGGGCCCATCTCAGCCACTGGTAAAATTATTAAAGCCTTCACCACTAGTATTTTTTCGAGCGATGTAGAAAGGCACAATAACCCTACTTCTAAAGCGGCAAAGCCACAACCTTATACGCCTAAAGAAGCTCTTAATATGATAATAGATAGACAGTTAAGTGACATGTAAACAAATAAGGGCAGATCTTAATAGGAGAGGATACCCAGCCTATCCCTCATTACAAGGCGACTGAGTCCTGAAATAAATTCTGGCGTCAAGTTAAAGTAGACGTGGTGCACTAAAAAGGTGCCGGCAGGTGATGAGATTTACCTAGATCGATTTTAAATGTGAATGAATTTCTAAATCTAAAATTTCATCACAATCGTTAGACCCGTTTCCAAGAAACCAATTACATACCAACATATTTATATAGGTACATGCAAGAATTGCTCGTTTAAAGTATAGGATGTGTGTATATGTGTTAAATTATTTCAATCAACATAGTTTATTTTTTCGACCATTTGGCGTGTAAGGTACAAAATTAAAGATGTGGTCGAACATACATAAAGTATTCCTATATTACCACATCTACATTAGGTAGGTAGTATATGTAAGTATATTGTATTCGTCTATAAGTGTTGTTAATTTATTCAATTCATTGACGGTATCAATTAACAAACAAAATGAAACATTTTCATTTAACACATAGTTGATCTTTGTGACAACCCCAGATAATGAAAGTTGACCTTTATGTAAATTCTATCATAACTTCTTAAAACCGCAAAAGTGGGATTTTGTTTATAGAACCTTTCTATACTAAATCCAGGTTCCACTTTTGCCGATTTTTGGAGAAAAAAAATAAAATCAAAATTTAAATAAATACGTATTACTCAGAAAGTAGGACACTTATGAATAAAATAAAATTGCAACATTATGCCTTCAATAATTCATTATCAAGTGGCAAATATCTCATGGACAGATATGGAACCTTTTTGGATAGAAGAGAGATGGAAGTCGTTTGAAGAAATTAAATTGTTATTTTTTTATATGCGCAAATTTTAAAAACTTTACTACTTCATATAGTTTTTTACTGAAAAAAGTGATTTGGAAATTGAACTCTTGCCTTTATTAGGGTATAAATAATCGATTTATGCAAAAACCTTAAGGTGTAAATTGTTTTGTTTCCATAAAACCCGCCATCTAGCGTTACAATTGCAAAACACTTCGTAAGCCTCATAGCTGAAAAGTAGTCACATGTAGCCTATACTTTCGTATTCTCAATTGATTATTTACGATGTTTCTTATCTTCAAATTTAGGAGTCGAATTAAGGTTGATGTGAAGTTGTATATATAAAATATGCTAGTCTTTATTTAAATCTCAATATATTTACTTAATTCGTCTTATTTCTAAACATGTGAAATGTTATAATTTACAAATGTTAATGGTAGTGACATCTATTGCGGTTTTTTAGAATTAAAAATCTTTTGTATGAAATGGTACCCCATGCCGATTGGCAGGTGGATTGGAGAACACAGCAAAATGTCATGTAACTCTGAAAACATGCTCCCCATTTCGTGGTCACCGGAAGGTATTATCCCAGTATTATAAGTCGCCTATTACGACACCGTTATGAGTGAGGGGTTGGTGCTATTCCGCTCTGCTGGAGACCAGATAGCAAAACAATAATTATCAAAAACAGTATAATAAGACTTATACTCACTAAGAAGTGTCTGTGAAAAGTATTTGACGGTGTTGGCGATGTCTGAGCCTGATGGTAGTGGTTGGATGTTGTGCATCAATCGCAGCTGGCAGTCATACAGGCTGCGGATCTTCGCCGTGACTGTCGACACAGAGACACATAAAATTTTATTAGGACAATTAGTTATTATTACAGAACTGGGCAACCAATACGTTGCTATTTGGTGTTCTGTAAACCGGTTTATTTGTTTGCAATGAATATATGAATCAATAGCACTTGTCAGTTTCCGATGGAATATCATACAATACCATCTTCACTATCTATTGTATATTATAACTGGTCTCTTCAAAGATTTTGCCAGACAGGTAAATATACAATTTTCTATAACTGTCTATTCTTTAAATACATTAGTATTGATAAGATATATTGACTGGATACAATAATAAAGGGACTTCATATATTTCTTGTTAGTTTCTTTCACATATAATTACAGAAACATAAATTAACACACCTTAAGTTGACAAAATATTAAGTTAACATAAACAAAACAAACTTATATTTCATGACAGCTAAAACTAAAAGCAGTAGCAGGTAGAACAGATCTTGGACAGCCTAACCCGATAGAAAGGTGAGCCACACAGACAGCAATTAGATAACGAAGTAGCAAACACTTGAAGTATTGTGTTCGCACTACACAGAACCACAACCAGTCATGGCCAGTAATTAAACCAATTAGAACTAAGTCATATTACCTTTTTGATAAATCTCATAAGAGTTAAAGAGATCAATTTAAAAAGGTTAACTGACAGAGTACTAAGCGTTAACAATTACTGACAAAACAGACAGAAAAGTAACATTTCAACATTAATGGACCGTGCAGCCTCAGGACAACCAGAACAGGGGACAACAAACAATTCAGGGACACCCCAATGACAGCAAAGCCCAAGTTAACATAAACAAAAAGAGAATTTATTACTTCAACATATACAATATTGCTTCATGATGTCGATGATGATTATCACAAACAATATTGGGCTATTTCATATAAGTAATAAAATTCCTTTAATTTATAGCTAATGGAACTTTACATCCAAAGGGTTAAGTCTACTACAGCAAGAGACCTAAGACAGATAGGGGATCTGATGCAGTGTAGGACCTAAGTATTAAAGGGTTGCCATCTTCTCGATAAGTTATAAATAAAGATGTAGAGTTTTGAACTTATTAGTAATAAACAATGAACTTAATTGATGTTGCACAAACCTAGTGTGTAGGTCAACACTAAATTACATAACATGACTAATTTTTAGTTTGATTGCAATGTTCTTTAATAATAATTTAAATATAACATTTAGAAAACTGCTAGAGCAATATATAAATTCAAAATCAAGATTTAGTTTTAGTACAAAAATAGGAAGCATATCAAAATATAAAAAAAACATATATATATATATATATATATATATATAGTGAAACCAAAGAGGCAACAGCTCAGCATATGTTGCAGCATGGACATCACCTGCAACACTGGTACTATGTGGCTTGTTTTTATCTAAACCTAAAAGATACTTAAATTATCTCTTAACAGAGATGGCAACCCTGATTAGTCGAGAGGAAGCAGATGTGCCACTGGGGTCCGATACAGACAATCCACACTGGATGCAACAGCTAGAGCGCCCGTCCGCACGAGCTCACCTTTCAGATTCAGCGGCTCCAATACATACTGCATGTTATCTGCCTGCGTAGGCTGCATTAGGACACACAAAAAGCTTTGACTATGCAATGAGGCCTCCCCGATTCAGATGCCTCTGAAAAATTAAATGTGTTAATGTGCATGCAAGCTGTTTAGACCAACTCTGAACAAGTTTATCACATAGGAAACGTCTTTTAAAAATACATGCTACCATAATAAATGAATGCTATATCTTTATTTATTGCACCAATATTTGTGATAAACACAAGTATATGATCTAAAATTGATGCCTTGTAGTTAATTATTATGTACTGCGTACATAAAAATGCATGTACCTATGTCTACATTACTAAAATAATAAATTTTTAAAACAGGTCAAAGTTAACATAAACACTAATTAATAATATTTAACTGACCCACAAAACTGTACTGAAAAAATATAAACGGTATAACGGAGATATCAAAACATATTTAGAAATAATTACACATTTTTAGTTTTATTTAATAGCCAATTTATGTTAAAAAGTTTGTGTAAAATCGTAGCGCTACATCCGCGCTTCAAATGTAGACGACAAACTCGTTCTTGAGAAGGTCTACGAATTATTTTAAAAACTAAAGCGGTGAAGTTATAAAATAAAATGCTTACAGGCCGCCGCCCGTGTCCCCATGTTTATAAGTTGAATCTTGAAACTGCCCTGCATTGGTGCGGACGAAACTCGCGGTTATCATGAACGGAAACAATCGATAACCGGCACAAATATACCTTTGAAAACACGAATGACCGACCGGGCGAAAGAGATAAGACCTGAATCTAGATTTTCCTATCTCTTCAGGCTATTGATCGATTGCAAAGTTTATTTTTCATTTGACGCGCGCAGAATATGTCGCTCAGCTGAAATTGAAATGTCACAATACAAACGTCACTTCCGCTGTCAAACCAACCAGATGCAAAGGAAATGGTAGACATTCTGCATTATTTATCAACTCGGGCAAAACGCTCGATTGGTTAATTCCATCTGTTCGCATAATTATAAAAATATACTGTTGGCTCCCCTACCTGCAAACGTATAAATTTAACGAAATATTGATGTATATTGAATTTTGAAATAAAAATAATTATTTTAATTAAGTTTTTTGTGATATGATATATGATTGCCACTGACAAGAGAAATCTCACTAAGTTGAATCACAAACGTATTAATTAGAAATAGTTCAAAACTTGCAGTGAAAACTATTATTAATAAAGAATAAATGCAAAACAAAAAAAAAACAAGTGACACTTTAAAAAACCGAGGACTTCAGTAGTATAACCATGCCTCTCGCACAGTACCTACTATAATCCACAGTTCTGCATATTAATAGATACTTGACGTTTTTTAGATCTAGATTTAAAATAAATTAAAGACGAAGCGAATGCATGCAATGATACGACGAGCACTGTAATAGTATGCGCACACAAACACGTATTAACACACGTACATAATGCTTCCTATCTCATTTTCTCCTACATTAAATCTTATGAATTTATTTATCTGTCTCTTTTTACTGTCGCTTTTTCGTTTCAAAGAGACACTGTATAATGCTTCCTTACTCATTTTCTCCTATGGTAAATCTTATGAATTTGGTTAGCTGTATCTTTTTTGTTTCATCGACTTTCAAATCACAACGATGCTAAAGAAGTTTTCACTTCAAAAACTTTACTAGGACATATGTGGGATACTTACCGCACTATCCACGGAAACAATGGTCTCCAGCGCCAAGAGAAGCTCGACCGTCCCTGGTACTATGGTCCCCTATCAGTACCTAAAAGCTAATGGTACTGATAGGGGACCATAGTACTACCCATCAAGTTCTAGTAATAACGTGGATTTTCACAACGAAACTTTGTTGATTGTCCTCAGATTAGTAATCCCTGCATTATGAATAAAATAGCGGTACTTGTCGAACAAAATTTTGGCAGAATATTTTTTTTATAGTCGGTGTTGCCTTGAGTTCTCCATTTGTGATGATTATGTCGTAATTAAACTTTATTAAGTTGTTACGCATTAAAATTAACTTAAAGATCAGATAATAAAATGTATATAATAAAATGCATCGCACGACCTTTTAATTAATTTTACATTATAGTATGATCAAAATAGAGATGGAGGCCTATTTTCTATGTTGGGGACATGTCAAATAGACTCCCATCTGACCGTTTCCATCCCATCAAAGGGAAATTTAAATTTTGAAAATGTACCACATTTATCGCAAATAAAAACAGAGAGAGGATTTTTTCTTTGTCTCAATGAGTCACTCAGAGAAACATCCGTATAATGTGTCG
The DNA here is from genome assembly GCA_927399485.1 of Calamotropha paludella. NCBI lineage: Eukaryota > Metazoa > Arthropoda > Insecta > Lepidoptera > Crambidae > Calamotropha > Calamotropha paludella. The sequence continues at coordinate 4,942,735 of OV656823.1, read as the reverse complement.
AATAGTTCTTATCAAGACAGTTTTGACTAGCTCTGACAGACCCTTTTAAATTTTCTAACAGTTTTTATTGTTATAAGATAAAATACGTGTGTAAAAAACAACTACGTCTCCGAGCCCTCAGATGGGATTCGAACCCATGTGAGTTTTTTACACACGTATTTTATCTTATAACAATAAAAACTGTTAGAAAATTTAAAAGGGTCTGTCAGAAATATTGCATTGTGAATGCAAAAAAATAAATTAAAAACATAATTATAGCTGGTTCCATCTTATTCGATTGTTAAATATTTGTAAAAATATTACTTTCGATGTTGAAGGTAGTTCGCGTTCAACATTGATGGAACGGTACTAGCTTATAGTAGAAGTTTAAATACGTTTGTAAAATTCGACACGTTTGCCAGCGTCTCGGTAGCTCAGCGATCAGAGCAGTCGCCCGGATAGCGAAAGGTCGTGGGTTCGAATTCCATCTGAGGGCTCGGAGGCGTAGTTGTTCTTTACACACGTATTTTATCTTATAGAAATATTGCATTGTGAATGCAAAAAAATAAATTAAAACAGTTTTTAAAGGCAATTTTACAAACAATTTTAAAAACAGGAAATTATTGGATTAATACACGTTAGTTTATTTAAAAATGTACTTAAATTATATATTGAATTATATAAAAAAAAAATATATAAGTACTTTAAGATTTTAAAATGGCAGACAAAAAACTTAATTACAATCAAAGGAATCCTTGATGGGAATAGTGAATCCCCACTTCACCTACGGCAGGTGAAATAGTATTACTCGCATTCATAAAGACTTTGTTATTATATCGTAAGTCTGCGGATCGCTGGCTCTCAGTCTCTGAGTTTTGGCCGCAAGCTACCTCTATTGAAACTTGACCAAGAGAAGGCTTGAATCACGAGCGTAGCGAGTGGTTCAAAGATATAATCCTAAGCGTAGTGAGGGTTTCAAAGGTACGAGACGCTTAAAACTTTGCTGCGAGGAATATTTAAGGTGCAAGAAAAACAGCTTAAATAAAATAGTAAATAGGGTATTTGACATAGTTAACAAATAAATAAGTATTGTATTGAACACTATAGAATTTAAGGTCCTAATTAATAATATTTTACTTAAATTACAAATAAGAATGATTAAATATTTTATTTTCGTAAATAAAAATTAGAGTTTTTGAATCTGTGCATCATTTACACGAAACGTCTCAACGACCAATTACAGCACGTGACGTCACGATGTAATAAACAAAATGTCTTTGAAGCCATTTTTTTTTAAATCATGAACGAAAAACTAACCTCTCGCGTATTGTTTACATAAAGACTATTACATCGTGACGTCACGCCATTGATTTGTCACGTGACCTAGCGTTTCAGCGGGAAATACAAAATGTAATTATTAAAACTATCTTTTTGTTATTAAAATGGCTCTAAATATAAGAGAAAGATTTGTCAAGCGTATCTTTAGCGACTTTAGAACATTTTGAAGTACTTTACGAAAATCTGTCAAATACCCTATTGGATAACTTTAATTATAAATTAAATATTCTACTTTGCTTCTATTTGTAATGTTTATTAGTGTGATTTGACTAATAATACGTAGAATTCTTTTTGCTTTATACACTTTGACGATTCTTTTTTGGGTGCGATCCGACACCCAATCATAATTTTATGACATCTCACCCACTATACTTACATTTAAAATACTTAACAAATAGCATATTCTAAATATTATTCATTCTTGCTGTGATTTTGATTTATAAATTAAAATAAATCATGAAACCAAAACGGAGTATGAATTTAAATAAGAATAAAATTTAACTTATAAAGACTCTAATGACGATTCGGAATGTACACTATGGGTTTTTGTTTGAATCGAAAGGTTTTCAATTTTAAAACACATTTCCACCCTAGCTGATAAAACGCAATTTTCCATGCAGAAATTGATTGACAAACCAAACTTTTCCGAGCGTGTGAGGTAAAAATGATTTTTATATCTGACAGAAGTTCTGGAACTGCAAAAGTAAGTACGGATTACTATAGCCAGCGAAATACATAAAGATCATATCTAAATATGTATGAATCTTGAAGATTGACGACTGTCGACATCACGAGGGGCCCCCTCGTCTTATTTATATCAATTTACAGTTGATAGCACGGCCCAAACACACTGAAAGATACATACAACAAAAGACATGAACATAGTTGCAAAAAAATTTATTGTCATATCCATTATATCACAAAATTGATAACAATACAAAGTGTAATACTACAATCACAGTATCCGTACGTCCTGCGTTTCAAACATAGCATTAAATACCTTAGCACTATAGTCTTACAACTACGTGAATGTAAAGCAAAAAAAAATATCACCTCTCAGATTTAAGTCCGCTTCGTCGACAATAGGGTCTAAACGAGTACAAATGTACGACAATGCTCGCTCGCTATAGTTTATTGACTTGTGTACAGTTGGCATTGAAACTAAATGACTTGGCCGCCCATTATATCATCAGCGGTTGTCCATCGAGCCGGCTAGAGCCTGCTGAATGACAAGCTGCTGGGCACTTATTAGCTTCTTTAATTCCTTCACTTCCTGAGTCAATTGACGCACATTCTCGGACGTTTCGTCAAGCCTGGCCTGAAGACTACCCAAACCAGAATATCCGTACTCTCGGTACCCTGAGTCATTGTTGTTTTCGTATTTCTTGAAACACGAGTAGGCACCTGTAGTTGATCCACTTGATGAAATCGTATGTCCGTATTGTTTCCTCATTTTAGCAATGTCGTATGCTGCCATCATTATATCTCTTGGCAATCTTTTTTCTGAAGGATTTAACGGTTTCACACTTAAAACTACTCTATAAGCTTGCGGCGAAACCAGCGCCGAAGAATGCAATATTTTTAGTAGACATTTAGGTAAATATCCGTTGAATAAAGCTAATTCCATGTACGATATCAATTTCGTTTGCCGAACAAGTTTGGAGAGCCCCGCTGTTTTTCTTAAACCCTGTATATCATGAACTGCTATACCTACTAGCAAGTTCATTAACACTACAGTGACGAACATTAGAAACAATACATAAGTGACTTGAGCGGAGAACTCCAAGAGAACAGGTGGGTCATTTCCGTCAGGCTCATTTAATAACAAATCGAGGTTTAATTCTCCAATCATCATAGTCAAAACGGTTATGAAGCCCATAAACGGGTTCGCAAAAGACGACGAGTCCGGAAATATTACACAGAAACTTATAGTGAATCCAATTAGAATGCATGAGTAAGCCATGAGTAACTTTGCAAATTCTTTTTGCACTTTTTGATACATAGCGACGTAAGTCCCGAATACTGGCAATTGACCTATCATCATCATCAGATTCGTCCAACCGGCTAGTACTGCGAAGGCTCCAACATGATTTTGCCATGTGTACGTAATGTTCGTGTAAATGTAGGATATAAGGAAAACGCTTATTATCACAAACCATTCAATAATGTTTTCAGATTGCATAAGATATTGTTTCACCGTAGAATAGCCGGCGATACCGTAAACCTTTCTAAATATTTCAAAGATGGTAATTCCCGCTAAGACACACCACTGCATTTCAATGACGAAAGGGTTTTTTCTCAAAAGATCGCCGAGAATAGACTGTTTTTGACATAATTCTTGTTCTTGTATTGTCTCCTCCATATCTTTACTTCCGTTATAACAATTATGCGCCAGTGCAGTCAAAACATACAGTGTAAGACATAAAACAAAAATAAAACTCAAGAAAAGGCGTGCTACGTAATATTTGCGTATCTTTTCCCACTTTATGTGTAGAAAAGCGGAACAGAGTGGATGTAATAAAACTTCTTTTTGACCTTCGTCCACAAAAGTATTCAAATAACTTATCTCGCGTGGATAACAGTGCTGCAATATGCTACGAAAATCAAGCTCAAGTTCAACCTCTCTATTGCTCGATTGTGAATGGTGCAGCGTGATCGCACAATCCAATTTTCTTGTTATCATCGCCAGCGACGCGGGCGTTTTTCGAGCAATTACGTTAAGAGCCGAATTTCCTTTTTTAGAACGTGTTGTGACGTCAGCCCCGTGATAGATTAATGTCTCAACGCACGCAGAGAGCCCGTCGAGTGCAGCTAAATGCAGTGGCGTAAAACCGTATTCGTCCTTCTGGTTGACATTTGCTCCCCAACTTATTAGGGTCTCTATAATGTCACAAGCACAATCGGATTTTCCTATAGCGGCATGCAAAGGTGTACGCATGTCAAAATCCATTGCGTTTGGCTCAGCATTTCCTTTCCTGAGTAAAGATTCGACGCATTCTAAACTTGCTGAACGAGCTGCTAAATGCAAGGCAGTAAATCCCCGATGGTTCTTTAGGCTGGCATCAGCTCCTTTTAATAGCAGTAGATCTATACAGTCAACAAAGCCACCATCTGCAGCTAAATGTAATGCTGTTGATTCTCTGTCCCCAACTCTTGTTCGGACATTCGGATCAGCGCCAGGAGTTTCTAATAATATAGACAAGCATTGAGCCATTCCCAAATCGGCTGCAAGGTGTATAGCATTTGTACCACCCGGCTCTATTTGATTCACATCGACACCGTGAGATATAAACAATTTTAGACATTCCACTGAATTAGCTCTTACTGAACAATGAAGTAAACCACCTTCACAATTAACATATTTAACAGCCGCGTGGACAGCTGCTCCGCGGCTAATTAGTAGATTAGCAACTTGCACCGAATTCCCGAATGCAGCACAATGCAGCGGGGCAAAACATCGTGGCATGTAATTTGGATCACTTCCACAGGAAAGTAGGTAACTTGCACATTCCGTAGAACCACTAAATGCAGCAACATGCAACGGTGACAACCCTAACGCGTCGAAGTATAACGGATCGGCGCCGGCGTCGATCAGCGGCGGTAACAAATTAGCAAGCTTAAGGAACGCCGCCCAGAATAGACACACGTTTTTCTCAGTATCTGTAGCGGTTGAAAAGGTGTTGGCTGCTGTTTCCGGTGTGATCACTGCTGTTTCCAGTTCATCCAAGAGACGGAGCCGGCCTCCGACGGCTCGCATTTGCTCATGGGCACTTTGACGTAACGAATCCCCGCAAATATGCGCAGTTAGATCAAGGGGTGGTTCTTCAAAGCTGTCGTACATATTCGGTGCGCTTTCGGCGGGTGGTGACGAGCCGGCGAGGACGTATTCGAGATGTCCCATGGAGGGGTAGGCGCGCTCGAGGGACTCGTCATCGGGGGGTGGGTTAGTTTGGTGTTGAGTCCGGGCGGGTGAGCTGAGGACTCGCGCCACTCGTGGGCGTCGATCCATGTCGCTGCGAGGGAGGGTCCTGGGTCGGACGTCATCGAGCTCCTCGGGGTTAGGAGAGCGTCGCGTACGGAACCACCGCGAAGTGAGGAGACGGCGCGTCGTGGGCATGCGGGCGGACGGCTCGATACTAACTGGCGAGTTATTGTGCCTCCATCATTATGATCGCCGGTCGAGATGAATAGCGCACACCTTTTAGCAATAAAGCATTTTTTACACGCGAGTAGATTCGAAACTGGCAGTTTGCCCTTGATTAAATTTATTATGGAAATAAACAGTTTTAGTTTAGAGTAGGTCCTTATGTATTCTAAATACCATACTTATAGTAAGAGCTATAGGCAACAAGACAATGGACTTTGTTAGTGTATCTTGTATTGTGTAGTCGCATTATTTACTAACTTTTTCACGATGATATTATTACCGACGTTATTATTATGAACCATATCTTGTGCAATCTAAACGACGCAGACACCGAGGTACAATAAAAACAAACTGGTATAATAATTCAGCCGGTATCCGCTAAATTATATGTGAACTGAGACAACAATCGCTGAAGTGTTACAAAGGATGGTAATTAAACAAGCACTTAGTCGGATATCTTAGCTATTTACATAAGATTTATTTAAAACAAGTTTAATTTAATTACACGAATGTAATGGTATTTCCTAACTATATGTGACTCACTAAGTGAGTTAATATCAAATCACAGTTCAGAGGTTCTGACTAGTTCGATCTTCGAGAACGAACTATTTCTCTGTGCTGCAGATCCGAATCCATGTGAAAAAACACATTTATATCCAATGACTTTTAATGACTTATTTATTAAAAATAATTTCGATGTAATTTAAAACCAAAAAGGAATTGGAATTTGTTTGAGCTTTGTGATCTCACTTAGACAGACAACTTGATAACTTAATGTTATATCTACGGACTACTACTTAGGTACCTATATATTCATATATTTTTACATCAAATTACTTATTTATTTGTAAAATAACTTTCATCGAATATATAATTCACAATGTTCATAGTGTTAGCATAACCTATGTACATTCAATAGCACATCAAGATATTTAAAATGTAAGTAAATTTTCTTCAATGGCTTTTCAACTTTAAGCCAGCCGAACTAGAGTCCAAAATCCAATTCGGCAGTTTGTCAAGGTTGATTGATGTGTTGGCTACGGTTCGCATAAAATACGTTTACTATGTTTTATACTTTTAATTCAAAAAATCAATTCACCCTTATTAAACGGTTTTATTTAGCTCACCCTGTTTGTTTTATTTATTCTTGGGTCAAATTTAGTAGGGTGAGTGGGGGGAAGATGAAAAACGGGGTAACGCAAAAAGGCATCAATAAAGACAGATTTTGTGTAATTTATCCAATGCAGACAACATTTATAAGACCGCCATTTTGTTACGTCCCCGACCTCAGTCGGCACTTGTCGTTTTGAGGGATCGGTTGTGTAATATAAGGAAATATCTGCGCTGTGAATTTTACGAGAGCAAGTCGAGTGTTTTAATCTTACCCCGTGTCGTGTAACTGCATTTACGAGGTAGGTACGAGTTTTTCATTTGTATAAATACTTATTATTTTTAATTGGTAGTTATGTTGCTATGTCTAAATATCGCTACTTTTTGTATTTTAGGATTTATTGTAACATTCCGTCTTTACCCGCCAATATTTGACGGGGTAAGATAAACATATAAAAGTTTCCATCTTGCCCCATTTTCAAAACTCATACTAATGGTCTCATGTTCTCAAAATGTACCTGAAAAAAGTTTTGTTTTGTTACAGCCATTATATAAATTGTCAGCGGCACAATTTCAGTTAATATTATCTAAAGGTATTTATTTTTATTTAGTATAAGAGAGGCAAAAAGAGCAAGCGGGTCAACTGATGACTAAGTGATTTCAGCGCTGCTCATAGACACAAGAAACAACAGGAGTGTTACTTGTGCATTGCCTTCTCATAAGGTATAGGAACAGGATTCGTAGGAATGGGAGTTGAAACTTAAAGAAAGGGGAAAGACCACCAGACATCAAACCAGTAAATGCAACATCACACCTCCTCGAACAATGGAACATCACACCTGTTTATCTAGCAAACGTCAACATTCTGGTGGCCTTAACTTAAGGAAAGGGGAAAAGGAACGGGTATCCGGAACTCCCACTCACCAGACGAAACATGGCAGCCACTAAGAAGCTAACCACTTCACGCTGATTTTCTGTGAGAGGGTAGTATCGCACCGGTCGTTACAGTGAACTGTAGACGTAGATCTACTACCATTTTTTTATTAATATAGGTATATATATTAGGGCGCCCCAAAAAACTATTGTTTTTTCAAGTGTCTTATAAAATATGTAACTTTATCTATTTTCTATATATTTCTATATCTATTATATATGATATTTATGTTTTATGAGCCTCCTCCAAAAAACAGCTCGCGAAAAAAATTTTAAAGGGTCGCTCAGAACTTTTGAAAATCGATTTTTGACGATTTCAGAAATGTTCAAAAATTTTGAGAGACCCTTTAAATTTTTTTTCGATTTGTTTATGGAGTGGGGCTTATGAAACATGATTAACTAATGTATTTTTATAAGAAACTTGCAAGAAAAGTTTAATTTTCGAATATTAATTTTTTTACGTTTTTTGCTACATACTTTGTTGACGAAAATGGTAAAAGGTGCATGAACGTAATTGTGTTTAAAATTATCTTGGCATTAACAATAAAAGATTTTATATGATTGATATCTTTCATTTTCTGTATAATCTTATCCAAGTAATGTGAAAAGTTTGAGAACCTCTAGTTCAATCTTTACCCGGCGGGGCAAGATTGAAATATAAAAAACAAATAATTTGCGTTATCTCTGTTATTTGAAGGTATTTTGATATTATAAACAGTTCTGAAGTGTCAGGACAATTAAAATTGTAGCCTACTGACCGTCAAAATCGTCTAACATTAATATAAACGATTTTAGAAACTACTTCGATCTTTCCCCACCACCCTTTCATCTTCCCCCCTGTTTTTTTCTTTAGATAAAAACATTGTAATTGATTTTTTTTTGCTTTCGAATAAATATAACAGGGATTTCTCGATATGACATAAAAATATGCTCTTTGTACTTTATTCACTATAGATATAATTTTGGATTAAGTTAATATGTACTGTTCTACAAGACGTCAAACACAACACTGCTCATCTCATCAAAAAACCCGTTCGATCTTCCCCCACTCACCCTAATTCAAATTTCACCCTCTTCCCGTCAACCGATTAATATGAAATTTTGTATACACTTTGGGTTTTGGTGACAATACAATTATGTTTATTCATTATAATTATACATTCAAGATGGCCGCCGCTACAAAATGGCGGCGCCCATCAATATGGGTATCAAATGAAAGGGCTCAACAAGCAGAATACAATATACTATAAAAAATTGAAATCCAAGATGGCGGCCGCTACAAAATGGCGGATAACGTAGGTTTTATCAATCCCATCAATATGGGTATCAAATGAAAGTGCTCAACCAGTAGAATACAATGTAGTATATAAAATTAAAATCCAAGATGGTGGCCTCTACAAAATGGCGGATAACTTAACTACGTATAGAGGAGTTGGACTGCAATAAACTAACGGGCAAGAAACCTTGCAATAATGAAGCACTAAATGAATTAAACAGAATGCGAAATAAAAACTAAAAACTAGAAAATAAAAATAGGTAAAAAAACTTTTTAAGTTAAACGGTTTTATGTTAAAGATACATTGCAATGTTTAAGATAAATGTACTAAAAACCAAAAAAAAAAAATAGATACAGTCGTGGGAATTATAAACATATGCATAGACTAGACTAAAATAAAACCGTGGGGCACGTCAATTGTCTACAATCGTTGATTAAAATGTTTGTTTTAATTTTGTTTTTATTGTAGACAATTGACGTGCCCCACGGTTTTATTTTAGTCTAGTCTATGCATATGTTTATAATTCCCACGACTGTATCTATTTTTTTTTTTTTTTTGGTTTTTAGTACATTTATCTTAAACATTGCAATGTATCTTTAACATAAAACCGTTTAACTTAAAAAGTTTTTTTACCTATTTTTTTTTATAATTTAGGTACACTTACTATGTAGGTACTTTATATGTCTATTTTCGTGTTTAAAATTTATTTGACCACCTGTATCTACAGTTGCATGCTTTGAATCATTGCATAACAAGTACCTACCTGTTATGTGATGATTCAAAGCATGAAACCACACTTTTCGTGAAGGAATCTACCTGCCTATTCTATCTGATTGCCTGAGTGACTTGTATTTTGATCTCCTAATTTTATTTTTTGTATTCGTCTCATTTGTGTTTATGGTTGATTCGTTAGTTGAATAATAAGCATAAAATTATGGGACATTGTGTTTTTTAAGATCACGAAAATTGTTGTCATTATTTTCGCCCAAATTAATCTCCATTTATTATTCATATATGTTTTTTATTCGACTAAGACAAAGCATTTGAAGATATTAGTCCAGGCTATTTGTGATCTGACTTTTGAGTAACAAGGCTTTTTTTGGGAAACAATTTATGAAGATTTGCCATAAATAAATCATCATAGATCGGCTGGTCCTTAACATGCAGTACCAGGTTCTTTTTGATTTGGTAAAGGTTCTCATAAAAAATGTTTTAATGTTCCTGATATTAATAATAAAAACAGTTGCTTTTAAGTATATCCTGTTAGATATATGTAGATCCAGATTATGAGTTTTTTTTAATTATTATTACTTATAATACATTGAGCATTGCCTCGTGGGTCCTCTGCAACACTTATTTATACAAGGATCAAAAATCGATGAAGTCAAAGGGTCTACCTTATGTATGTATTTTTTTTATCTGATTTTTACAGTTTTGGCTAATGGTTGTTATTGTTATTATATCAGGGGGTCGGAGCGAAGGATACTCCTCGCCCCAGAGCAAAAACATTAAAAGAGAAAAAGAAAGAGCGATAGACAACAGAAAAGAAAGAAAAGAAGAGGCAAATAAAAGTAATGAAATGCAGCTTCATTTGAAACAGAAAGTTGTTAATTGAAACGAAAATTTTTGAAGGTTATTAAATAATTAGATAAGTTTTTTTTTGGTTTACAAATTGAACAAGTTATATGGTTTATGATTTGTTTTAGGTGTGGTCTAAAGATTATTAGCCTATTTATGTATTATATTTTTTTTTGTTTTTTAACTTTTTAACTAGATAAAATTCACTTGTCTCGGGTATTAGCTCAGAATACAGAATAAACCAGAAGGAGCCTAGAGTCGATAACATATGCCACTCACTGAGTCCAAAAACAAGTGACAACCCCCACATTCCTCATTCTCCCCCCCGTAAAGTGATGCTAGCTTAGGGAGAGTTCGCTTATTGTAGGGTAAATTAAAATTCATATTTCAAAATAATGCTGTCCGAATAATATTTTGGTGTGAACATATAACTATTACAATTATACTGTTACATAAATACTAGGCGATGCAGTCGCTAAGAACAAAGCTACGCTAGCACCATATATTGTAGCGGAGCGTAATACCTAAAAAAAAATTGTTTCGATGGGAATTTTTGCGAATTTCAAAATTCGGGTTGTTCAAAAACCTGTTGATTCGATTCCACACAAAAAATATTAAAATCGGTTAAGAACTCGGGAAGTTATGGCGTAACAGACATTGCGCCATTGAAGCTGATCCATGGGAGCTTCGCTTCACTCCGCTACAATTAATATACTATTATGCATAAAAAACCCTTTAGTGAAATATAACACGTTATTTTCTAAAAATATGTCTTATTTACATATAGGACATGGCGGTTTTGGTAATCTTAACAATACTGATATTTTTACCGTATTAAAATTTTCAAAACCTGTATCTCGATATTTTCCTATTATTTAGGTATTTTTTAAATACAAAATTTACCTAGTTATGAGCGATCAAGTTCAGGTTAATTGAATAAGATCATGTATTATTTCGTTAAAAATACTTTCAAAAATTACAGGAACTAGTAAAGATAGATAAAAATTCAATTCAATTTACCATAATTAATCAACATGTTTATATTTTGTTTTCTGTCACTATTTTTTAAATTTTTGTTTAGATTCTATTTATAATTAAAGTTAGGTATTAAGATAATCAGTCTTTGTTAAAAAATTAAATTACGTGAAGAGCTTGTTTACTACAATATATAAAAAAACATTTAGCATTTTACTGAGCAAAACCAACGAAAGTTTACACAACATAAATAAACTACAATTTGTCACTCTAACATGCAAAATCAACAACAGTTAAAAACTTTACTATATTATATTTACAGTTTTAAAAACTAACAAACATAGTTCTAACATAGTCATCATCATCATTTGAAGGTGCGCGGAAGTGTAAGAACTAAATACATAATCATGTCAGTCGAGAGACATCCTCTGCTGATCTTCCCCAAGGATCTCCAAATTAAAGCTTAAAAGCGTCCTCTAACGTGACTGTAAACAGTTTCGGCGATATAACGTATAAATATATATACTTATCAACCTTATTTGGAACAGATCTTTTGCGTAATTTTTTAAAACCACATTTTGTGTCATAAAAACAATCATCTTCAAAATGTTTTGAACAAATAACACTTTTACATAAAAGGTTTCCAGATTTCATCTAACCGAGCGTGTCTTATTATTTTAACCCACTTTGCTCTATAGTGACATTAGCGGGGAATCTGAAATATCACTTTTAATAATGAGAATAGTTTTAACACAAAACATTTTTATAAAAACACTACACCAAAAGACACCAAAGATATATTAGAACTCATTATTTTCAAAATATTGGCTTTTCGTAAAATTGTGTTGTTTAATGCTAGCGTTTCCACGCGTGATTTCTAAATCATAAATAAAATAAGGATTAATGGCATTTTTCGGATTATTAAAACTAAAATAAAAAGTCTACTGGGTCATTACGACTTAAGCATATCTTTTTATTAGTTTTCAAAAAAAGGTGTAATATCCTATTTATAACATAAATATTTTGACACTAAATTAATGAATATGTATTTATAGATTTTGTAATAAAATTAAACGTTAAATTATTTTATAAACATTAATTTTTTTTAACCTACTTAATAAACCAGTGAAAGTAGGGAAAAATCCAACAAAACTGACAACATTCATTTTAATAAAATGGACTCGCCCAAATTGTTTACAATTTGAACAAGTAAAAAAACTTCATTATTTAAACAAAATTAGATGCATATGCGCTACTAACACATGAAATGACATCCTATCTTGTATTTCTATTTTTCCAACTGAATTCAAGCAGGTGGGAACAGCACAAGACGGCATTATTAATTAAAAACTGAAATAATTTTTGAGACGTGCGTCACACGATGGTCACAGATAGACTAGTCTTCCAAATTTCAAACTACTCTCTTTTAGAGTACCTAGTTTGCGTGGCTTCAGTGTAAGGCGCGTCCGCGGTTTCTGGTTTGTTTGTCTGGTGTAATTGGTATACATGTTATTTTCATCTCATGCGAAGAATACCATTTTAATTGTTATAGCTAAATTAACATCAGCATCCTACAGCCAGACTCAGGGTGTCTATAACCACAACAATGTCAACCATAAGTCCAAAGTCTATTTCCACATTCAATTTGACGCAGACTTTACAACAATGGAGACAAAGGCATCATCGGGACCGGAACTCTAGTCCAGTGGTCACAGCATGCATTGATTTCCGCGTAATATTCCAATGGGGAACGAATTCAATCGCTACGGTCATGACAAGGGCGTGAGATTTCCCGTGATTAGGGTGACCACGGTGTGGGAGATTAGTTTCAAGTAATAATGAGTACCTCGTTACAGTTTTGACGAGTGAGCCAAATATTGACTATAAACATATAAATTGTGGACAATACAAGTACACCACACTAGCTATATAGTTACAAATCAATAAAAACTTGTACTTTGGATGTTAAAAACAGATAGTATCTATCATTATACGTAATTAAGTAACTTAGCCTCTTGTCAGTTCGGCCGCTAAGCTGTCATTCCCTTCGGAAAACAACCTTTTTACAATAATAAAAAGGATTATAATCCAATGGTTCTGCTGAGGTACATAGTGCTTGTACTCAGGACTTGTCAAGTCTGTTATCGCGTTAAGCATTTTAATATTACTTAATACTTCTATTACAGTGTTATATTATACTACGTTACTTATATATCGTGGTGATAGTACTTAACACAATCACAGTGGAGTTTTCCCTTTTTTTGTTGTATAGTTGACAGTACATCAACGTTCATACTTTGTCGTTTGGCCATACCTTATACCGTTGTAATAAAGGATAGATGGCTTGGTGCTGTTGACTGAATCTTAGTACAAGAGACCATTTATAAAATGTAATTACCCACTGTCTCATACCTTGTCATATAAAAAACCTGATCTTTTAATTGCCTCCAACAATTCAAATGGAACAAAAAATAAAACCAGCTACTAAAAATGTCGTATGTCACTAAAGCATGTCATTATAAGTAGACCATATTTTTTGTTACTTATAGCTTTGGTTCCAAAACCTGAGAATCGGCACATCATCGACAGGGTTTCTATGTTAACTGACACAGAAGAGGATTATGTAATGGTTATCATCTATCAGAATTGAAATTATACAAAAATGGCCCTCATTATAGATCAATAAATCCATATTTACTTATTCATTAAACAGTTCAGTTGCTGGCTTACGACTTACCCAAAACGCCAGCAAGTTAATATTATTAATACTATTACATAAAATGTCGATAGCAGAATATAATAAAATGTAAACGTCCAAAACAGAACTTTAAGAAATTAAACAAATCATAACATGACTCTAGAACAGGCAAACAAATTCCACGGGCAGTTTCCAGCTATCCTCCTCATTATATGAAGGATAACACTACGGAGAGGTCAAGCTTGCGTCGCCCCGGTGCCCTGGGGCGCTTCAATTAAGTCTATAATTATAGTCTTCCCAGGTCTAGATCACAATCAAGTTGGTGTTTAGTCAGTAAGAATCTGACATAAAATCGCGGCCAGCCACGAGGTAGCAATGCACCATTTACCACGTCCCTCCCCTGAGTCCGGAGGGTGCTCATTCCATTGCTTCGGCCGCAAAAAAAGGAAAAGTCAAGCTATATCTCTGGTGCTACTTACCCGAATGAGATGAAATATTATGTTGGAAAGAACACCGCGTGATGTTCGGTGTCACAGAAAGCTTTAACGCCCTTCACCGGGTTATACTGAACCTTTAGCCAGTTTATACAGTCATCTACACCAGGAACTTATAATCGGGATGACTGTAACCTTAGCATGCAACGACCATTTTAAATTTGCTCATTGAATTTGGATGTAGTAGTACTACGGAGTTCAAACTGTATCTCTCATACTACCCACCCGAATGAAATGAAACATTTAAGTTGGACCCAAAGGTACACTGTGAAAACTTGCGTTTTTGCGTGATGCGTGCATAGAGTACCTGTTTTAGGCACATTCCTGTACGCTATGCCTGTTTTTTTCTATCTGCTATCACGGCTTTTTTATTTACAGTTTTATAATAGTTTTTTTTTTTATTTTGAATGGGTTCGCTCTTGATCCCAATCATGCCCGCGGATCAAGACAGGATCCACGATGGAACGAGCTAAACCAGAAGGTCTATTCAACCTGGCTTTAAAAATGGATTTTGCTGTGCGCATTATAAATGACGTTGAGAAGCGCTTGGTGCGACAGGTAGGAATAGCAACCAAGAACGGATGGTAACCCGCAGTGCGTCTTGATGCCCCATGGAAATAAGAAGTTTGCGGTATGAGCATATGCAGCTCCTGAGTTGACTCTCCAAAATACAGTCTGTAGAAGACAGACAACTTTGCGGCGGTGAGCTACGGTATGAAGCTTGCTCTTCATTAATTTCTTGCTGTCACCAATGAGCCTCACAGCTCCGCGCTGAATCGTGTCCAGAGCAGCAAATTTGTATTTTGCTGAGCCGTCTCAGAGGTGGCTGCAATATCCCATGCAAGATCGGACTTGAGCTTTATAGAGAATTAAAAGCTGTCCCGGCTTATAGATAGAAATTCGGAAGAAATATGTAACAATCATAAAAATAGCCGTATATCTGTACATTAACGAAGCGACCTACATTGGTGGCTTTTACTTCGCCATTAATACAGGTTACTGAAAATGTACATATTTATTAAAGTCTCAGCAAAAAATAATATAATATTCTATACCAAATGGCTATCGTTGGCTTTTATACAGGCCTTTAATCTGTCTGGCCACGAATCTATGAATTTACGCACTGTTTCTCCACTGCTTGCTCCAGAGATTTTTTAAGAGACTCGATGTCGCCGTGTCTTTTAGAGCAGGCTATGTCCTCTATAACTGACCATAATTTGTAGTCTAAAGGGTTAAGGTCTGGGGTAGATGAGGGCCAGTCTTCAGCTCTTATAAAGTCCAGAAGTCCGGACTCCGGTCCGGTCTTGTTGGTTTTAAGCCAGGCTTGGGTAGTTCGTGCCTTGTGTCCAGGTGCAGACTCCTGCTGGAAAGTCCACAGTACATTTTTAATAAGCGTATTGCTGAGAGGTTTCACAATACGCTCCAAGACTGTCTCTTGAAGCTTTCTGACGCCTTGAGCCCCACCAAACCATCACTGACACAGGATGATGACCACGTTGTACCTTTCCGACCATATTAGCGGCTTCTTTAGAACTGTAAGCGTACATACACTTTATCATTTTGCTTAGCGCTCTTCAATCGTGACAATTTTTTCATCGGTAAAGACCTTTCTGTTCCTTTCGTATCGTAAGGCATTATGATCGAGCTACTCTCTTTGATTGTAAAGATTGATTTAGGGCATGCCCTGTATATCGACGAAAAGCACAGAGCTTCAGGTCTTGTTTTATATTACACGACAGAATCCTAACGGGAAACTTCATTTCTCGCGATAAGATTTTTTGCTTCCTAATGGGATTTCGACGAATTCTAGCTTTTGTAGTTCTAACACGCGGCCGGCCGCCCCAATCTTTTACGGTTTTCGACAGAGGAAGTGTTGTATCTGTTGATAGTACGATATACGAACATACGGCTGATACCAAGCTTTTGAAGTGTCTGAAATATAACCGACGGCTCCATACCCACTTTGTGTAAGGCGATCACTGCAATCCTATTTTTAACACCCCATTTCATAATGTAATTTGATAATGAACATGGAAAAAATATGTGAAATGGCGCGAAGTCGAACGAAGTTAAAATAAAAAACGAGTTCCAAATTCAAAATAATTGAAAAGTTGAAAAAAGAATAGTAGTTTATCTACTCTGATACTATAATACAAAGATTCTAAAACTGAAAACAAAATGCTTATGACAAACATTACGTACAGGCCAAAAATAATAAAAAAAAAAGTTTAATTACGATACAGGTCTTGTATGGACACCTGTATCATAATATAACTTTTTAATCATAACGATACACCTATACAACCTCCAGCTGGACCAAGGAGGTTGAACCTCTACTTTAAAAAGGTTTCAATGAACGAGTCCGCGACGACGCAACACGCATTCACAATCGATGTTTGCACCTTGGCGCCAACATTTGACATTTAAAAAATCTTTTCAATATTTAAACAAAGTTTGGTTTTGTTTGCAACATTGTTTTACGTAATATAGTATAAGAGTAGATAAAGTAGTGTATGACACTGTACATAACTTGGTCTTATAACACTCGTGTGATACTATAAAAAAACTCGCCTACGGCTCGTTTTTTTAAAACACACTCATGTTATAAGAACCCTTATTATGCAACAGTATCATAAACTACTATTATGATACTATTATGAAACTTTAAAAAGGTTTCAATGAACGAGTCCGCGACGACGCAACACGCATGCGCAATCGATGTTTGCACCTTGGCGCCAACATTTGACATTTAAAAAATCTTTTCAATATTTAAACAAAATTTGGTTTTGTTTGCAATATTGTTTTACGTATTATAGGATGAGAGTAGATAAAGTAGTGTATGACACTGTACATAACTTGGTCTTATAACACTCGTGTGATACTATAAAAAAACTCGCCTACGGCTCGTTTTTTTAAAACACACTCATGTTATAAGAACCCTTATTATGCAACAGTATCATAAACTACTATTATGTAACAGTATGGCCAGACTAGTTATAAACGTCTCAACAAGTCTTCATACATATTTCGTAAATACCCGAATACACCTTAACTGTATGTATGCAATAATTTAATTTCAATACCGATACCGAAAATTATTTGAAAAACGATTAATAAAAATAAAGAAACATAGTACAAATCAAAAAGTCCACAATTTATTTTTATATCTATTTAATAAGTCAGGAAAATATATTGGTAACAAACATTAGTAACAAACAAGACTTGACGATCGTTTGGTGTCCTGGGTTCCAGTCCTGTAAGTGGCAGCTATTTGTGTGATGAATACCAGCATCAGTACCTGAATCATGGATATGTGTATGTATTTTCCTAAACATTACATATATATGTAATGTTTATGGAAAAATGTAATAACACAAGCCTTACAGTGCTTACTTTGGGACTGAGTTAATTGGTGTGAATGTAAGAAATACTACTATTATTAAGACTTGTGACAGCTATACCACCTATGTCATCATGTTAATAAGAATTCTGTAAAAATTAGTACAATCATCAAGAATAAATACACAATATCCAAAGGGCGTATATCTATCCATAGCAATAATATAGCCACCCATAGCTCTGTCATTCAATACAGGCATTATAAAGTGATCATATCGAATTAAAATATTATATCTTTTTATCTTTATCATGGCCAATGCAGATCTATGATCATAAGTCCCTTATTCCGCCTCTATTAATAGCCCCTACTTAGCAATTCTCCGATTGTCATTTGACTTCATAATAGCAGTCACGTGCCCAGGGTAAGACACTAGGTTACCTAGGTAAATTATCCGACAGGATATACTCTATTACGGCCCATTTATAGCCTTTGTGTAAGGATATCTTCTTCGGTTAACAAATTACCGCACTCGCCGGTAGTATCATTGAACTCTTTAATGGAATGTGATTATTTATATCCAGATCTCAATATAACTTGAAAATAAATATAGGTATATATTTCTAAACTACATACTATCATATTTGTAGCAAATTAGTTAAATTAGAAGATCGTATTTGATTAAACTAATTTTATATCCTACCAGCTGAACTTCTTTTTTGCTGACTATACTTTTAAACTTTCCCTCATATGCATACAACAATTTAAGTTTCATAACAATCTAATCAATGGATTTGGAACGCATAGCCGAGCCAAGCGTCGGATACGTGAAAGTATTTATTTAAACGTTCTTACCTATCATCTCTTAACGAGCCGCATTCAAAGGAACTTCTTGATCTGGAGGTTAACTTTTCGAATTTTCTCGTCCCAAAAGAATACTGATTGAGCTTATTCCATTAAATCTAAATAATAATTTAGAAAAAATCCAAATCAGTGCAGCTCAATCAGTTACTAACAAACAACAGCACCCTGTTGTTGCCATAGCTGGGCACCGTTAATCAAATAACTTCGTTAATCCGTTACTAAAAAAATTAACTTCGTTAAACGTTAAAATGTTACATTTCGGAAGATTTAACGCAAGTGAACGTTAATTGTTAATCTGTTTACACGTGATAAAATTGCATTTCTTAAATCGTTGCGTTAGTGATCTGCTTACAAAATCTGTTTTCCGTTCTGGAAGTTTTTTAACTTCTTAACATAACCTTTTGGTAAGGTTTAAAAAAGACAGTGTATAAATATATAAAAAATAAATGTGTGTAATTTAATCATCTGGCACAATAAGCGGTATCTTTTTTGGTAAACAGTAGGTACTGGATTAACGATTAACGGACTTAGGATAATTTAACGGAAGTTAACGAGTCCGTTGACATTTTTTAAAGTTAAAAGTTAATCCGTTAATAGAAATGTTAAATTCGTTAATTAACGATTAACGGATTAACGAGTTAATGCCCAGCTGTGGTTGTTTCCTCTGCTAAAATAAATCCCATCACACATCCCGGTCAGTACAGGCCGACGGTAAAGTCTACTTACCATTAAAATTCAACTAATGTAAATATAAGAATTATCTAAAATGACTTCATTAGACGGTCGCTTGCTGCAGTGATAACGATCCTACCTTCTGCGTCAAGTTCTGTGTTAAAATCCTGGTAATTTTAACAACAATTTATTTCCGAGTCATGATCGTCTACATGAATAATGTAATGCGTTACATTAACGCAAACAAAAAAAAAAAAAAAAAAAAAAAAAAAAAAAAGGACTCATACTTTTCTTAGTTTGGGACTGAGAAATTGTCCGAAATTTATTTATTTATATATTATTTATACAGTTGTTATAACTCTTTAAGTTATTGATACACAGCATCTCTATTTCTCGAATTACTCATCCACCACTACTGTAATATGAAAATCTATGCATCATGCATGCATATATCGCAATAGTTCTTATCGTTGATTGGGTGCATACCTATAGGTATTTATATGACAATATATAGAATAATTATAGTAATAAAAGCCATAATTACTTTCAAATGTTTATTGTTACACAATACGGAGCTTATCCACATATTAAATGTACACATTGACCAACTACGATAATAACAACAATACGTTCGTATTGCGGTGCCGTTTCACAAGAATCACAAACATTTGTTTTCAGGTTAGGTACATTATCTTTCTGATAGATATAACCTTCGATACAAAATTACATAAACTACAGTGATGTAAAAATATAAAATGATTTGTCAGTAGTTTTTATACATATTATTTATGTTCAAATATACGTTTTTTGGATTAAATGTTTTTAAACTACAGTACTAACTATTAAAGCTAAACGTTAAACAAACTAAGATATAAATTAAAAACTATTTACAAAATATTACAATTTACTCTTTTCATAATTATATTTATGTACGAATAGAATACGATGTGCATCGTCTACAAAGAACTTAAGGTGCATCAAGGTTGAAACCTGTCCCATAAACTTCTTGTTCAAACAAAATATATGCTTGACACACATAATAACAAGGTTTATATTCTAATGCAATAATTATTGTATATGATTTGATGCATGTACTTCTCGTAAGATAAATGGATGAAACCTTTATGGCATGGCACAAAAAAGACAGAAACACATGTGGGGTTATCTAATACTGAGATAATTATAAGAAATTAGTGAAATATGTAATTGCTCTTATCCAAAACGATAGCGAAATAGTACTTCATCGTGGTATTAAAAATGAAACAAATTTGTTCCATAATATTTTTTTATAAACTAACTTTGAAGGTAGACAATAGCTTGCAGTCAATCAATAACATGCATAACGAGTGCTAAAACTCAAATCAATTGTTGCTTTTAAGTGTCAAGTGCACCGAACAAGGTGCATTAGAAAACAGCGTGCAATAGCGGACTCAGAGCTGGCTGAGTCGCTGAGACGTGTACAAACTGATCAATTTATATGTTAAACGGAAAGAAGAAAAGCTATCTAAATGTTCAAGTCATAAGGTTCATTTTTGTTAAATCTATATGAAAGAGATTGTCTCATTATTAAAGGTTAACATATAAACTGATTGGTCTGTGGCGGGCGTACTGACAAGGAACGCGGTAGGTTACTATCGCGTTTTGTCAATAGTGGCTCGCATACAAAATTAGTCCTAAAGATACTTTATTGATTGTCTTGTCACTGACGGTAAAATCACCGTCATTACCACCAGATTCATTACTGGTTTGTATGTTCGTATCAGATGTGTATGAGATTCATTCATTTGAACATACGCGCAAGAGTAAGTGCGATAGAATTCCTTAATAAAGTAGTATTTTTGTATTCAAAGACCTAATAATCTAACAATTTTAGCTTTATTCTAGACCAGATTACGTTTTATTCACGAGAGCTTGCTAAGATTTCCACAAAAAAAAATAATTAAAAGTTAGCATTGTTGTTTTTTTTACAAAAAGCGTGATAGGCATATACACTTGCGCGTTCGTTCTATTACTTCCTTACTCCATGGAATGGGCAAAAAGAGGTAAGATTCACGTATATTTTATGCAGTCGTCCCCAGCGAGACAGTGTTGCCCCATATTCGGTAAGGGGCGGTTTCATATCCAAGCACGTTTACGAACATATTAGCACGCAAACGATGTTCAGTTACTAAAATGTGGAGTTAAAAACTCGAGCACGTCTTGTACTCATCCCTGGAAGGACAGCGGTACACCGCTACTGTCGTGGTAAGACAATTTGAAAAAATGTTTTTTGAACGCATCTCTAGTAGTTTATAACTCTATTATCAAGTGTGTAAGTATGGTGGGGCAAGATACGCAAGTATTTCCTATAGTTGTCTCCGCAAGGGTAACGACGCATCTTTTCTACAGTAATAACGATAGGTGTCATGTTAAAGCACGTTTACGAACATAATTAGAAATCGTTTTTACGCGCATATCACTCGCTTATAATACCTGATAGTGGGGGTATTCAATTAACACACTTGTCGAGTAAAGGTGTCCCTACAACAGCACGTTTTTCGGTATTCTTCGTAGCTCCTTTCCTTTTTGCACAGAAGCGTCATAATTTAGAGTGATGGCTGAAATGCTCAGATGCCGTACGGCTCCGTAACCATTTTGCACCCGCTCTCGCTTTAGAGTACCGAGTTTATATGTAACATTAAAGAATGGAGTCACGAAGAAACGCCGAAGGACGCGTGAAGATATGGGGATGGACAGTTTACATGCATTTTGTTGTCAAATAGATAATTGAATGTTATATAAGCTTTTATATTTTATAACGCCTTTAGTATAAAGGTTAAATGTACTTTAAATGATTAATTCAGTTTCATGGCTGAAATAGTAAGAGTAACAATTATATTTACCCACAAAAACTTTTAGCAAGACCCCCAATCGGTCCTAAAGGGACACTTTCCGTTCCCACCAAAAGTTATCTATTTGACAAGTTTATACGCGTAAACCAATTAGGTCTAAGAGTGGGGACGTTAGACGCGCGAGTACTTGCGTCCGTCATCGCCAGAGTAGCAGTGGTGGCAGTGCAGCCGCTGGCCGCGCACGCGGACGTCGGCGCCTGCTCGCCCATCGCCCAATCGAGCGCCACACACGGCGCACGTAAAGCACCACACGTGGTAGCACAGGGACAGGGATTCGATTATCATCGCGGCGCCACGACCTGAAATCGAAATATTTATCACCGGGGCGACAAAGTGACCGATTACGAAAGCACTGTTGTGAAAGATCGATGTTTGTGAGATCGAAAATAGCACTTTCTCTTTAGGACTATTTAATACTAAATTAAGGAGGGGCATGAACGAAATAATTTCTTCAATTTAAGATTACATGAGAATGAAGAAAATATATTTTTTATGTATATTTCTATGGGAATGAAAATACGCCTTTTTTAATTATCTATGTAATTACAGTTATTAGTAAAGTTGTATAAATATCCAAGATATCATTTTGTAGGTAAGTAATCGTGACTATAATATTTTAATCACGTCGCCTGAGCTATAAAATGCCGTTTGAACAGTTTTTGAGAAGTGAAGAAGTAAATACAAAATAATTTCACGATTTCATTCAATGTGTAGAGTGATAAACATTTTCTTCATTAAAATTTAAAATACGCCAAGAGTCTTAGATACTACCTGAGGGCTCGGATATGTGGTTATTTATCATAGGCGTATTTTAAATATTAATGAAGAAAATGTTTATCACTCTTCACATTGAATGAAAGCGTGAAATTACATTGCCGTATTTACTTCTACACTTCTCAAAAACTGCTTGAACGGCATTTTATAGTTCATGAGACGTGATTAAAATATGGTCACTATTACTAACTTACTGAATGAAATCTAGGATATTTATATTACTATATATTTGTATGCGTCGTCACTTTGCTCGTAGTTTCTCTTACCTAATTCCTTCCCACAGTGTGAACACTTCCTTCTTCCGCTGACGCTGAGCATCTTATCTTCGCGGGAAGCCTCTGTTCTAGGTAATTCTGGCCTCGGAACTTCTGCCCTGGACGGTTCTCGAGGTAAGTCAGCTCTAGATATTTCCGTCCTTGATACTTCAGATCGTAGTAGTTCTGGTCTGGATACTTCTGACCGGGGTATTTCGGGTCTTATGGGCATCTCCGGCCGAGGTATTTCTGGACGATCTACCCTCGTTGGCCGTTTGAACTCCGCGAGATGTTGTTGGCTGGAACATAAATTAATAAATTAAGTATTTTTTAAAACTTTAATAAAGGTTGTATGATTTGCTTAAAATCCTCAAAAATGTAAGTATTTAGTAATTTTTTGACAAATATCTTTTAGGCTACTCACGAATTTCGCTTTTCTCCCTCCTGCTGCCTAATGATTCAACCGATTCGAACGAATTGCACCACTTGGCATGAACATTCATGATTATAACCTGACGGACATAGGCTATGTAAAAAAATATAGACTTTACCATGGAGGAATAATTCAAAAGCTAATCACAGCCAAACCGCTGATACTACATTGATGAAATTTGGCGCCAAAACTCACAAACGAAGGTAAGGTAGTGCTTTGCTCAGTATTTGCAAACAGCGGCATGCATTGCAGACCTAGTTTATTAATAGATATGAGAAATGTCAACTCACCTAGAACTAAGCTGGTGGACGTGATGCAGCGTCGGCGGCGTCATGTCCTGATGGTACGAATGCCTTTGGTTGACGCGCATCTTCATTCGCTGCTCCTCTATCCTGCGTTGCTCTGCTTCCTGGAAAGAAACAATATGGATATATTCTAGAAAGCTCACACCAATTATTTTGATTTAAGAGATGAGGGTTTAACGCCTTTAGATAGTTAGTAAGCAGAATTTATACTATAGTTAATAAATAACAAATATCATCAACATCTCAGCCATAAAACGGCAACTGTTGTACGAAAGACCACTAAAATAGGGATTTTTTTGACATTATCTTTACACTTAGTAAAAGATTGTAATTTGTAAAACGCTGCAGCCCAATTTGTAGTCTAAAGAGGTGTTATAACGTCCCGTATGCCTTTTATGACATCCTTAACCCCTTGAAGCCCAGTTTTGTGTTAAATGCGTAATTTTCTCTCTATCGGGGAAGAAATATCATTCAATCAAAAAGAACCATTACCAAAGCCGTAATAAGAAATAAATTAGACTGCGCGCTATAGAGCATTATATAATGCTCGCTTATTTTAGGTATCGTTGTCGCGCGCATAATATAATGTTCTCGGGTTTTAAGGGGTTAAGCGTAAAAGATTAGTGCCATTTTTCTTTGCCGGATAGAACACGGCTTTAACAATTATAATGGATTAAAAATTAGGTATGATTGTTTATATGGCTAGGAAACAAGTACTTGTGCTAATCACACAGACATATGCCCCAACGCATATGCGAACTAAGGACAATTTGCGCAAAAGCAGTCATGTTGCAGTTGTCTATATAGGGACATACTAATAGCTACATATATAGCTTTCACGGGCCTTATAATAAAGTTTCAATATTTTTAATGGCTTTGTTTCGCATCAATGTGTTCTGAACGTCATTTCTATTGACGCAGAATGATCCAACACATGTCTGGGGTGTGCTTACATATAAGACTAGGATTGTGGTATTATTTTCCCACATAAAGATGACCAAGTTCGTTTATAAATTTAAGAGAACAAGTCATAAACCTTCTCTTGGGTTTTATTTTTAAACATTGTCACTTTTTCAATTGTCGTACCTGTATTAACCAATGCTGATTATAATTATAATTGGCGGGTTTTCTAGGTGGCGCTTGCCGCGACTGCATCCACTCTGCATTGGAGATCACCTTTTGCGTCGGCGCAGCGCTTAATGCCTGCAATTGATTTAGACATAATTAATAATATCCCAAGTTAGAACTAGACGAATTATTAGTTTTAAAGATTTTTCATTGTATGCTTTGCTTACGATTCGTTTTCCATTTGCTGGATCTTCCTTCGATTTTAATATTGTACTTCGTTTGTTTCTGCCTTATTCACAAGAATTACTAATGGTATTATGATAAATATAGAAATATTACTCATAAATGTCATCGTATGATAACAAAGCAAGGTTAAACTAAATATGACATATTATATATTTTTTATTTTATTTTATTTATATAAGGTTCATGAACAGCATTCTAGTTTCATTCTTATTCAAAAACTTCAAATAAAAAAAATGGGCCACTACATTTTTAAATGAATCAACGAAAAGAAAAAAATATGCTGTCTTTTTCCAGGTCGGCAATGACTTTTCATTAATAATGTTTGATCAACCAATTTTTACCTGCAAAGTATGCCTCGTCATGGGATGGTACTGTGCATTTCCATTGGCCACGGGTTTCTGGCGCAGCTGTACGGTAGTGCGGTCTACGTTCACATACTCCACTGCTGATGGCACGCGGCTACTTCTATGGCAGATTTTAATAAGATTTGTTATTTCTATTTTGTTTAAATTGTGAGAGTGTTTTAGATTGTGAGAGAAATAAGTTTTATTAAAGTTTGAGAATACCGTTTTCCTATTTTTTTTAGGTGAAAAACATTTGAAAAATTTCCTAAAATGTTTGTATTTGTATTTATGGCTTGGTTTTTCTTTTTGTTATATTCAATAGTCGTAATACTGGCAACCCTGTTTTTTGGGTGATATCAAAGCTTACAAAAGAAAGTTACAATTCTGTCAAACTGCAGAAATCTTGATAACACAATGATGACTCCCCAAAATAGGAGAACGTCTGTCGGTGTTACTGACTCGGGTTTAATAATTTTTCAGGGGGATCATTTTATCTTGCATCAAAAACTTGTATTCGTCACTTCATTTTAGATCAATACAAATCATCACAAATTTGAGACTTATTTCTAGGATTAGGAAGAATGTATTAAGCAGATAGAGTGAGCCAGTTATATGTTCAAATTAACTACAAGGTTACACACCTCGTTTAGGTGGCTTTTGTACTTTTTCCTCAGAGTCATAATGTTATACTAAAAGTAAAACCTTCCCCAAGAATTAAGCTACCATATGTAAAAATATTTTTTCAACTCCGATTGGTACTTCCAGAGATAAACTTGATTAAACAAAACAAAATGTTCCGCTTCATTACATGTTAAGTTCCGTATAGTTGAGTCTAGTATGAGTTTATGCAAACTTATTTTCGAAATAAAATCGCTTTAAATCAATGCTAATAAGTAAGGGCTTTTCAATAGCGAGAATAGATTCACATAAACTCATACTGGACTGCCAGATAGGTATTTATAAGGGTTTTAAAGATCACCTCATTGTGATTTCCCTCTCGATTGACTCCCGTGTCTTCGGTTTCGGTGGGAGAATTGGTTGTGGGGGCCTCACGTTTGGAACATGTCTCCTCACAGCCTCGCCTATCTTCCTGTCATCATACAACACTTTCCTGCTCTCTTCAACGCCAAAGTGCCTCTGAATATGCTCTTCGGATACGAAAGGTTTTCGCTTCAAATTCTCATCGAATACTGGCCGTTCAGGTATAGAGGAAACGACTGGAGTGTAACTCTCGTTCACAAGTAAATTAGGCATCGAATGCCGATAGTTGGGATTTACAGTTTTTCTAGAATGAAGAGGAGGTTTTTCTGGCGTGTTGGGCACAGTCGATATATCCTGCACTGATTTTTGAATGATCCTATTTTGGTCTCTTAAAAGGTTTTCGCGCTGTCTCCTCAACTCTTCTTGTTCTAATTGCAGCAGCTCTCGTTCAAAACGCAGTACCTCCTATGTTTGGGATTATTTTGTGTTACTCAAAGAATTTCGTTTCGGTTTGTTAGTATGAAAATTGAAATGTTAGTGACAAGTTTTTTAGTGCAAGGCTTAAGCTAGCGTGCGTTAAGAATGATCTTAGATTTATTCTGATCTGTTTTATATTTCCTTATTGAAAAGTATTTACATCTATGTCATATAAAATTATGAAAATCAAATGAAAGTTTACATTTTGCAAGCGAGTCATTGAAATTCAGTTTTGTTAACGGATACGACAAGAAAAATGAATGTTATGTATTTCGTTTTAAATTTATCGCTTGCGAAATGCTTCTTAGTGTATAATGAGTCAGTCACCTTGGTATGAGCATCGTCAATGTGCCCGTCAGGCCAATCCTCGTTAGTGCCACACGCCTGCAAAGTTACACGGGCAGCCATCTTGGTTAATGTTATTTACACACAAAATGGCGGATGATTACATTAATAAAATTGGTGATGTTTGCATAATTTCCAATAACACTTATGTAAACAAATGTGTATTTGTATTTTAATGAATATTATCAATTTAATATCGTTCTATAAACTGATGTGTTTCAAAAGATTTTTTTCAAGTATGTATTAGTTTTTGGAAATCACGAAAACTGATATTTGAACAAACAGTTATAATATCATGGATGTGTTTTTGATAAAAGGTTTTTAT
Organism: Calamotropha paludella; assembly: GCA_927399485.1. Taxonomy (NCBI): domain Eukaryota; kingdom Metazoa; phylum Arthropoda; class Insecta; order Lepidoptera; family Crambidae; genus Calamotropha; species Calamotropha paludella. The sequence continues at coordinate 4,914,890 of OV656823.1, read as the reverse complement.
GAATATACTGTAGGAAAGTACCCTTGTTTAAAAAAAAAGAATGTAAAAATAAAAACAAATTTCATATTTTTTGTTGGGTGATAAAATATAGCGTGCAAAACATGCAAAAGTGCATCTAATTTTGAATAATATATAAAAGATGCCAGATGTGCAAGAAATAAAAGTCAAAATTACTTGAACCAAAAATATTGTTTATTTAGAAAGAAAATCTACCATACATAGTAATGACCAAGCCTTATGAATTAAATTATATAGACAAAATAGTCTTTGAAGCAATAAGGACTTAAATTTAATATAAATATAGCTTAATTTGGCGTAAGGTTTCTAATAAGAATATAGGTAGTTGCTTACAAACTATAAAAGCATTAGGAAGCAGGCTTCGTGTTAATATAGCAGCACAACAAATATTTTTTATTTGACATAACACACTAGTACATTCAAAATTAATGTTTTAATGTGTGATGTTAAAAGTATAGAATACAAAATCCTAGCTTATGGTAAAATAACTACTAGAGTGCTTTCAAAGCATTTACAGTGCAATTATCTTAATACCATACCCACAAAATATACATTTCCATGAGAATAAAATATAAAATTGCATAAAACTAAACAATAAATCAATGTTTTGGACTGCAGTCCAAAAGATTCGAGATATTTACGTAAATAATTTGTATATTCAATAATTATTACAGAAAAAAGCTTGAACTACGTCTACGAGATCTACTATAGAAATAACAGAAGTGTAATAATCTAAACCAACTATCATCAATAAATGTGATAGTGTTTTTTATAACAAAAGCGTTCTGATAAATAAATAATGAACAAACTTAAGGTATATTTCTATAAGATTTAAAATATGCCTGTAAAATTACCACGTCTCCGAGATCTCGCGTAGGAATCTTTTTACTGAGACGTGGTTGGTTTCTTTACAGGCATATTTTAAATCTCATAGAAACAAGGCATTGTGAATATAAAAAATAAAATTAAATACAAATTTAAGGCAGTTATCATTCATAAATATTTGCATAATAATAATAATTTAGGTAAGGAACTAAATTGCAAACTTGCATTACTCTAAAAATTCCCGTACGGAATCTTCCACAGGTGATTTGTTTACTAGGGAATTACCTGTTGCTGTTGTAGTTTTTTATCCAAAGAATCTATTTTGCTTTCGTCAGATTGCGTGCCTTCAGTCAGTTCAGACAACTTTGAGTTAAGGTTAGTTGCAAATTTCTGTTCATTTTGTTTCTTTGTTGCTTCTTCCTCATCTGATGTCACTGTTACATGTGTGTAAGGCTGGAAATGATAAAAATAAATTACAATGTTAAATTGTAAAATGTCTATGAATTATGTTAAGGAGAAATTAATAAAAACACAATAAAAAGTTAAGAATATAATGAACAATAGATTATTCTTTATAGGTGTACACTTCTTATGATGGAGTTGTGTAACAAATTTTTTACATTCTTATAGCAAAAGTAGCAGCGAATTTAATTTTTGGACCAAAATCTTTTTCAAAATCGACAAAAACGATTTAAAGGACAGACAACATTCCAAAATGCATTTTTAGATTTGAGATTCTTCCAAATTAGTGTTGTGTTGATAAATGTTGATATATATAATCGTAATCGTTACCAACCTCGCTATTTTGTCTGCTATGTGGATTAGAAGTTTCTGGTGACGACTGCCCTTTGTACCAAGCTTCAGCAGACGGACCCCTATCGACGTCAACGCCTGAGTCCCGACTATCCCTTAGTTTAGCGTCCATATCATGGGACAGAGTTTTCTTGTACAGTAACTTTTCGATCTTTGTCTCTTCTTGCAAAAACGATGTGATATCCGGTCGAGGAGCCAATGTTAGATCCACGTCCAAATAGCTATCGTCCACTTGTCCCTCGATACCCAGGAAACTTGTTCGTTTGTTACGTATTTCTTTCTTTATGCGGCGCGCTGAACTAGTATGTTTGAAGTTACCCTAAAATAAAAAAAAAATGTTTTAAATTACAATTCACGGGCTTATGATGTGTTGATAAAACGCTATCAAATATGCGAGATAAAGATCAAGCTTAGAAAATGTGATAATGACATTAATTTTAAGGTGGACGTGACATAACCCAACGGTTCAGATGTTAGTTTTGAACAAAGTGGTGCGAGTTCAAACCACTCTGATGTTCTACGGATGTTTGCACAAATAAAAATAATATGATTGAAAATCTAAACGTTGTATGAATGCAAAGTAAAAATGATAAATTAAATAACATTTAGATCAGTTAATTAATCTTTATCAGGAATTACATTATTACAATTTTACTTACATTTCCTAGATCTTCATCAGCGTTTTCCTCCATTGGTGGTGGTGGAGGTTTCTCTTTGGGTGGTTCTAAGACGTTGCTCGGTAAATCCAGTGGGAAAGCTCCTGTATCATCATTATTCTTGTAGAAGATATCAATATTCTCATATAGTGGAGCCACAGATATTTTACTATCGGTTTCAAAATCTACTAAAGGTTCCACTTTATTCGGAACACTCTCCGTTTCGGTTCCATTATTTTTTAATTTTGAGTCATCCATTGTGCTGTTAGCAAAACTATCTTCAGAATCTAATTCTTGGAAAGCTAGTTCAAGGGCGTCAATGACCTGAAATTGTTACATTAATTTTACAAAACAAATCACACACACACACATCACATTGATGCTTGAGAAAAAGAAGCTAAATCAAACAAATTAAATTAACATAAAAGTGCACAAACCAAAATAAGTGTTCTTTCACAAAATTAAGAGAAACCAGAAATGTTTAGTTCCATGCAAAAGAAATCGAGCAAAACCTTAGACTTAAGCACGTTATGCGGCGCAAATGAATGTTAAATGAAGCAGAACTACAGCGCAAAATCTTTCCTCTTACCTTGACTTAACCCACCACCAAAGCTGATGTAACAATACCTAGCATTAACATTACAATAAATAGTTTTACATATATTCACATATTTAAAGCGATCAAGTAAACCTTCTAGCTAGTCCTCTATCTGACTGACTTAGTAGTCGCGTTCATAAGATAATATTATATTTAAACAAGATATCCTCGGAGATAACATATCTCATAGTTCACTACTTCGCCCAGATTTATACGTAATTAACAGCCTATTATCATGATTAATTAATACATATATGGCAATATAATACTTGTAGTTCCAACAGTGATTTTAATGTTAGATATTAGGAATGTAAAGCTAATGGAATATAAATAAAATAAAACCCATGAATAACAGTGTAACATATATTTTTGTTATAAATGAATTTACAAATATCACGTTTTAGATAAATAGATTAACGAATGAGTTCTAAAGAATATAGAAGGGGTCTACATCTATAATGTAAAATTGGTATAATGTGTATATAAATAAGGTATAATATACATATGACGAGAATTCGAACATAGAGGTATGTTTAAAAACCCTGTTTAGTCTAAATTACACTTTGATGACGTTCGTAATGAATTATTATGATTGCTAAGTGCTAGGACTAAAATGACTATAAACATTTTAGCTCATTAAATATTATTAGATTAACGATGATTTTTGTTTTTAATTACATCTACAATTACAAATACTTGTTATTAATGGGACGTCACATAACAAATATTAAATGTGTCTATGATTTACAGGGTCTATATGGTGCAAGTGATTTGGGATTTTAGGTGGAAGACGAAAAAACCTTGTAAGTGAGATCAAGAGATCATAAAAATTCTATAAAATTACGTCCATATCGTGAATTTCTCATCTATCTTGCTGTCTAGTAGCAATTTATGAGAAACCGATTAGACAGGTACGAGTATTAACTCTAGATCTTCGCTTTAAGAATTGTTGGTGGCAACATTGCTAGAATTAGTTACTGTTGTTACTTTGTTATTAATAAATAAAATAGTTTTTCGCCTATTAGGTTCAATGTTGCGTTTAATTCTCTTCTGCCAAAAAGGATTAGAGTCTTGGGAGCTACTTACCACTATGTCTCCGTTCTGAGTAGCAGCAGTATTACGACTTTTATTGAGGACTTCAGTGCTTTGATTGTTAGATGTAATTATACGATTATTGGCAGTGATCTGGTTACATGATTCTACAGTTTTTACCTCTGGTATACATCCAGATGTACATGTTACATCAGCGAGTTTGTTAGTAAGCGAGATATGACTATCGGTTAATGTTTTTAGCGTTTTAATGGAATTTTTAGGTGAAATATTAGTAGTAGTAATAATGTTAGAAACAGTTACCATGGGCATGCTCTTGTTGTTAGTATCGTTAGTAGAATTAAGGTCATTAAAGTTAGTTTTGTTCCCAGCACCAGCATTCATATTGTTGCAAATTTCATTCAAGTCTAAATGTATAGTCATCTTTCCCTGAAACACCACCGTGTCTCCCTCCGATGTTGTAGATTCGTTCAAACTTACACTAGTGTCTTGATTATCCAAGCTCTTAAGAGTATCTTCATCATCTTTGTCCATTTGTATTTCAGTCACTTCTTCTGTCACACTCAGCTCTTCTGGCTGTGACACTGCTTGAACGTAATTACTCCCACTATCGGTATCTTCTGCCTTGCTATCCTGCTCTTCCACTTCTTCGATAATAATGTCTTGTATTGTTTGCACGGAGTCAATGTTTTTCTCTGTGGGTTCCTCAATTTTGGGCGATTCCAAGATCAAAACGTTGTCTTCATTAAATGACTCATATTCAGAAACTTCGGCCATAGGTTCTCCTAGAGGAGAAGCTACTTGAGTCAAATCTGCAATATCATCGGGTGGCACACAAGAATCTCTTGCAGTATGAATACCGCTATCTTCAGTTTCAATGTCACTTGGAACTGTATTGTTTTGTATTTCAGCACAATCAAAGTCTTCCAAACTTTGGATCCTTTCAAAAGAATTTGGAGAAGACTGTCCGTTGATATCTAGACTGTCAAGAGAACGGCAAAAACTCTGCATTTGACTTTCTATCCCAGATAAACTTGACTTTAAAGAACTGTCCAATAATTTATCATTTGAAGAACTGTCCATTTTAATTTCAACTTTTTCATTATGGATGAGTGTGTCATCTACGGATATTTTTGGAATCTCTTTATTTTTCGCCGCATCTAAGCATGATAATCGGTCTTTAAGGCTCATAGAAACTTCTTTCACCTCAGTTTTAGTAACTTTTACCTCTTCTTCCGATGTTTGTGATTTGAGGCTGGATAGTCGTTCTTTTAACGACTTAGCGTTACTTAGATCGCCATTTAAAGACCTTTTCGCGCGATCTGTCTCAACAGAAGCCGATTTCACTTTTTCCAGTGAAGATAATCGTTCTTTTAATGGTTTTACTTCTGTTGGTAACTTAGACAGGTCACTTGTAGATTTTTGTATATGTGTTTCTTCCGTAAACTTCTCTAAACTAAACAGCCTTTCTTTAATAGATTTTTTGTTAGCAATATCAGGTAGTTTTGGTTTGTTAGTTTGGGATTCTTGTGAGTTTTCCCTTTCAAATTGTTCTCTTCGTTTGTGAATATCGACTTTCGGCAAATCTTTTTTCTGGTTATTATTCTTAGTGTCACTGTTTCTGTCCTGTTGAAAAGACGAAACCTTTTGTTCAATTTTGTTGCTAACCGTTGTTCGGATCCTGTTAACATCGCCATTCAGTTTTTCTGGCGATTTTTCTTTGAAGTTGTTATTGACGACGGTTTTCACGATACTGCTGTTGGTCTGTGATATGATTCGTGATTTGTAACCCTCGATTGCACCCTCGTACGTGTATTCCTCAGGCTCAGGCGAACTAATAGTGGTTGTGGTACAAGTATCGTATTCGTTAGCGCTAGAGCCGAGTTTGCGGTTGTTGTCGCAATTCGACAGATTGTCGACGTCGGACTGATTTTTATCCAGGTCGATACCGTCGCTCTGGAAATCAAAATAAATGTTTAGGTTAATGAATCACTGCTACATTTATTTGATAACAACTTTATGAATTTACATTTTTATGCGCTAAGCCTGGCCTACGTCGCAGATCAATCTTCTATATCAAATAGATAGCATCCAAAATATGAAAATTAATTATTAAAAAAAATCTTTTGAAATCTTACAAATGAAAATTGAAGCTAAACTTATAGTATTCTCTTAATACACTAGACATTTTTGACAATCCGTTGACGATAATTTGATGCAACGGTAGCGATTCTGCCTTTCGCACCAACAGTCCTGGGTTAAAATCCTGCAGGGGGCATATATTTTTGTGATGAATACGAGCATTTGTACCTGAGTCATGGGCATGATTTTATATAACACATCTGTTTATCATATTTTTGTCTATCCGTTACCCTAATCTATAACACAAGCCTTGCAGTGCTGACTTTGGCCAAGGCTTACTGTGTGAATGTAAGAAATATAATAAAAAAATATCTCACCGCTAAGCTGTGTGTGTCACAGTCCTCACTTAGGCTGCTCTTAGTACTGGAGGTACCGATGCCGAGGTCACTAAGGTCATGACCATCATCATCAGCGTACAAAGCGAGGGGGTTCCGCCTTCTCCGGCCGGCCCTGCAAACAAAACAAAATTCAATTAGTGGATTTCTTAACTTTCTTAGCATGAATTTCAAAGTATTGCCACTGATTATATTGAACTTTTAATTTTAAAAAATATTGTAGCAATTTTAAATTTTTATGTCATATATTTTAATCATAATCTTTCATCTTTACAAAGCGTAGTATAAACTTAAATTATGGTCACTGTTATTATCATATCATAAAGATTAGATAATATTATGCTATGTATAGAAGTGAGACGATAAATTCAAGTAGTCTTAAGATCTTGAATGATAAGACACATTTTAAAGGGAAAATTTTATACGCCGTTAAATTTTAATTATTACTTTTATTAATTAAACTTCATTGGATTCTTGTAATAGAACTGATCGTAACTGTGCTAATGGGCGTTTTAAAAAATAAATAGTAATTATTCATCACTAGCTGAACTCTGATATGTATTATTAGGATAGTCCCGATCTTGGGAGAATTTCAAGGTAAGAATTATTTTTAATAGAAAATATATATAAATCAAAAAACAACATTCGAATATGAGAGAATGTTCCTCTCGTTGATGAGACAACGCTGGCCTACAGCGAAAAAGTGGAAAACTACTGGAAATTTTCGACAGTTGTTCACAAGGCTCGGTAGTTCAATTGGGAATGCATTTCACCGAACATCCAAAGGTAGCGCGTTCGATTGCTACCTGAGAATTTACTTGTCAAAATGTCATATAAGATAGAAGTAAAAATATCATTCAAATTTCAATAGAGATGAAGGTTGGAGCGTTCCACCTGTTTGGGATCCCATAATTAAAAGACATAATTTCAAAGACACACTGCAAGACCATGTAATGTGTTAAGCTATATTTGCAAATAATAAAAGCAAGATGAAGGTTTGTCCACCTATCAGAGTTTCTTTCGCCAGTTCTTCTCGGAAGGGCCTTCTAATTTCCGAACTAGTAGTAGACTCGGTAGTTTACAGTAATCGTAGTGACATTAAATAACGAAATAATATGTAAAATAAAGCAATTTAGATTTAAATAAATTTTAACAGTTAGGAACGTGCCTGATAAAATATTGTGAAGTTAGAACATGTATGACGACCATTGCTTTACTCAACCTGTGGCTCATGTAAAGGAGTCGAAAAGCCAGGATTATATATTTAGTAACAACTAAATATGAAAAAACATACTTATTGAAAAAATACAACTTTGTGTAAAAACCTCAATGTAATGTTAAAAATGTCAATCCAATTCAAGTCGGAATACATATAATATAGTTTTACGGACAGTAACACATGGAAACTGCTTAAGTGAAATTTCGTAGGCTTAGGATTTGGCAAAAATCTGATCTCTTGATTAATTCCACCAAGTAAACATTTTTATAATACCAACCTCTGCCTCTATTCATATGTTGGTATTAATAACAACACACAACGATTATTCTTAGAGCTGGTTAAGTCATCGGCGGGCTTGCGCCTATGTTTGTTTCTGTTAGTCAGTGGTGCGTCACAATATACATTTGTCACTGGGTGTACGGAAGATTACCTAGGCATTCGCACGGCCTATATCTCACAATCTATATCTGTACTAACATCGATCTAACAGAGATCAGAGTTCCACCCGAAAACGTAATCGTTGCGGGTTTAAGTAAATTATGAAACTCAATAATTTTCTTATTGTATTTTTTGTTACATAAGCATTTAACGGCTAGATATCTCTAAAGAAATTATCACAAGAAAACATTTAACTCGTTTCGGATGACAGGTTAGTAAAGAAACCATATCTCTCGCTATTCGGGACAAGTGCTGTTCTAATTAAGCTACTGAAACTTATTTTTTCGTATGAAATACATTACGCAGAGCTACCGAAAGTTTGACAAAGCCCTCGAATTTATGCTAATATTCCTTAAGATGACGCCAGAGATGTCTCTTGAATGTACCCCACTAAGTGACAATATAAACAACTAAAGTACGTTATACATAAAGAATGAAACTTAGGTTTGTTGAGGTTAAGTTGAGTTTAAAGGAAGCGTATGCTCTCTGTTATTATAATTTACGTACATAATTCTGTGGCATTTTTATAAGATCCTAAATCATTGAATAGGGTGATAACTATCTACATTTAACATATCAAATCCGTTATATACACATGAATGTTTATTTTGTCACATCAGTTTAATGTGCTTCGCATCGTATTTACATAGTATATCGATTCACCGACTTAATAATGATCTCTCGAGATGAAACTATCTCTGAATCAGGATAATGGCCGTGAGAACAGTTCCATATGTATAAAGATTAATTTACAGATGATTTGTGTGACACTATTTAGGTGGAATCGACTTAGAAGACATCAACACTGTTCAGGCTAATAGGTCAACGAATTAAGAATTTTCTTTAAATTAATATGTTTATAAATTAAATTCTGTTACGATAACTGTAAACCATTTTGAACCATTTTGAGTTTTTTTAACATCACATACATTTTTGCTTATATTATAAAAATTTGCAACAACGACGGTATCACAACATCCAGACAAGCGGAAATATATTAATAATCCATTTTCTACATTGACCGAACTACATTTTTTCTACATTTTCTAAATTTGGGAATCGAACCTCGGAGTGGCGTCGCCATGAAAACCAATATACGAACCACACAGATCTGATGCCGTCAAATGTCTTTTATATATTACTAACTAAATATTTTTCCGTTAGCGCCATCTAGGGTCCGGTAGACGAACTACTTGCGGTTAATATGGTAACAAGCACACACACAAAGTATTGTCATAATATAATTAGGATCATTAAGAAGATACAAACTATGATGTATACAAGTATATGATGAAAAATACATAAAATAAAGCTAAGTTCTACCTTAATCATAGGTGTTAGGTTTAATCTTGATCTTTCGACTCCTTTCCGGGATCCGTATGTTCATAAAGTGATTAAAATAGTGTTTAAAATAATGTACGTAGTGTCCAATATTTTATATTATCGGGCACTTCTCTAAATTAATTCATACAAAATTAGAACTTTCTATGGAACATGTTTCATTTGCTTGAGTGGACGAGAAAGTATAAGAACTAAAAGTTATTGTGAAATGAAACATAAGAAAAAACCTGACACCAAAACGGTTTTTAATAAAAAGTAAAAAAATATGTTTATTTTTTTAATTTAATATATCGTGGTTTCACTTCGTCACAGACCAACAAGCATACAGATACCTAAAAACGGGTTGTCAAGGTGAATGTCGGATTACAAAATTAGCAGCCAATGAATAATATTATCGATGATGATATAAGTGTCTAAAAAAAGTGAAAACTAGAGAACATGCTCATTGTCGCACGCGTCACTTTCTACGTAACACTTTTGGCAATTTGAATAGAAAGCAGTTTCAAAAGTACGATACTGATTTACGACTGGCAAATGATCGGTTTGGGTGGAAAAGGTGAGCCTATGGGTGTATAATCGACTTGTAATGTCGCTATGAAAAGCGAGCCATTAGGCACTGTTGGTAATTTTATGAGAATGAGAGACACTAAAAAGGTTCAAGAAAGGTAAGACACAAACTGTTGTTTTAATACAACCTTAGATATATAATTGCACACTAATTATAGTAAACAATGGTGCTATTACAAATGACGGGATAGCTTAGCTGAGCTCAATATAGACTTGCTTTGAGTTCAAAAATATTGTTATTGGAAAGAATTGTTGTATTTTACGCTACATATCAGGCAAAAATTGGCTTTAATTCGATGAAATGTGAATTTTATCTTACACCTAGATGAACTTCGTACGAACGAAAAGCCGATTCGTATCCATAGTTCCGTTTGCTATGAGTCCAACGCTCATTACTATACCCTGGAGCAGCGTCAAGTTTACACGGCTTCCCTAAGGTTTTCGAAATTGAGAAAAGATTCACGGATGCCTCTGCAGCGATAGTACAAATCAATCATAATCCAGTAATTATTTCTGAAAGTAATAATAATTAACGTAATTCAATTCGCAAAAGTGGAAACAGACAATTAATAAAAGACAATTTCAAAAACGTATTACATATGGTTTCCGGGCCTTAGGTAAGAACGGTAGCGATGTTTTTGTTATGACCATAAACAACTGTTTCTAAGTCATGGTCGTTAAAATATTATTTAATATATAAGATCTGCTAAATTTGGAAGATGATAAATGGTGGGAGGAGCCCGTTGTAATATAAAGATATTTTCATCACGATTAGTTGGAAAATAAAATCAATATCAATTCCTTTTACAACTTCACAAAAACCAAAAACTTTTATTACCCAAAGTAAATAAATCACATTGATGTTATACTTTGAAAAAGTAAAATTCAACCATGTTGGAAACCATTAACCTTGATCACATAACATTATTTCAAAACATTCCAAAGATGAGGTAAATGATAAAATTGCACACGAACAGTAGCCACTCTAGTGAGGCGGCTAACAAAGCTGTCTGGGAATCCGATGAATGCTTGCAATTTTCGAAGACTCCTGCGTGAGGCTCGTGCCTCTGTATCACGAACTAATTTACCCCGGGCAGAGGGGTATGGAATGCCTTAATGTTGGCAAATGTATGAGAGCTATGCTTGGAATTATCCCCCTGGCAGAGATCTTGTTACGTAAGCATGGAGAAATTGAACAAATTGAGCGATTTGCAATACCACTTATGCATTAGGAAATTGTATCAAAGAAAATTATAAACTCGGAAGAGTTTCTCCATAAGTTATTAGTTGATTCACGTAAGAAAGGAAATGCAGTCATCGAGAATAAGAGTATCTATGATTTTCAAACATCTGGTGCCCATAAATAGGCAGCAAAGCTTTTAGAATTGGAAATCACATCAATAGCAACGTGAGGTTATACATCTATAACGAACAACTATTTAGCTTCACTGGACGAGGTGAAAAACATCCTCGTCTATTTTTAATAAAAAATAAGTATAACAAAATCGTAATCGCACAAATCACTGACTATGCAACCATTAGTTTGGTAAATACTTCCTCATACTTTGTAGCTACAAAAAAGTTCGTCATCTAATGTAATTATAGCCTCATTCTACGCTTCGGATCCTCTCAAAACTCGTCCCAATTCCAGTTTTCGTAATAACGGAGAAATATCTCATTAGAACCGATGATTGCGTTCGCAAACTGTGTTGATGCGTTCAGAATTGGCCGTGTCACTCAAGTATTAGAGTGTGCATGCATTACGGTCATCGGGTCGGCCAGTGTTGGCTGGCCAACATTCCCGTCTCATCGGGGGCGGTTATAAATATAATGTAATCATGTAATGCATCAGGCAAAATATTCGGATGCAACTAATTCGTCTGCATAATACACCGGTGAAGAAATAAGTGTCAACTGAGATTATGTATGAATGCTTTTACAGAACTGTTGAATCATCGCTAACAGTGTATGGCTTTTGCAAGTACTACAATTATGGCGTAGGGATGTGTGTGAAATGACCGTGGATATGGGCAAATCTTTAAGATATTTGATTAAAACTAGCTGACCTCGTAACGCGTTGCTATGGTAACGTTATTGATACAATGGAAAAAGAGCGGGAAAAAGAGCGGACAGACAAACACACAAACAACATATTTGTGTTCTTAGATTATAGATTACGATAGGTGGTAAAAGCAACATTCTACAGTGTTATTTTAGTAAAAGATGTGGTGATGTAATCAAATCCAAAGGTTTTTTTTAAAGAAAAACAAAGAAAATGATTACAATTTTATTTCAATGCTTTCTTACCATTCTACATTAGTTGTTTATTGTATATTGTATATATAATAATATACATATATTATTCCTTACATTGTTGGCCTAGCTGGGCAAATTAAATGCAAAGAGGACTTGACTCACTGAACATATTCATCATAAATAAGAAAATCTCAGAACTATTTAAAGTTGAAATAAAAATCATGAATGTTATCAGTAATAACTATCTAAACTGACATTGTTCTACTGTGAGTGGTAGCCACGTAAATACTTTAATGTTCTCTTTATATTCGTAACTTAGCAGGCTTCATTTTCAATTGAAAGTGTTACGTTTTATTAGGTGTTTTCTGTACGGCAACACGTGATCCAAGTCTCGCACGACCACGCTATGAACTGAGTGGTTCGTGGATTTTTGCACGAAAATCCACTCCGCACATTCCACATTTTCGCTGTGCGTGCGTAAGGTTAAGTAATGAGACAAGGGCGGAATACTGACAAGAAAATTATTGTTTCACCATCACGCACAGCCAAGAGTTTTTTTATGAGAGTTTTGTTAAAAATGGTAGATATAATACAAAAAACAAAAAAGTTGTTATAGTTGAACAAAAATTTTTTTAACGCAATAATTTTAAAATTTCAATTTATTACTTTACTTTTCCAAATTATGTTGAGTACTGCGTATTCAAATACCTTGTTTTTTTTTCAAAGTATCAAAGTATTCCTTTTCCGATAGATCCAAAATTATCTGTTGTTAATTATGTCTTCATTTTTTATTTCGAATAAAACACTTCTAGAATATTGCTTAATAAAATTAAACTTTATTAAGCGTTAGAATCAAAATAAGGACTCGTAAGCTTTATGAGCTATATAGCTGGGAAACAGGTTGTCTTATTATGTGAAAATACACAGTTGGGAAGGTCGGAAGTAAAATACTTAAAAGTTACTAAAGTTATTACCACCAAGTTTTTCCAATACCAACGGAAAATTACCTTATTTAGTTCTATATTAAACAGTTCTGGAATGTTATCTTCTAATTCTCAAGTGTATTTATCCTCAAAAGAAATTCCTTATTTAAAAGTATTTGGATTTAAAAGTTTGTATGTAAAGTCGTGCGCTTAAACGCTCTTAATGAAAAATTAAAACAGTCGGTGTTTCATATATTCAAATTATTCGTGTGCCCTTGCACAATCGCAACAGTTTATGAATTAAACAACACCTAAACGGAGTGAGAACAACATGAAACATGAGCATTGTTGTCAGTCACATAAGTAACCGATTACCTCGTAATTTGCTTGTGGGAACTTACAAGGGAAATTCGAATGGTAAGTATATATTATATTAGTATAATCGTGCCATAACCATAATGTGACGACATGAGAATAAGCTAAGATTGAATTATTATACTGCCTTTCATATATATCAAGGTTCAAAATCTTTAATCATACTAGCGGCCCGTCCCGGTTTCGCACGGGTGGACAAAATTCTTTAATTTTTTTCTATTATTACATATTTTTCCGTTAGCGCCATTTAGCGGTCTAGTATCTAGTCCGGTAGACGAATTACTTGCGGTTAACGCGTTGCTATGGTAACGCACAATGGAAAAGAGCGGACAGACAAACAACAAATTTGTGATCTTAGATTATAGATGAGGATACGTTACATGAGACGACCTCCGTGGTAGAGTGGCTCGTATACAGGTTTTAATTTCAAAGCCTCTCCGAGGGTTCGATCTTTTATAATGCGCACAGCAAAGGAGTGGAACTCCCTCCTTGCGTCTGTATTTTCCGAGTACTTTTATCCCGTCTGCTTTTAACGCCAGGGTGAATAAGCACCTTCTGGGTTAGCTCGTTCCATCGTGGATCTTGTTTTGGAGCCCGAGCTTGATTGGTATCAAGAGCGAACCCATTCAAAATTGGTGCTTAAAAAAACAGGAAACAGGAAAATAACGCGGTTAGTGACCCGTTTCAAAATTGTCCAAATTTCAAAATATGACTGGTGCAACTTCTTTGCTGCGAAAATGTTAACAATGAAGTCATTTTAACGCTTTAGTAAATTGAATCGATAAAAGTCTTATGAACCGTAAAAGAAGGAAAAAACAAAATTATTTACAATCATTTTACACCTACGTGATGGTGGTTACGATAACGGTATCAGGCTTCATCGTCTCTGTGATGCCGGGGTTCATTTCCAGATTAATGAATGTAGGAAAAGACTTTTTAACACGCTTTTATTAGCTTCACTTGTAACTATGTAAGAAAATCTTGGAATCTTAATTTGACCCACTTTCCGGTCTTTGATTAGGATGAAATTTTGCACACGCTCTGAGTTCTGATGTCAATACATGACTAGCTAAGAAACGTCATTACAAATCAAATATGGCGGCCTCCCCAAGATGGCTGTTTGAAATGCTCTTCCATGATATGGGTATTAAATGAAAGGGTTTGCTGTCAGGAATACGAAAAAAATAGTCACGTGACTTAAATCCAACACGGCGGACGTCTAAAATGCCAAAAGCGTGTTTTTTAGTTTTTTAAACTATTTTATATTATTCTATTTTGTCTATTATTTGATTGGTTGTAGAGGTTGTCTCTGCTTCTTAAATAATGAGTGAATTTATTTGTTTTTTTATTTTTTCGTTTTCAATGCAAGTCATACTCAGTCAACTTTTAAGCAGAGTCGACTTTCGTGGTATTTACAATAAAAAAATATTAAATTTTATTTTTTAAGATAACAGAAATAAAATGTTTGAAACTGATGCTCGTTAAGATGATTGTATAATAATACTAGAAATACCACATGACCACATCGATCGCAGAACGAACGACCGTTGAGGACTAAAAGTTCTTAAAGGCAACCACAAATTAAATGATACAGCGTGGGGAAGCCCACTCGGTACAAATTGTTAACAGCTATTCCTTGTAACGCTTAAAAGAGGAGGACCTATATCCAGTAGTGGACGGCTAATGATGACGATGATAAGAAGTACCTACGTATTTTCAAAGGGCTCTAGAAACTCTACAACCATCATAATAAAATATAAACGAGAAGAATTCTAACAACTGCTGGTACCTATTCTTCAATAGACTGTCACATTTCTTAATTGACATTGAACTCTATATGAAGAACTTAAAATTGGTAATTGTTTGAAGTTTGTGTTATGTATAATTTGATGTACTGTTGACTGTACTTCGGCTCTTAACGTATGGATGCTGTTTGCTAACTAAATAGGTACTATTATCAATCAAAACATTCCAACGAACGTTAAATGTAACAGATTTCTCACAGTGATGCAATAATAAATCAACACAACATTGTAGATCTTAAGATAAGGTATGAAGAGTAATAGTCGTTAGAACAAATGTTAACAATGGCTCAGCAAAAACTAACAAGAATCGCTTTCATAAAATCACATAATAATACATAAAACATGGAGTATTTAACAGCGATCTAGATGAAGGGGGTCTAGTCTAGATAAAAGGATAAATCGCAATAACATCACGAGTAGATTCTACGAATGTTCTAGGTCTTACCACGCCTCTATTCGCAATATAATGTCAGTTTAGCGTGTACTTTAAACTTGTCAAGGTACTGATTTATGATTGATTTAGTTTGTGAAACCTCAAGGTAAAAATATGTTGAAATATGAAGATTTATTGGGTTTATTATTTTTTTCTGATATGCATCAAAATAACGGCGTACATAACACTTATGTTTATTTATGTACCAAATAAAAATAAATTAAATAGAATTAAGTGTCTAATCTCAAAGTACCCATCAGCCCAAAGATTGGCCTGATAAATACTCCAAGATAAAACTAAAAAAAAAAATTGAAAATTGTTGCAAAATATATCCAAATCCAGAGTAGCATTACCAATACTAACAAAAAGGCGCATGTTAAAATTCTTTCTCGTGTGGCAGAGTAAAATACTTTTGGACATCGGTAAAGGTGACTAATGGTACTGGAGGTAGACCGCAAAAAGGCTGGTAGCGTTTTTTCAAATTATGCTCTTTATGCAAACTCCAACCTGTCCCACCTGCCTGCGTTAAAAATTACGAGATAACCCCACCATCTATGGGAGGGCTTCGTTCAGCTGAGGCTTTTGACCGAGTTGATAATGGTGATGATGAAAAATTAATTTCAATTAGTGTAAGCGAAATAAAAACGTGTCTCATGTTTGTATTAGAGATTTCTAAGCTAGTAACAGCTAGCTTAAAAAAAGATAACGTGTGGACATGTTATTTGGAAGTTGGCATTGTTGGTATGGTATGGTTCTTATGAATAAAAACATCCTATGGTGTTACTTAGAAATGATTATAGCTCTTTACATATATCCCCTTAACATCCAACCACAAAAACAAAGAGAGAGTATTATTATGAAAGAGGCAGCCTCTAAAACTATCTTCTAAATTCTTTACCCGAGAATATACGATAGCAAAGAAAAATTGAAAAGCAAAAATGTATTTTTTATGAAACATAGTCCTGCTATCTAGGTCTTAAAAATAATCGGATTCGAACGTATCACATATCACAATAAATAAACGATAAACACCTGTCCTCTCGTAGAAAATGTACCAAAATATAACCTGGCGATATTATACAGATATATATCGTACAATATAATTTGGATAAATAATTATATACTTAGACTCACCACAAGTGACAAATGTTGGTTTACCGTAAAAATGATTCAAGAAGATTTAAAATTTTATATTTTTTTCTATGCGAAGTATACTCACATCGATATTATCAATCTTAAAGTGTTAAATGAAAAATAAAAAACATTAATTTTTGTCTCTCAATTTTAGAACTCAAACTACTAACGAAACTATTATTAAATTATTAGTGGAAAATCTTATGATTAATAAAAGACATAGAGTACTTATGAAATTTACAATATTTGAGGACAAATTTGATGTATGATCTATAGATCATTACAAATCATCGCTGAGCAACGCTAAGTGAAAGCCCCACTCTTCGTTTTCCCATCCATAAGCAAAGATTTAAGCTGCGATTTCATTGGTGTAAAAAAACGAAGAAGATGGCAAAGGAACGTCGTGTATAGAGCCTAGTTTCTCAGGCGTCGGTGTTGACTTTCAAACCGCTCCCGAAGCGGCTCGCCTCTAATAGGAGAAGCAGGCTAACCGCCCGCACAGGAAGCAGTACACCGTGTTTTTAGATGGATTTCGAAGTAATACAAGTATCTTCTTTATGTATTTTTAAGTTTGGAATACATTGGAGCTTCACTGTTTCTGTGCTTTGTACCTACTCGTCATTAGACAACTGAGATTTGAAACTGAATGATTATTCTAAATGTCAAAAATTAAGTCACATTGGATCACATGATTATACTGAAACATTATTAAAATGTTAACACGTTTTCGATAAATACTACTATTTAAATATCGAAAACTGGAAGCTAAACGAATTACGTTAAAAAAACTTCACTTATTTCGTTTATTAAACGGTGCAGAGATAAGTGGATTACAATATTGATTGATTGTGATCAGAAGCCTTCTCTAATATAAAAGAGATAAAATACCGAAATATGTTTCGAGATAAGTTCAAAGATCATTTAAAAAAATTCATTCATAAAGAATAGCGACCATTTATAACTAACATTTAGATTATGCAAAACGATTCATTGAAAACAAAAAACAAAATTCATTTATATATAGATTATTTTAGCCAGGAACCGTCGCGAGCGTTATCACAACCAGTACACTATCAAAGTTATATCACAAGTTGATCAATGGTTTCGGAACGCAGAGGGAATAAACATACAAACATTGATTTTTATTTATATAGATATTTTTATGCCAAATCAAAAAAATATGTTTAACGTTGTTTTCCCAATTTCATTAAAAAAAAGAATTTTTATTCGTATTACTTTTTCGGTCAATTTTGCTACTTTGTTATTTATTATTTAAAAACTTTTACACTTTCGGCATCCACTCACTATTGATATTTGTATAATCCTGACCTTTATTATTAATAGATTTTATATTCCAGTAAAGTTTTGATAAGCAATTCACCTTTCCATGTTTGTTGTCTTGTAATTTTTTCAGTTTCTCAACATAGGGCATGTTGCTGTAGTCGCAGCGGGATGCCTGGATACTTGTTAGTAAACAGTAGCAAGGATCAAATGAGCGATGTAATGATTCCTTTTGCTAGCTAAAAACTTCGGCTAAATGTGTACGAGTATCAAGAACAAAGTGATCCCTAGCAATCACTTTGTTCTTCATTTAGATATTTGTATACATCTTAATTCTTTTTTATATGGCTTTGTTGTTTTACGAAACCCTTTACTTATGTTACGACTAATTAGCATGTTGGACATCGTTTCTAATAAAGACCGAATAAAGGCCCGCTATTAAAAATCTTCAAGAGTTTTACAAACATATAAACAAAAAAGCAATCAAGTAGAAAGACTTTCACTGCTAGACAGCGTCCTTGGCTAAAATACGGGTCCTATGACGTGGAATATGCTCAGGTACTTCTTACGCATGTCTTCTATGTGTACAGTATATGAGGATTAGATCAGAAAAGTATAAATGATCAAAACGAACGTCAGGTAATTTTGGACAAAGATCTTTTAAATAGGTTCGCATGCACGTATATTCGCTGTCAGAACATAACAAGAGCTTTATCAAATCTGTTCCATATTTCTTCTATTACCCATAACTTCATCACTATCATCACAGACAAAAGATATCCACTGCTAGAGGAAAAAATGGAAGGTTTTGCCATAATGTCCACGTATTACTAGGGTTGTAGATCACAGTAAGAGACGACAGTAAGAAACCATGCTGCAAATTTTTTGTCGATTTCGGTAGTTGCATGGTGATTTTTCCAGTATCAGAACAGGTTGGTGCTTTGCTATTCTGTTATGCTGGAAAACAAGAAGGAAGATGGTTCGCTTCAGAAGCGGAGAAAATCCCTCCAGGGAGGGGAAGTTAAGTGTATAAAAGAGTCTAAGTCCAACCTATAATCCAAACTTAATATTGAACTTACTAGCTGACCCGGTAACGCGTTGCTATGGTAACGCCTTGCTATGGTATCGTTATGATACAATGGAAAAAGAGCCGCTTGACGGACCGCTAGGCTGTAGGCTAGGCCTAGCGGTCCGTCAATATTCTTTAATTTTTTCTATTATTAAATATTTTTCCATTAGCGCCATCTAGCGTCCGGTAGACGAACTACTTGCGGTTAACGCGTTGCTATGGTAACGTTGTTGATACAATGTGAAAAAGAGCGGACAGACAAACACACAAACAATTGTCATCTTAGATTATAGATAAAACATTTTATTTCATTTGCTTACTGATAATGCCAATTGAAAGTATACGAAAACCTTCCTCATCGTGATCAAGCCTCCACCTTTATCCAAAATCCTGTATCCGCTAATGGTCCACCTTGCATGTCTTTTGCCTTTTAATGTCTGTTGTAATCGTATAACCTTTTAAATACTCACAAAAACTAATTATTTATTGCAATTATATTATCGCTTTGCTTGTAAATAACAATATTTACGACTATCGCCTTTTACAATACAAAGTCATATAAAACGGCTCACGCGTAATGTGACAAAAAATATGAAAGCAGCATCGTTCTAGTTTTTGCAATGCGCAATTTGAATGAACATGCAATAAACCCATCTTCGGTTAACATCTCTTTTATTGATTTCCTGACTTACTGATTGAATCTAGCGGTTTAATGTTACTTTAGTAAGAACATTATTTAAGTGAATAGTACGTACAGAACTAAGTTATTGACCCTGACTGCTACGCTGTGAGTTTGAAACTCGCAAAGGGCAAATAGTTATGCGATGAGAGCATAAGCGACAGGTACTATTACCTGATTATGATGGCAATCGAAAATCGGGTTCTGATAGTGAACATTCGATATTTGAATGAGGCTGTTTTTGTCAATTACGATGACGATTGTCAATTGTTCTCTTCGCACACCTATACGATAAAAATGGCTGTATCTTGTAAAATTATACGCATTTTTTTTTTGTAAAGCATACTTATTATGTAAGCATTGTTATATATTTTAGTTTTTTTTTTAATTTAGAATGGGTTCGCTCTTGATCCCAATCAAGCCCGGGGGCGAAAACAGAATCCACGATGGAGCGAGCTAACCCAGAAGGTGCCTATTCAGCCTGGCTTTAAAAACAGACGGGTTATAAGTACTCAGAAATACAGACGCAGGGAGGAAGTTTGCTGTGCGCATTATAAAAGAAGTTGAGCAGCGTTTGTTGCGATAGCTAGGTATTTTGCTGAGCCGACCCAGAGGTAGCTGCAATATTCAATGCAATATCGGTCTTGAGCTTTAAAGAGAGTTAAAAGCTATCCCTACGTGAAATATCGCTTGACCTTATTAAGGACGCCCAGCTGAAAATATGTTGATCTATCGAAAATGATTATAAAGATTGTTTTTGGACCTCCATACCTATTGGAATTAAGTGGAATGTTATATGACTATACAGCATTAATTGTAAAAAATTGGATAAACAATATTTGCGTCACATAATAGAGACAGATGCATTTACATACCAGTGTTCTAGAAAGGCGCGAAATTTAAGTAGTACAGATAATAAAACCTTAATATTAATGATCTCTTTAGAAGTTTAACGCACATAATTCTGTATTTAATATGTTTAGTAGAAGCGCGGAAATTGGTGTGAGTTGGTTAGTGTTTTATTTCGAGCTATATCACTATCTAAAAAAGGAGGTAGACAAGTAGTTTAAATTTCATTGTAAAAATAGTAAAATGTGGTACTGCTCAGGTTTAGTGGTGTCGTATGTAAACAGGTCTAGTCTAGGACACTTTAGGGTTGCTTCTAAACAAAACCGGACAGCGCTAATGTTTCAGCAAGAAACACTAGAAAAAATTCAACAGGTTTGTCTAGGTCTAGATGTGTTAAATCTCCCGAATAGCGAGAAATTATCGGGGTCGAGTCCCGTTTGACACCTTACAAAAGTTGTTTGAGTAAAATGGCTTAATATATAAAAATGTAGCAGTCAAATTCAAATGCTAAAGCATAAAGATTTGATATTAAAATATCAAAAAAATATATACTATTCGAGGTGGTTAAAAAATCATGCTAGCAATGGATGGAAAACAATATATTAAAAATATAAATATTTTTTTTTTACATTCACACCAATTAGCCTAGCCCAAAGTAAGCACTGTAAGGCTTGTGTTATGGATGCTAGGGTAACGGATAAACATACATATATAATACATAGATATGTAATATTCATATAAATATATATAAATATCCATGACTCAGGTACAAATGCTCGTATTCATTATACAAACATCTGCCCCTACCGGGATTCGAACCCGGACCGTCGGTGCGAAAGACAAGATCGCTACCATTGCACCAAAATAACCAATTTATAGTTTAGTTACAGTTTATTTAAAGCTTTCGATTACGATTTTTTCATTACATAACACGAATAATCAACAAGTAAATACTGACTTAAGATTTCGTAATTTCCTAATTGTGATTCGAACCGTCGAAGGTGAAATTTTTAACCAGTTTTTTTCCATGAAAACAAAATTTCAGCTGCTAACAATAACAAATACAGGTAATATTTTCAAAAGATTTTTGTATATTTACGATACCGGTCGCTATACAATTGTAGTAATATATTAAAGCGAAAACTCACAGCTATAACACAATGTTTTTCTTTTGTTGTTATTTCTAAAAACCATCCTTGAATATTTTAAATTAGTACTTAGTAGATACATATAAGTCATTGAATTATGTACTCTCAGTACACGTGACAAATCCTAGCGATTTTCGGTGTTTTGATCAACAATGTAGACTTTATTATCATAACAAATACTATAAATACAAAAGTGTGTTTCTTTGTTACACTTCACGCCTTATCTACTCAATCAAACATCATACATTTTGCTTACAATTTGTCAGGGGTACTAAAAAGTTCATACGGTACTTTTCATCCAGAAAAATGTACTGGTCCCGAGGGATAGAAACGTAAATTTTAAACGGTAATCTACATTAACGCGGCCAAAGCTGCGGGTGAAGGCTAGTGTTATATAAAAAAAGATAAGATAAAAAAATATGTGTAATATAAAGAAATAGTTCTGCTATTTAAAGTATTACTCCACGAATACTAGAGAGAAGTATCGTCAACCCTATTAGACTGGATGTTATCGGATACGCTGACAGTCACTCTACTTGTATTTCATTCAGTCACAGTGATTTAGCACACTCGGTTGGCGTATTTTAGGAACAGGTGGAAATGCTATTAAAGACATAGTCTAATTAATACATCTCTTTGATTGTGGAAACTCATCAACATACCACACATTCTATTTCTTTAACAGTGAACTTTGTATTTTTAGAATTTTATTTAAAAAAATTGAAAATATTTTTCTTCTTTTTGTTTTAAAGCTTTATTAGCTTTAAAGATACTAAAGAGTTTTTTTTACCGATAGAATATCTTACCATTCAAGGCCTGCATTCGAAATTTATATTTGTTGTCAGACATAAGAATAAAATTTAACTACACTAGCGAAATAACAGAATACTTTATACCAGGATAACAAATAAAATTGATACAATAAACATTTTTGTAAGCACCTGTTTTGTTTAAATAAAAAAAAAATATAAAAACCAGAAGGCATAATATTTGTTTTTTTTTTTCAATAAATTAAATAATCTGTTGAACTTTAGGCGAAAAGAACATTACCATAAGCCTTCTTGAGAAAATGTCTGGGAAAGTGGAGGGTTTTGCTACCATCACCACGTTTAGAAGGCGGGTTGAAGAATTCAGTAAAATACCATAAGTCGAAAAGTACTGCCCGTTTTGTGGTCAACGCAAAGTGTATGGTGATCACCTCTAGAATAAATAGTCGCCATTTACGTCACCCTTAAGTGTATAAGGTTGATTTCATAATAATAACATTTCTTACATTCACACATAAGCCTTGCCTGGGTTAAAGGATATTTCATATATGATACATCGCTATAAATACCCATGACTCAAGTACAAATGCTCGTATTCGTCACAAAAACAACCTCCCTTTCCGGAACTCAAACCCAGGATCGTCGATGCGACAAGGAAGATCGTTAAACCAAATGGTTATCAAATCAGACAAATATATATCACTGATTTTAAATAAAATTAATATATTATGAATCTTATGGAATCATATGACGAAACTATATTTTATTGTTATCGCTATAAACACAAATAACCTTTACAAGTGCATAGATGAATTTTAGTGCGTGGGCGCATTATTGATTGATGGATTTACGTCATTCCCACTATGTTCGTGATGTTTTGTAGGCGGCAACAAGATAAGCTGAAATAACTTTTATTGTTATATTTATGACGTGTCTTTAACCGTACCTTTGTTGTTGCAATATTGAAAATTTAGAATGATTGATGATGCCGATGTACTTTAAAAATTGTATCAAACATAGGCAAAGGAAAAATTACTTATCTTAGTCTAAAAGATGAACTACAATTATGGAACCAATTAAGAATTTGAACTACAATTATGATACCCATTAAGGTTACTGGAAACCTTACTTTACTGCCTCATGCCACGATAAATTATAAATCACTTTACATATATTGTTCTAAACTGAAGTAGTTAACTTATGTTGTGGAAATCAGAAGCGATGCCGGTACGACAACACTTACACCGGAGCCAACAACTTCGTTTTCTTGTAAGGAACCCGGAACGACACCATGAAAAACAGTATCCAAGCCACTTGACGTCATCAACGATGGTTGTTTATTGGATGATATCGTTCAGTCGATTAAAATGCGGGAAAAGATCAGATGATAAATTAAAAACTGCAATCACATAAACTAACAATAATATTTTGGTCAAATAAATCTGGAGTTAAACTGTAACTATTATTCATTTATTTGGCATAAAAAAATACAAATCATAACATTCCGTCAATTATTACAATAGCATATTACAAAATTCGTCTTTTAAGAATAACCAAGCTCAACATTCTATTTAAATATTTCAGTCTAACAAATAAGGTAAGTACCTATCTAAGATATAATATTTCTGTTATAAGAAAGAAAGAAACAAGCAAACCAATATTTTTTGAACACTTGACACCTTTTAAAAATGATTTCAAGTTCTGATGAAATTTATCAAAGTCCCTACATAAAAGATAAAATTATCTACACATTCGTAATTATATTATCATCGCTTATTTTGATCTTGATATCTCTGCTAAATAGATAAAAATATACAATTGAATACCGCTACCGCTTCACAATGATATATTAAATTACATTAAAATGACAATGTAGGTGTGACCATATTACACTTGCAGAAAAGCATTGAGGACTCAATCAGACAATTTAAAAGACTACAAGCTATTATTACAGTTGCGTAGGCCCTGATAAATAGTACCACTTTTATTTAATACAAGTCTTAACGTGTAGGGTTGTTAAAACAATTAATATTTTATTTACCTAATATATTTAATAAAAGATTTTCTTTTGCATGTTTTAAAGTGCAATATTGAAATACATTGCTCCTTGACTCTATCCACTGTGATAAAAATGATGTCATGAGTGCACTAAAAAGTCCATAAACTATTCTGTAGTGCCCTTTAAATATAAGAAGAAAATAATTTCAGGAACTAGCCTTTAGTTCCGGCATAAAAGTGATTGAAAAATCTTATTCTGTCATTGGTCTTAAGTCGTTTTGTCTTATTTTTGGTTTTCTATTAAATGTTTCTTAATTCAAAGCCCTCATTGTCCCCTTCGTTACATATAATATTAGAGGTACTTATATATTATTTAAAAAGGATATTAGCGTTACTTCCTTATTAATATTAGCGTTACTTCTTTGTTAATATTCCCGTTTACCCTTTGTGGTATGTTAAACAATTGTGTTACAAGTGGGTTAACGTCCAAGATACGTGGCTTCACGTCAATATAATACAAAACGCTGGTGCCACTTTCTGATATGGTAACTAACGCCAGTATCCTTAGTCGCCTATGACGACACCTTAAGAGTAAAGGGATGGTACTATAAATTCTACTCTGCCGGATACCACACGGCAATATAGCTAATGTAAACCCCTAAAAGTCCGCAAACATTAAAAAAAGTAAATATCTTTAAGACACAAAAAGGGTATCGCGATTGTTTATATATCCGTGTGTGCAAGGAGATGGAAAGATTTATGTAGTGGGACCTAAATCCTCATGAGTAATAAATTACTAAATATAATGCATGATTAATCCAATACCAAAAAAAGGCGAACCAATATTAAGTGACAACCCTGAATGCCGCGTAGGCGTTTATTTCTCCATAAAACTTTTTTGACGGTTGCTTTGTTTTACGTAGTACCTATAATCTACGCGTGCGGATTGAGAAATTTTTGTTTTACTAACAAATAGATTTATGGTTCCTACACGTGCAATGATTGTGTATTACTTGCCCACGCAGTATATTACGTTAGTTACATAAATCTTCCGTTTAGTATTCGTTTTATATATCGATAAAGGTGCTAAGTGCAATAGTTTTAGTTTCTGGTATTTCAATCCCAAGAAGTATTATAACAGTAGTATTGGTATTTTTTTTCCTCTTAGCACTATCAAATATAACATTAACTTAAAGAAATGACGTAATTATGAAACAGAAAAGAGATTCATGAAACAATCGAGAAAAAAGAATCTATTGGAGGTTCGTAGAAATAGGCTTACTGGTCTCTTTCCATCTAGCCGAATAAACTATTTATTAAGCAGATTAGAAAGGAATAGAAATGCAAAAGAAGTGAGTAAAGAGTTAGTAAAATATCAATCTTTTCACCAAACTTTTCTTTTCTTTCTAAAGTCTTTTTCTTTCTAAAGGATTCTCTGTATCTGTATGTATATTAAAAAATAGAACTCATAGACTGTTCCACAGAAGCAACAAACATCCAAATATATTATTAACTTAAATGCACTCCATTAGATTATTATTAATTTTTAATAGTCCCGACTTTGGTAAATATACCAAAGAGTCGCTCTATGCGTTTTAGTTCCAATTTTGTAACACGTACCGCTATGGAGTAGCACTCTGACTGAATCTGTTTCTTGCCAAATACAATTTAGGGGTCTTCAAGTCACGAGTGAATAGCTATTATAGGTAAACTCGTCCCATGCTAGATCGCAACGTCGCTTACCTTCAGGCGAGATAGTGGTCATGTGCCTATCTATTTACTATAAAAAAGACTCCTAAGACGAGTTTTTCCTACTTAAATTTCAATTAAATAGTCCAAGGAAGGAGAAATATCGTTTATAAAATGTAAGCAAATAGTTTAAGTACCTTTGCCCTAATTATCGCACCTATTCGATAACCAAACGAAACAGTAGCAAATAAAACTAGTTCTTAGAACGAGTAATTACTATAATGACAGATAGATTGCGACTCATAATTATCCTTTTGCATTCCAAAGAAAATAAGTGCGTGTAAGCAAATAGATGTCTTGACGCAGCTACCGATAGCTTTGAGACTGTAGAAAAAGTGGTAGAGAAACAGGTATGTATCCATTTAGAATATAATTATTTGCATGAGGAAATATCACCCTTGTAGCGTCTGATATAATTATTATATTCAGATATTATGAACTGTAGGTTTAGTTATGTTACGTCTATTATAGCACAAGAAATCATTACATGCATTAGTCAAACCGATTTAAAGCAATTACTTAGTTTTAATTCAGAAAAATATTTATTTAACACGAATTGCACCTAATATTAAAGTGAACAAGACTGCCAATGCAATGGCATTGTTGCTAGAATACTAAATATATTTACAGGCTGTCCCAAAACATAGGGTAAAGTGTCACTATAGTAATGCTTGGGACAACTTGTACTATATATTCAAGTGGAATAATAATTGTGAAAAAATAACTAAGTTATGGCACAGTGAGTGTCATAAAATATGCAGAGATTGGACGTGTCTTCCTCTTAGGTAAAAAGAACATTTTAACTACTTAAAATTTAGATATATTTATATGCATAAAAATCAATTGCAGTGCGTTAGTCTTGCAAAAACTCAAAAAGGAGACAACTAATCACGACGCTACTTTGAAAATTATCTTACGCATACCAAAGAGTTCTATATTTATGATTAACAAAAAATTCAGCAAAAGACCGATTTGTTTGGTATGAAAAGTAATAGACAATAATAATTTGACTAAAAGTGTTTCTAACTTTAGGTATAAATATAATCAATAAAGTAGCAGTATATTAACATAAATACACAATATTTCCCATTCTATATCTAACCCGACTGCTGTCATCAATCTTCCCGTTACAAACTATGTAGTTAACTTACTCCGCTTTTCTTCAAAAAGCACTTTAAAATAATGGAAATAGAAACAAGCTTTTCAATTCTAAACAAGACGGTGTAACCTACGCTCGTAAAAGAAACATAAAAAAGCATCTTTACATACAAACACCAGTAGTTACATAGCTGCAATGCAATATGTGACATAAGAACGTGCAACGAGTGAAAATATCATATTTATACGTGTACAACGATTACGAGAAAAAAAACTGTCAAGTCTTATGGCGAAGATACTCTAGATTTAGAAATTAGATAGTTGCGACAAATATGGTAGCGAGTATGATAGTACAAGATGCGAACTTAAAGCGGATGATTCTGATGAAATCCAAATTGAAATATGGAAAAAATAATCAATTTCATTAAATGTTCCATGTAACATGGAAATACAGGATCAGCTAAAAGAACCAATAAAAATATGGCTCATATATGTGACGCGATATGTAAAATGAACACAACAAAAAAAGGAATCCTGAAACACGCTCACAAAGTTATTACAAACACTAATATACGAAAGGAGACCTTTCTTTTCGGGCCAAAAATGTACCTTGGTACAAGTTATTTGAAAATATTCATAATAATGTACAAACACTTATTTCATATATAATATACCCGTAAATTAGATTTTTATAAAGTTAATAAAACACAATAAATTATACACTAAATCACAACTGCGTAGAACGAAACGCTAATGTGGCACTTGTGTGTGACAGTCGGTTAGATTTTAACAAGTATTTCGCGGCTCTGGAACACGGTATTTTAGTAAAGTCCGTAGGCTGATAAAATAACTAAACGCTTAGAATGATTCGCAATAGCAAGAAATATCTATTTTCGCTCTTGATCTTACTGTAAATATTACTGAAGAATACTGAAGAATTCATAAAGCAGTGTTGTTGATAAACTTGTATACATTTTATGTTTAAGACTGAATATCGAAAAATGTGTATATACCTTTTAACTACAAAACGCTTCAAACTCAAAACAATTGTGTTTGCCAGCTAAAAAAAAACATTTGTTGCAAGTAATGTATATTTTTAATGATTTTATTTAGTGGTACAATTGTATTTAAAAATAAATAAGTATTTTTTTCGGAATACACAATTTTTTAGCTATTTTTTGGTATCTTTGAATCTTAGGTACATATTTAGCCTTACTTATATGGAAGAAAGAAAGGCTCCTTTCAACGATCCCGAGCAGACACCCAGCTATGTTTAAGTACTTCCCTTTTCACTTTCAAAAACATAACAGTCCCTTTATTGATGACAATCGAAATTAGTGAGCTGCAGCCTTCTGAAGCATTATAGTGTTGTAAGATAATAAGGTAAGGTGGGCAATAAAGACAAGCTATTAGAGATTAGTACATCATAAAACACTTATAGCTGTAAAAACTACACCCAATTCAAGTTAAAGTTAAGAGTTAAATATCCCACATTTGATTTTTTTCTGGGAGATTTTGTATTTGGAAAGTTGATAATACCGTTGTTGCTGCTAAAGAATTTTTCAAACCACTTCATGATGCATTAGAAAAATTCACTATTCGCAATTACAACAGTGGAGAAACGTAAGACCATCCTATAAGGACCGGTCTTACTTATATGGCGTGCAATCATAAAGTCTGCCACGGTAGTAGCATCAGAAACAATGTGGAAATGCTGTAAGCTGTACTGGAATGACACGTAAGAAATATCAGTGGCCTCTTAATGGTAGCGTATACATTTTGCTTGAATGCCTAAACTGCATCGAGCGCCTACGCATTGCGTTATGAATCTGATAAGGAAACAGTGTCAATTGATCTTTATCTTCTTAGACGAGATGTCGAAACGATTATTTCGGAAGAAAAGCAGGAAACATTGACAGATAAAATATCTGGTCCCATTACGACAAACAAATAAGCCTATTAGTGTAATGTTTTAAAAGACATGTAACAGGTTTATTTCTAAACTATTTTTACAAAACTTATCTCTAAGTGGGATGTGTCGTATTGCTTTTTGATAACATCTAAAAGCTAATCAAAATATTTTTGACTAAAAGAGATTTTTTGACATATTTTCTTTAATTTTAAATGTAAGAGGCATACTTCTTAATGGAAATGGAAGATAAATAGTCATTGAGAGATGTATTGACAGTGGCACGGTGCCCACGCGAGGAAATGCAGGGGTAATGTTCCGAGAAAGTGGCGTGTCCTATGTTATCAGAGATCACAATTATAGAGCAAAACACCCCCCAGCTGCAGGCTTAATGATAGTGTTTGCTTAGAAAGTGATCTCGACTGGAGTAAGGACTGTTTGGTGAGCATTAACACGGGGTCTTGTGTAACTTTGATGCCAGATTAAGGTTTAAGTTAAAGCTGAAACCCGTGTAGATATAGCTAGGCAGTTTATATCCTTTTGAAAGAAATAGGAATTCAGTATTAACATTTCGCATTTTATCAAAAAGAAAACCTTGTTAAAAATAATAGTATTAAGCAGAGTACGGTAAAAATCCTGTTATGCATTATACAAACAAAATATCTTAAAAGTATATTTTTTTATTCAAGGCAGTCAGAGGAAAATGGATTCACATTTTGACCATCGTTACAATAATTAGTTAAGCCATGCATCACAAAACATCTGGAACAGATATTTCTTTACCATCGAATTGACCGGCAATGGAACCACGAAACTAGAAGGTGGTTACGCAAGATTTGACAGTTTTAAATCAATGTAGCAGAGGTCGTTAAAAATAAAATTAACCACACAACAATACGAGGTATCTTAAATAAACTTACAGCATCAAGCAACTTTTAAGACTGCAATTTTGCAAGAAGAGATAGTTTAAAATAGAACCACTGCAATTTAAGAATCAGCCGGACAGATGGATGGGTAGGGCCGATCGACTGACGTTAAGGCGTCATTCGTGTTTGTGCATCGCTTTCTAACTTGAAATTGGCGTAATTACTTAATTTTAACCACGTCAGAGAAATCTCAGCTTCAAAATAACCTTTGATAATAAAAAAGCTAGCATTCACTCGAAACTACAGTCTTGTATACTTTAAATAAATAAATAATGAATATCAATATTTTTTTTTAAATTAATTTTCTGTTTTATTTTGCAAATTTGTTGAGTTATTATCTCTACGTTATTGGAAACTATTGAATCAATCACACCTCCGGAATTAGGGAGGTTCTTCGAAGGAGAACTGGCGAAAGATACTCGGACAGGGAAGACCGGCTTCCATTTTACATTTTTTTTTTTTATTATTTATGGGAAGAGAACATAAAGGCGCAGTTAATACAGTAAAAGTAGTATTATTTAAAGAACCAAAATTTTGTTTAACCACTTTATAAGCTTTTAAAATAAAATTCATAACTCATTTAATCACTAATGTGGCAATAATGTCCACATTAACAATTCAAATTAATGAAATGCGTCAAGATTTCTAGCATAGGATTATCACTGGCCCGTCCACACACGATTAGTAATGATTGTCAAATTAATTTTGAACAAGTATAGCTTACAACAATTAAAAACGTAACTGTATATGAATGCGTTTTTGGTATCCGTAAAAAGTATTTCTAATTCGAAGTATTTCGAAACGGGATTACAAACCATGACAGTTTTAAAGAATATATTTTCCTATTATTGTTATCATTTCGTGTTCTTCCAAGATCCATGGTTGGGCCATTATTCAAAAAGTGTATATCACATAACACTCTGAAGGTCCTGATGTATAAAGAACCAAAACAAATACACACAGAAAATACTAAACATACTAAAAACTTTATTTCTTTAACTCGAAATACACTGCAAGACCTAGTGATGTAGTAAACTCTTTCTGCAAATAATAAAAGTAGGTTGGAGGTTGAACCCCCGTCCGAGTTGTTTCGCCAGTTATTCTCGGAAAGGCCTCCCTATTTCCGAACTGGTGGTAGACTCAGTAGTTTACATTAATCATAGTGAAAAAACTCCATAAAATACAAAATGAAGCAATTTTGGTTTGTATAAATTTAACCAGGAACGTGCCCATTTAAAATATTGTGAAGGTAAATAGGACATGTATGGCGACCATTTACTTAAATTCACGTAAAAACGTCAGGATTAAATATAAATTATGAGCAAATATCTGTTAAAAAAATGTTTTATCTAAACGTTACAATCTGCGGGGTTCTGAAATGTCTCAATTTGTAATAAGATTCGCTGTAACACAGTTGCACTAAACATTGTTGCAAAACGTAACAAACTATTATAGATTTTACACGCAAATCTTACCTTTCATGGTATGCTGTAACACTAAACAAAATGGCGCTGAGACTGTAAATAACGACGCGGAGGAAAAGTGATCTTAATTCCTAATGAATAGTTATTTAGTGTAGAGTTAGTAATGTATTATAGTATTTTGCAATCTTCGTTGAATAAAAGTCACGAACGTTTACTGTTATTAAATTGATTTTTATACTATTTTGTTTCGATGATGTAAAATGATAATTCTTTACAGATTTTTACTCTTTCAGTCATGATTTCATTTATCTTGTTAAAAAAAAAAACCCTTTTTCAGTTAATCTACCTCAAGATCTTTTGATTTAATAATATAGATCAGATATTAACAGAACAAAAAAATACGTGAACTTTTTACTTTATTTATTATAACTGAATCATGGTTTTGATAGACGCATTTGAAAGTACCTTCAAATTAATAACATTATTTCGAAAGATTATATATTTTAAATTTGAACGTCTCTTTGCAGATTAATTTTTAACAATAACATTTTGACTCACTTTTTCTGGCTGAAGCAAAGAATATCATTCTCGTTAACAAAAAAATTTGGGTCTCTTCTTATTTCTAAATCAAATAAATGTAAAATAGGGTGGTAGAAAAATAAAATTTCGATTAGAGAACCAGGTATTTTTTTGTTTACACAATTTAGATAGTGTTGTCTTAATAATTGAGATAAATAGCATCAAGATGTTTTTTGAGAAAGTGATGGATAACATTTTGTATTACGACATTGTTCTAGAAAGATAAATATATCGAAACTGTCAACAGATCACTTTATTATCTGCATCTGAAAAGTTAGAAATCCGGTAAAAGTGGGTCGTTTTATCATTACTTAAAAATATCTTACAGATAAGTCATAAAAGAGAGCTCGTTTGCACAAACTGTCGAGTCCATACTACGATTGGAGAGGTTAAGCAACTTTCATAAAGGTCAGCCATCGAATGGGTGACCAAAGTATTAACTAAACCTCCTTTGTGCTACGGAAGTCACACTTAAGTTTTTGGTCTTGGATGCATTTACAGTCATCACAAACCACCAATCAGTAATCAGTACGGGAGTATTTCTTTGAATATAACATAACTATGCATCATATACGTGTATGTATGTCTATCTTTTAACCTAATATGCATAATACAAGCCTTACAGTCTATCAATCTACTTATTTTATTATCTAGCAATTACAATGCCTATTATTATTATAAGATTTAAAATACGCCTATATAAACAACCACATCTCCTATGAAACTGGCAGCAGAAAAACAGCAGCAAAACCCAGGTTTCCAGTTTTATTTTGCAACGGCCAAATTTTCTAGAACTTTGTTGAGACATTTGAAAATGTAGAATTTAACATTCCTGTAGCTCATTAAGATGGAGCGAGATCTCCACGTATTCTGAAAAAGTAGGACTTTTTCTATGTAGTTTCTTTTTGCTACGACCGAATTTTCTAGAACTTTTTTGAGACATTTAAAAATGTATAATTTAACATTCTACTACCTGTGGGCTCGGCGATGTAGTTGATTTCATAGGGGTATTTAAATGTTATACAAGCCTTACAGTGCTTACATTGAGCCGGGCCAATTGGTGTTAATGTGAGAAATATTATTATATTCTATTTATAATTACACGTGACCTAAAATAGCATAGGTGTTTTTTTTACGTATCTTCGGAACCTTGCCTAAAGGGACTCCTTTTTATAATATATTTTAGTTGTTATATTATATATATTTTTTTTTTAGTTTTAGGTTACTTTAAGATAAATTATGTTTTAGTTTAGTTTCATAGTTATTATAATTAAATAGTTTTTATATCTATGTATGTTCCGATTTTTACCAGTAAAAAAAAACACCTATGCTATTTTAAGTCACGTGTAAATATTATTATTATATATGGGACATTCTCCTTACAGTCTTTTCATGCACAGGGAGGCTAAAGATGATGATGATAAGAAAATTTTATAATTTGTAATAAAAGTACTACTCTATTAGATCCCGTGTTCGCAAACTTTATACTCTTACCAGCTTTTGCAGGATGGGCAGTAATAAAATGACATAACTGGTTGGCAATTCGATACCGAGATATCCCGACCTAATTGTGGCTGATACGTGTAAAAGATACGTGGGGGGACCAATTCTCTTTACAATTACGGATAAAGATAAAAAGGTTAAGTGTTTTTATTCATTATAAACATTTATAATGTGTATATTGAATGCCAACAGCTACGCCATGTCTTCGAAGTCCAAAATTTAAAGGAAAATTAAAAGTGTTTGTACCGAAAAGAAGCAGCAAGAAACTCAGCAAGAGCTGTACAGTTGCTTTATTGATTAAAGGAATTTACAACTATAATACATCATATATTAAATGGATATAATCGTATCGAATCGCAATTTTTATTTTATTTTGAATGGATTCGTTCTTGATCCCAATCCCAGGAGCTAAGACAGGATCCACGATGGAAAGAGCTAATCCAGAAGGTGCCTATTCACCCTGGCTTTTATAACAGAATATCTTAGTAACCATTAAACAAAAGGGTACAGGATGCGGCGATTTGGGCGTGAAAGAAACAAAAGGTAAAAGAAGGCTATAGTGTTACATGTTTCTGTGGTCACGGCTCTTTTAAGCAATGGATGTGGATTAAGTTACGAGTACTTGTCACGAGTCGGTTATTTTAAAAAATAACTTTTTGTGTAGACTGTACTAATTCAAACGTCACGCATTACCACACTCAAAGAGAATGCGGTAAATTAGTTTTTACCACGGATATTGTTTCAGTCGAACTATTTTAATGAGCAACTTAAATTATATCTACACAAAAAGGAGTTCTTATTAAATCCGCTAATTTAAGAGTATCCTTTAGTCCTAAATGAACTGCTAAAGAGGCATGATGTAGCAGTTTATTTAGGACAACGAACGAAAAGAAAAAACTTTCTTGTATATTCTAGTTATAAACAAAATGCAAAATGAAAATTTCAACTTATTGAAAGTATTGAGAAAAAATACTATATACTGACTTAATTCTCAATAAACATACATATCTATTTCCAACTAACTACAGTAGAAAAATTCTGCCTATTAAACAGAAATAAAATAACAGTTTTATAATGCTAACACAAAAAATTAAATTCATCACTAAGTTTCCTTTCCAACCCATCGCTTGGTCATCCTACACTTAACATTGAAAATATGTAATGTTCATCTGTTATTATCATTGTCAACATAGTCACGAAAGATGCTTCGTTTAAATAATAAAATAATAATAAAAGAAATAACTGGTATCTTTGACTTTATCAAAGATACCAGTTATTTCTTTATTCCATTGGTTACTTTATTATTCGTGTGGGTGTAAGCACGTTTATAGCGTTCGCGACTAAACTAAAGTTAGAACCTCATTCCTATTTTATTATCTTTATATATATTTAAGCGCATTAACGCACACGAAATTTCATACAAATTTCGAGTACAAATACTTTAAAGTTAGGAAATCGATTCTTATAAAATTTTATACACTTAAGTAAGAAACAAAATGTAAAAACCATCACAGAAAGGTTTAATAGAACAATAAATAAAATTAATTATCTGTTAAGATGACAATCTCTAATCATAGTGTTTACTATGGGCTAGGCTTATTGGTGTGACTATGAGAAATATTATCTGTATATATGAAAATTACGTGACACAGGTGTTCGATCGCAATTTATTTCGAAGCTACTCCACCGATTTTTATATTTTTTTTCCATTTTGTTGGATTTGTTCCAACTTAGGACATAGGATAGGTTTCATTTTAATTTATAACACAGCAACGCGTGGCCGGGTCAGCTAGTTATCTATATAAATTAAAAGCAATGTTTGTTTCCTATGTGCGCCGAAACCTCAGATCAGATGCCAGGGAAGTTTAATATGTTTTTTTTTTTTTAGTTTAACTGGGTTAGTTCGTTCCATTGTGAATTCTGTTCCATTCGGGGCCAACCCCGGGCTAAGAAAGAAAGAGCTAACCCATCCTAAATTAAAAAAATGTATAGTCACCAACAAATGATCAGCAAAAGAGAGCATTATAATGCATGCCTTCTGCAGCTCGTTATTATACATAATCAACCAACCCAAACTTAAATCATTACAGGTATTTGACATAAGGATATGTTTAAGTCAAATTATTTCAGATTAGAAACGCATTAAAGGTCTATAATGTCAATAACGGTAATAATAATCAAAATACTATTACTGGATAGAAAGGAGAGTATCCGTATGGCTTGTTCTCGAATGACATTTTAAAATAGGCGTTTTATATTATGCAGAAGGCACAATTCAATGCCAGTGTCAGATCCACATATATAATGAATGACACAAAGGGGGGAGGGGCACGCATCGCATTTAAACGAGATGCTAATCGAACCATTTTACGAGCAAACTCGAATGGGGTTACTAGTGTACTAATGAATAATAGTCATGCATTGTCACACAGCTAAATCGAAGGGGAAAATCATATGGTCGTACATTTTTAACTACCTTCTGAGCCGAGTGGCTCGCGTACCGATTTTCATAATAAAGTTACTCCGAGGGCCCATGGTTGGATTCCCGGCAGGGTCAATGTAAAAACGAACTGTTTTTGTATTAACTCGAGTCTGGATGTTGTGGTACAACTGTGTTTTTGGATTCCATAATACAAGTGTTGTAGCTACTTAACTGGGTTTTTGAACAATGTATGTGATTATAGTAATATAAGTTATATACGGGATTGTTACCATGTACCTTGTTTTTAGTGGGTTTGCGATATTTCGGCACTGTTGCAAGCGCCGTGATCACGAAGCACTAAACAAGGTACATGGTAACAATCCCGTACATAACTTATATTACTGTTGTTGATAGCAACCTTTTTTAGAATGATTTGTATTTTTTAATATTTTTATTGTTTTATAGTTTTTTGCTTTAAAGTTTGTGGTCTGGCGCGTTTTAGATAGTTTGTACAAATGTTTGGTTTTGCTTTAATTTAATATTATATTAATCTTATACCCTAAACGGAACGTGTGTCCTTATAAACCAGCTCCCATTTGATCTCACTCGCTTACAATTACTATAATGTTAGTGACCATGAAAGTTCAAAACAATATAATGTATGTGATTTTGTCTATTATTTATGAATTAATTTGACGTATAATATAACGTTTGAGATATATTTAATTCTACTTCAAAATTATTGTATTCGAATTAACAGATAAATTATTTATAATAATATTTACGAGAATTAATCGGATTGATTGATATATATGAAAAAGTGTCCGTTGTTTATGAAAAATCTATCCGTCATATTACATATTTTTGAACCAGAGTTTCTTCTTGTAAAAGAAGGTATCCAGCAATAAATGAAACTGTTTCTTAGAAAAACCAGTTAGTAGTGTTGTTATTGGAAAATGAGGCAGGATGTTTGGTAGAAATCTCACGTAGCATGCGATAACACGCACGATCAGAATGATGTATTGGCAAAATTAGCTCTTTACGCAAAATTCATAAACAAATTAAACACGTTTTTTATATTTATGTAACTTTCATAATATATGACACCGTCTAACTATAAAATATTAGGTGACCCGTCCACGCGTTGCTAAGGCTCTATAACTGGTAATGAAAAACAAATCGATTACATATTAAAATGAAACCTATCCTTATGTCTTAAATAGGAACAAATCTGGCAAAATAAAAAAATCATCAAAATTGGTTGGGTAGTTTCAGAGTTCCTGTTCTTGTTAACTGGAAATTTTTATTTATATAGATGACTAGCTGACCCAGCCACACGTTGCTGTGGCACAGTAATTTTATTTTTCTAAAATAAAGGTTTTTTTTCTATAATAAAAGTAGCCTATGTTACTTCTTATTACATCAGCTACCTGCTAATAAAAGTCTCGTCAAAATCGGCCTAGCCATTCCAGAGATTAGCCGGAACAAACAGACAGACCGACAGACAAAAATTGTAAAAAATGTTATTTTGGTGTATGTACCTTATATATATTTATATGCATGTAGTAAAAAACGATTATTTCAATATTACAAACAGACACTCCAATTTTATTTCTATGCATAGATTAACATCTATATAAAAATAAATGCAAAACTCAAAAAGCTGTTCATTTAAAGATGCTTATGACCGTTTCTAGAAGTTTTGTCAGTCTGAAAGTTCATTGCAAAGACCGATACGGCTCAAACGATTTAAAGGATAATTTTAAGAATTACAAACGCGAATACATACTTTTTACTATGTGTAAATTTTATTTCTGTCTTATATAGTTATGAAGAGATGAATATAAATATAAGCATTATAATTTTGTCACGATAATGTTTGCCAGAGAAAAAACTTTCAGAGACTTAATACTTATTAGTTTGCTCCTTTATAGCGTTGCTATCTCAAACTGAAGTGATATAGCATTGAATTACGTATACTTTTGGTTGAATCAGTTTAGGAATTAGAAAAAAAAGATAAAAAAACTGTCTAGTTTTCTATCGTTCACATGACGATCAATCGTTACAAATGCAAGGTAATAATACCATTACGAAGTATAGCTATGAGACGATTAATCTTATCAAACCTCATTTCACTTTTTGTTTGTTAAAATCAACAGCCTCCGTGGTCGAGTAGCTCGCGAACCGGTATTTACGTCTTTACGTTTTTACACTTCGAGGTTCCGGGTTCGATACCGGCTGGGTCAAGCTTGTGGTACCGCCGTCGTTTCTGAATTCCATAACACAAGTGTTTAAGCTACTTACCTTGGGTTCAGAACAAGGAATGTGATATTATGTCATATTTGGAATATTACTAAAATTTTCGACTAATTAGAAATATCATCGCGGTTAAATTTAACTAATTCGATCTGTCTAAATACTATTATAGCAAACCGGACGTCCGATGATGTATTCAAAGATTTAATGAAAAGATAATTGATTTAGATTTACGTAACAACTTTAAAGAAGCGTAGACAGATTTTGAAACAAAACTGTCTGTTTTTTGTTGGTTTAAATTCAGTTTCGGATTACGTAAAATGACATGAGAACGATTTGACAAGCTAATTAATAGAAAATAATTGTTATAATGGCCACGCCAATAAAAAAAAGATAATCTTTAATCAGTATCTACATAAAATATTGTAAATATAGTAATAATGTTTAATACTAGGGAAAGGCAGTAAATTTCATGTATCCAATAAGTTTGTGATCAAAAATGCCAGAAAAAAGGATTTAAAGACTTTAATAACAGTGTTACTAGTGGTAACACTAAAGCCTTTGACTGCGTGCAATGGGACAAACTGTGGAACGTGCTACTCGAAATGGGAGTTCCTGATCACCTCATTGCTTTAATCGAGAGTCTCTACACTGGGAACCGTTCTTTCATCAAAATAGGCACTGAATACTCCAATATGTTTCAAACTAAGAAAGGAGTGAGACAAGGTTGCATTTTGTCCCCTGCACTGTTTAACATATATGGAGAGTACATTATTCGGAAGACCATTGAAAATTGGGAGAAAGGCTTCCCAATAGGTGGAAAAAGACTATCAAATCTCCGATATGCCGACGACACCATTCTTCTGGCAACATCCATGGAAGACATGAACGAGCTATTCCGAAGACTCGAGGTAGAAAGTGGCAACATTGGTCTCGCGGTGAACAGAGCTAAAACCAAAGTTTTGATAGTGGATCGAGCTGGAAAGCTAACTAATGCCACTTGCAACATTCCTGGCATTACCATCGTCGACCACTATATCTACCTGGGCTCCCAAATCTGCAACGACGGCAGCTGTGTCGCCGAGATAAAAAGGCGAATCGGGATGGCAAAGGATGCTATGACCCGTTTAAATAACATCTGGAAGAAAAGAGGAATTGGTATCAAAACCAAGATCCGATTGATACGAGCTCTAGTATTCCCTATCTTCCTGTATGGAGTGGAAACGTGGACAATACTGGCCCGAGAAAGGCAAAGGATTGATGCATTCGAAATGTGGTGCTGGAGACGTATGCTGAGAATACCATGGACTGCGAAACGCACCAATGCATCGATCCTGAACCAGCTCCAAATAAAAACTCGCTTGTCCACCGCGTGCCAACAACGCATTCTTTCGTATTTCGGCCACACAATGCGCAGAGGCGACGAAAACCTAGAAAAACTGATCGTGGTTGGGAACACCGAAGGCAAAAGATCGCGCGGTCGTTCACCAACTAGATGGACCGATCAAGTAAAAGACTCGTCGACCTCTAAATTCTACTCTGTTGTAAGAGACGCGCTGGACAGAACCGGTGGAGAAAGATCATCCACTCCAAATGCAACCCTGAAGCTGACCACGATCCTCAGACATGAGGGACCGACTCCAGAGAGAGAGTGGTAACACTATATTGTTTTAAACATTCATGGCCTCTCACATTAGTATTAATTAAAAACACAAATTTATTGTTTGTGTGTTTGTCTGTCCGCTCTTTTTCCATTGTATACGCGTTACCATAGCAATTCGTTGCCATAGCAACGTGTTACCGGGTCAGTTAGTTTATAACTACAAAAACTGGCAACACTGTCTATTCATAACATTGTAATAAGATTCAAAAGTATAAAAGTGTACTGAATACTTATAACAACCGAGGATTAAAACCACACATTACATATCCATCAGTCAGTTCTTTAAAGGAAGAGTAGCCAATGAATAAAAGTTAGATAATATATTTCAACCATTATAAATAGTCAAATCTTCAAAAACGTTGATAGATGAATATATTAACTTGTCATTTATTAAAATATCACTATCTTCGCACATGTAAGTCGGGTAATCCAATCATTCGTGATATGACCGTCGAGCAAGACGAACGTGTAATCGACACGTGTCGAAAGCGGCTTTCCTGTAGGGAAATCTTTGGCTGAGCATTATATCTTTTACTATAGAAACCGTTCAGATAAATATCACTATCAATTCCTCTTTTGCACACCTATATATTTGTTTCATTTTGTTATAAAGCTAACATTTATGTAAGTTTCGCAAAAAAGGGTTTCAATTTCGATGAGTTTGTTGCTTGTTAAGAGTTAAATGTAGGCATTTATTGAAGAATAAATTTTACTCCTTTCTTTAAATTAAAATGGCTTGTCGCATAAGATTTTTTGTGTAATCTTTATCAAAACTAATGACACATAAGAAAATAATTTTATCATAAAGATAACTTACAATGAAAACGCCACCTCATCCAGTGCAACAACCTTCAAAAGGGTTTGTAAATCAACATCCTATGTAAACATGGCAATAAAAAGAAACTGCAACCGAGCATGAGTCAATGACACCGAGATTGTAGTAAGATCAACTACGAGAACAACATAACATTTGAAGATCTTGTCACGCTGCAACAAGGTAGAGAATCTAATGGTAGCGGTACTGATGAGCAGTCGATAGGACCCATAGAAGCTACAAGTTCTTTGTTGGAGTAGGTCTGTCCATATAAAGGAAGCACGTAATAATCAACTGGAGATGACCTGCGACTAGTGTGTGGACGTTTAGCACTTTGTGTTTATTTACTTCGATAATATTACAGTAGTCTAGGAGCTTACGCGAACAAGACATAGAAATAGATTCTATTTTCACTGCCAAAACTAAAATATAAATGACGATGAGACAAAAAGTAACGCTAAAAACGTAAAAAAATGTATAATAAATTCGAACAAACATTATATCAGAAAGCGCAAAAAGATTTATAGTTTGTTGCTATTTGAAACACATTCTCAAAAACAAAAAAAGTGGTTAATATTTACAATTATGCAATGATTCTAGTCCGTGGTTAACGTAATTTTAAAAATGATGAGTCTTGTGTAACCGGTGATTACTAGCACTTAATTGCTATAGTGATATAAATCTAGTTTACAAAGAATAACAGTGATACTAGCATATTTCCGAGAAACTGGACTATGACTAATTGCTGAAGATTAATGCAGATTTATTCGTTAAAACTGGTTCTGATATGTTCAAGTTATCAGAGAGATTTAGTATAGTATGTGCGTAAGTGAAAATGCTTTCACACCATGTCATAATATGCAGCTGCAAATTTATGATTTCCCAGTAAACACTTTGCATAATTCACATGAGTGCATTTCTCTGTGACAGGGTACTTTATGAGTCATATTCATATTTACCTTGGCCTTCTTCTTTTTACACGAGTCATTCTTATAATAATCACCCACATCATTATATTTGCTGCACGTCAAAAAATGTTTAAACACCATTAATATTTCCAATGTTAAAGATATTAACCAAACAAACACCTATGTGATCGAATATTACGATACATCCGTTATATCGGCTTCGAAAAATATAATCGTGACCAATCGTAAGTGACTTACGTTGCGCATGGTATCTAAACTATGATTACTTTTATTAAGAAATTTGTACTTATTTGGCAATATTCAGAAAATGATAGGCAATCAAGGGCGTGATCGTAATTAGCCAACTATACAAATAATTGTGATTATATTGAGAAATTCGGCAAACGATACATAATGTAATTATCGATTGTTGTAATATGTTACTGGGTTAGTGTAAATGCAAGGAAATTAACTCATTTTTAGATATGCCATCGAAGGAGATAATGAAAGTGTAGCAAGATGGTTCACACGATTCTTTTGAAGTGGCAAACTATATTCGTAATTATTACACCAGATTATTTCCCAACAAATACATGAAATACATACTTCGGTCATAGATAAACTTTTGGCGGAACAAATTGTTATGACAGTAATTTTCGGTAGATCTTACATATATACTGGAGCACCACAGACATTGTTCTACGCGTATATAAATAAAAAGGTCCATAATAAAAGAAAGAATAATCTGTAACTCGATCTTAGTGCCACCTACCGGGTCCAAGTATTATTTCCGGAAATAACGAAATACATGTATGTACATTTCTTACTTTATATATTACAGACATATTAAAAAAAAATTGTCCCTTATTTAACTGACTTAAGGATGGGATTTTAAGAAACGACTATATAAATGTTTATATTTTATTAAAAATTTCCATTGCTAGCTTTACGCTTCTAACTCCAAAAATGGTGGTTTCCAAATTTTAATTCGCTATTTCCCTTCTAAAGAGAGGAATCTTCTAAAACGCTGAACTATACAACACTATATTTCACTAACTTATTTTCAGCTTAGTTAAATATAAATATTTTACAGCATATAGTAAGTTGACGAGCCGCAGTCCGTACATTTATTTTAACAGATGCCTGTGAATAATTTCGTGCTTTTTACTTTGACAATAACATATTACCAACCAACAGTTTAAATAACCCTCCAAATTTCAAGACTATGTTCAGCAATTTAGGCTCAGTGCTTTCTGTCAGTCAGTCAGTCACAATGAACAGAGCTTTTCACATAGGTATAGCTATTATTACTATATTTACCTGTGTAGCTATAATTATAACGATAGATTCAGTAAACATAAATTCATGACGATGATGACACAATATCTTAATATATCAAATTAAAGAGTTAAATAAATATGGTATGCATATTTTTTCAACCTCGTTAAACTGTCCTCGATTCTGTAAAGTAATAGGGGTTAAAGTATGAAATTGCCGTTTTATTGCAATAGGTTCTTTGAATTGACATAGAATCTTCATGGTTTGAGGTTTTCGAATGAAACTTTTTTTAAATGGTTTCTATGATGTTCTTTTTTTAAAAAATGTAAAACATTTGAATATCGACTTTCAATTGTTTTTGTTATTCAATTTAGACAAGAAAGATGGATACTGCGAAAATTCGAGTTATTTTTGAATACGAGTTCCGACGCGGAACTAACGCGGCAGAAACAGCCCGCAATATCAATGCTGCGTTTGGAGAGGGGTCTACTAATGAACGCACCGTGCGATTTTGGTTTAAACGCTTTCGTGATGGAAATTTCGACTTAAAGAACGAGCCACGAGGAAGACCGCCCACACAGGTAAATAACGATGAATTAAGAGAGATAGTGGAAGCCGATCCTAGTCAAAGTACCCAGGAATTAGCGGCATGGTTTAACGTTACCTTACCCACAATATTGACTCACTTGCGTCAAATCAATAAAATAAAAAAATACGAAAAATGGGTGCCTCATGATTTGACTGATCTGCAGAAAGAAACGCGTGTTGAAACTTGTGTTGCCTTGTTGAACCGGTACAGAAATGAAGGAATATTGGATCGAATTGTAACATGTGATGAAAAGTGGATTCTTTAT
Organism: Calamotropha paludella; assembly: GCA_927399485.1. Taxonomy (NCBI): domain Eukaryota; kingdom Metazoa; phylum Arthropoda; class Insecta; order Lepidoptera; family Crambidae; genus Calamotropha; species Calamotropha paludella. The sequence continues at coordinate 4,870,788 of OV656823.1, read as the reverse complement.
GATAACCGGAAAAGAAAAATGCAATGGCTGACCCCAGGTCAAATGCCACAACAGTGTCCTAAAGCAAAACTTACCAATAAAAAGGTAATGGTAACTGTTTGGTGGTCTCAGCATGGTGTTATTCACTATAGTTTTCTCCGATCTGGTCAAGCAATAACGGCAGATGTCTATTGTGCCGAACTCCGAACCATGTTGACAAAACTAGCAGTAAAACAGCCCCGACTCATGAATCGATCTTCACCATTATTGCTCCACGACAACGCGAGACCTCACACAGCACGAGAAACCATTTTGACCCTTCAGGAACTGCAGTTAGAAACCATTCGTCATCCTCCGTATTCACCAGACCTTGCTCCAACGGACTACCATTTTTTTCGTGATTTGGACAATTATCTACGTGACAAGAAGTTTTCTTCCCAGGAGGCAGTACAAAATGCTTTCACACAGTTTGTGCAGTCTAGATCGTCGGAATTCTATCGCAAAGGCATTAATGACCTTCCCATTAGATGGCAGCAATGTATAGATAATAATGGCAACTATTTTGATTAAATAAATTTGTTAAAAATTTAAAAAATAAACAATATAGATTTTCAGTACAAATCGGCAATTTCATACTTTAACCCCTAATATAACCTCACAGTCGAGACACGATAAATCGATTTTTGAGATTTGTCAAATATGCATTGCTACTATGCAGAGTAAAATGTTACAATGAATTCTTAAATATCCAGTTATAGATATTTCACTATTGTCAAAGACATGTTATATCGAAGCTGTATGATTGATGGTATGTATAGAATCGACACACAGATAGCTATTTGGTTTAAATAATATGAGCTAGATTCGATGTATTCAGATGAACCTTTAGTAATAGCACAAGCTCCGGAGTTCGCAACTATATAATTGGTGTAGATTGTTTTATGGCTTGTACAATATGGTCAATCATAAAACTCACCTTTCCTCCAACATCTCGTTGAAGGTCTTAGACTTGGCGCGAGGTTGGCACGGCTCGTTCTCCATGCGGCGCACTTCTACGCACCGCTCGATGATATGCTCCACGCGCTTCCGTCGCGACGACTTCCAATTATCCAAGTTCTGAAGACAAAGTACAACCATAATAATGCTGAGCTATCTGATTTTACATAACTGTTTCTTGAGGAGCTCGATGACGCAGAAAATAGCTTGCGCGTTCGGCCTGAGATACCATTGATTAAGCAACTTTTGCTGTCAATCATCGGATAAATTATCAAAAATTTTATCGTTAAAGAAAGACTTTGTTTTAGTGGTGGAGACATTGCTAGGATGATATTGGTGCACTGAATTGAAACTTTAAGTGCTTTTCCATCAGAACTGTGTTAAGTTGACCGGGAGTTTGAGAGGAAAATATCGGCCAATAGGATTACTTACTCTTAGTTCCCTGGCACAAATATCAGAAATAAAAAGCTACTTGATATACGTGTAACCCTAGCTTAAAACTATTAATAATTGCACATTATTTGAAAATAATTTAAACAAAAATGTAATCTTGTGATCTGCCTCCGTGTTTTCCTCTGGGAATAAATGTAGGACTCATAGTGACAGATTGAAATAGAGCTAATAAGATTTTCATAAAATTGAAATTCGTCGCACGATTGCAATGAATCTATAATAACATTTTAATTTACAATTGAAAGTAACTGCATTGGCATTGATTTAATTCCTGATCTTTATTTACAAAAGGCATTAGTAGTGCATTAATCTGGCAAGTAAATATATCAAAGGTTATAGCCAAAAGTAAGGAGTTTGCTTTCAGTATCAATATATGCTTGTGTAAAAGTCTATACAAAGGACATTCAATTTATTGCAAAGCAAAAACCTTTAGTAAATAAAAAACAGTGTAGCTTTTTACAGAAACAACAAAAGATTTTAAGGAGTATTGGAAATAATGATTTCAAAATAGACCCGTATTTAGGTCCGGCAAATTAAAAAATAATGACAACCAAAAATAAGATTATAAAAGTAATTGCTAAAAAACCAATCTTGTACATCTGGGCATAGGTTTTTCATTCCGTTTCGCACTAGTAAATTCATGACCTATCCCAATTACAATGATTAGTCTCCAGCTGTGAGAACGTGCAAACGATCCACAGTCGTGATGCAATTACTTGCCTTGTACCTAAACATGGAAAGAAAGACTACAACATCGTTATTTACGTAACCTTCAGAAAGTGGCGAAAAAATCACGATAGGGTGAACACAAGTCCAATATCGGAAAGCAATAAATTAAAATAAAATTGCGAAAATTTTATGGCCAGAAAAAGTGATAAATTTCTAAAACAGATTCCGAATTCAGAACCTTGACCTGTAGCATATGCTATTATAGTTGTAATAGGTTGTAATGGCAAGGCCAGTGCATCGTGATAGGTATATCATAATGGAAAAATGACATACGAATCGAAACATCACTGATTAAAGTATATTTTCAAATATTATAACTATTAAATTAAATTTAGCATATCTCGTGTCACTAATGTAAATATGTAATTAAAATAAACACCATTTAAAATTTAAAATATTTTATTAGAGCTTAATATAATTTAAGCATTGTTTTACCATTGTAGAACTTCTTTGTTACTTACTCTGATAAAAAAAAAACTTTTTGTAATGTGACCATTGATCATGGATGTCCTAAGTAATAACATGAGTGTAACGAATTAGCACGAAATGCACCAGCACCATGTGTCAGAACAAAAAAACGAAGCGTCTCCACTTTATTTGAAAATATATTTATTTCTTTATCAAAACACCCATTCAGAAAGGCATTCCAGCTCCACTCGGTTCAAATTAAGACCTTTTAATACTGGCTCGGGTCTAGTACAGCTTAGGGTTGGAGGAAGTTATAATCATAAAAATTGTTTTTAATCAATAATTATACGATACTGTACCACTTTCACCGAAAAAACTGTACTTGATTGATAAGATCGCACTTTCGTTCAAGCCAGGTGGGTTAAAATAATAATAGTGAACGCATATATTATAATGGATTTTAAGGAAGTAGGGCGTGACGTATGTAATAATGTAAAAGATCAAACCACTGTAGAGAGAAAAATGGAAGACACTAAAGAACCCCAATGATACATGACACCAAATTAACAGCAAGGATGCTGCATCGATCGTCACGTTCGATAAATACAACCTCGAAATAAACAAGAGGCCAATAGAACATATAATTAATGAAATCGGTATTTACGCGATAAATGGCAAAAAAAAAAGGCAACCAGTGAAACGAGATTGCAGCTGTGAAAGGGATGATGGGTAAACGTTGACAGCAAATATTAAGTTAAGTGAAAATAATAAAACCTGGGAACATTGATTGGTTTAATATGTGAAGGAGGTGATTAATAATTAAGAAACTTTTGCTTTCTACCAGTGGGCATTGCCTTTTAAATTATGTTTGCGTTGGAGCACGTCTCCGACGTGACTGATTAGCGCAATCGACAGCTTACTCTCTATTGATGCTAAGGATATTTACAGAGTGCAGTAGCTATGCACATTTCTTAAACCATCATTAGAAAATGAATCTTAAGCTAATGGGATTATGGCGTGCGTGTTTATAAATGATTTCGTGGTAGTTGAAGTTACACCAGAGAGTATAAACATCGCGTGCATAAGACGTGTGTTTTTTTCTCTCAATTTCGCTTTGTAGCATGTCGAAGATAAATACATCATTTTGTGGGACAAGCTTGAGAAAATGCAGAATTATTATAACATTGAAGGTTATATTTGTATCTATGTTCATTTTCATATACAAATGTGAAGTGGTTTTGTTATTAATTGATTATTTAAAAAGTCGAAGTCTACTTTTTATTTTAATTTGGCGTTTTATATTTCGGGTAAATCTGTGTTTAATTCTCAAGTTTCAAGTGACAATTATGAAAAACATTTTAATTTTAAAAGAGCTTAAATAGGAACAGGAGTTATTAACAAAAAAGTCACAGAAGTTTTTACAAACTGAAACATTAAGTCATAGTATAGTTAAAAACGCGGCTACCCGTGTTTTAAACCACACAATGACGTAACTAGAACCTGCCAGAGCTCACAGTCAGCTCACTTCAACTTGAAAACCGACACTTTTGAGGCGAGATTTGTATTGCACAATGTGCTATTTAGTTTCAAGCCTCAGACAGTTAACTATGCCAATCTTAGTAATAGCACCAATAATGTGGTCATTAAAAAGTGTTCTAGATTTAACCTGTAAATAAAAATACTAAAGTGTCTTTAATAGACCGTCATTAAAGTAAATTGTTGAAGCATACTGAAACAAAGTTTGCTACCGATAATATTTACAGAGATAATTTTAATTGGCATCAGTATGTGGAAAGAGTAATTTTAATGATTTCTGGTTTAGAGTTATCAGTATTATCACGGTAGATAGATGTTATAGAGTTATTGCGTGAAAAGATTCCAACTCTTTTCATTATCAGGAATGATTGGCACACTAATATTGTTAATCAGCTACCTTCGCTTGCAAGTGGACAAAAAAGCCAATTCTGAGAGACCGGAAACAGCACATTCTCTAGCCGGCGACGTCCCGCGACGTATTTCCGTTCAGGGAACCGGCGGGAATGCCAAAGAGACTATAACCGGCATGTTAACAAAGGTAAACATACATAATGCGGCCATTTTATAAACAAGCTGTTACGTAGAAGTGGATGATTAAAAAGCAAACAATGAATAGATGTTCCTCATAATTTGAAGATCAACAGGTCTACACGCATGACGACGGATAAGAAGTTGTTAAAATATATAATGTGCAGTAAAAAAGTAAGCAATTTATGACAAAATTTTCCATTTAAGGGTAATCATGCATGACTAATTAATTACTATAAAGCTTTAAAAAAATTATATGGATATCTTTCTGTAAATAAATTTCTAAGGCACTTAAGTCGATGCAATAAAATTCACGAGCATAAAGTAAGAGAAAACGCATCACTACAAAAGTATGAAACTTAAACAATTTACGACCAATAAATTCCAATACTCAAAAACTGTAGTTCATCAATAATTCAATGGAGCTTATTATTAGCCTTTGGGGACAAGAAAAAAGAAAGCCATAGCATCTGCTGCCAATTAACCTGATTGATAAACGAAACTAGCTTTTTTAGTTCCTAGTGTATGGTCGTCTAAAAAAAGCAAAATGGTAGATTCCAGGCATCACCAACTCGACTTGGTTTGTAATTTTAATAGCATTCATACTTTTTTCTAAATCGTGGAAAGAATGAAATATGTGTAGTATTAGTATATAAATTGAGTATCCTTGTACCTAAAGTTATTATAAGACGAACTATGAGAAAAAATGTCTGTTGTATTTCGAGTACTCCACAGGCCAAAATTTATGTCGCAATTTGACAGGTTTAATGTAAGTATAATTCAGCTTAAGCAATTACAAAAAGCCACAGGATTACATTGGAAACCAAGTTTGGCCTACTTTCATGGGAGAGAACTCGTGGTTGTTCCAAAATTCAAAGGGCTCTGAAGACGACCACATGATTTTGTGGAACTGGCGATAACCGTGAAAGTTTGCATCATACTTAAAAGTCCTAATGAAGTTGTAATTTTAACTTAACACCTAGTTCAAAATTACCTCCTAGTGATTGAGATCTGCGGTCTAGTAGTGACCACAGAATAAATGATATCAGAAATAGAGACCTTATAACATCGCATCCTCACTGCCACCGCGAAGATTTTTATCGTAGTCGTAAGTAGTGATCGTAAAAAGCAATCGAAGTACTCAAACAGTTTTTTTTTACTGAATCATTCGATAATTGTAACAGCAAGATGAAAAAGCTCACAAGTGCCTGAACCTAACATACTACCAAGTAAAATAACGCAGACAAAAGCACGGTTGCTCTATGATTGCTGTGGCTCAGGTTAAATCCAAAATTTTATTAGTGCTTCGAAATACGCAGACAGTATTAAACAGCATACAATAGTATTTCGTGTGAGAAGGCCGCAAGACCTGGATTGGTTTGTACATGTTTAAAAAACGGTGTCTGAAGAGATACTTACCGACTGCCAGTCTTCCTGTATCTCGATCCTGGCGGGCTCTGTCCTTTTGGCCAACTCCGCCCTCCGCAGTTGCTCGCGGGCTCGGCTGCCAAGGTCGGCTGGACCAACGCGCACGAATTGTAGTGGGTTGGCAGCTGGCTTGCCCGGAATTACCGCGGCGGTGTGCGCCCGCGTTGCCAGGAAGTCGGCACTGTCTGTCGTCTGAAGCAAAGAAACATGTTTGTTAGATAATTCTTCAGCTTAAACTATAACTATGATAAAAGATACCTATACAAACACTGTTAAATCATAATAATTGCCGCACCAGCTGACTTAGATTGAGTTCATTCAAACTATTCTCGTAAACTATGAGCAACATTGACGACGTTTTTGCTGATAAGAAAGATTTACATATCCTACTACGACTATCTAGGCATAAGATTATCAGTTTTTCTGAAGCGGTATTAGTTTTTTTAGTACTGTACTTTGTTTTATAAAAACACCAAGCTATACTTTGTCCAATGTAGGATGATACTTTTGACAGCTGTCACTTCCTTATTGCTTCGTACTAAGGTTGCGTTTGTTTCCTTATGTTTGGCTTGACATTGCAAAAGCAACTTTATACCTTCTATATAGGTGTCAACTGTGAAAAGTATCATTCTACATTGGACAAAGTATAGTTGGTGTTTTATTGACATAAACTGAATGAGAGGAGTACTTATTCCATAATTTCACATTTCTATGTTAACCCTTAACTTGTCCATGATATTAAACGTCGCAGATTCCTCGAGTGGGGTCGTTACGTTCTAACGTTTAGTACGAATCACATTGCAGTAAGATTTTCAATAATGTACTTACAGTTGGAACATTTTTAGGTAATTTTCAAGTAAACCCCAAAATTTAAGAGTATTATGTGTTTTCTTTAGGTTTAAGTATAAGATTTTGGTGTATAATTAAGAAAGAATGTATTAAATAAAGTGACTTCAATGTTTCAAAAAATGTTATAGATAAAGCATCTGACTTCAATAGTTCAAAGGAAACGTCATATTACGAAGATAATATAAAGATAATGAGATAATAGTACAGTCAATAGCACAATCACATATTTATAACTTACGTAAAGTCTTAGTTGTATCAATTGAGCAAAAATTACAATTAGTAAGTTGATGTGCTGTTAGCTATAAGTAAAACCGATCAAATCATAAGAAGTAGATGTTATCTATGAAAGGCATTGCAAAACAATTTGCTAAGTACCTACCTATCTTAATTGTCTAACGATTAGAAACAGTGTAACAAATGTTGCTAGTATTACATAAAGTTAACTGTAAAATTTGAAAGTAAGCCGACGTCATAACCGAGCGGATTTTAACTGTTAAATAGTAAGCCTTGTTATTTTATCTTTAGCAAATAATAGTTACTAATACCTGTAGCCCACTTCGACTATACCCGGATTAAACATATGTATACGTAATATGTTTAGTCTATGCCCATCTGGAATAATGTAGTTTAAAAATAGTAAAAGAATTTAAAATAGACTAGCGGCCCGTCCCGGATTCGCATGGGTGGACGAAATTCCTTAATTTTTTCCTATTATTAAATATTTTCCGTTAGCGCCATCTAGCGTCCGGTAGACGAACTACTTGTTGCGGTTAACGCGTTGCTATGGTAACGTTAATTGATACAATGGAAAGACAAACACACAAACCACTGTGATCTTAGATTATAGATTTAGCGGTCCTGGGATTAGCCTTCATAACTACCTGTACTCAATTAATGAAAATAAGAAAAAACATATAAAAAATATATATGTATGTAAATATTAGAAAACATCTCATAAATTATTCTGAACCAAAGTAGCTAAAGCACTTGTGTTATTGAATTCAGAAACAGCGATGGTACCACAACACCCAGACACAAAGCACTATATAAAAGTTCATTTTTACATTGACCCGGTCGGTAATCGAACCCAGGGCCTCGGAGTAGGATTAGGTTAAAACCAGTAAGTGAACCACTCGGCCACGGAGGTCCAATGGTAGCTATAGACACTATTCAATACGTGTTTATATGTTATTAACAATTCACAACATTTCGTGCAGAGATTTGGATTAGACAGCCACAGTCACAAAGGTCGTTAATCTTCCATAGGTTAAGTCATTTAAAGTCAGAAGGTCCATTTGCAAAATTGTACTTAATTTTTAGTTAAAGCAAATACATCCTGCCCAAAAATCGATATTTGTTAAGTTTAAACGAGGAAAAAGCCCATCAATATATATAATGTAAGCCGATAATGCGTACATTAATAATAATATAATACTTCTTACATTCACACCAATTAACTTAGCCCAAAGTAAGGACTGCAGAACAGTGTTATTGATACTAGGGCAACAGATAGACGTACATTTACGACGCATAAATATGTTTTATCCATATAAATATATATAAACACCCATGACCCAAGCATAAATGCTCGTGTTCATATCACAAACATTCCGGGACTCGAACTCAGGATCTTCGGTGCGAAAGGCAGGGTCGCCACCGTTGTAAATGGTCGTCAGTCAATAATAAGAAAGATATGGGAAAATCCTACCGACAAACAGAAACAGCGACGACTTGATCAGTATCAGCGAATCATAATAGTCGTGTCTTCGATAAAGAGGTTTTCCATATACCCCCGCTGAAAAACCGAAAGGGAAACTAGACTTTGATTAATAACATAGCTCAAATTTCGATAGAACTTCAAATGTACTATATATACTTTATAATAACTTTGTCTCGTTTCTTTTCTTATGAAGTAGACATAACAAATTAATAATAACACAGTTTCACAATTGTCAGTCGGCCACTCCTCACAAAACTAGGAAAAAACCTGTATCTCGATTGATGAGTTGCAGACAGACGAAAGGAAGTCTTCTATGCCATCAAAGCGATCAAAGAAACCTTGGTATTGCACTAATAAAAGTCCTTTTAACCATTCATATTATTTTCTACCATCGAATAAAACATTAGTAATGGAAGTATATATCGAATCAAATAAAAAACTTGACGAAGTGATGTTTTGGTTAATTAGCATTTGTTAAAAGAACAATTTGTCATAGGGGTGTAACATTATATACCTGACTTGATTTTTTATTATAAGTTGTAAGTGGCTATGGGGTACTCTGTGTTATTTGACTGTGGATTTCTGTAAAGTATGGAGGTACAGTTAGAGGCGTGAGTGTATGTTTTTAAATACCGCCACTTTATTACGGCTTTTGAGTTAAGATTTTAAATTCAGACTATATTTCCGTTATGGTCTGTCATTAAAATTTTACCTCCGACGAAATAATTACGCGTTCATATATTCAAAAACTTACATCCAAGCCTCAGATATATGTATATACACTAATGACAGTTGTTGACTATGAATTACAAGGATCATAAAAAAACTGCGTGTGTCTAATTTTAACATAAACATTTATACATCTGATTATACGAAACTATAAAACACAATCTTTACATAACGTCACCAATAAAAGCAATTTTTTAAGGATTTTGCGCATGATTTATTTTATACTAGCTTTCCGCCCGCGGCTTCGCCCGCGTGGAATTCGGTTATATTGCGGTATAAAGCACAACTATAAGAAAACTTCTCATTCCCACGAAAAAATCTAAAAAGCGTGATGTAACGCTGGATACAAAATTCATATAATTCATTCCACTTCTTACGTATCTTAAAAAAACACTTCGTTACCACGTTTTAAAAACACCCAGCGCCATCTTTCGCATACATCGTCGTGTGTGTGCGTGTGGACGTGTGTGTGTTTTTTAATGTACCTATATGTTGTGGTTATAAATTACGTGTATAAGTAGTATTAACATAAAATGGTAAACAGAGATTCTGTTTCGATATAACTCATATTCAATAGGAAATCAGTGACAGTTCGTTTGCATTGATAATGTGTTATGGGGTAGATACCTAATGCTGAATTTAATTTGTTGTACAAGTACGGAGCGAGAAAGCATGTTTGTCGACGAAAGAATGCAGTGTTGTGAGTTATGGTTTTACAAATTTTATTGGAGGGGTGGTACATTGCATCACTGGGTTGTAAGGTAATTGTTTGTGCTGGCGTAAAGTAACGTTCAGAACAAAAGTCATTTCATAATTTTTCATTTTTTCATTTCATTCAAACAAATTGTACGTCATCCCTCGAGAATTCCTCATTTTCGTATCATTTAGCTTCAAATAAATTTAATAATAAATAATAAATTACGCTTTATTGCACACACAGATAGAATACAGAGAAATAAAAATAACAAAGAAAAGTATACAGACAGGCGGCCTTATTGCTAAACAGCAATCTCTTCCAGGCAACCTTGGGTGAAAAGAATATATAAATATAAAAGGATAATGATGAAGTGGGTGCGCATATTGAGAGGAAAAAAAAGGAAAGGAAATATATATTTTTTAAAGGTAATGGTGCATATAATAATAATAAGATAAGAAAGAAATAAAGATAAAAAAGAGTCAATAAATATTGGAGGAAAGGAAGTAACTTTTAACTCTGTCGCGAAAGGATCCAATAGTATGAACCTTTCTGATAACCTCTGGTAGTGAGTTCCATAACCGGTCAGCGTAAACAGTAAAGGAATAGGAAAAGAAGTCGGTAGAGGGCCGTGGAACTTCCAGGGAAAGGTTGCTTGCCGAACGCAAACTACACTGCGAGGTTGAGGAGCGAAAGGAGAAACAAGTTTTTAGGTAGGGTGGAGAGGATGGCAAAAAAAGTATGGAATAAAGGAGTGAAAGAACATGTAAGTCCCTGCGCCGGCGAATAGGGAGCCAGTTCAGTTTAGAACGGAAGTGAGACACGTGGTCATACTTACGAAGGTTGAAAATGAATCTGATACAGACATTCTGGAGTCGCTCGAGTTTATTGAGTAACTCTTCCGACAGATCAGGGTAATAGACATCAGCGTAGTCAATAATTGATAAAAGGAGAGATTGTGCTAGATTAGTTTTTGTCCTAATAGGCAGAAAATTACGGAGCCGATTAAGCGAGCCGTACGCAGCAAATACCTTTTTCCGCAATTCATCCACCTGTGGTCTCCAGGACAAATGCTGGTCAAAAATAATACCGAGGTTCTTGACAGTTTTCGAGTAATGGATAACAGCACCGCCAAAAAACACTGCGGGAAGTTGCCCAAAATCTATCCTCGAAACGTAATGAGGACTACCGATTATTATGCACTGCGTTTTAGCTGGATTAACCGCCAGACCAAAGAATTTACTCCAGGTGCTGATTTGTGCTAAATCTGAATTGGTGACTGCTATTGCGTGTGGTAGCTCTGTAAGGGGCGCCTGTATATATATTTGTAAGTCATCCGCGTAGAGGTGGTAGGAACTAGAAATCGATTGTGTGATAGAATTAATAAAAATCGAAAAAAGAAGTGGAGATAAGACGCCACCCTGAGGAACACCGGCATTGATATCGCTCCACTCAGAGAAGGATTCTCCAGTGCGAACTCGCTGCCGTCGCCCTAGCAGGTAACTTCGAAACCAATCAATTGCAACTGGAGATATGTTTAGAGAACGTAAAACACCAAGAAGAATGTCAAAATCAACAGAGTTAAATGCGTTACTAAAATCTAGTAATGTTAGTACTGTGAGCTGTTGATTATCCATCCCCCGGCGAATGTCATCCGTAATCTTAACTAATGCAGTAGAAGTACTATGGCCTTTACGAAAACCAGACTGATAGGGGTTGAGGAGCTGATTTGAATCCATGTGATCAGTAAGTTGGCGGTGGATCAACTTTTCCAAGACTTTGGAGAGAAAAGGAAGGATGGAAATAGGTCTGAAGTCTGTAAGCATCGTGGGTTTAGATTTTTTGGGAAGTGGAATAACATGTGCGTCTTTCCAGGAATTAGGAAAGGTGCTCGTTCTAATAGATGTATTAAGGATGTGGGTGATAACAGAAACGAGGACATCAAGGATTAAAAGGATCATTTTGCGGCTAATTGCATCAGTACCTACAGCGTCGGATTTAATTGACAGAATCGTTCTCTTTACATCACAGCTTGCAACTTGATGAAATACTAGAGGAGCAGATTCTTGAGTTGGCAAATTTAAGAGATATTGTAGCGTATCGGCTTTCAGATTACCGTCAAAAGGTATATTCGATGTGAAATGTTTATTTAATTGGTTGAAATCAATATTGTTGGGGATACTATTTAAGCGAGCTTTGCCAACACCAAGATTTTTATTCAGGAATTTCCATACATTGACGGGATCTTCATATTCTACGGAATTATGAATGTGGCGTCTTATAGCGTCCCTAACCTATAGTCCCTATTGCACCGGTTTCTAGCTTGCTTGTATCTTATTTCATTACGCTTCGAGGGATCACGTTTATATCTTGCTTTTGCAGTATTTCTTTTCGCCTGAAACGCCCGTATCTCGTCCGTTAGCCAAGGAGCCGGAAGGTGTTTTAATTTAACGGGACGCACGGGAGCATGAACATCATACAATTCCATTAACGATCTATCAAGAACCTCAAGTTGCGTATTAACACAATCGGTGGAAAAAATTGGTGACCAGTCGATATTAGCGGCAGCTTCAAGTAGTCGATCTTGATTAATGTTATTGAAACTACGCTGAATCCGTACAGTTGGTTTTTGTTTGGGGGCTCGAATACGATACGACAAGTATACCAAATCGTGGTAAGAAAATGCGTCAGCAGAATGCTGACCATGCTTAACAGTAGAAGTAGGGGAAGAGACGATCATAAGGTCAAGAAGAGAAGGGGTGCAGTTGGGAAAGTGATGAGTTTCCTTTAGTGGTAAAATATGTAAATTGGAAGAGTTAACTATGGATAAGTTTATTTGCACGGACATTATCCTTTATGAGACATGTATTGAAATCGTCCATTATAATATTATGACAGTATAAAGGGACAAAATTTTCGAGGAGCTGCTCAAAAGACTGAAAATAGTCGACCCGTAGCGAAGGACTATAGAAAACGCCGAGTAAGAGTTTGGAATGTAACAAAGATACCTCAAGAAAGAGATGCTCGGCACTGTTTGGAGGGGGTGGCTGCGGAGAGTGACTAATAATAGAATACGATATATGTGAGCGAAGATATATAGCCACACCTCCATGAGAGGAACTTACACGATCATTACGGATTAATTGGAATCCTGGTAAAGAATAGGAGGCAGATGAGAGACTTGGATGAAGAAAGGTCTCAGAGACAAGTATCGCATGAATGTTTTCGCAATCAAATGACGAAAGCATATCAGGAAAGTGGGCCGGAATACTTTGAGCATTGATATGTACAACGTTGAAGTTTTTTGGAACATCACTGAAAGTATCACTCGGTAGATCAGACAAAGGACGATCTATACTTTGCAGACTAGAGTTAGAAGAAGAGGAGCAGGATAGAAATATATCATCACCATTGACCGACAAATTCATAAACTTAAATAATAAAATATATAATAATAACAAAAATAATAAAGAAAAAAATAAAGAAGAAAATCAAAATAACAGTTAATAAAATACATAAAAATAAAGTACCCGCAGGCTGGCTGAAAGAATCATACGTAGGAACAATAAAATATATAAAAATAAAAATGTATACAGCATTTACATGACTAAAAAAATAATAACAAATACATGAAGCATTACAACACAAAAAAAGAAATCACAGTTATGATATCACATGACAGACCACAGACCTGTTCCAGTCTGTTAATTACTACATTACCTTGTATTCTAGTCTGTGGTATGTCATGCGACGTGCAAATACGAAATGTGACATGACATAAACAATAAATAGCGTACAAGAGATAAAAAAGGACATTATTATGAAAACACCTACATTTCACAAGAAGTAAATTAAAAAAGCCTATCAAACAAAACAATACCTAATGTAGAAAGTTACTAAATTAACATAAGTAAGAACAAACAATAAATGGGTAAGTAGGAAAAAAAACAAAACCATAAAATTAACAATTACTTGAAATTGCACATTATGCAATTCGGTCACCTCACTTATTTCTCTTGGCAGAGGTGGCTCTTCTATTCCTCTGCACTGGGGCCGAGAATAGAGGATCACTTATAGTGGCCGCAGACGTCGCTGTTGCCGAGGATGAGCCGATCCCTAAAGCAGCCACACGGCTGATGTCAGCCAACGACGAGATGCGGTGCCGCTTGCCATCGCCACCAACAGCCATTATCCGACCAGCGTTCGTCCAGCACTTACTAACACCAAACCGATCCCGCGCAGCAAGAAACACTTTGTGGCGAAGTTTAGTCAAAAACTCCGACATAGTTATGCCAGTGCCCTTTAAGCTTGACTTCGCTAGCCACAGATTGTCACGAAGCGACTCCGACTGTAGCTTTATTAAAAGTGGTCTGGATCTTTTGTCTGGTTGTGCCTTGCCCAATCGGCTAGCCCGAATTATATCAGCCCCATTCAATTTTATCGCAGCCAGATGTTGAGATGCTACTTTGAGTACTGCTGCAGTTGGTGTCTCATCATTGACCTCGGGGACTCCATGAAGCAGCAGCATAGCACGTCTACTTCTCATCTCAACATTGTCACACTCCGATGTCAACACAGCTACTTGTAGCTCCAAGCTCTTCAATGCTGCCAAAACAAACACCCGGAAAGCCTCAAACTCAGATGCCAGTGAAGACAATGTTGGTTGCTGAGGTGTGCTTGATTTCTTCAGTTCACTTTCAAATGCTGCCATCCGCTCAGCAAAGGACTGAGTCAACGCATCAATAGTTCCTTTTATGCCTTCCATTGTGTGAAAATCAAAGTGTTGTGCAGTGTTCACTAGTAAAGTTGTGAAATAGTAAAATTGAGAGGAGAAAACAACTGCAGGTACTTTCCAATATTAGTACATACTAAATTCAAATAAATTAGGATGAATAATGTAAATAATATTTAAAATTTAATAATAAATTGCAGAGCACAAAAATTAATGTCTTCCTAATTTTACGCCTACCCACCAAAATTCAAAATTTACATGTTCATATTCGTTTGCAATATTTTACGTTGTTTTAAACGACACACAGCGTCATCTACAATCCATCCATACAATATTTTTGTTTTTCCTCGGATCAATTTTTTCCAGGATAATTATTTAACAGTACCCTATTATTTAATCCGGACTTTTATCTTTACGTCTGCAAAATTTCAAAGCAATCGGTTCAGTAGTTACGGCGTGAAAGCGGAACAAACAAACAAACAAACTCACTTTCCGATTTATAATATTAGTAAGGATTTAATCCTCACGTTTCATCTCCTTTACAGGAACCAGGAGTGATCACATATATTTTCTACTACCTTCACAATTTTTAATCCGGCACATTCCTAATTGTTAAAATTTGATATAAGTTCATCAATCAGGAACGTGCCCAATTTAAATTGTATAATTAAAATTGTCTATAAACACCTTTAAGGAGGAATTAAATAAAAGAAACAAAAACGAAACCAAAAAGAATCGTTCTTAATTTAAACTGTTCCCAGATCTAGATTGGAGCGTGCAAACATCAGGAATACTTTCTCCATTACAAGCACGCTTCCTCGAACACTCCGGATGTGAGACTTATTGCAATTTAAGTGGGCCTTGATTCGTCCGAAATGTCACACGGAATAACATTATTTTTGCTTTAGGTTTATTATGTAACGCGATTTAATGCTTATACTGGGATGCATTCTGAAAACGGAATGTCGACACGATGAGCTAACTTTATATTGAGGCATTGAAATAGTCGGTTATAAATGTTGTAAATTGAAAGATTTACAAACGAATCATTTGTTGAAAACAGGTTTCCGTAGATGTCTATTTTTATTTAACGCTGACGTTTCTACTCCATTGACAGATGCCATAGCCGCCGTTCACAGAATGAATAAGGTCAACATTATTGTAAAAACGTTACAGTTTGTAATAAATTATCTTTCACTAACAGTTTTCCTAAATTTTTGAGTCTATAAAAACTAAATGACTTTACCTTTTGAAAAAAATTGCATAACTCCTTTAGTTATAAATTAAGAGTTAGAATTTTTTAGCAACATGCTTTTCTTTTTGGTTAAAATCTTTAATATTTTCTTAATTTAATATGTAGGTTTTTTAGTTATACATGTATCACAAATATGGTACATGCATATAACCCCGGAAAATTATCAACTATCCTGAAAATCAAAATTCGACTTAAAAATATTTGTTTCTTTAAAAAATAACTGCATAGTGGCAACCCTTCACCAAAATGGTGTTTTGTGAGTAACCATTAATGTAACGGATTATCAAAAACAATAGTTCATCTATGTCTAGGGCTGTCACTTTTGCGTTTTCGTAGAAATAAAAAATCTTAATTATTCAGATATATGATAGTTTTCGGGTTTTTATAATATTTTTCTGGTGATCTAAGTATGGTTTCTTATTTTCTATATTCAATATAATACAGGTATTACTATTCTGTATATTATGAATCGAAAGATTACATTCACATATTAATGCGAAATCATACATGATCTTTGACATGTAAGCAGGCTTTCGAATGTTAAAATATATTTCTAGTAATAATTGTAAGTTTTATCCACGCAAATGTAAGTCGATAAATACAAGGAATTTGTGATGTAACACATATATGAATATATTCAGTCACAGAAAGTATATTAATACTTAAACATAGGAAAACATTACGCGTAAGTGCAATTCCTACTCAGAAATATTGAACAGGTATTTAACAACTATAGAGAAAGTATGAAAATGTTTTGATAATGCATACGGAAAACTAGACGGCAAACAATAGAAAATATTTACCAACAAATCTGATGACTTTAATGCAAAACACTTTCACTGTCAATGCCAATTATGAAACAATCGATCCGACCACGCCTTGCGATCACGATCAATACCAGTACCAGTCGAGTTCATGCTGCAAAGAACGAAAGTTACACGATAAAAGACCTATTTTAAGAAAAACATTATGTTCGGAACTCGAGCAGGAAACGGAACGATTTTTTTTTCTTTAAAAAAGAAAGCGAAGAATCCCTACGAGCAAAGTTCACACCGGCAGCTGCACTCACATTTAAATTTAGAACATGCAATCCGTTGGGCCGTTCTAAATTTCCGTTCGGTATGTCGTTTAAATATAGAACCCTAGAGTTAGTTCACTATTCGACACTGTTGGATGTCACTCGCTGGTTCTATTTTTAAGTATTCGAATTACTTAATCGTTTTTATTTCGTTACGATTCCGAATCGTGTGTCCGTTTACGCGCGTTTACTCAGCGCGCTCAGAAGAACTAACTTTCGCGGTTTTCCACGCTGCAATCGAGAGAGGGGAAAGTAACGTGTTGTGGTAATTAAAGCATTATTTTAGCTGTAAAAATATGCCAAGCGGTGAGGAGTTAATTGATAGATAAGCAGGAGTGAGCCATAAATCGAACTGTACTCTTTTTGTGATGTTGCGTGAGGCTCAACTATTGTTGCGGCGATTAAAGTTGCTGGGATTTATTAGATTTTGAGAGCTTCACTTCATATTACGTGGATGAATACATCATTACGACAATCACTCCAATGCTTTTTTTAGTAAAGTGGGCAGGAAGTATTTCTAAACAGTTCAACATTGCATAAGAATATGAGTGATACCTCTCTTTGTGGATAATATAGCACTCATTTTCTCCTCGTTAATGTTAATTTTTCTACGTAATATGCCATGGTTGTATGACATTTCGTTACACGTAATGATAATGTGTCTTTTGTTGGTGAAATATGTAAGGCCAAAAGAGTTATAGACGCATCGTGTTTTATTAAATCACTTCTTATGTTGTTAGTAGTAGAGTTGATTAATGGTTAACAGAGTATAAAAGCAAATAATTGTATTTACAATTTTACAAATCGTACTTGGACATAATAATGTCATTAGAACGAAAAGTTAATTAATGGATAACTTTACATGTTAGCAATTTGTAAAGAACTATTTCTATGGGATGAGAATATAATCCACTATTATAAGCTTTCTACATAACGCCGGTTTGGTCGCAGATATCGTTCAAGTGCTTCAAGTCAAGCTTATGTAATGGATTGTTGCGTTTCATTAATATTGCTGCATTTTTCCTACCAATCTGCGTTTGGCTTTTCTATGACCACTATAACAGCCAAACATCTTTCAAACACAAGATAAATTCTTGAATTTGTAAAGCGACAATTTTAAAAGAAGTGTTTTATGTATTGACTACGATAATTATCACAACTAGCTGACCCGGTAACGCGTTGCTATGGTAACGTTAAAAGAGCGGGAAAAGAGCGGACAGACAAACACAGAGACAACAATTTTATGTTCTTAGATTATAGATTATGGGTATTTCGTTTCACGCCCGTACATTCAGAAATATTGTCAAAAAACATTTAAAAATAGAACGAATCAAATTTATAAAGAGACAAATTTAAAAGCAGTCCTTTTTCATGGGTAACAAAATCATAATTGTATATTTCGTTTCCTGCCAGTACACTCAAAAATATTGTAGAAAATATTTAAAATTAGAACGAATTGAATGAATATCGGATAATCTGTGTTTCTGTCTAATAATAATCTGTGGTGAGATTTTAGTTTTTTTAACTCCCATATGTCGTTTCTATGTTCAATATTTCTTTCTTTTAACAACAACGATTACATAATACTGTCAGAATTGTTTGTATTTTAGGAATATTTTGTTATAATCTTATAAGAGACATTATATAACTTACCTCTTTACACTTATCACAGAATATAAAAAAATAAAAGTTTTCAACCACTTTACACCCAACCACTGTTAGTTCAAGGGATCGACTGGCCGCAGTCTCTATGGAGGTCTCGACAGCTTTCGCTGAAGACGTGATAGTTTTGTTTAAGCATTAACGTAATTACCACATTTGGTATTCATGGTGACACCGAGTTTATGTGAATTAAATTAGATTTCATACAAATACAATGCGATGCAGTCGCTAAGCATAAAGCTACGCTAGCACCATATATTGGAGCGGAGCGCAATACCTAAAAAAGAAAACTTTTCGTTTCGATGGGAATTTAAACCTGTTGATTCGATTCCACACAAAAAATATTAAAATCGGTTAAGAACTCGGGGAGTTATGACGTAACAGACATTGCGCCATTGAAGCTGATCCATGGGAGCTTCGCTCGCATCGCTCCAATAAAGTTGCCAAGTTGTACATACAGACTTTCAAGACGTTTAAAACCCATTATAAATATAAAGTCGAGTGTTACTCTAGCAACGGCAATAATTAATGAATATTAAAGATATAGTTTTATTAGTAGTCAATAATAGATGCCCTTCGGTTCATCTAAAATAATTGGTCCTCATTGTATTCACACTGATCATTTGGTTTAATTTAATATTCATTGCAGTTTTGGGTAGCACACCATGCCATGAGGCTGAAACTGGCAGCAGAAAAACAGCAGCATTTTGCAACGAGCAAATTTTCTAGAACTATTTGGAGACATTTCAACATGTATAATTTAACATTTTAGTAGATATTCAAGAGGGCTTGAATAGCCATGCCTGGCAAAGAAACAATTCAATTTTGTTTATTTCTTTAAGATTCTTTAGTTTTTGTAATTACTAATAAAATTTTATAAAACATGAATTAATAAAAATGTTGCATGCATTCCATCTGGCTAAAAGTATCGTTTACAGGCCAGAAAAAAAACAAAACCAATATTCGACAAAGAATGCGTCTGTCATTATTTTTATATTTCTTATTGCATGTATAAACGGTAAATAAATATGTTTAATTTTTTATCTTAAAAAATATATATTAAAGAAATTGCGTGCCTAATGCTGCAGAATTTCCAAAAAAATACAAAAGGGTCAAAAAAGATTTACTAGTCTCCATATCGGTATAAACAAAAGAAATAGTTATTATGACTATGATGTCGGTGTTAATGTCATTATTACCTTATTTGGCCCGACGTTTTATGCTAACTATAGCAAAGATCATTGAACTTACCGCCAAAATTCGCGTTAACAAATGACTGTCGCCTAGTTAGGCATTCACAAATATTACCAAAAAAGTCGCCTACGAATTCAACGCACGTCGATTCGATGTCCATGTTTCGGTGTTCGCGACACCGAAACGTGCGACAAACAATAATGGACGTAACTCTCTCTTACGCGCAATCGAAATATTACGATAGTTACCTAAGCTACAAGACTTAACATAAGTTGTGGCTTTTAGCCTCAATTCATTGCTAGTAGTGAGAATGCGTAGAGGAAATAGAATAATTTGAGCGACAAAAGCATTCTCGTATACGCAATTTATTTGAAGAAGGAGAATATAACAACTGGTTGTTTTAAGCTAATCCTATTTTTTCGAACACCATGCAGCTAGTTACTAAAAAAATAGTAGATTCCACAAAATTCGGAAAGCTATTTTTATTAATATATGTCAATATATATCAGCCTACCTAAGGATCTCCACAATTACCGGTCCTGCGCTGCCCGCATCCAGGTGCTTCTCGCGATTATATTATTTTGGTGTAATTAGTTTGTTTATGAAAAGTAACTACATATTGTACTTTTCTGTAAAATTCTGTTTCAAAACGATTAATTTCTAACATGTATATGTACATATTAAAAAAGGCAAACTAAGATATGCCTGCCTACACCTACGTAATCCTAACTGAGAATTAAAAAAACGGCCAAATATGAGTCATATTCGCACAACGAGGTGCTGTATCCGTACAAAATTTTAGGTATGAAAATATTTTTCTGATGTAATAAGAAATTTAAGGTTTTCGAAATTTCCTTTTACATGTGCCACATGATATTGCTTCGTGCCAAATTTCATGATTCAAGGTTACCAACAAGAAGGTACCCTTTTTTTCCCGAACGAAATGCTTTGCGCATTCACCCGTGCGCATAGAGGACGGTATGTGGGACTCTCCTCCATGCTTCCACCCGGCCTAGTGCCCGATGGAGGCTTGAAGGCATACACACTAAAACCTGCGTCGCCCTGAACGCTCCGCATGCCTGAGGATCAAGTGCAATGCGGCTGTCGGTGTCCCAACCCGGGAACCGCTGGCCCCCCTTCGGTGGAGATGAGGAATACCACACTTCCCATCCATCTCCAGTCCACCAGAAACGGGACGTTTGCGCCTGCGGAAGTTCTCCGGAAGTAATTCCCGGATACCATACCCGGCCGCCATCCCGCCATACACCCCCCCCTCTCCCCCACCAAAACTACCCTATAAGTTTTGATTCCTCTAAGGGATTTCAAACCTGAGTATGTTCCTCAAATAAAGAGAGTCTTGACAGATGGACAAAGAAGTGATTCGTTTCTCTTTTTAACGTAAGGAACACTAAAAAGCCTAATCGTATTAATGTTCTTGGGTCGCGAGTTTTCCATTCTATGCATATAGATACGAAACTACTTAGGTCATAACCCATCACACTGGTCTAGAATGGATAGCGTTAGAGTAAAGGTTCAGCCGAGAACAATGGCTTCAATCAGCCTCCGAAGCATGGACGAGCTCCATAATAAAATTTTGGCATACTATGCGATGTCTTGCCCTCGCGAGCTTTATTTCCGCATTATTGCCCAAACGCGCTTACCGCTGCGTCATTAAAGCTACTCAGTTAAGACTTACTCCTACGGTATTCTAAGAAACGTAAAAATATTTTTAAGAAACTAAAAATATACTGACGGTCATTTAAACGCTTACTGTCCGTTTTGCAATGTGTCTTTCTCACAACTAATTATTAGATGTTTATTTTCATAATAATGTTTCGAAAAGGCTTTATTAATGTGACCGGTCAAAGATGACATCGAAAACAAATATTACCTCACGTTTTGTCATCGTGGGTGAACTATGAGTGGCGTAACCGTGACCTCAAGCGAACAAAACAGCATACTTGTGCGGTGACTAAACAAATTATTAATGTATATTTGAACAGGACTAAAAAACGCTTGAACATCAAGAAACTTACATAGAACTCGTTTGATTGTTTAACACTGAGTATGAATTCAAAGTATTTCTGAATTTTTTAATTCTAAAGTGCAATGAGACAGCTATGCACGTTAGTCAGGACGTATATTATTAACTACATAATTTAATAATTTAGAAAGTATACCATCTCCTTGTACGTAGGTTCATAAGTAGAAGTATGGATCAACGAATTTAACTACGAGTACTTGAATCTTTCGATGTTGCATACGTCGATGAAGTTTCGAGAGATTGACTAATTTTTGAATTTCGAAATTCAGAAAAGCACGTTTTTGTTTTTTTAGACATAAAGCTCAGCATGGGCTGGAGCAAAGGTAAAGTAAAGTACTGTGCGACCATTGCACTATTGCGACCACTGCATTATTCTATTAACTCAACAAAATTTTGTAAACATGTTGAAAATACTTAAAATATCTGTTTCTGTTTATTTTATTTTTTTAACAAAACGACTTAATAGTATTTGCATTTTTTGCTGTTTGCACAGAAACGCTGTCATATGAATAGACAGATTTTCAAAATTTATATTTAGCTTATTGTAAAAAGTTAAATACCTCATTATAAACACGTAAATGTCGTGAGTTTAATATAAAGACACAACATTGCTTAGGTAATCCTAGCAATGAAATTAGATAATTCATATTACAAGTTAAGTAATATGAGCCTTAATAAAAGGAAGGAGGACGCAGAATGTCTCAAATTTTGATAATTCAAATAAGAAAATATATTACGGAGCAGTGACACACATAGAAATATTTGCATGCTCCTAATTGATTGTAACAGACACCACGTCACAATTCAATGACAATAGTACTTATTTATCTCGGGAAATTTTTCCACTTTCTCTGTTAACATCAGAAGTTCTTGGATCCATGACTGATATCGCATTATCAAATAAGCGCAGGAGTTGACCGATAGACCGGGTCAGTGACCGCGACCTACACACCTCCTACGTCCAACTTCACAATAGACCATATTGTCACATAACCATTAGTTTTCCGTTTAAAATCTACCAAAGATTACAACATGATTTTATAGGAATTTCATCGTCTTTACCAGTAAAATTTATGGGTATAATATTGTTTAATTAATGCCAACATTCATTTGCATCCTCGTTGTGAGTTTATTTAGTAAAGTTACAAAATATACAAAATGAGGTAATAATTAATGATAAAAGCATCATGATATAAACAAGTAAATGATGCAAGTTGTATACATAATAGTCGTATATAATAAACATAAAGTACTCGTACTTATAGTTATGTAATTCAAACAGCAGAAAAACCTTTTATTTAAACTCAGCTGTGTGAAGTGGATAGATAGTTTCTATTCAAATACCATCAAAGAGCTGAGTGAAAGTGAAGGTTCACAAATGAAATCAAAAATCTTAAGGATGAAGATTTTACACCGATGACAAGGTCAAACGAATCAGACACACCGTTGCACAATAACATGCATAATTTAGAAACTGTAGTAAAAACGAAAACTGGTATTACTTTCAAAAGCCTTTTTGTTGGTCAAGCAAAATCGTGAGTAAACGTTTATACTAAAACAGCTATAAGTCGTTCGAAGAGCGTATCGATAGGTGACTTATCAACGTATTGCTCTTGTATTTTTCATTTACAAACAGTACTTGTTCCATCAACAGATTCCCCATTGTGGTTCCATTTTAACGTATCTCTGCACTAATACCACAATCATTTTCACATTACCACTCAAACATTTCTTGGGAATTTTAATCTCTGCAGACGTCTAGTCTTATCAAGCTCAAGCCTTCTTCAAATAACGAATGTATGCAAGCCTCACAAACGAGACGCCTGTGTCTGAAGCACCTTTCATTACTCTCAAGAGGTTAACAAACAAAAGTTTCTTTAATACACTATTGCATTACTTTTACAACTTATGTTGAATGTGTTTGAATAGAGGTATCAGGCGTGTAATAGATGTGCTTTCTTCATACACGATTATCTTCAACATTATGAGACCTAATGTGCATGTAACGTCTATACAATTGTTAATATCAGACGTCAAGTTGTGTGCCCTGATTTAAGAGTGCAGACAATAGAAGCCTACGGATGTCACTCATTTTCACAGGTGTTTCTCTAACAAGATGCCTGCGTCCCACATACTGCCAATTCTTTATCACTTCAAAGTCAAAATAAGAAATAAGTTATAGAATCTCTTTTTTGTAATTAACAAAATAATTGCAGTTCTTCATTAAATCAAGATCAACGGCTTATTCTTACAATAGTAACAATGATTGCACAAAAACCGATACGTGAAACTGTATTTTTCCAAAAGTGCCCAATTTCCAGAAACACCTGTATCGAAACGAAACGGACAGCCAAACAACGGTACATTCAGCGTGACTGACACAGACGAATGACCACTTTGCACCATGAAATATCCAATTACGTCCACCGCATTTGTAGGGATTTGTGGCGTCGGTTCCTGGGTTCAAGGCAAGCTTCCGTTCTAACAAGAATATATATTTTCCACGTCATATTAATATGTGACAGGCAGCTCCTTTAGAGCATTATTGCATAAAAAAACACCTTAAAATATTTATTTTCAATTATACATAATAAATAACATTAACTAGTCCTTTGTTGGAGTTAGTAGCTTACCAAATATCGATGAATGCGAAATCATTTACTTGACATTCAATTTACGTTGTTTTGTCAGAAAATTATAATTTGGGATACAAATCAACTGCAAGTGCATTAATAGGATGGACTAATAAATGGTTATCATAGTCTGAAGGTTACGGAAACGTTATCCAGTGATAAATCAGGATATACATATAAATACTCCTTTACATGCTCATAAGAGGAAGATCATACTTAAAAAGATACTATTCCTTTCAAATTTACGTATAAATATATTGTAGCAAAATTATAATTACAATAATTTATTTTCTCTTATGTATGATGTATGCAACGATTGCCAGATGTTTGTCAATTATAAGAAACATGTTTCACGTCATGGTACATGGCAAATCTTGCATCACCATATCCCCTGCGGTGTGTAAAGTGATTGGATAAGAATAGATCATTCACTAAGAGGATAAAATTTGGTAAGGCAAGCTTTAAGTTGCTTTATATGATCACTAATGAATCATGGCGTATAATTAAATAAAACTGTATTTTGAGTACTGTTTACAGCTATCTCATCAAGTTTGTCGTGCGATATAATAGCAAGTTCCACGATTCTGTGAGATTCCATTAAGTTATTGAATGAACCAAGTATATTTCACTGGGTCGTGAACCTCTTGATTGTAACAAGATTGTAAACTATATCATCTGTTAAACAGTTAAGCGGCTATCGTCTAACTGTACAAGGCTGCTCGCACGCACCATGGTACTACGTTCCACTTTTTACAAGCTATTGAGCGAGTGATTATTGTCACCTCGCGTCATATCAAAACTTTCACGTTAGGGATTAGGAATATAAATAGCAGATTATTCACTATAGGACAATAGTACTTTCACGTGCCTTAATTATGCTTCACAGGATTATTATTCTAATCTAAATTAAACGGAACTAGAAGAAAGTTGCCAAAAAATGTGTTTGAAAAAATATCCTCTGGTGGGATTAACTTACGTCCTGTTCCTACTATATGCTAAAATATTACGTTATGATCAACTATGCTACATGATAAATGATTAATCATAGCTAGATTTGGATTGCACGAATTCATATCTTAAGAATCTATTTCTAGAGAAAAATCAACTTCTCTCAGTCAGGTTTGGACTCAAACTCACATGCCCTCTCTATCCTAGCTAGTACTTTTCTAATTAAGCAACCGAGATCTCGACCACTCCAATTTATCCAAGTATATCTTAAGCTGACGCCAGCACAATCTCCTCATGTTCTAGGTCCTAACTACCTACAACTTGAATTTTAACTTGTAATATTGTATATAATTTAATATTTGAATAAAACACTTTTTTTACGGATTTTGCGCATAGTTTATTTTATATTTTATTCTTTTTTAAGCAATAATTTTATATTTTATAAATCCGTTAAAAAGGGTTTTATTCAAATGTGTAACGTGCGCGGAAGTGTAAGAACTAAATAAAGTAATAATAACTTCAGATATAACAAATGTAGCAGGAGTGTTAAATAATAAAAAAAAATCAACCATTTTTTATCATTCTCCGTAATTAAATATCATATTTTATTTATTTCCAATTGGAGTAATTCCATATTTCATCAAAAAATCTCAATTCGTTCTCAGAATGCAACAAACTCAAGACATTTTATTCCACATTATGATCAGATCACGAACCAACTGTGAATGCCTGTGTTGCGGTTAGCCCAACCCAACCGATTAGGCCGTATTTAGCAACACCATGTGTACAACCTTATAAGTATTTGCCCTAAGCCACTATCGTTTGGTCACGCTTATGCTTTGAACTATCATTTGCTAATTTTGGCAAGGAATTGAGCAATACAAGGAAATTAAAGTACGTAAGAATATATGAATGTAGCCTAATTATCCATATTTAAATTCAATTAAGAGATTAGGAAAACAAGGAAGAAGCAAGACGCAATGGAAAGTCAATCCACCGGAGACTATAGTGCAGTAATATTATGCCGCGGTTTTGGATTTGTATAAAAAAGCAATGTTCCAGAGTTTCGCACAGTAGCAGACGAAGATCAAAAAGGACTACGAAATTCAATTTAATAACGCGTGAATCTATTATTAACTCAATTACCATTAAACCCATCTAGTTTGCGAATTTGCATAGCTTGTATTAGGACAATGCATAAGCTCCGCTACTCATAAACTACGTAACTAACATGAGCTATCTACAATTTGCAAAACAGACATGCAAGTTTCGTGATTACCAACAATAATTCAGTAACTAACAACCACGTGCAATAATTACTAAAGGCAACGACAATTGTCTCATCACTGTCGATAGTAAATGCTTCCAAGAACCATAGTTTCAACGTCAGGTTCCCATGGTTTGGGAAATGGGACATTAACACAATGCACAATCGCACTGACATGAGCTGACGACCTTGGAAAGAGAAAGTCTGACGGTGTATATTCTTACAACAGTGGTAAATGTAACAGATATGTTGACGATGTGTAAAAATTAGAGGAATATGATTCCATAGAAAGTAAAACGTCACATGTATGAAAAAGGTTTATACAATATAATAATAAAACAAAACTATTGATGTCGATAAGTATGCAAATCTTTTCGAGAATTACAAAACAAGACACTGTGATATTTTGAAAATATTAATAAGGCTGATTATTTATAGTTAACGTTTTGGAATTTGAAACTAATCAATGCAATAATTACAATAATAAGTGTATAACATTATAATTAAAGTGTGTACCATCCCAAAAAATATTGATTTTATTATAATGTCTTGACTGTTTTTCTTTCTTCGAGTGCCTCTCCACTACTACAGGTTGGCTGTCAGCTCTGCGTATCGCTTCTTGTCTCTCGCGAGGCGAAAAAATTCCTCTAAATTGTTGGTACCGGTCCATTGCCTGATGTTGCGGAGTCAGGATAACTTTCCCCTCAATCGTACCCACCATAATTGTCTGGAAGAGATGGTAGCGTTCATGTCTCAATACATGTCCCAGATAGGCTACCTTTCTTTTCTTAACGAGTGTCATGAGTTCTCGCGATTTTTTGACTTCCTCGTTCGTGACCCATCAAATACGCAGCATATGGCGGTAAAGCCACATTTCTAAAGCATCTAGTTTTTAGCATGTTTGTTCTTTGATAGTCCACACCTCACGACCATAGAAACTGTACTGTAGAAACTGTTTTGACTATACTAATATCCTATTCATTATTCCCTTAATTTAAAACATATGGCGTAGACTCGTTAAAGAAGATAAATATTTTTATTTCACGCACCTTATCACGATAACACTTAAAGCGGTTAAGTATTATCTGTAACACTTGAGCAAACAGCTCGTGCCTTGACCCGATGAACTAATTTATAAAAAAGACACCTGGATAATTATTTGATCATATGTTTCTGTTTCTTTTACCGATACCGGTGTTACTTTAAATAATCTATATGGGTTCTTTAAGAGGAAATCTTGGAATTACTGGCATATCATTTAGTCGTAAACTGCAGCTATTAAAGGTAAGCTATTTTAAATAGAGTAAAACACAAATTCCATGATCTAAACCTTCTTTAAATAAACCTTACCTATTCCTAAACTTTCGTTTGCTAAAATATTTTTAGAATAACCTGCTCTATAAACTAAAATGCTGTTTATTACTAATGCAATTGTTCGAATTTTAATATAATATTAATATCTGGTTTACACGTCACGAATTCATAAATACAGTCTATTGAGAGCAATACTTCAAATTATCTGTCTTACATCGTTCTTGACCTATGTATGCTGACCGCTTAAGAATCTAAATAATCGTATAAGAATATTCAATTGGAACATTATTAATTCATACTTTGCGTCGACATTTAAATGCAATTGGATTTCCAGACATATTTATTAAGATCAATGTTAGTTACATTCTATTCATTGACTTACAAATTAGGTGTTTAAGGTATGAAATGTAATATCATTTTAGAGTTGGCACTTTAATGTTTTGCGAATGTTTTTAAAGCATTTTATTTATCAACGATTTATCGAATATTTAGCTCATTAAAACTGTTCTTGATATTGAAATCATTGTTTTATTAGTTTTAGACCTGTTGGCGAAGCTTCTGATAGTTTCATATATTAAAAATAGATTAAATACACTTATCCGGTAGAATATTTTCACAAGAGCAGTGTTTTTCCTGTAATTCCACTATCAGATAAATATATTCAATATCATTTTAGAATTATTATGACGTTAACAAGATCCCTTTGTAAAAAAACCGCATTATATCTAATTATATATATATATATATATATTTAACTAATTGAAGTAAAATTTGACGAACGTATGGTGCAACGGTAGTGCTTCTGCCTTTCTTTTTCTGCCGATGGTCCTGGATTCGAGACCCGTCAAGGGCAATTGTTTGTGTGATGAATACGAGCATTTATAACTGAGTCACGGGTTTTTATATACATTTCTACAAATATTATATAACTATGATCATATATGTATGTCTATCCGTTGCCCTAGTATCCTTAACACAAGCTTTAAAGTACTTGCTTTGGGTTAAGCAAATTGCTGTGAATGTAAGAAATATATCATATATTATTAAGAACAACAAAACATTTAAAAAAAAGTTGTGTTAACAACTTTTTGGCAGATTTCAATGGGAGTTTTTTTTGACAACGATGTCATACCAAATAATCAATTGTGCATACTTCAGGGTATTTAATGTACGCATTAACTTCAATCAATATCGCATTAATTACAATGAACATCAATTTCGCATCTCCTACTACAGCCTCTTCTCATTAATTTCGCTTTTTAAACATCAAAGAAGCTTCAACGGGCTAATTTATTCGGCAAAAAACTTGAAAAAGGGACACCATTAATGATGACGGAGGAATTCACTGGACCAGGTGACCTAGGGCTATATACGTTGGTAATTGGGTCCAAACTGGATTCCATACGAAATTCACTTTCGAAGTACTTTCTTTTGTTTTTGCTATGCCTTGTCAAATGAGTCTTGTATTTAAATTGTATAGCGATAATAAAAGGTTGAAACTACATTTTAATGAGTTTATTTGAAAGTTGACCAACATTAATAGGATGATAGCAGACGCTGATTTCACCTGTAACTTGCATTCCCAATCATCTTTAAATAGTCAGAATCATCTGCCAATTGAAGGTCAAATAAAGAGGGAAATACACATTTTTTTTTGGTAAAAATTTGGTCACAAATACACCTGAGAGCAAAGCCCGAAAATACTACCACGGCATACTGCAGAACTTTCCGCCCTAGAATGAAATGGTAAAGTTTTAATCAAATCAGTCACCAATTAACACATCAATTTTATCAGAATCTAACTAAAATTGTGTGCTAGAATATGTTTCTTTCTGTAGACAAAACCTATTTAATATATATCTACCTAACTATTCAAACGGTGTTTGTAAGCTAAACACTTCTGTCATGTCCTTTTCTAGCGAAATTAGGAGATCTCACACTTATATTTCTGTTCTTTTTAAAATACAGCGAAATGGAGTAAAATGCTTTCCAAAATGAAATCTTTTTTCATTGCTCTCGCTTTTATCAAATAAAAATATCTAATCAAAAAATCTGCAAGATATGGATAAGTAATACGGTATTTACCGACAGATTATTGTATGCGGATAACTTTTATATAAAAAGCCATGGAGTCGTATTAATTAGAATAAAACACTTTTTTACGGATTTTTGCGCATATTTTATTTAATCCTGACGTTTCAACTCCTTTACAGGAGCCGTAATCACAGGATGACTAAGATGATGGTTGTCATGTATTTTCTACTACCTTCACAATATTTTAATCGGGCACGTTCCTAATTATTAAAATTATTTTATATAAATTAAATTGTTTTATTTTTATTTTTACATTTTATTTAGTTATTAAATTAAATTCTATTAAATTAAATTAATTAAATTAAAAATAAAACATGCGCAAAAATCCGTAAAAAGTGTCTTATTCTAATGTGTTATGTGCGCGGAAGTGTAAGAACTAAATGAGTCGTATTTTTTTTTTTTATAATCTTTCTAATAAACTTTTTAAAAATGGCTCCATATTTTATTTTTGTTAATTAGTAAGTCGAACTAGTCGAGAACTCAGTTGCTGGCTGGTAGTCAAATTATCTACATGTAATAGTGTATTAAAATTTTAAAAAACATCAAGATGTGTTGAATATACCTACTGATATTACAAAACCAATCATTCTATATAAAAAGTTATATCACCATTTTAAAATTACATTACTCCAGATGGGCATAGAACTAGCGGTCTGTACAAATAATCATGAATGCCTTGATTAGTCGAATACTTGATTACGAGGAGCAACAAAGAAAGTCAATTGGTTCCTGTCAGCCTTTGTTTCGCCGCCGCTGTCAATTGTTCGTATTAGTGTTTCCGCGCATCTGGCCCTGCGTGGTTATTTCAATTGGTAAACAAAAACTCTTTTAATTACACTGACCTTTGTACCAATGTCGTTTAATTTAACATTGTTTTCTGAGGTCGTTTTAAATTTGCTGATTTCACAGTATTAGTCGAAAGTGGTCGTTTTGTAAAAAAAAATGTTAATTAAGTTTAACTGACTGACAGATTATTTTAATATTACCAATAGCACAGTAAGCATTGTAAGGTTATAGATACTGATAGATATCATCATTTA
Organism: Calamotropha paludella; assembly: GCA_927399485.1. NCBI lineage: Eukaryota > Metazoa > Arthropoda > Insecta > Lepidoptera > Crambidae > Calamotropha > Calamotropha paludella. The sequence goes on along the minus strand of OV656823.1, from coordinate 4,839,478 downwards.
CGTCCACTGCTAAACGGAATGAGGCTGAAACTAGCAGCAGAAAAACAGCAGCTTTTTGCAACGACCAAATATTCTAGAATTTTTTGAAACATTTCAACATGTATAATTTAACATTCTAGTAGCTATTCAATAGGGCTATTCAATTATATTCAAGAGGGCTTGAATAGCTACTAGAACATGTCCCCAAAAAGTTCTAGAAAATTTGGTCGTTGCAAAAAGCTGCTATTTTTCTGCTGCCAGTTTCAGCCTCATCTTAACGGAAGCGTCCATCTAAATATGGGAGGGTTTTATTATCATCTCCACGCATTGGCAGACCATAATTCACCAAACACTGCTGCACATTTTGTGGTCTGAAGGAAGTGTACGATGGTCGCATCCAGTATCACCAGTAGTTTTCTTCTTGTCCGGACACCACATGGCGCGAAGTGGGTGACTATACATATAAGTAATATTCATACTATCCGTTTGTTTTTAAAATAAATGACAAAAAAATATAAAAACACATGACTCAAAACTAAAATCGCAGAATGTATATAAGGATGATTCGGGTAGCCCTAACGGTGCGTTACGAGCTGGACTTCCGGGACTCCCCGTAAATATTTGTATAGTATTCGTTGAAAATACAATAATTGATCTTTGAGGGAACTTTCGAACAATACCGCATTTCTATAATTAAACTAATAAGCGCGTAACTATATGTTATCACTATTAACAAACTACATAGATTCGGCGTCCTACTTAGTCTTAGAGTCAGGTTGTGGTTAAGATAAGGCCGCCATATGGTTGTTTGGGATTTATAGTTACTTAAGTCTTAAGTAACATAATGAAGCACTTATAACAACAATGGTCGTATATATGAACGACCTTCGTATGGCCGACTGTGACGCCTGTTGTATAGGGTTGTCAACCCCGATAAAGTTTTTTTAAATTATGATAAAACAAAGAATGCTCTTTGTAACAATAGTCGGTAAAGACTTAGTATTAGTCTCAGCATAGTGCTGGAACAAACTAAACGTTTGTCGGCCTAATTTTAAGAACGTGTTCCCAAAATTTGGGAAAATTTATTATATTTTATACTAGGTTTATAATCTACCGAATTCGCAATTTGTGTCCTAAATCGAATTAGATTAACATTTAGGTATAGAACTAAATTTAAAACGAAATTGTTTTATCACACCTATTCAAAGTCGTTTTGAGTGCATTTATTGCATTATTATTTTGATACAATATGTTCCTTTGGCATGGTCATTTAATTTCTTGTTTAACTATATCTGACAAACCTGTGAACTCAACACTGATATAACCGATCTGCAGATTAAATAATTGTAATTCTTCTCAGTTAACCAGTTCTCTCTGGTAAATATTAGTAATCACGAAATCACGAATGCACTGTTTTTCCAGATGCTGGGAAAATGCTGAGAAACCTTGCTTTGTTTTTAGATCTCTCGCATTCATGGGATTGTACAGACATAAAAACAAATTATTACAGCCACTCAGTATTTGTTGACATTTAAATCGCTGTTTTGTCCATCTTATAAAACAAAAATATTATACAAAGAGAAACCTGTACACAAGTACTGGCATCTACCTCAACTTTTAGTTTCTCAAGTACATTTTTTAGTTTCCAGTAAAATTAATAATAAATTTAGCAAAGCTTCATTGGTATTTATTCTAGGATAATGTTATATAGTTTACATAGTAGTATGTAATTATGAAAGATTATAAAAGTTTAAAAATTTTCGTTTATTTAACTACATAACTTTAATAGTTTTTGAATGCAAATGTTTGCTATCGCATGTATAGGCTTAGCGTAGGCAAAATATTAAAATGAATCTCAATGCGAGAACAGCACGCTGTATCGGTTTTCTAATACTTCGTTTATTTGTTTGTTCGTTGCGAAAAAATAGCAAATACTTTTTACATTGCTTAAAATTTGTTTTCTTTGTACTTATACCTATTTATTGAAGATTTCTTTAAGTCAATTATGTACTTGCCAAAATTAAATATTGAGTCACAAATTAATAGCTACGCTAAATTAAGACTTCAATTACAAAATGCTCTTGATAGATTAATCATCCATCAGAAGATGGTGAGTTAAGGCGATGGACAGACAGAAAGGTCGTTTGAACTGTGATGTAAGTATTAATTATAAACAACGATGTATGTAACGATAAGAGTGTCAAGTGGGAGTGCTCATTTGAATTTTAAATATAAATGGACACGATTGTCCTAATCTTCTATGGCTTGATATTGGCTCCACATGTAATGCACTTGCACTGGAAAATCAGGGCTTAACCAAAGAATGCAAACATTTGTCGCGTGCAGTTGTGCGCCTAAAATATGATCCTACACTTTACTAGCAAGTACTAAAAACGATCTATCATTATCATCACGTTTACTCAATAATCGTGGGATCATCTATACTTTCCTCCTGTAAAAGCTCCTTTTTTCGTTTGCTAGCAACATCGCAAGTTCTGAGCGAAATCGCTTGGATCCCAGTAGCCTTAATACACTGTTGTTTCTCCAAAGCAAACATTGGGAACGATAAGCTATATGTATTAAGTTTCAATGTATCAAGTAAATTTATATAAAAAATGTCTTCTTTTATACCTAATACATTGGTATGGTTATAAAAACAGTAAACATCTCGTCAAATACTATTATTTAAACTTTGTTAATGGTGATCAATCCACACCTTAGTTATTTAACTCTTAATTAGACGGTTTTTTTTAAATTTGTAAAATTGTAACTAATTTTGGTTCTTAGCTTGTAGGGGACCCTAGAAAAAATATATTAAAACATCTCGTCAAATTACCATTATTTAAACTTTGTAAATGGTGATCAATCCACACCTTAGTTATTTAACCCTTATTTTGTCGGATTTTTTTTTTAATTTGTAAAATTGTTACTAATTTTGGTTTTTAGCTTGTAGGGGACCCTAGAAAAAATAGATTAAAAAATCTACCTATTTCAATTTTCTGTTATAATTACAGCACCCAGAACTCTAGACTAGTTTCCGACGGAGATTTTTTTTTATTCAACAGGAAGTATACTGCACGACGTCGAATTAAGGGTTAAAGTACTCGTATTTCAATAATTCGATTATTTCGTCACCACTATGGGATCCCAATTAACACAGTGCCCTTAAGGCAATAAATTACAAATTGAGTATTTTAAATAACAATCATCGTCTTTGATTAGTGCCACTTGATCCTACAAGCAACCAAAGCATTTTACACAATAAATCAATACACTTCAAATAATATAAGCATTATAATATTCCCAGTAATGAAGCCCCCTCCGGGAGTGACGTCACTAAACCTGGTTCTATAAATATCCAAGAGCGTACTTCAGGTGGTGTGTAGTCAGTACGTTTCTAACATAACCTCCCGGCCGGCCGATGTATCCATGTAGGATTCACCAGCTACCTCCCTCGCGACCGGAGGGAAAAAAAAAATTATCCCACAACTTGTTCGCCTCCCGCTTCGAGCGAAGGTTTACTTGGTCTATCGTAGATCATAATATTTATATAAATATATAAATATATTTTTAATTCCGCTCCGCTACTGAAACTTGACTACTTACTCAACTGTATTTGTTTAAGAACTTATAACAGTATATTTAAATGAACTAAGTGTTATTTGGGTGATTCTCAGTTAAGAGGTATTTTCGACGGCCAAGCCAAAAAAATCATTATATTTGGAAATTATGGTCTAAAATCTTAATAATTTCAATTCACTAAATGTGTTCTAAATTGTCACTTAAAATTATATTCTAAATGTGCATAATTTACTTACAATAACAGCACAAAGAGGAAAAACATCTCTCCCCTGGTCTGTCCCCTAACCGTTTTTTTTGTAAATCAGTAATTTTGAGTCTATTGAAATTAAATTATTACTTTTCTATCTGTAAAAACATGAACCCTGATAACTTAGTTACAGTATGTAGCCATTAAATTCATTTATATTTGCACTTTTATAAAAAATATTAATCGCAAACTTTGTCCTCTGAGTTTCGTGTCTCACCCCCTGGCCTTAGGTTTAGTTTGAAAATCGTATTTGTTTACCATAGTCTGTGGTAGTTTTGACCTTGAAGACACCAAGTGTCACGTGAAGTTACCAGCAAGCGCTGCACAAGCCGTCCGCGCGACTATTTTTTTGGCCATTTACGCAACGGTGCTCGATGAGTGCAGCCGTGTTGAGTGATCGAAGTATTTACCCTGGTAAGTTTTATTTCGTATTTATGTGTTTAAATACTACAATATCTATATACATTTATGTTAAATAGTGCTGCAAACCTTTTATTTATTTGTAATCTTTGTAAAATTAGTAGTTTTACGGCAATTTTAGATTTTTAACGAAAATGTCTCTCCCCTGTCATATTTCCCCTGGCTGCTATGGTGCCAGAGGAGATACCAAATGTCCAGGGGAGATACATATGCGTCCAATTTGAGTAACAGAATGCTTAAAAGCACATTACAGATTAAACCACGCGACTTGATTATGGACTTGGAGTCGAAGATGCAAAAGTTCTTCCACCACGAACTAAATAAAGTGCATCAATACAACGCTATGCAAACAAAACAACAATGCCTTACTGAATATGACGCCATTATACACGATGATTTTAGTGAAAATTATCAGACAAAATATGCTGAGGAAATTCAATTCTTCCATTTTGGAGGATCCAGACGACAAATAAGTCTACACACCGTTGTAGTCTACACTAACGCTGGGGAGAGCCAAAAACTGAATGTTACTGCTCTTTATCAAAAAATTTGTCGCACTCGCTTCCTGCAATTTGGGCCTATTTGCAGCCCATTCTTGACAGTTTACCAACTACTGTCACACCAGCTTGCACTTTCTGAGCGATGGCCCCGTTACCCAATATCGTAACAAATTTAAAGGTTTTGGCAACAATGCTCGTAGAATTTTACCCGAAACTACAAAACTTTACATGGAACTATCACGAAGCAGGTCACGGAAAGGGGGCTGTCGATGGAGTGGGTGCGACTTGCAAAAGTGCGGCTGATAGACAAGTCGCATGTGGCTCCGATATTGCATCATTAGAAGACCTAGCCACAGCCATTAAGAAGACCTGTCCTCATATTAAAGTTTTTATTATAGACGACGCCGACATCACGCAAAATGAAGAAAAACTTGGATCCATTGGTGAGATCAAAACGTTTTCAGGCACACTAAAAGTTCATCAAGTTACCGGTTGCGTATTTAAACCCAATTACTTGATATTGAAAAGTTTGAGCTGCTTTTGTGACACTGAGGTATGCAGTCATTTTAGATTGGGTACCATGGACTTTCCACAAGCTATTCTAGAATCTCGTCTCCATGTTGATGAAGTATATAGCACTAGTGATTCAGATGACGAACCACTAATTATATAAGCATCAAAGAAACGAATGCAGAAATCACAAGAATCGGTACACCATCCAGGGTTAGCGGCTAAAAAGACGAGACGTTTGAAAGATAACCCAAAGCCCTCAACATCAGGCAAAAAAACATTATGCAATGGGGATTTTGTTTTAGTTAAACTTCAAAACAGAAACACAGAATATCGTTATGTTGCAATGTGCACTGGAGTTGAAGAAGATGATGAAGTTCAGGTTGTCTTTTGTGAAATCTGTGACGATACTGGATAGAACTTTAAAATAAATGACAAAGATATCTCCTTCATCACCTGGAATCAAATTATAAAAGAATTGCGCCTGCGCCTAATTTGAAATGAAAGGTCAACGCCTATCATATGCCTTTAAAGAACCAATTGATGTCTTTGAACGCGGCTTTTAGAGTTAGTTTTTTTAACTTGTTACACGCCAATATGTTTAAGTATAGATTTCAAAACAAACACACTTTTGTACATAGTTCCTAAAAGTATAAGAGATTTTTGTTTCTTTTTATTTCATTGTTTCCTATTGATGATTGAATTTTATGTTTTTTTACTGTGATTTACTATTATGATATTCAACTGAAGTATTCAAAAGAGAGCTCACAGCTCATAAAAGTCTGATTACCTTAAATAATAAATAAATTAATAATATTAACTATGTGTTTTTATTCCTTAAAGTCTCTTCCCTGCTCACAAAAGTATCTTTCCTGTTCATCTTGTCTCTACCCTGTACTCAGTATCTCCCCTGGTATCTCGTAACACGAGAATAAATTAAAAAAATGACTGATCATCTCAAATTCATATTAAAATCATCTGTCTTGATAAAAGTAGTGGTATAGTTATATAAATATCGACACTTTTTGCTGTGCCGCTGCTTCCATACAACCGATTACCTCTTAACTGAGAATCACCCATTTATGTATGATTGCTGCAATACTATAATTCAGAAAACACTGCTGTTCATTTTGTGGTTCACGAGAGGCGTATGGTGATTACCTCAGGTATCATAAGTGTCTTTTATGGCACACTTAAGTGTAAAGAGTTTATTTATTTATAAGAAGGTATGCCTTCAACAGCGCTACATATTACACAATAACAACAAAAATTTCAATAGTTTTGGTTCAAACATGTTCGCCTATTATAGGTACACACAGCATTCATCTTTTCTTGAGTGGTTACAAAATATAGCTTCTGTTTACTAAATAGATACCTACTCAAAAATGGAAATCTGAATAATATTCTAAGCTGATTATAATTCAAGTATTTTAATTTCCAAGGTTTTACCTAGATCTACTATTACGTCATGTTTCTAGAAACTTATAAGAACCTTGTTACGAAACTAAGGTCACCGAGTGATTCAATCGATCGACATTTTATCGATATCAATATCGACAATTATATTTTTGCTGTAAGGTCACGTTCTTAGATTATTTACTGACGACACCGAGTTGAAATAAGCAACTACTTAAAGTCATAAAAGATGTAAATACATTTCTTTTAATTTATTGCATTTTAGTGTTAGAATGTTGTCGGTAATAAAAACAAATCTTATTTTTTATGACAATAAATGATATGATCATGACTTGCATTGTACATTCTCGGAGCCTTTTTCACTGTTATCAGTAGTGTATTTGCCGTAGCATTTGGCTTCGGTTTGATAGCTTAGTGAACAGACGTGATTGTTTTGTAGAATTGGCTTATCAGAAGGCCCAGCTTTGAATATTGTCTGAGTTGAATTTTAACACGTTCTATATACATACCAAACACTTATAAATAATTACTTAATACAAAGAACGGAAACATCAAAGTTATGTGAAGTAAATCATTATTACTAATGTAAAGAAACATAGATTATATTCATCCGTGACTGATTAATAAAACCATGGCGGATATCGACATTGTCTTTGTCGATATCTTGGCTGTACTGCTCTCGATCTAAACTTATTTTGCATTGGCATTAAGGCTTTATAGGCCACCGTCATATCATCGTGTATTCTTCCCAATTTATGTTTATGTAAAAGTAAGTTCTCGCGGTGTGAGGCAGTCGATTTGGAAAAGAGAGGTTGTAGATGTTCCGTCTGTCTTCTTTGCCAATACATCATAGTTAGCTAACAGCTTACCATCAGACTGAATGAATAGTGTAAACGAGCATGAGTTATCCGATCGTTTACTCAAAGCAACTGGGAGTGAGTGAGACAAATGCACTTAATTAAGAGACAAAGAAAAAGGCCGCATTACAAAGTATAGCGAGCTTGTGTAGCCACAAAAAGGTCGCATTGAGAATGTTTCATGAATATCGTTCGAAAATCTGCTTTAACACATTTTGTGGTTGCAGTGCAGAAATTAAGGCAAGTTGAGTTATTCTCGTCAACCATAATTGTTTATTAAAATCAAATTAAAATATAAACTGAAATATGGATATTAAAAATATTCTAATATTGCCTAATATTAGAAACTTTAAAAACATTTTCTTTTTCAAAACTAGTATAGAGTAGTTGTCATAATATTAAGGCAAAGACATTTATTTCCAGAAAAGTTTCCGTTTGAAGATAAACTTTTTATTCATGACCTCATATATATTCTTTTTTTAATTGAGCATATAGAATGCATTCATTAATAATCAACAATTATGCTATGGCTTTGTAAGTCCTACATTTCGGCAGACCTTATACCGCAAACCGCAAAAAATCTCGGCAAGGACTGTGTTTTTCTTTCTTTAATTTGTTACACAATGTATTGAATTGAGGAAACATTACTAGCTCTAATAAAAATGCGTTTGAAAATTTTATTCAACAAAATATTAATAAAAGAAAAAGTATAAACTCCAAGCATCTGTGTCTTTTAAATAATCATCAATTCTATATAAGCATTTTCTCATTAGTGTTAACTATTTTACATCTAACCAAAAATGAGCCAATGAAAATCTAAATCTTGGAAGATCAAATTTATTTTTGTTTATATATTGCTGAGCGTCGTATCGTATTTATATTTTTAGATAAAGTATTGTAATTATCACATATATTTTTTTATAGATACAGAGAAACTGTGCTTAATCAGGTATAGGTAGGTATGTATTAATGAAAATAAGTATTATATTATCATTACTATGCTATTCATAATTATGTAATCGGGTTAACCCCGTTTCATTATTTTTATATTTTTTTATATATTTTATGCATTTTCAATGCGATATTATAAGATAAATTATTATAATAGAAAAATACTAGAAAAAATCGACTCGGCTCACAAGTGAATTCTCAGTCAGGCGGGAATCGAACCCGCAACCTTCGGAAATCCTGTCCAATGCTCTCCCAATTCAATCAGTCAATCAATTCAATCAAATCAATCAATCAATTCAATCAAATCAATCAATTGGGAGAGCATTGGGCCGGATTTGAAAAGGTTGCGGGTTCGATTCCCGCCTGAGAATTCACTTGTGACCAGAGTCAATTTTTTCTAGTATTTTTCTATTATAATAATTTACCCGTTTCATTATGTTGAACTAAATAAATATTACTTAGATATAATATATTAATGACATTAGCTTTCTTATATTTTATCCGAACTCGTTCGTTTATTGAAATGAAAACTTTAGAAGTAAACGGTTTATTTTAATGTTTTCATTATATCCTGACGTGTGCATTTGCCATAAAGTGTTTGTCACTAAAGAATATTTCATTAACAATTACAGGTCTCGTCAATCGCGTAGGAGAGGCATTGTTCTCTAATCGATGAATAATCACCCATTATAAAATTAAATTGACAAATTAGTATCCTATATAATTACAAGTAGGAACCAGCTGGATAATTGGGTGTGAATGATTACATTGTAATTAGTTAATGCATTTTGCACTTGTACTTGTTCGACTGCTATTTCGATTATATAAAAGACGATTTGGGAAATTTCATGAAAAACGAGTATTTCAAAGGTAAGTATATATTTTTATATTTTTTATTCTTTTGAATTTTGCAAATGATGACAAGTTAAGTAAAACAGTTATTTTTATAAAGGTTATTAAACATAAATTATTATAATCTTATAAGATCGCATTGAAAATGCATAAAAAAAAATATATAAAAGTTATTAAACATGCTTCAAACACATTATTTGATATTTTCATTGACCACTTGTAAGCTATTCCGTCCTTCCGTAGTCGACGAGGATCGAACTAAGTCCGCTTGGTTCAAAACTCACATGTTAACTAATAAACTACTGTCGATAAATATAAATGTTCAAATCAAAGTTATTTATGTTATGTAGGTACGCTTTCTATGCTTATTGGTGTAAATGTAAAAAGTATTACCATATTATGGAATCGTTAGTTAGTAATTTGGACTTCTTAAGAGATTTTTTTTTTTTTGTTATTTAAACAGTTAAAAATTAATATAAAAAAGAATTTAACTTGACCTTTGTGTCGGCGGGACTCGAACCCACATCTCGCTAAGTGGGTGAGCACTGTTCTTGATACAAGCCAATTTTTTTCTTCTAATAATTTATTTAGGTTTAAATTACTGGAGCATTTAAATAAAGCGGTTCCTTATAAAACTAAGATAATTAAATCTCTCTTATCGTCCATACCTCTTAATGTATTTCATATATTGTGAACTTTTAATATGTTTCATAAATTGTGTTGTTCATCCATTACCTAGTAAAACATTTAGAATATTGTATAACCTAATTGTATCCGGCACTGCTTTGAATTTCATTGAACTCGATAACTGTCCTTTTATTTGTTATTATTATCTTCATTTAGTAGAAGTTTAAATATGTGATCAGAATTTGTTTATTTTTTTTCATAATCTAGTCTATGGTCATTAGAATTGTCCTTTACTCTTGATAGAAATAAGAATTAATCCTCCTTATCAGTTTCCACGTGATTGTAAATACAATTTGTTTAAAATAAAACCTTTTTAAAGCAACCTTAGGCATTTGTTATTTATTTGCTTACGGTTATGCAAAAAATGTAATATAAAATTTCGAAAGGTACAGATACCTATTTGACAACCCCGTATTTGTTTCTTAGTCTGTATCACAGAAATTATAAATATGCTGTGTAACTATGACAACTGTAAAGGTTAGCTCGATCCCGAGATGACTGCATCGTAGGGCTGTGCAGCTGCTATGGATTAGTTCAAATCACTTTGTTCACTATGTGTTGTCACTTTTTACTTTAGTAATCTCTTTTATGAATTCTTCGTTAGTTTGCAAATCTTTTTAGCGCATATCGAGGCAGCCTTTAATTAAGGCGACACTTTGAAATGTGTTTCAAAGAATGATGTGTATATAGATAATTCTTTGAAACATGTTAATATCACAACTTGCTCGTGTCAATGCTCAAGTGTGACTAAATATATCCCAAAAAAACTAAAAACAACAAATACTACCGATAACAACACGTTACAGTACAAAAAATGCAACAGCAGGATTAAGTCATAAATTACATGTCTCGTCATAAATTAGGAACCTGTTAAAACTTGTGTAATGAGAGCCGACGATTCCTTTGTTGTCGTTTAAACAATAGTAAAAAGCCATATAATTTATTAAATTTTTTTACCGCATGTAGTAAGTAATGTTTCGCTTTGGTCAAAAACAGGTATGCTTCCAAACTTTTGGACGGTAATAATTAGTGATGGTCTTGTTGGATTTCTATAATAAACTCCTCTTCAGGTTTTTGCCCCACTGCCGGCGATAAAGACAATTGAGCTACAATCGTTAGTGGAATAAGTGCCCTAAATTTGAAAAAGGTGTAGGTATAATGCGGTTTAAAACTGTTTATCTTTTTCTTTATCGAGAAAGTAGGTATGTTATTAAAAGTGTTTCTGTAAACAACTGACGTCTCAAAAGTGACTCATGTTCTGTTATCAAAGAATGGAAATGTTGGTATCGCACAGCAAAATAAATATAATCAATCTATATACTAATTAGTAGATAAAAAAACAATCGACATAATTACATAAAGAAACATATCAAAGTATTTATTCAGTAGTCAGCCACTTTATTGGTACAATAAGCCTCATATACTCGATGTCTCGATCGATGCACAAATAATTAGTTTCATTATTCAATCTCATTTGTCGTAATTAAAAAAACACATTTGTGATATTTATCTGTATTATAAAACACTAGTTTTATTTTAGAAAGCCGTTTTTTGCTGACCCTACGTATAGCTTCTCTGACATACTTATACTTTTCTAAAATAACGAGCTTTAATTTTTTGCACGGAACCCACATTCTTTTACTAAAATTAAAGAAGCCCATATTAGTCCTAATAACATCTGTTACCTGCCAGTGAAAGTACCCTCAAAATTGGTACAGTCAAGCACCATATAAGGAACAAACAAACAGACAAAAAAGAAAATTGCTTTCTTGTTATGAGTACCATATACATATATACTTTCACATGCATTTGCATATATAAGTAACAAGCTTATATCTAGGAATTACAAAGAGATATTTTTATTTTCTTTATAATTAAAGGTAATTTATAGTTAAATAGTGTTGTAACATTTTTTTAAGTTAATATATCATTCGGTCATTACCAAATAAGAAAAACTATTTTTTATTTTAAATGCAAATAAATTAGTAATTATGTAAGTAGGTACTAAAATTCCGCAACGTTTAAACAAAGCATTCAACGATAATTCTTTAAAAAGTTATGTGGCGATTTTTCTGTATTTCTTTATCTTATCTAAAACAACAGATAGCAAAACACATACAAGAGTTATTATCTTTTAAATGTCCATGTATTCAATTACAATGGCCGGTCGTTGCCTTGGGAATAGAAAGGACATTAACTACCATTTAATTTTACCATTATTAACACACACTCAATTAAGGTTATGTTTCTTGAATAAGTATAAAAATAACCTATTGTTTACTGGTAGTTGGAGTATGTCATCTCTTGAAACATAACTTAGGTGGGTCGTCACGTTCGCTAAAATATGCAAAGCGATGGCTGGTTTATGCGTCATGCTCGTGAACGGGTGCTATTATCGACAATTACCTGTATTTAAGATATTGTGCTGCTTTCAGATAAGATATGTGTTGATTTTTTAAACTTACTTTTTTATGTCATAGCAATATTTAAGTATAGTTATATAAAACAAACAGGACCGATCGTTGTGGAGATCCTTGGGAGGCCTTTGTCCAGCAGTGGGCGTCGTACGGCTGATATGATAATGATGATATAAAACAAATACAATGTTATTGATAAAATTAACGATGTTATGAAACCATAACACTGCTATTACTGTGATAATAGAATAATATTTTTTTTGTAGATTATGTATAGGTACTGACGATGTTATAAAATTCTAAATGTGGTTACTTCTGGACAAGCTGTCAAGTTTCTTGCGCCAATTCTTCTTGTCAGTTGAAAGATGCCTTGAATAGGTAGAAGTTAAAAGAACGATTCAAAATATTTTCAGCGCATTCGAATAAAATTATTTCATTAAAAAACGCAAATTATACTTAGTTGGCAACAAAAGCTTTGCTTATGATTATCACACAAATCTTTCTAGACCTTAGGCGCACATGTAAGAATATTTAAAAAATACCACAATATAATGCGTTTCAGTTAACATTTTAAATTTGGAACTTATTTTTATAGCATTAGGGTTTATCATACAAGTATTAACTCAAACGCAAAAGTAACGTCCGCACGTTTATATGTATTATCTTTGTCTTCTCTTATAACTTTTTTTTTTAATTTTTTTCTTTAAATAAATAATAACGATATTTATTGTTATGACAATATTACCTCTATGGATACAAAGTATCTTCTTATACAGTAGATGCGCAATAACTTCTCGTTAGAAAGGATCAAAGGTCTTTTGAAAATAATGACGCCTTTCATGAATTTCGCAAAGAACAGCAAAATCATTGACTACGAGTATGAGCATAACTGATTAGAATTAATTAATGTTATCTCAATAATAATTATCTGTTATATATTGTTTATGTTATTAAATAATTAAATTTTATGGACTTGTTGACAATTTTATACGTAATTGGGTGCTGTATATCTTGCTGCACTTTGAGCAACAAATACTTATTTTACGGTCAAGATGTCTTATACTTAAGTACAACGCAAAATATCGGAACAGCTAGATTATTTTAATTGGCGACGATTTTAAATATTTCGTGCAATGTTTAAAAGTTTGGAACAACGGTAGTTATCTTGATTTTGGCACCGACTGGGTTCGAGTCCCGGAAGGAGCCGATATTTGTGGGATGCATACGAACATTTGTAATTGAGTTTTATTTTTATAAAAGTTACTATACTTTGTCCAATGTAGGATGATACTTTTGACAGGTGTCACTTACTTATTGCTACGTACTAAGGTTGCGTTTGTTTCTTTATGTTTGGCTTGACATTGCAATAACAACTTTAGACCCTCTATATAGGTGTCAACTGTCAAAAGTATCATCAGTAGTTTTGAATGTAAAAAATATTATTATTGTTCTTTTTATAAGTTTAGATATTTCTAGCTATGTAAATAGTTTATATTTTTTATATATTTAGTTTATTTTATTTTTTTCTTATTACCGTAATATTTGAGGCTCCCTGCACGTCTATCCGAATGAAAAATTATTAGCAGAACCAAACGATAAATGAACCTGCTCCTTACTATCCAACATTCACAATCTTCTCTCTGTTTCTAATTTCTGTTTTAATTTTTAGAGAAAAGGGTCTGATACCTTGTAAACTTTATAATAAAAAAAGCTTTAGTCCATTACAAACAATATAAATTCAAATAGTACACCACGTAGGCTAGTATAAAGAAACACATATTTTTTTCACTTCACTTATCGAATATTTTTTATTTGTCTATTTAATTGTTACTTTGAGCACCTGTTACCACGGAAGTATGGTATGATATAGTGGTGCTTTGTCTTTGAGTAAGAAGGTTATACTCGAACGTTGCGGTTACTCAATAAAACGTAAACCATCGATGTGGGCTCGGTGAAGAAAAAATATGTATAGTTTATTGCTTTATATCTCACTATTGCTTCTTGTTATTCCGAGTGGTGATTCAAATTGAAAACCACATTTACGTATGAATACATACATAAGGCTGTGATTCTAGCCGCTGCTATATTGTGCTGAGCTCAGGTTTTGATTTTTTTTGTAACAACTTTTGATTTTGTTCATGTGTTTTCAATATCCAAATATAATGCTATTCATTAATTTGAGCCGTAAATGCTTTGAATAATATTGAAGAGCACTTTTTAAGAGATTAAAATTCACTTAAAAATTCAATCAAATATGTTATATAAAAATATAACATTAATTTTTTTATTGTAGTCTTTAATTAATCTTATATTTGAATGGGAAACGTGTTTATTTGCACATAAACTTCTTGTAATACGCGGTACAAATCATGCTAACTGTTATCAGTTACATAGACACTTGCATTTAGTTTGTTGCGCGAGTCATAATTACTTATCCCATTAACAACATTAGGAAAGCATTAATTAAAAAATATTAAGTGTGAACTTTAATATTTCCCCACATATAATAATGAAGTAATATAAATTAAACGCTTTGAAAGTTTATCAATTAATTAACTATAAACTAATGGAAATATTCAAGTGTTTTCCAAGTCGTTTTCATCAACAATAAACAGCTAGAATTACTTCTTAATTGCCCCTCAATAAACGGATGTTTATGATTAGGGTCTGTCATACAACTACAGGCCTGTGAAGGAAATATACTGGGTATAAAATGGTGGCTCGTAAAATACATCGACTCTTTAATGAGCTGTGTAAGCCAAATAGTAACTAAAACGCAACAACGAGAACGACTACAAAACAAGATAGATTGACTTACCAATCACCTTTTTTTTAAGAAATTGGAGATAATACATATAACAAGAGGATTGCAAATAGGCAACTAGGGTAAACGAAAACTGAATCTCCGTGTTATTATTTGAAATCTTTTTTGCCTTTTTTAGGCTTGATCGAACTCTAACCACACCAATTTCTGAGATCTCGAAAGAACCTCGTTATCCTTGAAAGCATTTGGGTTAAGAAAACAAAAACGAAAAAAGTTTTGAGGTAAAGATTATTGTTATAAGACTTTCCAGCTTTTGTTATGAAAAGAATGATTTTGTATACAGCTGTTACAGAAAAATACAATAGCTAGTTAGCTAAGTTTTGTTATTACAAACGTAATATATTTCCAATATTTTTATGGTATATTAGTGAGGTTAACGTATCTCTTGTCTTGCTCTTATGTTGAATAATCCGTAAAAACCGTCCACAGATTTTGGTTCATTTCTGCTCCATTTTTGCAAACGCAAATCAGAATGAGTTTTTAAAGGAACTTGATAGAAAGCTCTTTCCTTGTCAACATCCTTTGAAAACGTCACTGGTTTTCAAAACGTCCAACTTCTAAGAGACAATACAACTAGGTTAGGGTATGCCCCAGTTTGCGTCAGTGTCGGTGAACAGCCTTTACACTGTTGGTTTAAAGTTTATTTTAGACGTTGCAGAACTAGAAGCCTTAATATCCGCTGGTGTTTGTATGGTTTCTTTGACGGGAAATATGGGACAATTAGTGAAATGTAGCACGACAAGGGAACGTGGGGTTACACTTAGAAACAAGATAGCCGACTGTATGATATCAAAACGTCACTCAAAGCCGATGGCTGTCGTCATAAAATGTTTCGTAACAACTTGAAATTGAGATTTACGCTATGAAATAATTTCAAAACGAAACGCTTGATAGTTGCCTCTTGGATATAATTATTTATGGTAAAAAATTGACATGCTCTATTAATGGTTTTTTTGTTTACAACATTAAATGTAGAAACTCTTATTTTGGCTAAAAATGGCAACGAAATGAGTTTTCTTCAAAATTTTCTTTAATCTCTAAAATAAACCATATTGTAGTATAAATACTGAGACACTTCTCAAGGAAAGAACACCTTACAGCACACATTTATTGAATTTATTATACAATTTCTAGGTTATATTAACGTTATATAACCCAATATACAAACAGTTATAGCTTCCTTAATAGCTTAGTCAAAAACTAATTTTATAGCGAATTGTATAAGATACAAATTACTCTAATCATTTCAAAAAGAAGCAAAGAGAAAGAGGCCATTGAATTTGGCTTGATTTTAACCCGTTATAATCACATAATTTCAATTACTGTAATGACAACAGTTAAAGCTATAACACTTGGAGTAGTAACAAACTGTTGCTCTCCACAAAGCTCTTGTTTCAAAGAAATAACGTTCATTTTAGCTTGGAGTTTAACAGGACAAACTTGTCATGCAAATAATTGTAGAACAAGAAGACTTTATTGAAATGTGAGTCTTATAACTTTGGGAATACAGATTGTGTTGGGAGAAGAAAGATTAGTATCATAACCAGTTAGCATTGCGGCCAAGTTCGCCAATTCCATTGTGCACTTCCTGATATTGATCCTATCAGGTCACCTGGTTTCGGTGAATGGGCCTTAGCGGATACGTATTTTAATTGTCAACTTAAGTGTTTAGATACAGTTTGAATTGGAGAGAAAATTTTGATATCGAAAGTGTGACAGGATTAAGAGTAGGTACGCCTTTTTTATCTACATATTCGAATAAGGTTATGTTCTTAAATATTTTTTTATAATATTTTATTAAGATACAAACAGATAAGCGTTGAAGACTGTCTGTAACAGAATAAGTAAATTTGTTTTGATTGTAATACATACAATTTTGTTATTATAATAAACTATGTTAGCAATAAAATAGGTATAAAAATATAACTATTAATAGGGAAACTAGGATGGATACGTCTTTCTAGTATAAATGATGGCTGCTGGCTACTTCGAATACGTGGCCAGACGAGATCCGGACGATTTGGAGAAACTGGTAGTAATGGGCAGGTGGAAAGCAAAAGAAGTCGTGGATTATCCCCCACAAGATGGAGTGGCCCAATACAGGAGGCAACGGATTTCAATCTCCAGGCAATAATCAGAAGAACGGAAAACCGGGTAAAATGCCAGGCACTCATCTGAGAGATTGTTGCTCGTGGTGGCGACCCTTAGTCATGAGGAATCGACTTAGAAGACTATAAAGTCAAGAAATAAATGCACACTGAAATACAAATTTAGAAACGAATGATTAATTCTAATGATATTAAGGCCAGGAATTGTAACAAGGTAAGTTACAATGCCTGGAAAGACCAGCTGGCGAAAGATGGACAGTCTTGGCAATCTTGGATATCTGGGGGGATGCCCAAATGCATCCGGATAGACCCCATCAAGGTGGGGCCTACGGGCCAGCCTTCCAACAGGCGCGGGCCTGTTTTTGGCCAAAGGTAAGGTGTGGGGTGCATACTAAGGTTTTTAGTGGGTAGGCCTCCAATCCTTCATCGAGCACTAGTACTATATGTAATGAGTTTTCCTTAGTAGGTATAAAAAAATGTAAGTTGCAATATTATATGTTAAAACACATTAGTGTTAAAATGATAGATAGGATTCGTAGTTTTTATATGTTTCCTCATTGCTTTTACGATAGCGGTTGTTAGGCAAATTAGCATTCAGTTTCGACATCGTTGCCAAAAACCAGTATGTTCGACAGAAAGTTGTCATTCTACTAAACTTCGCGCAAAAAAGTTACTAATTGAGCATGTAATAAGTTTTTATCTAGATCGTGTTCTAGTTGTGCGAATTTATTTAAATATTACACAAATATTTGAGTCGATTATCGCGGTGAACGTGACAATAACTTACTTTCGAAAGACGCGCGAAATTTATATGAGAGCCGTCATATAAATTGTATTTTTTTGTTTTTTATAAGGACACATACATACCTAGTATAATCCTGCCCGTGGTTATAATCAAACTTTTAATTTGTTTGATGAATAAAAGGTATTCTTAATAAATTTCTGGTTTCAGATTTTCTTTAAAGTCTTATTAGACGCACGCCAAAATTGTTTTCGTTTTTTTGTCACCGCTTCTGGCCTCCAGCTGTTTTTATATCACCGTTATATCACAGTAATTAGAATTCAGGTGCCGAAGCCGTTGCGCAATCACTTTTCTTCCTATATTGTCGTCGAAATGTGTAATTAAAAACGCACTGGGTTACGCTTATTGGTTACCTACGCACGAGAACTATCATTAAGAAGCGTATTCGATGGCGTGATTCGAATTTTATAACGGAATTGGGTTTTTTTCCAATGATTCCTCATTTGCGTATTCCGGTCGCGTAAGTATTAATTTAATCGTTACATATTTGTTTCATTTATAAGTTTTTTTTCAAGAGTACGCCTTCAAAAAAACGTGCTTTTTTTCGTTTTAACTATACTTTTTATTGGGCAACGCCATATTTTTGACGTAAAATGACGTAATGAAATTTCATGAAAAAATTTACAGTTTTTACGACGTTATGTTGTGTAAAATAATTTATTTTTATTGCTATATTGGGAAAGAATTTTGGGCATTTCGGAACCTACAAAGTATATACTTTGCGTACACTTGTAAAAGCAATATTTTACTCAAATCTTGGTTATACAATGAACCTTATCCCAACCGATTAGTAAAGCTACTCGAATTGAAAATTTACATTCTTTTCGATCCCGTAGGGATAAACAGAGAGGTAACTTTAAGAAAGACTATACTAATAATAATAATAAATTAGATAAAAAAAATAGAGGATGTCTAAAAAAAAGGTCAGGTCAAAAATACCCTTAACCGACGAGCTTGTATAAAAAGGCTGATGAAAGTCGAAGAAGCTAGAGATGTATGTCGGGATCGTAGTATGTGGGAATCTGTGATCTCTGCCAACCCCTGCGGGAAATAGTCGTAATTTTATGTATTTTTTATGTCACATAACTTACATCATTTATTCAGTACATAACTAAGCAGAACTTGCACTTTAGATACTAAATAAAGGATATATTATATATATATAAATATACAATGTGTCCCGTCACCAGTGTCGGAGCCTTGAATGGTGTGAAATATGGCATTTTTTATCGACAAATTGCCCCTCAAATTTTGTTTTTATCTTACGGTTATAAAATGGCCGCCATTTTGTTTTCTTGGTAACCAAGACCTGGTCTCTCATACTAATTCGACCACCACTACTCATGTAAATGTCCTATCAACATTAAAAAGGTGTCATTTGATAGCTAAACATGTAGACAACAGTTACACAGCCATCATGTTTCAATTGGCATGGAATAAAAAATAGAAAAAAATAATTAAAGACAAACAAATAGATTCTTTTTTTTTTTGTATTTTTTTAATTATTGGCTTTTTGAGAAAAACTAATTTTAAGGGGCAATTTGTCGATAAAAAATGCCATATTTCACACCATTAAAGGCTCCGACACTGGTGACGGGACACATTGTATAAGTATACAAGAAACATGACTCGGAGAATGCTTATACTCATCACAGAAACAGATTGACTAGGATTTGGTTTGGTGCAACACGCAGGATCGTTGTCGTTGCACCAACCGATGGCAAAACGAAAGAGATAATTTATTAACTGACAATAAATATGGAAATCTAATCTATTAACAGGTACTGAATTAATTGACAAGTTCATATACGCAAACATGAGAATAGAAATTCACCAGTTGAACAAAGAAGTCTTATAGGTTGGATCAATCCGCTAATACTGATCAGTATTAGCCGGTTGTCAGCTCGCCGAATATCACAGTGATGTGGAGCGTATATAATTTAATTAATTGAATTGGGTTACCTTGACCTTCGTATATTTAGCAGGAAATTAATTATTTTGTATCTTTTTTCGGAGTTATTATTGTCACTTTATTGTGATTATTTTATTTACTTATCGTATACGATGATAATTTCTTTATTAAGAGTCTTCACATTTTTATGTTAAAGAAAATGTTAGTCAAATATTTTAGTTTCCCTAATATTTTATTTTGTAAAATGAAGTATGTATTCGAGGTCTGCATCTGTTGCTTGACATAGATGGTCAAACCAATTAACTTGAAACCTACATAACACTATCCGTAGTTATATTTTTCATTAATTATCTCCAATAAAATGTAATACTTTATCTATAGCGTTAGAAGATTAGCAAATGATGAAACGAATTATCTTTTGTTAAATCTCGATCGAAGGCCGCGGCCGGTCCAAAATGTCAGCTGCTGGCAGCAGGTGCGCCGGAATAAAAGGCGATCCTGATTGGGATGGCCGGAGTATAATATAGATACTTCAATGGATTATACACCTTAACATTGTTGTATTAAAGGATATAATGCATAAAATGGATAATTAACAACAATTTGCAATAAATTATCGACAAGCACAGATAAGTTAAGGTTCACCATTAGCAACATATGGAATAAGCAGATCAGTTTCTTTTCGATACAGCTCTCAAGGCAATGTTTTAGTGTTAAAACAAAATCAACAATAAAATATATTAAACTATTTAGTAACTATTCACACAAAACAGAGTAATACAACTTTTATAATAATAATCATAATCATATTAATTAATAAAAGCCAGAGATAAAACAGTTCGTTCGTAGAATATTGGATTACATATTCTCTTTGGTCAGCATTACGTGTCCACTCTATTAATCAGAAGAAGAAGCCCACCCCGACTTAAATATACCATCATCATCTCAAACGAAAGCGTCCACTGCGGGAAGAAAGCCTGCTCAAAGAGTAGACTTTTGTCATTAGCTACACGTTTGGCTTTAGGTGATGTATCCTGTATCATGTGTCGCCTCTTGTGACAACTTTAATTGTGCAAGGTTGGTGCTATACTACACTTTTTTAACCCAGGGGAAATCTTTATGGTGTCAACCCGCCGTGGGCAGACGGCGGAGATATGTGAGGACTCCCCTCTGCCATTACACACGGAGCTTAGGCGTGAGATACCACACTAAAACCCCTGGGATGTATCACCACTATAGCCGTCAGGGTGGCCGATGATGAGATCGTGTTATCACGCACTACCTTGGAGGCCGGAAAACACGCGGCTTCACGATTACATTGGAGTTCCACATCGTGGTATAAACAGAGTCGCAAAATTCTTTCTCTCTCAATAATATTTAAGTTGTTCTTAAAGTTGTTCACCCTTTTTCAATAATACCTACATGTATATATATTTGTCAAATACTTATCTATATCCACGGTGCAACTCAAGATATTTGATATCATTTATCACATCAATGAGATAGCAAAGCACTTATGTTTTAGCACAGTACAAACAAATGGTATAATATATATAAGAGGAGACTGGAAGTTTGTGGGACTGAAGGCCGCATGCCAGCGCCGGCGCATACGAATCCACAAATGTCAGACGACAGGTGCATGGCTGTAGGAGGCTGGGCGTTGCTTGCATTCGTCCTTTCTATCTTATTTTATATAATAATGACTGAATTAGAATTAGCTTAATTTCACGAATTAATGAATTTTACATGAGGCTGTATTTAAATTAAATACCTAAATAAATATAAAATATCATCACGGACATGATTCTGAACCTGAGTTAAGCCATACAGGAGCCAATATAGAAAAGTTAGTTTTCCACATTGACCGGCAGGGTATCGGACCCGGTACCTCGGATGGCGTTACCAAGACAGCCGGTAATCGAACCATTCGATCAAGGAGGTCGTCAACGTTGTTTATGTTGCATTTAACGATTTCGTTTCGATTTAATAAATAACATAACTATAATACATTAAAGGAGGTTGTAAGGGTTGTACAGGGCACAAGGTTGTTCATTCGAAACAAAAATAAACTTATTTTAAATACACTTCAAATAAATTATTATAGTTCCAAATTCATACTTCCATGAGACCAGCGTTTTGGGAAAGCTAGGAATAAAAAAAATTGCTGTCTTTGTGGGTGGGCCATTTTTTTAAATTTTAAAAACTATGTAAGATTTGAGTATTATGTTTATAAGACTAGTCCTCATTTCTTATTTGTCTAATAATAAGTCTTTTACGAAAACAAACAAATTAAAAAACAATATAAATGTTTAATTAATATCTTATCTAAGAAAATATTATTACATAAACTCAGTTTCACAACGTTTAATCGGATTGACATCATCTAGGCATTATCAAAGCGTCGCAATAGGTGAGTAATCCGTTTACGGCGAGAATTCTCAAGTTTTCTTATTATAAAGATGCACATTCGTATGACATGCACAATGACCGGCAATATCTAACGCAAGTGCAACAATATGCAGCTATTAGTTCCGAATACGAAATCATATAATATGGAAGTCAATTATAGTGAGACGAATATTGTCAATAACACAGAAACAAGAAATTTATTGATTAGTTTTTTATTTATTATTTTAATAGAGAAATACTAGAAAAATCGACTCGGCTCGAAATTGAATAAAACACCTTTTTTACGGATTTTGCGCATATTTTATTTCATATTTAATCCTGACGTTTCGACTCTTTTACAGGAGCCGTGATCACAGGATGACTAAGATAATGGTTGTCATTCACATTTATTCGCACAAGTTATTCTCATGCTTGAATGTAGTATTTTTTTATAAAATAATTTATAATTAAAGATAACATTGAAAATGCAAAGAAAAAACATTATTGCAATTTTTCACATTGTTTATATCTCTTAGTATCTAATCTTATTGTTTTCTGTGTGTGTGCCAAAAATGTTTTTTCTTTCTTCCTTTCTTTAATATTTAATTGTGTTAAAGAAACTTAAAGAGGCTTTGCTTTATAAAGAGTATAAAAAACTTGTATGCATGTTCCATTTACAAGCTATAGAAGTAGTAAACAGTGGTATCTAAAAACAAGGGTAACGACATTTGATCGTGGTATTTTAAACGTTTATTTCGATTTCATCGGTAACCAGTACAACCTTTTTAAAAGCAAGGTTTCTTTTATAATTTGCTTTACAGACTTCTTTGAAAAATATCTTTCAATAAAAAGAAAATGTTAACAGATGAAGATCAAATAATTTCAAAGCTCTTGGTTTTTAAAGAACGTGCCTTTAAGATCGGTTTATAAATGTGTTTAAATTATGTTTAAATGATTATACTAAATCTGAGAGTCACGCCCTACGATGCTCCGACCTTGGTGAATTACAGCGAAAGGTGTTTAAGGACCTGTGCCCAAACTTGTCTGACCGACTAGGCGACCTTCGGCTGCGACAGATCAAATAAGATTTCAATACGACAAACTTATCTGATATAGTGGCCGATACTGGAACTAACGTCACCAGGCTAAATAGATCGATTTTCTAGGTAAATTGTCGATGCTAGCGCCACTTCTTTGGTTTAGAATAGTTTATCGCAAGTACATGCATCGTTTGCTTGAGATCATTGATTTATTTCTTATTATAGATGTATCGATTAAAGTTCGAGTAATTTGTATTGTATGATGGAATGAGTGACATCATCCCTTTTTTTTACAATTAAATAGTTGAGGTCAGTGAGGTTAGACTTAACCGATACAATGAAGTATCCGACAGATTTTTTAGTTATCTTTTTGTTTCAACTTTTTAATTTTAAAATAAATCGCCTCGTTTATTTACAAATGTAATACGTGCGAGATGTGACACATATATTACGAATTATAGAGTAAATATATTAAGCAGAAAGGTATTAGTCAGTTTATAAAAATCTGCACAAATAAATATTAAAATGGAATCTTGCATCAGTTGATGACCAGATATCAGATTTGAATCAAAAGGAAGTTGGAACGAGTTCAAATACGTAGGTCGTTCGGACTCAAACCCACACGTAATCGTAACACAAGCTTTAAACTTATCACGAGGACTTAACAGGAATATTAATTTACAATTCGTTATGTATATGTAATAAATGGAGTATATCGTGTTTATAGGAGGCAGTATTTCCTCTTTACAGTCTAAAAACTAAAAAAAAAGTTCGCCACACCAGTCAGAAGGAATAGTTTAAGGCTGACCTAGTAATAAATTTTGCCAATACAGTCAAAACTAAAATATTACAAAAATAGTCAATTAATTATTTGTGGGCAGGGTTGCCAGGCGTCCGAATAAAGTCGGACACAGTCAGGCTTTTAGTATGCGTGTCCGGTTTGGTATGTTGATTTGCAATTATTGTAATGATTGAATAATTAATAGAGGAGAAGACTAATCAATTCAATTTTATTAATATTTCATTAGAATTCAAGATTTCGTGGTAAATAAAAAAATACCATTGTTTTACTTTAAAAAAACTTTCCGTGTTATGATAAGACTAAACACTTAAGGAGGTACGGCTTTTTTACCCAAATGTCCGGCTAAACTGACAAGTCTATCCGGCTTCTTATTTTCAAGTCCTGGCAACCCTATTTGTGGGGTTACCGCCCACAGGATGATTTTATCAAAAAGTTTTCTCTTTGTTATATTTTTGGGGGAATTTTTGAAGTACAAGAAAAACAGCCAAATTTATTTAACGACCATTTGGTACAACGGTAGCGATCCTGCCTTTAGGATCAACGATCCTGGGTACGAGTCCCGGATAGGGCAGATGTTTGTGTGATGAATACAAGCATTTGTATCTGTGTTATAGGGTATTTTTATATATTTCTGTGACTATTACATATTTATTAATGTATTATCATATGTATGTCTATCCGTTACCCTTGTATCCATTACACAAGACTTACAGTTCTTACTTAGTTGATTGGTGTAAATATAGGAAATATTATTATTAATATAAACTTTATTCATATGTACCTAAAATAAGTTTTTGTGCATTATACAACATTTCTAACTGCTACCCATTCAGTATTTTTTCATTTAGTCTTTTAAGTGACAAGAAGAACGGAAGAAAGACGTATTTACTTATTTAAGGAATTAAGTGCCTGATTTGACATTTAAATAAATTTAAACTAAAAAAAAACAACTTGTATCTTTTGACAGATGGTGTCATATTGACAAATCAATCAATTCAAGTACTTACCTACAAGGTTACAAAATCGATCAATTATTCATAAGAAATTCACCAATCGCACCAAATAGAATCAATAGAAAAAATCTCAGCGTCTTGTGAATTATCAAATCATATATTAGTGACTTCAACTAGTTCTTGCACTTCTAATACCTGTTAATTATGGTTTAATGAAAATGAGCTTTAATCATTGGTAATAAGGAAAAGCTTTTTGCATTTTATCGGTTGATCAGTGCCGTGGGAATGTGAGAACTGGGAAGGATATGGTAATTGTGATTGATTGGGAACATCCTCAATCAGGTATAAAAACATGTCGGTATAATTACGCGTACCCTTGGATTTGCTCGCATGAAGGTGTCAATCTGGGTGCGATTGAATAAAGATTGTGTCGTTTATGTTATAGAATAACAAGAAAATGACATTATCATCATCTTGAAGGTGGATTAGATTACTAGGAATTCTGGTTAGCGATATCGGGATATGTGTTAGACTTTACTGTATCCGTTCTATAAAAAGATGAGAAAATAATGGACTACCTGATGATACTGGTTGTTAAGGAGTACACGCTATGATTTCTGTGTATTCAAAGGCTCATCAAATTTAATTACCAAAAATTACTAACTCAAGATTCTTTATGGTTCGGTAAATAATTAAAACAAAATGGCGCGGATTGAATAGAAATAACATTTTTTTTTGATATCTCACGACAAGTACACAACTATATTAAGCTTACGCGTTAATAATTTTTTAAACCGTTGTGTTAAGACTTTGTTACATTTTTTGAGAACCTATATTTTGCTTGTCACGTGCTTAGTATAAGTACAGCATGCACTGTTTAGAAGTAAGTGGAATATATTGTAAAACATGTACATACATAAAATAAAAATCACATGGTGACACGTGTTAATATGCAAGATTCTTAACAGTGTGTAACGAAACGCATAAAAACCTCAGTGACAACCCTTAAATTGCACAATTCCGCATGTTGTGTCAACAACAGAACTAATGATGCAGATTAATTAGCGTTATGAGCTCACAATAAATAACTGCAATAACAGTCACACAAAGATCTTGTTAATTAACAAGAAATCCCGTGTGAGAATTGTGAAAATCTCGCTTTTCCGCGTTAATTATGTCCAAGTTGTCGTAAATCCGTTTTTAGTACCCATCTTTACGGCTAACAAAGCGTTTTGTTATTTCAGGTTTTGTTAAAAATACTGTAGCCAATATCATTGCAATCTTTTCGCTGCTAATACTTTTATTACCTGTAAAAACAAAAGATTCTTGTTTTTCGCACTGGTCACAATGGAGTTAGTTATCTAAATGCTTTTAAACCAGAAAAACATACTTAAACGTAATGTTTACAGCACAAACAGGATATGTTTCTGTAAAGACGAACAATTCTGTTTTATTAAAGTAAAGTACAAGGTTGCTTTCGTGTTTAACCGTAAAAATTTCATCAGTCGCGTATTATTAGGTACTTGATTGTCATGCCATTTCAAAACTGCTTATCCGTACGTAGTTAGCTGACAACGTATGTATTTCTGGTTTATCGACAGTTCTTCACTCAGTATCATTGTCAAGAATAACAATAATGATATATTAAACCATTTCAAAGTTCTAAACAATTATCGATTTATAAAACACATCTAAATATACATATAATCACTTTACATACACATCGCTTTCTTTTCTTTATTCTATAAGTATTTTTATTATAATATTGAAAGTTATTTTAATAGCGATCGCAAATCAGGAGATATACAAACTTTAAGGAATTTCTCGAAAAAGTAAAAAGGGAACAAAACACGATCGAAGAAAGCATTTGCCCCAAGAATCGACGCACAAACAAAAAACAAAAGACAACTCATTTAACCGACCACAAAATAAAAGTGAAAGCATTATTAAGTTTTTTCCGACACAATGCGCCCGCGATTTTCTCGATGCAACATTGCTATTTTGTCGGACAACAAATAATTGTTTAACGGTAGGTCGCCGCTAATAGATTGTATAATGAAAACAAACGAAAAATAAGCCTTCCCCTCTCAAAAACCTTTTCTTAAAATACTGCCGTCCATGGTCGCTAAAACCTTGGATCCATTTTGAGTTTAAATGCCTGCATATTCAAATCTATTAATAAAACAAAAATATGTACCTAGTATACTTCCGTAAAAAACAAGCAAAATTCACCGCCCGCCAACTAACACCTCTTTCAATCAAATAAAAAAAATACTGTACATCTGTGTCTAGGAATAATCTTTATATATATAATTCTTCTGTGAGTGTGTATGTCACTGAACTCCTCTTAAACGACTGGACCGATTTTGATGAATTTTTTTGTGTGTGTTCAAGGGGATCTGAGAATGGTTTAGATTCACAAATCAGCCCGGCAGATGGCGCTGCAGACGGTATCTAGGTTATTTATCTATACTGCAAAAATAACAGGCAGGACAACGTCTGTCGGGTCCACTAGTAATATATATTACTCGTAGTTTTTGAAATAGTGCTAGCAAAAACATAAATGTTGAATATTTATCACATACATTGGTCAATATGAGTTTTTAGATTGAACATAATTGGTTATTATTAATCGGAAAGAATTTTATTAATTAAACAAACCAAAATTTTCGAAACAGTTTTCTTAACAAAATTACTAACATTATTTGTAATAATTTTAAAAGAAATGTTTTGGCATCGAAATTTGATGGTTTTTTCACGGCGTACGGAATAAGCTCATAACAGGACATGCAATTTTACGCCATTAGCTTTTAAATTTTAATAACAATTGTGTTGCCCTTCACTTTTACGAGTTCGTTTCTCTGTAAGCGAGTTTGATAGTAAAAATGTGTACTTTCACGGGGAATTGATCCTTAAAATTCCTTATTTTCCAATTTCAAAATCACTTAGGTGATGATAGTGGAAAAATATCTATACCAATCAATTTCTCTAACACTGACGAACATAATGGTATCCAGCCACGCCTTTCAAACGTCGAAGTCTCCGAAGTATTTGTTTTTAAATCCCGAAGTAGAAATGGACTTTCATACATACATACGATCATGCCTTTTTCAGGCAGGGGTATAGGCATAGGCATGGGTATAGGTGTTGTATACTGGCTGGCATATATGTAAAACTACATGTTAATCAAAATTCTTACGATGTTCTATGTCACTATAGACATTAAGGTTTATTGACTTGGTTACCAAATATATTCTTGTACACACGCATTTATAAGTTTTCTTTATCAAATAATATTATTACAACATTCGTTATCAGCACGAGGCTCTAGTATAATGAGTGATCAATTCAGTGGCATTAAATTATTGTCTAGTCGAGATGGGTACAGCATCTGGAAATTTAAAATTCGAGCGCTGCTTATTCATGAAGAATTGTGGAAGTCCATTGAAGGCTACGCTGATGGTGATCCTACCTCTGAAGATGTGAGAATTAGAAAGGATCAGAAGGCCTTGTCTAAGATTTCGCTCACGTTAGATGGTTCAGCCATTACTCACGTCAGATCAGCAAAATCAGCAAAACAAGCTTGGGACGCACTAGCAAATGCTTACGAAGACAAAGGGATGGGCCGCCGGCTATCACTCGAACGCCGCTTATACAAGTATGCTCTGAATGAATTTGTAAATATTGAGTCGTATATAAATGCTATTATGTGTACAGTACAAGATTTAGCAGACATTGGTAAAGTCATAGACGACGAGTCAGTCGCCGCTATTTTGTTAGGAGGTCTGTCAGTTAAATACGAACCTCTCATAATGGCACTTGAAAACTCCAATGTAAAGGTAACAAGTGATTTAGTAAAATCTAAATTATTGAACGAAATGGCAAAAGATGTACCTCAAAATGACGTCTTAGCATTAAGTTCGAAGACATCAAAAAACAAAACTAAAAAGCCTATTGTTTGTTATAAATGTCATGAGCCAGGACATAAGAGTCCTCAATGCCCACACAAAAAGGGAAAGAAGAAAGCCAATATTGGCAGTGTAGTAGAAAGAGTTACTCAAAAAGATTCCAGGTTACTCACTGCATTTGTTGCCGAAAATAATGATAAGAAATGTCAACGATGGTACATTGATTCTGGAGCAACTAGTCATATGAGTCCTTGTTTCGAATTTTTTGAAAACTATAAGCCGTTGAGTCATGATGCCGGTTCTGTCACTATTGCGAATGGAGACAAATTGCCAGCTGTTGGAACAGGTGATATAGTTGTTACAGGTATTCCAAGTATTACGAAAATAAAAGATGTTGTTTTTGTACCAGATTTACATTGTAATCTAATTTCTGTTAAGAAAGCTGTTGACAAAGGCTTCACAGTTATTTTTGATAAGCGTGGTTGTAATTTTTATAATAACATTGATGTAACTTTTACTGGCAATTCTATTTTACAGGGTACTTATAGTGGTGGTTTGTATAGTTTGAACTTAAATCCAAACAAAGCACAAAAATTTGCAGCATTAGATGTGGTTGACAATACGGAACGTAAAGTGCACTTTGAGTTGACTGAGTATCAACTTTGGCATAGGCGTCTGGGTCACCTCTGTCGTATCGGGATGGACAAACTAAAAAGAGGCCAAGCGACTGGTATGACTTATGCTGATGTAGATAAGGATCCCTGTATACCATGTATAGAAGGTAAGCAAGCCAGAAAACCGTTTTTGAAAGTTAAATACAAACGTGCAAGTTCTCCCTTAGAACTAATTCACGCTGACGTTTGTGGACCATTTTCTACTACATCTTTTAAGGGCAATAATTATTTTATTTTATTTATTGACGACTTTACACGTATGATGTTTATTTATTGTTTTGCTTTGAAGTCTGATGTTTTTGAGATTTTTAAGACATTTCATTCTTTTGTTGAACGACAATCAGATACAAAAATGAAATGTTTGCGTACAGATAATGGGACTGAGTTCGTTAACAAACAAATGTCCAATTATCTTAACAATTGTGGTATTAAACACGAGACAACAGTACCTTATAGCCCACAACAAAATGGAGTTAGCGAGCGAAGTATAAGGTGTATTGTAGAAAAAGCTCGTGCTATGCTAGCTCAAAGCAATCTTTCTAAAGCATACTGGCAGGACGCAATGGAAACTGCGGTGTACATCAAAAATAGGTCTCCACACCGAGCTTTAGTCAATGAAACTCCTTATGAAAAATGGTACAGTGAGAAACCTAATATTTCTTACTTAAAAGTATTCGGGTGTAGGGCTCTTGTGCATATCCCTTCATGTCAACGCTCTAAGTTAGATTTGAAAGCCGCAGAATTTATCTTTGTGGGTTATTCTGACGATCCAAGGAGCTATTTTTTTAGGGATACGGGATACCCGAGAAAATTAATCAAAGAGAGAGACGCTACATTTTTTGAAAATATTTTTACTGATTTAAAAGCATTTGATAATCAACATTTAAATGCTTTATCTGAAACTCTCATGTCTGAACAATGTACTCCTTTAATAAATAGTGATAATTTAATGCATTCATCTGGTGATGAAGTAACTGAGAATAGCAGTGAAAATTCTTTAATAGAAGACACCAGCGGACGTAGTCAGGAAGATGTTGTTTCTTCAACTGAACCATCTCATGACAACATAGATAACGCTATAGATCGTTACCCAAAAAGAGATCGTAAGCCTCCTGATTTCTTTTCTTATAATATTTTGGTGTCTAATTTTTTAGATGAAGAGCCAAAATGTTATTATGATGCTATAAACAGTGAGGATAAACATTATCGGATCTCTGCTATGCGGGACGAATATAACGCGTTAACAAAGAAAAGTACATGGACATTAGTTGATAAACCTAAAAATAAGTCGTGTATCAAATCCAAATGGGTATATAAAATAAAAAGAGATGCATCAGGTAATATTTTAAAATATAAGGCGCGCTTAGTGGCCAAAGGTTTCACGCAAGTGTATGGCGTAGATTATTTTGAAACTTATGCGCCTGTTGTACGTAATTCTTCTCTTCGAACACTGTTAGCATTCGCTGTTCAAGAAGGCTACAAAATTCGCCATATGGATGTCGATACGGCTTTCCTTAATGGAGACTTGGATGAGGAAGTCTACATGTTACAACCAGAAGGCTTCATTGATGAATTGCATTGTGACAAAGTTTGTTTATTAAAACGTTCCATTTATGGCCTCAAGCAGGCGCCGAGGTCTTGGAACATTAAATTAAAACAAACATTGTCAGCTATTGGTTTCACGCAGGCTCCCTCGGAGGCATGTATATTTAGAAAAACAATAAATGACAATGAAACTCTTTTGTTGGCCGTGTATGTCGATGACATAATTTGTCTTTATAAAGAAGACGTAACTTTTGACAATTTCAAAAGTGACATACAAAAATGCTTCTCTATTAAAGATTTAGGACAAATTGAATTTTGCTTAGGTATGAATGTAAAATATGAAAATAATTGCCTAAAAATTTATCAGAAGACATACATCGAGAAAATAGCAAAACGATTTAATATGAGTGATGTGAAAAGTGTATCTGTGCCGCTCAACAAAAGATTAGAGAAATCAAAGGAAGAATACTCTTACGACTGTCCTTACCAAGAGTTGATAGGATGTCTGATGTTTCTTGCTGTAAGCACTAGGCCAGATATTGCATTCACGGTGAGTTACTTAAGTCAGTTTAACACCAAGTATGATGAAAGTCATTGGAAATGTGCTAAACAATGCTTAAAGTATTTGATAGCAACTAAAGACTTAGGTATAACTTACAGAAAGAATACGGATTGGATACTTCGTGGGTATTCTGATGCTGACTGGGCAAATTGTACCGAAGATAGACGGTCATATACGGGATATTATTTTAGTATCGCGGGGGGACCAGTTACATGGGAAGCGCGTAAGCAGCCGACCGTAGCTCTATCATCTGCTGAAGCAGAATACATGGCCCTTGCCAGCGCTGTCAAGGAGGCTTGTTACTTGAGGCGTTTATACGCTGAACTATCAGGTGAGCTTCACAAAGTTGTTTTGTATTCTGACAGTCAAAGTGCACTTACGTTAGCCGCCAATCCTGTCCACCACAATCGCACAAAACATATTGATGTTAAGTTTCACTTTATTCGTGAAAAGGTCAATGATGGAACGGTAACGTTACGTTTCTTATCGACGGATAAATTACCTGCTGACATACTGACCAAGCCTTTAGGGCGCATCAAACATAAAACCTGCCTAGATGGCATGGGCATCACATAAATTGATATCGACTGCAATTGTAACTTAAGTTTTGTTGTATTGTAGTGTAATTTATGTTTTAGTTTTATTTTAATTTGTCTATGCTATTATGTTGTTTCTTTTTATTGCGAATGTGCTACTACCTTGTTTATTGCTTTTGCGAATTTAGATTATGGGGGCGTATGTTGTATACTGGCTGGCATATATGTAAAACTACATGTTAATCAAAATTCTTACGATGTTCTATGTCACTATAGACATTAAGGTTTATTGACTTGGTTACCAAATATATTCTTGTACACACGCATTTATAAGTTTTCTTTATCAAATAATATTATTACAACAATAGGTATAGGCATAGATGACAGATTTCCACTTCCCACGATCCTGACATACATCTCTCGCTTCTTCAACTACGACGACGAGCTTGTATGGGAGGTCTGACGGGTTGCATGGAGGCGGAAGAAACGCCACATCACGTGCTCTTGGAGTGCAGGAGCGTGGCTGATCAACGGGCTCGCTTCCAGTCTCCAAAATCACTAACGGAAGCTTGTAGTAACCTCAAAAGGCTACTCGCCTTTTGGGATG
The DNA here is from genome assembly GCA_927399485.1 of Calamotropha paludella. Lineage (NCBI taxonomy): Eukaryota > Metazoa > Arthropoda > Insecta > Lepidoptera > Crambidae > Calamotropha > Calamotropha paludella. The sequence goes on along the minus strand of OV656823.1, from coordinate 4,806,399 downwards.
GACTAGGATGGCTGGAGTAAAAGAAGAAAACTCAATCACGTACAATGGCCCAATCAAGAGGCTAAGTGCGGAAAATGCCCCATATAACTAACTATGAGAGGTCTGACGCTCACATATAAGCTCGTCGGTTAAGAATACTTTTGACCAGGCCTTTTTCAGGACATTTTCTATATAAATAAAGAATAAGAATATTTATTTGCTAATACCATGTGTTACAATGACGGAATGTTACAGGCTGTGTGAACTTGGCACCCGACTTTGGAAAATTTCGTTTTTTTTATTTTTTTTCGAAAGATTTTGATTAGTAGTGGATAGTAGTGAAGTTATTTTCGTTAGTAGTAATGACGAAAAATTAAAAAAAAATAGTAAAAAAATGTCATCCCCGAAATTAGAAAAAAATGTTTTTTCCGACTGTTTCTCATAGATAGACGTTAGTAGTGGATTGTAGTGCAATTTTATTCGTTAGTAGTAAAATAGAAAAAATAAAAAAAAATAAAAATGTTTCGGAGCATTTTTAAAAAACTTTTTTATGGCGTAAATACTGTTTCAAGGCTTATATGATTACAACAAACGTTGGAATTGAGTAAGGGGGGTTCGTAGAGGTTAGTAGTGAAGGAATTTTTGATAGTAGTAAAGAAAAAAAATTACTAGGAGCACTTGAATTGAGTCAAACCTGTTTCGGAGCAATATTCATTGAATAAAATCTGTTTGAAGATAAATACGATTACTACAAACGTTGGAATTGAGTAAGAAGGGTTCGTAGAGGTTTGTAGTGAAAGAATTTTTGATAGTAGTAAAGAAAAAAAATAACTAGGAGCACTTTAGTTGAATCAAACTTGTTTCGGAGCGATATTTCCTGGATAAAGTCTGTTTGAAGACGAATACGATTACTACAAACGTCAGAATTGACTAAGAGGGGTTCGCAGAGGTTTGTAGTGAAAGAATTTTTGATAGTAGTAAAGAAAAAAAATAACTAGGAGCACTTGAATTGAGTCAAACCTGTTTCGGAGCAATATTCATTGAATAAAATCTGTTTGAAGATAAATACGATTACTACAAACGTTGGAATTGAGAAAGAAGGGTTCGTAGAGGTTTGTAGTGAAAGAATTTTTGATAGTAGTAAAGAAAAAAAATTACTAGGAGCACTTGAATTGAGTCAAACCTGTTTCGGAGCAATATTCATTGAATAAAATCTGTTTGAAGATAAATACGATTACTACAAACGTTGGAATTGAGTAAGAAGGGTTCGTAGAGGTTTGTAGTGAAAGAATTTTTGATAGTAGTAAAGAAAAAAAATTACTAGGAGTACTTGAATTGAGTCAAACCTGTTTCGGAGCAATATTCATTGAATAAAATCTGTTTGAAGATAAATACGATTACTACAAACGTTGGAATTGAGAAAGAAGGGTTCGTAGAGGTTTGTAGTGAAAGAATTTTTGATAGTAGTAAAGAAAAAAAATTACTAGGAGCACTTGAATTGAGTCAAACCTGTTTCGGAGCAATATTCATTAAATAAAATCTGTTTGAAGATAAATACGATTACTACAAACGTTGGAATTTAGTAAGAAGGGTTTGTAGAGGTTTGTAGTGAAAGAATTTTTGATAGTAGTAAAGAAAAAAAATTACTAGGAGCACTTGAATTGAGTCAAACCTGTTTCGGAGCAATATTGATTGAATAAAATCTGTTTGAAGATAAATACGATTACTACAAACGTTGGAATTGAGTAAGAAGGGTTCGTAGAGGTTTGTAGTGAAAGAATTTTTGATAGTAGTAAAGAAAAAAAATTACTAGGAGCACTTGAATTGAGTCAAACCTGTTTCGGAGCAATATTCATTGAATAAAATCTGTTTGAAGATAAATACGATTACTACAAACGTTGGAATTGAGTAAGAAGGGTTCGTAGAGGTTTGTAGTGAAAGAATTTTTGATAGTAGTAAAGAAAAAAAATTACTAGGAGCACTTGAATTGAGTCAAACCTGTTTCGGAGCAATATTCATTGAATAAAATCTGTTTGAAGATAAATACGATTACTACAAACGTTGGAATTGAGAAAGAAGGGTTCGTAGAGGTTTGTAGTGAAAGAATTTTTGATAGTAGTAAAGAAAAAAAATTACTAGGAGCACTTGAATTGAGTCAAACCTGTTTCGGAGCAATATTCATTAAATAAAATCTGTTTGAAGATAAATACGATTACTACAAACGTTGGAATTTAGTAAGAAGGGTTTGTAGAGGTTTGTAGTGAAAGAATTTTTGATAGTAGTAAAGAAAAAAAATTACTAGGAGCACTTGAATTGAGTCAAACCTGTTTCGGAGCAATATTGATTGAATAAAATCTGTTTGAAGATAAATACGATTACTACAAACGTTGGAATTGAGTAAGAAGGGTTCGTAGAGGTTTGTAGTGAAAGAATTTTTGATAGTAGTAAAGAAAAAAAATTACTAGGAGCACTTGAATTGAGTCAAACCTGTTTCGGAGCAATATTCATTGAATAAAATCTGTTTGAAGATAAATACGATTACTACAAACGTTGGAATTGAGTAAGAAGGGTTCGTAGAGGTTTGTAGTGAAAGAATTTTTGATAGTAGTAAAGAAAAAAAATTACTAGGAGCACTTGAATTGATTCAAACCTGTTTCGGAGCAATATTCATTGAATTAAATCTGTTTGAAGATAAATACGATTACTACAAACGTTGGAATTGAGTAAGAAGGGTTCGTAGAGGTTTGTAGTAAAAGAATTTTTTATAGTAGTAAAGAAAAAAAAATCACTAGGAGCACTTGAATTGAGTCAAACCTGTTTCGCAGCAATATTCATTGAATTAAATCTGTTTGAAGATAAATACGATTACTACAAACGTTGGAATTGACTAAGAAGGGTTCGTAGAGGTTTGTAGTGAAAGAATTTTTGATAGTAGTAAAGAAAAAAAATTACTAGGAGCACTTGAATTGAGTCAAACCTGTTTCGGAGCAATATTCATTGAATAAAATCTGTTTGAAGATAAATACGATTACTACAAACGTTGGAATTGAGTAAGAAGGGTTCGTAGAGGTTTGTAGTGAAAGAATTTTTGATAGTAGTAAAGAAAAAAAATTACTAGGAGCACTTTAGTTGAATCAAACTTGTTTCGGAGCGATATTTCCTGGATAAAGTCTGTTTGAAGACGAATACGATTACTACAAACGTTAGAATTGACTAAAAGGGGTTCGTAGAGGTTTGTAGTGAAAGAATTTTTGATAGTAGTAAAGAAAAAAATAACTAGGAGCACTTAAGTTAAATCAAACTTGTTTTGGAGCGATATTTCCTGGATAAAGTCTGTTTGAAGACGAATACGATTACTACAAACGTTAGAATTGACTAAGAGGGGTTCGTAGAGGTTTGTAGTAAAAGAATTTTTGATAGTAGTAAAGAAAAAAAATTACTAGAAATACTTTAGTTGAGTCAAACTTGTTTGGGAGCAAAATTAATTGGATAAAGTCTGTTTGAAGATGAATACGATTACTACAAACGTTAGAATTGACTAAGAGGGGTTCGTAGAGGTTTGTAAATTCTTTCACTACAAACCTCTACGAACCCTTCTTACTCAATTCCAACGTTTGTAGCAATCGTATTTATCTTCAAACAGATTTTATTCAATGAATATTGCTCCGAAACCAGTTTGACTCAATTCAAGTGCTCCTAGTAATTTTTTTTCTTTACTACTATCAAAAATTCTTTCACTACAAACCTCTACGAACCCCTCTTAGTCAATTGTAACGTTTGTAGTAATCGTATTCATCTTCAAACAGATTTTATTCAATCAATATTGCTCCGAAACAGGTTTGACTCAATTCAAGTGCTCCTAGTAATTTTTTTTCTTTACTACTATCAAAAATTCTTTCACTACAAACCTCTACGAACCCTTCTTACTCAATTCCATTGTTTGTAGTAATCGTATTTATCTTCAAACAGATTTTATTCAATGAATATTGCTCCGAAACAGGTTTCACTCTATTCAAGTGCTCCTCGTAATTTTTTTTCTTTACTACTATCAAAAATTCTTTCACTACAAACCTCTACGAACCCTTCTTAGTCAATTCCAACGTTTGTAGTAATCGTATTTATCTTCAAACAGATTTAATTCAATGAATATTGCTCCGAAACAGGTTTGACTACATTCAACTGCTCCTAGTGATTTTTTTTCTTTACTACTATCAAAAATTCTTTCACTACAAACCTCTACGAACCCTTCTTATTCAATTCCAACGTTTGTAGTAATCGTATTTATCTTCAAACAGATTTAATTCAATGAATATTGCTGCGAAACAGGTTTGACTCAATTCAAGTGCTCCTAGTGATTTTTTTTCTTTACTACTATCAAAAATTCTTTCACTACAAACCTCTACGAACCCTTCTTACTCAATTCCAACGTTTGTAGTAATCGTATTTATCTTCAAACAGATTTAATTCAATGAATATTGCTTCGAAACAGGTTTGACTCAATTCAAGTGCTCCTAGTAATTTTTTATCTTTACTACTATCAAAAATTCTTTCACTACAAACCTCTACGAACCCCCCTTACTCAATTCCAACGTTTGTAGTAATCGTATTTATCTTCAAACAGATTTTATTCAATGAATATTGCTCCGAAACAGGTTTGACTCAATTCAGGTGCTCCTAGTAATTTTTTTTCTTTACTACTATCAAAAATTCTTTCACTACAAACCTCTACGAACCCTTCTTCCTCAATTCCAACGTTTGTAGTAATCGTATTTATCTTCAAACAGATTTTATTCCATGAATATTGCTCCGAAACAGGTTTGACTCAATTCAAGTGCTCCTAGTAATTTTTTTTCTTTACTACTATCAAAAATTCTTTCACTACAAACCCCTACGAGCCCTTCTTAGTCAATTCCAACGTTTGTAGTAATCGTATTTATCTTCAAACAGATTTTATTCAATGAATATTGCTCCGAAACAGGTTTGACTCAATTCAAGTGCTCCTAGTAATTTTTTTTCTTTACTACTATCAAAAATTCTTTCACTACAAACCTCTACGAACCCTTCTTACTCAATTTCAACGTTTGTAGTAATCGTATTTATCTTTAAACAGATGTTATTCAATGAATATTGCTCCGAAACAGGTTTGACTCAATTCAAGTGCTCCTAGTAATTTTTTTTCTTTACTACTATCAAAAATTCCTTCACTACTAACCTCTACGAACCCCCCTTACTCAATTCCAACGTTTGTTGTAATCATATAAGCCTTGAAACAGTATTTACGCCATAAAAAAGTTTTTTAAAAATGCTCCGAAACATTTTTATTTTTTCTATTTTACTACTAACGAATAAAATTGCACTACAATCCACTACTAACGTCTATCTATGAGAAACAGTCGGAAAAAACAATTTTTTCTAATTTCGGGGATGACATTTTTTTACTATTTTTTTTTATTTTTTTGTCATTACTACTAACGAAAATAACTTCACTACTATCCACTACTAATCAAAATCTTTCGAAAAAAAATAAAAAAAACGAAATTTTCCAAAGTCGGGTGCCAAGTTCACACAGCCAATGTTACATCGATTTTGTGAATCAACAGTATTCGCCATACAGTTGTAGGAATGCAAATACCTACGATACATAAAATTTAGATTTTTAATACATTTTTTTAAGTTACAATGTCACGAGATAACAGAGAAAAGCAAGTCAATAATTAAATGACATGAACTCAAATAAGCCAATTACTATATACTAGACTTTGCCCGCGGCTCCGCCCGCGTGGATGTCGTTTATCGCTGTAGGTAAGAAAATATTTCCCCGGGAACAACTTATTTTTCCGGAATAAAAAGTATTCTATGTTACTTCTAATATCTCCAAGAATATATGTACGAAGTTTCATGATGATCGATTAAGTAGTTTTTGCGTGAAAGAAAGACAAACAGACAGACACACTTTCCCATTTATAACATTAGTATGGATTGATTAATCAGTGTTAAATAAAAAAAAACAAGTATTTCAATATTTTAGAAATAAGAATTTGATTTAGTAAAATATTATAGTATGAGAAACGCGATAGCGCAATTTGAAATAGTAGATGTGATCAGCAAATCAACCCAACCAAAATAAGAATACACCCAAGACACGGCAATATGAATAAGAATAATTGTTTTTGAAACTCGAATAAAATTTACAACAAAATAGTCCAATGGGTATTTATGTATATTTCAGTAAATATTACATATCTACTAGTTGACCCGGCCACGCGTTGCTGTGCCGACTGCAGCGTCATCTGCCGGACTGATTTGTGAATCTAAACCATTCTCAGATCCCCTTGAACACACACAAAAAAAATCATTCATATCGGTCCAGCCGTTTAAGAGGAGTTCAGTGACATACACACTCACAGAAGAATTATATATATTAAGATGTATCATATATGTATGTCTATCCGTTACCATAGTGTTCATAACAAAAGCCTTATAGAGCTAACGTTGGGCTAGACTAATTGATGTGAATGTAGCAAATATTATTATTATTACTATAGCATGACATCTGTTAATCTTCCAGTAATGTTCTGGCTAATAAATATTTATGATAATAAAAGTTAAGTAACTATCGCAAAGGTCTTCCAAAAGATGGGTGACCAAAAATTTACTAAGTATCTTTAGTTTCTAGGTGTTTCCAAAGGTACGGGTAGTCGATAGTCCTGGCTGTGTTTGTAATCATTTGCAACCACCAATATCCACTGGCCTCGCGTGTTGAATTATTATGATCCATTCTTATCTTATGGAATCTTCTTATCATTATTACCTAGAGCATTAAAAGTGCAAATATTTGTATCAGGTGACTTGAAGTACGATGTTACGCTTAACTAATTGATAAATACAAATAAATTACAGATAGCAGAACAGGAAATCGCTTACAGATAACTCAGTTGAGTCAATATGCCTTATGAAAAAGTTACGGTTAAGGTAAAAGGAAGTAAACTAAGTATCTTACTATGGAAACTCCGTGAATTTCGTAAGTTTAAGTTTATGCTTAAGTCGGACATTCCTCTGGTGACCTGCACCTTATGAAGTAGGGCGTAATGACGCTAATTGGTGACTCAGCTGCTACTTCTAACAAACAATACTAACGAGGTGAGATCTTTTTTAACGTTTTTGGTTTTAATACTTCTGCCAGTAACAATTCTTTTTGGAGAGACAAGTCTATTTCGACATTGAAATAAAGTTTTGATACTTCTGCCAGTAACGATTCTTTTTGGAGAAGCAAGTCTATTTCGACATTGAAATAAGATTTTGATACTTCTGCCAGTAACGATTCTTTCGTAGGTAATTATTTTAATCACAAAGTTTCAACACTAAAATAATTATGCTGATAGATAGAAGATAGAAGAAGATAGAAGATAAGCTACATACAAAGTTAATACCTAACATCTTTTTGTATATTTAATACACATTGTGTACAAACCCAAGTTTAATTTGGATTTTGATTAAAAGTTTAGTTAAAATTGCACAATTCAATTCGTAATTTTTAGTATGTACTCTTAAGAGAATCAGTCATTAGTAAATTAAACAAATTTGTCTATTTTGGGTTGTAAGATACAAACACTTTTTGACGTGCTAACATCTTTTAAATCGATGAACGCCGGCTGCACGCACGAAAAAGTGTAACGTTCCGTCTGAGTCAAACGTGCAAGCCAGAGCGCGGAACAAGTGATAGAAAGGCACGATCGGCCTAAGAGTTCGGCTTGTGTCGCATCTATCTCTCTTCCACTTCATAAAGTGAAAAGTAAATGTGGTATTGAAAAAAAAAATCAATTAACTCCTTTGTATTATACAAAATAAGGATAATTCTTATCACTGATAAGAATTCAATTTATTAAAGTATGCAATTTTTCATCAATGTTTTTTTTATTTCATCGAAAGTAACAAACATTTTTTATGTTATAAAATTATACTAGACCATAAATCGATTTGGACAGAATCTCGTCGGATACAATATGGTCTTTAGTTGGTTGGTCTTTAGAATTAATTTAGGAAAGGATAAGTTTGTACCTAGTCTTTAAAGGATTTTATTTCTAAACAGTAAAGAAGTTTCAACGAATTTGCATAATTAACTTAAATCCTTAAATGTCTAGATCTCTCGCACTTGGAAAGTTTCTACATTCTCTTTTATTTTTATGGGTACCTTGAAAATAATAAAGTACCTACTTATAAGGAATGGAATGAGGGAAAACGTTTACATTCACATTTTAAAGGTTATTTAAACTCTGGCAACGCCGTGTATGTTTGTATAGAAGAAAAAGGTTGGTTGTAAGTAAAGAAATTATTACGAGAAAAAAATCAACTAGTGTCAGGTGTCAGGTTGGACTCGAACTCACGATCCTCCCGCTAGTAATCTTCCAATTGAGCCACCGAGACCTTTCGAATTTTTCCAAGTATATTAAGCTGTTTCTTCATGTACCAGGTACAACTACACTACAAGATCGAATGTAGGTAAATACATTAAGAAGTATCGAACAATCGATAATTTCTTTATCTTTTTTATTTTATTCTTTACCAGCTATGTAGGTAATTTTAATATTTTGTGTTATTTTAACATTTAACTGGCTTTGCCAGAATATCAACGCTGCTGCGTCGGATCTCTGCGCGCAGCGGCCTATGCTGAGACAGGGTCCTGGTTGATCTTAGGTTTAAGACCGATTATTAATTTATTTATCTTTAAGCATAATTGTTTTTTTTATGTTATTGTTTATATATGCTTTCTTTCTTTCTAAGTGCTTACTTTTCTATCTAAAGAAAAATCAGAGAATAATAGTAAGCATCGCAGCCTGAATAGGTACTGAATGAAAGAGACTAATAATAAGTTAAATCAGCATTGCCAGTCGGCCCCATTTTGGCGGGACGCCCCGATTTTTCAATCAAAATGAAATGTCCCGCGCGGGACAAGCTCAGTCCCGTTTTTCGGGAATACTCGGCCGGAGGATAACTCTCAGACTATTGTTTAAAATACCACATTTTCTTTTTTTTATTTTTTATTCAAAAGGCGAAGACGGCTATTTTTGCTTCTATCATTATGTAAACATAATAGAAACTCAAATAATAAGATATATATTGAAAAACATACGATTTTATACGTCTTTTTTACTATGTCCCGCTTTCGAAGAAAGAATCCCGCATTATTCACTCGTAAAGTTTCAAAATCCCGACTTGTCAAAAAAAAATTGGCAACGCTGAGTTAAATTGACATTTGACACTACGCTTAAAACATATGCAATACGCGCAGAAGCAGCTCAAGTAAATAAGTAAAGCGCTTGAGTTATGGAAATCAGAAACAAGTACAGTACCACTGTATCTGATCTGGGCCAATACAGAAACGTTCGTTTTCTATAATGTCGTCGCTGTGGTTCCAACTCGGGATTTCGGAGTGGCCTTCGTGAAAACGGTATGCAAGCCACTAGACCATGGAGGTCATCTAATTTTAAATCAATTAGTATAACTAAATCTAAAGTATTTCATACAATTGGACACTGAAACACACTGCAACGTCCTCTTTTCTGGTTTCCTGGTTTAAGTAAAGTTGATCGATTTTGGCATATCGATTACGAGTTTAGTGATGTTAATTTTCCGGTTCATAGTTTTACGCTGTTGTTGGCAAAGTTAATCTTCTTCAAGTGGCAGTAACACATCGGTTGAGATGTCAATTTTGAACCAAATAAACAGATCAAACTTTGGCAATGTTTTACATGGATCTTTTAGTGTTATTACACAAGCATTATCATTACAAACATTATTAACAGAAATACTATAGGCATATCTTAGAGCAAAAACAAGATTAAGTCCTTAACAAATGAATGTGTGCCGCAGCAGTACTCAAGGGTCGCAGCTCAGCATCGTATTCCCTAGCATCGCGAGTGAATTGCTGATTTTCAGCCACAAAAATTTGGTGAATGATTTTTACCTAGGGCAATTTCCTTTCTTAAAAGTATATATTCCATGAACAAAAGTTCACAGAAATATAATCTGTGTTTTACAATGGATTTACAGTTGATGTAGATCAACTATGCAATTTCAAAGGGCTTTAGTTATAACACGAAGGATAGAAGGTGTAGATCAGCCTGCATGAATTACGAACGTTCGGTGCCATTACGCTTGATAGTCGGGACGTGAATGGCAAAAACAAAGTTATAATTTCCTCCCAATAAGAAGAAACACAAACAAGAAACTAGTTATTCTCTTAATTATTCCATACAAAGCAACATGCATTGTTAGCCGGACGCGAAAATCCGTCTCGCGCCCGTTTCCGCTGTTAACAATTTTGATCAGTAGGCCAAGGAACCGGCAGTGTTGAAACCATTTCTTTGAGACATTGCGACTAGGGGTGGCAATTCGTTTATTTTTAATGACAATAACGTCGATAAATTGACAATGTGACTGGTAACACCAACATAACGACTTATGTCCAAGATTGTTAACTATTCAAACTGTTTCTTTCAATAACCATGTGCTGTTTGCGCTGTTGTTTCTTGAAATGGCTGCTGAATGCACAACTAAATGTTCACACATTTATTTTTAATTTGCTTGTCTTAAGTAGTGAAGTAATTGTCACGTCATTGACGATCATAATGACCTTCGCCTGACTCCATGTTGGTTTTAAGCTAAGAATAAACGTAAACTTTTCTTCTTTGTGTCGGGTCTGGGCGGTTGTGGTTGTTTTTGTGGCTACTTAGAAATGTATATGAAGTCCCTAAATACTTATTAGAAGTTAATAAACACATGCCTTTTTGCTCAGTAAGCAACAATCACAATATCAAATTTATGCAGTCCTTACAAAAGGGCAAATTTACAAAAGATGCCGCCATTTTAAAGACCATTTAACGTTATGGCGGTAAATGGTATTATTTTCAATACTAATTCTCAATCATATTACGTGAATACTAGTATGAATAAACTACTAGTTAAAATAAAATAATGTGCTAAAATAAAAGCAAAGTAGTAACAATTTATATTTACAGTACTTTTTCTTTTATTAAAATAAAAATTGTCACCCTGTAGAACAAAATAAAATATAAATCTATCCTTTCAAGCTTATTCATGAACGTTGTCGTGTTCTTGCAAAATGAATACATTTTGAAGCCTCTTTTTTCTAATTGTATAATAAATTTAATTTATGTTTTATTTTTTGATGGGTAACCGAAAATTTACGTACCTACACGGGTAATTAATTTACGTATGCATAAATTGTTACACTTATAACGATATTATTACGTAGCCCACATCTGCTCTGGTCAGGGGCGAAACATCTGACGCATTGTACACATAATAGTCTAGATTCTAAAATGTAGGTTCTGTTTGTTTTCATTGTGTATTCGAAGTGTGAAATTGTTGCCAGTTTTGTGTAAATTAACCATACTTTGCGGTATTTTTGAAGTACAGGTATGTCTTCAGGAATTTCGGGTCGGACATTCATTACGAACGATTTATTTTCAAGAACAACTGTGTGTAATTTATCAAATGTAGGCACGTATGCACTTGTTATGTACTAACTATTAAATAGTATATATTTGGCATATCTAAACGACAAGGTCATTTTGAATAACTTGTGGTTACTCATGAATAGTGTTAACTTTCAATCATAAAAGATTTCTTTATTTATGCAACGCTTACAAGATGAGGTAGAGAATGGACCGATTTTCTCACCTATTTATTAGGTAAATATTTCGGTTACCATAGTGTTAACACGTCTAGACTTTACGACAGTTTGTTGCGGTTCAACGCGAAATAATATTAGGACATTACTTACAGTTTTAGAATAACCGCTGCAAGCGCTGCCATCTGATGAGTTACTCAATCTCCTCTCGCTGTTAGACGCCGGTGGCGACCACGCAGAGCCACTTTCCGACGGCATTTTTGGCACTTCACAATAACCGTCTCACATCATAGCTGATCCACAGAGAAACTTGTCGATAAACGTTACGCACAACACTAGCACTTCACAAAACTTTGTCTGCGTGGTTCATAGCGTCCCCCTTTACCTGAAAAGAGATTTTGTGATTTAGTTATGGCTCTTTACAAAACAATATTCTCAGGTAGTAGGTAGCGTTGTAAAATATAGGTTAATATTTGAATCCTGGCAATTATGTTTTTTATGATATCGACACTCGAAAACGTAGAACTATGTTTGAATGCTGTTCAAAAACGATATAATATTTTTGTAAAAAGCAGTTATAATCCAGAAAAATATAAAATACGAAACTACAACGTACACAAGGAGTTATAAGCAATAAAGAAACATTTTAGCGATAAAATTAATCTATGTGATACGTGTATGTCATTTATTTAAACGTATCTATGGCGTCCAATTCAGCTCTGACCATGCTGATGCCGTACATTCACAAAACCTTTTGCAACCACTGCTTACATAACATTCACATCAGCATAACAATAAGAGTACACTAATTACCCGAATGTTAGAATACCACGGCCGACCGATTTGCAACAATAACACGGGAACAATAAAGTTTACAATCGTTCGGATATTTTGCAGCGAATAACCGTTATTGTTATTTACGTTCCACGCGTACGATCCGTCGCGCGGCGCGGTCGAAACTGACTGACGGACGTACCGCGCGCGCCGATCGCTCGCTCGCTGTTCGTTCGAAGTTCGGATTGGATTGGAGACGCGTTGTACAGACAGCAAGTTATAAAATTTTATTTCTCGACTAGCGGACTTGGCAGACCTTGTTTTGTCCGAACTATACATTATTAATGTTTTATATTTTTGTCAATAAAAGAAAAACCTGGAACCCGATCGTAACAGGTTTAATTTCATGGTTTTCACTTTGAAGTCGGTAGCCTTTGCAAACAATATTTCAAATTATTTTTATCATCTTAAGGGTAAATTTTACTAAAACGCTTGTGGACATGTACATTTATTTTTCAACAAGTGTGTGTATATAATTTCAAACCTTTTTCTTTAAGAATAACAGAATTGTATATAACAACTTATCCCCTATTCCACCTTCTGAGGGGTCGAGTTTTACAAAATCATAAGAAAGCGTTTTCAACTCTTTATAAAAAATACTCTCAAAATTTCAAGTCTATGTTCAGAGGCCTAGGCTGTGCGTTGTCTGTCTCTTAGTCAATCACTCAAGACTATAAGCCTTACATTTTATATAATTAGATAGATAACATGACATATTATTTTATAAAGAAATATATGTTTTAGCAAATAGATAAAAGATAAGATAAATGATAGGATCACCTATAATAATAATTTTTCTTACGTTCACACCAATTAGCCTAGCCCAAAGTAAGCACTGTAAGCTTGTGTTATGGATACTAGGGTATCGGATACGTGTATGTCTATACATAATATGATACATAAATATGTAATATTAATAGAAATAAATATAAATACCCATGACTCAAGTACAAATGCTCGTATTCATAACACAAACATCTGCCTCTTCCTGGACTCGAACCCAGGACCGTTGTTGCAAAAGGAAGGATCGATACCGTTGAACCAAACGGTCGTCATAATTGGTTATGCAACTACACAGAACAGTAAGAAAATCCAAATGCATGCCCAACTAGTGGCATTTATTGGATATCTATAGTCTTTTGTTTTTTGTATTCTATTTAGGTATCAGAAAATGGGCAGTTTCATACAGGTATAATTATATAAAAAAAAAAATCACTAAGGAGTTGGTTAGGAGGTACCTGTACCTGCATATACACCATCCCCAGGTAAGGACAATTTATTGAATGGTATAAGTACTTCTTTTCAATGAGCGATAAATGTATGGTAAAAAATATTTTGTGCCACTAACTGTGATGATTTCTATGGGGCGTCTGAATACGGCATTTTTTTTACATAAAGGCAAAAACGATTTTTTTACTGTTAAAAGACCAGAGATCTTTTAACTGGGGAAATGTGTCAAGTTTATCAAACAATGAGCACTTAAATTGTTCACTAATTGTGAGAAGGACTTTATGGTAAATGATTCTTTTTTAATATTTTGTTCAAATTAGCAAGTGTTGTTTATTTAACCTTTTAAAAAGTTTTTGTTATTTATCAAAACAGAACGTTCAGAATTATGTGTAATCTTTGTAACCATAAGCAAAACTGTCTCTAATTAATAAAAAAAATATTCTGTTAAAAATATACCCACATATTGTAAAGAATTGTTTTTTACACGGAATTAATTTATTTGTAATGCTCAAACAAATTTTTATGATATTTTTTATTTCGATGTCTTCTATCTTATTTTGACGACCGTTTGGTGCAATTGTAGCGATCTTGCCTTACGCACCGATGTTCCTGAGTTCGTGTCCCGGAGGAGACAGAGGTTTGTCATTTGTACCTGAGTCATGGGTATTTATAAATATTTCTGAGAATATCACATATCTATGTATCGTATATGTATGTCTATCCGTTATCTTAGTATCCGAAACACAAGTCTTATAATGCTTACTTGGATCTAGGCTAATTGGTGTGAGTGTAAGAAATATTATTTGTATATATACGTCATATTATTATTCTATCAAGGATATTTCGCTTATCTCGAATACTGAAACTGGATCTTCAATAAAGTAACATTAAAATGTAATAAAATAAGGTAAAAGTAACTAAATTTACCATTTTAATTATGTACCTATAACAAGGTTTCTCATACGGAGTGGGTATCCGCGAACTAAATCATATATGTATAGTGAAAAAGTTTTTTTTTTGAAAAATTAAACAAAAACATATGGAAACTACGAATTCTACTTGTGCGCAATCGCGGGCAATAGCTAGTTTCATTGTAATAAGTAGGGTACATAGAAAAAAAGCGCATTAGCCATAGACCGATACATGGCCCACATTAGCTATCAGCAATCTGGTCACAGATTAAAATATTTGTGACCACGTGATTCATTATCCATTGAAATGACAGCGCAAACCCTAACAATGTGACAAGCTCACACGGACTTAGGGTTGGCAAAACCTTATTATCCTCTAATTAATTACATAGACGAGAATATCGTTTATTTATACGAGTGGAGTAATTTGTAAATGTTTATAATGGTTTCTATTAATTTCGATTACTAATTAATCAGTTAATATTAATTTAATCAACAAGATATTAAAAACAAAAGAGTCTCGTATCTCTATATAGGTGGTACTTTATACAAATATCAAATTCTCTGAACTCTTGATCCTGACCGACGATTTCTTGTCAAAATAACCTTTGAGTTTAATTCAGATACTTATTTTAAACATGAGTTTTAAACGAAAACCAATGGATGAATATTGAATAATGAAAATATGTTAAAATGTAAAACGGTTTTCGTATTTTAACGTTTTCTTTTAATTAAAGTTACCTTGGAATTGTTACATAAATATTTCCGTTTTAAATTTTTCCTTAATTCTTACTTGTTACATATGTTTTAGTTTGATATAATGAGAGAACTAATAAGTATTTTGTGCTGTTATATTGTAACTTATATATTATAGCTATATTGTTCGAAACCCGGAAGGAGCAATGTATGTGTGATGAATACGAGCCTTTGTACCTGAGTCATGGGTATTTATATATATTTCTGTTAATATTACATGTCTATGTATCATATATTATGTATGTCTATCCTTTATCCTAGTACCCATAAGACAAGCCTTATAGTGCTTATTTTGGGTTAGGCTAATTAGTGAGAACGTAAGCTACGCTAGCACCATATATTGGAGCGGAGCGTAGTACCTAAAAAAGAAAAAAAACTTTTTTTCGTTGGGAATTATTGCGAATTTCAAAATTCGGGTCACAATCTGGTCTTAAACCTGTTGATTCTATTCTACACAAAAAATATTAAAATCGGTTAAGAACTCGGGAAGTTATGGCGCCATTGAAGCTGATCCCTGGCTCGCTCGCTCCGCTCCAATTATTATTAAAAAAAGACCGGTGGTAGGGTATAATTATTTATGATGATATAAAAAAATCTTATTGTGTTTAAAGTTAATTTGACGGGCTCCGTGGTCGAGTGGCTTCCGTACCAGTTTTCATGATAATGCCACTCTGAGGTTCCCTGGTTCGATTCCCGGCCAGGTCAATGTAGAAAACGATTTTTTCTATAATGTCGCGAGTCTGGGTGTTATTGTTATCATCATTATTTCTGAATTCCATAACACGAGTGCTAAACTACTTAATTTCAGTTCAAAACAAAATATTTGAGTTTTCTAATATATTTATTTATTAATTTTCAGAGTTAAATAAGTGGCATATATTTGAATTTTTAACTTCTATGTACAAACCCTATTGAATCTCCAGCAGGCGCGTGCGCAGAGAAATGGCGCTATTGTACAGTGACGTGTGGCCATTTTGATTGGTGACATATTGGGACAATTCTGTTATCGCCCAGAGCAGCTTTTAAATTATTTTAAAACCGACAACTTTCACAAACTCTTTTTTTGTTCACTAATGACAAGGTATTAAGAACACCGGAAATTCAACCTTAGCTTCTCAGACTGTATAAGCTTAATACGATAGCAGCGCTAAAGTGTTATGTATGAAACCACCACAGGGAGAATAGGCCAAAACTTAACACGCAGCCTAGTGTGTTTTGGTGGGTGTTAACGGCCGTATGTGCCTTCCGAAATACAGCGCTCGAGCTAAGGATTTTTGGTCACCCATCCAATGACCAGTCCTTGTGAATGTTGCTTAATCCCCTCAATAATAATTTAGCGAAGAATTCTAATGATTATGATACAATAACAAACTTTCAGACCGCGCCTTGCAAGAGTCTGCTTTGCTCGAGTCTCGGCTTTCTGACACATACAATTTAGGGGTCTCCAAGCCACAAATGAATAGGTATCTTCTAGGTAAGCGCATCACATTCTAGATCGCATCGTCGCTTACCATCAGGCGAGATAGCGGTCAAACGCTTACCTATTTATTATAAACGGCAAATGTTTATTAGAAATTCCCGATAAAAGTGGTTTTAATAGAAGCTTTCTATAATTCTTTCCATATAATTTTGAAATCACAGATTTTTTTTTTATTGCAGCTGTAGCAAATTGGTTGAGATAACCTCTTAACCAAGCGTATGGTTCGAAACTCGATTATGTAGTACTTTAGTCGTGAACTCGGTCGCAACACTAGCGTTTAGCAAACCATGTTTTTTTTTTTATTTATTCAGGACAACTTACAAAACATACACCATATACAACATTAACAAACATTGGGAATTTTGATACATTCTTAAGTGCTGCTTTCATTACAAGTTGACACGGCATGCGTTTTGGTAAAGGTAAAGTTTATTAACAATAATCATATGCGATTCATCAGTGCTGAAAACAATACAATTAATCAATAAATTCAAAGAGCAAAAAGGAATGCATAAATACATTCATTGATAAATCAAGTCAATAATTTATGTAAGAATGGAATGCTTTCTAACATTTACAAAAAAATAAGCTTAATTAAAAACTAACAACGAAAATAAATGTCCCCATCGAATCGGTATTTTAAATATTCACACTACCTTTGATTGCTTCATTAGTATAATTTTATATTTTTTAAGGTTATGTCTAAATAAATCAAACAGGAATATTGATAATGTCTTCGATGCTGTATTAATATTCTTTAGTTTTAAATAACTCAAGAGATTTTCGGGTTTCTCCGGTTTTGTCATAATTCATCAACAGTCACTTTACAGTGTCACTCATTATAGGACAATGTGACCTCTTTCATATTTTAGCCGCATTCAAACAAAATCCTTACACTGCCACAGACAATGCTTAACTTAAAGTCATAATGTATCTTCAATGATTCTAAAGAGGCAATTTATTTTTCTGGTAAACTACTGCAAAAAATTGAACCAAATAATTCAACTTTTGCTTTTATTTTCCTTAAAAGAAGCCATTCAGCACAACCTGAAGTATATATAGAAACTGCTACTGAATAGAACTCAAATGGCCTATCTATGGGACACTTTCTACGTTGTTGCCGAAGTTGCACCATGACGCGTGAGCGAGATAACAACAAACAAACTCATACTATGTACCACACAACTTAAACACAACTGCATAAAGTTCAGGTTGCCAGCACAGAACTGCATAGGTCATTCTAAGGACATAGACAAAGGGCTAACAAGAGAAATCGGTCGGTTGTCCTTATTTGTGGATTTATGTAATAGGAAACTATTAGTTACTGTAGTGCCATGGCGTAAAACTAATATTGCATTATAAATCATCAGTTCAGATCTCGACGATTTGCCGTTAGAAATCCGTATCTACGGTTTTCCGATTTGATTTAAACCCTTAGTGAGCTTTATCTGAAGTCTGATGTTGGATTGAATTATGGCAATGTGATTTATAATGGGATAAATTTTAAACTTAACTATCTTTCGAAAATGCCAACAAAACAGGATTGCAATCGGGAAGTAAGATAACATTTAAACAGAAGTATTTTTAAGTAATATGAGAAGAACTTAACAACGGTAATGTTAAGTATGATATGAAACATGACAGTGTGGTAATTAAATACATTATTAATAGTTAGTGGGTTGTGAAGGCTAAATAATAACTATAAAGTTTCTGAAAAACTACGATGTACGTCCTCTTCAACATGTTAATGTAATTAAATATCAGTTGGATATAAATAATGTGTAATTGAAATTGGTCACACGATAACCGAGATCTTCTCTATATTTACGTATTTTGCCTTGCTACACCAGTTCTAGTGTTTTTTATCAACACGTTTGTTGCCTATTCTGATCTTTCCCAATTATTGCTAATGGTAATGCCACTTACATATGCAAATCACAGTATTCCTTTTGTTTTCAATGCTGTATATATAGTTTGATCGTTCTCGGTGTTCCAGGCCTAAGCATCTTAGCTAAACCTTGCTCGAGTTCAGCTATGATGCTCTATATTTTAGCCGTATAGGTTAAGTTAGTTAAATAATATAGTTTGGTAAATAGTTTATAAGGTTCGATGGAACTGGCATGTTTTTAAAAATGTTCCTTAAAATAAAGAAAAAAAAATCCAGAACAAACAAGTTCCTAAAACAATAATTGAAAAACTATGATCGTTTTTAACTTAATATCTTAAAAAGTATATAATGTTATGAGATTTTTAAATTAAGCGGAGATGACAAAGACTTTTTTAATTTTTAAATATTGTTGCTCGCCTCTTTGTGTTGACTTAAGTAAATTCACCATAAATCCACAAGCGATTAATGTCAAAGAATTGGAAACGCTCCGTCAAGTATCCTGCCATCTACATTACTGAAAACATTAAAAGCGATTAATTCTGCTTGACATTTAAAAGAATCTCAGTCACAAGGAAGAAGCGAGGTCAACTAGTAACATATTGCAGCTCGCGATACTCATACGAGAGTATATCAATCATGACATGTATTCTCAAAATAATTTATGGAGGAATACATTTCTGCTTCAGATGGAAGATTATATTTGCCGTTTTCAGTGATAAATAACAGATATCAGATGCAATGTAAGCATTAGGTGGTATAGCCACTGGATTCAAATCTAAAGAGTGCATCTACTGATTTATGGTAAGAAAAGTTGCAAGATACTAAATATTTATCAAAGGACTGACGCGCATTTAATGGCTTGGACAAGAGTAAACATGTCTTATAGGAAATAAACCAAAGACAAAGTAAAAGAGACGTGTAAATGACGTTTACTCCAAACTATAACGAGGAATCATCTCGGAAACAATGAAATTCGGATGATTTACAGGTTTGATTTTAAAAAAATATTTGTTAATGCTTTTAATTACATTCATATTTTTCAGAGTGTCTTTTTAAATAACTTTTATTTCTTATGAATTCTTTGGTGACACAACTATTGTATTTAGAAAATGACCTCATCAAAAACCTTCAAGAAAGTAATGAAAATAAAAACAAGTTGATATTACCAAACACAGATGACGAATTGACAGCATGTTTAAACGTCTAGTATAAACAAATAATCACTTGCATTGTGTACATACGTAACAATAAAATAATGCATGTAAATTGCAATGTATAAATAACAATCGAAAAGGCCGATGCACTCGTTGAGATAATGTCTGACGTTTCTAGATTTTCCGGGTC
Organism: Calamotropha paludella; assembly: GCA_927399485.1. Taxonomy (NCBI): domain Eukaryota; kingdom Metazoa; phylum Arthropoda; class Insecta; order Lepidoptera; family Crambidae; genus Calamotropha; species Calamotropha paludella. The sequence continues at coordinate 4,786,324 of OV656823.1, read as the reverse complement.
GTCTATATTATAGTTAACTTCGATCATGACTTTGCATTAATAAATCTACGATAATATTGAGATATCAGAACTGTATGTTTAATGTGGTTTTAGATCTAACTTTACTTTTTTTGAACTAACGATTGTTTCAGATTTAACTCTCTTTTGTTTTATTCGTCTTTTGTTTCAAATCGACCATAATATTGCAATGAAGCTATGTTCCGTCAGTATTAAACGCCTGACATTTAGAATATTCTCATTATGATATTATTGTCGAATGTCGATCATCATCACCGGCGTATCGACAGGTCTTTTTAGGCAAACTGAGTCATCAAAGCTCGTCTTTTGTTAGATTGTCTGGTGTTATCTTTAGTGCGTGTGAGCGGGACAACGGTAGGTATCAAAATAGCTGTATCTTTGCGATCGCAAAAACGGTAGCATAACGGTTCGGGCACGCGTCGCGAATGCGACCGCAGGCGCAGGGCTGACCGGTGTTGTCGTGTTTTTATCGATGGTCGTAAGCGATCTTTTATACGAAAGCTATATCATTAAATATTATGTGGCGGCAAAGTACATCAACAACAACAAGATTCCAACGGTATTACGTTAAATAATGAGCTTTATGAGACACTGAATTATGTGGTCTATGATAAATGGTTGCATGTTTGTCCAGTGATTGTGAAAATTATGCGTCTTTCCGCAAGGATAGTCATGGGTAGATTGTAGAAAATAGCAATTTTCTTTTAAAAGTATTTTTGTTTCCAATTTTTGTGCAAAAGAATGTTATATTGTAATGAGAGTAATTATTAGAACTTCTTTTAGTTTTGAATTTAATTTTTTCAGGTACCTAGGTACATTGGGTACATCTTTCATAATACGCACAACAAAGGACTGGCATTCCCTCCCTGCGTCTGTATTTCCGAGTACTTATAACCTGTCCGTTTTCAAAAGCAGGGTGTATAGGCACCTTCTGGGTTAGTTCGTTGCATCGTAGATTATGTCTAGCCCTCAGGCTTGATTGGGATCAAGAGCGCACACATTTAAAAAAAATGGGCTTACAATAATTTATACAGACTTCGCTACAAGAAGCAAGTAACAAGCTAGTAATATAAACCATATCTGGTTAAAAAATTTCTTCTAATATAAAAATCTCGCGGCACAGTGTTTGTTATAGAACTCCACGGAAACGGCTTGACCGATTGTTAAATTTATTTTGTATATATGTATATGTTAGGTCTGAGAATAGGCGGTAGGTTATTTTTTATGCCCCTAGGTTAGAAGGGTGGCTCTCTAATCAACGAGTACGAAGTCGCGGGCAACAGCTAGTTATATATAAAAATTTAGCAAAAATGTCCTTAAATACTAGACTTCCTCAAATATACATCTGCGCAATATTAGTGTGTATTAAATATATGAAGTACTTATTCCTTTTTTGACTAACACCATCAATCAGTCTCAGTCAATATTTTGACAGTCAGGTTGTCTGGTTCAAACAAAGAGTCGCTCTTTGCAATGTGTCGCATAAAACACGGTAGTATAATATGAATCGTGTTTTATCTTTTCATGATGTACTAAAATTATTAACTATCTTTGTATTTTAGCCTCACCATAATTTATTTTCAAAAATTCGATACATGTGTTTTTTAACAAATTAGAAGTTAAGGATATTCTGCCTTCGTTAGCGGCATGAAAATTATTGCTCATATTTGAAATTACAAAACTATGTCAATAGATTAAAATAAGTCAATGTAAAAAAATCTAAAGTAATAGGAATTATCCTCAGAGTAAACAGGACTGGAGTAGCCATTAGTCAATTTCTCGTACATATTTTTCTGCCATTTTTTGCGGGGGGTGAGGTTACTACTACATTCAATGCCAGCACACAGGAACAAAAACTCTTTGCGTGTTTACAAACGCACACATGCATAATACGACAAACATATTTAAAATACACGCACACGTGCTTAAAATAGTGTGTTAACGTTCTATTCAAACACACGAATGTCATTGTGTGAGAAGTAACATGACATAGCACGAGAATATCGATATCGATAAATCAGTTATGTTCAATGAATGAATGTATTAACTTTGCGTTAGGTTTCCTACATTATGTATTAAATAATAAATTAAATTAATGATGATATTACACGCTACAACAGTCAGTTTCGAAGGCTATATCCATAAAATACAAATTGAAACTTAATAGTTTATTGCATTTAAAAGATATTTACAATAGGTGTTATTATATATAAAGAATTCACTGTGGACCCTTTCGCGTATAACCATAATGGAAAGGAGGAACACTGAAATATTATTTTTAACAAAGCGATAGTGAATATAGTTAGTTTTCTCAGATTTTTACTTTGACGGATTGATTATTTGTATTTTTTTGCGATTTGCTTACATCACTTTTTGCAGGTATTTCCTTTTCAACTTATTCTTTAACCTAAAATTAATACATTTAAATGTAATCAACTAAACTGTTATAATATAACATGTTAATATCTATTTGAAACATAACTAGTTATATAATAAACTAAGAGGATCATTCAAGAATAACGTTGGCACAGCATGGGCAACTAATCTTCTTCTATTGTTAGATAATTTTTGAAACTGAGACAAAAATGTATGGAACATATAGTACTTGTTCTTGAAGATGCCCAAGATGCCCTTTTACCTATTACAAGCATGAATCCATTTTTTTCGTATGCTGTATTCTTTAGGAAAACTGAATATGAAAAATTAGATTTTCCGGGCATGTCAAAGCTTAAAGTATAAATACCAACAATTAGTATGCCGCCTAGGGGCAGAGTATATTTGCATGAACTACACATACCGATCATTTCTAATGTTAATACTGCAATACTATTTCCAATAGCTTTCATTTATGTACAAAGGACTTTTGGCACCACATACCTTACTCCTAGTATCTTGAAGTATTGCAGTTGGACAAGCCGGTTTTTAAAAGGAGCTATAAATGCTACAATATTAATAAAAAACTTAACTTAAATGTTGACGATGACATTTAGCTATTACCATACTAAAATGTCATCAAAATCAGTCGCGTAGTTTTTGCGTGATGCGTGCTCAAACATACATACAGACAGACAGACAAAATGTTCAAAAATTAGTGATTTCACTTCCTCTACTCTCATTACTAGCCATTTGGTTTAAGGTGGACTTGACCTGTTTTATTCTATATCTTGACAGTTTTATTCTCGTATGTATAATATCGCAGGTAAATAGTATAATTCCACACTTTACATACGGCGTCATCAGTTTAAAATCACATACCTCATTCTAATATGAAATCATCATTAATACCTGGTAATAATTACCGAAACAAACTGTAATTTATCTAAGCTGTATTTTATTATCGTTAAGAAAAAGAACTAAGAATAGAGTATCTGTTTTTTAAACTGATGACGCCGAATGTAAACTGCGGAATTATACAATTTCCCTGCGACATATAGATTTAAATTAAAAATACATATTTTCAATTTAAGTATGTTACTTGCATTCATACATTCATTCATTACTCACTCGTAAAATCACAATATCGATGAAGTTGACATCACTATTGTGCAAATAAATATTGTACAAATTAATAAGGGTTGCTGATTACAAAATAAAAACAATTTGTCCTGTGGCTCGAAAAAAAATTTTGATTTCTCGGAAATGATCTGGTGTGGCGATGTTACCCTTTTAACCGTGCTTTTTTAAGAAGTCAGGGACACTGTAAGTATATACAGCATTAGTACTCTTAATGTTTATGAGCGCCGCCCAGCATGAATAAAAGGGCAAATAGTTTGATTATTATTTTAATTTATTATTTTATTTATTATTTTATATTACCATGTTGTGTGGCAAAGAATAGGCTTCAAGCAGCCGCAAAAGTGTAGGTATGTACTTAATAATAAACTCAAAATAAACACGCAACATACATTGTTAAAACGATATTATAATTGGTAATTAATTAATACAAAATTACAGTTATTTATTACCAACAAACTTTTTCTAATTTTTGTCTTAATTAATTGAAATGCGATAATGGTCAACCCTAGGTAGTCTCGTGGGGAATGCGGCCGTGACGTCATCAAACGAACTTTGAGCGCGAAATTTGAAATTGTAGTCTGCTAAAACATGAAATTATGAATTAAATAATAATCAAATCCTAAAAATTATACTTACAAATGAAAGGTGACGCCGTCTTTTTGCATACTAGATATTTTCGAATTTTTTTTACAGTAGAAAACAGCACAGGCAGGCGTTTTCGTGGGAGCTCTGCACGGTAAGACGTTCTGATTAATATGATTTCAAAATGGCCGCTCAACTAGTTTTATATAACGCACAGGATTCCGATGCTTGTGCGTTTGGCAGAGGGGTAATGTTAGGCAAAGGCTACTCCAGTCCTGTTTACTCTGAGGAATTATCAGATTAAATAGATTAAATGTCATACTATTTAAAAAAAAGAAAAGTAGACTAGATTTGTCACACTTACTACTCCTCAGCAAAGACGTTTATGACAAGATTTCAATCCCTGACGTTTACATATACAAAAATTACAAGCCGTCAGTGTCCTCTTTATCATATCAAAAATATTCGAAACACGTCCTAGTGACGGCTTTAGACGTCCAGTTGGCTAATAATTCAATTTAGTAGAACGATGAATGCCGTGAGATATGCAGTCCGATTATCATAAGAACGGCATATGACGTTTAAGTAGAATATGTTGTGGTTACTTATAGTGCTGTACTGTGACCGTTTTAGAAATAAAGTTTATTGCACTACCTACTCAGTTTAAACTGTACGGCAGCTCAACAACCTTTCAAGCTTTCAAAATAACATTTTTGAAGTAATACTTCTTTAGGCGCGATATGAAAAAAAATTTTTTTTTTTTTTTTTTATTTTAGGATGGGTTTGCTCTTGATCCCAATCAAGCCCGGGGGCCATGACAGAATCCACGATGGAACGAGCTAACCCAGAAGGTGCCTATTCACCCTGGCCTTGAAAATAGACGGGTTATAAGTTCTCTGAAATACAGACGCAGGGAGGGAATTCCACTCCTTTGCTGTGCGCGTTATGAAGGATGTTGAAAAGCGCTTGGTACGACAGGTGGGAATATCAACCAAGAAAAGGTGGTAGCCTGCAGTGCGTCTGGATGTCCGATGGAAAAAAGGAGATGGCGGTATGAGCAGATGCAGCTCTTGAGCACACTCTCCAAAGTACAGTCTGTAGAAGACCGCCAGACAGGCAACTTTGCGGCGATGAGCTAAGGTGTGAAGCTTGCTCTTCACCAATTTGTTGTCCCCGATGAGCCTCTCAGCTCTGCGCTGAATCGTGTCCAGTGCAGCAAGTTGGTATTTTGCTGAGCCATCCCAAAGGTGGCAGCAATATTCCATGCAAGATCGGACTTGAGCTTTATAGAGTGTTAAAAGCTGTCCTGGCGTGAAATATCGCTTGACTTTATTTAGGACGCCCAGCATTCTGGCTGCAATTTGAGCTTTGGATTCGATGTTGGCGCCGAAGTTAAGGTCTGAAGACAACTCCACGCCAAGAAGCTCGAGGCTGTCGGTCACAGGTACAGATGTACCTCGGAAAGTAGGAGTGAGGTGGAAGGAACTCCTTTTTGCCGTGAAAAGACACGCTTGTGTTTTGGAGGCGTTGAAATTTACGAGGTTACTATCGCCCCACTGGGAAACGTAGTTTAGCCCTTGGTTTATTCGCTCAACCATGGCCTCTCTCATGAACATCACGTCGTCGCCGCTGGCTTTTGCGCTAGACAGGTATCTCTCTACAACAGTACTGTCGTCTGCATACCCAACAATTCCTGGTATTAACAGGTCATTGATGTGCTGCAGGAAAAGCGTCGCAGAAAGAACAGACCCCTGAGGAACTCCGGCATCAATAGGCACTGAGTCAGAGGAGCAGCCATCGACAACAACTCTGATCGATCGTTCAGTCAGGAAGTCGGCTATCCAACTGCAAAAGTCAGCGGGGATACCGTACGCAGGAAGCTTGCGCAGCAGACTTGCGTGCCAGACCCTGTCATAAGCCTTCGAGATGTCAAGTGACACGGCAAGTGCTTCGCCGTGCATCTCGAGGGCCTCGCCCCAGCAATGCGTGACATAGACTAGAAGATCCCCAGTTGAGCGTCCTCGGCGAAAGCCATATTGACGGTCACTGAGGAGATCGTTGTCTTCTAGGTATGAGAGCAACTTGCTGTTCAGCACTCTTTCCATAACCTTACAGAGTATGGAAGTGATGGCGATCGGTCGGTAATTGCATGGGTCGGCACGACTACCCTTTTTGGGTATTGGTTGCACATTGGCAAGCTTCCAGGCATTTCCAAATGATGAGAGTGATATTTTAAAATGCGTGCGCATCACTGTGACACAAAATTATCATGTTGAAGTTGGCCGCAATAGCGATATATAGTAAACCAGCAGCATGAAGTTGGCCGCTAATTATGAATGTGTGTGTATTTATATAAAATTATAATATAAGTTATCTCTGTTTAGTAACGATAAAGAAGTATAAGTTCTTATGTGCGTACATAAGTACACACAACGGTTTTTTTTATATATTTAGTCCGAGTCATCGATTTCTTTAACAGATTGTCAATAGATTGTAGCATGTATCGTTATTTTCTTTGAATTTTCATAACACAACAAATTAATTAATTAATTACTTTATGATCAGAAATTTTTAAAATAGGAACGTGCAAACACGTTGAAATTTTATATGGCATATTATTTATTATTTTTAAATAAAGGTTCACTTTTCGTTATATTGATTTATCGGTCAAATATGGATCTAATGGATTGTAACTTAACATAGTTTTTTTCAAATGGAGTACATGTTTTTTTGATCTTGAAAGATGTGTATATATTTTTACCCTTGGCTATACTGTGAGTTTTGGTATTAAGTGTCTAGAGATGAACATTGATCGTTGTAGTAACCCATATAAAGAGTCAACTTTGATTACAATTACCTGATGAGAATAACTAAATTTATAGGAATCAATCATTTTCAACATCTATTTCATTATCTACAGTTGACGAGTCAAATGTATTGTTTTCTTTTTATTTTATTACTACTCTAATAAGACAAAAATATATACAATAAATATAACTTCTTTTTAATTTTTAAATATATATTAAATGTTCAGATGAATAATAAAACGGCCGACCAATTTATTAAAAGATTTTTTCGATTATAAATACCCATATTCATTTGGCAATCTCTATGACACAACTATTTCTATACACGAGCCAAGTGTTTATAGTTCAATGGTTAAATTTTCCCTTCGATTGATTGTGTTGGTTCGATTAGAGATTTAATTAAATTCATAATTATATTAATTTTCGCCCCAAACGGTCCTGGGTTCGAATTTGACCAGTCCAGGCATAAATAAGAACATTTATACCTGAGTCATTGGTAAAATTTCTATTAATATCACATATCTATGTATGTGTATCCGTTACCCTAGTATCCAGAACACAAGACTTACAGTGCTTAACTTTGGACTTGTCGAATTGTTCTGAATATAAGGAATAACATTAGTGATATTGTTATTTGAGTACCCAAGCTTGAGTAAACTGCAAAAACGTTAAGAGATGACCTTTGGGTGGGTACCGCGCGGTTCAAGTCATTTGTCGGGCCGAACAAGACATTCCATTGAAAGTGAACCTGGGCATCGCACTCGGGGCGGTGGTTGCAAAACACAGATTTGTTAATTAATTCTCTACCCACGAGAAAACAGGGTTTGGCAGCTTACAATATAAAGCAATACCGTGTGGTAAGTACAAAAACAAAAAAAAAAAGGATTTTTACGGGGCTAGAAGTTAGTGAATAGAAATTAACATCCCTGGTTGGAGGGAAAGTATCTTAAACCTGTACCAATGGACCTGAACTGATTTAACAACCTTCGTGGTAGAATAAGCACTGTAAGGTTTGTGTTATACATATGTGATACATAGATGTGTAAAGACTCCGGTACAAATGCTAGTATTCACCACAAAAAATCTGACCGTTCGACCGGATTCGAACCCAGAACCGTCACGAGACAGTTGCGCCAAACAGTCGTCTCATCTGTCCAACAACCCACCAGAACAAACTCTTCGTAACCGTCATCTAAGGATATTTTTATATAGCCTTCGAAAAACAGAAGTAAAGGAAAGGAAGTTTGTTTAAATACTCAATAAATCCTCGCTGTATTGAGTAATAAATTATAAAATTATTTGTTAAACTAAAGGTTACAAAGCATTCATTGTAATCAACGTGAAGACATAGTATTTGTTTTTTGTTCTGTAACATACTGTAACACAGTGTTTGATTATATCATACAAAGTAAATTATGACTAGGCTACCTGTACTGGTTATTTCGTTTAAAAAAAACCGGTCAAGTGCGAGTCGGACTCACACACCGAGAGTTCCGTATAAACCTGTAGGTATATAAGTGAAAGTCAATTATTAACAATATATTTATTATATGATGTAACTTAAAATTTACGGTTTTTTCTTTATCTGTGCAAAAAGACGTTGCTTCGTACCAAATTTCAAGATTCTGAGTTCACTGGAAAGTACCCTGTAGGTTTTGATTCCCTTGCAAGTGTCGAAAATTTGCGGCATAGACGGCTGTATCTTTTGATTGCGTTGGCTTAGAAGTTTGATTTTTTCACAGCTCCAAGGGACAGTAGACCTGAGTATTTGATATAAATTCCAGCTTGATACCTTCACGCGTTCCTGACAAAAAGGGTCTTGACAGACAGACAGACAGACGGACGGACGGACAACAAAGTGATCCATTAAGGGTTCCGTTTTTTGCTTTCGAGGTACGGAACCCTAAAAATTACAGAAGGTTTTTCATGTTACTTTAAACAGTAAATATATAATATATATGACAAAATCACGTACATTGTTCCGAACAATTGATTGATTTTGTTTATCCTTTAAACATATTTTAACTGGAATGAACTTTATTTATGTACTTACAAGTACTCGTGTATACAATAAGCTTTTGTTAATTAAGTCTTTATGTTAATTTGTTGAGTACCGTAGAATGGGGTTACTTTAAATCGCGGGGCGACATTGATCGAAACTTCTTTTACAAACTTAGGTGCAAATATTGAAAAGACCGAACGCACTAGCCAACTTTTTTTTTTCGTGTTGGCAACACTGATCGTCAGCTATCTTTCCCTTAGAAGCACAGGCGTGTGCGGCGGCTCGTTTTGCATAAAATAATTGAAAAGGTGAGTAACTACATATTAATATCTTTTTTTAGCCTACAAAACTTTGTCCGCAACTAATTAGCTATGTACATAGGCATAATGCAATTTATATTCGGTTAGTTAAACTTTAATTTGTAAACTATAAAAAAATATTGTGATTTCCTAATCTCAAAATTTGCTTGTGTTATTGGCAAAAAATTAACGCGGGGTGACATTGATCAGTGATTTAAGTAACCCTACGTTTTAAAGTAAGGGTATGATTAACTACTTTTATCCGATTCTTATGATTCTTTATATATTATTATTATTAATTTATTGCTTCAGACTCATCATGCCGCGAGATTACAAAAAAAAAACCCGGAACGAGAAGATATATAAACTACAGTGGCGAATTATTAAATGAAGCTTTGTCAAGAGTAGTGACAGGAGCTGTCTGTAAGGGCCGCATCCAGAGAATATGATATTCCCTTTGGATTTCTATACAATAAATATAAAGGAAACTTTACTAGAAATCCAGGTGCACAACCCATTTTTAGCCATACCGAAGAAAAATCTCTGTCAAAGGCGGCAGCAAAGTGTTCTGATTGGGGTTATCCTTTAATCCGAAAAGGACCGATTAGAATACAATTTTCTGTGATTTGATAGTTAAACTATTGCTTATTTCAAAGAAAAAACCAAATTATGTTCCTAAGTCATAAAATAAAGGCTGATTAGAGTAAAATCTGTTTTATTTATATGATCAAAGTTACCCTTAAGCATTATAATGCTTATAAAATGAAAAATTACCGGTCGATTTTTTTGATTATTTTTTTCCGTAGAATTGTTTCGGGTCTACTTTCGAATTCCATAGTAAAATCATGGATGATCAAAGTATCCCCACTCACGGTTTAACTTTGATCGATTACTTTTTATTTTATTTTTCTTAAATTATTAAAATTTAGCGTGTTACAATTAGCTTAATCAAATCTACGCAAAAAACCGATAATTATACTTTTAAATAATAATAATCTCGCTAAAAACGAGAATGCTACAGTCATATAAAGTTAAAAATTGATCAAAGTATCCCCATTTTACGGTATACTTGACATTTGTGTATGTTTTTATTCAAGAATATTTTGAACTATATACTGTAAGCTATACATATATTGAACAATATCTTTTTCACCTTAGCAGCTCAAACATACTGTGTTCCCTGCTTAAAAAGAGTGAGGGAAATGCGTTTTCCCTCACTGAGTGAGGAAAATTGATTTGAATTTAGAATGGTGCGAATTATCATTATGTACGAAACACGTCATTCGAAATTCGATTTATTAAATGTCAAAAAATAAGTCGTTCGGAAACTAATAAACCTTTAAAATGAAAATTATTCGGTAACGTTGTAATTAAATATATAATTAAATTATATAATGAAATGAATACACTAAAGTAAAGAAAAAAATAAAGAATATGTTTTACAAAATAATACATAAATAATTTATAGTTTTAAAAATCTTTATTGGTACAACAGAATACTACGGATACAGTTTCAGAACGTAACTTTAAAAAAATACCGGGAAACAAAAATCATTTTTTTTTTTCGGTAGATAACAACTTACTTTTGTTTTTCGGTAGATAACAACTTACAATTAGTGTTGCATATCACAAATTCATAAAATATGAGTGAGTCTAGTGACGAAAACAGTAACTTAACACCTGAAGAATTAAAACAACAAGTGTTGAATGCTGAATTCAGTTTTCTTCCTCAGAAATCATGTGATAGATATCTAAAAACCTATGATGTTTTCAATAAATGGAGACTTGAAAAGGGCGCGCACACTTTCTCGGAGAATGTAATATTGTCGTACTTTATTGAATTATCACAAACGAAACAATCACCTACAATATGGAGTATGTATTCGATGTTAAAAGCTACAATAAAGACAAAACATAATGTTCATATTGAAACTTATCCCAAACTTATTGCATTTTTGAAAAGAAAGTCAGTAGGACACAAATCGAAAAAGTCCAAAATTTTTTCAATATCTAATATTGAAAAATTTCTTAATGAAGCTCCGAACTGCAATTTTCTCGCTGCAAAAGTAAGTTACTACCTATATGTCTATACTTAATTAGTAATATATGTGCACATACGCTAACCATTTTCGCTAATATTTACTAAATACGAGTTACTTATGTAAAGAAAGTGGCTAAATACTAGGTTTTGTTTGTTATACATTTTAATTACTAACATTTTACATAAATAATATTATGTTTTTTATTACAGGTTATCCTCATTATTGGAATAAATGGAGCTTGCCGCTCGAACGAACTGTTAAATCTGACTGTTAATGCCATCGAAAAACATTCTGACAAACTGCTTTTAGTCAACCTACCCAACACAAAGACAAACATTGACAGGTCCTTTGTTATTCGCGACGAATATGTCAAAATTGTCGAGAAATATAAGGCATTACGACCTGATAATACGAAAACAGATCGATTTTTCTTGCAGTATCGTAATGACAAGTGTTCAAAACAGCCTATGGGAATCAATAAAATAGGCGGGACACCACAACAAATAGACAATTTTTTAAAATTACAAGAGCCTCACCTTTACATTGGACATTGCTTTAGGCGAACTTCGGCCACGCTTTTGGCTGATTCAGGAGCAAACCTCACAACATTAAAACGTCATGGTGGCTGGAAGTCAAACACGGTCGCGGAAGGATATATTGAAGATTCGATCGAAAATAAGTCTAAAACCTGTAAACGCATAATACAAAGTATAAACTTTAAACCTGATCCCTATGCAAACCCGCGCCCCTCTACATCCAAAGAAACAAATACTATTGAAAATTCGCTAAGAAGCCGACCGAGTCGCCAACGTTCACTAACAGTATTGTCTCGTCACAGTCCAAAGAAATAGAAACGGACTCGAGTCAAAATCGAATCGCAAACTCCACGGTGTCACTTCCTAATAAAACTATACATTTTCAAAATGTAACTTTTAATAACTGTAATATTAAATTTTAATAGATACTTAGTTTTTGCAAATATATGTGGTTTCATTTTAATTCATATTGTTTCATTTATATCTCTAATAATGTTCTCACTGCTAAGGTGAAAAGTTGTATGTGTCACGCGAGAGAAAAGTTATTTCCATCTCGTGCCTTTGAATCCTTCGCTTACTCGGGATTCAAAATTAGCACTCGCTTGAAAAAACCAACTTTCCTCTCTAGTTGAACAAATAACTATTTTTAAACTGCGAAACTACTCAACAGATTTTGTTTATTTATACTTTTTGATGGATTTGTTGCTACTTAGGCCACAGGATAGGTTTTATTTAAATACAGCTAGTATTATATATAAATGTCAGTATTATTACAAAACAGTTTTGCGAAATTTACGAAAATCACAACTTTTACGAATAAGTTTTTTACGTAAATTTTTTTTAGGAAAAACATTATTTTTTGCAGACATAAGTACCTTTTCGTGCTACAAGTACTCATCAAGTTATTACTTTTATAAGTTTTTCAGTAAAAATAACCTTAAGCAATCACTTTACTCTATTTTTAACTTTAAATTCAACCCATAGAATTCAATATAAAATAGAAATTACACACATTAATTCTACTTTTGGTATTGTAAGAAAATGAACAGATCCTCCTGTATAAGACAATAATATATTAATACAATCAAATAAGAGACGTATTAGTCGTACCTAGAAGCAAACTTATCACAGTAAACAGCCTTACTATTCTCAAATTATCTTTCTTTATGCAACATTAAAATTTTACAATTCTGCTATCTAGATGTAAATGTATTTATAATGCTTTGAAAAACGGAATTTATAATAAAAGTTAGCTGTCTTCATCGCCTACGCCTACGTTTTAGGACGAATTTGAAACGATTGCTAACCAAATGTGATTTAAAAAACCCATATATCGTTAATGAAGTGATAATATCTTATAACTGCTTTAAACTATAAAATAAAAAAAAAGTGTGTCAATTAACTTGTTAATTTGGTTTTTCTACGCCTCTTACACCTATAAACTAACTTAAACCGGCTTAAGTGACGTCACTTGGGACAACTATTACCTAAGTCATCCTGTAAACACGGCTCGAAACGTCAGGATTAAATAAAAAAAAGTTATCTGCTGTTAACTTATAACCCGCTGAGTTATTAAGTGATATTATCATCAAGTAATTCACATATACTTTAAAATAATACTAGCTGACCCGGCCACGCATTACTGTATTATAAAAACTGTTATTCTTAGGCTTATGGTAACTATATATGGTAACAAACACACACAAAGTATTGTCATAAATTAATTAGGATATACCACCGTTTTTTCATTGTCTACATGATTAATTGTAATGAGTACATAGGTCAGGATTAGAATCAGCTAAAACATTTTTTATCTTACAATATTGTAAACTTTTGTATGTGCGTTTATCCCTATAAAGCGTAGTACAAAGCGTAATTCACATGTAATTAATCTGTATTTTTATATACATTGAATTTTTTATAATAAATAATAATAATAAATAATATTTCTTACGATCACACCAGTTAGCCCAAAGTAAGCACTGTAAGGCTTGTGTTATGGATACTAGGGTATCGGATAGACATACATATTATTATGTGATACAACGATAAGTAATATTCATAGAAATATACATAACCACCCATGACTCAGGTACAAATGCTTTACGGTAGTATTTTTTGTTTGATCCTAGTTTCATATTTTAGCGAGAAAATGAAATTTGTATCTAAAAGTCCGACGGCCGACATTTTTTTTTCACAATTCCCGTAGCATTGGGACTGTAGAGGGGTGGGGCGCGTGGTAGTGGACTGTATAGTGGTTATATAAGTTTATGCAAACTATTTTCGGCATCGGAAATAATGCTCATAGTCAATACAAGTGCAAGGATAAAGATTTTCAGAGAACTTTTTTAATCATTCGTCTCGTGTCAAGCATTCGTTTTCTCTATCGGACATCGGTTATTTCCTATTTTCTAATCTCTCGTTTAAAACGAGTGGTCTCGATAGTCTTGTAAGTTATCAGCTTCTGGTTTTCAGGATCAACGTCGAATGTGACATAAATTTTCAATTAGAAATTATCAATAACTTCTATAATTTCATGCAAGATTAAGTTATAAATGCCGTCTTCCATGAAGTAAGTATCGGTTACCATTTTTGTAAAAGGAGCGAAATTCATTACCTTGTTATTTATTGGTAGTGCCGAAGACGAACGATTGAAAACAGAAAATCGATTTCATGTGACTTGGTAGTCGATTGTAATTTACTCGTTTACGACCGACGATGCAATTTTAGTCGAGTGATACAAAAATAGGGCACCTAGTACTGAACACCACACATAATTTAAATAGAGAAACTTGAAATGATTACTAAATGTTGGAATATGTAATGAGAGCAAGGGCTTTAATAAAATAAATAAATACATATGACAATACATCACATACATTATTTTTGAACGTAAAGTAGCTTAGGCGCCATTCATTTATTACGTAAGACTATTTTCGCTAGCTTTTGACCCCCTCCCCCCCTAATATAAGAAAAAAACAGAAAAAGCCGACCCCCTCCCCCCCTGTTTGATATTTATTACGTGAGAATCTAAAGGCAAAAATGAATATACGTATCGTTTGTTTTAATGTTTTTTTTTTTAAAGTAACAATTTTTAGAAATATTTATTTGTTCTTACAAAGGTACTAATATTTTTTTATTTTTTAAGTAGAAAAAACTTTTGTTTTAAATATTCATCTTTACTTACGCAAGATTTTCGGTCCAGGGGCTCAAAACCCACTCAGAAAGTGGATCTGAGGTTGGAACTGACATGGAAATGGAAATCATTTACCTATACACATCCAAGCGAACCTCGGCACTCGCGCGGTTGCGCGTGCTTTTTCAAAGTATAATTTTAACTTTGCGCATTTTTGTGATCTTACGTAAGAACTATCGAGACTCCCTTCCACCCTCCTGTAAGAAAAAATAAGACATGGTCAACCCCATCCCCCCCTAAACAGACTTACGTAATAAATGAATGGCCCCTTAAGCACTTGTGTTATAGATTATGGAGCTCAGAAACAACGACGGTATCATAACAAGACCCGAACCAATATAGAAAAGTTCATATTCCACCATTAACCCGCCCATGAAGCCACTCGACTCCGGAGATCCCCAATGTGTAAAAATAATAATAATTTCAATAAATTAAAATTTCTTGTTATTTTTACTTCACTTCATATAATTTATAAGACTTAAAAAACATTTAAAATTAATAGTAAGTTATTTTTAAAAGGTCACATGTTTCGTTATAATTGAATGGAAAACATCTGCTATTTCGTACACAATAAATATCAATATGTGTCAGCAAAATAGCAACTTTGTATACCGGGTTGATTCCTATTGGGAATAAACTGCGAATTGCTTTTTCAACCTTCTCGGTACAGTCTAGTCGCATGCGCATTTACATTTGCATATAATTAGTGTTACCAGTACTTCACTGCCATCGTTCTTTCAGATTAAAGCAAATCGAACCTAATTTCTATACGTCTTGGGTTAGTTATTGATCTTAAAGTTGCTCTTACAAGAAGTATGCGATAAGAAAAAATCAACAACTGCCTTAGCAACAACCGCAGAGCCTAAAAAGGCATCAAACACAGCAGCCTACATTCTTTTCATACCGCGTTGTGAAACTTGGATACGAACGGAATAGGGCTGCTTTTTATAACATATAAAAAAATTCATACGTATTGACAGAAAGTTTTAATATCTTTATTATATTATCGTCACCATTATTTAAATGTCCCATGGGACACGGGATCTCTTTTATTAAAAAACTATATAGGAGTATAAGCCATAATCCACAGCGCTGACTCCAGTGGTTTGGAAAAACGAAAACAGATGCAGAAAAGACAATCGGGTAACGTAGCCTCCAAAGCAAGAAGGAATTCCAGAAAATTCACTTAGTTCACACACAGTGGTGTAGCTACCGTGGGGCTAGACGGTCCAGTGCACCAGGGCCCCAAAGCTCATCGGGTCCTCGGACCCTGAATTCAAATTCATTACCTAATTGTTTAAAACATAGTATAGATGGTATGTGAAAATAATAATTATCGTCTCCCATATTTTATTGCTGAACAGCAATATCATAATCATTATTAAAATAGATATATCATAACTTAATTAATAAATAAAATAGTTAATAACAAGAGCAAACCTCTAATTGAACTTTATTATTAAATTAATTAGGTTGCAAGTTGCAACGACTGTAAGGTAGTACTGACAGTAAGAGTTACTGTTTAAAATTTTCAAAACTTCTGCATTAGTAGAGCTTTTAAGTTAGGTTTTCAGTTTCATACCAATATTATCAAATCAAGTATGGGTTACTAAACCCTTCACGTGTAGAACGTGGCGATCACTAAAGTTCACACAAGACACTTTTGCACATACATGTAGTAAGTTTTACTGTGCTATGCAATGGACGATAAAGAGCTGATGATAATGCTTTGTACCTTTTTCTTTGCAGGGTATATTTATATATGTATTTACACTTTTAATTGATAGAACTTATACCGTTTATTAGGGCCTCAGTTTTCGTACCGGGGCCTGCGTCTCTGTTCACACATTGGCTGCACCGAGAGTTATTTAAGCTCTGCAGTCGCTATATTTGTGCCAAATTACAAAAGGAATGTTTGTAAACAAACTACCCACGCATAACCTAAAAGCAACTTATTTATGTCATGTGTTTTATAATGAACGCTATTTGTAATTATGTCAGAAATTCTTCTGATAAGATTTGTTTTTTAATTAAAATTATCTATATTTTTCTCACTTTGACAAAAATATATGAAGTTTTTTTTACGAATTTTTATTTTATTATTTGGATTGACTAAAGTCGCACGTGCTAATTATTGCACTTGAAAAGTATAATAACGCACTTTGACTAAGTAATGGACCAGTATTGATAAAAGACATGGTGGAAAAGAGCCTCGCTTGCTTAGCAAGAACCTTCTACCAGAAAGATTTTAGTTTGAATTCCACCTAAGTAGATTATTTTTCAACACCTTTTCATTATATTTAGAGGTACAATTATTACAATAAAAAACATGCGTTTACTGTATTAAACGAAAACACCAAATGTATTTTCACTTTTCAAATTTATATGTAATTATAAACTTTTCCATCCGTTAGATTTAAGTTAGTCCTACAAGTTTTAAATACCAGAAAATTTTTAAAAATAAATATCTGGCTAGAAATCATATTTCTAACATTTAGTGTTTGAAAAAGTTCTAGCAAAAACATTACCCTCGTTTTTCTCTCATATCTCAAAAATGATTTAGTAGCTTAGCAACAGCAAGCAATTAAACAATCACATCTTGAATAGTAAACCAAACTCGGTAAACGTTAGATTACCAAAATTAAAAGAACCAACGTTAGATGTATTATTTTTTGTTCTAACCACGTTTGCTATATCGTGACTAGTTCACAAAATAGACAACCCTATGGATCTCCTTAAAAGGACGCAGCACATGTCCTGGCGATACCTGATTCTATCATATGCGATGACGAAACAAGAGCCCGACCAGATGGCTACTGACTAGAGATGCCACGAATATTCGGCTACTATTCGGTATTCGGCCTATTCGGCCACTTTGTTTGGTATTCGGTATTCGGCCGAATAATAGGTACTATTCGGCCGAATACCGAATACCAAATCATGGAAAAAAAACCACATCATATTAATCAAGATATGTATTTATTATCAAATTACAATATTTTAATAAGTAAAGTTAATCAACGGTAAGTTGTGATGAATAAAAACAAGCTTTTCAGCATTTGACGGTAGCAAACGATTACGCTTTTCGTCGTAAATGGTACCAGCTTCAGAAAATAACCTCTCACTATACACGCTACTCCCGGGAGAAGAAAGATAAACTTTAGCAAATTTCGAGAGGTTTGGGTATTGTTTTTCATTTGCTGACCACCACTTGTAAGGATTAGCTTTCCGATCTAGGCGATTTGATTTCAAATAAAAGTCTATCTCATTTGCCACAGTATTCTTCTCCACGTTCTCCTCATCATTACTATTTCGCATATTATCTTTAGCGACTTCCTCGAAGCAGTTCCAGAAACTGTCGTGTATTTCAATATTTTCAATATCATTTTCGTTTATGTTTCTTTTTTTACGACGTGGAGAAGAATCGTCATCAGTACTACTAGACTCATCATTACAACTTAGTTTCAGAGCTTCTAGAAGAATTTTCTGTTTTGCTCTTTCTGCTTGAACAAAATCTAGGAAAATTGTTTTGAAGCGTGGATCAAGAAACGTAGCGACTAGATATTTGTTGTTTTCATCAAAGTTAAATCGCTTTTCAAGCTCAGTTTGTAGTGAAGATCTCATTGTCACTAAATTTGGTACTCTCTGAGCTGTCTCTGCCTTTCCCAGATATTTTAATAAAGTAACTGCATGTGGAATCACTTCAGAGATGCAGGAGATACCTGAGCTGGTTATTTTTGTAATCTCTTCAAATGGTTTGAGAAGTTTGATACATTGTTCCATTAGTTCCCATTGAGCATGTGTTAGATTATTTAAAGTGTCATGATCTGTTATGTACAAGGATATAGCTCGCTTTTGTTCTAATAATCGCTCCATTAAATAATACGTAGAATTCCAGCGTGTGCTCACATCTTGTACTAGTTGGTGGTTAGGCAAGTTAAGTTCTTGTTGAATGGATTTAAGTTTCTGCTCTGCTAAGCCTGAATGGTTAAAATGGGTAACAATTCGTCTAGCAGCAGCTACCATCTGTAGTACTTCTGGTTGAGATTTAAGCGATTCCTCTATAGCTCGTTGCAATGAATGAATAAAGCACCTGCCTGAATCGTATCCTGCATCTCGCACACCTTTTATCATATTAGCCCCACTATCGTGAAGAAGTAAATGGATCTTGTTTTTAGGAATATTCCATCTTTCAGTAATAGCATTAAGTTCTTTTGCAATATTGGTACCAGAATGTGAGCTGGGAAACGGTTTCATAGCTAAAACACCATGTTCCAGATTGAACTCTTCAGATATCCAGTGCGCAGTGAAGCTCAAAAAGCTCTCATTATTGTGCTGACATGTCCATATATCAGATGTCACTGATACTGCTGTTGCCTGCGAAATGCTGACTTGTATTTTCGACCAAATTCTGTTGTATATGTCAGGAACAACTTTCTCGGTCATGTAAGTGCGACCAGGTACTCTATAATGGGGCACAGCTGTTGCCATGAGCCTCTGAAATCCAACCCGTTCAACAAGTGATAATGGTTCGTTGTCTAAAGCAATCATTTCACCTATCAAGTAGTGATATTTTATTGATTTCGGATCATTAATGTCCCATATCAATTTCCTTTCAGATGTTTCTTTTAGGGTTAGCTGTCGGTCTCTTGATCTGGACGTTCCAGGAACTGCAGGTATCTTGGAATCGGTGGAAGTAGAAGTACCACCCTTGTTGCTGCCACTTGTCGAAGGAACATCAGTCAAAGTAGCGTACTGTTCGGCATGTTTGGATTTAAGATGGTTTTTTAAAGAAGTTGTAGCTGAAAATAAAAAATAAACTAAAATGAATTACAAGTACGTAACTGAGTTATGCACTAAAATTTTCTATTCACTACAAAAACGAAACTTTACTAGAAGATCGCTTAGTTATTTATTTATTTATTCACTTATATATGCATTTACCTACTTATTTCATTTTCCTTGTTTGACTTTAAATTTCAATTTCCTAACCATTTTACAGCTTTTTCACACGCCTACTATGTTTTTTTCACGATTTGTTTATGTTGTTTATAACGTTTATGAATGCCCGTGTTCATTCATACAATAGGTAACAAATCGTGAAAAATGACAGGCAGGTCTCAAATCACATTTGGTAAAAAAAACTTTTTGTGCGAAACATCGAAACAAGATTTAGAAAATTAACACATTTTGACGAATCGGGAAATATACCTAACGTTTCCGTACGCAATGAACGGCCAACCGTCATGTGTATGACGTATCGTGTTTTTTGACGAATCGTCAATAACTTAGATAACGTAACGAGTTGTTAAATTAATTCAAGTTTTTACTTACTTGCTTTCTTTCCTTCTCCACCCCTTGAGATCTTGCTATTACACAGCAAACAATTGGCCAATTTATTATTTTCACTACAAATCTCATAATATTCCCATATGGCCGATTTTTTATTAATTGATGTCATTTTTTTAATGAACAAACAATTGAAAAAGAACTAAAACAAACTTTTCTATCTGACAATGCGTGCCGTGACGTGATTTACTCGCAATTGAAACAGTCAACTAACCTAGCCGCCCGCACACTGCCCGCGCACGTTGAAGACAGGTCGCAACCTGTCGTATTAGTGTTTACGCGCTCGACTAACATGTACTTAGTGCCGAATATTCGGCCGCCGAATATTCGGCGCTTCGGCCGACAGCATTGCCGAATATTCGGTATTCGGTATTCGGCCAAATCACTATTCGTGGCAACTCTACTACTGACCAACGACGTTGAATAACAGGAAATATTGGTGCCAGCCTACGAGACCGCTGAAATTGGAGATAGGACCTCAGATTTCGCATTAAATTGGAGTGGGTCAACTGGAAATAATAGAATTATAACGTACTATGTTGCTGATATAAACACAAACTCGATTATAACTTTAAATTAAAAAATAATGGGCTTATAAGATAAAAATTATAAAACTAAATGGCTGTTTCATCTTATTCGATTGCCCAAACATTTGTAAAAATGTTTCTTTCTAATACGAGAGGATGCTCCTCTCATTGATGAAACAACGCTGGCCTACAGCGTAAAATCAGAAAGGTGCTAGAAAATTTCGACGAGTGTTCACAAGGCTCCGTAGCTCAATTTCTAAAGGTTGCGAAGGCTACGAGCTTGATTTACGTGAAAAATGAAGATAGTTTTATTCTGGGTAGATTTCCCTAAAACTTAATTTGAAGGAGTTATCATCGATTTAAAGATGACACGGCTCCAGTGGCTAGCGCCAAATGCAAAAGAAAGTGGTGGCACGCCAGACGTGCCATCCGCAACGAATCGGTAAAGTTAACGCCAGCGCCATCTCTTCATCTTCTAGGTATTACTTCCTAAAACATCTAATGTATCGATAAAGAAGAAACAGCTATGTAATTATTGTATTTTTTAGATTATTTCAATAGTTTAGCTATGAAGCATCCAGGGTGATATACCTGAGTCAAGTTGAATGTTTTTCTTGTAATAACTTACTTAGATATAAACATCTAGTAGTAAAAGGTTTAAATAACAAAATAGAAATATACTATCTATAACTCACTGTAAAATTACTCAATTTGAAAATATCTTAAAGAATTAGGACAGATAGTTTAATATCAATTGTGAATTTTGACAGTTTGCGATAGATGTAATTGGTGGCGTAAGTGATAAGCAGATTTGGCGAATGCCGTCGGAGGTTAAGCTGCTTCGCGAGAGTTAAAACACCAGATTTTCCTTGCTTGGGAGGGTACTTTAAGCCTTTTGTCCCAGCTGTAACTGCACCATGTAACCCGCACCTGGCTCGCATGTTGCGTTATGGCAATTTCTTCTTACAGCGTTAAAATCCTCCTTGCGAAAGATTGTGTGCCAAAATTGGGGACATTTATTAGGCTGGCGGTTTACAGTTGACAACTATACGTTTTGACATTCTGACAGACCTTATGCCATCACAATAATGACAATATCATTTCAAGCTTGGCTTCAAGCTTTTAAGATATCCAGTTTTCAAAATTTTAATTCCTAACGGTTATTTGTATACCCATTATAAATAAACGTGTTTTTATTATATTTTGGGATATGTTTTTAATTACAGAACAATACGTTACCACTAATCTCGTCCACACGTCTCGGTAGCTCAGCGGTCAGAGCACTCGCCCGGATTGCGAAAGGTCGTGGGTTCGAATCCCACCTGAGGGCTCGGAGGCGTAGTTGTTTTTTTACACACGTATTTTATATCTTATAGAAATATTGCATTGTGAATGCAAAAAATAAATTAAAAACATAATTATAGCTGGTTCCATCTTAATAGATTGTTTAATATTTGTAAAAATATTACTTTCGCTGTTGAAGGTAGTTAGCGTTCAACATTGGTGGAACGATACTAGCTCATAGTAGAAGTTGAAATACGTTTGTAAAATTCGACACGTTTGCCAGCGTCTCGGTAGCTCAGCGGTCAGAGCACTCGCCCGGATTGCGAAAGGTCGTGGGTTCGAATCCCACCTGAGGGCTCGGAGGCGTAGTTGTTTTTTTTTTTTTACACACGTATTTTATATCTTATAGAAATATTGCATTGTGAATGCAAAAAATAATTAAAAACTAATTAGAAGTTAGAAATTCATGATAACGTCGTTTATTATTAAAATTGTATCAAAAAGAATATGTTGTTTATAATTTTAAGGAATAATGTAATAATTAAATGAAACGGTACCTTAATTGCATTAAACGATACTAGGATTAGATAAGCTATAAGTAAATTAAAGTTATATAGCATCTTGCATCTTTCATTTTATGATATTTTATCTCATTATTTACTAACTTTATGTTCCTCAAATATCAAAACTATGAAGAACACACTTAAGTCATACAGACTGAGAGAATTATTAACACGTTACCATTCAAACAATAAGATAACTGTAATTCAAAGAGCTTCATTGTATAGTTGTTGTAATATTCTTTTTATAGTCAATCTTATTTGAGATCAATTCCAACTCAAATAAAGAACTGCCAGGAAAGATCGAATCAGGAGTACGTAACCTATCATTTGGCCGAACTTCAAAAAAAGTTTGCAAAAAACAGAACACATGGCCTTAGCGACCTTTGGAATTCCAGAAAAAGCTACAGATAAATTCGTACTTAAATGCGTACGAGTTAAAGTTGGGATTTGGATTGTTGGATGTGTAATTTGTGATGTTTTGGTTTCAATAAAGAAGAAAGGTGGTACAAAAAAAAAGAGAAGGATAAAAATTGTGGTATCCAAACGACCTTGGTAACTGTAGGCCACATACCGGCTTACTCTACCGAGGTATGGGACCGGTTCTGTTTTTTCGGCTGCCCGTTTTGATGGATGGAGTTTGGGGCCCTTGATTCGGAGGTACAGATGGCGATGCCAATGATAACGATTCTGAAGTCTGAATGTAAGTTTTCAAATAAACCAAATGTTGTTATTTCTTTTAAGTTAAGTATGAAATTTAAAACTTATTGTCGTAGTACAAAGGTATATCATATAAATAGCTTGAATAGCTATACTTAAGTGACAATTACACATAAGGCCTCCGACTTAAATCTCGAGACGTAACGGGTAAGTTGCACACGAATGAACTGTGATTAGTGAAGGAGATTTTGATTAAACTTATAATTGTTATGATCACTACATAGTATAAAACATAGTCGCTTTCTCTGTCCCTATATCCCTATGTAGCTACGGATTTTGATGCGGTTTTTTTAATAGATAGAGTAATTCAAGAGGAAGGTTTATATGTATAATACATGCATAATATAGTAGAGCAATGCTTCGAACTAAAATTGGTTCCATAAAATGGCAATAGTAGGATTATTTATAAGCGAACCAAAGAGTTGTGGGTAGATCACTAAAGCAATCAAATGACACAGAGTGCAGAATTCTGAAGATATTAAACAATTAACTTAAATAACTAATACATACAGTTATTATATATTCATACTTATAATAGACATACTTATACAACGGATGTAATGTATTTGTGTGAAATTATAATTTATAAGTGTTTATAAGTAAGGTTTTATAAGTTTGTGTATATGTGGAGAGTAAACCGAGGAACCGCAGAATTTATTAAAAAATACTTATTCTAAATAGACATTAGTTTTATATTTGACGACCGTTTGGCGCAACGGTAGTGATCCTGCCTTTCGCACCGACGGTCCTGGGTTCGAATCTCGGAAGGGGCAGATGTTGCCCCATGATGTTATAATGAATACGAGCATTTGTACCGGAGTCATGTTTGTATATATTTCTATGAATATTACTTATTTATGTATGATATATGTATGTCTATCCGTTACCCTAGTATCCATAACACAAGCTTTAAAGTGCTTACTTTGCCTTGGGCTAGGTTAACTGGTGTGAATGTAGGAAATATTTATTTATTTAGTTGTTACACTTCCGCGCACATTACACATTTGAATAAAACACTTTTTTTACGGATTTTGCGCATATTTTATTTGATATTAAAAAAAATAACTGGTGTGAATGTAGGAAATATTTATTTATTTTATTTATTTAGTTCTTACACTTCCGCGCACATTACACATTTGAATAAAACACTTTTTTACGGATTTTGCGCATATTTTATTTTATATTAAAAAAAAATACACTATCGTATTGTTTTTGCGGGAGTACGTAAGGGCAAGTTTGGTTTTGCAATGTAAGGATAGCGAGACAATATGGTAACAAACACACACGCACACATATAGTATTGACATAATATAATAAGAATTATTTATAATTAGTTTCTTTCACTAAATACGAAGTACAGTATGTCTTACCATGAAAAACAGCTTTCTCAAGATACAGCCTTATATAAAAATGGCATTTAATTTAAAGTTGTTCTTTCAGTGTAACGAATCTTACAATCAAAGCTTTTGCGGTACCACATAACTAATCATTTTGAGTCTTAAAAAAATTGCATTATCAAATGTCTTTATAATTTAGAAAATAATTATTTATTTATTCACAAATCGCGTTAAATGCCACTTATACTTTGTCCAATGTAGAATGATACTTTTCACAGTTGACACCTATGTAGAGGGTATAAAGTTGCTATTGCAATGTCAAACCAAACATAAGGACACAAACGCAACCTTAGTACGTAGCAATAAGGAAGTGACACCTGTCAAAAGTATCATCCTACATTGGACAAAGTATAGTAACTAAACAAAACATTCAAGTACTAAAAATCACATGCACCTCGAGAGGCGTAGCAATGAAGAGTAAAGAGGCTTACATTCAATTTTTTTTCCCTCAAACTATTCACTGATGGAATAGTAACTTATTTAAATTGATAATTTATTCAAAGACCTTTATCTATTAATTAGTTTTCTTAAGGTATTCTGCCAGTTCATTAAAAAATTCAATTGAAATCGGTTAAGGATCTCAACTGTGTAAAGTCACTACGTTAGTATAAAACAAAGTCGCTTTCTCTGTCCCTATATCCTTATGTATGCTTAAATCTTTAAAACTACGCAACGGACTTTGATGCGGTTTTTTTTAATAGATAGAGTAATTCAAGAGGAAGGTTTATATGTATAATACATGCATAATATAGTAGAGCATTGCATCCGTGCGAAGCCGGGGCGGGTCGCTAGTTTTTAATAAACCAGTGGCAAATGTATTTGAGCTTAAAACATAATAACTTTTGATTGACTTTCAATCAAACCACACCTGACGCACCGATAATATCTATGCAATTATTGCTTTTACTTTTATTAGAGATTTTTAATATATAAACAGAAAGTTCCGGAGCGGGCGTGCAGTGAAATTTTTTTATGCTTATGATAAGTATCTGGGTTCGGGTACAGCGTATAATGTGCACGACATTTATGTGTGTAGCATTTCTTATTTTGTAAATACACGGCACGTTTAAGTATTTTAGTCTAATGACAGTTATGTAGCTAGTGAAATGTTTAGGAGTTTCACTTTTTCCTGTTTTAAGACACGACTTTTTATCATATGAGTGAGTGATATAAGTTAATTCATATGAGAATATGAATTAACTTATATGACACGTGATGTTATCTAAGAAAAATTAAAAGGACAAAATGCACTTAAACAGAAGTAGCTTTCACTTGCGTTGGTTATAATTTAAATTTTCTTTGTAAAATAACTAAATATAATTGGGATAACAATTTTTATTAACTTTAGATAAATACAATAAATTAAAAACAAGTATGAAACCAATAACGCTAAACTATAAAAAAAGAACTATAAAAAATGTATTATAATCCGTACCTTAAATTCCGCTATTTGCACTTACAAATAATGTTAGTTTCCGTCTACCATTCACCGAAATTATGATCCGAAATAATTCTTACAATTAAAACAATTAGAGCATGAATACATAATTGATACTTGTGTGTTCCAGATATGTAATTCCGATCTGAATCTAAGATATCGGCGAGTGTGTACGACTTGAAGTGTGATGTTAAGACATATTGACAGTGAGTTGGTTATATATACCGATAAAGATACGAAATATGATTTGTAGGACGAGAATACCGGTATTATTTCTTTGATAGTAATTGTTAAGCAACTTTTGCAATGGTCAGTCACCGGATGGGTGACCAAAATTTTTTGCTCGTGATTTTACTTGCAAGAGCAGGATTGTATAACCACCTTTACGTTCTTACTTAAAGGTCGTTATACAATGGTTAAAGCGTATCAACTCGCATTGGGCATAGTTACGGATTATGAAAAGCTGTTCTTTATGACTAGCGTTTCAATTCAATCATATCATACTATGATATATTCAATCATATCATACGGCGCGTGCTCTGCAAGGCATTGCCTTTGTTTTATTATTGACTGTACATATAAACCTTCCCTGCCATGCGAACTACTAAGCAAAATTTCTTCGCAAAATCGACTTCCTTTCGAATTTTTGCGAGGCCAACGAACGAAATTGATTTATATATTCCTATATCTAAAAGATAATTGGATATAGAAATATAAGATAATGAGTATATGCGGGAAGAAGAGTCTGTCCTCGGTACTTTAGCAGGTCACCTTCTGGTTCGACAAGTTAGCCGGATGAGGGAGTTCGTATCCCGTCTGCATGAATTTATGCTAAATACAAAAGTACTGAAAAAAATATATATGTCGCCGCGAACACACTTCGAGGCAATTATTTGATTGAATTAATGTGATAGTTTACGATTGTCTAAAGTAATTTAAAAATCCTGCTCATTCTTAAAAACAAAAAGAAATGATGCACATGCTTCTTCGAATAACTATTTAATAAAGATTAATCGTTTTGATTAAGTAAACATCATGGTGCTTCCATGATGTTTCAAAGTGAAACACTTATTTCTTAAGATTGATTAGATTAATCTCTTAATAAAGAAATGTGCTTTGTTAAATAAGAAAATTAATTAAGAAATTGTTATCAAAAACTAAATTGTGACTTTACGGATAATTTTTATTAAGAGGATAGTTTTATCTAACAAAAACCACTATGGTGTTTTGACAAGTAAGTCACTTATTTCTATTTATTGCTTATTTGGCTTTTGTTTATTAGCAAACTAGCATTGTAAATCATGAAACGAATTAAGAAATTGCACGATAAAGATTAATACCGAGTTTTCTCAAAGTTGTTATTTTAAGAAAGTAAACTGGGGCATTTGCAGCGCCACCTTTGCTCGCTAATGTGTAAACTAAGGCGTTTGCAGCGCCACTTTTGCCCTCTAACCTGATAATTGTGTTGGCGGGAAAGATGGCGATGCATAATGCTAGATGTACGAATTTTTGAGTCATTCTTATTGGGAATTTCGAGCGGTTAACACGTGTAAGTAAGACCTTTGTGATTTGAAATAAAATTAGTACAGTCTAGTCAGACTAGCTATTATTTCTCTCTGAAAATTTGTTTTACTGTGTTTCTTATAACTGAATATTATCAAATAAACAGTGCTTGGTACTTTTTAATAGTGTTTTGATATTCTATAGCTACCTTGCTTATTATAACGATTTTACAACAACTTTGTGATGTTGGATAAACTTAGCTTAGGCTATTTAGACTGGCTTTTATTTCTATTTGAATTTTGTGATTCTTAAAACTCATCATTATGAAATAAATAGTGCTTGGACCTTTTAAATTGTGTTTTTGGTATTCGATAGATGCCCCTTACTTATTATCACTATTCTACCAATAGAATAAATAACTTTAGATCCATTTGGATGTACTTTTCGAACTGAATAGAATTAATGAATAATGCTGCATTAAGATAACGCTTAGTTTAGGCAGTTGCTAGGTTAGCTTTGTAACTGTATTGGTAGAACCGGTGGTATAGTGATATGCCAGCGGTTCTGCTTATTTTAAAAAGTGGGGTTCCCCCATTTATTCGACATATAAAATAAAATTGAGAACTGATTTGGTCTCATGCTCGATTCCCGTAGGGATAGATGTTTGTGTGATGAATAAAAGCATTAGTCATGCTCAGCATATATTGTATATGTATGTATATATTGCCCTTGTATCCATAATATAAGCCTTACTGAGTTTTCTTTAATTTCCGTTTTGTTTCATCATCATCTCAGTTGAAAGACGATCAATGCTGAAAGAAAGCCTTCCTTAAAATTGGAGATGTTTGGCCATAATATCCACGCTTGTCAGGAGAATTGGAGATCGCAGTAAAAAATATAATTAGTAAAATGCTGCTACGTTTTGTGGTCAACGGAAGGTGTTTAGTGATTAGTAATTGTTTATAATTTTTTTTATTATATTATTAATTATTTTTCTTGAGATATAATTTCATATTTTTGCAAACCTCAACTAGGTGGATCTGCCCTGAACTTGTAACGTTAATATGCCAAGATCTTTATATGTATCACATTCTTGCGAAATCAAATATTCTGTTCTACCTCCTATAGCATTAGTCGCCATTTAATTTTCCAGTTTTGTAATTTTTGAAGAGTATAATGTGTATTCTCAATATAAACATATCGAAAAATTATCATAATGAGATAAATTATACAGATGTTATTATGATTGCACGTAAATGAAACTAAATGGTAGGTGACCTTAACCTCAAAGCTACTTCTTAAGATAACGTTAAATTGTGGAAAGTTTCACGTTACAACGACACGAAGAAAACAAGAAACTGCTAATTAGGTGATAAATAACTAAACAGGAGGCCTTACTAGAGAAAATTGTAAAATAACCTTCCCATTTGCATATGTGGTAATTGAATCGAAATGTTCTTTTGTTAATGACAGAAATAGTATAATTACGGGCATTATACTATCGACATTCATGGTAAATAACATATCGAAGAACAGGTCAATGCTAAAACTATCACACCTGGTGGGGTTACACCTCAGATGACTAATTCTAATTGGCATACATTTATTTGGAAGGATATTTATAGAAATAATTTGATATAACTTGCTTTATAGTAATGGATTAAAAATATTTAACCTAACTTGACCTGGAATATATATTAATTTTTGCCTTTTGATTTTATGCCAAAGTATAGTACGAATAAAAAAATTTATGCCAAAGAAAGGTATCCCGAACGAAGTGCTTCCATCTTGTACACACGTGACGCGAAGACCTCGGAGACTGATAATTTATTACGATTGGCGCAATATTGGTAAAAAAAGGATAAAAACTTTATAGCCTATACTTTGTCCAATGTAGGATGTTACTTTTGACAGTTGACACCTATATAGAGGGTATAAAGTTGCTATTGCAATGTCAAGCCAAACGTAAGGAAACAAACGCAACCTTAGTACGTAGCAATAAGGAAGTGACACCTGCCAAAAGTATCATCCTACATTGGATAAAGTATAACAATCGATAAAAATAAGGAAAAAGATTTTATATTTAATGCTAGCACTTCCGCGTCTATTGTGCTTTTATATAAAGTTTCTTCTACTCGATTTACAACGCGTTCACACTTGTTATTTTATCCTAACGTTTCAACTTCTTTACAGCAGCCTTGATCACAGGATGATTAAGGTGATCATCCTGTGGTATTACTTAAAATAAGGTTTTATTTTAAGCATTTGTGTTGACGGCCGCCGTGCTGAAATGGACCCGTGCAGACCGCGTAATGATCGACCAATCACAGAGCCTACATTTTCGGGTGTCCGAGGGGTGCGGGGTATCGTACGACGGGGTGAGCGGAGTCGTATGATATCTCCGCCAATCACAGGGCCCACATTCTCGGGTGTCCGAGGGACGCGGGGCATCGTACGAGGGGGAGCGGACGACGGCGCGCTGTGATTGGTCGATGCATTGACGGAAAGACCCGCTAGTTGCGAACGTAGTTTTAAGTTAAATATAAGGATAATTGTACAAAATCGCGTGATCTTCGAATACTACGGCAGAATAATAAATAAGGAAGAAAAATCAAGCCTTTCAATACAGTCCACCCTCAACAGTTTGGTCCATTCGAGAAGCCGGATTAATCAAGAACGAAGAAACAAGAATGGTCATCACCAGAAGCCAAAGCGGTCTTGAAGACGACCGCCGCCGAGTATTCGACGAACCACCAAGATCACCGTCCGCTTCGAACACTACAGTCGCTGCTTCTCGCGCCATGCAACAACCCGAAGCACCGCACCGATACGCATCGCCCACGGTCGTACCGACGATACAACAATCGACCGCAACGGGGCTCGCGACCACGGATAAACCGACGACGAGCGGCACGCGACCGCGCACCGCGCGCTCAACGAAATCAACAGCGAGCGCCGCAGCACGCTTACAATTCGAAGCAGAAGAACGTCTAGCCGCCATCCGCCGCAAGGAGCTCGAGATCGAAGTAGACTTGGTCAAGAAAAAGTTAGCACTCGATCTAGCCGAACTCGAAGATGACGACAGTGCTCAAGAGGAAGGCGAAGAACCGACTGGACGTATGGAGCGACTACACGCTTGGTTGGACGAGTCCGCGCCGAACGTCGCCACTTTGGAACGGGGGGAGCCGATAACCCAGTCACACGTACCGAGGCCAGTGGAGAACCCCGATAGGGTTCTAGCCGAAGCAACCACGCCGGTAGTGAGGAAGACACGCTTCGAGTGGACACCGGCGCCGACGACTCAAGCACGAAACGAACCAAGACGAAGATCGCCTACGCCGAGAGGTCGCGGAATAGAACAACTGGCCGACACACTCCAGAAAATGATGTCGGCTAGACCGCCACCGCGCCAAGCGACGGACCTACCGCTGTTTTCGGGTTCGCCTATGGAATGGATGCAGTTTTCCACCGCAATGAAGGAAACCACCAAGCTCTACAAGTTTACGGCAGTGGAAAACTTAGCAAGACTTCGCAACTGCCTAAGAGGGGAAGCTCGCGACGTAGTAGCGCCGCTACTGAGTACCGCTACGCACCCGGACATAGTGATGAAGACACTCGAACAATGTTTTGGAAGATCCGAGATATTGATCGACCTTACATTCGAAGAGATTCGGCAATTGCCTCGATTGGGAAATACAGCAATGGAATTGAATACGTTCGCGGTGAAGGTTCAGAACATAGTCGCCGTGCTGAACAACGTCGAACGAAGATACCTACACAATCCACGGCTGGTGAGGGAGGTACTGGAGAAGATAAGCCCTCATCTTAAATCAAGATGGTGCGACTTTGCCGAAGAAAATCAGAGTCCTGAAGCTGAAATAGTGAAGCTAGCTACGTTCCTCATGAGAGAAGCCGATCGGGCTCTTAAACACGGATTCTGCACAACGGGCCAGCCGAAGCGAGAGCCGCCTCGCACAGTCTCACGAGCGGAGACGAAGAAGAAGGCCGTATACACCGCATTGACTGACGAAAAGAATCAATGCCCAGCGTGTGGAGAAGCCCACATGCTACCCAGCTGCCAGAAATTTAAGAAGATGCAGCTCGATCAAAGATGGGAGTTGATCAAAGGCGAAGGGTTATGTTTCAAATGCATCGCAAGCCGTCACCGCCGCTACAACTGTCAGAAAAAGGCATGTGGAGTAGAAGGCTGCAAACTACCGCATCACCACTTACTTCACAAAAAGAATGAAGTCGTCAATAAAGACACTGCCGAGAAGGAGACCGCGACTGTCACCGCTACCGCTACGCAGAACGACGTCAAACTGAAAGTCTGCCCAGTAATAGTAACAGGACAGCGCGGCAGCCTCGAAACATACGCGCTTTTCGACGAAGGCTCTACAGTAACGCTTATAGACGACGACTTAGCGCGACGGATAGGCGCTCAAGGTCCATCATCGAAATTGAGAATCAAAGGCGTCAACAGTGAACAGCAAGAGGTGAATAGTCGCCGCGTTAGCCTTACAATTAGAGGCGCGCGCCATGGAGAGAACTTCAAGATCGCCGCTAGAACAATGGCCAATCTGGATCTCACTCCGCAATCTGTACCAGCCGAGGTTATGAAGCTGCGTCACCTTCGCGACCTGGAAGATGAACCGATGGTCTACACGAAGGCGAAGCCGAAGATTCTCGTTGGAACCGACCATTGGCAGCTTATCGTTACCCGAGAGTTGCGCTCAGGAGGACCGAAAGAGCCAGCCGCCTCACGAACGGAGTTGGGTTGGGTTATTCATGGAACGGCGCCGAGCTCAACTAGAAAAGGAAGACACCATGGCGTATTTCACGTTAGTGCGAGTGAAATGCGAGAAGATTCGCTGGAAGACTTAGTCGCGAAACACTTTCATCTTGACTCTATGGGGGTGTCACTCACATCGAACCATGTGAAGAACGAAGATAAACGAGCACTACGAATCTTCGAAGACACCGTGACCTACAAGGAAGGGCGTTATGAAGTTGGACTACCGTGGCGTGAAGACGAAACCAAGCTTCCGCCGAGCTTCAGCGCAGCGTTAAGGAGACTGAAGTCCTTAGAAGCAAAACTAGAAAAGAACCCCTCGGAAAAGGAACAGTATCATATGAAAATTATCGCTATGATACGCAAGGGATACGCGGAACGATGCGACGGATCAGAAGACGCCAGCCCGATAGCGTGGTACCTACCCCACTTCGCGGTACGCAAAGCCAACAAACCGGGGAAGATTAGACTGGTATTAGACGCAGCAGCGAAGACGAATGGAACGTGTCTCAACGATCATCTGCTACAAGGGCCGGACATGTTGAAGTCGCTCATAACCATCCTACTTCGGTTCCGAGAGGGCGCATACGCAGTAACGGCCGACATTGAAGAAATGTTCTTGAGGGTGAAGATAAGAAAAGAAGATCAACCAGCACAAATGTTTCTATGGCGCGAACAATCGACCGACCCGCCTGTCAAGTACAAGATGACGTCGATGATCTTCGGCGCATCCAGTTCACCGTTCTTAGCTCACAGCGTGCGGGACCAAAACGCAATCAACCACAAAAACACACACCCGGCCGCGCTACGACCTATAACAGAATCGCATTACATGGATGACTTCGTTGAAAGCTTCGGAGACATAAACGAGGGCAAGCATATCATCAATCAAGTCGATGAAGTCCATAAGAAAGCGGATTTTCATCTACGTGGATGGAACAGCAACGATCCAGAGCTACTTGCGTCAATAAATAAGGATCGTCGCACCAGCAACGGGACAACACCGTTAGGAGGGACCGAGAAGACACTGGGGCTACTATGGGACTCGAGGAGCGACAGTTTGAGCTTCAACACAGCCTTGAACAAGGTCCCGGAAGCGGTTCGACTTCGAGAGAGGCCTCCCACGAAAAGAGAAGCCTTATCAGCGGTAATGAGCCTCTACGACCCGCTCGGACTACTCAGCTGCTATACTATCGCAGCCAAGATCACTCTACAGAAGCTATGGCGCCTCAAGACAGCCTGGGACGAAACAGTACCTGACGACATCGCCGCAGATTTCGACACATGGCTCGTCGGCCTACAATCAATAGAGCAACTGCGTGTGCCGCGAAGCTATAACGGGGGGAGCGAAGTGCGCCGTCGAGAATTACATGTCTTCTGCGACGCGAGCGAGGACGCATACGCAGCAGCGGCGTACTGGAGACTGTGTCTGAAGGACGGCAGCATCAAAACCGCGCTTGTAGCAGCTCGAGCTAAAGTAGCGCCGTTGAAAGGACAAACGATGCCGCGAATGGAACTTCAAGCGGCGCTCGTTGGAGCAAGATTAGCGAAGTCCATCAAGGAAGGACATCGCATAAGGACAGACGACGTCTGTTACTGGAGCGACTCGCAGACAGTGCTTCACTGGCTGAGGAACGGAAGCCGCAAATACTCGCCATTCGTCGCACACCGCCTGGGCGAGATCACCGAGTCGACAGATGCGCTAAGCTGGCGGTGGGTGCCGACAAAGCGGAACATAGCCGACGTCGCGACGCGAGCTGGCTACATACCAAGACATGAGGAAGACCAGTGGTTCATCGGGCCTGCCTTTCTGTCGCTACCTAGAAGCGAATGGCCGCATCAAGAAGAGCTGGAAGAGGAACCGACGGGAGTGTTACACACCACCATCTCGTCACCCGAGCCACGAGACGCCGCCCTGCCCGAGTTAGAACGCTTCTCAAGCTTCGACCGTCTCATCGCCGCGACCGCAAATGTGATATTGTTTGCGCAACGGTGTCGTGACCGCACAGTAAAACTCGGTTACGAACATGTAAAGAAAGCCACGGATTTATGGCTACAACAAGCCCAGAGAGACTCCTTCCCGAGGGAGATCGAGTGCGCGCAGAAAGGGATCGTCGTGCACAAATCCAGCCCACTTCATCGTTTCGACATTATCTGGGAGGACGGGCTACTGAAACTTAACGGGCGCGTCAACAAAGCAGATGTGCCCATGGAACAGAAAAGACCCATCTTATTGGACGGACGTCACCGGCTGACAAGACTGTTAATAGCTCGCAAACACAGAAGAGCCGGTCACGCGAATTCAGAGCGCGTGGTCAACGACGTACGACAGCGCTACTGGGTGTTGCGGTTGAGACCGACAGTACGCGCCGTCGCGGCGGAGTGCCTTATGTGCCGTCTACGACGCAAGAAAACTCAAGATCCGCCGATTGGAGACCTGCCTGAAGAACGCCTGCAACCACACAAACGGCCCTTCAGTTACACTGGCCTGGAATACTTCGGCCCCATGATCGTTACGATCGGACGAAGGAAAGTGAAACAGAGGGGCGCACTGTTTACCTGCCTAACGACCAGGGCCGTGCATTTGGAATTAGTGACGTCCCTGACTACCAATTCAGCAATAATGGCGCTAAGGAGGATGGCAGCTCGACGCGGATGGCCAGCGGTCATCTACTCCGACAACGGGACGAACTTCAAAGGCGCCGACATCGAATTAAGAAAAGCCTACTCAGCATGGCTACCCGAACTCACGCGGGCCGGGCTACCGCACGGGACATCATGGAAGTACATAGCACCCGGCGCCCCTAACCAAGGAGGAGCGTGGGAACGACTGGTACGATCGGTAAAGACCGCACTCTCCGTAACCCTAAGGGAGAGAGCACCCAAAGAGGAGGTGCTAGCAACGCTACTCGCCGAAGCGGAACATGCCATCAACTCAAGACCGCTGACACACGTGTCGGTTAACCCCGACGATCCGGAGGCGCTAACACCCAACCACTTCTTGCTGGGATCCTCGACGGGGCTGCCTTACACCGGGCCATGCGAGGAAACGGATCGAAGGACCTGGAAAGTAGCACAAGCGCTAGCTGACAACTTCTGGAGAAGGTGGTTGAGAGAATACCTTCCCACTCTTGTACCTCGCCTCGACCGCCACGGCCGCCGCACCGATTTGAAGAAAGGCGACGTGGTAATCATCGCCGACCCGACGTCACCTCGCAACACATGGCCCAGGGGGATAATCGCGAAGACCCTTCCGGGCCCTGACGGAGTGGTACGAAACGTGGAAGTCACGACCAAGCATGGGACGCTCCGCCGGCCGACGTCCAAAATCATCGTCATGGAAAGTACTTCACCCGCACTCTCCCCGGACCAGAGGGAGAGGACGCGCTGCACGAGCACGGAGGCGTCGACCAGAAGAAGCTGCGAAGGGGCTTCTGCGCTGGGGGAGGATGTTGACGGCCGCCGTGCTGAAATGGACCCGTGCAGACCGCGTAATGATCGACCAATCACAGAGCCTACATTTTCGGGTGTCCGAGGGGTGCGGGGTATCGTACGACGGGGTGAGCGGAGTCGTATGATATCTCCGCCAATCACAGGGCCCACATTTTCGGGTGTCCGAGGGACGCGGGGCATCGTACGAGGGGGAGCGGACGACGGCGCGCTGTGATTGGTCGATGCATTGACGGAAAGACCCGCTAGTTGCGAACGTAGTTTTAAGTTAAATATAAGGATAATTGTACAAAATCGCGTGATCTTCGAATACTACGGCAGAATAATAAATAAGGAAGAAAAATCAAGCCTTTCAATACAGTCCACCCTCAACAATTTGGTTATAATTATGTGTCTATATGGTTTACGCACAATTTTCTAGTAGGTACAAGCCTTTTTCATCCATACTCATGATGAGCTATTATCATTCTAGTAGATGAGTTGGGAAGAGTCGAACATAACCCGTCGAAACCTACCTGTAGAGTAGTTAAAAGCAACCATTTTGACGAAAAACAATTGCAGTATATAAAGCATGCAAAGACAGTAGAAATACTTGTTAATTCTTCTAGCGCAGATGGGGTTTCGAATGACGAATTAGATATAGAATCTCAATAAAAAATTAACACAGTTGCTTGTAAAGACATTGAACGCATCAAAGGCGTCGAGACAGTTGATAAATGGCTATAAAATATTGACGATATCTCGATAAAGGGCGCGATCAAATCAACTTCAACGCTTGCTGTTTTATCGAGTGACATAACCGGGGAACATGAAATAGGCGTTTGGTTAAGTGACATATTTGTAGGGTAAGCGTATGTCGTAATTGCAGCTACAAATTAACTATTATAAGGCCAATTTTAAAATAATACATTAGTAAACTTTTATCAAGCAAGGCTTGGGATACTATTAATAATATGTATTGAATTGCATTTTTAACAAAGAGGCGGTCTCTTCAAAATTTACGTAAAGTGGAAAACCATAATAGGAGCATAATAGAGATTTGTGCGAGCTGCGATAAAGTTCTTAATAACGATAATTGCTTCCAAAGAGAAACAAAATTAATAATTTTCAATGCTATCTTATATGTTCAATTTTTATAGAAAATACTATAAAAAATAGACTCGTCTCACAAGTTATTTTAAGGCGCATGCCAAAACAAATTATATTTCTCTATTTGGTTTCATATGATTAATCATTCTTTTCTTACAATCTCATATTCGTGCTGAAGCCGCACAATGAATTTCGTGATTAAGATGACGACCTCAAAGATAATGCTTTATCATGCTTTGAGATTAAATTTTCGTTTTCAGCATTGAAAAGAAAGAGACCCAATAGTCCGTTAACTGATTACGCTTCGTCAGATACGTACTTCATAAACCTGTAATATACAGCTACTGTAATACTCACGACCTTTTATTGCTGCAATAGTGTTCAATTTACTACACTGCCAATTAAATATCATTGTGATACCTCACGACGACAAAACGCAATGCAATAGCTATTACAGAGCCAAGCCTATATTAAGGGATACTGAACCTATAAACAACCAGACAATACGGTTTAATGAAAGAAAACGAGTGGTCAGATAATGTCTTAAACATGCCACGTTGGTTTTACAGTTCTGTTGAAATTTGTAGAATTAATGGTTATCAAATACACATTACAGCAACTGTTACTGTGCAGCATATCTAAAATTGTAAGATATGCTAATGATTTTGCTAACGGCAATACAGAGATTGATGTGACATGGGATATAAAATTATTGCCGGCGAAATTCATAAGCATTACAACCGAAGAGTGGATAGTGCTATCAGAATGGCAAAAAATTAAACCTAAGACTTCTACCTCTTTTAATATTTTATTAGCTGCGTCGGTGTAATTTGCAACGATACTTTTTGCTAAATATACAATAAAATATTCATAATAATGTCCGTATACTTCAGCTATGTGTGGCTATTCTATCTGTGGCTAAATCTAATCTGTGGTTATTCCACAGATAACAAAGCAAATTTTAAATATTCGCTTCACATTAAAACTTTTCTGTATTTTTTGTTTCTCTGCATTTCATTCTGTCAAATCAAACAACGAAAAACATTCAGTTAGAATAATATAACATTCTTTATTTTTCTCTCAAAACGAATCAATAAAAACGTAAGACTTAACCAACACAAAGTGAATAAAACTAGATTTTGCTTGAAAAACTGGTTTTATCAAATAGCAGCAATTCATGACTGTGATAACATCTAGAAGGGCTGGAAAGCACGGTGAAACAATTTAGACGCTGTCAGCTCCGGGCATTTTGCCATTTGGGTGGAATTGCGTCACTCTCTGGTGTGATACACAAACGTAACCTGAATACTAATGCCTATTTAAAAAACCACCAATCTCTCCATTGTTGAATATTTCATGGTATTTTGCAAGACGTGATAAATTTTGCATGTTGCATAATACTTTAGGCTCCATTGATAATACGAAATTAATTGTTTTCAATGAAACAGGTGTCGAAATTTAAAGCCAATGCAAAACGCATCTGTTTTTTAAACAGTAAAACTAAATACCAACACTGGTGTTAATAGTTGATCTACGTCCTTAATATTCGAAATATGAACTCGACCAAATTCTTCGGCGTCTTATTTCTCAAGAATCAACTGCCGCCTTTATCCAGCGAAGTGATTAAAATCAAATAACCTTTAAAAGCAAATTTTAACTTCGAAACTCAAAAAAAAGTTATTGTTCCAATTTTGAATTAAATAAAAAGTTATTTAATTCAAAATTGGAACACATTATTTAAAATACGAATTATTTGAAGGTTTATCGTTTTGTAAATATGACTAATTAAAAAAAGGTAAATTTCAAGTAAACAATAAATTATAAAAGACTTACACCGTTCATATATTATAATAATTATCATGACAATTTCGTAATGTACCACAGCTTTTGGTAGTTCGTTCACTGGTAGAAATACTGACAATGATTACCGCTTGTCAGCCATTGTAAATTATACCAAATCATTGCTATTGTCGATTGACTGCACGATTTTAAACTCAAAAGTTATGTATTAAGATTACAATTCGTTGAATATTAATAAAATTTCAATTTTTAAAATATGTTCTAATGATCTAACTGTATCGGATTAGTAATTGGGAAGTGCTACTGGAGATAACAAAACCGTTAAACTAGGTTAATAACAGTACCTTAATTCAAAGATTATTTTGATAATAATAATTCTCACCGGATTGTCATCTAGCTTCTTGATAATTATAACAAATTTCATTCAAAACTTTACATTACAAAAAGATCCAGATTTGTGATAATAAATAAGTGATTTTAATTTCGATTTATTTTATTTAAAAAACAATATGATCGTCTTATTAAGAATTTAATTATTTTTATTTGTATATAACATCATTCTACAAGAAATAGGGAAGATTATTAATGAAACATTACGCAAAATATTGATATATTTAATTTACGATTTGTTAGAATGATAAATCAAACACTTAATGTCATTAAAAATTTAGTTTATT
This sequence comes from Calamotropha paludella, assembly GCA_927399485.1. Classification (NCBI taxonomy): domain Eukaryota; kingdom Metazoa; phylum Arthropoda; class Insecta; order Lepidoptera; family Crambidae; genus Calamotropha; species Calamotropha paludella. The sequence continues at coordinate 4,746,740 of OV656823.1, read as the reverse complement.
ATACTTCTAGCTCATTTGGAAATTATCTTATGGTGCAATATAAATAAATAAATATTTTTAACATTCACATCAATTAGCCTAGCCCAAAGTAAGCACTGTAAGACTTGTGTTATGGATACTAGGGTAACAGACATACATATATGATACATAGATATGTAATATTCATAGAATTATATATAAACAACTATGACTCAGATACAAATGTTCGTATTCATCATACAAATATCTGCTCCTTTCGGGATTAAAGCCAGGACCGTCGGTACGAATTGCAGGATCGCTACCGTTGCACCAAACGGTCGTCAAAGATATAATATGGGATAGATCTTTGATAATTAGTTATATATGTACTAAGTATAATTTCTTTCCATCAGTACCTTACGGTTCAACTTCCAGACCATTGAAATAGTTCAAAGATGTTTATCTTTTTAATATTTCATTTATATACATGAGTTGTAAATGGATCCCTTGGTTTGGCCGATCCAATCCGATCTTTTAAGTTAATTACGCCAGAATGGCCATAGTGAATGTTAATTTTTGTTGCGAATAGCTTGAGGTCGTTGCCCGTCCGCCATGTTGACCATAGAGTAGTGCCGCCATTAAACAGAGCGTGACCATAAATACAAAAGCTCACTATTTGATCTGTCGTCGAGTTTGCGACGCATCACTTGTTTTTACTTGTTCTCGCGGGTTTATGGTGTGTATTTTTCCATTTTACACTTGTATGAAAGATTTATGTCACGGAAACCATTTTGATTTTAGTAGTTCCAGTTAATTCATGGTCATTTACAATATTTAGAAGTCTGAACGCATGCATCTTTATTACCTTATGCTAATAATGCATTTATTTTATTGATTTCCGTATATATGGATGTTTGTAACTAACAAAATTTGATTGATAAAAAAAATCACAACCAGGAGTTATAACTGTAATTGTTTCATCAATGTATTACGAATTAAACTTGACAATTCATTCATATCGGGTTCGTATTCTTTATTGTTTCACCATTATGTGAATTTAACTGTTACCTTGGAAGTTACTCGCCGTATGAGTTTCGAAACTACAATCAAATCGATTGATCTCACCAGATAGAGAAATAATATCACTTAATCGGCCTTACCGTTTGCTGTTATTGTTACGAGTAGGTACTAACAATTCGTCGAATTCTTTTTCTAGTTAACGAGCTCGTGTTTTGTAGTTTTTATATTATACTTACAGCATGTGACTATTATAAAAGAAATGAAGTATTACAGATATTTTCTAAATAAATAAATTAAGTCCTAAACTAAGCCGAGCTAGTACTATGGGTACTAAATAATGTATAGAAAACAAATGAGTATATAAATGACTATGACACAAGAACAAATGCTCGGATTCTTCACACAAACTTAAAGTGGGCATTGACGAGCAGGTTTTCGCGTCAGTCCAGATGTAATAACTGTGGCCTCACTCCGAATGGTTTTAGGCCAACTCGATTTCGGCATTCACTGGCGTCACTCCGGCTCTTCAGTTTTCAATCGGCCGGGCTGTTAGGAAGTGTACTAACTGTTGGTGTTGGATTAACGATCACACACTCACAATCAGTTTGGCGCGACGTGCCGAGTTGGATTTATGATAGTCTCGGAAATACGTGGCGCGTTGTCAGTTAAAACTCTGGACTGATAATTCGACACTCACGATCAAATTTTGGATGGACGTCAGTTCAACTGATGCGAAAAACTGATTGTCAATGCGCAGCTTTATAGTTCCCGGCATATATGTTAAACCTGGTTTTAAGAGCACGTGATATGCTCAGTAGCAAGTTTAGGTACATTATTCACTACTGCGCATGTCACGTGATTTCAAAACTAGGTTCAACTTATATGCCGGGAACTATACGCCCCTATCGGGATTCGGACACGAGCCTTTGACGCAGATAGTAAGATCGCTACCGTTGCACCAAGCGGCCGTCCTTTCATTCTATTTGTTTTTAACATATTGCGAGCGATTTTCATAAAATATTGTGGGGTCATTCTACTTTTTAGTGCAGGTTTTTGCACTGCTAAAAATGGGTTTTAAAAATTTTATCATTAGAGATAAATGAAGTAATTTAACTGTATTTATGCGTAATTATAACCAAACAATTGAAATTAACTGCCAGCAGCGAATTTTGTACATATTTCTCTTTGAAAATGAAGGTTTTGGAGACCAAGGTAGACAAATCAAACCACTTTGTTACCAATCTAAATATTTTCATTGAGCAGCTTTAGTCACTAATTACAAACAAACAATTAACAAAACGTATTTTAGGAACATAAATCTTTCTCTTTCATAACTATAATAAGAAATTATGATTTATTAAGTCTTATAAATCACATTTAATGACAACTATGTTACCGTTGTGCACTTTTGTTTACAAAGATTTGACATAAAATGTATATATGTAAAAAAAACTTAACAACGTATTTAACATTGATATTAAAAAATATTATCTTGCATCTGATATATCTGTAATGTAGCTTATTATGCCAATTGTACAACTCAAATTGAAAAACCTTTACTTAGAAATAGGGACATAATGGTAACACAGTTGTTCAACAGTAACAAAGTTATTTCAATAGAGAATTCTCTTCGCTACAAAAATAGCTAATCAGTCTCTTAGTTACCACAAAGGTTGAAGATAATAATTTAATCCTGCGATTATATCCGTTTTACCAAAATCACAGCACTTATGCAGGTCGGATTACTTAAAAATTAATTAATAGTTGCAGTCATTGTTCGAACACTTCCAGAGGATTAGGGAATTCGTAGTATTCGCGTTTCCATCTAAAAATCTTTTTCGGTGCAGAAACCACTTCAAAAATGTTATCATAAGGTTCACAACTAGTGTCTGTTTCGACTGCTTTAAAAAGTTTGCCAGTATCATTTACACCTCTGTAAAACATAAATTGTATGTATCCATCTTCGTCAACCTCACTCAATGCTGAAGCCAAGTTTGTATAAATTTGTTTTCTACCTTGTATTTTCAATAACACATAAGTTCCGGGTATGATTTTACTGGGATGCAGATTTTCTTTCTGAAGTAGTTCGTCACTTTGTTTTGAAGTACTGGGTAAATTGTGGTCATTAATGTTGGAAATGTCTCTAAACGCAGAAAGAGGTATGTCATCACTGCTGTCGGTGTTCGAGGAGTAAATTTGATGAACAGCGATTTGCGTGGTTTATTTATGATATCAACGGACAGCTCATCAAGTGGAGATTCGATTGCAGTTGGTTGTACATCCTGAATCACCAAATCATTGACTGGAGTATATTCTTTTGGTTTCAGACAAGAACATATTCCACGACTACAGTAACAGCTTAAATCACGGTACATAAGTTTGCAAGAATTTTCTATGAACTATTATGGTCTCAACTAAAGGTGGCACAAAATCGGGTATTTGCTTTTCCATAACAGCAACTTCTTCATTAGTTATCAGGAACATTAGGATCTTGCTTTTATCACGCAAATTAAGAAAGAATTGTTTGGCATTAATTATGTCTTGTCCAGTAGCGACTAATTGATTAGCCGTGCGTTTCAAAAACCCACCAACACCATCAGCAGCGCCTTTTTCATGGCCTGCATCGAAATAGTTCCAAGTGAATTTTTTAAAGCCATAGTCGTCGAAGTCATGTACACATAAAAAAAAGTTTTGTTTTTGTCTGTACTGTGTAGCTGGGCCATCAGAAAAGAAATGAATAAATTTGACCCAAAGATACTCTTCATTAATCATGTGGAGCACTTGGTGTAGATGTGCCCAAATGGCAGCCGGATTATGCAATCTGTTTTCTGATACAGTAAAGATGAATGCGGGCTCTTCTTTTACTGTAAGCGACCCGCCATTTTCTTTTGGCTTGGCGATGTTCACGTGATGTTAAGTCTTTGACTAGGCGTTTTGTTTTGTGGTACCTGTCTAGAGCCTTTTTTCTTGCTTCCTCATCTTTAACAGGGTCGCATTTTCGCTTGTTTCGGTACCGACGTTGTTTTTCAGCTGGAGTTAGCGGCATGATCTTCTGTAAAAGATAAAAACATGGCATTATAGTACTAATTTTACCGTCAGCAATTAAAGTAAGTCAGCAAACAAATATGAAATTGTTATAATATAAACCTGTGGGTAGATACGAACAAATCAAGTTAAATAAAATCAGAAAGAATCAGTGACAGAGTATACTTACAACTGCGTTACTATTTTTACAACTGCGTTACCACAGCGGATTAACAAAGTGGACCGGTAACACAGTTGTAAATTAACATGATTCTTCCTGATATTTACGAAATGACCATATAATTTGCAAATCCAACAATAGAATACAATTAAGTGACATAAATGCCACGTTTCATTAGTTAAAACATAATGTAAAAGTTCAGAAACTTACCGTTTCGCCGGGTAACAAAGTGCACACCTAATAAACACACGCGTCTTGATTCACAACATGGCGGTGACTGAGTGGCGACACGCGGCTTACTGCCATTCCACTCCACCCCGCTCTTTTAATGCCCAACCTACCCAATCGAGCCGACCAGTGACGGTACAATGACATCTAACGATTTTTGAAAAAAACCAGTAACATAGTAGTACCGTATTGAGCTTCTTCCTTAGGGACAAAACTAAAGCATTATTTTGAAAAAAAAATAAAGCTTCTAAAAATATATGAGGCCTACATAAAAAACGCAAACATATTAAATAAACTTAATACATTTTTGAAACATAGGACTATACTGCAAGAAGAATACTTTTTTGGGTTAAGTTAGTCCGCGTATTAGGTCGGGGACACTTTGCAATACTATGGAAAACAACTATGTTACCATAAAGCTCCACTTTGTTACCCTTTATTATCTTAAAATAGGCAAAATATTCAAATATCAATGTTAACAGAAGTTAAGGAAATATTACGGAAGTTTCATGTATTGCGCAATTTTTTATTATTTCATTAAGAAAATGGCTGATTTAAATTTTTTTGTCTGGGGGACACAAAAACCTGCACTAAAAAGTAGAATGACCCTGTGGATCCTGGTTGCCTTGTGTGCTCATGTAGTGCAACCCTTTGGCACATTAGATTGGAATTCTACAATATTATGAAGTATGGATATCAGCACATCAACCTAGAAACAATCCGTCAAGTTTCTCAATTGAAATCGATCTCTATATGATGAACTTTAAGTTCCAATTCCAATCCCGAATTTTAAACAGTTATCTCAACTTAATTGAAGTCTTTCAAGACTGCTAATAAGATACTCAAAATTTTATACCACAGTATTATTGGTCAAAGCTTAACAATCACTTTGATAATAATTTTTAAAACTTCATCAATTTAAAATTATATGAAAATACATTAGAAAATAATTGGTAATTAAGTTAAGTCTGTACTCTAACATTAGGAGCAAGAGGTGACTACTTGTAAGCAGTTTATGTACTTAGCTAAAACTATATAATTAAATAAGAAATGATACTTAGTGCATAAGCTGTAAGAAGACCTAAAAAAATAAGTTGATTATTTTTATGATTTTTATATAAATTATGCATTTTCAATGCTATCTTATAAGATAAATTATTATAATAGAAAAATACTAGAAAAAATCGACTTGGTTCACAGGTGAATTCTCAGGCGGGAAACGAACCCGCAACCTTAAGAAATCCGGTCCAGTGATCTCCCAATTGAGCTACCGAGCCTTGTAAACACTCGTCGAAATTTTCTAGTACCTTTCTGATTTTACGCTGTGGGCAAACTTTGGAAGTCGAACCCGGCACCTTTGGAAGTTTGAAAGCCGAATCGATTTCTTCTAGTATTTTTCTATTATAATAATTTATCTTATAAGTTGATTAGTTAACTAACTAATGTTACTCGAGTATTAATTTCTTATTTTTCCCTATAGACCGTTTTTCAGAACATTTCTGAACGACCGATTTTAAAACATCACATATATATTGTTGCTATTCATTGTCTTTTAATTTAAGTTTGAACTGTTTAATATACACAATCAAACACTTTTTGTCCAATTAAAAACTGTTAAGATTTAACGCTTTCCATAATCAAACATGTTGTAACTTTAACATTGAAGCAATGTCGTATTAAAATTAATTTTAATTTCAATCGACAAAGCGATCTTAAAGACACTTGACACTTCACCTAAGATAACCCGTATGTGATAATGTCAAAGCCATTTCTCGTAAAATAATGCACTTGGACTCGCTTTCTTGATAATGTGACCGCAAAACTTAGCCTTGTGTTTCAAACGAATTAGACACGGTTCGTTAACGAAAGTTATGCGATTATATTTAAATTATGTACCTAAGTTTATCACGTGGAAGGTAATGATAATAATAGTATGTAATTGGCGAGCGTTTAGTGTAACGATAAAGATCCTACCTTTCGCACCGAAGATCCTAGGTTTGAATTCCGGAACGGGCCTTTTTTTGTGTGATGAAAAAAGTATTTGTACCTGAGTCATACGTATTTATATATTCCTATAAATCTATAATCTAAGAACACAGTTGTTTGTGTATTTATCTGTCCGCTCTTTTACCCGCTCTTTTTCCGTTGTATCAATAACGTTACCATAGCAACGCGTTAACCGCAAGTAGTTCGTCTACCGGACGCTAGATGGCGCTATCGGAAAAATATTAAATAATATAAAAAAATTAAAGAATTTTGTCCACCCGTGCGAAGCCGGGACGGGCCGCTAGTCTATAATCTAAGAACACAAATTTGTTGTTTGTGTGTTTGTCTGTCCGCTCTTTTTCCATTGTATACGCGTTACCATAGCAGTTACCAGCCATAGGGTTACCGGGTCAGCTAGTATTACATATCTATTTAAGTCTATCCGTTACCCTAGTATCAATAACACAAGCTAGGCTATTAGTAATTGCTAATTCATTTAATTTTACTGTTTTTTGCATTCACAATGCCACAATTCTATAAGATATAAAATATGCCTGTAAAAAACAACCCCGCCTCTAAGCCCTCGAACCCACGACCTTTCGCTATCCAGGCGAGTGCTCTGAACGCTAAGTTACCGAGACTCTAGCAGACGCGTTGAAATTCACAAACAATTTTGAACGTGGGTTCGAATCCCACCTGAGGGCTTGGAGTTGTGGTTGTTTTTTACAAGCGTATTTTTTTTTAATTAGCGACCCGCCCCGGCTTCGCACGGATGCAATGCTCTACTATATTATGAATGTATACATGTAAACCTTCCTCTTGAATTACTCTATCTATCAAAAAAACCGCATCAAAATCCGTTGCGTAGTTTTAAAGATTTAAGCATACATATGGATATAGGGACTAGGGATGTTGCGGATGTAATTTTTTTCACATCCGCGGATGCGGATGCGGATTTTAGGAGGCTCACATCCGCGGAAGCGGATGCGGATGCGGAACTGTACAAAAAACTTAAGTGTTGGTTTGGTAGGGTAAAAAGCAGTAATATTTATCCTTTCTTTATGTATACATATAAATAAAATTGGAGTGTCGATTTGTAATATTGAAATAACCGTTTTTTACTACATGCATATGAATATATATACGGTTCATATACCAAAATAACATGTTTTACAATTTTTGTCAGTCTGTTTGTTCGGGCTAAACTCTAAAATAGCTGGACCAGTTTTGACGGGACTTTTATTGGCAGGTAGCTGATGTAATAAGGAAGTAAGTTAGGCTACTTTTATTAAAAAAAAAAATAGAACATTAAAGTAATATTACCATGTCCAAGTACTGTCCAGTACCGCCCGCAACTCACGCACATGCCACCACTGTGCCGTCACGTCGGGCGCCTCCCACCACTTCTCCCACCAATGAAACAATATCACAAAGGCTGCCTATTGCGCGGGTTCAGAACGCGCGAGCGGGCTATTGCTGATTTTTAATAAAAACAAATTATAATAACTGAGCCACGGCAACGTGTGGCTCAGTTATTATAATTTGTGGGTCAGCTAGTTTAATAATAAAGTAATGAGTGAATTACTATTATTGATTAATTGTTTTAGTAATGAAATTAAAATATTGGAGCATTATATTTAATGAAAATTAGAATGGCCGCCTTTTCGGACTCCAGTCTGTTTCGCAAGGGTTCGTGTATTAATCCTGCGCTACTAAAAAACTGTTCACTTGGAACACTGGCTGGTGGCGCTGATAAGAATTTGCGTGCTTTTTTAGGTAACATTTTGAACTCACTTTATTTAATACTCCAACATTTAACTCGGACTCTTTTTTATTTTTTATTTTTTTTATTACGAAAAGTAAGTAACTCCTTTTTGTGAATTGTGTCAGGGCTGACAATTTCTGGTGTTTCCTGACTCTCCTCAACATCACTTTATGAATCGAGCATCATGGTAAGGTTACTAATTAAACATCCTAACCTAGTAACCTGAGGTCTCTAGTCGTTCCGTTCTGTTTCCATGAAATCTGTCATTCTCATTTTCTCCGCTCTTTCGGTACTTAGAGATATTGTTCGAGAAGCCACGATGTCTTTCGTGTTTCTGTTAATCTTCAATATACTTAGGTAACACGGAAAATGTTTAGAAAAATAAAAACGGCTTAATGAAGGAAGTTGCCAGTACTTTTATTGTTTTTCGAAGTAATCTCCGTTCCTCTCTACACATCGTCGCATTCGAGGGAACCACTGAGAAAAGCAGTGGGCCCATTCGTCCTTAGGGGTCTCTTCTTTAGCATTTTCGTACGCTTTCACCGCATCTTCAGGGCTCGTAAAGCGAATAACTCGAATTTTAATGTTTAGTTCTTGGGAATAAATAAAATTCGCAGGGCGCCAGGTCAGGACTGTATGGTGGATGACTCATTATCTCGACACCTGCCATAGTCAAATATTCAACAGTCCGTTCTGCGGAGTGCGCTGAAGCATTGTCGTGGTGAAGGAGGATCCTGCTTCGAGGGCGCTGCTGTCGATTTTTTTCTAAAACAACAGGCAAACAGCGATTGACATACCAGTCTGCAGTAACTGTCCTTCCATCTTCTAACACAACTGTCGCGAAATGACCCTTCCGACCAAAGAATGAGGCAATCATCTTTTTTCCTTGACTTCTACCTTTCTTTACCTTAGTTGGCCGATCCTCGAAAGGAAACACCCACTGAGCTGATTGTCTTTTGGTTTTGGGTTCATAGCAATATATCCAGCTTTCATCACCTGTTACGATGTCAAATATAGCATTTGAGTCACCGCCGTTGAACTTATCTAACATTTGCCGACACCAGTCCATGCGAAGGTGTTTCTGGCCGTCGGTTAAAGTATGGGGAATCCATATGGTACAAAGCTTCTTGACGCCTAAATGTTCGTGTAATATTTTTTGAACTTGACTCATACCAATGCCTAGGCTTGCCCGTATCTGCTGATAGGTCACTCTCGTATCATCCTCTATCATGCGTCGCACAGTACTGATGTTATCTTCAGTAGTCGCTGTACTGTAGGACGTCCTTCACGCGGATCATCATTGAGATTGATACGTCCACGCTTAAACTCGTTAAACCAATTGTAAATAGTGGCACGAGATGGGGCTTCATTGAAAATGCTATTCGCAGCCTATCATAGCTTTGTTATTGAGTTAGTCCATAACGAAAGTCATAATAAATTATTGAACGAAAGTTTTCTCGCGTAAGGTTAATTTTCAGTTTTAGATTTGCCGCCAATTCACAAAAACAAATGACAAATGAATGCAATACACTTCATTAGATTACCAAAGAGTTTTAAAATTGAAATTCGAAAAAATTTTCATTAGCAATGTTTCTAACTGGTTAGTTCTAAACATTTTCACGTATCATCTTCAATCTTTTACTCGGTCGACACGTGCCACTCGCCGGCCCCTCCTCTTTCTTTCTTGTCGCATCCGCATCCGCATCAGCTCCGCATCGATTTATGCGGATGCGGATGCAGATGCGGATGTCTAAATCGATGCGGAAGTTCCGCATATGCGGATGCGAATATTCGCAACATCCCTGATAGGGACAGAGAAAGCGACTTTGTTTTATACTATGTAGTGATTGCTTATTTTCCATAAACTGACGAATAACTTGCAATAGTGACAAGTCTGTGTAGTAAGTGATTATGGTTATAATCAGCGATCAAATGAATATTTAGGTATCTTATTCTGGTAATAAACTTAACAAAACAAAAAAGTTCTATCCTTCATCTCCCTCATCTATACTAATATTATAAACAAGTAAAGGAGATTGTCCACTCTCTATAGACACCTTGGCCAATCATAGACAACATTTAGCTAATCATATGTGATAGATTGAATAGTTTACATCATTAAAAGACAAAATATAAGCCAAATTATGACAAGATTCAAATTAAAAAATGTTTGATTTTTGAAATGTGAATTTACACAAACTTTTGGTAAATAAAATTATCTAAAATAAAAATAAAAATATTGCTATATGTGTTTTTTTCATAGCATCGTGTCCACTGGCCAAAATTGGACAATGTCCTTTGTGTGTTTGTATATTTGTTAAATTGTAAGAGGTAATCTCGGGATCTACTGAACCGATTTTGAAAATTCTTTCACCAATAGAAAGGCACATTATTGCTGAGTGTCATAGGCTATATTGAATGCTAGAAAAAATTTAAAGAATTTTGTCCACCCGTGCGAAGCCGGGACGGGCCGCTAGTATATGTATAAATCGAACACAAATTCTGCCTTATTTGATAAATTATTTTAATACAAAAAAAAGAAAAAACCGACTCGGCTCACAAGTAAATTCTCAGGTGGGATTCGAACCTGCAACCTTTAGATATCCGGTCCAATGTTCTCCCAATTGTCTTCTAACTACTTATAGTACTTTGACAGAAATTAGATTTTATAATATCTATTACTGCAAGTAGTAAGATGTCTCCTGTAGACAGGCCAGTGGCACATGACACTTTAGCCCGGCACTTAAATGTCAATAACAGATTTTACGGTTACCCGTTTATCTACTGTCTTTAGATTATATTGGTTACTGTTACTATTAAAGTTACCTTAAGGTATATCCATAAGAAGCCAGTAATATCCACATTAATTTATTTTAATTTAATGATACGTAATTAAATAAAAACTAGCTGACCCGGTAACGCGTTGCTATGGTAACGCGTATATAACGGAAAAAGAGCGGACAGACAAACATACAACAAATTTGTGTTCTTAGATTATAGACAAGCGGCCCGTCCCGGCTTCGCACGGGTGGACAAAATTCTTTATTTTTTTTCTATTAGTGATTATTTTTCCTCAGCGCCATCTAGCGTCCGGTAGACGAACTACTTGCGGTTAACGCGTTGCTATGGTAAGGTTATTGATACAATGGAAAAGGAGCGGGAAAAAGAGCGGACAGACAAACACACAAACCACTGTGATATTAAATTGTAGATTAAAGAACAGTAGATCTTTGTCTAATAAAAGGAAATATGAATAGCTATTCTGCCTTTCGCACAGTCGTTCCTGGGTTCGAGTCCCGCAAGGCAGATGTTTGTGTTATGAATACGAGCATTTATACAAACTTGTATGACTCAGGAATTAATATATAATAATATTATCTCTTACATTAACACCAATAAGCCTGGCCCAAAGTAAGTTATGTAAAGCTTACTAGGTTAACGAATAGACATACATGTTTGACATAGTATATCTATTTGTCATATATGTATGTCTACCCGTTACCCTAGCATACATAACACAAACCTTACTGTTCTTACTTGTGTCTAATTGTAAGCTTATTGGTGTGAGTATAATAAATATTATTTTACAATATTACTATTGTTTAAACATTTTAAAGTACTTTACTTAAAACTGTACATAGCAATTTTCGCATGTCAATATCAGAATATGAGCACGTTTCTAAATTTCATGTTTATAATAACTTGCGTCGTCGTCTTGATTTAGTAGATGTACGCACGCGTGTGGGTGATGTTTATTTGCTTATCTGAGCATTTATTTGTGGTTCACGAAGATGCACACCCACCTCATGCGACCTATGACGAAATGCACCAGTGCTTTATTCGAGTAGCTGTACTTATATGCTTGAGGACTTCATCGTTGTTATTATTTAATGACTTTGTTGTATGGACAGTTAATTGGACATTAACTTCATATTTGCCAGCAATGTTATTGAATTAATTTTAAAATATTATCTGGACACTTGTAACATGACAATTTTTGACATGGTTAAAGTATCTTTGAAGTAAAGTTTAATCTTTGGATAAAATTATATTTATTACTAGCTGATCCGGCCACGCGTTGCTGTGTTACGAATTAAAAAAAAAAAAAAAACTATCCTATCTCTTCAGTTGGACCAAATTACACATAAATACCAGCTTTCATCAATATCGGTTGAGTTGATGAAGAGTTCACTGGGAACATACATTGTGACACGGGATTTTTATATATTAAGATTTTTATGTATTATGAAAAGTATACTACAACCTGCCCAGGAGTATGAAGAATAATTGTACCAAGTTTCGTTAAAATCCGTCGAGTAGTTTTTGTTTCTATAAGGAACATACAGACGGACAGACAGACAGACAAAAATTTTACTGATTGCATTTTTGGCATCAGTATCGATCACTAATCACCCCCTGATAGTTATTTTGAAAATATATTTCATGTACAGAATTGACCTCTCTACAGATTTATTATAAGTATAGAAGAACTCGAGTAAAGTTTACACTTCAAACTGATGAAATAAAGGTTTTATTTATTGAAAGAAGTTGTGAGTCCATGTTAATTATTGACCAAATTCATCAGACAAACATCTGGCCTTTCCGGAGTTGGAAACCAGGACCATTGGTGCGAAAGGCAGGATCGCTACCGTTGCATTAGGGCGTACGCTATACCTTGCCGCGCGTGTCTGTATTGAAAAATAGTATGAGTAGCGCGGAGTCGCGCGGGCACGGGCGACGGGCGTGCGGCGTGGGCGCCCGCTCGCGAATTTGTTCTCCAAATCAGTACACGCGTCGGAAGGTACAGGCGCCACAAAAATGAACATCGGGTAATAATCGAAGTACAATCTTACCCAGTATTATGGGACATGACCAGTGAACTATACAAAGATAAAGATGCTCGTCAAGAAGCATGGCTTGAAATTTGTCGACAATTATTCAAAAACTCACCACGTATGGGCAAATCAGACGACTTTTTTGCCAAATAATAAATTAGCAAGAAATCCATGACGGCACTCTACCTGACACAACTGTACACGCTTAAGGCCAAAATTGTACCAAAACGGCGCTAAATAACGCGGGCGCACGTCGCGTGTATCCGCGTCCGAGCAAGGTTTAGCGTACCCCCTTAAACGGTCTTCAAACAATAACATATAGTATTAAAGCAACCATGACTTGGGAATAAACCTTGTGCTCATCACACAAATATATGCCCCTAAGGGGAATCGAACCTGGGACCGCTGGCGTAGAAGGTAGGATCGCTACCGTTGCTCATATATACCAAATATAGTTCCTTCCCTTTTTTACCTTCATAAAATGACAAACACTAGAGTGAGAAAAAAAACCCGAATCGCCCACGGTACAAACAAAGTTGGTTTATTCGAAAATCGCCGACGCATCAAAGCGAGATAGGCGTTTGTTTGGGGAACACTGAGGAGTGTTATGACACATAATACCGGAAGTTGGAGGTGTTACCTCAAGACTTACTTCACTTAGATATGGGAAAATGCCATGGGAAGTTTAAAAAATGACCCGTTATGAAATTATATGGTGAACAAGGAACGGGAGTAGATTCGAGTTTCATAATTTTTTTTTTTCATTTTACGCCAATTAGCCTAGCCCAAAGTAAGCACTGTAAGGCTTGTGTTCTGGTTACTAGGGTAACGGATAGACACACATATATGATACATAGATATTTAATATTAAAAGAAATATGCATGATCCAACTACAAATGCTCGTATTCATCACACAAAGATCGGAATTCGCACCTAGAACCGTTTGTCGGTGCGAAAGGCAAGATCACTACCGTTGCACCAAACGGTAGTTAAGGTTTATACATAGAAAATCAAATGGTAAAATCAAGTGCTTCAGTCCCGAGTGAGTCCACGTTTGAAGAGAGCGATAGCATTTAAATGGATGAGCTACGCCGGCGACTTGTGGAGTTTAGGTACTCCGGAAGAATTGATTTTAATATGTATAGGTAAGCAGGGATTCAAAAACACCTTTATAAGGATATACTTTTATAAGGGCTACACATTGAATCTGTTACAGAATAATTCCTGTATCACTTATTTGGGTGTTTTGAACCTGTTTTGCTTCGAACACTTATAAAAGTGTAACAGATATACCTAATGTTTTCTGTCACCAATCTGTTAGAAACTGTTTTACGTTTAACTATCTATATATTAGTGAGCTGTCGCATAGTTATGTCAATGTGAACCTTATTGACTGTAACTTATGAACCGGCATTTTCTAAAACAGATTCAAAGTGTTACAGTTTCTTTCTGTTTAACTTTTAAAACAAAAATGGAAAACAGTGTTCAGAACACTCTATTCGGATACCGCTAAAATCCCTGTAGGTAAGGCATAAAAAAAAGGAGGAGTAAGATTTAGTGATCTAATGATAGCGTTACGTTTTTTGTACGCAACCTATGGTGCGCACGTTTCACTTTTATTTTGAAGTTTTTGTTTTATTTTATGTGCCTGTTCAAAGACAATCGTTCTTAAGGAGCAAACTGCCAGTCGCTGCTGACATACACACTTTTTATACATTATTTTAAATAACAGTAACTAAAATGACTTAACCAAAAAATACCTGTTCTGGGCTTTCTTTCAGAGCCCTAGTTTCTATCTCTTATTTAGGGCAAGTTATGTACCTATCCTAAAATTGAACTTTAACGATTTAAAAATGTATATGTTAACTAGCTTTTGCCCGCGGCTTCGCTCGCGTTAAATTCGGGGTAGCACTGTTCCCCTTTCCTGAACACAGAAGAGAACTCGGAACAGAATTTTACACGTTATTTATTTTATTTCAACACTGCCATCTGTTATTAATTTTTGAACCAAACAATTAAACCTATGATGGGCGATTTTTTTGGTAGTCATAAATAGTCAGCATACCAATTTTTAGCTTTCTACTTTGAAAATTGCGGAATGCTCCATACAAACTTCCACCCCCCATTTTTGGGAAGTGGGGGGTTAGAAAGGGGCAAAAAGTAGCCTATGTAACTCTCCATCCCTTCAACTATCTCCACTTAAAAAATCACGACACTTCGTCGCTCCGTTTTCCCGTGAAAGAAAGACAAACAGACAGACACACTTTCCCATTTATAAAATTAGTATGGATTCCATAATACCCATCTTTTAAATGCCGTGATTAATAACTGTAAGAACAGATAGCTATAATTTCCTATATGTTCATAAGGCTGTATCTTATATTGATGATTCAATAAATAAATTATCTGTATCAGATCCGATCCACTTGAACTTACTCCTTTTCTTTGAAAAGGCACAGAAAATAATAAAACAAAACTTCCAAATAAAAGCGAAAAGTGCGCATCATAGGTTGCGCAAAGATAACGTAATGCTGTCATTCGATCACCAAATTGTACTGTTCATATTTATTCATACCGGGCGTCTTATATGAAAATCAATTCTTATTGAGTAAGTTCCAATAAAACAAAAACCTACCACATAAGTTATTTAGTTATGTTTATTAATAAGTAAAATCAGTTTCATTTTATTTATTTAACTAGCTGATCCAGCCACGCGTTGCTGTGGCACAGTAATTTTAAAGAATTGTTCTAAAAGTAGCCTAAGTTACTCCTTATTACATCAGCTACCTGCCAATAAAAGTCCCGTTAAAATCGGTCCAGCCATTTCAGAGATTAGCCGAAACAAACAGACAGACAAAAATTGTAAAAAATGTTATTTTGGCGTATGTACCGTATATATATTCATATGTATGTAGTAAAACACTGTTATTTCAATATTACAAACAGACACTCCAATTTTATTTACATGAATAGATTAAAATAATGTAATAAAAACGGATGAAGTTATTGTTAAAGATTTCATCGCTATATCCAATGGTATTTATTATCCACCATATTCCTTGGCAGTCAAGTGAAATACTATCTTCATTTAATTACACCACTATGCTTATCAAGTGCTTTATAAATAGGAAGGTGCTAAATATGTTATCTTAATGTTCTCCACATAACAAATATTGTAAATCTTAACTGATAAGAGAGCATCAACTCCCACTCTGAAGACACGCACCACCTTGCACAGGCTTTTAGCGTTAAATTATTAGTATTTACTAGATAAATACTGTAATACGTTTACTTTATCATTATTGAAGATGATAGTCTGGTAAGGGTGAAGTTGCAAATGAATGTAGATCTTAAATCTGTTAATGTAAGATAGGAAATTCCAAGTAGACGTCACATCCAAGTTTCAGAGGATATTTAATGATAAGAGATTCAATATAGATTGGTCGTTTTACTGCTCACTTACTTATTGAGGAGTTTTCAGCTTTTTATAAGTTTACTTTGAGTTTCTTATTACACATACATTTCTTCTTAATCGCCTTATTGATATTTGTAATATTAGATGGTGTAGGTACTAGTTTCCTAAAATATGAAGACATGGCGCTGGTATACAAATTCAGAAACACTTGAAAAAAATCAACGGGTTTATCAAGGTCTAGGTGGTTCAATTGGAGCTATCGCCCGAATAGCAAGAGGTCGTGGCATCTGGTTCCTGAGATAAGTTGATTTTTTTTTCACTACCTGCCAGAATGGTCTACATCATTTGGTTAATATTAGGTTCCTAGGTTACTATAACTATTTGAGGTATTTACCTGCAAAATTGTTGATTTTATCTACATGATAATAAAAGCGTGTGTATATGGGAATAGTTATAATTTGGAAATCCAGACCCTCTTATTAAGACCACTTATAAAAAAAATTATACATATTGAAAAAATCACCGGCTTTGCATCTTTTTGTTTCTAAAACAGAAGGTTTGAAACTTTAAAAAATATGCAGTTCTCCACTTTATTTCCCATTGCTATAAGTGCCAAGAAACGACGGAACGAAAGATCGTGTAGCCACTAAAATTTGAAAAAGTTAGTAAGAAAAACAAAACTTTTCAGATTTCTTAAATATCCAACATTTTTTGATAAGCGCCTTCTATAGAGAAACGCATACGTATAATAATTAATCATTATGTAACATTATTCATAATGTTCAGAGACTATTATAATTCCCTACTGACGATAAACAAAAAATGTCTTTCACCTACTTCGTGTATTCTCGAACATCCAGATTAA
The DNA here is from genome assembly GCA_927399485.1 of Calamotropha paludella. Taxonomy (NCBI): domain Eukaryota; kingdom Metazoa; phylum Arthropoda; class Insecta; order Lepidoptera; family Crambidae; genus Calamotropha; species Calamotropha paludella. Next base: position 4,729,462 of record OV656823.1, on the reverse strand, counting down.
GTATTGAACAAAACAAACCGGTTTTGTAACACGATAAAAAGTATTTTATTGCAATGAGCGAAAGAACAAAATATAAAACAAACAAAATTTTGGTTTATAATTAAATCGAAATGAACGATATCAATTGCAGTGCTTATATGGTAAACGAATAGTATTTTCCTTAATTTAAATGGCTGAAATTCTTTCGGAATGAAAAACCAATATTAAAGGTTTATAATTTTTATATTTTTTTTTTTTTTTTTTTTTATGCATTTTCAATGAAACATTTTTACAAATGTTTGGTCAATCTTAATCGATTGACCAAACATTTGTAAAAATGTTTCTTTCGAATACGAGAGGATGTTCCTCTCATTGATGAAACAACGCTGGCCTACAGCGTAAAATCAGGAATGTACTAGAAAATTTCGACGAGTGTTCGCAAGGCTCGGTAGCTCAATTGGGAGAGCATTGGACCGGATTTCCAAAGGTTGCGGGTTCGATTCCCGCCTGAGATTCACTTGTGACCCGAGTCGATTTTTTCTAGTATTTTTCTATTATAATAATTTATCTTATAAGATCGCATTGAAAATGCATAAAAAAAAAAAAAAAAAATATAAAAATTATAAATCTAACATGGCTGTTTCATCTTAATCGATTGACCAAACATTTGTAAAAATGTTTCTTTCGAATACGAGAGGATGTTCCTCTCATTGATGAAACAACGCTGGCCTACAGCGTAAAATCAGGAATGTACTAGAAAATTTCGACGAGTGTTCGCAAGGCTCGGTAGCTCAATTGGGAGAGCATTGGACCGGATTTCCAAAGGTTGCGGGTTCGATTCCCGCCTGAGATTCACTTGTGACCCGAGTCGATTTTTTCTAGTATTTTTCTATTATAATAATTTATCTTATAAGATCGCATTGAAAATGCATAAAAAAAAAAAAAAAAATATATAAAAATTATAAATCTAACATGGCTGTTTCATCTTAATCGATTGACCAAACATTTGTAAAAATGTTTCTTTCGAATACGAGAGGATGTTCCTCTCATTGATGAAACAACGCTGGCCTACAGCGTAAAATCAGGAATGTACTAGAAAATTTCGACGAGTGTTCGCAAGGCTCGGTAGCTCAATTGGGAGAGCATTGGACCGGATTTCCAAAGGTTGCGGGTTCGATTCCCGCCTGAGATTCACTTGTGACCCGAGTCGATTTTTTCTAGTATTTTTCTATTATAATAATTTATCTTATAAGATCGCATTGAAAATGCATAAAAAAAAAAAAAAATATAAAAATTATAAATCTAACATGGCTGTTTCATCTTAATCGATTGACCAAACATTTGTAAAAATGTTTCTTTCGAATACGAGAGGATGTTCCTCTCATTGATGAAACAACGCTGGCCTACAGCGTAAAATCAGGAATGTACTAGAAAATTTCGACGAGTGTTCGCAAGGCTCGGTAGCTCAATTGGGAGAGCATTGGACCGGATTTCCAAAGGTTGCGGGTTCGATTCCCGCCTGAGATTCACTTGTGACCCGAGTCGATTTTTTCTAGTATTTTTCTATTATAATAATCAATATTAAAGGTCCCTAAAGTCAATTAAGTATTCACAGCGAGATAATTGTTAATGATTTCCAATATTATGAGGACATTTGCCAGTAATCACCTAAGATTTCATACATCGCGACATTTAAAGACCATAATAAAGTTAAGCTGACATTAAATAGTTTTAATACTAACTAGTAATGTGTATTTAATGGTCGTTGGCATATTCATTTGCGACATATGGGGTTAAGTAATGTAGGTATTGAAATATTTGAGATTAGGTTTTTTGTACTACGATTAAAGTGGATCTTTATTGAAGACATTTGTATTTGCACTAATTATATCGATTTTTGTTTGGCGTTTTATGCCACGATATTCAAAGCTGGTTGCTTTTATTGTAATAAATACATAAATCACGCCTTTTCCCGTAGGAACCGATTTCCGTTTTCCACGACCTGGCCGTTTTTCAGGACATCTTCTATTTAGTCTCTGAAAGCCTTTCTTTACCGACTTGCCCATGCACATATATCGACGGTCCCTACGTACAAACCCGTATGTGGTAGATACGTGATTCTCACTTTTTATTTGCATAACCTTCAGAACACTCAACTCTTTGGCTTCAGTTAAAAAAAATTGAGTCTACTACCCTAAATGAACCTTAAATTCACACACGCAATATTCCGGAACTGCAAAATTAATATCAATTTCCAAAGTAAAGTAACAGTAGTGGGACTAAAGGGATTTTACTCCGTAAAGTACACGTCACAGCGACCACCCGCCCCGCAACTACCACTTACGTCACAAGTGCGCGCGCGGCGCCGGAAACGACGGACACCTTGTATTTTGCTATGGAAAGTGTCTTTAAATTACGTGAAATATGCGAGCAAGGAGCCATTCTAAAACAACTAGAAACTTACCATCACAAAATGCAAAGAAGAAAGAAAACGCATTGACAAATCAAAAATGTAAAAGAGTCAAATAGCCACCAGGTGAGTAACATTTCGACTATCTTCCAGATACTGTATGTACTCAGAATATATAGCAATTATCAATTGTATTTTACGCAGGAAATTACAAGTATTTATAGTTTTGCTTGAATTAAATACACTCAATACTATTCCAACGTAAATATCGGTATATGGTAGTAACGTTGTTTTACACGGGCAACGTTAAGATATTATTGTAAGTAAGTGGTAGTTAAGTATTTTTACATGGGAAAATTTAACGAACCATTATTCCTAAGTGGAACTTAAGTAACTTTACGTCGAAAAATTAATGCAACCTTCTATCAGTAACTACCAATGACGGTGTTTTACTTCGGAAATCAATGTTTTATGTTAATTATTTTTTTTAAGCACCATCATCTGAAGATAGAAGTGACGATGAGATATTACAAGATATTCTAAACCGAAGAACTGAAGTTACTACAGAAGCATTAGAGTCATCAGAGTCAAAATGCAATGCCCCGCTGCTCGATAAAATACCTATCGCAACTTCGCTTCCAGCTCCACTTTCGATTACCACGACAGAGAAAAAAGTCGACGATATCATAACATACATAGGATTAACAAATGTTATAACAGCACCTCTTGAGTAATGTATGTGATATTACTCAAGAGGTGATTGTTGGAACTGCAAGCATTTGTGATCTAAACAAAGAAAATACTCATAACACGATTGAAGTTGCAGCTCAGATTAACGCAGTAAGTATTCGTGGACCTGATACAGAACATAAAATACAGACTCCTGCTACAACTGCCCTTATTTTTAATGGCGCTATTTCTCCAATCAGGACACCATAAAAATATTAGAATCAAATACGATATCTAAACCACAATCTGTATCCACTCAATAAGTGCACAATATATCAATGTCCGAACTATTGTCGCTTCCTATTATCGTGGCAGAAGAATGTAATAACATGGTTGTCGAAGATAGTAATAAAGCAGAATTAACCAACAGTAAAGCAACATCTCCATCTACAATCAGTATTCGAGACATCGTACTTAGATCTGCACATGATCCAGAGAACTATACTGAAGAAGAGCTGATGGACTCACTCCCAATTATTGAAAAAAAAAACTTTGGATACCAGTATGCCTTTGGCATCTCTTTCTTTATCGACAATAATGCACGACATCGAAGCAGAAAATTAAAGTTTCTCTAACGTTAACATCCCCACTTCAAGTTTGTGTGTAAACTCATCTGTCGAAGATGAAACTTATGCACCATCCCACTGTGGAAGTGCTAGCACAGTTACAATAGAAGCGAGTAACACTACAAGAAGACAAACAAAAAGAAAGAGAAAAGTTAAGAAGAAAACAGATTTGGGAAGAATACGAAAAGTTAAGAAGAAAACAGATTTGGAAAGAATACGAAAAGTTAAGAAGAATGAATGGATAGATTGTGTGAGAAAGCGATTAAAAAATCATGGCTTGAGTTACATTAGTCGAGGATGAAAAGAAAGATCTTCAAAGTCTTTATTGCCTGCTTGTGATAAGTGTTGATTAAAGTGCAAAGAGAAAATGGATGAGAACGTTAGAAAACTTGTTTTGGAAATAATTTGGTCCCTTGGCAATCGTGAACGACAATGAGAATTATTGTCTCAATGGTCTGAAAGAATCGGTAAGAAACGCTTTACAACAGAGGACCCATCGGAAAGAACATTTCCTATTAAATATCATCTGCCACAAACTCTAGGCTCAGATAAAGAGGAGCGTCATGCTGTGTGCAAATAGATGTTTCTGAGCACCTTTGGTATTGGTGAAGGTGTCGTACGAACTGCTTTTGAAAAATTGCTGATGGTGATAGCCTGCTGGTTGAACGTGATTTGAGAGGGCACCATGAGAATCATCCTTAAATCAAGACTGAGGAAATGATTAAAAGTGTTTGTGAGCACGTAAAATCGTTCGCCCCGGTAGAAGAACACTATACCCGGAAAGGCTCCTCAAAACTATACTTACATAGTAACTTGACGATGTCTAAAATGTTTAAGCTCTATGAAGAGTGGGTAACAGAGTCACAGTCGATCAGGCAACATTGAGTTTCATAGGCCTAAAAAAGACCAATGCGATGTATGTTTTGAGTATAAAAGCCGAATCCAATAAATCAAGATGATAATTCAATAAGTTTAATTAAACTTTATCTTTCAATCAAAAGTTTTATGCCTTTTTTATTGATAACTTTTTTTACTCATTTTCCAATGATTATTGATAAGCAAAAAGTATCTTTTTTTTGAATAGTTACCTAAATTTTGATGTAAAAAACTAGATAAATTCTAGTTATTGTTTGGTAGGTTCATCAAAGTATTTGATTTTATCAATAGTTATAATGAATCAAAAAGTTTGTTGTTATAAAAGTTTTGTAACATGTTTTGATTCTTGGTGCTGCATAATACAAAATTAAAAATGGAAACAGAAAGTATTAAAATTTTAATGATTATCGTTCCTGCCTTAATAGAATTCCCATAAAACATATTTAATAAGTGACCCACATCCTGTATCTCGAATATCCTGCAAACTGTTTCCCATGTACAATCTTCTATATGGCAGTTAAGATTTAAAACAAACGTAACACATCGACGTAATAAGCAATAAGTACCATTTAAGTTGTTTGTAGTTGGAGAGTTTCCGTCGTAGAAGTTAGCAAGTGACAAATAACATACTTAACATCATCTTTTTAAGGATTTTCTTTGTATTTCGTATAATATACCGCATATCAAATTATAATCCCAAATTTCATCATTATCTGAAAAACCAAACATGAAATACACATGTTTGAAACTTTAAAACGTTCTCCTGTAAAATTTGACATTTTCAGTTAAGTTACTTTACGTAGGGACCGTCGATATATAAGTAACATGCAATGTATTGCCAATACATATGGGCAATCATTGTGAAAGTTCCTGTTAATGTAACATTGTTTGATATAAGTAAGGCCTTCGATTGTGTTTCTCACGATATTTTATTGATGAAATGCGAAACTTACGGTTCTTAAAATTACTTAGAAATCCCAAACAATGTTTAGAAATCACTGGCATGAATTCTAAAAGAGAAAAACGATCTACGCTCAAGCCAAATACATGCGGGGTTCCATAGGGGAGTATACTCGACCCATTATTTGCTCTTCTTCTCTACATCTATGATTTTTGTAATAATACAAATAACTAATATATTTTTTACGGTTTGCAGACGTTTATGGTTAAACAATTTATATGAAATGAAAAAGATATGAAGCGTTGTAAGTCATGTGAAATCTGTACACACTAGTTGAAATATTAACAATAACTTACACCACCTTGCATCTATTTTTAAGAAGCGTCTGTTTTTGTAAATTATATTCGGAATTTAATGAAGAAATGAAATAGTGATTGTAGAAATAGCAACTAAATTACCAAATAATCTCGTACACCTCAATCATTAACCTGAGCATATTAAAAGGCACTTATCCGATTCGTTTAAAAATCAATTTAAGTGTCATATTGACAAATGCCAATAGAATTAACGAATATTTTGAAACGAAAAAACACATCTACACCATTATTAAACTGTAAAAAAGTCGCATCTGTAGATTGAAGATAGTCCAGAAAAAAAACACAGTTAGGATGAAGTACTGGACCATGAAACATACTTAAAAATTTTCTGTCTATCTGTGCACACATCACTTAAAACCAGGTAAACAGAATTAGATGGTATTTTCACAAATTAGTAGCTTGTGGTCCAACTTAAAACCCCATGTTTATCTCATTCGGGTGGGTAGAACCAAAAATACAGCTTGACTTCTCCTTAGTATTAATGTTTTACAATGAAAAGGTCACTTAAAATGGGCTACGCAAACAAAGATTTCCTTTATTCCGATTTCTGCATATCAACTGGAAATACCTCAACATGGTGAAGGTAATAACAGTGTTAACTAGCTAAAACTCCAGTGTTTGCTCGGGAAGCGCAATAAAGATATTTTATGACAGAACGAACACTACATGGCTGAATCCGATGGCGGAAACTAGTTTTATATATTTTACGACATAATGATGATATAATTGATTTTGTTTATCATTTTTACTGATGTTGTTTTTTCTTATTAGTCGGTTCTTAAGGGTCGTAATTTGCAATGATATTAAGCAGCTATAATATTTATAATCTATAAACATGAAGTATAAGAGTTTATAATAAGTCTATAAAACCCAATACAGTTTTATCTAACTACTTATCTTTAGTTTGTGTAATATTATTGCCAATTAACATATTGAAGATGGTTATAAGCGATACGCAATACGCATGTAATGCATACAAAGCAATATAAACCATAGTATTTACTTACGTTACATATTGGATGTCGGTACGTCTAATCGTTTTATTTCTTTAGTTCGAGAACATTAAGAAGTAGTATTTAGTTTAGAATTTTATAATAAAGAAGAGAAGAAATTTATTTTTTCCGGATTTTATTTTATTTCCATACACGTTATACTTTAACTGCATAAAATAATAACCGAGGCTGTAATGAGAAGCTAATGTCCCACCAATAAAAAAGTCCTTATACCAAATAATATCTACATTACATACAATGAAAATGGAAAAAGAATAAAAAAATTGTGAGGCGATGATCTAATAATCACAGTACTTCTAAGTAAGTACTAGTAATCACAGACGTTCGGCTCGCTCGCATATAGGCGTTCGCCAATAGAGTGGTAATCTATAATCTAAGATCACAGTGGTTTGTGTGTTTGTCTGTCCGCTCTTATTCCATTGCATCAATACCGTTACCATAGCAACGCGTTTACCGCAAGTAGTTCGTCTACCAGACGCTAGATGGCTATAACGGAAAAATATTTAATAATAGAAAAAAATTTAAGAATTTTGGCCACCCGTGCAAAGCCGGGACGGGCCGCTAGTCTATAATTTAAGATCACAAATTTGTTGTTTGTATGTCCGCTCTTTTTACCGTTTTTTTTAATTATATATGCGTTACCATAGCAACGCGTTAACCGCAAGTAGTTCATCTACCAGACGCTAGATGGCGCTAACGGAAAAATATTTAATAATAGAAAAAAGTTAAAGAATTTTGGCCACCCATGCGAAGCCGGGACGAGCCGCTAGTAGCATATAAAAATAATTATATTATAGCTAAGCCCAATATAAACACTGTAAGGCTTGTGTTATGGATACTAGGGTAACTAATAGACATACATATATAATACATAAATAAGTAATATGATTAGAAATATAAAAATACCCATGACTTAGGTACAATTTTCGTATTCATCACACAAACATCTACCCCTTCTGTGGCTCGAACTCAAGACCGTAGGTGCGAAAGACAAGATAGCTACCGTTGCACCAAACGGTCGTCATATTATTCCACTTAGTTTCAAACGTCAAAATGCTAAGCGTTACACTTTTTTTATTACATATCAGTGGCATAGACCAGATCGCACAGTAAAACAGTTTCGCTATACGGTGATGTAAGAGGCGTGTCTTGTTCTATCACCCTCATTACTACATGTGATATAATGCATTTGGAGTTGGCACAAGTATTATATTTATTATATTAAGAGAGTTCATAAAAGTTAAACATATTAAATGACAAATACATTGTTTGAACCCAAGTTCAAAAGCTTTTTTATTTGGAATGGAATTTAGAAACAATGATAATACTACAACACTCAAACCCTGATACAATCCTTACTAATATTATAAATCGGAAAGTGAGTTTGTTTGTTTGTTTGTTCCGCTTTCACGCCGTAACTACTGAATCGATTGCTTTGAAATTTTGTAGACGTAAAGATAAAAGTCCGGATTAAATAATAGGGTACTTTTTATCCTGGAAAAAAATTGATATTCCCGAGGAAAAACAAAAATATTGTTTGCTTGATGGATGGATTGTAGATGGCGCTGTGTGTCGTTTAAAACAAAGTAAAATTTTGCAAACGAATATAAACATGTAAATTTAGAAGCTAAATGATACGATAATGAATCCCCGAAAATGAGGAATTCCCGAGGGATGACGTACAATTCGTTTTATCGTCTAAACTGTTTTTTTTACATCTACTTATATGTTGCAAACGAATATGAACATGTAAATTTTGAAGCTAAATGATTCACTAAATGACTCATTCCTCGGATTCCGATTATTCCAACAGACCTCCCATTACAATTTAAAAGACTACAATTTCCTATAAGGGTTTCATTTGCAATGACCATTAATAAAGCACAAGGCCAAACTCTAAGGGTTGCTGGAGTACACATGGAAAAACATTGTTTTTCGTATGGTCAGCTCTATGTAGCGTGTTCCCGGGTTTCCAGTGCCCAAAATCTGTATGTTTTTGCTCCACAAGGGAAAACATATAATATAGTGTACCATTCAGTTTTGGTTTAACAACTAATTGTATCCAGCGTTACATCGCGCTTCTTAGATTTTCCGTGGGAATGAGAAGTTTTCTTATAGTTGTGCTTTATACCGCAATATAACCGAATTCCACGCGGGCGAAGCCGCGGGCGGAAAGCTAGTATAATATAAAACCGATTTCTACATTGACCAGGCAGGGGATCGAACCCTGTACAGGAGCCACTAGACCACCGAGGCCGTCAAAAAGTAAAATTTAGTATTAATATGGGAATATTATCATAATAATGGTTTTCACTTACGAGGCTGCGATATTTTGGCGCAGTTATATGCGCCATCATCACGGAAGAACTAAAGTTATTTTCGGGTAGACGTTATGCGCAGACGTATGGATCTACGCTCTGTCGTTGCCTTTTCTAACACTTGACACCAATCGATAAAAGTAAATCCATATTTATTACATATTCTTTATTATAAGCCACATGCGTTAGTACAGGTATACAAATGTACTTAGATTATAGAGATGCATATGAAACCATGTACGAGATGGACCAGTAACTGTAGATTAAACGTTATAGTTAAATGATTTATACAATATTAAATTCATTATTTTTTTTGTCAATAATTATATATCATTATAAAAATTAGAAATAAAAGTATTTTTTGACGACCGTTTGGTGCCACGGTAGTGATCCTGCCTTTCGCACCGACGGTCCCGGGTTCAAATCCCGGAAGGGGCAAATGTTTGTATGATGAATACGAGCATTTGTGCCTAAGTCATGGCTGTTTTTATATATTTCTATGAATATTACATATTTATGTATAATATATGTATGTATATCCGTTATCCTAGTATCCATAACACAAGCCTAACAGTGCTTATTTTGGGCTAGGCTAATTGGTGTGAATGTAAGAAATATTTATTATTTATTATTATTATTATTATTATTTATGTAATTAATTATATTTAATATTTACATTGTTATATTTTTAAATTAGTGTCGTCAGTGAATTTGATATGTTATATAGCTTTTTAAATGAGAAATTGGTATAAATTTTTTTGGAAAGGGCATATTTTTATTTTTTTTTATGTCATTCAATGTTATACAATAATATTAATACATTGACTTAATCTCTCTTAACTTGCACCAAACGATATTGCATGGGCGATACGCGAGCAAAACGTGTTAACTCTGCTTTGTATGTATATATTGCAAGTCGATATTAGAACGATTCTGTGAATGGCGCATGTGAAGACGAAAAATACGTTGTAACGCACGAAACTGGATCGGATTGCACGTTGTCGTAATTTGTTGTCTAATACAATGTATTAAGAATTGATTTTCATAATAGGCGCCTGGTATGAAAAAAAATATGAAGAGTCAAAGGAGGAGGGTCAACAAGGCGGGTTTACGGTCCCTTTTATTTTTACCCTAAAAATTCCAAAAAAAATTTTTTTATTTACTATATGGACTAACAAATCGATTTCACCCCAAACGGAACCACCCACAACCCCCCTCCCCCCTTCCATCCCCCAATTAACAGAATAATCATATCATGACTTAATACATAAAAAAATATTTTTTTAGCTCAATAATAATATAACCTTTCAAAACTCTGTACCCTAAGTAGCTCCGCAAAAAAAAAACATTTTTATGTATTTAGTCATATATGATTATTCTGCTTCTTGGGGGTGGAAGAGCGGATGAGGGTTGGGGGTGATTCCGTTTGGGATGTAATCGATTTGTTAGTTCATATAGTAGATAATAAAATATTTTTTTTGAATTTTTAGGTCAAAAATAAAAGGGACTGAAAACCCGAATTATTCACCCTCCTCCTTTAGTGATCGAATAACAGCGTTACGTTTTTTGTGCGCAACCTATCATGCTCACCATTCACTTTTATTTTGAAGATGTGTTTTATTATTTTCTCTGCCTGTTCAATGACAATCATCGGAGCTGACACAGATACTTTTTATTTTAATTGTATTTATTCATAAATCCCTTAAAACTAAAAGATAACATTTAGGGGCACATACAGCTAACTAAGGTCTTACTTTACATACAACAAAAATGAAAACAATATTAAAAATAATAGATGTTTGTGCCGATGTGTAGTAGTAAAAACTGCTTGTGATGCGAATTCAATCTATAATCTAAGAACACAAGTTTGTTGTTTGTGTGTTTGTCTGTCCTCTCTTTTCCCCGCTCTTATTCCATTGTATCAATAACGTTACCATAGCAACGCGTTACCGGGTCAGCTAGTTTATTACTATTTTTACAAAATTTTATGAGTATTTTGCAGACAATGAAAATTAAGGTGATGCCTTGTGTACGAACAAGATTCGAATGCCACGACTTCGAACGGTTATCCAACGAAGACATCATAATCTTTCAAAAGGCTTTAGGCTATCCTTAATCCTTAAGATCCTGATAAAAGGATTAAGCAACTTTGACTAAAACAGTAATGTCGTTGCTTGAGATTGTAGAAGCTTAATGTGTGAACACTAGAAAAGGGAAAGAATGTCGAATAAAAGTACGTGAAGTAAAAAACTCGTTGACGTAGGTAACCGCATTCGGCCTCTAACTACGCAGATTAAGTAATTTTCACAAAGGTTAGTCAACGGGTTGGTGAACATTGTTGTATACTGGCTGGCATATATGTAAAACTACATGTTAATCAAAATTCTTACGATGTTCTATGTCACTATAGACATTAAGGTTTATTGACTTAGTTACCAAATATATTCTTGTACACACACATTTATAAGTTATCTTTATCAAATAATATTATTACAACATTCGTTATCAGCACGAAGCTCTAGTATAATGAGTGATCAATTCAGTGGCATTAAATTATTGTCTAATCGAGATGGGTACAGCATCTGGAAATTTAAAATTCGAGCGCTGCTTATTCATGAAGAATTGTGGAAGTCCATTGAAGGCTACGCTGATGGTGATCCTACCTCTGAAGATGTGAGAATTAGAAAGGATCAGAAGGCCTTGTCTAAGATTTCGCTCACGTTAGATGGTTCAGCCATTACTCATGTCAGATCAGCAAAATCAGCAAAACAAGCTTGGGACGCACTAGCAAATGCTTACGAAGACAAAGGGATGGGCCGCAGGCTATCACTCGAACGCCGCTTAAACAGGTATGCTCTGAATGACTTTGTAAATATTGAGTCGTATATAAATGCTATTATGTGTACAGTACAAGATTTAGCAGACATTGGTAAAGTCATAGACGACGAGTCTGTCGCCGCTATTTTGTTAGGAGGTCTGTCAGTTAAATACGAACCTCTCATAATGGCACTTGAAAACTCCAATGTAAAGGTAACAAGTGATTTAGTAAAATCTAAATTATTTAACGAAATGGCCAAAGACGTACCTCAAAATGACGTCTTAGCGTTAAGTTCGAGGACATCAAAAAACAAAACTAAAAAGCCTATTGTTTGTTATAAATGTCATGAGCCAGGACATAAGAGTCCTCAATGCCCACACAAAAAGGGAAAGAAGAAAGCCAATATTGGCAGTGTAGTAGAAAGAGTTACTCAAGAAGATTCCACGTTACTCACTGCATTTGTTGCCGAAAATAAAGATAAGAAATGTCAACGATGGTACATTGATTCTGGAGCAACTAGTCATATGAGTCCTTGTTTGAATTTTTTTGAAAACTATAAGCCGTTGAGTCATGATGCCGGTTCTGTCACTATTGCGAATGGAGACAAATTGCCAGCTGTTGGAACAGGTGATATAGTTGTTACAGGTATTCCAAGCATTACGAAAATAAAAGATGTTGTTTTTGTACCAGATTTACATTGTAACCTAATTTCTGTTAAGAAAGCTGTTGACAAAGGCTACACAGTTATTTTTGATAAGCGTGGTTGTAATTTTTATAATAACATTGATGTAACTTTTACTGGCAATTCTTTTTTACAGGGTACTTATAGTGGTGGTTTGTATAGTTTGAACTTAAATCCAAACAAAGCACAAAAATTTGCAGCATTAGATGTGGTTGACAATACGGAACGTAAAGTGCACTTTGAGTTGACTGAATATCAACTTTGGCATAGGCGTCTGGGTCACCTCTGTCGTATCGGGATGGACAAACTAAAAAGAGGCCAAGCAACTGGTATGACTTATGCTGATGTAGATAAGGATCCCTGTATACCATGTATAGAAGGTAAGCAAGCCAGAAAACCGTTTTTGAAACTTAAATACAAACGTGCAAGTTCTCCCTTAGAACTAATTCACGCTGACGTTTGTGGACCATTTTCTACTACATCTTTTAAGGGCAATAATTATTTTATTTTATTTATTGACGACTTTACACGTATGATGTTTATTTATTGTTTTGCTTTGAAGTCTGATGTTTTTGAGATTTTTAAGACATTTCATTCTTTTGTTGAACGACAATCAGATACAAAAATGAAATGTTTGCGTACAGATAATGGGACTGAGTTCGTTAACAAACAAATGTCCAATTATCTTAACAATTGTGGTATTAAACACGAGACAACAGTACCTTATAGCCCACAACAAAATGGAGTTAGCGAGCGAAGTATAAGGTGTATTGTAGAAAAAGCTCGTGCTATGCTAGCTCAAAGCAATCTTTCTAAAGCATACTGGCAGGACGCAATGGAAACTGCGGTGTACATCAAAAATAGGTCTCCACACCGAGCTTTAGTCAATGAAACTCCTTATGAAAAATGGTACAGTGAAAAACCTAATATTTCTTACTTAAAAGTATTCGGGTGTAGGGCTCTTGTGCATATCCCTTCATGTCAACGCTCTAAGTTAGATTTGAAAGCCGCAGAATTTATCTTTGTGGGTTATTCTGACGATCCAAGGAGCTATTTTTTTAGGGATACGGGATACCCGAGAAAATTAATCAAAGAGAGAGACGCTACATTTTTTGAAAATATTTTTACTGATTTAAAAGCATTTGATAATCAACATTTAAATGCTTTATCTGAAACTCTCATGTCTGAACAATGTACTCCTTTAATAAATAGTGATAATTTAATGCATTCATCTGGTGATGAAGTAACTGAGAATAGCAGTGAAAATTCTTTAATAGAAGACACCAGCGGACGTAGTCAGGAAGATGTTGTTTCTTCAACTGAACCATCTCATGACAACATAGATAACGCTATAGATCGTTACCCAAAAAGAGATCGTAAGCCTCCTGATTTCTTTTCTTATAATATTTTGGTGTCTAATTTTTTAGATGAAGAGCCAAAATGTTATTATGATGCTATAAACAGTGAGGATAAACATTATTGGATCTCTGCTATGCGGGACGAATATAACGCGTTAACAAAGAAAAGTACATGGACATTAGTTGATAAACCTAAAAATAAGTCGTGTATCAAATCCAAATGGGTATATAAAATAAAAAGAGATGCATCAGGTAATATTTTAAAATATAAGGCGCGCTTAGTGGCCAAAGGTTTCACGCAAGTGTATGGCGTAGATTATTTTGAAACTTATGCGCCTGTTGTACGTAATTCTTCTCTTCGAACACTGTTAGCATTCGCTGTTCAAGAAGGCTACAAAATTCGCCATATGGATGTCGATACGGCTTTCCTTAATGGAGACTTGGATGAGGAAGTCTACATGTTACAACCAGAAGGCTTCATTGATGAATTGCATTGTGACAAAGTTTGTTTATTAAAACGTTCCATTTATGGCCTCAAGCAGGCGCCGAGGTCTTGGAACATTAAATTAAAACAAACATTGTCAGCTATTGGTTTCACGCAGGCTCCCTCGGAGGCATGTATATTTAGAAAAACAATAAATGACAATGAAACTCTTTTGTTGGCCGTGTATGTCGATGACATAATTTGTCTATATAAAGAAGACGTAACTTTTGACAATTTCAAAAGTGACATACAAAAATGCTTCTCTATTAAAGATTTAGGACAAATTGAATTTTGCTTAGGTATGAATGTAAAATATGAAAATAATTGTCTAAAAATTTATCAGAAGACATACATCGAGAAAGTAGCAAAACGATTTAATATGAGTGATGTGAAAAGTGTATCTGTGCCGCTCAACAAAAGATTAGAGAAATCAAAGGAAGAATACTCTTACGACTGTCCTTACCAAGAGATGATAGGATGTCTGATGTTTCTTGCTGTAAGCACTAGGCCAGATATTGCGTTCACGGTGAGTTACTTAAGTCAGTTTAACACCAAGTATGATGAAAGTCATTGGAAATGTGCTAAACAATGCTTAAAGTATTTGATAGCAACTAAAGACTTAGGTATAACTTATAGAAAGAATACGGATTGGATACTTCGTGGGTATTCTGATGCTGACTGGGCAAATTGTACCGAAGATAGACGGTCATATACGGGATATTATTTTAGTATCGCGGGGGGACCAGTTACATGGGAAGCACGTAAGCAGCCGACCGTAGCTCTATCATCTGCTGAAGCAGAATACATGGCCCTTGCCAGCGCTGTCAAGGAGGCTTGTTTCTTGAGGCGTTTATACGCTGAACTATCAGGTGAGCTTCACAAAGTTGTTTTGTATTCTGACAGTCAAAGTGCACTTACGTTAGCCGCCAATCCTGTCCACCACAATCGCACAAAACATATTGATGTTAAGTTTCACTTTATTCGTGAAAAGGTCAATGATGGAACGGTAACGTTACGTTTCTTATCGACGGATAAGTTACCTGCTGACATACTGACCAAGCCTTTAGGGCGCATCAAACATAAAACCTGCCTAGATGGCATGGGCATCACATAAATTGATATCGACTGCAATTGTAACTTAAGTTTTGTTGTATTGTAGTGTAATTTATGTTTTAGTTTTATTTTAATTTGTCTATGCTATTATGTTGTTTCTTTTTATTGCGAATGTGCTACTACCTTGTTTATTGCTTTTGCGAATTTAGATTATGGGGGCGTATGTTGTATACTGGCTGGCATATATGTAAAACTACATGTTAATCAAAATTCTTACGATGTTCTATGTCACTATAGACATTAAGGTTTATTGACTTAGTTACCAAATATATTCTTGTACACACGCATTTATAAGTTATCTTTATCAAATAATATTATTACAACAAACATAAAATTTTCTCTACCCCTTTATACTTTGGTAGAGAGCTTAAAATTATTTACCAAAGTTTTCTTCGTCTTCCCTTTGCCGAATGATTGTTTTGTATCTAAATATCCTCAATGTTAATAACTATATTCTATGTAACCTGTCAATATTATATTGATCTTAGACCTAGTGCGTTTTCATTTTAGTTTTATGTATCGGAAATGTTGAAAAACAAAATTAAATAATTC
Source organism: Calamotropha paludella (assembly GCA_927399485.1). Lineage (NCBI taxonomy): Eukaryota > Metazoa > Arthropoda > Insecta > Lepidoptera > Crambidae > Calamotropha > Calamotropha paludella. Next base: position 4,713,286 of record OV656823.1, on the reverse strand, counting down.
GGCGAAACGAGTTCTCACTTCGTTTCGGGAGTTACTACTCGGTTACAATATCTGTGGACCTCGCTGGAATGTCGAGCCAGCCGTTAATTTATCATATAAAACATAAAATTTATCACATAAAAAAATAAAAGAGAAATAGTATAATATATTTTATTTATAGTTCATAATTATTATTGTTTACAATACTATCCCCATTATGCTTGTTTTGTGCACCGTATTTAAGCGCTGACGTGACGTCATCAGATCCACAGATATTGTAACCGAGTTGTAAGTTAAGCCATTGTTTCGAAATTGACGGTATTATTGATTAAAAAGTGTTACGCGTGAATAAAACAATGTGTTATACTATTTTGAAGCATTAATTGTTTTAATTTATACAAAAATGTCCCAGTGAAGCCTAATCGAATTACTTCTCAATTCTAAAAACAAATATCCGCGTCTTTGAGTATCTCTGTCGCCATAATTCAATTCAACAAAAAAAATTACACACATCAGTTGTTTTTACAAAAGTAGAATAAATCTAAAACGCCAATTAGCAATATTACTCAAGTAAATGCAATTAAAGAAACGGAGGTTCGTAACATATAACGCGGGAATTGTCTCTAATTCACTACTGCTGTGCCAATCGGCCATTGTATTGCACTGCAACATGGTCATTTATAGATGACCTACATGTAGTAGACAATTTTGTGCTATTGTTTTGTTATTAAATATTTTTTTAACATTTAAATCTAATATATAAAATTCTCGTGTCACGGTGTGCGTAATTGAACTACTCCGACACAGCTCGACCGATTTTCGTGAATCATAGCGTGCATATCGGCTAGAGTAGAGAATCGGACAACATCTATTTTTCATCCCCCTTAATGTTAAGAGTGGTCCAGCCTTAAATTTTTTATTTACTTTTTTTGGACAAAATGTTTTTTTTTTTATTTTTTATGATGTGTACATCATACAAAAATACATACAACCCCAAATTTTCACTCCTCTACGATCAGCCCCTATTTTTTATCTATTAATTACAAACTTTTCCTAGAAATAATATACATGGCAAAACAACGTTTGCCGGGTCAGCTAGTAGACGATAATATAGTCGCAAAGATGAAAAAGGGATGCTTAAATGGTTGGGACATGTAGAGAGGATGGACGAAAGAAGATTGACAAGTATATGAGGGCAAATGTGCAATGCCAAGTCGGTGAAGACAGAGCAAGGCGAACTTTCAGGGACCAAAAAGAAGATGTCCTGAAAAAAGACCAGAAGATCTCTGATCTCTACCTTCCCCTGCGATAAAAATACGTAATTGTCATAAAATGCATGTTTATTTAAATGTTCAAACACACGTATCAAAAGGCCTAGAGATCTTTTTTTTTTGTTTTTATACTTAAAAAGCTAGTAAGCTTTTACCCGCGGCCCCGCCCGCTATTTTATTTTTCAATAAAAAGTATCCTATGTTACTTACTTCTAATACCCCCAAGAATATATGTACGAAGTTTCATGATGATCGGTTTTTGTTTGCGTGAAAATGCGTGAAAGCATAACAAACAAACTTATATTCACATTTATAGTATTAGTAGGAAGTAAGGATTGTCGTATTGAGATTAAATAAAAATGTCTACTTAGAATGATTAAATAAAATGTAACAAACGTTCATATTTTGTTTTATTTTAGTTATACATACAAAAATAATAAAAAATACGATTAAAAGACATACCTAGTAACTAGCAAAATGTGCGTGATTCCCATACACTTTTTATATGAATATTTGGCCAGTTGGTCTCAAAGCTGTGACCCTGCTTATGCTTCACATGTCCCGGGTTCGAAACCTTTTAATAGATTTGAGAGTTGCTGTTTGCGAGTTATTTTTATATTTATATATAATATTCGCTATTTTATTCATAGGACAAACTCTGTTTAGTTTTGATCTAAACCTAGACTCAAACTCGTGACCTTATTACCGTAAACATAGAGCTAACCGTTAAAAAAATGTAATGTTTACCTTAATTCATTTATTAAGGAGTCCAGGTGAAATTCGCAATTTCTACCAGAGATGTAGAAGGTTGAGCGGTATTTTTAGTATACCTCTTACAAATACAACCTAATGGATTCTATCTCCGCACACAGTTTTAATACCTTGCACATCTCCAGTGGAAGAATCTGAGATCGAGGTTATTTTTGCTTTGTTATGCATTGTTTATTGTATTGCTATCATGAAGTTTTAAGACTATATTTATTGATCCTTTATTCAAGAATGCATTTCAACTATTGCGCAGTTAGATATGACCTACGACATTTCCTATTGGATTTTGTAAGAACAAAGCTTCTGTTAGAACATTTTCTACCATTTAAACGGCTATTAGCAATGTTTTACATCGAGAGTTAGTAGTGGGTCCAAGTAACGGTAAACTTTTGTTAGGAATAGACTTTATATGAAGTTCTTTATATATACTCTAAAATAATTTGAAACTTGAAATTTTAAACCATTTAAAAATCTTGTCAGGAATTAATTATGTTAAAAGAAAAAAGAAACAACGGATTGCACTCCGGGAGTGCCGGCAGAAGTGAAAACATGAACATTAACGTTGTGCATTTTTGATATTTTGGAATGGTTAGGGAATAATTTCGCACGAACTTCTTTAATTGTCAGTATAAAAGTAGGTACTATCATTTATGTGGTAAAATACAATATTCATTAATTGCGCTATCGTACGCAATCATGCCAACAAAGACACACTCACACAAATATAATATTCATTATATATTTATTATTATAAAATATTTATTATAAAATACAATATTCATTAATTGCGCTATCGTACGCAATCATGCCAACAAAGACACACGCACACAAATATAATATTCATTATATATTTATTATTATAAAATATTTATTTTAAAATACAATATTCATTAATTGCGCTATCGTACGCAATTATGCCAACAAAGACACACTCACACAAATATAATATTCATTATATATTTATTATTATAAAATATTTATTATAAAATACAATATTCATTAATTGCGCTATCGTACGCAATCATGCCAACAAAGACACACGCACACAAATATAATATTCATTATATATTTATTATTATAAAATATTTATTATAAAATACAATATTCATTAATTGCGCTATCGTACGCAATCATGCCAACAAAGACACACTCACACAAATATAATATTCATTATATATTTATTATTATAAAATATTTATTATAAAATACAATATTCATTAATTGCGCTATCGTACGCAATCATGCCAACAAAGACACACGCACACAAATATAATATTCATTATATATTTATTATTATAAAATATTTATTATAAAATACAATATTCATTAATTGCGCTATCGTACGCAATCATGCCAACAAAGACACACGCACACAAATATAATATTCATTATATATTTATTATTATAAAATATTTATTATAAAATACAATATTCATTAATTGCGCTATCGTACGCAATCATGCCAACAAAGACACACTCACACAAATATAATATTCATTATATATTTATTATTATAAAATATTTATTATAAAATACAATATTCATTAATTGCGCTATCGTACGCAATCATGCCAACAAAGACACACGCACACAAATATAATATTCATTATATATTTATTATTATAAAATATTTATTATAAAATACAATATTCATTAATTGCGCTATCGTACGCAATCATGCCAACAAAGACACACTCACACAAATATAATATTCATTATATATTTATTATTATAAAATATTTATTATAAAATACAATATTCATTAATTGCGCTACCGTACGCAATCATGCCAACAAAGACACACTCACACAAATATAATATTCATTATATATTATTATTATAAAATATTTATTATAAAATACAATATTCATTAATTGCGCTATCGTACGCAATCATGACAACAAAGACACACGCACACTCGCGATAGCTTGCACTATGCATCCTTAAAAACAACTAGCTGACCCGTAACGCGTTGCTATGGTAACGCGTATACAATGGAAAAAGAGCGGGAAAAGAGCGCACAGACAAACACACAAACAACAAATTTGTGTTCTTAGATTATAGACTAGCGGCCCGTCCCGGCTTCGCACGGGTGGACAAAATTCTTTAATTTTTTTCTTTTATTAAATATTTTTCCGTTAGCGCTATCTAGCGTCCGGTAGACGAACTACTTGCGGTTAACGCGTTGCTATGGTAACGTTATTGATACAATGGAAAAAGAGTGGGAAAAAGAGCGGACAGACAAACACACAAACCACTGTGATCTTAGATTATAGATTAAGACTCGGAATAAATTGTTATGCTCAATAAATATAACGTGACGAATGTAACTTGACGTTGCAGCGTAGCTAGTTAATCTAGTTTAAATGCTAAATAGTGTAAGTACTGCTTAGTTTACAATTAAATAATAATGTCTGAACTTCATTATAGTTAAATAAAAGTTAAAAAAATAAAATATCGTACGGTAGTATTTTTGCTATTTTCTAAGTTTATGGTAACTCAAAAGAATTAACGGAACCCTTATCGGATTCTTTTTCCGTCTGTCTGTGAAGACAATTTCGCCCAGGAAAACGCAAGCTGAAATTATTATCAAACACTCAGTTCTGCAAACCCTAGGAGCAATAATAAAATAAACTAAGTCAATACAACTAAAGGATATGGATATGCCTCAAATATTGACAAAAATCTATAGGATACTTACCATAGACCTAGAATCATGAAAGGCAAGAAGTAATTTCAAGTAACACAAGAAAAGGGCAAAATCAGAAAACCATAGCGCTACAAAAAGAAATTACAGATCTATTAATTCATAAGGAATCCTTGGTGCTCGCGTCTGATCTCGCACTTAGCCGTTTTTTATGAACATCTTAGTGTTTGTTGATAAATTACATATCACATGTAAAACAACAGACACGGAGATCAAAGGTTACGTTTCGCATTACAAAGAAATATCGCCTGAATTCTTGGTAACTTAACGCACGTGCCGAAGTTTTTTTGGATTAGAGAGTTTTATATTTTTTTAAGTGCGGACAACAGCATGTCAAACCAGCACAATTAATCAATGTTTGTCAATGGAAATTTAACTCTGTTCGTTAAAGTTTAAGTTGAAGATTGATTGAGCAAAATGTCATTGTTAGGTATGTTGGTATGCTTACAACTAAAATGTTGTACATGTTGACTACAGTTTCGAGAGAATGCTATTTTGACAGATTCGTAGATGTTCTTTGAAGAAAAATATTGCTAATGTTAAAGGCATAGAGTTTAAAAAGTAATCATATTATTCGGAGATTCTTTCACATAACGAATATTTTGTTTTATCAGTTAAATAAATAATATAAATACTAGCCGCCTGTCCCGGCTTCGCAAGGGTGGACAAAATTTTTTTTTTCTATTCTTAAATATTTTTCCGCTAGCGCCATCTAGCGTCCGGTAGACGAACTACTTGCGGTTAACGCGTTGCTATGGTAACGTTATTGATACAATGAAAAAGAGCGGGAAAAACAGCGGACAGACAAACTCACAAACCACTGTGATCTTATATTATAGATTAGGCAACATCACATACATTGTTCCGATCCCAAGTAGCTAAAACACTTCTGTTGCGCTATTCAGAAACAACGACGTTACTACAACAACCAGACACGTACCAATATAGAAAAGTTAGATTTCTACATTGACCCAATCGGGAATCGAACCCGGGACGTTAAATTGGCGTTACCATGAAAATCGGTTTGGGAACCATTTGACCACGGAGGTTACAATAGAATTCTCACAGTAGTTTGCATTAACGTATTTAAATATATTTAACTTTTATATTACTCATATATATTCAATTATAAGTTGATAAAACCTGGCTTGACTTGAAAGGTATGCACATACTTAAAGCGAACATAACAATTGTTTTACTTCCTAGTTCCTTTGAACGGTATTGCTCCGCTGAAAATCTTATTTTAAGCGTACGATACGATTACAAATAAATATTATTAATAACATTTAAAAGCACGTGCGGTATAAAGACGACTCTCTCAATAAATATACACTTGAACGGAAACATCAGAAGCTTCATAAATTGCTGATGCTATCTTAACAAATTGCATATCCGTAAGAAAAAGAGTTTTTTAATGATGTTTATGACTGCAATGTCCGGTTTCTTGTTGCGACTTACCAGATTTTCAAATTGTACTTACTAGAACAGACTAATCACTTTCTCTAGATAATGTTAGGTAGCTCAAGCATGATTTTTTCAGTCATTGTTTTCAGGTTTATCATAACACTTAACATTATTGCCAAATTTTCTGTGTGCGATTTGAAAAGCATAGATCTTTTCTGAACAAGGTATTTGATAGAATCGGGCGTTACATGGCGGATGACCATATCAATTAATAAAACAAAAATATGGAGCTTACTTCCACAAAATACAAGCAAAATGCAACGAGCAAACAAAGACACCCCTTATACCTTCACCAACTACTCTACACGTGTTTCGCTTTCGGAGCATCATCAGGTGCTGTTGGGCTTGATAAAGCTCCGTGTGCGGTGCATTTTGCGGAAGTAAGCTACATATTTTTAGTTAAGAAAGTACTTGTAGTTTCAGTAAAAATATTTTCCGCATCGAGTCGATTAAGTTCAGTTGTCGTATAAACGCGACAATCGTGAACTGTAAAGGGTTCCTGCCAATTGTACTCGCTATCGGTCTTTAGCTCTATAAACGACGGTTATGTGATTGTAACACAGTGCATGTGGAAAGCGTTCGCCGAGTAGTTCGGTGAAATCGAATTGTCCATTGTGTCGTAATCTGTCAACTAACTTGTATGTAATTTAAGTTTCACTAGATATATATTTAAAAAAACCAATTCAAACACCTAATTTGCGACGGATTAAAAAGCACTGTATTGTGTGGCGAACAAATCGATTTTACCGACAGTTTTATGTAAAAAGTTTTGTATGGTTCGATGTAAAAAATGTATTTGCAGTACTTTCATAACTGGCATGTTTGTCCACCATAAAGTGGATATTCGGTGTAAAAACGAGACAAAAAGCCGGCCTTCAACCTGAGGCAACAATGCCATATCAAATTCACTTCACAGAGGCTGATTCGCCTAGGCACCGTGACGGCTGACAATGGTTGTGGACCTATGACCGTTTGTACTTTCGCTGCGCCGTACGCAACGCCAGCCAATCACGTCACATTCTGACGTCAAAGATGCAGTTATCATCAACCATTTTTTTTGGGTGAAGGTACCTAAACTTCAATATCTGTTTCATATTTTATATTATAATATTTTATCAATATCGGAATTAAAAATTAATTAATTAGTATTTTATTGTCTAACACTTGAGGATGGTTACAGTACTACCTAAGGAGCCGAGCAAAAAGCAAAGCTTTCTAAACGACAGTTTAAACCGTAGAGAACAGCTTGTGAAAGATAAAAAGAATAAAGCATGAATATTCGATGAAAGAAGTATCTTTGTTAATGTGTAAAAATTACAAATAAAAAAGTCAGCTGCTTAATAAACCTTTTTTAGTACTAAAGTGTTAAAGGTGTTTGTCCTTTTCTATAAAGCTCAATTTCAACTTGACGGAAAGGGACAAATATGAGAATGTATTTTTTCCTTTCCGTCAACCTTTAAAGTTGATTAGTTAAAATAGGTTTAATGAGCAGTCGACGTTTTTTATGAATAATACTTAATGAGAATTGAGAAGCTTCTTAGAGTCTAAATCCATTCATTAAATAACAAAGTGACGCAAACGCAACTGCCTTTGATTAAGTATACGAAATTTCTTAACTGTTCAAATTAATTATCAAATGGGTCCAAAAGGATGTATAAATCACATAGTTGCACGTAACTTCTAGTTCGACGAGATCGTCAAAATTTCGACATTTTATTAATGTGCCATATTACACGAGGTCACAGATAATTTATGCAAATTTTAGTAAACTATTTATAACTAATTACATAGGCAATTGATACATTAAATGGATATGAAAGATCGTCGCAGCATAAAGGAACTTTAGAGAATATTATCGTTTAAAACTAGATCGTGACTTAGTTAAGCCGTTTAGAATTAATTATAGATAATAAACGGGATTTAATAATGCTAATAATATTTTGCATAAACCTATTTAAGTCATATACCAAGACTATTAATAAATGTAGTTTTATTCATGTTAACTATTTGTTTTGACCCACATACGATAGCAGTTCCCAAACGAGAACATCTAAATACTCGTAAGTACCCTCATTTTTGAAATATAAAAAGAAAAATCTAGAATAACGAAATAAATAATGAATCTTCTTCTTCTACTACAGGTTATGGTCATTAATTTATCTTAACCACTCTTTTTTATGACACTGAAAAGTTATGGTGAAAAAAAAAATAGGTAAAGACCTAAATATCTTTTATTCAAACTAGATGACTCGGCCACGCATTTCTAAATGAAACCTATCCTGTCCTAAGTCGGGCAAATCCAGCGAAATTGAGTAGTTTTGGAGTTCATCGCGGTAAAACACTGTGACAGAGAATTCGAATATATATATACAGATGTATAGTTTAATAGTTTCTTATTTATAAAAACGTATCTGTTTTTTGTATTTGCATTCGGTCACTAAACATGCTTTAAATTAAAATTAGTGCATTTTTATTTAAATAATCTATCACACTATTAACATTGAATAGTAAGTATAATAAAGTTAAAGGGTATGTTTTAGTCTAATATGCATTGGTTTAAATTCTCTATATTACAGATGTATTGTAAGACAGTTATGTAGGAGAAGTAATACACTACTCAGTATATTTAGATAGAAACAAATGGTAATAACTACTGTGACATACTATGGATTATAATTAATTACGTGTAGATTGATTATTAAAATATACGTTACTTCACACTGATATCTGTAAGTTAGAACCTTTATAAAAAAAGTCTTCAAAACTACACTGAGAAGTATCATTATTAATAAATAGCTGACCCGGCCACCCGTTGCTATGGTAACGTTAATTGCTGGTATAACCCGGCCACGCGTTGCTGGAATGGTAACAAACCCACAAAGTCCTTATTTTATATAGTGAGATTGCAACTATTTATCGATTTTGCCCAATCTCTGTAGTCAGTTCAACTCATATTGTATGTTTGTTACCCCAGTATCCATAACTCAAGTCTCATAATATTTAATTTGGGCTACGCTAATTGGTGCAAAAGTAATTAATAATAATACTTATAATTAAACTGTATGGAATACAGTATGTTTGCACACTGGCAATGATGTCTAAAAAGACTCCGTAATATAAAATATTAAAAATAAAACTCTTATCTTATCGAGTTGAGCAGTATCTAGTATTATCATTATATCTTGTCACTATTATCATTTTTTTTTGTGGTTATCAGTTCTTGTCCAAACATTTCGAGTATCAGATAAGCTATTATGTTATATACATTGTATGTATAAGAATCTTTTAGTAAAGAGAGTAGATTTTTCCTGAATAGGCATAAAATGTTCTATATATAAAATAATGTATAAACCAAATTTTTTGTGAAACAATTTTTTGTGTAAAAAAATAAAACAATTTATTTTCATTATTGTAACTGTTAGGGGTGGAGTAATATAGTTACAATTAAGAAAATGAAACAGCTTCCATAGACTATCTATTACTTCTCATGTATAAATTGCACATTTATCGGATTTTAAATTTAACAAGGAAGTTGATCATTTTCTACTAATAATTTCTTAAGCAATTTTGTTAATTCTACGCATATAATTATCATTTAAATAATCCTCAATTCTATAATCTACATTAATATTATAAACAGAAAAGATTTGTATTTTTGTATGTTTGCAATAAATAAACTCAAAAACTACTAAGCCGATTTCAAAAATTCTTTCACCATTGGAAAGCTATATTCACGCTGAGTAACATAGGATATATTTAATGCTGAAAAAATTTAAAGAATTTTGTCCACTTGTGCGAAGCCGGGATGGGCCGCTATTTATCATAATTTTAGAATTTTTATTATTTGTGCGTATTAATGAGTTAAATTTCTGTACCTACCTATAGAATATAGAGGTGTATAGTCCGCTTTTTAATAATGTGGAGCATATTATTTACACTTACTGGGTAATCCTTAGATGACATGAATTAACATACCTGAAATAGAAAAAACTTGGGTTAGATATACTTATATCATTTTTACATATATTTGAATTATTTATGTTTATTTTTTTATAAAAAAAATAAAAAAAAGTTTATTTTTTTATAAATATGACACAATTCACAGCAATTATTTAGTCAAAAACTAAGAAAACGTCAGGATAAAATAAAAAAAAAAATACTTTATAATAAATGATAGAAGTAGTTATAATTAAATATGCGATAAGCGCGAAAGTACAATTAATAATTAATTAAGCAAATCTTGTACGATAAAACTAAATAATAGATATATTAAATGCTTAATCTATAATCTAAGATCACAGTGGTTTGTCTGTCCGCTCTTTTTCTATTGCATCAATTAACGTTACCATAGCAACGCGTTAACCGCAAGTAGTTCGTCTACCGGACGCTAGATGGCGCCAACGGAAAAATATTTAATAATAGAAAAAAATTAAAGAATTTTGTCCACCCGTGCGAAGCCGGGACGGGCCGCTAGTTATAATAAAAAGAATTACGATTCCGTGAGAAATGCTCATCATAAAAACATTTTAGGTCTACTAAGATTGAAATTCGGTACCTCATTTTAGTTCATAGGAAGAATAACTATATTACCACCAAGCGACTATCGAATTGATTGTCACTTTATTATTAAGCACAGAGAAAATTCGTTTACTAATGCTAATGTAGTTCAGCTAGGAGATCATCGATCTGTTTGGGAATGGTCGCAGATACAAAAGCCGGTTGTGGTTACTAACTGTTTGATACTTATTTTAAAATGTCATCGTTTTTTTATTTATTTTATTTAGGATGTGTTAGCTCTTGATCCCAATCAAGCCCGGGGGTCTTGAGATGGCCGTTTGGTACAACAGTAGCTACCCTGCCATTCGCACCGACGGTCCTGGGTTCGAGTTCCAGAAGTGGCAGATATTTGTATGAAAAATACGAGAATTTGTATCTGAGTTATGGGCATTCATATATATTTCTATGAATAATAGATATTTATGTACCATAAATGTACATCTATCTGCTATCCTGCTAATCATAACACAAGCCTTACAGAACATACTTTGGGCTAGGTTAAGTGGTGTGAAAGTCTGAAGTATTATTATCAGCCTATGATTATCCTCTCTGTTGGTGTACAGTTGTTTCCTATGGATTGAAATACCATAAGGAGAATAGGCTATATACTACCCATACATGCCACATGCGGGCTCAGCGCAAATTGGTGAAACTTTCTTTTTTTTGTATGGGTTTGTTTTTCAATCAAGCCCGGGGGCCAAGACGATCTACGATGGAGCGGGCTAACCCACTCTCGCTCTAAAGACAGATGGGTTATAAGTACTCGGAAATACAGATGCAGGGGTGGTTCTATTATTTTGCTGTGCGCATTATAAAATATGTTGAGTAGGTGCTTGGTGCGAAAATTAGAAGTAGCCACCAAGAAAGTGTGGTAGCCCGAAGTAGATCTAGATACCTGAAGGTATAAGCTTATGGAGCGCACTCTACGAAGTAGAATCTGTAAAAGACACATATGCAACTAAGCGACGGTGAGCTAAGGTTTGTGTAAGATACATTTTTGGTCATCCATCTATGACCCTTGCTTAACCTCAAAGTTCGCAATCTTAGGTTAAACTTCGCGTTTTAAACGTCAAGGTCTTTTTTTAGTAAAAAAACTGTAGAAACTGTAAATCAGTATTTAAAAACAGTTCAAATAAAAATTGCATTTTGGACTTAAAGAATAAAGATCTTCATCAATTTATATTTTTTTTTATAGTTTTGTTATTTAAGTATTTAAATGCTAGATTTAGAATAGATCCCCACTTTTTATCAGACAATTAGACTTACAAATAGGCGACACCATTATATGGTTGATATACCAAAGAGTTTTTATTTTTTTTTTATACCAAAGAGTCGCACTAAGAGGTTTGATTCCACTTTTGTGATCCGTACAGCTAAAGAGTGGAACTATTTGCCTGAACCTGTGATTAGGTATCTTCTAGGCAATCGCGTCACATCCTAGATCGCATCGTCCTTTACCTACCTTTTTATCTATATACATAGGTATATAAAAAATCCCTGTCACATTGTTGACCGCGATGAACTCACTAACTACTCAACCGATTTTGATGGATTTTTCTGATTTGTTTCGACCTAACATGTGGCCAGTTCAGCTAGTTAACTATAAAAAAAATAAACGTAATGTTTTACTGAGCTCATCATATTATGAATAGTGAATAACTAACATGGATTCAAAACCTCTTTCAATACAAACAGTTGTTTGATATTGCAGTGCTGCTTACAATTGTTTGTTTACTAATTTGAAATGCCACAGACCATTGTTATTATAAACAAGTTTAATTATATGCTTAGAAACATATATGAATATGCAATGGATTAAGATAAGCTAGATAGAACTCTAATGACCGTCGAATGTGTTTAGAAATTTTAAGACAAGAAAATGTTTGGAGCTTTTGAAAATTATGTCGTCAGTCAGGCACTTGACACAAGTTGATTTTTATTCTTGTAAAAGATATTATGATTAGCTGAAATATATATCGTTTAAGGATTTAGCATTTTCTCAAAAAGGAATAAAGGATGATATACTTATTATATCGTTTGAAATATAACACGTATTAGCCCAAAAATAACGATATTTGGTTCTTATTAGTAGTTTTCGTATTCAATACCAAAAACGGAATTCTTATAGGATCATTTCGTTGTCCGTCTGTTAAGGGCCTTTTTCTATGAGGCTGAAACTGGCAGCAGAAAAACAGCAACATTTTGCAATGACCAAATTTATTCAAGCCCTCTTGAATACCTACTAGAATATTAAATAATACATGTTGAAATGTCTCCACGAAGTTCTAGAAAATTTGGTCGTTGCAAAAAGCTGCTGTTTGTCTGTTGCCAGTTGTAGCCTAATCCTTTTTTTCAGGAACGCATATCCAAGATGTATCCAGTTGAAATTAATATCAAATACTCAAGTCTGCAATATCTAGCAGCAGTGAAAAAATCAAACTTCTAAGTCGACGCAATCAAAAGACCGTTTATGCCACAAATTTTGACACTCGTAAAGAAATCAAAACTTATAGGGTACTTCCCGTGGACAAAGAATTATGAAATTTGACATGCTACAAGGTCTTATATCACAAGTTAAGAAAAAATCTGGAAATCTATAATTTGTCATAATATCACATAAAAGATATTTTTTATGAATGCAAACTTACATTTGCAGTTAAAATATATGGCCGTTCATATATTTCTAATACTAAGTTTGATTTTGGATTGGATTCATGAAAATTGTAGATCTATAACATTTTCATCATACGGAACTCTCTTTGCGCAAGTTCAACTCGCAATTGTCCGGTTTTTATTATAATCATAAAAATTTCATTATACAATTTACATCAGAATGAATTAAATATCTTGATAACACAAACCAAGTACATCAGCAGTTTCCGAAGCCCTTGAACCAAAAACATCAACAATAATACAGTTTGTTAAAATACATCATAACCACGAAATAACGCAAACCATAACTCATCAAACTACAACAAACATCACGTACTTTATGCGTAGGAGTTAAAGTTCAAAATCTGTTGAGGAATAGCTTCTAATCCGAGTCGACTGTACGTTCATATCACACAATTTGACATGCCACTATCCCACAGTAAAAACTATTACCACACTTAACCCACCATAAAATACCGTAGGCCTTTTAATCTTAATCGCAATATTACACAACACAAACTTCTTGGTAGCAAGTAATGTATAAGTTGTGATATATATTTAAGCTAATTAAATTCCGTTATGTAGCAGGTATGATTGACAATCAGCCATTTTAAATTTTGTCTAGATATTTTAATATTGTACAAAGTGAATTTATAATCCTAATATATGTAGACGCATTAAAAACCTGTAAATTGATGTACAAAATAATGTAAAATTAATTGCATAAACAGTTTTGTTAAATGTCTAATAGTGATTTTATAAATGACATAGTGAAATTGAAGTAGGTACTTCTTCATTTTTTTTACACATTTCCTTAATAAATTATAATACTTTAGTAGTAATTAACTGTTAATATTCACTAATTAATTGTTAATATACAGTTAATTATTAGTAAAGTATTATATTTATTGAGGAAATATGTAAAAAAAGTTGAAGTAGGTAAGTCACTTCAAAAATCACTATGCAAAATTTATAATATTTCCAAGTTCAAAGTTACCCTATATACGAGTAATATGTTGCGTTTTTTCCTTTGAGAATACCAGATTTACTTACCACAGTTTATCCCTCTCTTAAAAGTTATATTTTTTATCTTACCGAGTTTTTCACCCTATGTTCTATCTAAAATCTTAAATCTCTAAGTTCAGCGGCTCAGACCGTGCTTTTTTGTCACTTTCTCAGGACAAAGCCATTCTTTATTATTATAGCGATGTCCTGGAAGTGATTTGATGTCACGATGTATGTTAGTATAAATTGTTTTATTACAAATGAAAAACCAGTTAACCGTATTACCAATCATCGCGGAAATAAACCTTAAAGAATATTAATTACAGCGAAAATAAAAAATAATAAAGTTGTGATTTTCAAAAAAAGAAAGAATTACTATATGACCGCTCAAAATCTGAGTAAAGAGTATAAGAGAGAGAATACATTCACGGGTATTAAGATTTATACACCATATAACCATCTAACACTAAATCGGTCGAAATCAAAAAGTGCAGAAATAAATAATTGATGTAATGTTACATGGTTCTACGGTGTATAGTATATATGTGTGTGTGTGTGTGCATGTGTAGAAACCACTCGTTTCTTACATACATCTTTGTTGCTTTCTTAAATTTGTCGTTTATTTCCTGTATTTTATTGCAATGTTTTGGGATGCTTACTTAAAACAGTTTCTTGTTGACTTTGTCGTAATCAACGAAATAATGAAATCATAACACTTTTATTATTGTGATAACAGAATAATTTTGTTTTTATTTTGTGGATTATGATGTCTGGTGACGACGTATAATATTGTAAACGTCGTTACTTCTGTTAAAGCTGACGAGTTTCTTGCGCCCATTCTTATTGCTAGTTAAAATACTTCCTGAATGGGTGGTAGGTAAAAATTTTGGACGATTCACAACAAATTATTTTAAATGCATTTCAATAAAGCTTTTTTCATTTCATTTCATTTTCCTTCATGTAGGTAATGTATTCGCTTTCCAAAAACAAAGCAGCATTCATTCTGTTACAAAATTGCTATCACCAATGCAAACAATGCAGAAATTTAATTCAATGTCTGAATTGACGAATGAAAAGAACGTCACGCATTTGCATACTCAAATTCAGCGTTCCTTCCGTAATATTTAACCATACTAAATGTACTTTCAGGAATTTTATAATTGTAGATAAAAAAACATAGCTAACTATCATAATAGAAATACCTTCAGATGAATGAAAATAATGCGAAGTCTTCAATAATGAATGGCGTAATCACATTAACAATGCTTCTCTATTATAAATAAATTAACACAGTCACGACCAGCGATGCAAGAAATTATTGCTTAACCTTATAATGGTATCATTGACATCAAAAGAATTTTATTATCAATGAAAAAAAATCTGACCTCAAGCAGTATTTACAAAGATATTTTTACAATTAGTCTTATTAGAAAACCTTGCTTTTAGAATAAATTAGATAGCCGTGTTTTATCTTATGTGCTATTTTTACTGAAATCTGCAAATGCTGATGTGTCTTCACTCTTCATCATCAAACCCAATTCCCTCCCCCCCTGCTGTGGCTCAGGATGTTTAATTGTATGTTATTTTTCTATTTATTAGGGTAAACAAATAGTAACAGAGTATATATTATTTACAAAGAAGGTACCACACATTAGTTATAACCATTTAAAAAGATTGAGAATCTGAAGTGGACTATGTGGTCACTTAGGTACATTTTATAATATAAAAACTTACACAAATAATTTTTCATAAAGCAGCGTTTTAAAGATGCCTGGACAAGTTACCACAATGCCTGGTCAAGTTGCTTAGACCTTGTTCATATAACAAAGTATTAAAAATATATGCCTTTGCTTAAAATAAGGAATAGGTACCTAAAAAGTGATATCTCGTTTTCGTGTAAAAAAAATATTAGATAACATTATGTACATTATTTTGGATGGTTAAGGAATTCAAAAACAATGACGGTACCACAACACCTAGATACAAGCCAATTTAGAAACATTCTATAAAAATATATTAACTTGTAGCCGGCGATCGAGCCCAGAGTGGCGTTATAATGAAAAGTGGTATGCGAGCCACTCACCACGGAAGACGTCAAATATCGTCAAAATAATCTATACTAACATTATAAATCTGAAAAGTTTGTTTGTTTGAACGCGTTAATCTCAGGAACTACTGGTTTGAATTGAAAAATTCTTCTTGTGTTGTATAGTCCATTTATTGCTTTAGACCATATAACATCACGCTGCGACCAATAGGAGCGAAGCATCAGTGAATAATTATAATAACAGAAATTGACGTTTAATAACCTAGCGATTCGAGTTGTCTTCATGAACTTAAAATCAAGTGTCCAAAGCCGTAAAAACGCAATTAAAACTTTATCTGTCATAGTCATAGACCGGCGAATTCGTTTATTCTTATTCATTTTAAATGTGGATTCTTAGTCGTTAAAATGTAAAGTGCGGGAAGATTGTGGGTTTAAATAACTTTAATCGATTTCACTACTAAATTTATAATTATAAATTGAGTAACATGACAGCTATATGTACTGTACATTTTGTTTTTACAGCTACTTGACATTGACAGAATACCGCCTGCTAGAACGATACTAGCTACCTATATTTTATTGTTACAAATTCCTATCATATGAGAGAAAAACTAAGCATTTATTTAAAGAAAACCATTCCGAATAAGCTTATTCTAAACTTTGATAAAGTGTACAAGGTATTGGAATTTTTACATTCAAAATGAAACATCTCCTTTATTTGAACTCAGAAATTTTTATCTCTTATTGCAATATATCTGCCATTATATTTCACGATGATACGAACCCATTATTCAAAAACCGATTGTCATTAAGTTTGCCCTTTACGACGCCCACTGAGAGATTTTACATTCAGCTTGTATTGTACCCAAATTCGGATTACTTTTGTGACGGCAAATGACTGAGCCTACACGACCGTCACTGTAATTTGTGTTTAACCAATCAAGACAATCAGTCCTTGCATAAAGATAAAATTTTGGAGTTTTATCAAATAGATGCTAAAGAAGTAAGAATGTATCATTATAAAGGCTATTTATATTAACATATTAAAATTTTACTTAATCACGCAAAAGCGGCTGAAAGGATATTGTTGATTTTGGCACACAAATTGTTAGTTACCCTTTTCATAACATGGGCAAATCCGGTTAGCCCACTCCGGGGGGGACGTGATTTCAGGACTTTTAATAAGTGCCAGCTGGAAGGACTATCTGCTAAAAACCCCACGTTATAATCTTTCGTCGTCGGTCAGGCTTGTGGGTTTCCCTGTTAGGAATCACCACTCTAGTCCGACGACCGGCCCGTTTCCGCGCCCCTTCAACTTGGGCGATGCCTGGGCACAACTAGGCCAGATGACTTATTCGATGCTGTTCATGCTGTGGCATTCGACATTCATTCATTCATTTTTGTCTTGTCCATTTTTAATTAAAGATCTGAGATAAGATCTTTGTGAAGCACTACTAAGATCTTTGGGCATTATGTTCAGATCTTCCAAGGGCTTAGCCATAAGAATGAGGGTGTGTTACTAACTAGCCTTTAATGTTGATTTGATGCCGTATTTATTCCAATCTAGAAGCTATAAAATATCCACCATCGCAGCAGTGAACAGTTTCGAATATAGTTAAGTTTTCGTAAAGGTACTTGAACACTTCGGTGTAGTGAAGTGTAGTCTATTTGACACCTTTGAGAGACTGCAGTGCCGCCCAAATCTCAAAGACCTTCTCGTAGTCCACGAAAGCCAAGCAAAGTGGTAGATTATGATCTTCGGTTCTCTGTATAATGTGCCGCTACGTCTGGATATGGTCTATAGTAATATGGTACTTCTTTTCTGAAATGGGCTTGTTCGGGAGTGCGGAAGCCATCAAACCTACAAGCGTGACGATTAATACCTGCCACATTATTTAGAGGTAAGTTTTCATCTAATTAACATAACAAGTACGTACTCAAAAATTTTAAATCTCATCAACTTTAAGTGTGCGAACATAGAATGCAATTAAAAAAATAATAAATGTGTTATAGTTTGTGCAGCTCAAGTACTAAAAAATATGATATAGAAAGTTATAGATAATAGAAAGTAAAGATATCATGTGACACGTAAAGTATGATGCAAATGCAACTTAGTTTATACTCTGTTGGTCAAAGTAGAGCAGAAACAAAACAAAACTTATGAAACTAAATTCATAACTACAACTGAAAATTAATTTATAACTATACCCTGTCTCAAACCAATTTAATAAAAATGTAAACAAACCAGTTTCATTTAAAATACTCACACTTTCGGCCACTAAATGGATATAAAAACACATTCATAAGTAATAAGAAGGTTTCAACATGTATCTCATTAGTTTCTTTCAAAGCTCATAGTTTGTTAAACATATTAAAAATTTATTTGAAAAACTTAAGACGAAAAGTGAGGTTATTAATCCAATGAAAAAAATTGTCTAATCTGTGTTCGCATAGTGTTTGACCGTAAAAGAGTATCTCTCAAATCAATGAATACTTCAATTAAATCGATTATGAATCGAATAGGTAATTAGTCATGGATGTATGGTAAAGATAAATACGTGATAATTAAACCTATGAGTGATGATAACTGATAATAATGCGATCCGAACAACGAATTCGTCAGTGTTGCCGAACTAGCTGTCGGGACGTAATTCTCAGCTTCTTGTCATGTTATTGGAGATAAAATATCAGTTGTTGGCTTTACTGCTAAAAATATCACAAAAATCTCAAATATTTCAAAATATTTAGTCTCGGGTAAGTTAGGGCTGGCTAACTATGTAACCCTAAGTAAAATTATTCTAGTGAAAGTTAAAGCAATAGTTATTTAGTTTTCACAATTTTTATAAATCCTAGGTAGGCCTAAAAATTAACCGGTTTTTTTAAATTGATAATTACCGGTATTTCATTTAAAATAATAATAACGTTTATCATAATCATAAGTAGTGAGACCGTTTTTTGTATATTCGGTACGGATGATTAATCAACTACCTGCGGATTTCGTTGACATCATTGAAGTCTAAACTAAAGAATCACTTTCATAAAACATTGGAATGCACCTAGTATTCCTTTGGAAATATATATTTTAGTGTGACTGTGACAAATTATTGTAAGAAATGCGATCCTTCCTCACAATTACAATAATTATATGTTAAACTGAAACAACAGCCCATCGAATCAAACCACTGTAAACTTAACCTGACCTTCCTTTGAAATTGATTTGATAAATTTAACTCCATAAAATTACAAACAATCAGAACAGTTTAGTCTTAAAATTAGTTATCAATATCGATATCGACAAGCTGCCATTCGATATCAATGCATGCAAATAAATAGTATGTTTTATGTGTTTTACTGTTTTTATGTACCTATTGTAGTTAAATGTTTATCGTAATTAAATACTTATTGTTATAATATATATTTTGGATATGGTGCTTTGAGAAGTTCCCATTATCTCCGCAGTTTTTTTTTATTGTATCAGACTTATATGGACAAGTTGTCATCGATTTTTCTACAAACCTGTAAATATTCAGTGTTATGGTCTTTTCATTTGCTGTCAAGCGACTATGTCTCGGTCGTTTTTTCATAGGCGAAGACAAAAACGAAGAAGAGGATGACGGACCAGGGTTATCCGTGTTCAATGCTTTAAATAAAGATAAACCATTTAAACATCTGTTCTCATTTGAATATGTTTTTGAATATGCGGAATTGGCTTTTTAGTTTTGCTATAATTTTCTTTCTTTTACACATATTCTACATTTTGTAAGGGTAAAAATACCTCCAGTGGACCCTAAAGTGGCGGCCGTCGAATTACTTTCAATTGAGATAAAGTTTACGTACATAAAAGATAATATTACAGTTAGGTACATACCTTGTACACAAAATATAAATCGGAGTTGATCTCAAAGTCCAGCTATCGTAGCAAAATGTCGTTACTCCAGAAAAAACACGATACAAATCACAATGTAAATCAGTTAAATTTGTCTATTGAAATGAAACACTTACGGATAATAAACGCCTTATTTATTTACACAACAAAGTTGAGTTCAGAGTCCGTGCGTTAATTTTAGGTGGTTTATTTAGTTTCCTGAAGTTTCAACACCTTTGCAGGTGCCGTGGTTGCGGGGTGACTAATTGTTTCTTTGTGTAAAAATAAATAACGCGTTGATTTATCCATAAGTGTTTCATTTCAATGAGTTATACGCGTCAAAACCTAAGAATTCAATATTAGTCTTACTTTAATACTAAATATATTTATTTATTTAAAAATCTAGCTAGATACCTTTTTTCTTCAAAGATTGATTTCTTATGTGAAATTTAAAAAAATATAAGTCATTTTTACTTGGTTCAATCTAAGTATTTCATTTCTATATAATCACGATGAACAGCACCATATCTCGAGACTTTGAACAAATGCCCATTATCCGACACTCACAATAAAAACAAACTGCGCTAACGTGAAGCTCCAACATAATAGTGTTCAATTTATCTAATCGAAGCAATCAATTAATTAATCGAATCATAAATGGTTTTACTTTTACCACATCACTCAGTAGTCTATGGTAGCAAAAATGGCGTCTTTGTTTACATTTTTATTAAATTGGTTTGAGACAGGGTATACAAATGAATTCCATAAAAAAGGTAATATTTTTGTCGTTTACTATTCAAAAATTATGTGTACGAAGATAAACCCACAAATGATAATATATAATATAGAATGTCAATCAATTGAGACGAACATGAAAGAGAGAAAACACAAAGTGGCGAATTAAATGCAACAATTTTACTTTAAAAGTTGCGGACTTCAAATCTATCTTTTAATTCTTCTGTGAGTGTGTATATCACTGAACTCCTCCTAAACGGCTGGACCGATTTGAATGATTTTTTTTGTGTGTGTTCAAGGGGATCTGAGAATGGTTTAGATTCACAAATCAGTCCGGCAGATGACGCTGCAGTCGGCACAGCAACGCGTGGCCGGGTCAACTAGTTTCGTTATATTACTGCAAAGTTTAAAAAGATCATCATTTCACACAGCTCTACAATTAATTATTTTCCTTTGCGTCCAAATAAAGTCTTTGGATCTCAGAGATTGCGCGAGATGCAGAAAAACTACTGAATGAAGCATAAGCAGTGGTAAAAAAAATAGAATGGTTTTAAACCAATGAAGATTATGAGAAAGGCTTTAGAGAAATTGAAATATTTCTTGAAAGTGAAATTGTTTATTTGCTTATAAAAACGGTTTACAAAAGATGAGAGAGATGATCATCTTTCTCTCATTTTTAACAGAGGGAGTCAATTACCATGCTGTGACAATTATTGGAGCTGAAATAAATAATTTTTATTTTCATTTACTAACTGTAAAAAATTGGTTATAATATGAAATGTGCGGTGCGATTTGCGAATGAAGGTGCGAATATCCCTGGAAATCTTAAACAAAGATGAAACCACAAACACAATTGTAAACATTATCCAAAATTAACGTTACTGCATGTGCTTGTATAAAATTTGATAATCATCGGAGTCTACTTATCATTTTAGTGTAACTACTGATAAATTCGTAATATTTAACACAGAAAACAGACGTACAAGCTGTTAAGAACAGAAGAGTATTTTTACTCAAATCAATCATTTAGGCACAGACGATAAAATGGGCATTTCGAATCAGGTAACTAGTACCAGGTCGATGCACCAGTTTATTTTTGGAGAACACTCGAGGTATAAACCAAATCTCCACACAAATTGAGTACAAGAAATTTCAGAATCATGAACTCGTTAAACGTAAAGTTTATCGTCCAACGAACCATAAGCAAGGTGTAGCATTTCAACCGATTTAGCAGTCAAAATAAACTTTCAAGGGCAATGCACCGAGTCAGGAATCCGAATGGGCGCTAAATTTAATGAACTGGAGTAAACATAACCGCTATTTGCATTTACTTAACCCATGTTCGGTGACTTTAATGGCATGACTTCCAGTCTGTTTTGCTATTTGAAATAGATTTTTTCATACGTCATTTTCCTGTCAGTAGGTTCACAAATAGTCAAGTAATTTGTTGACCGTCTTGTTTAATTCTAGAAATCCTACCTTTCACGCCGAAGGTCCTGGGTTCGAGTCGAAAGGGCAGATGTTTATGTGATGAATACGTCCATTTGCACCTGAGTCATGGGTATTTATACAATGTGTCCCGTCACCAGTGTCGGAGCCTTTAATGGTGTGAAATATGGCATTTTTTATCGACAAATTGCCCCTCAAAATTTGTTTTTCTCTTACGGTTATAAAATGGTTTTCTTGGTAACCAAGAACTGGGCTCTCGTACTAAATCGACCACCACTACTTATGTAAATGTCCTATCAACATTAAAAAGGAGTCATTTGATAGCTAAACATGTAGACAACAGTTACACAGCCACCATGTTTCAATTGTCATGGAATAAAAAGTAGGAAAAAAATAATTAAAGAAAAACAAATAGATTCTTTTTTGTGTATTTTTTAATTATTGGCTTTTTGAGATTAACCAAATTTGAGGGGCAATTTGTCGATAAAAACTGCCATATTTCACACCATTAAAGGCTCCGACACTGGTGACGGGACACATTGTGTATGTTTCTATGAATATGTATCGTATTTGCATGTATATCCGTTACTATCCATAACACATGCCTTACAGTGCTTACCTTGGGCTAGGCTAATTAGTGTGAATGTAAAAAATATAATTATTGGAATCCATTGTTACTTTTACTCTTAAAAAAAAAGTCTTAAGCGATTCATATAAATGGCAAATATAAAAAGAAGAATTATGTGTACACGCAATGATAATTATAATACGACGAACTAAACTACGTCATTTATTGGAAGGTATACTCGTAATTCTTTCTGAAATGATATCAAAATTGTCTTTGATATGAAGAAGTTTAATGACCACTTATAAAATTTTTCCTTTTAGTTTGTATAAGTATAACCCCCGTTTCGCTTAATTCATTAATATCTGTAAGTAGACCATCAAGTTCACTAAACTCTTAAACAGAAGCATTAGCACCGCCCACAAAACGCTAATTCAAACACAAGGAGTTCACTGTAATAGTAATTTTATTAGAGCGAACCCACTAAAATCTTCCGTTGGATACAGTTACCGATAAAAAGAAATGGTGCATTCATTTCGACATGCTATGCATTCATGGGCGACAGATAAAATCGATTCTGCATTCTATAAACGCTGAATAATACTCGGTTAATCCACTATCGATAAATGAAATTGAATGGAGTTTTTCAGTATAACTGTCCAATGAACAGGGAAACTTTACCGGGCGAACACCTCACCTGCAGTGCTGTCAATAAAAAAATCTCGAGTCCCCCGTGTTAGTTTTGTCGATTCTCCGAAACTCCCCGAACCTAAAACATTTGGTTCCTTCCCCACAACTTCTCCATGTTGTTTTTGTTGTTGATGGGGTAGAACTAGAGGTGGCCAAATAGGGAGAGGTGCCTGTTCGAGTTGTATATCGCATGATGCCTTGTGGCGATAATGGAAAATAGTACGTTAATTTGTATTTAATTCTTAGGTATTCTAGAAATAATTTATTAATGCATTGAATATTTTTGTCAGCCGTGTACTGTCCAGCAGAGATGCATAGCACCAACCCTACACACTCAAGCGTGTTCTAAAGACTACTAATACTGGATCACTATTATAGACCACAAATCGTCCAGCAACGTTTTCCGAATTAAAATCTTGTTCTGTCCTGCCTGTCGCTCTTCAATTTTTTTTGGAGAGGTTTCCGGTCAGCAGCGGATGTCTTTTGGGTGAGATGATGATGATACGTATGCTTATCCTTCACGCTCGTATTGTTGTATAAAACTAGGTTCACAGTGCTTACTTTAAGATAGGCTAATCAATAAAAAACGCAAATACTATACCTATGACACAAGCTATGTTTCGTTATGATTTAATAGATCTAACCGAATGACTTCTTGGAAGTGTTTAATTACTTATTGTACTGAAATATATAGTAAGAAGTATTGTAACATTAGACAATATAACTTAAGCTATAAAACGCGTTATGGTGTGTTTATCCTCTAAAGGAAGCATATCATTGCTATGATTGTGATAACAGAGTAATATTAAATGAATTATGTAAATTCCGTTACTTCTAATAAAACTGAGAAGTTTCCTGAGCCTATTCTTTTTGTCAGATGTAAATTATGGGACAATCCCAAAGCACTTATTCTAAATCTAAGGTTATCTTACAAATAATTAGCATTTCATGGCATAAGATTTAAAACAAAAACTTTTTGCCATTGACATCCCATAAATGTTTGTTTCTTTTTTTAGACAATTTTTTATATTATTACTAGCTAACCCGGCAAACGTTGTTTTGCCATGTATATTATTTCTAGGAAAAGTTTTTAATTAATTAATAAAAAATAGGGGTTGATGGTAGAGGGGTGAAAATTTAGGGTTGTATGTATTTTTGTATGTTGTATCATAAAAAAATAGAAATTAAAAATTTTGTCTAAAAATAAAAAAAAAATTAGGGGTGGACTACCCCTAACATTTAGGGGGATGAAAAATAGATGTTGGCCGATTCTCAGATACTTAATACGCTCACAAAATTTCATGAGAATCGGTCAAGCCGTTTCGGAGGAGTAAGGGAACGAAAACTGTGACACGAGAATTTTATATATAAGATTAAATCTAAATTCATTGTTATTAACACAATCCAGCGGATGATATCGCAAGAAAGTAAACTGAGTAATATTGTTGGAGCGAAGCTCTCATGGATCAGCTTCAATGACGAAATGTATGTGACGCCATAACGATATGAGTTCTCAGTCGATTTTCGTATTTTTTGTAATGGAGCCCTAGTTTTCAAATTAGCATAATTAAAGTTATGACCAAAAACATTCGCTCTATGCTCCCAATTAAACAACAAGCGCTCGCTTTTAGACAGTTTTCATTCTTATGGAATTTTAAAGTTGACTAAATATTATTGAATTTTATTTTTTTTAGCTCCAATATATGGTGCTAGCAAAGCTTTATGCTTAGCGACTGCAATTCATAAATGCAAATGCTTATTATTTAATACGAATAAATAATAACAATTCCTTAATAAATCATTTTTTTACGCAAAGGCGTTGTTTATACATATCTACTTTGACTTATGGGTCGTTCTACTTTTTTACCGACAATGGTCTGCCCTTCGTTTTATTATGGCATCTCGTTGGAGTATTCATATTTACGGATTTTTTAAATCGATTCGAATAAACTTCCATATTTTTTGTTATGTAATTTTTCATTTTCAAGTTTCAGTTTCAACCAACATATTTTTTCGTTTGTTTCCCGTAGAATGCCGTGACAGAGTGGTAAACCGAAATGTGGTCTCCACAGAAAAAGGCCACTTTGTCACATTTTTTTTTTAAAACCAACATTAAAAAGAATTAATATTTGCCCCAAAGGAAACTTTAATTAGTCCTAATGACAACACAGATGCATTTTCTTTTAAATTCCACACAGAAACCACAATTATTGATAGTTCAAAAACCAAAAAAACAGAAAAACGTCATTTTACTGTCGGTAAAAAAGAAGAACGACCCTTATATCGATTTCAACTCTCATATTATTGCTAAACATAACAGACGATAAATGGACCACATCAGTTTAAAATATGATTACACGCCTTTGAGGATTTTCTGAAGTCTTAACAAAAAGTGCAAGATAACAATTGATAACAAGACATGTCTAAATGTCCAGCCATATATCATATGACGGATGGCTTCCTGTCAACCTGACATTGAGGTATCAGGATCAAGTCAAAGGTGTAAAACGAAAGTAAAATAAGTTTTGCGAAGCACTTCGATATTGAGGTTGCATATGTTAGCAACTACACTGGAATACCTAATTGTTAACATTTTATTGTTTTAAAATTATAAATTAGCTGTTCGGCTTGATTAAATTGTTTAAGATTGATCCATTAAAAGTTGTTAAACGATGACTCTCGTACGGCCGCCATCTTGTTGTTTACGTCTGCTTTGAGAGTATATAAATGGCGCAACAGCCGTCCGAGCGTTATTCGTTGTGTGAACGTCGCCTTGAGCACATCGTGAAGGTATGTTACTCTTTGTATATAAATATTCTGGTGAGCATTGTAAGTCTTACTTAGTTGATGTTAAAGATTTAAAGTTATTTACATGATGAGATATTGTATTGGAATTATAAGTTAAATTTAGAGTGCAGGTTTTAATTATCCCGAATAAATCCATTAAATTACATAATTCATTATTTTTACTTCACATCCTAGCAAGTCTGTGAATAGGGTCGTTAACATATCAGAAGCGGGATCAACTTCAAGCCCACGTAAAAAGAAAAAACCGTCTATTTTTTTTTTAAAGGTAGTTTATAATAGAAACAATGAATTTGATCAACGTCACATACAAAGTAAAGGTATAGACAATCTTCGCTAAATCTTTGTGACGAGCGTGATTGAATGGGAGTATCAATATTGCTTGTTTTTATCATGATTTATTTCCTAAATTTCGTTAGCAGCATGAAGCTTATTGTTAATAACTGAAATTGCATTATCGACACGTTGATGTTACTGGTGACATTAATGAAAGGTTTATGCAAACAATTGCACAGTGTAAATTGTAATAATACTGACAATAAGTACAAGTCAACTTTTATTAAACCTTGCGCATTAAGACGCCATCTAGTTAAATATTGAGGAACCTTCATTAATTATCAAAAAAATGAAAGCTGCTGTTACGTTCAGCGTGCCAAAAGCATTTATTGTTTTGTGAAATGTAAAACATTTTAAACCCTCTGGGTTTAGATTGCGCAAATATGAATGATATTATCTTCAACAAAAATGTTTTTGAGGTTAAAAAAGGGAGAAGAAAAAACCTTTGTTGAAAAAAAAACATCATATAATTAATTATGTTGATTTGATAGTAGAACAGATGTGTAAGATATCTCTCATCTTCGTGAAATGACTGGATACAATTTATAGATTTTCATCAATATGTTATTGCATTTTACATTTTACTTCATATACACTCTGCGGTAAACAGCAATAACTCTTAATTATTATTTCGATCGTCATTAACACTATATTAACATTTTTCTTTTTCTAATATCCACGCCAACCCAATATCGACGAGCGTTGCTGGCAGACACCTAGTCGTGGGGTGGCGCGACCAGTGAGAGACTGAGCTGTCATCGCGCCTGTGCGCGAGTGCTGTCGTCGCGCGGGCCCTCGGGTACTGCCATCGCGCGGATCCTCGAGTGCTGCCATCGCGCGGATCCTCGAGTGCTGCCATCGCGCGGATCCTCGAGTGCTGCCATCGCGCGGATCCTCGAGTGCTGCCATCGCGCGGATCCTCGAGTGCTGCCATCGCGCGGATTCTCGAGTGCTGCCATCGCGCGGATCCTCGAGTGCTGCCATCGCGCGGATCCTCGAGTGCCGCCATCGCGCGGATCCTCGAGTGCTGTCGTTGCGTCTGTGCGCTAGCGATATCCAGGATCCAGGGCACGAGTGCTGTCATCGTGTCTGTTGTGCGGGCACTGCGCTGGTATCGGCGTTCAAGTCACGCGGTGCAGGTGTGAAATAAATCCGCAACAATCATCCAGCGAACAACAAACTACAGGTGTGCCAAAGTTCACCTAAATTTTGAACTCCGATAATTGGAGATCCGAAGGTGTTCTTCCTAACATTTTTCATCCTAGCGATCACAATTCCTAACTACTCTGTCTCTGATGTTCATGATTCCGAAGCATTCAACTTCATAATGTCATTAGCAATAAACATTTATTATATTTTGTTGTTATCCTATATTTTCTCAACATAACCATCTTTTACACTATTATTCAAAGTCATATCTTTTTTGTTTAGATTTCTTTTAATTCATAATAATCGGTATTATATACATTAATTTTGGTTAGGTTAGGTTAGAACTGACCACAACGAATCCAGAATCCAGAAAGAACGAGGCCAGAACCGAATCGGTCCTATAGTTATTGGTTTAGGTACGGTTGAAACTGCGGTATAAACTCCCAGGCCATAAACATAACCGTGAATGAGTCGTGTTTTATGAATTTTATTCATTTAAGACAAAAATCAGTGAAACGACCTCTATTCATTCTAAGCAGCTGGTTTTTTTTTGACATAATTATCTCAGGAATAGTTATAGTATTATGTATGTAACAACCATAACCAAATATAAAGTGGCCAAATGTAAAAATGTGAAATAGTTTAAAAACAAGCCTTTTCCTTCAAAGCATCTGGTTCATGATTATGTTCTTGGTGTGTTCCTTCCATTAATATATGAAACAGGACAATGAGGCCTGTGATTTACAAATATATTCATTGAACCCAGAACAAAGCGGTCTGTGGTATCAATTACTAAAGTATTTTGGGGACAATGAGGCCCACTTTTATTTTTCAGAGAAATGTTAACCTTTTTTTTTCTTTTACAGCAAAATATTTTAAAACCAGAAACCCAGAACAAAGAGGTCTGTGGTATCTATTACTATTATAAATTGTTTTGGGGACAATGAGGCCCAGTTTTATTTTTCAGAGATTTTTGTTATTAACAATTATGTTAACCTTTATAAAGTGTTTGGGGACAATAAGGTCCACTTTTATTTGCAAAGATATTTTGTTATTAACAATTATAATGTTAAGTGTGAGGACACACTTTATCTTGGATGGCCGAATCTGTTAGCAACTACACTGGAATACCTAATTGTTAACATTTTATTGTTTTAAAATTATAAATTAGCTGTTCGGCTTGATTAAATTGTTTAAGATTGATCCATTAAAAGTTGTTAAACGATGACTCTCGTACGGCCGCCATCTTGTTGTTTACGTCTGCTTTGAGAGTATATAAATGGCGCAACAGCCGTCCGAGCGTCATTCGTTGTGTGAACGTCGCCTTGAGCACATCGTGAAGGTATGTTACTCTTTGTATATAAATATTCTGGTGAGCATTGTAAGTCTTACTTAGTTGATGTTAAAGATTTAAAGTTATTTACATGATGAGATATTGTATTGGAATTATAAGTTAAATTTAGAGTGCAGGTTTTAATTATCCCGAATAAATCCATTAAATTACATAATTCATTATTTTTACTTCACATCCTAGCAAGTCTGTGAATAGGGTCGTTAACACATATATGACCTTAAAGCTTAAAATAACAAATTTTAAAATTACAAACTTGACAAGTGTACGGTAAGTATAAGAGTAAATGATACGTAGGCAAATTAATTACAAGTTTTATTGAAATACCTCAAGTTGTTCGTTGTAGCCTAATAAATTAGCCATTTGATTATTTCTTTGTTAATTTCTCTATCTACACTAATATTATAAAGAGGAAAGATTTGTATTTTTCTATGTTTGCAATGAGTTTATCATAAACTAGGTACTAAGCAGATTTCAAAAGTTCTTTCACCATTGGAAAGCTACATTCACGCTGAGTAACATAGACTATATTTAATGCTAGAAAAATTTAAAGAATTTTGTCCACCCGTGCGAAGCCGGGACGGTTCACTAGTTTTCAATAAAAATCACCATTAAAGTTTAAATAATTAAAGTACCCGCTGAAACGCCAGACACCTTTATGCAAGTCACTTGATGTCATGACGTCATCTGCTAGTAAACGAACCGTTCAAAAACTTAAGACTGTCATTTTTTATTTTTATTTTAGGATGGGTTTGCTCTTGATCCCAATCAACAAAACAAGCAAGTGACGTCACTCCCGATTCATTCAATCCCGTGCAAATATGGCGGAAGATAAAATATTATTTCTTTAATGATATCTTATAAAAAAATATTCAAAAATAATTTTTGGGCTAAATTGGTTTAAAAAATGTTTACAGTTAAGCTTACAACGGTTTAACACCCTATATAACTGAACAATTATTTGTTTTGTTTGTGTTTTCATTATATTAAAACTTCCAAGAACACTTCCTGATGAAGTTGTGTTAGGGTTGTTAAAGCGATAACAGAAGTTGGTAATGTAATGTGACCACAGTCCCGCTAGACGCGTTATGGTGCAAAGTGATTTGTGGGAAACTTATGGGCGTTATCTGCTACATTTTGTTCCTGTTGTATCTGAACACCTTGAAAAGGTAGCTGTAAAGCTGTAATTTATTATTGTTTTTTGAGAATATGCTGCTTTTATCCCGAAAGCGTCAAGTGTTTAATATAAATATATTATAACAATCTGATATCCAAAAACAACAATACATATAAATATCATAAAAAAATATTTATTCCGTGATTAGATCTATTTCAAAATTATTGAGGACTGCCAAATTAAAACACTTGGATTTGTCTATATAAACATTCTAAAGGGAATTTTGTGAGATTCAAAATAGATCGTATGCAAAAGTAACTCAAACGTCAGTGACAAAACTAGAACTAGTAAAATAGAAAGGAATAATTAACGTCTTGAACTGAAATATTACTTTAGTACTAACGAAGGCACAGATAAGGGCCGAGGTAACTTTCAATCTGACGGCCCAGATTAAGAGCATAATGCTAGTCATGTATCAGTGGGACTTGTAAACGCGCTGTGTTTAACCGCTGGAACACAAATCATGAACAGCTACTGGACGATAGAAGTAATACCTTAAAAGCCATTTCAGAGACGCTAATAAAGAATGGACTGACTATATACAATTCCGGATAAGACAGTGTTAAGGTAGAAATACACAGTTCAGGACTTCAGAATAAATTATTATTTCATGTTCGTCGCTATAATTATTAGCGCAGTGTGTCCAAACGTCAATATTAAACACAAAACATTTTGTAATAATTACGATTTACGTATGCACATAGACTTAACAGCTCCGTTGACAAGCAATTGGCAATAAATTGGAATTACCGTTTTGTTGGAAGTTGAGAAATGTGGGAAAGTTGGAACTTAGAATAGACTTCGATAATGGCATTATTACCATTTACTCGTACTTGCACTTTGTTTACAAATTTGATAATACAAGCACGAGTATTTTCCGACCGATTTTAACCAAAGTATGCCGGCAAATACACCTGTCAGTGCATGGAATTATTTATCCATTTATTCAAGGGACAGTATCAGCTTCATCTATTTACTATTTGAAATATCAGTTACAATTTGCTAAGCAAATTACAACTATCTTACCTTTGCGTTAATGCTCGATATAAAAAATATATAAATGTTAAATTGTTGATAACATCAATTAATTGATACAAAATCAACATTTTTTATGAAAAGTACGTGACCTTTGTTTCTCCAGATGCTTAGAGATGATAAGGTCGAAATATGGCAATGCGGAATGCTCAACCGAGAAGGAAGTTGCTATCTCTAGAACTGCCGGAACACAAGAGCCTTTTAAATCGTTGTTATGGCAGTAGACTCAGATAAGATAGTAGTAGTAGCTACTCAGATGCGCTTAAAACCAGCTCTACCAAAATTAAAACCGGGCAGCCTTCTGGAGATCAAGCCCAGGATCTTTAAACGATAAACCTGCAGGCAATTCACTGCACCCCATCCGCGTAACTTCAACATCTACTGGTCATAATATCACCCGTTTGTTGCCAGTTTTCCTTCCTAACGAAGTTTAATAACTTCTAGAAAAGAATAGGAAAAAATTGCGATATTCACGTAGTAACTACTTCGCAATTTTGGCGTTTCCGATTGATGCGTAAAATTCGCCACAGGCTGCAGCGAATCTGCTGATGTATAAAAAATAAAAGCCTTGTGTAAGATTTGTGTCAGCCCTTGGAAACTGTGAGCGAAAATTGATTATAGAGAATGATTTTCTATTTCACGGTTTTTTATGGAATAATAGAAAGGTAAAGTGTTGAATACTTTCACTTCAAATTAGGAATTTACTTATGTCCACTTGTAAAAAGTTCACTATTATAAAATTGCAGAGATTATTAATTTGTTTTTTTTAGTACGAAATATTTTGTGCCAAATGTCAAGATAGTACAGTTAGAAAAAGCAACAGGTATCACTATAACTCAAGATCCGTAACTCACAGCTCAATTAGGAGCACCCAAGACAGTTATTAAGGAAGTGGAATCTATAAATCGGACGAAGCAAAACGATACATTGTTGGGCTCTGGATTGAGATTTGCGATGCTGTATATCGCATTGTAAATTCTGATGTTATGATCACAACTCAAATCGTTAGAGAGACTGTGATAAGTTTTAGTGGTTACGACTGTTGCGAAAAATTTTTCTATTGTGATTCTAAATAGTTGAACAAAGCAATTTTACTAGAATCATCTCATCTTGTCTCAGATGTCAACAGGGTTGCAAATTATCAAGATAATTATTTTCTCTGATAATTATCAGATAATTATCCGATCATTATCTGATCATTATCCAACTATCGAATCAAATGAAATATATATAAATTAAAGATTTTTTCTATTTTTAGACATTACTTTTACCTGAGAGTCTGAGACTACTTTTGTTAAATAAAACTATTAATTTGATATGTGTACGATTTAATTATTGTAAGTTTTGATTCACTCGTATTATTAAAGTCCTCGCCTAAGGTTCGGACTTCAAACTCTACTCGTCCAGCAATTGTGGTTTTCCGCGCCTCGACAACAATGTACTATTATTTTGTTTTGTACAATAACAGTTACTCGTTATTATCAACGATAATTATCAATACGTAATTATCTTGATAATTATCAACGATAATTGTCAAGATAAGTATCACGATAATTATCCAGTGCAACCCTGGATGTCAGTCTAGACTTGGAACCTCTAACAACTTTCTGAGCGTTAGTTGTCGAAATTAAATACTTACACTATAAAACTTACATAAAACTCTAACAGGATTTACAGAGGGTTAATTCTTTTAAATTAAAAATGCAGTTTTTGATGGGGTCCCTGAGAAATGGAAAGTTACATAGTTATTACAGGTCAAACAGATTTTTTTTACTTTTTTTTTCATTAAACCACGTCCAAAAAGTCCTGCATGCACATTCTAAGTAGTAAATTCACATCGGTATTTCACGATATACGTGAGTAACATTGTATGTCATATCTCATAGTCATAAAAATGAAAGTAGTTACGTTTCATTTATATATAATTTTATGTAGGTTTTACGTTTCATTTATATATTATTTTATCACGGTTATACATTCAGTCAAAAAAGTATCGGGAATGGATTCGGTTCTAAATTATTTTTTGTTTTTTTTGTTGTTGTTAGTTTGGCACAACTGTTTTCCATTTTGGCGCGGAGTTTGAGTTGCATTTGTTATTTATATAAAATACAATGCTGTTTTAGTTATATGTATCATATGTAGTGTGTATTCCGAATTTCATAATGAACAAAAACATCAAACAAAGAGTTTGTCTTAAATTTTGCATCGCCAATGGAAGGAGCTTACTTTGTAGGTGATAAAACTAAATATGGATGTATTACAAACATTTTGTATATTATTGATCTTTTCCCGGTACTTTCTTGACAGAGTAGTATTGTGGGCAAGAATCTAATTAATATAAGTTGTCCATTATAGTATCATAAATATTCTTTAGTAAAAGGATTATAAAAGGTACCTACACTACACTAGAACTATATTCGAAAATAATTATGATTTCGTGACGGTCACATTATAATATACGGAACTAATGTATCATTTTGTGCTCTACAGACACAACAGCCCTAAACATACATTATTATAAAAACAGTCGTAAACAGCTGTAAAAAAAGTATTGTCAAAAATTCTACATAACACTGTGTTATATGCTAATGCAGTGGATAATAATAGGGGTTAAAGTATGAAATTGCCGTTTTATTGCAATAGGTTCTTTGAATTGACATAGAATCTTCATGGTTTGAGGTTTTCGAATGAAACTTTTTTTAAATGGTTTCTATGATGTTCTTTTTTTAAAAAATGTAAAACATTTGAATATCGACTTTCAATTGTTTTTGTTATTCAATTTAGACAAGAAAGATGGATACTGCGAAAATTCGAGTTATTTTTGAATACGAGTTCCGACGCGGAACTAACGCGGCAGAAACAGCCCGCAATATCAATGCTGCGTTTGGAGAGGGGTCTACTAATGAACGCACCGTGCGATTTTGGTTTAAACGCTTTCGTGATGGAAATTTCGACTTAAAGAACGAGCCACGAGGAAGACCGCCCACACAGGTAAATAACGATGAATTAAGAGAGATAGTGGAAGCCGATCCTAGTCAAAGTACCCAGGAATTAGCGGCATGGTTTAACGTTACCTTACCCACAATATTGACTCACTTGCGTCAAATCAATAAAATAAAAAAATACGAAAAATGGGTGCCTCATGATTTGACTGATCTGCAGAAAGAAACGCGTGTTGAAACTTGTGTTGCCTTGTTGAACCGGTACAGAAATGAAGGAATATTGGATCGAATTGTAACATGTGATGAAAAGTGGATTCTTTATGATAACCGGAAAAGAAAAATGCAATGGCTGACCCCAGGTCAAATGCCACAACAGTGTCCTAAAGCAAAACTTACCAATAAAAAGGTAATGGTAACTGTTTGGTGGTCTCAGCATGGTGTTATTCACTATAGTTTTCTCCGATCTGGTCAAGCAATAACGGCAGATGTCTATTGTGCCGAACTCCGAACCATGTTGACAAAACTAGCAGTAAAACAGCCCCGACTCATGAATCGATCTTCACCATTATTGCTCCACGACAACGCGAGACCTCACACAGCACGAGAAACCATTTTGACCCTTCAGGAACTGCAGTTAGAAACCATTCGTCATCCTCCGTATTCACCAGACCTTGCTCCAACGGACTACCATTTTTTTCGTGATTTGGACAATTATCTACGTGACAAGAAGTTTTCTTCCCAGGAGGCAGTACAAAATGCTTTCACACAGTTTGTGCAGTCTAGATCGTCGGAATTCTATCGCAAAGGCATTAATGACCTTCCCATTAGATGGCAGCAATGTATAGATAATAATGGCAACTATTTTGATTAAATAAATTTGTTAAAAATTTAAAAAATAAACAATATAGATTTTCAGTACAAATCGGCAATTTCATACTTTAACCCCTAATATACGAAATGTGTTAAAGAATCTTTGTCTTTACAATAACAAAACAATGTGTCAAAAATCTTAAATCTGTATAGGTTTTGACACATTTTTTTAATTTATAATTTTGCATGTGGTTACAAATTCCGTTGATTAATAATAATGTTTTTTATTTTCACACCAATTAGCGTAGACCAAAGTAAGCACTGTAAGAATTGTGCTATGGATGCTAAGGTTACCGATAAACTTACATATACGATACGTATATATGTAAATGTCATGACAATATATATAAACTATGGTAGAAATGCTTGTAGTCGGTGCAAAAAGCAGAAATGTTAGTGTAGTGATTTGCTCAAAAAAACTATTTACATATATTATCACTGTCAACGTATTAAGTCACTAATGAGTTCCAGATACCTCTCAATAGAACCTGAACATCTTCACCTTTCTATTGTCACAAAATGTATTTGCGTACGGTAAAACAGCAGGTCATTAATATTGCAGAGCAGAAAACAAAAAATAATTAGTGACAAAAATAACAATTCTACCAGTAACTGTGTTGGAAAAAGGCAACTAAAAATACGGTAGAAATAGATAACCTCCATATAAGAAATATAATTAATTTTATAAATGAACCGTACATGTAGGGAAAATTACCTAACATCTAGGTAATACGTAATAGTAACTCAAAACTTTCCCTCCATGTATGTGAGTTCAATATTCTTGAACTGAAGGTATTTCGAAAGGAATGCCTCAATCTTTGATGACAATTAGCTCTGGTCGATAAAATTCCTTGGGCCAAATTCTCAACAATCTAATAGTAATTCCTCTATAAGATCAGTTACATTCGCAATGGTTAAATATTTATATTTATAACTAAAAGCCATAACATTAAGTGTCACATACAGCCAATTAAGGTCTTACTTTATAGACAACTAGCGGCCCGTCCCGTCTTCGTACGGGTGGACAAAATTCTTAATTTTTTTTCTAGCATTAAATATAGCCTATGTTACTCAGCGTGAATGTAGCTTTCCAATGGTGAAAGAATTTTTGAAATCGGCTTAGTAGTTTTTCAGTTTCTTCATTGCAAACATACAAAAATACAAATCTTTCCTCTTTATAATATTAGTGTAGATAAAAAGAAAAAATAAAAAAAAAAAAGGGAGCGCATTGTGATATTATGTGTTGTATAGCGTGGTATGCAATTGTATAATTATTTCGATCGATTGATAATTTTTACTTGAGATTTTATAATCTGCAAACATACGTGAGACACTGCACCTTGATTACTCCAGTAACATCCTAAACGCATTATTAAACGGGATGCGCAGAGTACTGTCGGATCGCTGCTTACGACTCACCCACAGTACATGTTCATTAAAATTATATGTTTTAGCATTTTTTTCATTTATTAAGGACAACCAACATAGCATACACAAAGGTATATGACAAATAAGTACATAAAGCTATAACTTGAAATTTTTGTATTTAGATTGGGTTCGCTTTTGATCCCGGGGGCCCAGACAGAATTCATGATGGAACGTGCTAACCCAGAAGGTGCTTATTCACCCTGGCTTTGCAAATGGACGGGTTATAAGTTCTCGGAAATACAGACGCAGGGAAGGAGTTCCACTCATTTGTTGAGCGCATTATGGAGGATGTTGAGAAGCGCTTGGTGCGACAGGTAGGTATAGCAACCAAGAAAGGGTGGTAGCCCGTAGGGTGGTAGCAATAGTGCAGCCTTTGGTATAGGCTGCCACAGCATGCATTAAACTAAAATAATCTATTATAAAAATTATACAAAAATCTTAAAACTAAAAAGATTATACTAATTTACATTATATATAGGAAACTATACTTAATTCAACACAAAAACTAAATATTTTTTAATAGTTCCGTTTTAGTTCAGCCTTAACTTATATATATTTTTTTAAAGTATTTATAATACTTCATTATTATGACTAGCGGCCCGTCCCGGCTTTGCACGGGTGGACAAAATTCTTTAAATTTTTTCTATCATTAAATACTTTTTGTTAACGCCATCTAGCGTCCGGTAGATGAACTACTTGCGGTTAACGCGTTGCTATGGTAACGCATATATAACGGGAAAAGAGCGGACAGACAAACACACAAACCACTGTTATCTTAGATTATAGATTATTAGTATTATATCAATCTAGATAATAAATTATAGATTATTGAGATTTACATTATAATAGGAACGAGTTGCGACTTCAATCCGTAGCACGCAAACAGCAATTTATGGCAAAATGATCCTTCTTATTTCGTCATCTCTAATAGAGCTATGTTGAGTAAATTAAACTCCAATTTAAATAACACAGCTGATTTAATAGTTTTGACGATACTGGTATACTTAGTTGTAAGCAATTTGCTGTCAGAACTTGTATTACATCGAATTTAAGTCATTTCTCGTTCGTGATTGTGAAACGTAATAATAATAATATTTCTAACATTCACACCAATTAGCCTAGCCAAAAGTGAGTGCTGAAGGCTTGTGTTATGGTTACTAGGGTAACGGTTAGACATACATATATCTATACATATAAATAAAATTGGAGTGTCTGTTTATAATATTGAAATAACCGTTTTTTACTACAAGCATATGAATATATATACGGTACATACACCAAAATAACATGTTTTACAATTTTTGTCTGTCTGTCTGTTTGTTCCGGCTAATCTCTGAAATGGCTGGACCGATTTTGACGGGACTTTTATTGGCAGGTAGCTGATGTAATAAGGAGTAACTTAGGCTACTTTTATTTTAGAAAAATTATATTACTGCCACAGCAACGCGTGGCTGAGTCAGCTAGTCATACATGAATAAGTAATATTTGTATAAATATATATAAATACCCATGACTCAGGTACAAATGCTCGTATTCATCACACAAACATCTGCCCTATCCGGGATTCCAACCCAGGACCATCGGTGCGAAAGGCATGATCGATACCGTTGCACCAAACGGACGATGTGATTATATGTTTTTTTTAATATTTCTTACATTCACATCAATGGGCCTAGCCCAAAGTGAGTACTGGAAGGCTAGTGTTAAGGATACTAGGGCAACGGATAGGCATACATATATGATACATAAAAAAGTTTTAACAAGTGCCGATGATACTGAGTTCGAATCCCGGAAGGGGCAGATGTTCGTATAATAAAAACGACCATTTGTACCTGAGTCATGGGTGTTTGTATATATTTCTATGAATATTATATATCTATGTATGATAAATGTATGTTTATCCGTTAGCCTAGTATCCATAACACAAGCCTTACTGTGCTTACTTTGGACTAGGCTAATTGGTGTGAATGTAAGACAGAGATCACAAATTTCCACTTTGTAAGATTCTGACATACATCTCTTGCTTCATCAAATCTCATTGTCATCACACCTTTCATACAAGTTCGTCGGTAAAGAGTGTATTTAACCTGGCCTTTGGGGCCGTCCATTAATCACGTGATGTTTTCTTTGGCATTTTTAACCCCCCCCCCCCCCCCCCCCCCTCGGTGATACATAGTGAGGTTTAACACTACCCTCCCTCTCCCCCTATATCACGTGTATTTTTTAGAACCTACAAAGAATCTTAATTTTTTTTTAATATTTACAAAATACAGAAATATATATAAAACTAGCTAACCCGGGAAACGTTGCTTTGCTATGTATATTATTTCTAGGAAAAGTTTTTAATTAATTAATAAAAAATAGGAGTTGATGGTAGAGGAGTGAAAATTTAGGGTTGTATGTATTTTTGTATGTTGTATCATAAAAAAATAGTAACTAAAAAAGAAATTTTGTCTAAAAAATAAAAAAAAATATTTAGGGGTGGACTACCCCTAACATTTAGGGGGATGAAAAATAGATGTTGGCCGATTCTCAGACCTACTCAATACGCTCACAAAATTTCATGAGAATCGGTCAAGCCGTTTCAGAGGAGTATGGGAACGAAAACTGTGACACGAGAATTATAGAAAATTAAAGACTACTTACAATAATTACGTTTCGAGGTAGACAGAAAGGTTGCAGGTTGTTTTTGACTGACATAAAATGTAAGAAATGCGATTTTTTCTTTGTAAGCCACTTCGTTTTGTACGCGTTTGCCGAAATAATAAATACACGTCATATATTACTGCAGCCCTTCTCCCCCTTGTGATATTGCGTGATTTTTTATGGACGCCTCCCCCCCTTTCGAGCCCCACGTGATTAATGGACAGACCCTTTATTCAGGACAATTCTATTTGGCACCTTAGCGCTCGCTGAGATCCGACTGATACACAGATGTGTAATATTGAAAGAAATATGTAGAAATACCAATGACTCTGGTACGAATGCTAGTGTACATCATACAAACATCTGCTCGTTTTGGGATTTAAATTCAGGAAGCGAAAGGCAGAACCGCTACCGTTCAACTGGACGATCGTGAACTCTAGCCAGAAAAATACGAAAATAGATATGAGTCGGTTTGATTGAAGAACTGATTGCAAAATTAAAAACTCATATCACACTAACTGTCAGATTGATGTTAATAAGTGATGAAGCGTTTTATAATTGTACCTAGTTGATAACAATTTAGCGTCAAGGATTTTTTTTGCCAGTATAAATTAAAGATTGGAATTTATAACGGAATTGTCATATATAACATACATTAAATAAACGCTATTAGGGATGAGTTGTAATATTTTTTATTTAGGTGAATCATCAGATTTAATAACCTTACTAATATTGTTAATACGAAAATGAGTTTGTTACATTTTCATGCTTTAACTAATGAACAGATCATCATGAAATTTTGGATGAACTTTGTCAGAGGTATCATAGAATCACGCTTTAACTCATAATTTGGGAATTTCTTTTCTTGTTAAATTTTGTGTTGTGGTTGTATTAGTGTGTAATAATGGTGGAAACCACTGAGTGTTTCTGAATATGCATGAGTGTTGGCAAGTGAAACAAAACAGTGGAAGGTGTCTTTTCGCGCTGTTACAAGAAGGCCACGAGGAGGTTTCAGTAAGACCCCACTTCTTTACTGAAACCTAGGAAATTACTCAAGAACTGGCAATTATACTTACTTGACACTGGATAAATGCACAAATCGTGCAAGCCACAAATAAAGAAAAAAACTCATATTTTGCGAAACGCTGACGATAGATGATTTGGTTGTTTCTACGAAAACATTGGATTGGTGGAACTCGAAACTCTCCGCATTCGCACGATAAAAAAATGTTTTCATTACAATTTAGAATTAGGATATAAAATAGACAAATGAATTTTTATTTCCAAA
Organism: Calamotropha paludella; assembly: GCA_927399485.1. Taxonomy (NCBI): domain Eukaryota; kingdom Metazoa; phylum Arthropoda; class Insecta; order Lepidoptera; family Crambidae; genus Calamotropha; species Calamotropha paludella. Next base: position 4,672,505 of record OV656823.1, on the reverse strand, counting down.
GTCAAGATTTAGTCAGGTGATTTATTGATTATCAATAAAATTGATATTTATTCTATATTCGACATTTATTATAAATATCAGATATTTTCGATCGTCTATACGCGGCTGGTACATTCTATGCGTAACATAGAAAATTTTCTGTGTAAAAGTAGACTTTCTCCGATAGAAAACAAAGAAAACAAAACATAAGCAACACTGAAAAACAAAAGAACTGAGGAAAGAACAGTTGCAATGGAGACGTAGCAGTACCTTCTTCTAGGTTTATATTCAAAGTAATTATTTAGAAAATGACGAAAAGCCATCCAAAGCAGCAATCAAGCACAGAAACTAGACATAAACGGTACTCAACCCGCAATCATTAATCTCAGTTATCACAAAAGTGGGCAGAAACCGCAATTAAGACTAACTGTTCATTTACTTGGAGATAAAAATTCTTTCTACATTTTAACACTTGGGGCGAAGTTGGATGTCACCATTCCTTAGTCTCACTAAGGCTATTCGTATTAGATTGTTAAGTATGAACGTACTATAACTTAGCTGGTTGAAAAAGCTTATGTTTAAAGAAAGTTATTATTATGCGAGCCATTCATGACGCATAATTTCAATTGACATAAAGTCATTCGGCATACTAATCACAAGGCATAAATTGACATATATTGCCGGTTAGGTTAGGTATTTTTAGGGTTCCGTACCTCGAAAGGAAAAAAACGGAACCCTTATAGGGTCACTTTGTTTTCCGTCCATCCGTCTGTCTGTCTGTCAAGACCCTTTTTTTCAGGAACGTGTGGAGGTATCAAGCTGGAATTTATATCAAATATTCAGGTCTACTGTCCCTTGGAGCTGCGAAAAAATCAAACTTCTAAGCCGCAAATTTTCGACACTCGCAAGGGAATAAAAACTTACAGGGTACCGTGAACTCAGAACCTTGAAATTTGGTACATTTTACAGCAACATTTTACAGCACAGATAAAGGGAAAAAATGCGAAAATCGTAAATTTTTAGTTACATCATATAATAAAAAATATTTTTAATAATTTTTGTAAGGAACCCTCGGTGCGCGAGTCCGACTCGCACTTGGCCGGTTTTTTTATTCATGATCAGCCAGCAAGCTATTTCAAATTATATCAAATTATTAGTATGCGTTATAATATTATGATTGAAAAAGTACTGCGAAAAAATTTACGTGGCACAAGCAAATAGACCAATTTCTGGCCACCAGTCTGACAATTGATCTTGTAATTGCAGCATTATTTTTATTTCACAAACCAAATATGCGAAGTATTCCTTTTTACTGAAATTATTGATTTAACAAGATCAATCGGTGGATCATAGAGCATCCTAAACATAAAATGATTTTAAAACAATGGCATAAGGTTAGTTAAAATTATAGTAATAGTAAAATGGAATCATCACATTATTGTAAATTATAATAATAAATATTTGGTTTATATATCGTCGGCGAAGTGCCAAGACCTCCTAACTGAAATTCATCGAGAAATTCATTTTTTTGGTATTTCGAATTAAAATTCGTTACTGGCATGTTTTACTGAAATTTCTCAGCGTATTTTCAGTTGCAAGCGCATCATGTTAAATAATAAATAAACAAATCTTTAACTAATTATTAACTTGTCAAGATATTAAACGTTTTTTCAGCTTGTGTATTATTTTGAAATTAGCAGTTAGGTGTTATTGGCACTTCGCCGACGATATGTAGTGTAATATAATTATATACATATTGTATATAATGTAATATGTATGTTAAATTGATAAGTTTAAATATATATCTCCATTGTATCCGCTTTTAAGTTTCTTTGTTTTTCTTCCAAAGGTTTACTGGGAGAGAATGCAATTAGCATTAAGTCCGCCTTTTGTACCATTTTATATTTATGGTCAATAAAGATTTTTAAATAAATAAAATAAATAAATAAGGTATATCCAAACTTCTATGAACAGCTTGAGGTACTGTCAAATAAAAATCATGCGCTGTAAATGATATTACATTATTTTAGAAGTCAGTAATATCTGCGTTTGCCCTATAACTTGCAGTGCGCAAATGCAAGGTCGTATGCCCGTCACGCATTCCATTTGTGTTTGTGTAGCGATATTAATGATAAGAAGTATAACAAAGTAAGAGGTAAATAATTTCATTGACCAGTGGAATAATCGTATCGACATTGATAAGAAGTACGATTTCCATAACACCGTAAGTTACGAATCGATGGTGTTATTTAAAATAATTTTCTTTTCAATATTTAAATATCGTCTCATTTCTCTCGCTCTTCACGCTGAGAAAATCGTCGTCTTTCTAGAAAACTGGGGTAGACGCATGCTTACGCGAGGGTACTGAATCTCTTGCCCATCTTGGTGAATTTAGGTACCTCTATCATCATTTTCTTTATTTTGTCGTATTTATACAGTTACAGCCCATGAGATGAGATTTAGAGGGACTTTACTAAAAAGCGAAAGCAATGGAAGATTTCAGAGAAGCCTGAAATACACTCTTAACTAAGGGATATTTTGTAAGCAAATAAAAAAATTGGATAAGAAATGAATGTTCATGACAAAAGACTTACTGATTGGTTAGGAGCTAAGATGCATGTTTAGCAAAGGAAAAGTCGAGCTCTCAATTCTCGTACTACATTCTCAACTAAGGGTCTACGCACACGGTGAATTTTCTGTGCGTCTGTCTGCTGGTGCATCATTATTAATCTCCTTAAGTTGCGTTCTAAATTTATTACGACCCTCTTGAAACGGTTAGCCATAAAAGTGCACTTACTAATCGAGCCTCATATAGTGCAAATGCTTGTAATGAATGTAACGAACTTGTCATAAATTATGTACGTTACGTATATTTTAGCGAGATAACGGAGTGAAAGTCGAAGGATATTTAAATCTCGTCTAATCGGTGTCAGAAAAATAGTGAGCAAATTAAGATGGTAAAACTTGCATTGCAGTATTTGAAGCATAATTTTCGTAGTTTTTGGAAAACCACGAGTAAATTGAATAATATCAAAGCAATTAACTCGTATATGAGTAAATAAGTCTATAGTATTTCAAATAATTTTAACATTGTAATATTGATGTTTGATATCATTTAAACTTATAGGTAATTAAGTAACGGAAAATTTACGTAAGAATTCATAAATGTTAGACCCACTCCTTCTATTTAGACGCTTGGTGTCCGGATCGAATTGATTGAACAGCTCTTAAAACTTAAAATAATTAAAAACATTATAATTAATAAAATGGTGAACTTGCGCATCCATATCCTAGAATTTTATATTTCATCCATATAGAAGGCCTCTGTCCTAGCATTGGGGCACAGTAATTATGTAGCTAAAACAGTAAAATAAATACCAACAATTGATCGAAACGAATGCACTCACACAGAGGCACGCATCAACAAAACCCCTAGAAGTGAACTAGTCACGTTCGTTTGTTCAACTTTGTTGAATTTTGATGTTCATTAAAATGAGGATTTTCATACCAATGAAGTTTAAAAATGAGGCATTCCATACGTAGACATAGTAGACGAAACTTTTTCGGTGACCAATTTGTTACAACGAAATAAAGACTTCTTAAAATGTCATTTCTTTATTTTATTACAAAATGTATAACTACTCGATTAATTTGATAATTTATTTGATTATAACAGAATCCAAATGAATGTTTTATTAAATAATAACTTTAAAATTTTGCAAAAGTTATGAATGTCACCCCTAATTCTCTTCTGTAGCTTAGTAAGGTATTTTAAAATAATAATGTTTTTAAATTTTTGCAAAAAAAATTAGGATGCTAACCTAATGCTGTAGTGGAAAGTAGGTATTTATCTCAACATATAGACGTAGTTTCGGTAGATTTTCCAGAATTTACTTTTGTAACATTTTACGTTAATTTTGACTTCTCGCGTTACCTCAATGTTACACGATTATAAACGTAGCTTTTACATAACTATTTAGAATTGGTAAAAAAGGAAAAAAAAAATAAACTACACGAACTTCGATTTGAAGACAAAAATAATAATATTATCCATGATTTAACTTTGTGCAGTTTTTTTATTATTATATGTTTCGCTAAAAATAATCGTTCTGTTTGTTATCGATCATTGGTAAGTAAATATTATAAGTATGTTAATTTTATCTAGAAAATGTTATTTTTTGAGCTGTCTCATTTTACTTTTGAATACTGGCAACACTAAGTTTTGGTACTGTTAGAGATATATGTTTACTGTGATTAGGGTTATTAATAAGCAGATGATGACGTTGGTAAGAACAAAAATTGAAACAGTTGACGAGCAACTGACTGTACTAAAACTGGAAAGTAATTTAAAAGCGACAGCCGAATAAGATCTAGAAAACTTGAAACTAGCTTTCTGCAGTAGCAGGTTTTGGCTCGTTCACTCTATCAAGATTTGTTTTATAACTTAATTTGAGTTTATCAAAATCCGCATTACTCGTAAATGTCAGCTTTTACTCTGGAGTTGTTTATTTCTTAGATAAGTTTGCTGTGGTTTATGGGTATGACTTGCCAGTAAGATATGTTGACTAAGTAATGATATATCTCAATTACTCCGTGAAACAAATGTTGCTCTTATTTTGTCATTAAAACAAGCAAACAAGTAATAACAACAACTGTTTATGGAAACAATTATTGATAAAAAATTAGCCTAAAATTAACCCAAACAACAAAACGGTATAATATAATTTTACACGTTTGACTTGTTTTGCATATCAAAAACATAAATTACGCATTAAATTATCATTTAATAATTTCCTCGCTTAGATGTTTTTTTAGTCTTACAAACGAATTTAAAAACGTAATCAATTTTACTATTTTAGCTTTACCATGTCGCTCATTTAAAGAGAGAACGTGATATCTCGATATTCTTAAATTTAGAGAAATCGACTTTTAATGTTTGTAAATACGATAACTTTGTCTCTTTTTCTGTCTGTCAAGATGTCACGTTGTTATTTTAAATGAGCGATGTATAGAAATATTCGCAGTGGCGACCTATCGCGATAACGTGCAACGTAGGTAGTCTAGAGACTTCGCTGTAAAATCTTTCACGTCAAGACAAAATATTGGGGCAAAAATAATAATATTCCGGACAACGTACACCAAAAGTTTGTTCTAAACAAAGCCTAGCTTGTACTATGGCTATTAAATGACGGATAGAATACAACAACGGATAGAATAACTAAATATATAACAACCATGAAATGGAAACAAATGCTTATGCTCATATACGACATATCGCTGGTTTGCGAGAATATCGACTCAACTCAAAAATCTGACAAATAAAACTAAATATGCCAAACGATCGTAATTCTTTGTTATTTTATCGTGAACCTCAACGCAGATATCGCGCCACCGTTCGCTCGAAAGAGATACAATTACATTTTTTGGCATGCGATAAAAGATTTAATAAGAAATTTGGAAACCTTATTCTATAAAATCAAAAGATTTTCGTTCAGTCGCTATTCTCGCAAACTAACGATATGCCTTTACCAGAATTCGATTAACCAATCGACCGTCCAAAATGGATGCTAGCAGTTGACCAAATGCAACATTTCATGAATTTTTATTCACATCTTTTATTAATTATTATTAAAAAAATAATTACTTAACGAAATTGCTGGTATAACGAGACAAAGCGTGTTTATTTAAATCTTTAACCTAAAGTTATGAAAGTACGTTAGATAATAACTGGTCTATACTCTAACATGAGAAGCAAGAGGTGACGCCTGACGGTGACGATGTAAGTAGTTTATGGACCTACTTATTCAAAATTAGATAATTAAGAAGATTTAAGTACCTAAATAAATAAAGTAAATGAAAACGATGGGATCAGTATAGATTGAGTGGATACTAACTGCAGTAGGTAGTAGGTAGGCTGTAGGCGCTGCAGATATGTTTCCATTAGGTCGAAAAAATGCTGTAGATATCTATGTATGTACAGCCAGGATTATTGTTACTTTCCGAGGCACGCAGAAGCTCGAGATATCAAATATACCATCCCAAAACCGGCCTTTACGAAAGTGACTTAACCTTCGCAATCATATAAATATTGAAGTGAACTTATAAATATTTTAAAAAATATATTAATTGCTTTTTAAGCATTTAACGGCCAGATTTTTATATCTAAAGAAATTAATACAAGCAAAAATGATAATTTCTAAACTTTCAAGCGTTGGCATTTTTTCTGCGTGTCTTTAAACTGTTAATTGCCATACAACGGTTAAGGTCATTCCGCCTAATTAACTCCACCATAATAATTTCGTGAGCTATGGAATTATCGAATGGTGTGTGGCCTAGCTAATTATGGTCCATTCGCGACCCATACCGTTATGGGAACCGTAACTGGGTCTGTTGTCATACCTTTGTGCTTCAGTATGCTTCGCTAAATGTCGTAAGTTAATTGAGTTTTTCGCACGTTCTCCGTTTTGTTATTGTCCAATGATGGTTAATGTTTAAGTTTTTATAGTACATATATTTTCACCGAATATTACTAGATGGCGCTGTATCTGTGTACAGTATTAGACTAGACCAGACGACCGTTTGGTGCAACTTACTTTTCGAGTTTGAGTCCCGGAAGGGGCAGATGTTTGTAATGCATGCATGCAGTGTAATGAACACGAGCATTGTACCTGAGTTGTTGTTTGTGTGTTTGTCTGTCCGCTCTTTTTCCCGCCCTTTTTTAATTATATCAATTAACGTTACAATAGCAACGCGTTACCATAACAACGTGTTACCATAGCAACGCGTTACCGGGTCAGCTAGTTATTGTTTAATAACATGTTCTTACTTTTCGAAGTTTGGTGTTCACTTTACTCCTGGCTCAGTATATTTTTAGACAGTTATTTTAATATGTTTATCTTCGTACATGTGTGTACAACGTACGGCATTTCGTAGGTGAGATCTTTTGAGATCGTTTTCCTAGTGTCTACACTTACCGAATGTATTTGTAATAAATAACCGGACAAATTCGAATGTCACTTTTGCGTTCCGAGAGTTGCGTATAAATCTGTATGTAAACTGGTTCATCACACGATGAATGTTCTTTTGTAGTAAGTTCCTCTTACAGCCTTATAATGCTTAATTTGGAATAGGCTAATTGGGGTGAATGCAAGAAATGTAATTTTTCTAAATCTTTGTTATCAAGAAATAAAACTAACAATGTCAGAAATAATGCTTATTAGGATGAAAATTTACGTTGAATTATTTTTTTTGCCACAAGCTGTAGCAGGATTAAAGCAGCCAGGATGGGAGAAGGTGTGAATTAATTGCCAGCCAGAGAGAGATGATTTTATTTTCAGTGATTATTATAAAAACATATTCCAAATTAATTTTCATCAATTAAAGTAATAAGGATAGTCTTTGTTCTATAATTGAAGTAGGGCATCTGGTAGTTGTCTTGTCTGTAAAACAAAGCCTGAACGGTCCGGAACTTGGTAGGATGTTTTGAGTTTCATGTTTTTTCAATGACAAACGATAAATGACATTCAAAACCTATATAAATCATATTAAGAGGAGAGATAAGAATTGGATCGATTTGTTTAGTCTGTCTCATTAGGCAATAACCACTAAGACCTGCCTTTCGCATCGACGGTCCTAGATTCATATCTCGGAAGGGACAGCTGTTTGTTTACGAGATTTGTATCTGAGTCATGGATATCAGTATATATTTATATAAATAATAAATATCTTTTTATCTTGTCTAACACAAGCTTACTAGGGGCAAGGTTAATTGGTGTGAGTGTTAAAAATATTAGTATTATTATACTAGCCGTCACCCGCCCATCGAAACGGGCGGGTTGGACTGACATCTTCAGTTTTCTTATTTAACTTTTCACGTTCTTATTTTGACGTGTAAGAATTAGTGAAACCGTTACCATAGCAACGCACCGAATAAACTGATAATTTGGTAACAAACACACACACAAAGTATTGTCATAATATAATTAGGATAGGATCATAGGTGCCCGTAGGGCTTCCCTATGCTTCAGAAGATATCTACTTTAAGCAGTTGCGTTAATTCTGATTGTTTACATTCTCTAACCCAGATTGACCTGTGTGGGGTTGGTTACGTATCTTTCTCTGTTCCCAACAACAAGAAAAGACAGTAGTGGGGAGAAGAGAAAACAAAAGAACTCCGGTCATAGACTTTTCGATGAGTTATTAAAGAAAAGTGCGCGAGTTGGACGCGCGGCATAGTGCGGTGTAGCTACGGTCGCACGCACCGTTAGAGGCGGGTATTTGGGTCGGCGCACGCGCCCGCTACAGTATGCCACCGCAGGTCTATGGTACAAGCGGTCGAAGGTGGCGGGAATCCAGCAATTTTAAAATAAGAATAAATTTTGTTTTTCTTTTATTTACTAAATATACAAGTCTAAAAGGCTGTGGATTACCACATTGCTATTTTTAATTTGTATCGACTACGACAGAGTGACAGCCTTAGACGTATATGGATTATTCTTTTTGCTAATTTATATAAATAAAGGTCAATTTCAATACACCATCTCGGTCTAAAGTTACCACTATTCAATTTATTGTTCATAAAAAAAGATTACAATATGTTTTCCATCAAGATGGTTTTTATGCCTCATAATATAAATAAGTATTATAAATATATTCTAATTATTTAAGTATCTGTTCGTTTCGCTAGTATCCATAACATGCTTATTTTGGGCTTAGCTATTGATGGGAGTGTAAGAAATATTATATTATCTCTTATCAATAGAATTAACAGTCAATAAAATAAGAGGTTGCATTTCCAATGCTAATATTTGCCTGTTTATGTGAGCGAACTGCTTCCGTGCCACTGCACAGATGCTATACATCGCATTTTGCAGCATGTGACTTCCAAAAAGGCACTAAATCGCTAATATATTTTTATCTCTATTAGATAATAGCAGTTTCATTTGACATTGTACGTCTTATGAAATTGACCTTGAATGAGAATTAAACGACAAAACGTAAAGTAACAAAACAACAAGCCTACCTTCGTAAACAATGCAAATTGTATTTATTAGTTGTTGTATGTGCAATAAACAATACGTCAACTTTTGCTATTTCTTGCGTGAATACATAAACTAATATGTGTCTATTTATAACTCTACTAGTTCGCAATGATATGTGAAACCCTAAAAAATGTATTTGTTGCCATGCCCAAGAGATTATATGTATTTAACTGTTTAATAGAGATTTGGTAAATTCAGTCTTGATTTTTACTGTTTACAGGCTTTTACCTTAGAGATATAGTATAAATTTATAATATATCTTATATATAAAATTCTCGTGTCACAGTTTTCGTTCCCATACTCCTCCGAAACGGCTTGACCGATTCTCATGAAATTTTGTGAGCGTATTGAGTAGGTCTGAGAATCGGCCAACATCTATTTTTCATCCCCCTAAATGTTAGGGGTAGTCCACCCCTAATTTATTTTTTTATTTTTTAGACAAAATTTTTAGTTTCTATTTTTTTATGATACAACATACAAAAATACATACAACCCTAAATTTTCACCCCTCTACCATCAACCCCTATTTTTTATTAATTAATTAAAAACTTTTCTTAGAAATAATATACATGGCAAAACAACGTTTGCCGGGTTAGCTAGTAATTATATATAATAATTCTAATATAATACTTCTGTTTAGCTAAACTCCTCTGACTTGCGCCCGCGCTGCTAACAGCAATCTAGGATGTTATGCGTAATGTACGTGACATCTCTCCGACTGTGAGGGAATGTTTTCAGTTTTATAATACCGACTCGGAATTATTCGTGGAGGCATGCCATACGTCCACCTTATGCGTGCTGAATGCGTTGACGGTTTGCGGTTTGAATTCCCATAACATTTGATATTTAGTAAACATGACTTCATAATCTAGTCTTAAAAAGACCATAGTCAAAAGGCACATTACTATTACAAAAGAATATGTGTATTTATTTTTTTGTTACTTTTTCTTCATAAGGAATGGCAAACAACATAAGCTCATACCATCTCGTCAGTCATTTGTTTTCTCAATTAGATGAAGATTTATCATGATGAGAACGGTTGTTTGAATGATGAATGATCAAAGGATGATGAATGAATATTGAAAAGCCCTTTTCTGAAGGTTCAAAAGAGGTGGGATGTATTGAAACCTTCTTGGACGTCATCAGCGCGGATAAACACTTTTTCTCTTTTGTTTTATTTCGGCATGCGATTGTTTAGCTTCATTTTGTTTTTAATTTATGTCTCTTATTGCGTGTTATTGGAATATCTGCGTACAAACACTGATTCTTGCTAGCATCAGGTAGAATAAGCTTGGCCATCCATCGCACATGGGAATGTTATCCTATCTATCAGAGACGTTAGTTCTTTTTAACTTTAGTTTCCAAGAAACATTGTTAGTTCATCTTTAACATGATTATAATGAACAATACCACATACAATGTGTTCTAAATCCAGAGTAGCTAAAGCAGTTATGGAGAAACAACGAACGGAACCAAAGACTGAAGTCAATATACATAAGTTTGTTTCAACATTGATAAAGCCAGAAAACCGTTCAGGGTTTGTTCTGGAGTCGAAGCGGTGTCACCATGAAAGCCGGTGCAGTCACTTGCCCACAGAGGTCGTAAAATAGGTAATAATCATCGTCGTCGTTGTTTGTTTATATCGCGACTTCAGAAATAAATATAACCATTAATATTTATATATTATATTATATAAATAATAAATTTATTAAACCAGATAAATGATCTGTGGTACTATGACCCAATAGTAAACTCACTTAGTAACATAGTGGAATATTATATATATATAAAAATAGTGGAATATTTTTTAAAATAACTTATTCCCTTAAATGTGTCATACATGTTATATTGTTTTCTGTTTAATAACATTTAACTGCAAAAGTAAAGTACACTCACCGATTAAAATAAACTTTTTTCAAAGGTTCACCTCCGACATCTGTAAAAGAAATAAAAATGTATAAAACAAAGTTGCTTATAACAAGATAAAAAATAAAAACATGCCATAATCACGTTTATCCACAAAAGAGTTTGCCATGAAATTAAAAAAAATAACCATTCTAAACGGGAGCGGGTCAAATGGCAAAAAGGTTCAATTCGATCATCAATTTAATAGTATTGAATGACATTGACTCATCGAAAGCGAGCAAGGTCGTGGAACACACGAGATGAAGATAAAGCTGTCTCTTTTCACCGCGTTTAGATCTGACAGAGACGAACGTGGTGCGTCGACGCGGCTTATGATGGATGGGTCCATTTACCGCCCAGAGCTGTGATGGAATTTGGATTGTTGTTCGGCGAAATCTCATGGATTTTATTGAAAAAAGAAAGAAAATTACTCCCATTCTCCTTGTTTTAAGTCGAAGTGGTACAGATGATTCAGATCACAATGCCAGTTTAATATTATTTGTGAGTTAGTTTTTTTGTTAATGTCGCTTTGACCCTTTCTTCGAAGTTGAGATTTAGTCGTATTCGATTCCCGGAAACACATTTGTCGTTTACACGCTTTTACGTCACAGTCTACAGAGGCTGTTGAAAATTTTAACCCAATTAATATTTGAACCTGTCTTTTTGAAAAACACAGCCAAATTTAGTAACAACTAGGATAGAAATTACAGACAAACACTTCAATTATATTTCACTTTAAGTTTATGTCTTCTAAAAATGGTCAGGTTATCAAAGTTATTAAACAGTTATTTATTAATTAATTAACCTATATCTCTATTGCTTCTAATGAAATCATAAACGAAGACTCGCCTTTTGATAAGCCGATACAAGTGTGCCCCACGAGGAATTCCAGAAGCTAATTAGATCATAATAACCACAATTTACTTCTGTAATCGTCAACAGTAAAGTCCGGGAGACAGTGTTTAAGCCAATTACTACAAGCAAAAAAAGTCGGTAGACCCATGCGAAGTAAGCCGACGCAAAAAGGGCACAGTGGGTTAAACCGTGCCAGTTTCTGCATCATGTTCTCTTTCATATATACAGATTTATTTTTATTTAAATACTCGGCGATGCAGTCGTTAAGCATAAAGCTTCGCTAGCACCATAAAATGGAGCGATTCGTAAAAATTTAAGAAAAAAAATCAATAATATTTAGTAAATTTTAAAATTCCATAACAATGAAAACTTTCAGAAAGCGCGCGCTTTTTGTTTCGATGGGAAATCCCATAGAGCCAATGTTTTTGGTCATAACCTTTTTATTTTTTTTATTTCAAAATTCAGGCTCCATCACAATCTGGTCCAAAATGTGTTGATTCGATTCCACACAAAAAATATTAAAATCGGTTAAGAACTCTGGAAGTTATGGCGTAACAGACATTGCGCCATTGAAGCTGATCCATGTGAGCTTCGCTTCGCTCCGCTCCAATAACAACCAACAAGGTAATATACACTATTCATAATAATAATAAATAACGCTTTATTGCACACACAGATAGGATACAGAGAAAAAAAATAACAAAGAAATGTATACAGACAGGCGTCCTTATTGCTAAACAGCAATCTCTTCCAGGTAACCTTGGGTGAAAAGAATAAATAAATATAAAAGGATAATAATGAAGTGGGTGCGCATATTGGGAAAAAAATAATAAAATATGTAATTTTTAAATGTAATGCAGATATACATGTAAAAACGAAAATCTCAGTAATATTAACCTCTTAATCTAAGTGTTGCCTTACTTTAAGGTTGCGGAAAGCATAAAAATAAAAGCTTTAAAAAGAAGTCTGTTTTAGTAACCATGAGTTAATATTATAAATATTATAAGTATCATTAAGTATCTACGCTTTAGGCCGCACTGCACAATAAAATATAGGATCTTGGCCGTTTTTGATAGCGGGGTTGCCAAAATGCTATTACAAAAACCTATCTCCCCTTTAAATTGGGTGTAGGAAAAGAGCTGTGATCTCTCCGCCACGTTTCGCTCAATTTCCATCATAATATGGTAAGCATCTTCAATGATTCCACACTTAGTACAATTAGGGGATTCTGTTTTTTTTCATTAGTTATGCAAAGCTGTTTAATGGAATGTGATCGGATCGCAGCCTGAGCGCTGTAACAGTATCTTCCCTAGTCATGCCAGCATCTAAACTTGGTTTTTTACTATGTATGTTATTTTTGAAGCTCCGATATTTTAGACAGTTGCATGCATCATACCGTGATAATGATGCATGCAACTTCGCCATAATATCCAAAAATCAATTAAAACGAGATAGAATTAAAACATAAACCGTATAGACTTAAAATATACTGTTTAAAATCTGCCTTAGTAGTTATAGGAATTTTGTTAAATTGTTTTGGAAAGTCGCCAAACCTCTGTGTCAGATGTTGACAGTGATGGCGTAAAGAAATCATTAATTAGAAAGAAACTTGTCTCAAGCGAGACTCGAAACCACATCGAATATAATAATGACATAACCGTTTATTTTTCAATTAATGGATACTTTTAAAAGTATTACATACGATGTTATAGGTTAGTACCTAGGACATGAAAAGATGGCGCTGGCGTCACCTTAAGAAATGCTTGTAAAACTCGACATGCCTCAGCTCAATTGGAAAGGTAGTCGTCCAGCTAACAAAACCCAAATTTTAATAACTATGCACATAAAACTAGTTTGAAATAATTACCACGTTAATAATTTGGTTTTCGCGATTTAAAACATACAGTATAAAGGTGATAAATCTATAATCTACGATTACAGTGGTTTGTGTGTTTGTCTGTCCGCTCTTTTTTCCATTGTATCAATAACGTTACCATTGCAACGCGTTAACCGCAAGTAGTTCGTCTACCGGACGCTAGATGGCGCCAACGGTAAAATATTTAATAATAGAAAAAATTAAAGAATTTTGTCCACCCGTGCGAAGCCGTTACGGGCCGCTAGTGATTATTTAATTATTTAAGCATTTTTAATGACAATAAATTGATAAATTCTAGAACTTGTGGAAAAATTAAAAGATCTAATCTAACGCATACATATACCACGCATGACAATTAAATACTAGACAAGATATTAATAGTATTTATTTAGTATCTTAACAACTAAAGGACTATTCTTTACAAACCCTTTTTGAAGCGCAATGTATCATATTATAAATAAATATGTAATTTGAATACAATCTGTCCAAGTATCAATTTTAAAATTTTATAGTTTATTGTCACTACGACGTAAATATATCTGTTCAAATTGCAATGCTTGTTACATTTATTTTATTCCTTTGATTTATTACAGCAAGGTTCATATTTACTTAGCATATGTATTTTTGCGCCTGCTTTTAGTTGTACTGCACACAAGCTTACTATGTCAGTCGGTAAGTACAGTCACTCTCGCGAGTGACTGCAAAAAGCATGTTGGCCAGGAACGTAATTCGATGAGTTGAGGGTTAAAAAACTTGAGAAGGTCCACAGACTAAATAATGTCATATATTAAAAAAAAACTGTAAACACCACCTTTATATTTTAAGACTTGTCACTTCTTTGACAAATTTCCAAAAATATAAAAGATTAACTTAAAAGATATGATAAATATACTCTTTATTGCTCACATACAGAGGAAAACTAACAAACAGAACGAAAATGTAGGTAAAGGGACCTTATCACAAAGAAATCGCTTTGCTAGAAAATTTTGCCGGCAGGGAGTTAGGTATACATTATTCAAGCAAAATTAAAAATGATAAACCGAAGAAAAAATACAGTATTATATCAGTTTATTATGAATATTAAGAACTTCAGGTAACATATCACACCTTCAGATAGAAATACAAAGATAGAATTGTCAAAATTTATAAAATGCAGTTATCAATGCCAGAATGTCTCAAAAACGTTTTGGGACAATAAAATCTGTACATACATTCCTGTTCTATGATTTGCATTTTTTATTAAATAAAAATAATAATTTATGGTCATTGATCATGACGGCTTTGGGTTAGCTGGGCCTGTGTGGCGAATCGACCCGCACGAACGTCCCACAGCCCTGGTTATAGTTGTAGAAACGCGGCTCGGTTGTCAGCGGGTGCGGTAGCGTTTTAGAAACGGGTGTCAATCTATGATTGTAGTATCAAGTAGTTTCGAGCTAAGGCTATTTATAAAGTAACCAAACTAAAAACATAAGAAACATATAAAATAGTTTGTTGAATTTTTATAGTTTGGATCGCCTTTGTTTATTGTATAAAATTGGAAAAGTATCTTTTCTTTCGTAAGATTGTTATAAAATCAGAATAAGTCCTACCCAAATCTGATGTCAATAGACACTTCAGCATAGTGGCTGTAAGTAATATTAAAGTTTACACAAAATCATTTTCTACAGACATTTATTACAATCGATTTGTTGGCAATTCCTTTTCTATGTGTAACTAATCAAATCTCCAACAAAATTAGTTATTGAACGTCAGTATTGATCGTAAAGGGATTTTTATGTCTTTTTTTATGTTTGAGTCTATGATATTTCGACGCAGTTGCATGCGCCATCGTTACGGAAGAACTAAAGATTTCTCCGGGTGTATGTTATAGGCAGATTTATAGGTCTACCCTCCGTCTTGGCATTTATAACATTCGATATCTGTACTATCTTTACTATTCATTCGAAACTGTTTAAGAGACACGATGAATAAATAAACAAAACCAGTTAAAATCCCGTTATGATCAAAAGTAATGTAAGTAACCATGAAAGTTTAAAACAATATTTTATTTAACGTTGTTTATACCTTATATACCGTTTTATACCTATTTTTCAAAAATCTTATTCATTGCTTGCGTCAAAATATAAAAAAACTATTAAGTCATTATGCATTGACATTAAAGCCAGCTTCTCGATTATTTTTTATATTATGGCAATCCGCTGTCACTGGGCAAACACCTTTTACGCCATTGATTTGAACCCGATTTCCATTTAATTTAACAGTGTATGACTGATGCAAGTTACTGTTAGGTGAATTTGAAGAATTATATCTGTTTGTCACGAGACTACTTTGTGTGTTAATAGTTGTTGCTAAATGGGATTATAATAACGTGATTAATACTTGGAGGTAGATTAGATTGTTCAGCGTTTAATTTCTGTTGTAATTCATCTTACATTTATCATCGAATCGTTAATGGTAATAATTTTAGCCAATAAGCCTATCCCAAAGTAAGCACTGTAAGGCTTGTATAATGGACACTAGGGTAACCATAATAATAACCCATGATCTTTCGCTATCCGAGCGAGCGCTCTGATAGTTGAGCTACCGAGAAGTTGGTAGACGCGTTGAAGTTTATAAGTGCATTTCAACTTTTACTATGAGCTAGTATCGTTCCAACTTCACTTGGGTTCAGATTCTGAACTTCAGAACAATGTATTCGCATACATTGTTTTAGATATATGTGTATTTATAAATATTTAAATTTAAGTGGTGATTAATTCATAATGGAGACATGATTTGCATCATAGTTTTAATAAACATATATTACTTTTTACGTCATATCCTCATATTTGTAAAAACTGTCACGACCTACCGCATGTTTTTTTAGATATTTTTTTCTGTGACAATCGTGACTCGCTCAGATCTCACCGACATTGACAGAAGTAAGGTAATGCCTTTGACATTTTCATGTCTCGATACTTCAGAAAATTTACTCCACTTTACTTGGCACGTTTATAATGATATGTCAACATCGTGCATTTGATGGATTGAACATGATGTTGCTATGTCTACTTGCACTTTTTAGCGCCAGTCATTTTAAGTTATTGGAGAAAATGATAAGTAGGTTGATGCAGTTGCTAAGCATAAAGCTTCGCTAGCACCGCGTGTTGAAGAGGAGCGTAATACTGAAAAAAAAAATGTTTAGAATTAAAACTTTCAAAAAGCGCGCGCTTTTTGTTTCAATGGGAAATCCCATTACGCTAATGTTTTTTGGTCAAAACTTTTAATTTTGCGTTCAAAATTCGTCACGATCTAGTCGTAAACCTGTTGATTCGATTTCACACAAAAATTATAAAAATTTGTTAAGAACTCGGAAGGCGAAAGCAGAACTCGAACACAGTTCTCGCTAACCGGGCGAGTATTTTTTCAATTTTACACTTCCCAAATAAGTTCACACGGTCACCGCTCCGGTGGGCTTAACAAGCAACAGTTCGACAATAAGGCAACAAAATATTTGTATTGCGTTAGTCACATAAAGGGACAGAGATGTTGACAAAATGCAAAACCGGTTATGGAGGGACACTGTTGATAAAGACATAGATTATTTAAGAAAGATTTATAAACTGTATATTTCCATTTCATACAGTACATACACAAATTCATACTAAAATAATAAAATTATAAATAACATAAATAAATACTAGCGGCCCGTCCCGGCTTCGCACCGGTGGACAAAATTCTTTAATATTTTTCTATTATTAAATATTTTCCGTTAGCGCCATCTAGCGTCCGGTAGACGAACTTCTTGCGGTTAACGCGTTGCTATGGTAAGGTTATTGATACAATGGAAAAAGAGCGGACAGACAAACAACAAATTTGTGATCTTAGATTATAGGACTAGCGGCCCGTCCCGGCTTCGCACGGGTGGACAAAATTCTTTCATTTTTTCTATTATTAAATATTTTTCCGTTAGCGCCATCTAGCGTCTGGTAGACGAACTACTTGCGGTTAACGCGTTGCTATGGTAACGCATATACAATGGAAGAAGAGCGGGAAAAAGAGCGGACAGACAAACACACAAACCACTGTGATCTTAGATTACAACAGTGATGGGTGCCGTTGCGACGGAAAGCACTGATTTTCAGTTTTTTCAGGGACGATCGAAAACACATGTATAATTCAAAATATTTATATATATGAGTAAATGCGTGTGATTATAAGCTCGCATTCATCACATAAACTATTCGGTTCTCTGGAACTTCTTTTCCTAACAAATGTAATTGCAAAGAGTTTGCTGGTTTGTATCCCCTTCAGTACTCCATCGATTATCGTGAATTTTTGCAAACAGTCTTCAGGGGTTCAGAATTCAATATATTGTACACATACCTTTCATTTAGAAAGTACAGTAAGATTTTCTATTGAAACCACAGAAAATTTTTAGGTTCAATGAATTTATTTCACATAAGAAAACACAATTATTACCTACAACCGTATCACAAGTCTCAATCCATAGCACAAGTCTTACAGTGCTTATTTTGAGCTACACTTTATATTATTTTTAGTATTACCTGAGCTACCAAAGTAGCTCAAATGAAAGAGTATTAGCTTGTGAGTATTAGCTAGCCAATTTCCTCACATTATCTATTAATTATTCATACACATGTCAAACACATCTTTAGTGTGCCGTGGGTACGGCATCCATAACAAAAAAAAAGGTTAATTTAATCGTGTTAATTCTAGACTAATACAGCTTAGATACTTAACGGAGATTACTGTTAATACAGGTTTTGGGGATATACGCAAAAACCTGTTCCAATAATGTATGCGATTTCCTACTAATAGATGCGATAGTAAAAAGTTTATCAATAATAACTTAATTACTACTCATGTTCCTTGACAAATTGTTGACCGTTTATTTTGGCGGTATTCAAAATTATAAGGCATTATGTGTGTAAGTGTTGGTGAAGCGGAAGAGGACGAATAAAATGCTTATCTCTGCGATCTTACAACATTGCAATTAAAACCTTTTTTTGTAGTTTTTTCCTGTGGAATAAAAAGGAGGCAGGGCAAAATTTATTATTTAATTGTTTGATTTATGAAGGCATTAGAGAGAGATATTTAGTCGGAATCCAGCTTGTTGTTGAAAAACAGATATTATCCGATATATTTCCGAATATTATGATTAGCAGACAGCTTAGGACAGGACAGGACTCATAAGGTACACTGTACTTGGACCAGTAGTAGTTTATACAGTTTAAAAGATTTTCTAAAATACACACGAGTTGATCAGTCAAAAGATATTTTTATTTTTTTATTTCATTGGTTTACTCTTGTAATTGATAATAAAACTAAGTTCTACTTAAAATTTAACACTTATTATAACAATGCGTACATGATCATGGTTTCTACTTTTCAGCAGCCGTGTTCGCAATGAGATTTGATTCTAACGACTGGCCGCTATTTAAAATAGAATTATTTATGGTCGTCGTTACTTTGGCATATTTGCTTATATGCCAAATCACACGGGCGTTCTGGGTTACTGGTGAGTCTAACACACAAAGTAGAATGACACTAGTTTGATTCATTAATAACAATAACATTTTAAATGAGTAATATACTAGTATAGTATGCTAGTATAGTATGCTAGTATAGTATGCTAGTATAGTATAATAATAGAGTATAATAGTATAGTACATTAATAAGACTTTTAGAAGTAGATTTCTATTGATCATAAATCGCCTATTTTAAAACGATTTTTTTCATGCTGGAGTTTTGTTGTTTTTTCAAATATCGATATTTATAAATATCGATCTATAGGCCGTGCTTACTACAATTGACGTACATGTTATGAAAAATTGAATCGGGGACTTGAAAAACCATGTATTTTTAGGTGAAGGATGGCTGTTTAACAATAAGATCATTTTATGTGTTTACTTCTAAAATTTCTTTCAGTACGATTTTATTATTAGAATCCGGAAGTTTTTTATGTCTCTTTTTAACTATTATCTTAATTTTATTTTATTTATATTATTATGATTTAATATTATTGTTTTAATATTACTAAAAGACGACAACTCTTAATAACTTAATAAATAACATAGAAAATCCGTTTAAAATTAAAAGAACACAAAGACAACTAATAAAGGAAATAGCACTTTAAGTATCTACTAAAAAGTGACAAATAATTATGAGTATTTTGATAATAAACTTAATATGTGATAACAATCTTTATTTATTAATTGAATACGAACTAGATGTCGCTGTACCGAAATGAATCTCGCTAACGTTTCGGTTCTACTACTACACATGTAGCTAACAGTTCTTAGCCTTCTTGAATGTTATTCTTAAGCTTTTAACTGACAACATAGTAACAAACACACACACACACACACACAAAGTATTTTCATAATATTAACACGAATGTATACTTACATATAAAAATTATTTAAGCAGGTTTTGAAGTTGGATGTTAAAAAAAGTTTGATGGATAATAATCATTATTATTTATTAATTATGTACTAAGATAGCTAAGTTTTTTCTTCTTTGTATTCGTTTTTTACTTGGTTAATCAACGTTTAATATAAGGTACAACTTAAAATCCAACAAAACATAATTTTACTAGAAAAACCTATTAAGTATTGCTTCTCTCTTCCACCAAAAAGTATTGACGACTCTGAAAAAGCAAAAATACTTCATACACAACCTCAGCCTTCACTGAAAACACTATTTTGAACATTCGACCTCATTTTCATATTTCGTGATACGTCGCTGTAACTGTATTTGCAAAAAAAGTCTCAATTTCATATCTTCACTATTAATTAACTAAATGATTTTGCAATATTTTCACCACTCGAATAGAATGTAACATGTCACACGGCTTTATACTTCGCTAGGCGTACTGACGGAAACGATAATTGAAATATTGATTCGCAGACTTGACCGATTAGTGTAGACATCGTTGGTGAAAGCGAGTTTAAGCTTATCGATAGCTAATCGTTATGACATTGACCGTGTATTACTTTGAGACTAAACAAATGCCGTTAAAATGGTTTGAGGCTAGAGAAACTAAGTGAAACCACAACTCAGGACCTTATAGCATGCTTGCGTTGGATCAAATTTTTACTTTAATAGTTAAATAATGAAATCATAAGGCGTTAAAATAATAAGGCAGTCGTAGTTGGTTGCTATGTCAGCTTCAATCCAGGTGGACAGAGTTCGACTATCGCTGATGAACTACGGACATAGATCCACTCGTGTTACGATTTAAGCATTTAGGAAATATTATTAATCCGTTTCAGGCATTGTTACCAATTACCATCCAAAAAAAAAAAAAAAACCGGCCAAGTGCAAGTCGGACTCGCACACCGAGGGTTCCGTACAAACCTATAGGTATACAAGTAAAAGTCAATTATTAAAAATGTTTTTATTATTTAATGTAACTAACAATTTACGATTTTAGGTATTTTTCCTTTATCTGTTGTCTGTTCACTGGAAAGTACCCTGTAGGTTTTGATTCCCTTCTTAGTGTCGAAAATTTGCGGCATAAACGGCTGTATCTCTTGATTGCGTTGGCTTAGAAGTTTGATTATTTTTCAGCTCCAAGGGACAGTAGACCTGAGTATTTGATATAAATTCCAGCTTGATACCTCCACGCGTTCCTGAGAAAAAGGGTCTTGACAGATAGACGGACGGACGGACAACAAAGTGATCCTATAAGGGTTCCGTTTTTTCCTTTTGAGGTACCCTAAAAAGAAACAATAATTAATAAGACAGCGTTAACGTTTGTACAATTGTAAATATTATTTGTTGAACATTGTTCGCGTGGAATTAGGCGATATCGCGCTGACTTAAGTTCCCGAAAAAAAATATACGTTCGGTTCTTTCCACGGGAATGTATATAAAAGAAAATTGTTTTACCGTATGATGGAAAGCCACTAATGAAATGTTTAACGTGGAAGAAGTGGAGGAGAACGCTGCTAATAATTATATTCTGTTAAAAAAGAAATTTGTAATTCCTAGGGTTCAAAATTATTTTCGTGACAGAACTTTACAGAAGCGTATACCATATCTTCTTAATTCGTTGCCCGAAACTATTAGATGTGAAACGGATAAAAATAAATTTAAAAAAACATTAAAAGATTATCTGATGACTACTATTTAACACAACAATTGTATCTTATTATCACCGCTAAATTTTCCTTCAGTTTGTTGTAATTCAGTCTAAATCCAATTATTGTGCACTTAACTTCACCTGATACAGTTATAGTTGTATTATATTATAATATATTTACATATTTTATTATACATAATTATAATTATAAGCTAAGAGACTAAAGATCCCTCAATCAAACCGACAAGTCGGTTTTGTGGGACTAAATTGTATCTTTTTGTATTTTCTTTGTATATGAAATAAATAAATAAAAAATAAAAATGATACCATACATCTTAGTATAGTTTTTATGCAGCGTTCACGGTGCGGCTATGGTTTTAGAAAGCAAAAAACAACTCGATATGTAGACCACTCACTAATGACCGGAGTGAGAAACGAAGCGAGTGATGCGGACGATAAATTAAAAAGTGTCACATTAACCAGTCTGTTGTGACAAGATGACATTGACACCGGTGTGATACTTCGGCGAGTTTTTGCATCGGATGATCGGTTTAATATCGACTTTGGAGAGCTGTTATCACCATTTCACTTTAAATACCGAGCAGAATATTAATATAAATCGAATGCAACTCGGCTGTTTTTGAGACTGGAGTGAATAGATTTTGTATAAAATATTCTCACACATAATTGAATTTATTACCGATATTTTCCTACCGATTCTTTTTTAAGTTTATTCTGAATAGGTATGATCCTTATCCCAATAAAATTAGGGACCTAGACAGGAGATTCAACGCAGAAGTCAGATTTTCCATCATGTACTCTGTAGATTTACTAGTGCTTTCCTCGGGCGGTGCCGTCGAAGTTTCGAAAGTGTGCGCAGAAAAGGTCACAAAACTGGTAAAAAAACGGCATAAAAATCGATAAATAAATCGGTTTTTACTGAGTCGTTTAATATCAATAAAAAAATTGAAATGAAAAGATTGCAACTTGGGGGCTATTCGAATTTAGAGTTTATTAGGTATAGGAATAGGTTTTTTTTTTAATGAAGATATTACTTTCATACCGCCCAAGCCGCCTAGCCCAAGTAAGATAACGGTTATTTTATTTTATTCTTACACCCTCGCGCACATAACACATTAATTTATATTAAATCCTGACGTTTTGATTCCTTTACAGGATCCGTGATCACAGGATGACTAAGGCAATGGTCGTCATATATTTTCTATCTACTTCATAAGTTCATACTACCTTCCTTACCTTCATAATATACCAACAAGGGAGTCGAAATGTCAGGATTAAAATATGCGCAAAAAACCCTGTATAATTTGTTTTATTTAAACTAGCTAACCCGGCCACGCGTTGCTGGTATAACCCGGCCACGCGTTGCTATGGTAACGTTAATTGATTATAAAAACTGTTATTCTTAAGCTTATGGTAACTATATATGGTAACAAACACACAAAGTATTATCATAATATAATGTACTGATTATGGTTATCTTTAGGATTTCAATCGATTGTACTGTCCTGCCTTTCGCATCGGCCCTAGTTTCGAGTCACGGCAGGGACAGATGTTTGAGTGCTGAATACGAGCATTCGTAGGTACTTTTTTATTTTTTTTTGTGCCCTTAGCGACGTGGGCACCCTCCGGACCGGGGGAGGGAGGTGGTGAATCCACCATGGATACATCTGGCGGCCGAGAGGTTATGGCAGACTCGTACTGACTGAACACCACCTGACTAAACACCATAGCCTAGGAAGGCAGTATAGGCTTCATCGAAGCGACCGCCTAGGGGGAACCCGACGTGTCGTAGAGCATTCGTAGCTGAGTGATGAGTATTTATACTGTATGTATCATATATGTATGACTATCCGTAACCGTAGCATCCATAACACAAACCTTACAATGCTTACTTATTAAGTCTTATATACGACAACTATATGTATACTTAGGAAATTCACACTTTTTTGCTTTTCCTATAATTCTTATATTAAAAGGATATTTAAAAAATATAGGCGGCAGAATCCGGTTACTCTGTCATCCGTTATCAACCGTATTAGTGTGAGATGAGCCATTACAGTAATTTTATGATGGGAAATTATTAATAACGCCTTATCTCGATCGGCTCGGCCAGTTACAAGGTAGAGATGATCTGATGACGCGCACACCGTTTTAAACCTAAGTGCTTCTTACTTCAATCATTTATATCTCTTTTTTGAGGTTATCGACCTCGGTGCCCGAGATGCGTGCTAAGACTTGGGAGTTCCTGGTTCGAATCTCAATCGGGTTAATGAGGAAAACCAATCGTTTATTATTTATTACCATTACTTATATTTATAAGTGAATATATTATAATAATATCTCTTAAATTCACACCAATTAGCCTAGCCCACAGTAAAACTGTAAGAGCTGTGGTTTGGATACTAGGTTAATAGATAGATATGTAATATTCAAAGAAATATATAATTAGGGTACAAATTTTCGTATTCATGTTTATTCATGAGGTTCATTTTGTTCAGGAGCTTCCGAAGTAGTTATAAATTTATGCTGTAAGTCCTTCACAAAATGAGATAAAGTCGTTCATAAAGTCTGTTAAAAATCGGTTGTTTGCAGTATTTAGGGTTTAAAACATGGCGATTCTTTAAGTATGTTATTGATTTGATAAACATTAAAAAAACACTTTTTGCACATTAAAAAAACACTATTGCCGGATAAAGGTCGTGTTTATTCTTGCTTTTTTTAAGTCCTAATGTTACAGTTCCTTTACAAGATCCTAGTCGGATAATAGTCAAGAGCAAAAACCTCCTTATTTCTGAACTGGTAGTAGAAGAAGAAGAAAACACATTACCTACAGTGTTAATGATTTCCTGAATGGTACCTAATATAAATTGTGAAATGTAACATTATAATCGAATTTTAATATTTTTATATTCTGACATTAATTAAAATGTGTCAATTAATTTAATTATATATCATTAGCGAAATCTTTGCACCTCGAAACATTCGACAGAATATGAGAGAAAAATATTTTTAACAACTTTTCTTGTTTACCATATTTTTTGAAAACAAAAGAATTATCATTATCAATAAGTAAATAAAATAAACAATTATAAATTAAAAAATTAACACTTAGGAGATTTCAAGAATCAGTATCAGTTCACAAGAAGTTTCTCTAATGCAAATTTTTTTTCGTGATTCGTAATGACGTAATGAGTTGTCGTTTTTAAAATTAGTTTACGTTCCTGTTTTGTAAGAAACTCTGTTAAAATATATCACCGTTCATATCTCATATAACTTTTGTAAGTTCATTTCTCAGTAGACCTCCACACTTATCGACATATCTGCAATAATTTCTAATGTAACGTAACGAAAGATAAAGTATTTTCAACATTCACATCACCTGAAAAAATAAAACGCAGAAAAACGTGCGTTTTGTTACGAATATTGTTGTCGTATGTGCTGCCAAATTACTAACCTTGACTCGGACTTGAACCCGTTTACCCAGTTCTATACGACATCGTATATAAAATAAAACATGATTCATACTCTCAAAGACGGTCTGATATATCTACCAATGATTCGATGAAAAATGATCATGTTTTTAATTGTACGGCAATTAATGATGAAATATCAATTAAGGACGCAAAGAACGCTTCTTTAAAAAAGTTTAACTCACTGGCACAGATTATATACATACACATACCAAAAAGAATAGCAAACTACTTTTTCTTTTTTTACTAAAACTTCATAGATACTTTGACCCATATGGTATTGTTAAAAAAATTCAATAGCCTACAGGGACTTTTTGGCGGGAGCGGGAAGCGTCACGTTACTCGTTTTGTTTCTCTTGTTAAAATTTATGTTGCTGTGGATATTAGTGTGTAATAATGGTCGATTATTAACCACTAAGTGTTTTTGAACATACAAGAGTGTTACCAAGTGTAACAAAGCAGCGGAAGTTGTCTTTTCCTGCTCTTTCAAGAAGTCCACGGGGAGGTTTCAGTAAAACCCCACACATTTAATGAAACCTAGGGGAGGGAAATTTTACTGTTCAGTCATCATCATGAAATTAAGAAAAGAAGTTACTTAGGATCTGGCAATTATACTTACTTGACACTGGCTAAATGCACAAATCGTACAAGCCACAAATAAAGAAAAAGAAAGAAATAGCCTACAGGTTATACACATTACGCGTCACCAAACGTCAATGTGTATAGCTAGATTTGCTGTCCCCCCCAAAAGGCTTTAGTAGAAACAGGTAACATATTTAAAGAAAATTTTACTAGAATAAAATCTACTTGTCTCAGGAGAAAGGCGGGACTCGAATCCACAGCCTCTCGCTATCTGGGCGAGTGCTCTTCCAACTTCTATTGCAGCTACTAAGATTTTGACAGACCCGTTGAATTTTCAGTGTTACTATAGCTCAATACCACTAACATACCTTTCTTTAAGACTTGGGAAAACGACTTCACAGGTATTCGAACTGGCTGGATACCAGCCACGAGGAGACTGCGTGGTTATGTGGTGTGTCTAAAATCAAACGGTGTTCCGCCTACCGCAAGTGCAATTTAGGGGTTTTCAAGTCACGAGGAAGTTATCTTCCAGGCAAGCGCGTCACATCCTAGATCGCATCGTCGATTACCATCAGGCGAGAAAGCGATCAAGCATTTTCCTATTGCGGACTTAAAAAAAAGTTCGGCGAACCACGGGAATTACTAATGCTACCGCGGTCCTCGCCGGTCGATCCAGTGGTGGGACCTCAGCTCGTGGAGCTGTATAGCTTTCTCCTACAATGTGGGCGAGCCGAAACACAAAACTCGCCCTACAACCACAAATACCATGTGATGGGCAAGAGAACTTAGGTAATTACTTACATACAACATCGAATGTAATTAGTATATTTTTTTGCCAGATTTTTAAATTTAAAGCATTGTTACTACCAAAAAAAAATTATTTACTACTCATGGGTGACAATCAAATTATGGACAAAGTTTGAATAAAGGACATATAATTAGTGTCAGAATCAATGGCTATTGTTTTCAACGGGGGCGGACTGTTACAATAGCTTCACGCAGCACACCAGTACACATCGGAATTTAGGTTTAAGACTTTTGCGTATCGATTATTTGATTAAGGAAATGGCATTAGGATTGTATAAATTGCTGACTTTGCCCTTATACGCAGCTGTTAGAAGATATATAAGGTTTGGATAATAAACTCGGACAATTTCTCTCGTAAACGTGTAAGGGAATAGTTACTTACACGCATTAGTAAGGAAGGTACGTATAAGGCTTTTGCAATGCTCAGATAGCATTAAACTGTTTTAGAGTGTAAAGACGCACTGTAGCTTGCTAGACGAAGAGTAGAACTGAAAATTGTATTTTTATAACATATTTATTGTTTTGCTTAAGCGTTTTTATACATTGGACACTTTTTTATAAAATCAGGATAATTAAACGCAATTAAGAATGTCGTTCATTTTCAAAGTTTGTTTATATGTAGAAAAATAACTAGGAATTTTTAAGGTTATGCCATTTTAGTTCTAAGAGTCAGATATGATGTTTAAAATGCCCATAGTAATATTAGGCCTTTGCCAAATAGCTTTACAATTGAGCCGACTATATAATTCCAATCACATGTTTCCTGTAGATTCTTGTATCCACAAATTGTCTTTATTGTCTGTTTTGTTTGAATCTCTGCCAATTTCGACGTGTGAAGTACGGTGAAGGTTAGTAAGTCGATACGATTGAGTAATTCTTTAAAAGCGATGCTTTTAACAGACAGTCAGACATACCTGATACGTTTTCAGGTTTTACGTCACTTGATGGCGGGGGAATCGTGAATGGGCTCTGTTTGTCAAGTTATTTTGAGGGTATGACGATAATCTGAATAAGAATTTTTTGTTGAAATTGTTTGAATAAGAAATGACAAAAGATCAAGTTTTAGGATATTCTAACACTATATAACCAAATACCCCTTTTGCTATATATAAATAAAAAAAATATATGCTATGGCTGTGTGTCGAATCCCTAAGATCTACAGATTTGATAATGTAAAAATAATTAAGACTTTTTGGCGGGTCTCTTTGGTTTTATTATTCTGGTTAAAATTTGTGTTGTTGTACATATTAGTGCGTAATAATCTTGGATTATTAACCACCAAATGCTTGCGAACATGCAATAGTGTTGGCAAGTGAAACAAAGCAGCGGAAATTCTTCTTTAGTTCTCTCAAGTCTACAGGGAGGTTTCAGTATAACCCCACACTTTTACTGAAACCTAGGGAAAGGTAAATTTCACTGTTCATTCATCATTGCTTGATCATCTATCATTCATAGATCGCCTCTCATCATTATTCATCATCATCTAATGAAAATAATAACTAAAGACTAGTCTGTATAGGCTTTGTAACAAAAGAAAATTATGTCAGGCAATCTATCTGTCACTATGGCGGTCTTTTACTGAGATCTGCCCCCGCTTTGCCAAGCATGGAGAGTGAGGAGAGACAGAAATCGACTCTTTGGAAAGGCTTTCAGCAGTAGATGTCTTTCGGCTGAGATGAGGTTTTTTTATATTACAAAATACCAGCTGACCCGACTACGCATTGCTGTGGTGTGCTCAGTTATCATAATTTGCAATATGTTTCTATTAAATATTAGAATAAAACCTACCCTATGTCGTGAGTTGGAAGAAATCCAGCCAAATGAAAAACATTATAAAAATCGGTTGAGTAACTTCGAAGTTCATTGCGGTCAAACACTGTGACACTTTATCAAGTTTCTTCACAATCTGATCAATGGTTTAGGAACGCATTGGGATCAAGTATACAAACATTGATTTAAATTTATATAGATAAGTGAATAATTAGCAGCATTAATAGTAATATTCTTTTCATCATGATTTACTATAAAATAAAATAACCATCCAAAACTCCAGCGGGATACGTAAAAAAAAGACTGAAATGCAAATGACTCGACGACTAAACAGGCCATTGTGACCGCATAAAAATAAAGACAGCACTTTAATATTCATAACACCATACACACAACAAAAGGTATAATAAGGTGCATTCATTGCAGCATTACCAATGCGACCCGCGAATCCATCATTATGTATTCTTAGCGACGACGCATGCTTTGAAATGTCCTTGTAAGTACAGATAGCAAAATTTTAAAACAAATCTAAAAAACAAAATACAACTCTTAAAACTGGATCTTAAGATCCAAATTTGAATTCCTCAAAAGCAATAACAGTTGCAGATGCTATCGTAGTGTTTCTTGAAATAAAAACCTTTAATATCTGTACTTTAAGGTCTGTATTAGAGTCCGCAAATATTCTGAAAGCAATGGAATACCCGGTTATGCATGACAAGCCTGTCATAACAGAGCAATTTTGTCTTAAATACTTAATGGTTTTACTAGTTGTTGTATTCAAATAGGTTCAGACACTTGGATGATTGATTTTGTAAAAAGCCTTAACCAAGTCTTTGAAGTCTTAAAGAAAGGGTACCTTTCAGGTCTGACTGCAATGCAAAATTATGAACTGCTGACTGATGTTCCAGACAATTTATTGATTGCCATATTTTTTATATTATATTAATTACCGATGTTACGATCGTTACTGACGAGCACTCAGAAACAGGTTATATTTTGAGGATTACACCTTTTTTATTTGTGACACTATATTTCATTCTCTTAGTTCCCATATCTTTATAGCTTCGCATGTAAACATCATGCTTTGCTATACGAACTGTCTACGTTCCTTAATTGACATCCCAGACTCAGTCATTACCATCCACCCTTTTTCCAAGAATCTTTTTTTATTTTTTGGAACACGAAATAAACCTTACGCCCTTTACACCAAAGGTAGGTTTTAGATCAACCAAACTTTGAAAACAAAACTCTCATAGGAAAAGGTGACACAAGAATTTACGCTTTAATTCTAGGTGCAAAGGTAGCGGTTCGCTTGTACGTGAACATAATTTGGGAGCCCTACGTGCCTAACAGTTGGTGTCTGATGCTTTTGTTTCCTGTAGTGTGGAAGGACTCCTTTAGAATGATGCTTTGTTTAGACACTTCTGGAAAATAGCAAAGCCAGCTCAGGATAGTAAGAACTGCTAGAGGCAGACTAAATATCCCAGAATATAACTTAAAATTCAATAAGAGATTTAGCAACGAGGTGAGCCAACGAAGTTACAGAGTAAGCTGAAAGTGAAAGTACCCTCATTATAAAATAATTGATCCCATTCGATACGCAATTGACCTGTGAAGTTCTAGCTTTGTCTAAATAAGGTTTGATGTTACACCACGAAACATATAAAATGTGAGAAATTTGAAACAATACAGGTAAAATCCGGAAGGCACGGCTCATCGGTCTAATGACCACTGTTTTTCTAAAAACCAGTATAAGTTGGTATATGGGTTTGCTTCTGAGTCATCCCGTCTTAAACGCTTTTATAGTTGAGCGGGAGGAAGTGGAGCTCTAATGGATTTGGACAGCAAATCCACGCGAGTCGACCATTTTCTTGAGTCGTGATTACATTTTAACCTGTGGGAACATCTATAAATTGTGTGCGGTGTAGTTGATAAGACATCGATGTAAGATGATATTTTTTTGGACGTTTGTTTTTATGTTGGCTTACTATTTAAGCTCCTCAATTAATTTATTTTAATTACACAACATCGAAACCTCAAATCTATTATTGATTTAGTCATGAACCATCTGAATAATATTTATAGTTGTTATAGTCTTATCAATTCTAGAGAATTAGGATTTTAGGACTACAATATTGCTATACAATAAGCTATATTCCATGTAACCAAGTAATTGATACTTTTTCTGTCTAATTGGTCAAAGAGGAGAGTTGTTAACTTTCCTTCAACTCTACATTATCATCCAACATCTATTTTCGATTCTCAATTAATACTGCAATACCATAATCAGCTCGTTCTACGGTGGCACAAGCCCAGCATCTTTTATACCAGACACCAGATATGTGGTGGTAACTTGACAGTACAAAGATGAATATTTGAATCACCTGCCTTTTGTTCATTACAAAGTTGATTATGATTGCTCACAACACAAAAAATATCTGTTATTTACTCATTTAACAAAATATTTGTGGAAAAGCTAAGGTTAACAGACTGCAAGTTGTACGAGTCTCATAGTGTGTCTAAGTCTAGTACTTTTGCAACGCCAAAATTAATTTCGTTCATTGATCGCACCCACTAATTCATTCACAAGAAAAGCCTGTACCCGAGCATTATAAATGTTAATGGAATAATATTGATTGAACAAAGACATTGTTCACATACAAGATCCTGAGCGCTTTTAAAATATTTCAGTATTATCACATAACTGCACTTACTTACTACTTACTTAAGAACGCTGAGCCGTAAAATTTATAGGGGATTAAAGCTGATAAAAATCAAGCTTCATTATCTTGTTTCATAAATAGCTTTGTGTTCGCTTGCAGTAAATAAGCTAATGCCAATGTTTTCTTTCTTCATCATGTCATGTGACGAGGCATTTTCCGAACTAGCTCATCCTTTATTTGTATTTTTTTAGCCTTCCAGAATGTAATGTGGTCAAAAATATGTAATAATAGGAAATTATGACGTAATTGTACACCACTGACATTTATAACAAAATATATAAATTTCTAAAGATCAGGAATATGACTAGATTATCTTTTAACTTGTGCCACGCGATAGCTTGTGAGTATACGAGCCAATGACCCTCGTGGGTTTGATGAAATGCATCCGAACAAATTGATGACAAAATGGTAACCAGACGCCTATGAACTCAAGTGTTATATATGAAGGTGCATGTTTGGTTTCTCAATCGGATCGACTTTTGAGTCATGCGGTTTGATACTGTATGCTGTATTGCTGTCTTCAATCAGAAAGGGCGTTAAGAGATCCGATTTCAAGTTCAACATACTTACGAAAATAAGGTTATGTTAGAATACAAGCAATGTTAATATTTTTCATGTGTGTTGACACCACTACGTCCCATGTATTATACCTAATCTGTGTTATAGAGTTGTAACTCTGTTCTGCTACCGGCTTGTAACTGTAACGCAACCTTTTTTTGCTTCTTAAAATAAAACAACTTTTATTTATTTGAACAGTTTCTCTCATTTAAATAACTTCAGTTATTGAATTGCCTGTATAACCTACTCATGCCATTGGAATAATTTAATTTACATTGCAGATAAGGTTAGGTTAGTTATTTTTTATCTATAACCAGCGAGCAAGCTATATCAATTATGCCAAAAATGTATGTGCCAATAATAAATAGGGCGAAATACAATTCAGCGATCTAATAGATACCTTTTCTTGCTCAAAGTTTTTAATTAGTAATACCAGATGTAGATTCATGTCACGAGCGTAGTAAGTGAAAATAATGATAAATCTTACATTCACACCTAAGCCTAGCCCAAAGTAAGCACTGTAAGGCTTGTGTTATGGATACTTGGGTAAAGGATAGACATACATATATGATACACAGATATGTAATTTTTTTTTATATAAAAATGTGACCTCTACCTAACTCAGCAACAAAAAACGTGATTGTATGTGTAATATTAATACTATTTTTTTCAATATTAACAATACCACAAACACATTAATATTCTCATACAGATATATAATATACTAGCTGTTGCCCGCGACTTCGTCCGCGTGTATTTGATTTTATCACGCGGTTAACTGATATACAGCAAAAAATAAATAAAACAAAAATACAAAGTTTGGATTAATGCGTAAATTGTAGTTAAAAATAAAATGTGAACAATTCGACACAGATTATTTTCCAACTTAACCTGGCCGCTGATTGAACCCGGATCCCTGCAGGCCTCAGAGTAAACAGGACTGGAGTAGCCATTAGTCAATATCTCGTACATATTTTTCTGCCATTTTTTGCGGGGGGTGAGGTTACTACTACATTCAATGCCAGCACACAGGAACAAAAACTCTTTGCGTGTTTACAAACGCACACATGCATAATACGACAAACATATTTAAAATACACGCACACGTGCTTAAAATAGTGTGTTAACTTTCTATTCAAACACACTAATGTCATTGTGTGAGAAGTGACATGACATAGCACGAGAATATCGATATCGATAAATCAGTTTCGTTCAATGAATGAATTTATTAACTTTGCGTTAGTATTCCTACAAATACAAATTGAAACTTGATAGTTTATTGCATTTAAAAGATATTTACAATAGGTGTTATTATATATATAGAATTCACTGTGGACCCCTTTGCGTATACCCATAATGGAAAGGAGGAACTCTGAAACATTATTTTTAACAAAGCGATAGTGAATATAGTTATATTTCTCAGATTTTTACTTTGACCGATTGATTATTTGTATTTTTTTGCGATTTGCTTACATCACTTTTTGCAGGTATTTCCATTTCAACTTATTTTTTAACCTAAAATTAATACATTTAAATGTAATAAACTAAAACTGTTAAAATATTACATGTTTATATCTATTTGAAGCATAACTAGTTATATAATAAACTAAGAGGATCATTCAAGAATAACGTTGGCACAGCATGGGCAACTAATCTTCTTCTATTGTTAGATAATTTTTGAAACTGAGACGGCTCAATATGTATGGAACATATAGTACTTGTTCTTGAAGATGCCCAAGATGCCCTATTACCTATTACAAGCATGAATCCATTTTTTTCGTATGCTGTATTCTTTAGGAAAACTGAATATGAAAAATTAGATGTTTCCGGGCATATCAAAGCTTAAAGTATAAATACCAACAATTAGTATACCGCCTAGGGGCAGAGTATATTTGCCTGAACTACACATACCGATCATTTCTAATTTTAATACTGCAA
The DNA here is from genome assembly GCA_927399485.1 of Calamotropha paludella. Classification (NCBI taxonomy): domain Eukaryota; kingdom Metazoa; phylum Arthropoda; class Insecta; order Lepidoptera; family Crambidae; genus Calamotropha; species Calamotropha paludella. The sequence goes on along the minus strand of OV656823.1, from coordinate 4,638,891 downwards.
TACTATCTTCCAATAGCTTTCATTTATGTACAAATGACTTTTGGTACCACATACCTTACTCCTAGTATCTTGAAGTATTGCAGTTGGACAAGCCGGTTTTTAAAAGGAGCTATAAATGCTACAATATTAATAAAAAACTTAACTTAAATGTTGACGATGACATTTAGCTATTACTATACTAAAATGTCATCAAAATCCGTCGCGTAGTTTTTGGGTGATGCGTGCTCAAACATACATACAGACAGACAAAATGTTCAAAAATTAGTGATTTCGCTTCCTCTACTCTCATTACTAGCCATTTGGTTTAAGGTGGACTTGACCTGTTTTATTCTATATCTTTACAGTTTTATTCTCGTATGTATAATATCGCAGGTAAATAGTATAATTCCGCACTTTACATACGGCGTCATCAGTTCAAAATCACATACCTTATTCTTATTTGAAATCATCATTAATACCTGGTAATAATTACTGAAACAAACTGTAATTTATCTAAGCTGTGTTTTATTATCGTTAAGAAAAAGAACTAAGAAAAGGGTATGTGTTTTTTAAACTGATGACGCCGAATGTAAACTGCGGAATTATACAATTTCCCTGCGACATACAGATTTAAATTAAAAATACATATTTCCAATTTAAGTATGATACTTGCATTCATTCATTCATTACTCACTCGTAAAATCACAATATCGATGAAGTTGACATCACTATTGTGCAAATTAATATTGTACAAATTAATAAGGGTTGCTGATTACAAAATAAAAACAATTTGTCCTGTGGCTCGAAAAAAAATTTTGATTTCTCGTAAATGATCGGGTGTGCTGGTTAGACGATGGTACCCTTTTAACCGTGTCTTTTTTATGAAGTCAGGGACACTGGAAGTATATACAGCATTAGTACTCTTAATGTTTATGAGCGCCGCCCAGCATGAATAAAAGGACAAATAGTTTGATTATTATTTTAATTAATTATTTTATTTATTATTTTATATTTCCATGTTGTGTGGCAAAGAATAGGCTTCAAGCAGCCGCAAAAGTGTAGGTATGTACTTAATACTAAACTAAAAATAAACACGCAACGTACATTGTTAAAACGAAATTATAATTGGTAATTAATTAATACAAAATTACAGTTATTTATTACCAACAAACTTTTTCTAATTTTTGTCTTAATTAATTGAAATGCGATAATGGTCAACCCTAGGTAGTCTCGTGGGGAGTGCAGGCGTGACGTCATCAAACGAACTTTGAGCGCGAAATTTGAAATTGTAGTCTGCTAAAACATGAAATTATGAATTAAATAATAAGCAAAACCTAAAAATTATGCTTACAAATGAAAGGTGACACCATCTTTTTGCATACTAGATATTTTCGATTTTTTTTTACAGTAGAAAACAGCACAGGCAGGCATTTTCGTGGGAGCTCTGCACGGTAAGACGTTCTGATTATTGTGGTTTTAAAATGGCGGCTCAACTAGTTTTATATAACGCACAGGATTCCGATGCTTGTGCATTTGGCAGAGGGGTAATGTTAGGCAAAGGCTACTCCAGTCCTGTTTACTCTGAGCTGCAGGCCAAAGGCACTTGCGGTACCATAAATGACCACTGTGCCACAGAGGTTGTTTGATAAAAGCGGCCAAGTGCGAGTCGGACTCGCGCACGAAGGGTTCCGTACCGTATGTAGCTAGTACCTCATAATGCCTCTTTATAGACAACGTGCGATGTGGTTTGGTTCGAAACATAAACAAACAGTTTGTTTGGTTGACTTACACTGGACAAAGCGACATAGAGCTGACCGTGTGAGAAACAGCCGACGCTGAGGTCCAGGCCGGCAACACGTAGCATCTGCCCTTGGGCTTTGTTTATAGTCATTGCATAACACAAACTCACCGGGAACTGTACACGTTTGAAATGAAATGTGTAATTATTGGGAATCAGAGGAATTCGCGGTATAAAAATTCTTTCACCGACGCCACATCCCGCCAAAATCTCCGCTTCTATTATGTTACGCTGCAGAGAAGTAACTTTCAGTCTTGTCCGTTGCATAACTTTAGGGGACCTAAATTTCTCAACAAAATAATTGGGATGTCAGTTTTTTAATTAATCTTGTGTGCTGGAAGTCCAGGAGCGTTCAGGGAATTAAGTAATTCAACGGGATATTTGGTAGCGTCATCTTGCTCCATTACTCCGTTAATAGAAGTATACTCAACTACTTCTCCTTCAACATTGTTGAGTATATCCAAGTGGATTCTTGCGGCTTGTTCATTTCGCGGAGTCAAAATTGCTCTTTCGCAAGTTCTCATTATGTTATTTGATTTTGTTCACCATACACGAATGAGATAAGTTCTTTAATTGAATCAACAGTGTGGTAGAGATTTTCAGATAAAACAATTTGCCCTTCTTCTTCCGGATATGTCCCTTCGCCAATTTTTAGCAATAAATCAGAAAATTCCTGCGCATTTGTGTTCGCGCCCTCATGTTCACTGTTAAGTGCATTCTTGTGACGTGTCGCCAAAGGCTTGAGCTCTTTAAGCATGCTCTTATCTCATCGGTTTTTGTTCCCCGTGGTACTACTGGCAAAGTTTGTCTAAAATCCCCACAAAACATCATCGTTACGCTACCCATAGGTTCTGGCGTCATTTTGACGGATACCTCTGACAGTTCTATTAACTGCTTCTACTGCTTTTCGGTGTGCCATATTGCACTCGTCCCAGATAATTAAACAGCAATCGCGTAAAACCTTTGCTTTATGACTGCTTCTAGTGAAACCACATACAGCATGTTCACTTATGTCCAAATCTATGGGGATTTTAAACATCGTATGAGCAATTTTACCGCCGGGTTACAAAGTGGCTGCTATTCCAGACGACGCCACAGCAAGAGCTAGTTTGGCTTAAGCTCGTAATTGTGCCAAGATTATCTTAGTGAGAAAGGTTTTTCCCGTCCCACCGCTCCGGGTGCATCTAGACTTATAATTTCTCCTATAGCATTGTCAATACTGTACAGTAAGACTGTGGACTCCGGTTCGTAAAGTTTCAGCTAGTTCAGCTGGATCATAATTTATTTCCGCAGCGTATTCTCTATTAATACGTTCCCCTTCTATGGTCGGCGCAGGCAAACCATACTGTGGAAGAGAATCACCACCCATTGATGTAACTAAATCTTGTAAATCTAAGGCTAAAGTCACCGTCCATATTTTGTCTTATATTCCTAAAGACCACAAAATACCAATAATACAGCAAATAAATGACGCAAGCGGTGTGGACTATCACTGACGCATTCATTGGCTAAGGCGCTGAATCCCGTCACTTTTATAGGATTCATATTTAATTCGAGCGGTAATATAAAGTATCAGCATAAGGTAAGTACATAAGTTGTGTGTATTAAGATGTCCAAGATTTTTTTACTATCCCACGGGAACCCTTTAATTTTCCGGGATAAAAAGTATCTAAGATGTTGACCAGGAATATAAGGTATCGCCATGCAAAATTTCATTGAAATCGGTCCTGCCATTTCGGAGATTAGCCCGTACAAACAGACAAACAGACTAACAGACTAACAGACAAACAGACAGAGAAACAAAAAATTAAAAAAAAACATTTTTTGGTAATTTCCCTCTTTTTACATCCCCCTGACTTGGTTTTAAGCATTTTTTTTCTACGTACAGAAATTCGACCTCTACAGTTTTATTATAAGTATAGATATAGATTATATAGAGTGGGTTCACGTCTGTACATCGGCGAGGATTGAACTCGGTCCGCTTGAATTAAAGCTACCGCTACGGCCACAATTATCTAAAACCATATGGTATCTAAAGAACTAAATTTAAATCATGCTAATACAATAAATTTCATATTGGTATAATTCCCAATATTCCTATAAGTATAATTCCCAATGTCAGTAAACAATTAAGGAACTAACACTTTAATAAATCAAAAGCAAGCTTTTATTGTATCGCCTGTCATTAAAGTATCAAGAATAATAGGAATACTTTACAAATCATAAGATAATAATTATAGCTCGACTGATGTATTAACATCGTTGTGAGTCGTTAATTGCAAGTGAGAGGGACACAAGGCCGTTCAGTTTGCTGTGAACTTTGAGGTCTGTTTATGGAGAATTATATTAATTATATCTTTACATACAACGCTTTCATATTTGACGACTTAGCTATGGAAGCAGGTGCGGTCGTTGTACTTATGCTATGCGTGATCGCTCTAATGATATTATTTTTTATGCAGGGTCAGTTTAAACTATCATTTCTAACGTGAACTTTAATCACACAACAGAGAAGTATTAAAAACGGTTCTTACCGTATTTTAAATATTGTGAACCGACGATGTAGCTCCGGTAGGCGGAGTTACATATGCACAACATTTAAACGCATCACTGAACAAAGGAGTACGCATACACTCAAATATGCACACTAATTATAGCGATGAATTACAAGACTCATATGGTAATATCAATCAAGCGCGCAAGCATTGCTTGCTCGCCTTAAACTGTCTAATATTGTTAGTATACATGGCACGTAGTGTATAATTTAGGACGATACATAATTACTATTGTTTTTTTCTTTCAATTACTTAATACAAAACAGATCTCACGACATACGTTATATTTTGTTAACTTATTAATGAAATGGAATTCCTCCTTTAGTTAAAGTGGAGGTTTTAGTACCAAATTTCTTTATGACATAATAGGGGCATTTGAAATAGTTTTCTCCGCAGCTCTTCACTCCCAAGTCTACGGCGGAAGACTGAGCGATGTTTTATTAAAATATATATATTCTGTAACGTTTTCTTGTCTCACATTCTGAACGTTCACAAAGTCGTTCTATTTCTCCGTTCTACGACTCCTATAGTTTCAAATCAGTCTGATGAATGTGGGAACGCGTTGGGAACAAACAAACACATAAATAAAATTCAATTAATGATTTACTATCGTTTTTTCAAAATTTCAACTGTACAACTTAATTTTTTTAATTCATTTAAATACCAGAACAGGAACGGCATGTTCAAACGATAAATCATTTGAAAAAGAAATAGTAGAAAAAAATGTATTCTTCTCACTAGTTATTCTCAGGCAGGTTATCACAGTTAACTTGAGGACTTTTTCTAGTATTTTAGTTTTCCAATCATTTATCATAACAAAAAAAATTATAAAATCACTAGCTGACCCGGCCACACGTCGCTGTGGCTCATTTTTTTTTACTTATGAATAAAATTAAACTTATCCTATGTCCTAAGTTGAAACAAATCCAGCAAAATCATCAAAATCGGTCGAATAGTTTCGGAGTTCATTGCTGTGACACGTAATTTTTATATAAAACTAGCTGACCCAGCCACGCGTTGCTGTGTTATAAATTAAAATGAAACCTATCCTATCTTTTAAGTTAGATCAAATAACAGATAGTTACGAAGTTTGATCAAAATCGGTTAAGTAGTTTAGGAGTCCATCACAGACAAACAACGTGACACGTAATTTATATATATTAAGATAAGATATAGATAGATTAAAGCATATCCATGTTATATATTTCATAGGCAAGAAAAATCAATCTTTCTACTCTAATCTCTGGTTATGACTTACCGGAAACATTATGTGATTCCCAACAATATTCCCGTCAGTTCACTTAATCGAAGGCGTTGCAAGGATGTCAGTTCGCAACAACACCTAATTCCAATCGTCTACTCCGAGTGGTCGAGATACAGATTACAACCTACCTTTGATTAGTTAATTATTGTTGTAGTATCGCTACCGAGTGGTTCGTTACGTCACTTTTGAATTATACAACCTGTCTCGCCCATAGCATAGTTAAATAGACATCAGTGTGTCAGCTTCTGTAATTTACTTGTCATCTAAGCATAGTGTATGTTAAATTTATATTAGATCCTTACCTAGAAAAAAAACCGGCTTTTAATACACTATTATGCCCATAGCTCCTGTAAAAATATGGCAAACAATACATTGATAGCAAAAAAATATGTCAACCGTTTTCGGTCGATTAAAATTCGGAAAAGTAATCGGATCCTAACGCCTGCAGATGTGTCAACTAAAGTTTCTTCTGAAGCACTAAGAAACTCGTGATAACTATTGGTCATCATCTGATGAACTGCCTTTTAAGCATGCGCATCAGCAGCGAGTTTCTTTTTATTCCTAATAGCAATCTTTTGCACGTCTAATGCTTTCGTATCGATGCAGATACCGATTCAAGCTCGAGACTGAATTTATGCAGGTAATCAATGGCAGAACTTTGAATGCTAAACATTACCTGCGTTTGACTCGCGTAAATATCGCGTTTGTATCGATATAAGCGCGTGTCGACACGTTTAAAAAACGTGGTGTGCTGTTAACCACTTCGCGAAACATTTCCTAACACACTCACTCTCTCTTAACTGTGACATATATCTTTAGATTTAGTAATACACGGAGACTGTAGAATTTCTAATATTTATATGTTGGCTTCTGTTACGCTTATAAACGGGCGATAGGCGCCGCAATACATTAAAATAGACGGGTATACAACAGAATGAATGTAAAATCTGATGCGAGGAAGTGATTAGGGTTGTCACGCATTACTTTAAAACAAATGCTGTATTTGTATTTTCTAGCGTTCTTAACGATAAAATACGGCTAAAACGTGGGGATTTTATTCCCATTTTTTAAGGCACATTCATTAGCATGTTAACAAATACAAAAATTAACAGATTTCTCCATACGATTTTCAGATTTAATTGATTTTTTTTTTCAGTTTGTGATAGATTGTTGTATATCATTTCAACCGCTTTAAAGACCCGATTCAATGAAATTTCGTTTTAAAATGGAACCCTTAAGTTTAAACGTGTATACTGTTATGTTCCCGTTCGGCCTGGAGTCTTCGTGAAATAAAAACCAGTTGATGCTTCCAAGTAGTTAGTTTAGTAATCACTGTATCAATCTGGCTTACATTTAGACTAATTGGAGAGAAGGTGTTATGTGAATCAAATAGCGTCGCGAACCGGTAAATGATTTTGATGAGTGCCTGAGGCGAGTGTTGGATGTAGAAGCGTGTTGGTCCCGAGGGATTTGGAACTTTTATTGCAAGGTGTAAACATGTGGCTATCTACACGTGTTGCTAAAGTGCGAATGCTCCGCGACAAATAGGATGATATCTGGTGACCCGTAGGTCATCCGGTGTTCTAATGGTTTGTTATATCTAAATGGCTAGCGATAATGAGTTTTAATTATTATTTCTAATTATTCATGGTGGCTAGTTGGGTGGCCATGTAATACGCAAATATGATGAAGGTTAAAAGGTCCCATAATTAATTTAGAGAAAAACATCATGTGATCGTATGGGTCATATGATGGTGGCTTGATGTGTAAATGGTGACGCAATAAGTGGAAAAATACGAGAGTAATTGTTATGGTATATGACAAATAGTTATGGTATTTAACAATACCTACTGTTTACAGTTGACATTCGTGTATTAAACGTTTAAAGCTTATCTTCTTATTTTTTTGTTAAGTTGATACATGAAAGCATAAGACATAGTTTAAACATCAATAAAGATATATAAAATATTAAGGTCACCGAACTTATTTTTCTGCATATTCACAGTGTCAATTCATGTAATATTAGTTAAAATTTAAATAAAATAATAATTAAAGTTAATTAGTAAATTGAGGCAGCCCTATCACCAAAGTTTTACGTGTCTGCCGAACGACTGTTTCGTTTTGGGCCTAAAAATAACGCCACCTGGCGGCTTGAAGCGTAAACATGCCCGTTGGATGAATGAGAAGCGGAACACGGATGTATTTTGATTTCAAAATAGCGTTAATTTCAAATACCTTTTAAGAAAAATAATACTAAGAAAAATAAAAAAAGAATTTAATAGCAAGTAACGGTTAAAAATATAGTTCCAAATGCAATGCGAAAATGGCTGTACTACACAGTCATCTTTGCCTTTTTGATAATATAATTCAACCGCTCTTTGATATATTGAATAGTAACACTAATGTATTATTCAGAAACTTTAGTTCTGTTAAAAAAAATCAAAATATTAATAAACTTCAAAAATGGGCATCCTTAATAACTGCATATTGTGACATTCACAGTCAGTGACACTCAAACTATTAAAAACAAAAGCTGGCGAAGTATCATTGGCCTAAGTTCATTGACATACACTAGGAACAAATAAAGGGAGAGCGCGCCCTTCCGCCAGAATGCGCGCGCGCATACGACTCTTTGATCTTCAGAGATAACACAGACATAGCGACATCTGTTGTTGATGAGCTTTAACCGGCGTTTGTTTATACGTAATTATCATGTTGGGTTCGAACCATTACTAGACGCAAACCTTTTTTAACAGCATAATAAGTTTATTATTTATGTATACAAAATTAAATAACGAGGCTTTACGTCTTTGTAATTTGTTAAATACAAACTTAATACATTTACATGAAATGGCATTGAGTTTTTTTTCCACTAAGATAGCAATCATGCACACTATCAACCTGATGACTGCTTGTATCATCAAGGGTAGTGCTGACAGATGGCGCTAGTTCCACGTTTCAAAAACGTCTAGTTAATATGGAAGTGTGAATCGCGCTCACAGTTTTAGCTCATATAAATTTCAGTAGAACTGCGGTAGACCACAGGTTTAGTTAGACCACTGAGCTCGAAGGAAAAGCCCTTGTTTTCCCACAGAATCGCTTTCATATTTTTCTTTCATGCAAGGGCTCTTAGACATGCTTTTCTTATACAAATCTTAGGTCTAGAACAGTCAAGATATCTGAATTCTGAACTTAATAAAAAAAAAACCGCGGCGAGTGACTAAAACCAACGAAGTCTTCAAAGCTACGAGTATCTCTTACGTTCCGCACCCTATTCTTAGCTAGGTCAATTACAGAGATTTTTCCATATTTTTTCTCAGTTATTGTCTTGGGTCTGGTTGGTCTTACAATACAAATACTGAATCTACTTAGCCTAGGAAAAGCATTTTATTTTTGACTAGCGACACATCCCGGCCTCGCACGGGTGGACAAAATTCTTTAAATTTTTTCTAGCATTAAATATAGCCTATGTTACTCAGCGTGAATGTAGCTTTCCAATGGTGAAAGAATTTTTGAAATCGGCTTAGTAGTTTTTGAGTTTATCCATTACAAACACACAAAAATGCTAATGTTTCCTCTTTATAATATTAGTGTAGATGTTCTGTATTAATTTTCCTTTTAACATACAATCACGCCCATTTCCCGTAGGGGTAGGTAGTGATAAGAACTTTCGACCTTTCATGCGAACTGGTCGGTTAAGGGTACTTTCCACTTGGTCTTTTTTCAGGACATCCCCTATTTGTTCACTGAAAGTTCGCTTTGCTTTACCTCAACCGACTTGCCCATGTACATTTGCCTCATAAACTTTTCTTTTCAGTCTTCTATTACATTTAAGAACGCTAATTTCCTTCAATCACACATATTTTTTGGGTCTGGTGGTCGAATAACGTCTTTTTCTGTACCTGAACTCGATGTCGCAGCAATCGACGCGTTCATGTGATAGGTGACCAAATATTCTAATCGCAGCGATTGTATTATAAGTGCATTCGTGTACTTGTAATGACAGTAAGAATGCAGTTGCGGCAACTGCATCTAAATTGCACCGCGATTGCATATACTGTTTTCAGAGTTGCCGTTGAAATCCTAGATCATATGGCACTCGACACCTTAGCCTCTAATCTCAAGTTTGTGTTTTCTGACAAAATACAACTTAGGGATCTTCAAGTCAGTGAATAGGTATCTTCTAGGCAAGCGCATCACATCCTAGATCGCATCGTCGCTTACCATCAGGCGAGATAGTGGTCAAGCGTCTACCTATTTACAATAAAAAATGTGCGTATTGTTTGTTTTACAATATTTGTTTTGTTTTTATTTGCAGAAAACTAAAAATAAACAAAATGCCACGTGTAAGTGTCATTGAACCCAGACTAATAATCTCGGACGAGATCACAGAAAGTATGGTCGACACAAATTTACGACATTAATTAAACAGTCCATCTTTTTTTAGACAATAAATGCAACAATTTTATACGAAAATAACACTCTACTACTTTGTGATAAATTTAAGCACGTTAAAATATAATAAAAAGGTAATAAAATTATGTTTAATGCCTTTGAAGGGAAGGTATAGTCAACCTCACATACTCTACCTAAAAAATATCAAAATTTTCCAATCGATTTTGAACTTTCAAAGAATAAATATAGGCGTAAATTGATTTGACAAATTTTAATATCTTGTTTTAAGATCGTGGGATGTTTCTTTTTACCCGCAGCCAGAGCAACCACGGATTCATAAAGTCGATATCCACAGTTAGCGTGTCATTAAAAAGTTTTTTTTTTATTTGTATATAATCGTCATATAAATTTAAGTAAAGGCACATACTCGTTAAAGTTATTATTGACAAGTTATAAAAGGGAGAAATTTTATACTGCAGCACGTGTTAAATTTAAGTTACCTATATTACAATCTTAACTTATAAAAACTTATAAAACCACGATTGCTAGGTAGAGCAATAAATTTTTTTTTTCTTATATTATAATAATTTATCAGCAAATAAAATAACAAAATTTCTGCATTAGAAAGAAATAATAATGAAGAAACAAAACATGATTGAAATATCGTCATTAATTACTGGTGATGAAAATAAATAATTATCAGACATACGTTGTTCTGAAGTCAAGTTAGGTAGCGAAAATGGTATGGGAATCAGAAACATCGACATACCACAACAGATCGAGATATAAAAAAAGTTTGTTTTCTACATTTTTCCTGCCGGGATTCGTACCTGGGACCACGAAGTGTGACAAGGAAACGGGCATGCAAGCACGATTACGGAGGTGGACAAAGATAAATACAAAATTAAATTTCAAAATATTGATGTGCTGTTCGGGCTTTTCCGCCATTGCTGAATATGGATGTCATCCATATTTGCTGAGTTTGTGCTGACGGTGATCAATATTCATGATATATGTGATATTATATTTTTTCAATTTCAATGCTATTATTGTTTTATTATAAATTGGGAGAGCAGTAAACCGGACATCCAAAGTTTGCGGATTCGAGTCCCACCTGAGAAAAAAATTCAGAGACGATTCGACTTTTTAATTATTTTTCTATTAAAAAACTTCAAAATTATTTTTTTGCCGCTCTAAAATTGTATTGGAACTACTTTAATTGTGGTTCGTGTAGGTCTCAAAAATGAAACCACGTGTAGCTTCAAAAGTAAAAGGTTTTTTATCCCAAATTATCAAAAGAAATTATATGATTCAAAAACCGAAACCATACTATCAGCATTACACAGCGACATCTATGATCTGAAAAACAAAACTAATTGGTTATCGTCTGAATAATATGCAAGCGTCTTTCTTTCTTGCTCTACATTTTTGGTCACACATTTGGCGTCTTTGTAAATATTGTTTAATGAGGAGAATAATTGTAGGGCGTACGCTCATTAACGCACTGTAATTATACTACGTCATCAAATTTGTTTTCGTTAGCTAAGTATTAATTTTGACTGAATTTTATTAAGGTGTGTTCGGTTTGTTACAGAAATACTTTTTTGCCTTTTTGCAGGGATTAGTTCACTTTTCCGGGATATAAGTCGAAGAAGTGAGAGATGTGAGATTATGTCAGGATTTTGGTGAGTGGAAATCTGTCATCTCTACCTATTCCTAAGAGAAAAGAATCGTGAATTTATGCTGTGTTTTCCAAATCTCATACAAATCCGTTCAGCAGTTTTTTCGTTATCGAATAACATACATACTATCAAAAGGAATTGTCCAAAATTTAAACTAAACTGATAAAACCACCAATTTCGCAAAGGTCAAGACAAGGAATTCAGCACCAATTGGAATTTATTACCGTAAAACCGTTTTCTCGTTAACACAGATCGATTTGACCGATGCATATGGCGGTTATGATCATGAATAAGGGTACCTTATAAGACAATGTTCCGAGAAATTGGATCGACTCGATATTTTATGTTGAGTGAGATAACCGGCGTGGGAGGCAATACACAAGGAAGTGGGACAATGACCAACATCGGAACAAACGAATTGTCCACAATAAATACAGAGAAATTACTCGCAGAGGAATTGGAGTAATTTTCAGAAGGTGAAGCTAAACTGTTTGTTACCGTTTCGAATGACATTGACACGTAACGAGAACGTTTTGACAGGCATTTCGTATTTTTAACTCGTTGTGACTTCAAGCTGACTTCATCGATGTCAACTTATTCATGGCCATTGGAAGAATGTAACAATGTGCGTAATGTTTCAAATATACAAACGTTACTGTCGGTTTTAAATGTACACCTTATTTGCATAGTATTAAGGTCTCTGATACAAATATTAACTGAGAACGCGATAGTATATTGCACGTTTAAGAACACTCAAATCTCTGAAGTATCGCTCTCGGGTATAAGACACCGAAAAATGTAAAAAAAAAACAAAAGAAGTTTAATATAATGATCGTATTTTAGTTTTGTGAGCAATCGTTTGCAAATTCCAAAGCGATAAAACTTATTGCTGCAACTATTGAAAATAGCTGAAGGGCGTGTAAAGTTCTATAAAGATATAAAATCAAAAAGTTTTTTAACATTTTAAGCGTTTTAAAATAACTACCACGTGAAAACAAACGAAAATTTAAATCAACAGCGACTATAATATCGACAACATGGAACAAGGTGAGGACAAACAACCAGATGATTGAAACCAAACCTAAAAAATGTAATACTCCGAACACAGAGATCTATGTAAGAAGATCAAGCGATAACAACAAAGAAAATCTCCGCAAAAAGCGGTAAACTCTTCAAAGACGAACATTCCATGCTTGCTAATGAATTTACTATGAATCCGCCTATCGCAATTACATCTTCCAATGTAACATTCAATAACCGTCTCCATACCGAGACAATAGAAATCACTTTCGGTCGTATTCAACTAACGATAAGAACAGAAAATATTGTCCTCGATTCATAAGTGATTTATTAGTAGCTACCGGATATTAAACATGGGGGTATAATAACAAATACTATAACTACCCATTACAAAGAAAGTGTTAAAATATATGATTAATTGCAAAGAGAAAGGTTCGTATTGTATGCAGACGGCGAATGTAGGACTAGATTAATATTTAATAGATAAATCCTTTGTTATTCACGTTCTCTTAATACCGAGAATACTGGTCTTAAAGGCTATAGAGACAAATGCCGAAGTCTCATATGATTGTGATAATTGACATTATGAGAAATTTGTCACGGTAGATAATGTTTTAAACATCAACGGTCCACATTCTACTAGTTAACACGTATATAAATTATTACAAGATAAAATACTACTGCCTAATATTACTACCACTAACTACAACGTCGATTGTTATACTTTTACAGTACATGGAATGTGAAAAGATGACCCTAGTGTCAGCTTAAAAACGACTGAAAAATTCGACGAGTTTTTTAAGATCTCGATAATTCAATTCGAAAGAGGATTCGCCTGGATAGCGAGTTCGGAAACAAATGCTTTTCATCACACAAACATGCCCAGATATAAAAATTTAGCAGTTAAAATACTTAAAAAGCACGAAATATAATAACAATTCAATTTATTTTATACTGAGGAATGAATTACTGCTATCGTAGTGATCCTGTCTGTCTGATTGATTATCAATCAATCAATCAAATAATTTATTGCAAGTGCAATATTGTGGTTAACAAGGTGATAACAACAAGTTTTAGGTACCTTACACACGAACCCTGTAAGGGTATCGCAATGTAATATTAATCTTAAAATTATTCTACATTATTAATAGATAAATTAAATTAAATTAAATCGTCATATTAATATTATTATTTGTATGTTAAAAATTCATTTATAGTATAGAAACATTTATCAGTCAAGTATATATTTAATTTTTTGCGGAAGGAGGTCAATTTGTTTTCCATTTTTATGTCTATTAGAAATGTATTATATATTTTACACACATATATTGAGGGCTTTGGTTAAGCATTGTTTACCAATCATTGTGTCATTCAAGAGGACCTATGTAGTTTTGATAGAATTAGCAGAAGATTTGCTTCGCTTCATCAACACCTCGGTTCGGTCACCACGTCCGTGGTTGAGTGGCTCGCATAGTTTTCATAGTGACGCCACTCCGAGGTGGCTTTTGGTTCTATCCTTATAGGAACAATGTAGAAATCGAAATTTTCCTTATTTGATCTGTTCTGGGCGTCATAGGCGTTCTGGGAACAAGTGCTTCAGCTACTTAAATTGGGTTCAGATCAATGCATGTGATGTTGGCTTATATTTATTTATGATTCAGCGGCCGGCAGAGTCAGGCGAGCGAAGCCATATTGCCGAGCGCACTCGACGTTAGCAAAACGCCACCCGAAAGTACGATGTAAGTTCCGGCGCGGCCGAAATGTTCGACTGTTTTTGGCAGAAACATGATTTTAGGCCGAAACTGGCCGAAACCGAAACTTCGGTCAATTACTAGTTATCTGTATCTATTGTATAAGCCGGTGGAATACATATAATACATAACACTTACTCAAATCATAGTTGGCTTGGGCAGGAGAGTGGTTACCTTAATTGCAAATAATACTAAATTCTAATCACACCACCACATTTAGGGTGTAACGATTATCTTATTCCCTATACAAAATTGCTATTGGTAAATTGTTTCTGAATTTCATAACATAAATACTTTAGCTACTCAACTTGGATTTAGAACAATATTGTTATCTAATTCAAAAAAATTGTCACCCGTCCCTTCACACGGCCCTACTAAAATTACTTAGTCTTCGTTCACGCCGAAAGCGGTAATCATTGCACCATCGATCTTCTTGCAAACGAAAGTATACAATTATAGTTGATTTAATGAATTCATTATATCAGTACGAACGATTTATATCAACGATATATACTCCATAAAGTAAACCAACAATTATGAAGAGGAAACACATCGATACATCGATTACGATGGATAGTTCAATTTCGAACGATGACGGAAAAATTGCAATCCACTCTGAAAGTACAATTAATCGTACAGTTAAACGCACATCAGTACAAAAAACGTAAACTCAATTAATAAGGAACTTTTTGTTTTCGATTTTAAGTTGAAAATCCGTTGAAGAATTCAGTTCTTGGTTGCTCGAACTACTATCAAAACCAGGTCATAAGATGTACATTACATCATAAAAGAATGGAACAAAATTACCAATTTTAATTGTAGGTAACAATGATTTTGAGAAAGTTGATTTATATTTATGGAAATAAACGTATTAATATATATGTTTTTTATAAAATGGTGTACGAACTTGCCATAAATGTATGTATAGGTAATGTAATTACCATAATTTGTGTATTAAGGTAAATTGGGGTAATCATTGTCTCAGTCGGTCAACAATGGTCACCCACCCTACGTACAGTCAACAGCCTTTGACGCTTGGAGTAACATTGCTAGAAAATGAAAATGAAAATAACTTTATTCAAATGCACTTAAAAATAAGTAGTTTTGAATCGTCCAACATTTTTTCCTACCACCCATTCAGGACGTCTTTTAACTGACAAGAAGAATGGGCGCAAGAAACTCGTCAGCTTTAACAGAAGTAACGACATTTACAATATAATACGTCGTCACCATATACAATCCACAAAAAAAAAAAAAACAAAATTATTTTGTTATGACAATACTAATAGTGTTATGATATCATTATTTCGTTGTTTCGTTGATTACAACAAAGTCAACAAGTATCTGTACTTACTTAAAGTAAGTATCCCTAAACATTGCAATAACATACAGGGAATAAACGACAAATTTAAGAAAACAACAAGATTTATGTTTAGTTTTAGCCAATACTGAATACTGAAGGTTAGAGCAGACCCATTTCCCAAGGCAGCACCCGTTCACGAGCATGACGCATGATACAGCCATCGCTTCGCTCAACCATATCTTAGGGAACGTAACGATCCGCACCACATGCCACCACCCAAGAAATGTATTAAGAGAGCATGTCATACTCTTATCTACCAGTAATAAATTAGTTTTAAAAATTTAAAAAATGCTAATGCTGTATGTTACAACCTGTAATAAAGAGTGTCATGTTGAAATGACACATATTACTTCCATGCATCGCGATCTATTAAATAGTCGTTGACCTTGTAATAACCTTTGGACATGAGCTTATTTTTAACATACATTTTAAACTTATGATAAGGCAAATCTACTATACTTTGTGGAACTTTATTAAACAGTGCTATACCTTTCCCCAAGAAAGAGCCTCCTGTCTTTTGAAGTCTAAATCTTGGAACGGCAAGTCTATTCTTATTTCTGGTGTTAAAGCAATGTACGTCGCTATTTTTGACAAAAGTATTGTAGTGTTTTCGTACATAAATTATATTCTCATAAATGTACTGTCCCGCCACAGTAAGAAGAGTAGACGTTCCGTAACTCAATGCCCGTGCGTAAAGAAAAAATATGTATAAAAAAAAGGAATGCATTATTTAGAAAAATCGTTTTCACTTGAAAGGACCAACCTCAAAAAAATATTTGGCATATTTGCTTTTAGATATTCTAAACATAAATCTTTTATTAATTTAAATTAGTTTTAAAATCGTTTTTTTTTAATTACTTTTTTTAATTTCTGTTGTTATAAAAACAATTCAACTCTTAATTTTTTTAACGAGATTGTTTAGCTACTTACATGCAAACATTGAAACAACATGCATAATGGGATGGTTTTGAATTACGCTGTTAATTAAGCCAACGACATGTTTTCTTAGTGACTGATAAACACTTAACTCTCTATCTGAACTACTGAACAGATTTCTATGAAACTTGCACAGTTGCCTAAGTTGGACTGTATCTAGTCTAATTGAGAAAGATTTTTTGCAGTCCAACTTATAGTTTTTAAGATATGCGGCAACAAACATACATACATACACTTATGAAATTTTACACCCATGTTCAGAAACTGGCATAGTCTAAGATTATACACAAGCTGTGCAAGTCAAACAATATTATGTTAAGACTTTTTTTTTAAGTCGGTTAAAACATGGTCGGTTGTCTATGGTTGGATATAAATCCACGTGTTTCTGGCTAACCAGACAAAAAACTATTTTAACACAAATGTCACATATTATGAGTTAATTCACATACAAATAACACAACCGCTAACTGTTAAACTATTTCCATTGATAGTGAACTCTATATCTTAAACTATAAGCTGAAAATCGTTTGGAGAGAACAGAGTGATTTTTTTTTCTATACTTTAAGTCAAATGCATAGAATCCAATATAGATTACTTTGTAATACGCTAACGTCCTGTTGTCCATTACATAAAAACATTAGGCATATAATTTGATATTCATAGTCAAGAAACAATTAAGTTTACCCGCAAGCCACTGGTGTCATATACCCTGCCTTTCAAGTATCAAGACCGGTACAAGGTCAAAAGTAGAGACAGCAAAAAAATAACAACTCCGAACCAAATATTTTAACATAAAAAGTTGTCAATACCGCCGGCTACTTGCTATTGTTCCGTAATTTAAAGATAATTGCAATAACATGATGACAAAATTATAATAATAACAAACTTAATAACAACGAGACACCGCAACTCTAGTCATTTTATTCTAGTTCGATGCAGTTACTTAGCGTAAAGCTTTGCTAGCACCATAAGTATATGGGAGCGGAGTGTTATACTTAAAAAAAAATAGTAAATTTTAAAATTCCATAAGAATGAAAACTTTCAAAAAAGCGCGTGTTTTGTTTCAAAGGGTAATCCTAAAGAGCTTTAGTTTTAGTTTTAGTTTTAGTCATAGTCATATTTTTTTTTTATTTTTGCGAATTTCATTTCGGACTCTGTCACAATCTGGTCCTAAATGTGTTGATTCGATTCCACACAATAATAATTATTGTGTTGATTTTAATAATAATTATTATTAAAATCAGTTAAGAACTCGGGAAGTTATGACGTAACAGACTTTGCGTCATTGAAGCTGATCCATGGGAGCTCTGCTCCAACTAGGCGATGCAGTGGCTAAGCATAAAGCTACGCTAGCACCATATATTGGAGCAGAGCGTAGTACCTAAAAAAATATTTTTTTTTGTTTCGATGGAAGCTTTTGCGAATTTCAAAATTTGGGCTCCGTCACAATCTGGTCCTAAACCTGTGATTCGATTCCACACAAAAAATATTAAAATCGGTTGAGAACTCTGGAAGTTATGGCGTAACAGACAGTTCGTCATTGAAGCTGATCCTCCAATAAGATCAAACAAATTTTCATGTGATACAAACACTTCCTTTCCAAGCATTACAGTCTCAGAGTTCCAAATATTGGTTAAGAACAATGTACGTGATGTTAACTAATGCAAATGAAATGGCCACCCATCCGTTAGCCAGCCCCTACGAAAGTTGCCTTACATTAGCAGTACTCTCACTTTGGTCGTAAAATGTTACTTTTTGAGCTGTCTCATTTTAATTTTGACTAACGGCTACAGGCAATACTGTTGAGTTCTAGGCTCGCAAACATGGTGCACTACACTAACGTGAAAGACCCATTAACATCCGAAAAGCATTTATGTTTTGCACATGAAGTGCGTTAGTCTTTTGCGTATATTTGACATGTAAGTTACTGTTACTTATTCCGTTGTAATAAAGATTAGAATTGTATACTTTGATAGATTAACAGAAAAAAGATAAATTGTTAAAATTTGTGGTTTGCAGTTTGATGTGGTATCAACCATTTATTTTACACCACGGAAAAACAAAACAGTGTTCAAGGCTTATTAGAAAAAGACTACTGTCAATGTCAACTGTCATTAGAGAGTGAATTAGTCATAGTTTGAGTAGTTTAAGAAAAAATAAAATTGCTTTTTATTTAAATTTTTGTATTCACAATGCCACCTGAGGGCTCGGAGGCGTAGTTGTTTTTTACACGCGTATTTCATATCTTATAAAAATAAATTTGACATGAAAAAAAAGATTGATGATATTTACAGAAAACGTAGAGGTGAGCAAAAGAAATTAGTGTTAAAATGTTTATTTCTAATGTATTTCTAAGTCTTTGCCCATAGTGTCACCAATTTTTTTTTATTTATTTATTTATTATCTTAAAAAAAACACAATAATAACACGTAGGTTAGGTGCAAACATAAACTCATTTCAGTTTGGCAAAATAATATACGCCTAACAAATTTACAAATAAAAAAAAAAGTCAAATTTAATTTGACTACTAGTAATAGATTCATTTCAAAATATAATAATAATAGTGTAACCGGTATTTTTTATTTTTGTATTTCTAAATGAATTGTCGATTGCACAACAAATCTAATAAACATATCGCTTTGTATATCATAACTCCTAAATTTCCATTTTATTATTTTATTTTCTATCCTCCTCGTTGATAATATATGTTCTATACTGAAAGTCAAAATATGAACCGTAAAAAAAAATTAAAAATTCTTCGTGTTTAAATATACCGAGTTTTATTAATTAAATAAAAATATATATGCCGTGAAAAAAAAATAGTTGCGTGTCATAATCTGATGAACATTATTAACTGCCACATTATTTTATGGTTCAATTCAGAATTTAGAACCGGATGAACCGGTACTTTTACGATAAACTTAATAAATGATTAAAAGTTTTCTATTATAATAATTTATCTTATAAGTTTTTAGTAGTGAAGTTATGAATTTTAACATTCAGTATATCGATTATCAAAATTAGTCTAGGTATTAATGTCCCCACAGCTGGGCACAGAAATTTAATATGGATGGAAACAACCATGGTTGAGATTCATGGTAACGTTACACAATGCCTGGGTTCGATACACGGCCAGGATAAAAGCTGCTTGAATTAAGAACAATGTATGTGACGTTCGTTCGTTTCAGCCAAATGCCGTCCACTGCTGGATAAATTCCTCCCAAAGATCTCCAAGGCCAAAGGGTGGTCCTGTGCTGCCTGCATCCAGGTGCTTCCCGCGACCTTTAACAGGTCGTCGGTCCACCGAGTGGGAGGTCTTCCTACGTTGCGTTTTCCGATCCGTGGTCGCCATTCGGGAACATTTCTGCTCTGACGACCATCAGTTCTAAGAGCTACGAGTATGTGCGCCGATCATTGCCACTAAAGTTTGGCAATTCTGCGGGTTATGTCAGTTACTTTGGCTTCTTATCTACGCGGGTTCACCACGGATAAATAATAATAAAAAAATATTAGGGACTAACGGCTTAACATGCTTTCTGGAACACGGAAAAGCTCGGGTATATTTTTGGTCACCATCCGAAAATCGACATTAAGGAATGTCATTTAACCCCCGCTATCAAAGGCTGCGCTAACCACTGTGCTATTGATCTTCTCTATCGAAATAATCGATTATCGTAAAGTGTTTATTAATTACACTTTATTGACCACAATATTACATTGGTACAATAAGATGCCTTAATGTTACAAGCATTCTCTACCAGTCAACTTTGGTTAAGCACAAATTCATAAATCCTACATACTATATACCTACATAAACTTAAAAATATTTGTATTTATGTGATTTTTAGCATTCACAATGGGCGTATTTATAAATGTTTTATAAAGTTTTTATAATTACCTACTATTTCCTACTAAAATTTTCCAAAGTTGTTCGTATTAAGGGCACAAGAAGTGAGGTACAAATCGCCAAATATATTCGAAGTCGTCACCGACAAAAGACGGAATGAATTTAAGTATTTAATTGTTCGCGTCACTTTACAGAGTTTAAAAACAATTGCTGATAAATTTGCGGACCGTACGCTCGACAGCTCGCAGCTCCCGTTCTCTTGACACGATTGGCTACTTAGTTAAACTCAGTAAATTATATATTTAATGACAATACAAATAACCGTATTCACCTTGGGTAAATCAGTCAAACATTTAGTTATGCTCAGCTTAGAGAATAACACACGATCAGCGTTTTCTGAAGGGCGTTTACTAGCAAACGATACTTTTGGAAATAAATTCTTCGTATCTGCTATACTTAAAACAGATACTTGTTGACTTTGTTGTAATCAACGATGGAATGAAACCATAACACAACACACACACAACACCCCTTTTTTTTGGATTATATATGGTGACGACGTATAATTTTGTAAATGTCGTTACTTCTAAAGCTGACGAGTTTATTGCGCCTATTCTAAAAGTTCAAAGATATGATTGAACTGAAAACACTGAATGGGTGATAGGTAAAAAAGTTTGGACGATTCAAAACAACTTATTTTAAGTGCATTTGAATAGTTATTTTATTCACTTTAATTAGCAGATGGGAATTCGGCGCTGTGACAACGATTTAATACATTTTGGTCACTTAAACAGTTTGACCGTTGGAATCAAGCATATCCTAATACCGAGCTAAATATTTGTCATTTTTAAATAAACCCAATTTAACTGTATAAACGACGCGTTTACTTTTTGACGTGATAACGTCTTATAAATTGGTTGCGGCTGGGAGTCACTTATGAAAAAGTGTAACGCTCGGTAACGTTACGATGAGTCACCGAACGAGAGAGAGGCCCGCCGAATGCCTTGCGTCTCTCTCCCACTCAACTATGATCGGTCTGCCGCGCGCATTGTGCAATTTAATTATATTCATATCAATAAATATTCTACCGAGAAAAAGACGTTGTCACGTAAAATCTTCGCCCGTAAAACCGACTTTATAGGCAAAAAAAAAAAAAAAAAAAAAAAAAAAAAAAAAAAAAAAAAAAAAAAAAAAAAAAAAAAAAAAAAACCGACTTTTTTTCGATTTCTTTACAAGAACCGTGATCACAGGACGGCAGTGATTCTGTGATCATGGCTCTTGTAAAGATGTCAATAATAAATTACGACACACGTCAAAGGGGGCGGATGGTATCACCGGAATATGACATTGTGTGACAAAAGGCATGGGGGGTTAGAAGCTTTGTGACGTGACCAAACAAATTTATATGTGAATAAAAAAACTTAAAAATTTACGAACACGATCTACACTTGAAAACTAAAAAGTTCTAAAAATGTGACAGCCTGTGACAAGGAAGAGGGAGGGGTTAAAATAAAAAGTCTTCAAATTCGTGTGAAGTAATTTATGGATGACCCCAAAGGAGATAAAACGTCGAAAATACTATTCAAAACGTTAACACTTTAAAACCCTCCTTGTGTCTGTAAATTATAGTATGTGTTATAAGTACAATTGAATCTACGCAGTTATTTAAATCACACTATTCAAATAATGGATCAATCTTGTATTAAGGTTATAATGCGATAATTACACCTTTTCGGGCGTGATTAATTTTAATCTGAGATGCAAAAATAATTTATAATGAGGTTCTTACAAATCCGCGCTTAACTTACATTTAAATTAACTTTTACCGTTTTCAGGATGCTTTCTGTGATCACGGCTCCTGTAAAGGAGTCGAAACGTCAAGTTTGAATATAAAAAAAGAAAAACGCGACGTTTACCTATGTGTGAAAGTACCTAGTTTTATTAATCCCTGACGCAAAAAAGGGGTGTTATTAGTTCGACCGCTATATGCTTCTATGTCTGTGTGTGTATCTCTGTCCGTGGCATGACCGTAGCTTTTATTTATTTATTCATATTTGGCATACAGCCAAACATAAAATTTTAATTTAGTCACAATTTGACAAATTGAAAATTACATTAGATGGATGAACCGATTTGAATGCGGTAATTTTTATTAATAAACAGGTTTTCTAACGGTGGTTCTTAACTTAAACTTAATTATCGAAATGGGTCAGCTGTTTCAAGGTCATCTCTTTTATTAGCTGCGGTAAGGATCTTAGACGAGTGAACTTTTTCATTTATACGAAACTACCAGTTACGGTTGTTGTTGTAGAGTATAAATATAAAACATAATACCTATAAACGTTCACTTTTCTTTTTGCGATGCAGATTTTAATTTTTTTTATTTATTTATTTTTTAACTTGAAATAAATTAACACGATTTAAAAACTCATTAACTATATTTTTCTTGGACAGACCTCTTATTATATTCCAAAAGTATACTGAAGGCTAGGCGACAGCTTTTACGAAATCTAGGCATCCTTAGAAGACCTAATATGGCAGGTGGAATTTACTAAGTGAGTCAACGATTGAAGCGCATTTAGGCTTGCCGTGTCAAGGAGAATTTAACACTTTTTTGCGTCGTGTTTCGCGAAAAAAAGAGTTTCCCAACTGTTACGGTTTATCAAGTTTTCATCGAAACCGTTTGTTAACATTATTGGTAGGTAGAACCAGGTTAATTAATATACAAACGAAGTAACTGATCTGTATAACGGTCTGATTAGCTAAATTCCTTTAAACATCACACTTTGGCGCAATCGAAACGAACTAATTACATACGTACCTGTTTTTTTTACTTTGTTTGTTACTCTGTTTACCCTTCTTTTAATAAAGGCTTGTATTGAAATAATAAAATATTTCAGAAGAGTACAACAATTTATTCTTCCTTCTCCCGATACAACTCTCCGCAGCTTGGTATATTTCGGACTCGACCGGCCTCGTTCGATATTAGGAGCAAAGTGAGGTCACAATCAAACATTACAATGGCGCGTGGTTTAGTGTTGCCAGGTGAAAATGAAAACTTTGTACCATAAACTAGAGCACTTTATATACTTGAATATGTCGCTTGCCCGGAAGAATACAGTATTAAGTCAAAATTTTGCACTAACTGACTTAATGATATAGTTTGAATAAAAAAAGTAGGTTCTACCTTTTGAATAAGGTAACTTTCGTAATTGGCTTATTCAGGGGTAAATGAACAAGGGGGCATAATCGACCTTATTTAAAAGGTAGAATATACTTTTTTTTATTCGTCAAGTCGTCGTACTAAGTCAGTTAGTGCCAAATTTTGACTTGATACTGTATTCTTCCGGGCAAGCGATGTTCTATTTTTGATATATGCTAACACTAGGTTTGTCGCCTTTTATATTTAGGTTTAGGCCTATGTCCAGCAGTGGGCGTCGTACGGCTGATATGATGATGATGATGATATTTAGGTTTATATCTAAAGAAACTATTACAAGAAAAAAGCTTGACTCAGGCGGGTAAAAGTTACGTTTATATTTAAAGTAAAAAAATCAACTTGTTTTAGGTGTAAGGCGGGAATCGAATCCTCATCGAGACCTTGACAGAACCGTCGAATTTTTCCAAGTATTTTTAACTGACGCCACTTCCGTCATTCATGTTCTAGGTTCCTACTACTACATATACAACATCAAATGCTTTACAAGTAGCGAACAAAAGGTACAGAAAAGAGAGCTATCAAATTATTATTCGGTAGTTCAATTGTTATAGTACTCGCTCGAATAGTGAGGGGATATGAGTTCAAGTCTCACTTGACACATGAGCCAAGGTGATTTTTTTTTGTAATATTTTCTTTACACATAAACCCAGATTTTACAAAAAAAGGTAATAATGGTTTCGTAAGTTAAAAAATTTGGCAGTCAAATGCTTAAATAACAACAAAAAGAAAATCTAGGTGTAGCTAGAAAAGATATGACAGTCATAGAATTAAATGGAATTTGTTTCAATGGCAAAAAATTGTATAAGTAATTTTAACACAGATCTTTGTGCTTTTTAATTTAAACATTGGTTATACTGTATATGCCATACAACAAATATTCATTAAAAAAATATATTTTTTTTACTTCACAATGAAATTTTAATATTGGCAAGGGTAAAAATGTTTATCGTAAAATACAAGACCAATTATTTTATCATTTTTAGTGCGTTTTAAACACCTGCATTACTAAGTATAACTACGTTTTTTTTAATAATAAAATGTAGCTCAGATTAAACCTATTACCCTTTATTGTGTAACTAACGACCCGCCCCGCCTTCGCACGGATGCAATACTCACTATATTATGCACGTATTATACATATAAACCTTCCTCTTGAATTACTCTATCTATTAAAAAAAACCGCATCAAAATCCGTTGCGTAGTTTTGAAGATTTAAGCATACATAGGGATATAGGGACAGAGAAAGCGACTTTGTTTTATACTATGTAGTGATTCTTATTACTCAACTAATTGCAGTTGAAGATAACTAGATAACGAGATAACTAGATAAGTAGTGGAAAAACAGGATAAAGTATCATATCTTGACGTGGTCGAATAATTAAATAAATCCTTTTGGTGCTTGCGTATTCAATATTATTTTGTCATCGCTATCCAACTGTTAAAATCCAAATTAAATCGAAGACAGTATCTATTGAGCCGTTAAGTATTGCCATTCGAAAATAATCCTTAATATACTATAAAAAGAGGTAAAGTATAATTTTAACATTGTGTCATTTCTAGGAAGTGTAAGACGGACAGACGATATGATTTGCGGATTGCGGTAATTAGATATTTATATAACGATATTGAAATAAGCAAATTGTCGGTTAGGTAACACTTTGGTAGAAAGGTACTTGGATTTATTTAGTTTTATTATAGCACTCAAAATGACTACGCTTTATATTGAGGAAACAATAATAAAAATTAAAGACGGTCCATTATCTAATATGGTGTAAGGTGTAATCATCAAAAATAAATAGACATACTCTTTATTTATTACATACATATACAAGAGAACAAGTGCACGAAAACAGCTTAAACTTAAAGTAGACGCGATAATTATTGCTAAGAGTGACATGTTCCAGACAAATATTGCTGTTTAGGATAATTATAAAGATAAGATTATAAATGCTGTCCCAAAATTAACGCTAGATTTAAATTTGCCGCCATTTCGGCAGTAAAGTGTTGACAACCCTAAAAAATAAATAAATCGACAGTTGGCAGTTTATGGTTAGTAAAAATGTAGCGTTACACAATAGAACAACGTTTGTTCATTATTAAACAATATTTCAGAAATAATGGATGCTTCGCGGCCGCAGTTCGAAAATATCGTACAAAATATGGTCGGAACAGTGTTTTAACTTCGTCAACTTGAATAGATCAATTGAAAATTTTCGGGAGACAGGATCCGTTGGAGACGCCACACACTGGTCGTCCAAAAAGAAGCCGTTCTAATGTCAATATCGAAGCAGTGCGTGCGAGTGTCGGTGACAATCCACAGAACAGGAGGGAAGAAAATTAGGCATTTACTATTTTGAATTTCTTTACTTGCAACTATTTTCAATTTAAATTTAAATTATTAGAACAAACAATGAAATACACAAACTTTAAAAAGAACAATAACTTTATAAGGTTTTTAATAGGTAAATTTAGTAATTTACAACATTTGCATTATTTATCTTTTATTATTTAGCCATATTGGATTTTATTATTTTCTTCAACTGCACTAATATCCCTCAAAACTTTTAAATTAAAGAATGCCTTTATATCCAGTACGCTACTTAACTATCCAGGACGCACTAGGACATTCCAAGATTCAGAACATTTCCTAGGAAAATAGAACGATTGGCAAAGGGTAAAAATTTAACATTTGACAATGGAATTAAAATTAAATTTTATCTCAAATAAGAAAGAGACACTAGATTTTGTAATTTTCCTTATTAGGTATGTAGAGGATTAGGTGTTTTCAAAGGATAGTTGGCAACCCTTAACCTTATTATTACAAGTAGAAACCCGATTTATCAGCCTCTACCGGTGATAAACTGCCAGGAGTCCTTAACATTCAGCGCACGCAGGATTGGCTATCCGCTTAAAACTTCTTAATTTAACCTTTATCCCATCGAGGGCCGGTAAAGGCGGGGCGAATTCTAATAGTAGGTCCACACGATAAACATTAGTTCGTACAGATATCTGTACAGACTTCGAAGTCTGAGTAAACATATCAATAAAAATTTCCGCACCTTTTCATTAGCTCAGACTAGCTTACTATATATAGTTCTTACTTCAATTTCCAAATGATGCACAGACATAATCCTTTAGAAATCTATGTAGTCTGTAGGTGTCGTTTAAAAACATTGGTGTATGAGAATTAAGATGGATAATCAAGTCTTATTTTGGACTTTATAGCTCTCTTGTTTAAGTGTAAAATGTATTTTGTCTATCGCTGTTTTGTGAGAATGTCGACGCAACTCAAAAATCTGTCAAATTGAACTAAATATGCCAAACGATCTTAAATCTTTGATATTTTATTGTGAACAGAGACACAACGCAGATATCATCGTTATAGACCACTGTTCGTTCGAAAGAATACAATTAAATTTTTTGGTATGCGATAAAAGATTTAATAAGGAAAACCTTATTCTGTAAAATCAAGTTTTAGTTCCGTCGTT
Organism: Calamotropha paludella; assembly: GCA_927399485.1. Classification (NCBI taxonomy): domain Eukaryota; kingdom Metazoa; phylum Arthropoda; class Insecta; order Lepidoptera; family Crambidae; genus Calamotropha; species Calamotropha paludella. The sequence goes on along the minus strand of OV656823.1, from coordinate 4,611,593 downwards.
ATTCGCAAACCAACCGTAAAGAGACATAAGTATCCTTCTTAATATATTTTTAAATACGGTTGCTTTGCTCTCAGTTTAGATAACCCTTTCAATGTATAGGTTCTAATCGTAACTCAACTCGTATATAAGATCTAAATACCTAATTACTAATTAGGCATTGGGATCGTTTTATCTCCCTGTTGGGTAAGTAAATAACTAAGTATATCATGCCATCACGTTTGGAGGTATAAAAAATAATGCATTATTCTTTTTAAGAATTTTTTTTGAGAATTTTTACAACGTTAAGTTAATACAGGCAAAAGTAAATTATTCAAGGTATTTGCTGGCATATTACGTATGTGGCTTTTTAATAGTTCTATGCATACTTACCTACAGCTATTACAAGTGTAGTAGGTTACTTCTAATGGTGGAAATGATGAAATATTTTAAATAACCCATGAATGGAGGTATACCTTCAAATTGTAAGAGCTCAGTCACTTCTCAGCAGTCACTTCTAATCATCAGAAGAGATCGAGTTTTTTTTACAAATTGAACAGCTGGCAATTTGAAATGCGACCCAAATTTACGGTTTTCTACACAAAACGTCTGCGGCCGATGTCGTAGCCAATGATTCGAATCGCCAACTGGTTTTTTTTCTGCGAATACCACTATAGGCATCTAAGAACCAGCATGGTAAAGCATGGAAAGTACAGTTAAGCAAAATATCTTAGTACTCACGCAACGAGAGTCAGCAGTCGTGTGTTTTTAAAAGGCGGCTTATTTCCAAACACTCAACGAAACACAATGTCTGTTCACAAGTTTATGCACTGTGGAGTTTTTGTTCACGAGTGTATGTTATTTGTGTTTGTGGAGAGGGCAGTTCTAAATGCGGTAGACGGTTGGGGAACGGAGCGATAAAACCCCATACGATCAATCAGCGCAACGCCGCGCGGCGGACTGACTGAAACAAACAGAATCAAGCAAGCAAAGCAAGCGCGCGAACCGAGCAAACGATCCAAGGCGAAAAACGAGTGAAACTCGCTTGGAGAGATAATCGAGAAGCAAAATTTTCGGGCGATATCTGAATTACCAACTTTTTTGGAAATGTCATTCAAACATACGTTTTTGCAAACCGTAATATATATATTTGGTTGATATACCAAAGAGTCGCACTACGCCTTTTGGTTCCAATTTAGTTATCTGTACCACTAAAGAGTGGAACTCTTTGCCTGAGTCTGTGTTTCCTGATAAATACAATTTAGGGGTCTTCAAGCTACAAGTGAATAGGTATCTTCCAGATAGGTGCATCCCTTCCTAAATCGCATCGTCGCTTACCATCAGGCGAGACAGTGGTCAAGCACTTACCTATTTAGGGTTTAAAAAAAAGTCGTTGGTATTAGTCTACTGCCCCTTTTATCTTGTTATAAATCGATATTTTAATACTATATTGCGCTAGTGACCTAGTCCTAAAAAGTCGAGTCTGCCTGCGAAAACCGTCTTCGAGATTCCGAGTTTTATTGAGTTTCGTAAGAAAATTCTGCGAAGGAATGCATATCTGGAATGCCGATAAAAATACAGTTATTTTTAAGTATTAAGTTTAAGAAATACTTTTTCTTACTTATTTCGATTATCAAACGAAATAGTTTAATGTTTTTGGTATTATTAGTTATTATAGTTATGTTATTTACGGGATTGTTACCATGTACCTTGTTTTTAGCGAGTTTCCGACATTTCGGCAGTGTTGCAAGCGCCATGATCACGGAGCAACTGAAGTTAAATCCTTTATATGGTATTACTATAATGAAAGTGACTATGAAAGTTTAGAACAATGAATTGTTAGTTATTATTTACCACCTCTGGTATGTTGGCTTTCTAACTGAATTTACGGTCAGAGGTCGCAATTCGATCCCCAGTGCGCTCTGGACACTTGGACCAGGCTCTACTCTAGATATAAAAGTCAAAAATTCGGAATAGACTTCCGCTCATTTTGTGGCTTATGGGAAGAGGTGTACCTACGTTGATTATGTACAGTAATTATAAGGCGCCTTTTACGATACTTGTAAGTGTGAAGCATTACTGCTATTTTACTCTACCGTAAAACACACAGCTGCTACTGTTACTAAGCTTGCCAGATGTATTTTAATTGTTCCCCGTTTTTTAGGCTACAAATTTATATGTATAGAAAACCTTAATTAGCTAAATTGAATACGTGTATAATCAAAGTTTCTGTATTTTTATGAATTGACTAAAAATTCAGTCACTCAATATAAATTTAAATATTAAAATTTATGCCTAAAACAAAGCTATTTTAATGGTAACCGTAAAAATGACTTAAACCCGTTTTTTTTAAGTTGGTAACAGTTTAATCACGACGTGTCATACGGCAACCCTGACTGTGACGTATGGTTTTTTATTAAAGTAAATTATAAGAAGACTCTATCTTAAATAACTCTGCTGATAAATAAGACGGATTCTAGCTGCTAGCTTCAGCTAGTGTAGAAGGGAGCCAAGATCTCTTAATCAGTCTACAAAGGTCTTCCCATGCCACGGTTTAAAGGAGAATAGTAGACAAGAAGCTGCTGATGCTGCAGGAAAAAGGGTGACACGTGACTGAGATTTTAAGTATAACTAGCGTTTCCCTGTATTGATTTAAAACAAAATTATTGGATACTTCCTGTACGTTCTTAATCGCTTGTTAATAATTATTTGATTTAATATAATTTTATTATTGTTATTATAAATTATGATTTTTAAATAATTTGCCTGTGTATGGGTTGAATCACCTGAATTAAATGATTTTAATTTTATTATTATTATTTAATAATCCACGAGACTCCAGGATAAAAAGTATATGAGTAAGTGTTTTATCTACATTCGTTTTAGATGTTTTGGCGTGACCGAGTAAAAAAGAATCAAATCTCTAAACATAAAAACAATCACATTTACAGTTTCAGTGGGATCATTGACGGGCGCAGACTACAGCTGTCACAGCGCAACCTGGTTTAAGAAGGCGATGGACATAAAGCTGGAGATGAATAAAGAATATAGCATCACAGTTGAAGATCATTGAAATAGCATCCTTTTTTTTATGATGGGTTCGCTCTTGATCCCAATCAAGTCCGGGGACCAAGACAGAATCCACGATGGAACGAGCTAACCCAGAAGGTGCCTATTCACCCTGGCTTTGAAAATGGACGGGTTATAAGTTCTCGGAATGTCTAGCCTGCAATTTTATCAGAGTCCATATTCTCATTTAATTTAGTTAATAAATCACACTAATTGATTTTTATTTGGTAGTTTTTTTTGTCACCGTATTTTGGTACTGTTATTTATTTGTTTATAAGAGGGATAACAAACAGTTGTACAATGTATTTTAGACATAGAATTACAAAGCATCATATTACTAATTATACAACTAGCAACGTTATCCACAGATTACTATAAGAGAATAATACACAAACAAAAAGGCAAACAAATCAAAAATGGCTCGTCGAGGTTCTTAAGTATTAAAAAAATTGTAACAGCAAAATAAATTTATTTTAGGATATCTACTGAGGGTTATTGCTGATATTGTAATAGTTTTACTAAGAACAGCTTATATTGTAAAACGAAGTTATTTACAATAATTATAAATGGAAAATCCGGCTAGTGACAAGCCTAGATTAATCGTTCATTATCCTCCAGCTCCAAACAGACAGCCTTTTGGTGCAACGGTAGCGACTTATCCTTTCGCACCGATGGTTCTGGGTTCGAGTCCCGGAAGGGCAGATGTTTGTGTGGTGAATAAGAGCATTTGTACATGAGTCATGGGTATTCATATATTTCTATGATTATTTATATCTATGTATCATATATGCATGTCTATCCGTTACCCTTGTATCCCTAACACAAGCCTTAGAGCTAGGCTAATTGGTGTGAATGTTAGAATTATAATTATTATAATTCCGTTTATTTCCCAACAAATAAATAAATAAATTTTTCATCTGTAGGAGCGCGTTCTGATTATAACTGCTAATGTCAAGCTACTTTAGCAAGAGCCAGCAATTATTAATTATTATCTAGAGTTTCTGTTAGATTCTGAAGGCACGTTAATTCATAGTCCTGCATTTGTAGTTAGCACATCTCGTGGTAGTTACGGTCTATTCTCATCCATAAGGAAAGCCAACGATTCCAGCACTAGACAATAATAGTATAGCAGGTATGTTTATATATAAGCTAGTTCTTACAAAATAGCGAGAGTTTAAGCTCTTAATTGTATCTTTGCTATTAAACTTATAATAGGAGTAGTACGTTTTTGGTTTCAATGCATTCGTGCGTCAAATATTATTAGATCGAATAGCAAATGATCGCTTCAAATATTCAAAATTTGTTATTGTCATTTTATATAAACTAGCTACCCCGGCCACGCATTGCTGGTATAACCCGGCCACGCGTTGCTGGTATAACCCGGCCACGCGTTGCTATGGTAAAGTAATTAGGTTAGGTAGGTAATTGATTATAAAAACTGTTATTCTTAGGCTCATGGTAACTAAATATGGTAACAAACCCACAAAGTCTTCCTTTTATATAGTAGATATTGATATGTCACCGTTCCTAATTTTAAGGTGTTTGTATTTCCCTAATTATGTATGTTTTGGGCTTCATTTATTTTTATATGTAAGGTAAAAGCCATCATTTATTTTTATTTGTTAAATAAATAACTATTCGAAATAATGAAATAATCGCTAACTAGTGCGTGTATTTTTGTTTTTAATAATTTATTAAATCCTCTGGTTACTTATAAGACTTACGACGACGACGCGACGCTCGAAGATACCGGAGACTGTCATTTGTTTTTCCGTTTTGCGTATCCGCGAAATAAAAGAGTGGTCTTCTATTTCGCTCGCTCAGTACAAAAAATACTTTCGCTTTACATAAATAATTTCGCTAACTCAGTACAAAAAATACACGAGATCACACTTATTTTACAGTGTTACCATAGGGCCAAGGGTAAGACTTTTAATGCCATAATCTAATCATGGGTATAACCCATTAATAATATTCCAGTCTCGTGGTAAGTTAAACGCTTGTGTTATAAGAGGAACCCCAGTTAGGGTTCTGTGTTCTGTCAACAATTTTACATGATGCAAAATCTAAATTGCTTCCCCTTCACATATAAAACTTTATAGTCAAAGCAGGTGTTTACTTCTATGATTTTACTTAATTTTGCTTTTTTCAATGATCTTATATGATGTATAATTTTTAATACAAAAAATGTAACATAATTGGAAGTGAATTGGATCGGACATCCAAATGTTGCGGGTTCGAATCCCGCCTGATTTACTTGGGAGCCGAGACGATATTTTCTAGTATTTTTCTATTAAAATAGTTTATCAGTTGCTTTCTCTTGATAAGGCTTTTTCCACCAGGTAAATCAGCCAAATACACCGCGATCGTCGTTTGTCTTTCGGTTGATCACGCCGTTATCGAAGAGTTACTCAAACTCGAGTGACTGCAGAATGTCTGTATCAAATTAATTTTCAATCTCTGTAAGTATGACCATGTGTCACACTTCCTTTCTAAACTTAACTGGCTCCCTTTTCGAAGGCACAGAGACTTACATGATCTTTAGCTCCTTTATTCCATACTTTTTCCCATCCTCTCCACCATACCTAAAAACCTGTTTCACCTTTCGCTTCTCAATCTCACAGTGTAGTCTGCAATACGCAACCAACTTTTCTCTAGAAGTTCCACGGTCCTCTACCGACTACTTTCAACCTGTCAACCTGTAAAATTTTCCATTTTCGTTTGTTAAATAATTGTAATATATAATATAGTAATATTTGTGAAAGTTTAAAAATCAATTACCTATGTGTATAAGCCGAAGTAAATTTCTTGTTTTTGTACAAAATGGTGTGCTATCGACTATACTGTCATACAAAATAAACAAACCTTCGGTTATTAATAGTGATCGGGTCCATAGACATAATAAAGAACAGACACCTCTCTCTTACAAGGTGGCTCCAGACATTTGCATAACTCCTGCGCAGCATGAGATCTAAAACGAGTGACATAACGATTATATCGATTTATATATTGCGATTTATGATCTACAAACGGTGAGATATTGTTTGGATAGCCTGAATAATTGGGATTGCAAATTGTTTGTTATATTCTAAAATAACTGCGTTGGATACGAATAGGCCGTTGATTTACGGTCGTTTTGAAATCATTATTCATAAAGAAACTAAGCTGATGCATTTACGTATTAATACTGAAATATATTGATATTGTTGGCAATATTAATTTGAGCATCCTTTTTATTTTTTAAGAAATGTAGTTAGGACGAAAATACTTTCACTCTCTTTACCTGTATCCATGTTGGTACGCATGGCTTTTGTTTGAAATACATATATTAAAATATAATAGAGAATTAATCATTAGTTACAATAAAATGTAAAAACTGCCGTCAAACTATATAATTTAAAATAAAATTATCTTTTTTTATATTACATAAGTTAAGCCAATCATCAAAGCGTAAAACCTATATGCTGTCAACTGTACATATCACATGAATTATGTCATATGAGGTGCAAAACATTTATCTATTTTATGTTTGAATCCATATTGATATTTTAGGGGTACGTCGGCTTGAGTTTATAATCCTGGGATTATTGACGAGTAAAAACCATAAAAACAAAGGACAACTGACAAAAAACATAAAAACATATGGAATTAAGTGTGTTAGTTGACACTAATATAAATGAAAGAAAGAAAAACATTTATTAGATATTCAAACCCACAGAAAAGATACATATAAAATATTTGACGTTCGTTGACTTTGCTGTAATCAAAGATGTAAGTAATGGAGCCATAACACTACTATTAATATATTAGGCAGGATAACAAAGGAGTACGCATGCTTATACGTCGCTCCCTCCACTCTTCTGTCCACCCAAGGTTGGTCTTCCCTAGACCTGTTAACCCTTCTGGTAAGCTTAGTGCATGCTTTGCATGTGTCTATATTGTGGTTTGAGTTTACTTAGTTCTTACTTAATCGGTCTGTTTAGTTTATCAAAGCTGACATCTCAATGACGATGACTTTGACAAAGGCAAAGATAAGAAGTATTAATTTAATTTAAAAAAATGGGTCAGTTGGTGTCTTAAATAAATAAGCCTTTTATTATTTCTCATTTTCATGCAGTTTTACAATGTTTGCAAAAATTATAAACCTTATAATCTATTAACATATTGAAATTATTTTAAATAGTGAATTAATTGTTACCTTAGCCTACTGCAACTGGCCCGGATTGGCAAAAGACGTGCGTGGGTTCGTATTCCATCTAATCCAATTTATTTATAAAAGCTAATTTTGCATTTTTTATGAAAAAAATGTTAGTATTTTTGTAGATCTTTGTTTTTATATAAATACTAGATTTTACCCGCGGCTTCGCCCGCAAATCGTTTTTTTTTTACAATAAAAAGTATCCTATGTTACTTCTAATACCTCCAAGAATATATGCACGAAGTTTCATGATGATCGATCTAGTAGTTTTTGCGTGAAAGCATAACAAACAAACTTACATTCACATTTATAATATTAGTAGGATAATTATGTTAACTTATTTGTGGAAGAACTTAACAATTTGACTTATTTGTAGTACAGAAGAAGTAATTAATTCTCTGAGTGTTTAGTGAATTATAGTATACCGCTGCTGACATCGTATTACATAGATTGTATAAAGGTAGGTGTGTAAGGCCGCGGCTTGTAACGGAGTGGTGCGGGTGTAGGACAATATACCCGGGTTATACAATACAATACAAATACAAAAACACTTTATTGATTACACCACAAAACAGAACAATACACAAACACAGATAATTGCTTAAATCTAACGTGTAACAATCGGCGGCCTTATCGCTAAAAGCGATCTCTTCCAGACAACCTTAGGATGGAGAGGATAATAAGGAAGCTAGAGCTATGGCGGTGTAACTTAAAAAGGAAATAATTAAGGTGATATACTACATAATATTGAAAACAATAACGAACGAACAAAAAACTTAAATATAAATAAACATGCATTAAAATATATACATACTATAAATATAAATGATGATATATATTCATTGTATAATATACATACATAAACAGTATACATATCAATAAACATAATTGTCTAGTTGATAGGGAGCAGTTACCCAGCTATTGTGAGAGATAGTGAGTCTTAACTAAATTAGTAAAGTGAGAAATAGATTGTGCTCGTCTTATGGAAACTGGAAGAGAATTCCAAAGATAAACAGCGTGGACCGCAAAGGAACGGCTATAAAAGGTCGTACTGTGAGCGGGAATTTTGAGCGCCAGATTTTCTGATGACCTCAGGGATAGTGTGTTTGAACTATGAAGGTAATTAAAACATTCTTTAAGATAGCGTGGGGACAAAGGATTGAACAAAACATTGTAAAGAAGACTTAGAATGTGAGTATTCCGGCGAAGGCGAATAGGAAGCCAATTGAGCTGAGAGCGAAATTGAGAAACATGATCATATTTGCGTAGGCCAAATATGAAACGAATACAAAAGTTTTGAAGTCGCTCAAGTTTATTCAGCTGTTCCTCTGTGAGATTGAGATAGCAGGCGTCGGCATAATCGATAATAGGAAGCAAGAGAGATTGCGCTAGAGCAATTTTGGTGGTAGTAGGTAAGAAATTACGGAGCCTTTTCATCGATCCAGCCGAAGCATATAATTTGCGACTGACAGCTTGCAACTGCGGACCCCAACTCAAGCAGTTGTCAAAGATTAACCCTAAATTTTTGACCGATACGCTGTAGGGGATATCAGTGCCAGCAACATTAACACAGGGAAGGGACTGCCAGTTCACTTTTGCAATCATTCTGGAGGAACCTATTATAATAGAACTTGTCTTCGAGGGGTTCACCTCGAGACCAAATGACTTGCTCCACTCTACAATTCGACGTAAGTCATTATTAGTCGTTAACACTGCATCAACCAGTTGAGCGAGAGGAGCTTGCGAATAGATTTGAAGGTCGTCTGCATATAGGTGGTAGGAAGAAGAAAGATTATGAGAGATGGAGTTAATAAATATAGCGAAAAGAAGAGGAGAAAGGACGCCACCCTGCGGAACACCAGCAGTCGTATTGCTCCATGAAGAAAAAGTATCCTCAAGGCGAACCCGCTGCTTGCGTCCGTGTAGATAACTGTGAAACCACTCAATTGCCGATGGAGATATGTTAAGAGAGCGCAGCAAAGCCAAGAGGATATCAAAGTTGACGGTGTTAAATGCATTGCTGAAATCCAACAATGTTAATATGGTAAGGTGTCCGTGATCCATCCCTAGGCGTATATCATCTGTGACCTTAAGTAAAGTGGTTGTAGTACTATGCCCAGGACGGAAACCAGACTGGAGAGGATTGAGGAGGTCATTTCGAGTAAGGAAAAAGTTTAATTGGTTAAGGACAAGACGCTCAAGGACCTTGGATAGAAAAGGAAGAATGGAGATGGGTCTGAAATCAATGAAGGATTGAGGATTTGACTTTTTAGGTAGGGGAAGAACTTGAGCCCGCTTCCAGTCGGATGGGAAGACAGCGTTAGAAACAGAGCTATTGAAAAGGAATGTAAGGACTGGAAGGATGATATCTAGGATGGGTACCAACATGTTACGGCTAATGCAATCATCTCCCACCGCATTGGAAGAGATAGAAAGTACGCTCTTCTTAACATCACATTCCGAGAATTGAGTAAAAACAAAGGGAGAGTAGTCAGGAACTGGTAATGATGAAAGAAAATTTAAAGTTTTGTTTTTATCCGAGTCACAAAGACTAGAAGAGGAAGTGAAGTGAAGGTTAAGTAAATCAATATTAATGTTACTAGAAGAAGATTCTTGGCGTGATTTACCAATTCCAAGTGTCCTGAGGAATTTCCATACTTTAGCAGGATCTTTATTTTCGACGGAATCGTGAATGTGGCGACGCATTGCATCCCTACACACCATATTGCAGTGGTTACGAGCCCTTACATATTTCTCTTTATTAAAATCTGTCGGTCTGCGTTTATATTTGCTTTTGGCGAGAACTTTTTTCTGCATCAGAGCTTTGATGTCCTTTGTGAGCCAAGGTGCAGGTAGGTGTTTCAGCTTTATGGGACGAAAAGGGGCATGCCTGTCATAAAGCCCAATAATCAGGTTATTAAATGAAGTAACCTGATCATCCACAGACACGGCATTGGTCACCAGTGTCCAATCAATGCTGTGAGCGTCGAGTAGAAACGCTTCTTGATCTATACCACCAAAATTGCGCTGAAGAATAACTTTGGCTTTAGCTCTAGGGGTACGAATTTTATAGGATAGGAAAATTAAATCATGATATGAAAAGGCTTCAGCCGGACATTGGCCATGTTTCACAGCATGCTGGGGGGAAGAGACTATTAGTAAGTCAAGTATTGAAGGAGTAGCATTCGGAAAATGATGGGTGGCATTGAGCGGGAGAATGTGCAAATTACACGATCCGACGACGGATTGAAGAGAGGAGCTACGGATATCGTTTTTCAAAAGACAAGTATTGAAATCGCCCATTATTATGGAATGACTGTAAGACGGGACAAGATCTTCTAAGAGAGTTTCAAAAGAACTGAAGAAGTTGACGTGTGAGGAGGGGCTGTAGTAGACTCCGAGTAAGACTTTGGTGTTTGATAGTAGTATCTCGACAAACAAATGCTCGCCAGCAGTAGGTAAAGGAGGTTGAGGCGAGGAATTAATCACACGGTATGGAATATGACTTCTTAAGTATATAGCAACTCCACCGCCTCGGGATCCAATACGATCGTTGCGTATAAGTTTGAAGCCGGGCAAAGTATAAGTAGAAGAGGGCAAACACGGTTTAAGCCAGGATTCGGAGACTAAAACAGCATGAAGATTTTGGTGGTCAAGTGACGCCAGCATATCCAAGAAGTGAGCCGGAATACTTTGGGCATTAATGTGAACTGCATTAAAGTTTTTAGGTACATCAGAAAATTGGATATTGATATTATCTAAAAGAGAGGGCAAACTGACGAAACTATCGTTGTTACTGCTCCTGGTAGATGATAACGATTGGAAATGATCGTCATCACTATCAACCTCAGTGCTAAACATTACAAATATAATAACAAAATAAACAAAATATAAATAAAGTTAAAAATAAATATATCTTAAAAAATAAATAAAAATAAATTAACAAATTAAAAAATTAAACTTATCGGCTTGCTCCACCCGCCAGTTGAGTGGGACAACAAATCACAGTAAACACACTATAAAAATTAAAGAAAAAATAAAAAAGCATAAATACACACAACCAGCTTAGTCTGCGAATCGACATATTGTCACAGAATTAAAGGAAAAAAAAAAAACAATAAAAAAAAAATAAAAAAATATAAAGGAAAAGCAGGCGACTAGGCTGTATGAGCTGAGTGCACTTTGCCTTCCCTAATGGGAAAACTTAACAAAAACAAAACCATGAAACGGAACGTAAATTGGTGTTTTATATCTAGTCAGTCAATTGTCAAATTAAGAAACAGAAATTGAGGTTAGATATTAATTTAAATGAGTCTATAAAGATAAGGAAATAAACTTGTGACATAATGTACCTACAATTAACAAACATAAGAAAAAAATATTCACCTAACGTCGGGGGTCGGTCCACAGAGAGATTTCCTAATGTATGCAGCAAATAAACACAAGGAAAACATGCATAACAATGAAAATAAGACTATTTCTTGCTCGCTGCATTAACTGCACGCCTTGTCTTGGTGGACACAGTGGGCTCCTTCGAGATTACAGGCTTCGGAGACATAGATTTCGAAATAGTAGGTTTCGCCGCCACCAGCACGGGGATCTTGTTTAGCTGAGTTAAAGAGCTTATGCGGTGGCGCTTCCCATCACCTCCAATCACAAACACGTAGCCCATACGCGTGAAGCATTTATTGACGGCATACTTCTCACGCGCAGCTATAAAGGCGTCGTGTCTGCTTTTTGTCAAAAACTCCGACAATGTTATTCCTGTGCCCTTCAGAGAAGTTTTGGAAAACCAAATCTTATTACGGACGTCAAGCTCACGTAATTTAACCACAAGAGGCCGTGGACGATCCTTGTCAGAAGAGCGACCCATGCGATGGCAGCGACTGATGTCCTTGGCAGAGAAATTAGTTATATGTAGACGTCCAGTAACAGTCTTCACCACCACAGCAATAGGATCTTCCCCTGCAGACTCGGGCAATCCATGGAAGAGCAGTATTTTTCTACGGCTCTGCATTTCTAGATTGTCAACCTGTTGTAGGAGCAGATTTACTTGTTCCTGAAGACTGCCAATTGAGGCCATTACAAAGGTCCTAAATGCTGTGAAGTCCACTGCTAGGTTGGAAACACCCGTCGATGGAGCAGCATCCTGAAGCTCTGTTTGGTACTTATCCATTCTCTCAGTGAATAATCGTTGAAGTTGAGATATTGAGTCCTGGATGGCGTCCATTTTCAGTGAATGTGTGGTGAAGTGTTGTAAAAACAGAGTTGTGGGTCAGTGACAGAGATGAAAACACTCACTGGCAGGTATGGTGCAACAACTAATAATATTACATATAATATAGGATTGTTTATCAAGAATTAAAATAGAAATGGTTTAATTAAAAACTAGATATTTTAAACACTGTGTTTTGTTTTACACCTACCCACAAGAAGGGTTATGTTAAGTAATTAATCTGGTTATTTCTTATGCTTAACAGAAATAATAATAATAATAATAAGAATTTTATTTTGAACAACAGTGGCTCATAGAGGTTAGTAGATTACAATTTTCACTTATAACTATGTTAGTAGGTATGATAATTATAATGAAAATACAAAGGTTAAATACACATTTATCTAGTACCTTCTCTTCGGCAATGGAACAGCGTCTGTCACAGCAATGCCGAAGGAAGGGGCACGAAAGCAGACGGTCTGCCACCATTTTTAGAATGGCGTTGGAGCTGGACCGCACCCTGCGCACCAGGGACGCGCAACGTTTGCGCATAGTCGTGTGAAAACAATCTACGCGTGCGTCTGCAAACATCCCAGAAGCGCTGCAGAAGCGGGGCAGCCCCAACAGCACTCTAAACGCGTTATTATACATGACGCGGAGGGCGCTGTAGCTCTTTTTACTATAGTCAGCCCACAGGCTGCACGTGTAAAGAGATGTACAGTATGCTCTAAAGAGCGTTAGCGGTAAAGACCACGGCTGAGCAACGTGCGAATCTGCGAGCCAGCATGTTCGCTCGTATCGACAGAACCCTCCGCTCCCGCTCAATATCTGCATCGTCTCTAAGGTCGGCAGTGACAACATGTCCCAGGTACTTAAACTGTTCTACAGTATCTAAGACCTCGCCATAAAGCCGAACGGGTGGTATGTTCTGTGGACATTTGGTGCCGGCCCTAAAAACCATACATTGCCTCTTTTTAACATTATACTTTAGACCGAGACCACACGCGTACTCCTCACAGGTCTTTATCAATCGCCTTATACCACAGATTGACGCGCTCAACAGCACCATGTCGTCTGCGTAACTCAGATTATTGACACAGACTCCGTCAATATGACAGCCGACATGTTGACTACTGAGCGCGACGATCAGCTCATTTATATACAAATTGAACAGAGTAGGAGACGTCAATCCACCCTGCCTCACCCCACATTCAAGCTTGTACGGATCTGACATCACTCCAGCCCATCTTACATTATTGCATTGATTTGTATACCAATACTGAAACATGTATACCAGCTCACTTGGTAGGTTTATACCTCTTAATTTTCCCCACAGAACATCGTATGACACCAGATCAAAGGCCTTGGATAAGTCGAGGAAGCAGGCATACACGGGCGTCTTGCGATCCGTATAGTATCTAACTGTATGCTTAAGACACAGAATTGCGCTCTCAGTGGATAGTCGAGGGCGAAAACCGAACTGATTTTCGTGTAGCGTTACGTACTGGTTTAACTGTGTATTAAGGAGACAGTCAAACACCTTTGCTAGTATGGTAGCGAGTGAAATAGGCCTATAGTTACTTTTATCTGACAGGTTACCAGTTTTATTTTTCACTACAGGTACTACCACCGTTTTCATGAAATCGCCGGGTAAGTAGGAATGACCCACGCACAGCGAATAGAACATGGCTAGCACCCTACATATATGTGTGCCCGCATGTCGGAGATGTTCGACACTGAGTCCATCGTGACCCGGTGACTTGCCTCCAGATATTTGCTTAATGGCCTCGGCTACATCCTTGGCCGTAAACGTAGTGCTTACCGCTTTTCCGATACTCTCAGTCTCCAACACCCCCGACGTTGGCCCTAACGGGGATCTCACTAAGAAATGACTCTTAAACATATCGGCAATTCCCTTTGGATCACTGACGTCATCGACGCTCACCGGAAGACCAGGTCGCATATTTAATTTATTGGTTTCCTTCCAAAATCCACAAAAGTTACCATGAGAGTGTTTTTCCACCAGAGAATTCATTTTCAATTGTTCCTGATGGTCTTGGCACCATTTTAATCTAGATTTGAACACTTTTCTTGTCTCACACATTTCCAGGTAAGCGGAACCACACTTAGGTCTTCCACACACTACCCACTCTCTGAATTGGTCCGTAGCCTTTCGGTGAGCCTCGCCGACGTGTTTGTTCCACCCTACCACACGCGGGCCACCCCCCCTTACCCGCACGCCTCCTCGACTCACAACGGCCGCCTCACCTAGGGCAGTTACAATAGTCTCATACAGACCATCCAGAATACGCCTGTGGTCACGGTCATTACAAAAACGATCAGTACAATGCAAACATTCGGTAGGAAAATCAATTAACCGCAGTCTCCGATGACATTCCCTGGCGTAGGATGCTATTTGATTATTATTTCGTACTCCCCATACTACGTTCTTATTTAAATCAACCTTCTGAGGCGTTACCTTTGGGGTTAGTAATTTCAAATTGCATTCCACTACAAGAGGGTCGTGATCAGACCAACGGGCGTCATGATTCACCTTCACACTCGTGACCATCCGCCTTGCCGACTGAGTTGCTATACAATGATCCAGCCAACTAGTCGTACCGTGCACGTCACTAGTAAAAGTAAACGTGCCCGAGTCCCGCCCTAGTATTTCAACATCTACACACGACCATTGTTGATCTTTGCACATACCTATAAGTTCATTATAAAACAACTCACCCGGGTCCGCGTTAAAATCACCAAGGATAAACACAGATTCAATTTCCTGCTCATCAATAATAGTGCTTACTGCACTTAGACAGTCTATGAATTCAATGAGATTGTCATCCGAATTAGTTGGTAGATAAACACTAAATATGATCATCGGCCCGTCACACATCTCCACTTTAATAGCACAAATACGATCATTATTACATTGCACCACTGACACACGCTGAAAAGCATCGTACCGCCACAATAGTGCCACCCCACCATAGGGTCGACCCCGTCGGATTCCCAAGCTCGTGTCCATGGCACTAGTCGCCGTATACCCAAAACCGCTGTCGAATGTGCCAACATATGGGATATCATGTGGCATCAGCCAAGTTTCCTGTAGACATACAACCTCACACTCACGGCACAGCCGTCTGACCTCCTCTACAGAGCGTTTAATATTTTTACAATTGTAGGTAGCAAATTTATAGTTATTCATCGTTCGTCTGGTTTGAGCCGTTATCGTTATTGTGATTTACATTATCCACATTTTTATGCTTCTAATGCACAAATCTTCGGAATATGACACCCGACGGCCAAAATGTTTCATCCATGTATTTAGGTAAACTCGCTTCGGATATGAAGAATTTAAATGCCTTGTGCCCTCTGTCTACTTTCATATTAATTTTCTCTAAAATGACCTTTTCCTGCGTTTTACTGTATATATGTTTTGTTATGTCACTTTCAGACGCCGACATATGTACATTTGTTATGAACATTGGAATTTTACGGTCTGCAGCCCGAAAGCTAGATTCCATATTACGAGCCACACCCGATTTACCGATAAATCTATATTTATTTGCCTTTCTACGCCTAACCGTTTGCCATCGTTCCTCATTATTTTGTTCTTGCGATATAATAATGGTAGTAGGCATATCTTTTGTTATCGGCACTTTGTCCGTAGAACCGGTCTGCGCGTTTTCAGCATGACTCACCGGAGACCCTCCGCAACAGACCCCCTCCCCCCTCTGTGCTTTGTCGTCGCACTGTGCATGCTCCAGTGTCCCGTTAACCGACTTGTTTTCGTCTACCCTCATTTGCCTATATTGTGATAACGGTATTTCACTTTGTAATGATAATTAATCACTATTACTGTCTATTTTTTTTTTACCACGTTTTTCTTATCTCACTTTTCTTATTTGTTTGTCTGTCCGGGCAAAATCTTGCAACTTAAATTTGAGGCACTTTCCGATAAGCTAGAAAGCTGAAACTTTCAGGATAGTTCAGAACCCGATGACAATGCACTCTAAAGCAACTTTCAACTTTCAGATGCACTTTCAGGTCCACTTTCGGCAACTTTCACTTTTGTATGGGGCTTATCCGATTGTTGCGTAACACATGGTTACTTCGTTGAGTTAATAATTAAAAAGAATAAAATAATTATACTAGATTTAAAAAATCTAAAAATCCCACGTTTTTCAATGTCCTAAAAAGAATAAAATAACCCTGCGGGGCAAAGCGAGGGGCCACTCAAAACGTGGGGGCGCATCTTTACAATAATCGGCATCAATGCATGTCATTCATCTCTTTAAAATCTCCTCTTAGTAATATGCGCCCCCACGTTTTGAGTGGCCCCTCGCTTTGCCCCGCAGGGTTATTTTATTCTTTTTAGGACATTGAAAAACGTGGGATTTTTAGATTTTTTAAATCTAGTATAATTTTTGCAACTTCCACTGTGGAATCATGTGATAAACCCATAGGGCCGCTATCTATCCAACCACCTCGTTTTAAATTTATTTTAAATGCTGAGGACGGCGGCAAAGAATCATGACCCATTCGCACCACATCCTTTCTCAATTCGTTAAGTCCGTCCAGGGTAGCATATGTTGACTTGATGCTTACGATTTCATTTTTTAGTATTAAAATATCCTTGAGTAACTTTGAGCAGTCTAGGTGGTCAAACAGTATCGGTGGTAATTTTTCCAGCTGTCTCGCTACAAAAATCGGTATTACGTCTGGTTCGACTGATTTAAAGATGTTTATAATATCGGCAACATCTCGTTCTTCTCTCCCCTTTCTTATTCGCTGTATGTTACGTCTATCCGTTGGAATCGATTCGAATAATAGCGACTTCGCATTTTTTATTTCTTCCGCCGAAAAAGAGGAAACACATATCTGCACTAACGTCTCTTCATCCACCACAGACACTTTGTTTTGTATATAAGCGAGTAATTCGCTTATTACAATGTTACACACGTTACATTTTACAACGTTTGACATATTTTTTACAATACTCGCGTCAACCCGTGTTTTACCGACGACGCGAAGTTTCGCGCGTGTTACTACGCTCAAGATCACGGAGCGACTGATGTCGGACTGAAATACCGACATATGTCGGAAGCGGTAAGCGTTACTTTCATGGTTTTGGTTCTCTTGTTTATAATTGTGTTTTGGTAGATATTAGTATTTAATGATGATGGATTATCCTCTAAATGTTTGTGAAAATGCTCTAGTGTTGGTTGTTGTTAGTTGTTTTTTCACGCTCTCTAAAGATGACCACGGGAAGGTTTCAGTAAAACCTCACACCTTTACTGAAACACAGGCAATTATTATTAATTCCTCATTTACTGATCATCTATAATTCATAAATCAGCTCTCCTCATCATCTATCAACATCTTATTAAGAAAAGAAGATACTAAATATGATGAAATGGCTGGAAGGTCACGCATCTAGGTCATAACATGTTAAAAAACAGAAATTCGTTGCGCTTTCAGCGCAGCCTATGGAGATTAAGCAACTTTCGCAAAGCTTGGCCATCAGATGGGTAACCAAAAAATATCATGTCCCTGTGAAGAAACGTTGAGATGCTCCGCTATGTTCTCGTGATGGGTAATAATAATAATTTATTACCCACTATGGTGATTCCATTCATAGGAGGAGGTCTGTACCTTAGTAAAGACCTTCATAGACTGATGATGAAAATTATTACTCTGCATTAAGCAAATAAATCTAGAGTCTTAGATGTACTGATTTATACATAAAATAATCTTAAACATTTGCTTACCATATGTGAATGGTACGTAAAGTACTTACTAGTAATTTTTCGCATCTCATATAACATGTTATGTGCAAATAAATATTATTATAGTTACTTATTATACATATGACCTTAGTTTAATACAGCGTGGCACTCACCGTCCATATTTAGATACAGTTGCATGCGCCATCGACACCGCGCGTTCGCAAAGAACCATTATTTAATGAAGTAAAGAAGACATTAATTGTTTTAAACTATCATGAACTCACTGTTTTGTGTTTTAAATTTCGAAATTCCGGCGCCAGTACTTATGGATTGTCACAGAAGAACATGTTCTTCACGGCACGCCAGTTCATTGTTTAATTAATACAAACACGACAATTTAATTTTCCAACCAACCACCAACAACCAACCAACAATAATTTAAGTTGACTAAATGAGACTTTAATTCATTACCAAGCTGTTATTAATTCAAAGTCTCATTTAATCAATGTAAGTAATTCTAATCGCTGCACTTACAGCCACTGCTTTACAGTAGTCAGCATAATCCAGCCGCTTCCTGCGACTCATAAGACTATTCGGCTGATGCGACTAGTTAAACTTGATACTGATTGAGGACATAGCGATTTGAACGAAGCATACCAGATGTAAGATGGACGCGTCTGGGGGATTCACATTGCGTTCCACTTCCTAAATTACAAGGTTTCAGATTATTGAGGGTGGTTGTTGTGTTTAGCGATGACAATATCACATACATTGTTGGGAACGTAAGTTAAGAAGCTAAGAACTTGTGTTATGGAATTCAGATACAACGATGGTACCACAACACCCAGATCCAAACCAATATGGAAAATACCGTTTTCTACATTAACAAGGTTGGGAATCGAATCCGGGACCTCGGAGTGACTTAGTTGATGTTTGCGTTAAAAAGCTGGACTCCTTAAATTATTAAATTCCGCTTTAGATATTACTAAATCTACTGCATTCTCTAATCCATCAGTCATGTTTGATGGCGACGAGTTATACACGCCAGTCTAACTGAATTTCCTTGTAACTGGTTAAACCGTGAAATCTAAAGAGCCTAGCAAAGCTGGACACTCCTACAAATTTCTAATCCGACTAATTTGGCCTCCATCCAAAAAGACTAACCCTGTCCAATTTTATCCAGATGCTTAACAATACTAAACACCTTTACAAAATACCATTTTCGCCTCTGAACCTTAAAGCCTTCGGGTTTTGGAAGAGGGTTGCAGATAATATGGGAGACACCAGGCAAATTGATCTCTTTCCATGTATACGTTACAGGTATATTTTATCAGGTCCTCATCATGTCTTGTACATTGGATGTTGGGGTTTCATGCGAAATCTTGGAGGGCACATACTCGATAGGCTGTCAAATCGAGATTTCTAAAAATTGATTGTCTTAATTTAGCATGTCTGTGTGGTCTTTTTTGATGTGATGGGGTTATGTAATTCAGAAGTGGAAACAATTTTATCGACTTTGACTGTATGGTACTGGATATGAAGTCAGTAGTTTTTTCATTGTAAAAAGCCCATCAGTACCAAGCGCCAGAGTTCATCTACATGAGCCTTTCTATAAAACCACTTAATTACAGGTTAATTAATCATGCCATGACTACCTCTGGATGTGGCATTTCCTTTTTTACCTACCGTTTCTACAAGAGCTTCATCTTTGATCAATTACAAGATATTTTTAATACTAAAGGTTACTTTTTAAATGAAACTAACATTGTTTTCTTTCTTTTATATTTTAATTTGCTTTCTGAATTTCAATAAGTTCACACAAAAAAAATTGATCTGCGTACCGATTATCTTAATATGACTTAATAAATATATTAAGTTCGCAGTTTTGTTCAAAACAAGGGCTTTGTTTATCACTTCGCGTAGTTCTTAGACCTATTAATAAGTGTAAGTTCGTCTGTCAACGTCGTTATTACATGTAAGTTAATATTTGTATCGTATACCTTTGAAGTATAAGAAAACTAATAATTATTTCTTATTATTGGTATATGTTTTGTTGAATAATTGATTCCATTTTCTTTAATCAAACTATTATTTTCAGACATTTTTACATAAATTTACCCTCAGTGAAGCGGGCGGGAACGGCTAGTTAGCATATTAAAATTAAGTTTTACTTAGCTTAACTGTTGTATTGACATCTTTAGTTTTCTTATTTAATTTTCACGTTCTATTTTACACGTCAATGCAGTAGTTATTTAGATTAAGTACAGAAAAATAATATTTGAAACCGTTACCGAATGAAATGAATTCGGAAAAAAATTTATAGAGTCGAATCTAAAAACATAAGCAGCTTAAAACCACCCACAGAATTTTCCGCGTAGTTTAGCAATCGTCCCATACTGATAGGTACAGTAGTTTTGACGAGATTGCGTGACATAGAAATAATTTTCATTATCTTCTATATATATAAAAATGAATTGCTGTTCGTTAGTCTCGCTAAAACTCGAGAACGGCTGGACCGTTTTGGCTAATTTTGGTCTTGAATTATTTGTGGAAAACTAGAGAAGGTTTAAAAGGTAAGTAAATATGAAAATGTCTTTTATTTATCAATTGAGGCAGTACGAAGTCTGCCGGGTCAGCTAGTTATATATAAATAATTTCTGTATTTAAAAACTGGACTCTTTTTTTCGCTTATATATTTTAAAAGTTACACTCGGTTCTCTGGACTCGTGATTCATTTGTTTAGAACCAGTTGATTAAACCTTTTGGCAAAATGTTCATAAAAATATGGACAAGACTAGAACAATATACATACACTAGTAGCCGTAGTAGATCTACTCTACGTAGAATGATCGGCATAGTGCTAGAAAGATTGTCTAAATAAATTATGATTGTATTTATATTTTTGTTTCTGTAATCGTCATTATGTCCGTATGTTGTATATATGTCTTTTTATCTCTTTTCCCCACCAGGATACCAGCATCACCACTCGCCTTTGTGTCTTCTTTCTCTTTCATTGTAACTTTTAAACGAGCGGTGCGACTTGTATAATTTACAGAAGTATTAACATGTACTTACGTAATAAACTTTGATTATGTAGCTATTTAGTTGGCGTAGGTTTATTATCATGTCATTTCTTTTTATAATAGTCGTGTAATTATTAAAAATGAATTTAAATAATAAGCGGTTATGGTGACTTAAGTTTAAGTTGTGGATTGATTATGAGTACTAAAACATGCAGTCTTTTATTTAAATTATTATTTATAATAATAATTTTCTCAGCGCACCCCAAATTCTGTCTTTTATAAGCAAATTTTTGATACCTCATCCAGTAAGTATCAAACTAACGAGTTTTCAGCCAATTAATATAAAACTTTGATAAATTATACACTAAATCCTTCTTCATGAATCACTCTATTAATTGGGGAAGACCATATGAAAATCATTTCAGTAGTTTTGAGTCTATAGCCAGAGGCAGCTCTAGCCCATGTAGAGCCCGTAATAATAAGACCACGCGCCCACTAGTAAGCGCGTGGTCAAAATGAAACGAGTACAAATAACAGCACATTACCAAAAATTGACAAAATATCCCATTAGATAATAAACCCTATTGTTTTCTTTATACTAAATAGACAGGCGCTTGACCGCTATCTCGCCTGATGGTAAGCGACGATGCAATCTAGGATGTGACGCGCTTGCCCAGAAAATGGGCTTGTCACCCTCACCTTGAAGGCCTGACCTCTGCTACTAACGTAGCACCCTCCCAGAAGCTCTGGAAATCTTACTCACTCACAACAACACAAAAGTGATTGTTGTTTGGCTGCGGTCTTCTGTACGGTGGATTATAGTAGTATTTCACCAGTTGGGTTGCTCTAATTTGAGCGAAATAGTTTGCTATGCCCTACCTCTCTTAAAATTATATTGTTTGAAGATTTAATTAAAAATCAATTTGCCAGTTTTAGATTCCATTATGTTCCCATGTTAACATGACTATATAGATGTTAATATATCAATGTCAAGAAATTGTAAACAAAACGACTTTCCTTACTCACTCGATCAGCTGATCGGTCATTTTGTATGAAGAGTCCATTTTTTACGGTTTCCATTTATTGACATTGAAGTGATTGAAAATGCGCGGCGCCCACTAGGATCGCGGCGCCAGTGTGCAACACACACCCTACACCATAGGTAAAGACGCCTCTGTCTATAGCGTGGAAACAGAGAGATTTTTCACTACTGTTTCCGTTTGACGACATTTAGTGATAAGACAACAAGGTTTAGTTCTTGGATTCCAGTTTTTTTACAACATTAAATGGAACTTTACCATTAGTAGATCTTCCCTATGATTGAAAGCATTTTAAGATGAACCCATAACATTGTACGGATGACAACAAATTTTTGGTCACCCATCCAATGATGAGCCTTTGCAAAAGTAGCTTAACATCGGCTATCGCAGGCCAAAGGCCTAAACCTCTGTGACATCGAGAAGTTCAAGTGGCACTGTACGATTGCTAAAAATTGGCACGAGTTAACAAGGCCTTCTTAGTAGGTACATCTAACTTGTTACCTCGACTCTTCAATAAACAAAGAATTGAATCCAAACCCATATTTCTTTGACTACTAACCAATTAACTTAGATTAGTTTATCAAAGCTCCATTGTGCTTACTACATTTTACGATTCTATCTGCATTCTAGAATAATTATCAACTTCCTGGATGAGAGAAATGGCGGTTTTATATTACGGCTTTATTAGATTAAGCTGGGATTAATCGGGGTCGTATTCAGCAATTGATAATTCCAAAATACATTTTTTTTTTACATTTTTAGAATTTTCTTCTGTTTAAATAGAATATGTAACGTGGAAGTCTGTAACTGTCGTAGACCAATTTTTATTGGCTTTGTCAGGTAAATAAGTATATTAAGGGTTTTAAGTTAAGGTAACTACGGTAATACCTATGCAGACTTAGTATAACACAGACTTAAATCTATACTTTAGAGTTTAAAAGAGAGAGATTTAAATAGATCATTCTATAAGATCAATTATTATAATAGAAAAATACTAGAAAAAATCGACTCGGGTCACAAGTGAATTCTCAGTCGGGAATCAAACCCGCAACCTTTGAAAATTCGGTCCAATGCTCTCCCAATTGAGCTACCGAGCCTTGTGAACGCGTCGATTTTTTTTTCTAGTACCTTTCTGATTTTACGCTGTAGGCCAGCGTTGTTTCATCAATGAGAGGAACATCCTCTCGTATTCGAAAGAAACATTTTTACAAATGTTTGGGCAATAGATTAAGATGAAACAGCCATTTAGTTTTATCATTTTGATATATTTTATGCATTTTTCAATGCGATTATTTTTTTCATTTCAATCTTAATTGCATTTGAGTATTAAATGAATCATCTCTCCCCGTCATGTATCTCTGCGGAAAGACGACCTCTGTATGGACGGTAGTCTCCGATGAGGGGTTGTCAGAATCTTCACACTTGGCAGGCGGCACCAAGCCATTTTGTGGTACACGTCAGGTATCATTATTTACTTTTTACGATACCCGTAAGTGTGTCGTTAAGTACTACTCTGCTCTGCATTTATGTATGTAATATAATGTATCGGGAACGTTTTAAAACGCATAAAATTAATTGTCATAAATACACAAGGCACACTTATCAAAAGGCATACATTGTGGTACATTGCAGCTTAGTTTTGATTAGATTTTCGTATCCATTACCAGCCAGTAAGCAAATCAAATTATGTCTTATGACTATTATATACTTTAAAATGACTTATGTACGTGGGGTGATCCAAAAGTAATGATAACGAATATTAAACAACATGATTAAAGTTAATTTTTTATTTTATTTTTCTACATAGTCTCCTAACAAGTTAATACATGTAGTCCATCTTTTTTCTAAACCTAAAATTCCCTTTGAAAAAAATATTTTTCTTGACTGGATAGTATAGCAATACATACCTATATATATATTGGATTTTTAAGTGCATTGGAAATAATCGATTATTATTACTTTTGGATCACCCCTCGTATTTATGGATCAAAATGTATGAATCCGGATGAACATTAATGATGAACATTAACGGATAACATTATAAACATAATTATTTTATATGTTTCTACGTATTCCATTGTTGTTTTTCCTTTTTATCACTTGTTAACTACAGAATGCCTCTTTGGATCACTTTTAGTTACTAAAATAAATCGATGGTGCAATGGTTATAGTGATCGGTCTGACTTTGTTTGGGGAGTTTTAGTAACATTATCTGCAGTCGTTAGCACCTAAAAATCCGCATTAGGCCGCACAAGTGTTCTAAAGCCATTCATCTTATTAATAAGACAAAATTTGTAGCACTTAGAGCTTGAAGACCATTTGATGATGCTCCGTGTGGGGCGAAACACGTGTAAAGTAGTTGGTGAAGGTGTGTCGTTTTATGCGGTGTCTGCATTTATTTGCGGGCGAGCGGGCGCTGCATTTTCCTTTTTTTTTCGGAAGTAAACCACATATCTTTGTTTTATTAATGGTTGTATTGTCCCATTGAATTATAATCTGGTTTTATCAAATAAATTCTCCTAATATTTAAATAAAACCATTTTTTATTTTTATTTTTCCACTCACTATGCCATATTTCTATAAGATATAAAATACACCTATAAAAATCTCACCTGAGGGCTCGGCGTTTATTTTTGTGAGTCATCGTGTAATCGCGACTGCTGTAAAATAGTCGACACTTTAGGATTTAATAAACAAAACGAGAATAAAATTATTATAGAATCAAGTAAAAGTTATTTAAACATTCTCCTTATGATATTTTTATCCGTACGTAATGCTAATATTGATAATGATTAATAAAAATAAGAGGATTAACCTTGATACGGATCTGTACTAACGCACTTTGATGCGCCGATATCAACATCCTGCTTTAAACATTGAAAGGGCGCCTATCCAACTCACCTATTTCAATGTCTATGGCCTACGTTTTGAGGTTAGTTGTATTATACATAATCTATGGTTTTAATCGAGCGAATCGAACACATATTACGAATTCAATTTTAAATTTCTTTACTGATGCATGCCTGCCACTCAGGTCTCATACAAATAGGTTATATCGTATATTTACTTAAATTTTCAAAGGAACGTAATTCTTCTCGCGTGAAAGAAAGCAATGTTGTTCTCCAGGATTCAAACCATATTCTTTCCAAATTGTAGGTATCAATAGCGGTTTAGCAGTTTCGCCGTGAAAATTAAAGATACAGAGCGACATACGGGTTTACTATCTCATTTTAATATAAGTATAGATTATAAGATACCGATTAAAAGTTATATTTCTACCCTTTGATAACAGAACTTATTTCTATATAAAAGGTACCATAATTATGTCGTTTTCTGTGACAAAGTTTATGCAAAGTTTCATGATAAACGGTTGAGTAGTTAAGGAGTGAAAGTGTAACAAACAAACAAACTCACTTTCATATTTATATTATTAGTTAAGATTATGTAATGACCGAAGTTTGTTGGTCATTACCGGCTAAAGACACAACAAAGATGCGATTGATGAAGTGTACACATGTACATGATGATACGGAGGGTTTTGGAGCCCACCAAATGTACAAGGACCTTAAATAAACTTAAAGAAGTTCGTTTGAAGGTAATCAGAGGTTCAGTGGCGGCCCATCCGATGGCATACGGGGAAACTGGGGATGAGAGCGGCGCCACGAAAGCGAGCGTAGCCTCTTGCCCTGGGCGAGACTACCCGACGGCTGACCAGAAATCCGACCGACGGCATTGCACAGTCTTGCCAGCCTTGGGGGAAAATATTGTCCCGAGTGGAAACTGAGTTTATATAAGGATCCCCAGTCATTAAGGTGTTTGGGTATTTCTGTTTCCTGTTACAGTATTTACAGGCATCCTTACCACTCATTGCAATTAGTGTCTATGAAATGAAAATAATTTTATTTAAATGCACTTAAAATAAGTTGTTTTGAACCATCCAACATTTTTACCCACCATCAATTCAGGATGTATTTTGACTGAAAAGAAGAATGGGTGCCAAAAACTCGTCAGCTTTGACAGAAGTAACGACATTTACAATGTAACGTCGTCACTGTACACATCCACAAAAATTCTGTTATCATAGTGATACTAGTGTTATGCATGATTTCATTACATCGTTGTTAACAACAAAGTCAACAAGTATCTGTTTTAAGTAAGTATCCTTAAACATTGCAATAATATACAGAGAATGAACGACAAATTTAAAAAAGCAACAAAGATGTATGTTAAGCATATGTCAATAATACTGAAGGTTAAAGCAGAGCCATCTCCCAAGGCAGCACCCATTCACGAGCATGACGCATGATGCAGCCATCGTTTTGCTATATCATATCTTAGAGAACATTACAACCCGCATCACATGCCACCACCCAAGAGATGTTTTAGAAGAGCATGTCATACTTCAACTTGGTACCCGTAATAAATTAGTTTTAAAATAACAAAAGCTGTATGCCACAACCTGAAATTAATAGTGTTATGTTGAAACGACACATATTAATTTGAACACTATTACTTTCATGCATCAGGATCTATTAATCTCCAGTTCAGGGTGTACGCCGGACACCACACTGGAAATTACCCAGTTATATTTCTACTAGCTTTCCGCCCGCGGCTTCGCCCGCGTGGAATTCGGTTATAATGCGGTATAAAGCACAACTATAAGAAAACTTCTCATTCCCACGGAAAAATCTAAGAAGCGCGATGTAACGCTGGATACAATTAGTTGTTAAACCAAAACTGAATGGTACACTATATTATATGTTTTCCCTTGTGCAAAAAGCGCAAAACAGTGTATAAAGATAAAACAGCAAGTAAGTAAATGAGTCGAAAAGTGCACCGAATAAGTGTATGAGCTACAGGTTAAAGAGCGAGATATCATTCCACTTCTTACTTATTTTAAAAAACACATCGTTACCATGTTTTAAAAAACACCCAGCGCCATCTATCGCATACCTGAAGAACTAAATAGCGTAAGCTATCATTCCACTTCTTATGTATTTTAAAAAACACATCGTTACAATTTAAAAAAAAACACCCAGCGCCATCTATCGCATACCTTGAGAACTAAATAACGTAACTAATACTTATACCAATTAGTAATTCGTTGACTTAAGTGATTTTAGCATAAGTAGATGTAAAAAAAACAATTTAGACGATAAAACAAATTGTACGTCATCCCTCGAGAATTCCTCATTACCGAGGATTCATTTTCGTATCATTTAGCTTCAAAATTTACATATTCATATTCGTTTGCAACATATAAGTAGATGTAAAAAAAAACAGTTTAGACGATAAAACAAATTGTACGTCATCCCTCGGGAATTCCTCATTTTCGGGGATTCATTATCGTATCATTTAGCTTCTAAATTTACATGTTTATATTCGTTTGCAATATTTTACGTTGTTTTAAACGACACACAGCGCCATCTACAATCCATCCATCAAGCAAATAATATTTTTGTTTTTCCTCGGGAATATCAATTTTTTCCAGGATAAAAAGTACCCTATTATTTAATCCGGACTTTTATCTTTACGTCTGCAAAATTTCAAAGCAATCGGTTCAGTAGTTACGGCGTGAAAGCGGAACAAACAAACAAACAAACAAACAAACAAACTCACTTTCCGATTTATAATATTAGTAAGGATTGTCCTTTTTTTCCCTATAAAATAACAAATTTTAAAAAGGTTTGTTTTTGCGCCAGCATAAAATTCAAATGTGCCGCTATTTGTATGTTTTTGTAATTTTGATTAGTTTGGTCTAGCCTCACCTCCATTTACTCCATTTCTCTTTCACACATACCTTGTCTCGCATATTGAAGAGCGAGAAGACCGCGCCATCTATTGGTGGTAAATCATACCGCAATGTGGCCCACATGCGAGCAAAAAGAAAAAGAGACTACTGAAGGCCGCTCGCGCGCGTGCACCGAGTTTCGCAACATTAAATTGAACTAGTGGTCTATCCGCAAACCCCTACATTAAACTATAGTTTGATGTGACGGTATCTTCGTGTGTGTAACAATAAGGAACAGCAAAGCCCAGGGGCCCCGGCAGCCTCCAGCATCTCACACCACGTGGCGGTCAAGGCATCGTGCCTCCATCATCTTCCTCTTTTATTTGTTGTCGACATTAATTTTTGCTTACCGCAGTATAGTCCACTAATTTTGAATCGCTCGCACAACCAGTGTGCATGTTAGCTCCAACGCACGACTGGAGTATACTCCTTAAGAACAATTGTCTTTGAATAGGCACAGTAAATAATAAAACAAAACTTCTAATTCTTCTTCTTTAATTTTTAATAAAAATTAAAAGGTGCGCACAATAGGTTGCGCACAAATAAAGTAATGCTGTCATTCGATCACTAAATAGTCTTTATATTTTTTTATATACCGGACTCCTTATTTGAAAATCAATTTTAAAGGAGTGAACTCCAATAATAAAAAAATACTAGTGGACCGTCCCGGCTTCGCACGGGTGGACAAAATTCTTTAATTTTTTTCTATATATTTTTCCGTTAGCGCCATCTAGCGTCCGGTAGACCAACTACTTGCAGTTAACGTGTTGCTATGGTAACGTTATTGATACAATGGAAAAAGAGCGGACAGACAAACACACAAACCACTGTAATCTTAGATTATAGACTAGCGGCCCGTCCTAGTTTCGCACGGGTGGACAAAATTCTTTAATTTTTTTCTATTTTTAATATTTTTCGTTAGCGCCATCTAGCGTCCGATAGACGTACTACTAGTCAACCGCAAGTAGCTAGGCGTTGCTATGGTAACGTTATTGATACAATGGAAAAAGAGCGGACAGACAAACACACAAACCACTGTGATCTTAGATTATAGATTTATAGAACATATTTTTCATAACAAGCAATTACAGTATTTTTATTTTTTATAATAAATAATAAGAGAATATCTTATTGTCTGTACTATAGAAATTATGTATATCGAACAAGAATTGTTGCAAAAAAAACGGATGTAATTGATTGAAAAATTATCTTAAACGCTTATTAATTGAATCCCCGGCTTTATCTAAATTGGTTGGCAGTTAAATACAGACTATTAAGCGGTAAACCTTTTTTTTCTATAAATATTCATAGTTATAAGCATATTAATTATTTTTTATCACTTTTATGATTGGCAGAGTTTTTGCATCTAGCAATAAATTTTATATATTAAAACAATTGCCAATCGTATTTTTTTTATCGCATTATAAAAAAAAAACGAGCGAGCCTTACAGTAGTCGCAAATGATGTGTAACATTTGACATCTCACCTTAGTAATAAGCAATTTTAAAATTATATTCTGAATTTAAAAAAGCTAAATACTGAAATACTTTATCGAATTATTATTAATTACTACTTACTTGAATTTTTTCCAATGATCTACACTTTATTGAGACTTATTATCAACATTCAATGTTTATTTATGTAGTTGACGTGTCATGTAGACCGTACTTCAAAGAACTTAGCATTACAAAGTTTCAATACGTTTACAAAAAAGAAGGATAGAACAAAGAGAAGCGTTAGACATCCAAATAAAATAGTTCTAAATACCACACCTAAAACTAATCGTTATCAATCAAACGTACCAATCATGGCAATTAAAATATACAATAAAATACCGGAACATATTAAATTGTTGTCTTATTAAATAAATTTAAAAAAGCACTTCGAAAATGGCTTATTGACAATACTTTTTACAGCGTAAATGAATTTTTTGAACACCGCAATAAACCAGAGCGTGCATAGAATAAGTCTATATGATGTCCTTGTCTGTTTTATATTTTTTGATTATTTTCGTATGTTGTAAACCAACTAATTTGCATGCCATCCTGATGGTTAAATAGGCTTAAGAATCAATCACATATTAAAATAAGACCTGAATGTAACCCTTTTTATTGCAAATAAATGATTTGAATTTGAAGTATATAAATTGATTTATATAACAGCAAACTTTATACACCGTATTTAGACTTATAACACTGTAACTTAAGTGCACAGCTGATGGCTGACAGTACCGACCTCTCAGAAAATTGGTTGCGCGCGCTTTCGCGACTTCCTGTTACACACTTCCGTCCCATTTCACGAAATCACTCCCACAAATTGCAGGGAAGCGAGAGGAGAGATGTTACACATCAAAAAGGTTTATATATAGTCATAAAAAAGAGCATTGCTAATAAGGCATGTTAGCTGAGGCTCGCACACAAAATTTTTATGCCATAATGCGCAACCGAATTGCCTCATTGATGCACAGAGTGCTCTGCAGCGCCAATAGCCTTCTGTCAGTGATTGCGGACCGCTGCGACGATCCTATACTTAGACACTGGGTCACTGTATACACGTCCCTTGCCGTGACTCGGTGAAATAAATATTGTTTATTGTTACTTACATAGTTTTAAGTATTGTTTGTTGCTAATCTATTTTGGACTTTGTGTGAAATAAATAATAATAATTTTCATTATTACAATCTCTAAGCTTGGCAGGAGAGTTGGAGATTGCAATAAAACGCTGCTGCCCCTTTTGTAGTCCACGGGAGGTATATAGTCACGACCAATAATATGTATATGTTACCGGCCAAACCCGAATTCAGGACAAACTAGTTTTGCCTAGGCTA
Source organism: Calamotropha paludella (assembly GCA_927399485.1). NCBI lineage: Eukaryota > Metazoa > Arthropoda > Insecta > Lepidoptera > Crambidae > Calamotropha > Calamotropha paludella. Next base: position 4,580,719 of record OV656823.1, on the reverse strand, counting down.
AACTAGTTCTTCCTATACGCGATAGGATGAACTAGTATAGCCTAGCCTATTATTGTTTTAATAAAAATGATTATTTTTCCAATTACGGAGTATTTTATTCAGTTTATTTATTTTGACTTTCTAGATATATGTTTAGACTAGGCTATACTAGTTTATCCTAGAATATGCGTATTTATATCAGGAAAAACTAGTTTGACCTAGGCTAAACTGGTTTATCCTATCGCGCTTAGGACAAATTAGTTTGGACTAGGCTATACTAGTTAATACTATCGCGTATAGAAAGAACTAATTCAGCCTAGGCAAAAATAGTTTGTCCTGAAATCGGGTTTGGCCGGTAACATATACATCATAAAATCATGTCATATTACATCAATTATTTATTTCTATACTGTTATTAACCGACGAAATATATATGTATACCACGTGACTACCATAACTTACAGTTCCGGTTTTAAAAATTGTTTTATTTATATTGGAAAGGGTATATCTCAAAGTTGCTCCCATATTAATTTGACAAAAAATATACGATCATTAGGATACGAAAATAGGGGATGATTGATTGTTCACTCACTGATTGTCACTCACATAACTTTTTACAGAGTTGTCCGATTTTGATAATTCTTTTTTTATTTGAAAGGGTATATACCCCGAAGTTGGTCCCATATAATTTTGGAAAAAATATTCTGCCCCTAAGTGTGGGAAAATAGGGATGATTTTTTGTTCACTGACATATTTTTAACTGAGTTGTGTATTACAAAAAAAAAAAAAATTTTTTTTTCTTTGCTCTCGGTCGATTTACGACATTGTTCTACGGTGTATACATGTTATTGGTGGTGACTGTAGCTTCAGTATCATTAATAGCCTATTTTGACACCCTTAACCCTTAACACCACTTGGTATTTTCAGCTTACACATCTACACTCGTGGGGGACCTAAGTCCCCACTATTTGTATTCAATATTTAAGTTATTTAGTATGAAATATCTTAGGATAAATTTTCATAAAATAAACAAGAAACATATATTTAAGTGAAAAAACAGGTTTAGTCGTATTTTAAACATAAAAAATATTATTTCTAGCTACAAACAAAGAAAGTTACCAAAAAACAAGTTACATTTATAGTGTTTTCTTCACAACCCCAAATAATATTGAAAATTAGAATATCAAAACAAAAAAAATCTTTTTTCTAATAAACCAATATACCTATAAACAAAAACAGACATAAACTCTTCAATAAGTTTAAGAACATGAAAAATCACAATAGGAATAGTTGGCAAATATTTTTCTTATCTTATTCTAAAAATGTCTTAGCAGTCTCAATAATTAGTCTCAACATTATGATTATAATCTAAAATAAACTTATTGCTGACATTTGGTACATATTTTCACATCAATAGAGTGGATACGATAGACATTTTTCATACATTTAGAGCAAACTCTGGGAGTATTGCTATCTTTACTTCGTGGGCACAAACGATACCTAGATTTCTTTCTAGTTTTTTATTTTGACTAGGTCCTTGTGTTGGTAGACCTTCAGATACGTCAACACCAACCTCGCTTAGAAACTTGTCCATCATATCTTTCAGCTCCTTACTAAGATTAGACAAGCGTCTTCTTTCTAGAACATGAGGAATCACTAAAGCATATCCAAGTTCTTCTAAAACCTTGTTGATCGGTTTGTGATTCGATGCGGTGTAAAGGACATGACTGTTTACACCGTAAGCAGCACATTTCTGGTTTAGAGCGTCTACGCCTATCGTCTGCTGTTCGATGTTTTCTATTTCTTCATTTCCCGAAGCATTGCCAGCCACGTCATCGCTATCCGTATCGTGGTCACTTACTTCGTACTCTGCATAGCTCAAATCTGATAATAATTCAGGAAAAATCTCGTCGTTTTCGCTGTCTTCATTTTCAAGATCATTTCAAGAACCTTTCTATCTACTGGGGATTCAAATCTTTAGCCATATTGCACCAAAACCTATAAAAAATACAAATCTATAAAAATAATAATATGGAAAAATACCTACATAACTACACTCGTGGGGGACTTAGGTCCCGCAACGGCACGTACCTCACAAACCACAAACGTGAACAGCGCACACATCCGTCCCCTGCTAGCTCTCGGGCGTCACTGGGAATACACCGGACCGCAACCGCGTCGCATTTTAAATAATTATGTTATTTGCAAAAAAAGTAGGCGGTGGGGGAGCTAGGTCCCCCACGAGTGGTGTTAAGGGTTAAGAGTGAGGGGTTAGTGCTCTTCTGCTCTATTGGATACGACACGGCTTGGTACCACCGACATGTGGGATGAATGGTATAATATATTATTGGATGTACCCAGGGCCAGATTTGGAAGTCTGGAGACCTTAGGCAACGGAGGGCCCTAATTATTTTCGAATAAAATTCTCAACCAAAATTTATTGCCAATATGGGTTAGGTATACAGTTGTTATAACAATGTTGAAAGCTCTTCTATGATCTTCCATCTAAGATTTCTAAAAAATCTATTTGAAACAAGAAAAAAAAATATAAATATATTGTGATGGCTCCTCTCTGCCCGCCCCGCCTGCCCTCCCCCCAATACGGTCCTGCCTGTACCAATATTAAGATTAACCTGATTACTAATCTACAGATATGCGTTTCGCTGAAGTTATATTTTACTAGTATCTGTCACAGGTGGCTACTTAGGGCATCAATTATGGTTGCCAATTATCAAGTGCACGGTGAACATGACAGGGACGAAATCAGTAGCTAAGTATTTATATCCAAGTAATGAGAAAAACAATGAATAAGTTTTTCTAGTATATTTATTTTTTCTATCGAAACAATGTTGTTTCTGCTAATTGGTGTGAATATATTAATTTCAACCTATCAATTTCAACTTCGTTGCAACAGCACTGAGAGGTATAAATAGCGGACTTAACGCCTTTAGGGACTATCTATTAGCTACCGGGTACAGAAATATTAAACGAGTTTTAGCGTTACCACTAAGGAAACATGACTTGTATATATTAAAATTAGTAGCAATAAATTACCTTTATTTATTTAAATAAATAAGTAAAATCATTTTTGTTACAATGGCATAAGGGAGCGAATCTTGGTTACTGACTGAAAGTTCGTTAATAATCTATATATATAAAAACTCCTTGTCACAGTGTTTGGCCGCGATGAACTCTGAAACTACTTAACCGATTTTGATGATTTCTTTTTCATTTTGCTGGGTTTGTTCAGACTTAGGATATAGGATAGCTTTCAATTTAATTTATAATGAAAAAATATTGAAAATTATAACAACTGAGCCACACCAACGCTCAGCTAATTGTTTTATAAAAATGTATGAAAAATACAAATAAATAAAATAAAAACGAAAATAGAATAATCTTCGTAAATTGCTATAGATATTTATTAAAATTCAATGTCGTAGAATGAACCTAAATTCGCTCCTGTTTCATTTATTAAATGCCGAGTTTATCAAAACCAGTCTAGGCAACTTGATGACCTACATAGGTGGCCAATTACGTAATTTCATTGGTCTTTCAAAGTCATAGATATCAAAAGAATAATTTAGAATACTTTAGAATAATTCTGTTAATACTTGGTTTTGAAATTTATGTTTGATTTAAATAATAAAATTATTTTAAAAGTATCCAAATAGATTTCATAGATATATTTATATTCTTGGGCTAGAAATAGACTAGTATGAATAAAAAAAAACATAATACTGAAATTATATTTTTTTTAGAATAAATACTACAACCCGCAATCTTTGGGTATCTGGTCCACTGCTCTCTTAATCGAGCTACCGAGCCTTGTGAATATCCGTTGACATTTTTTAAGTATTTTATATATTTTTTACTAATGTAGGTTCGAGTTCCGCCTAGGTACTTATACATATATAACTTGTAGCCGAGTCGATTTTTACAAGTGTTTTTCAATTAAATTTTATCATACAAGATAGCATTAAAAATACAAAATAATAAAAATCATGAACTACAAAATGTCAAATTTACTTACACATTTTTTTAAATTTAATTTACAAATGAATAAACTGCATAAGTAACTTAATACGCGTATACACATTTGTAAATAAAATATGGAGTTATGTTTTGGGGCTATAGTGAAAAAATACGTGCAAATTATGGCCCATATAGACAATAATAATAATATTTCTCACTTTTAAACCTAGACTAGCCCGAAGTAAGACTGACGCTTGTGTTATGGATACTAGGGTAACGGACAAACACCCGAGACTCAGGTACCAATGCTCGTATTTATCACACAATCTGTCCCTTAATGGATTCAAACCCTGGACCGTCGATGGTGCGAAAGGCATGATCTCTACCATGCACCAAACGGTCATATGGTCGTCATATGCAGAGTTGTAAATATTGCTAAAAGAAAAAGTATTTAAATTATTTGAATAGAAGTTAAACACATAAGATAAGCAATGGAAAATGCAAAAAAAATCATGAAATTGAAACAAGATATTAATTTGATTCTCTTTAAACACTGTGACAAATATCTGCAGGTACCGCATACTCGCAACATTGACATCATACGCCAGACAAGATTATCTATGATTGTTCGGTACAACCGTAGCGGTTCTGCCTTTCACATCGACGGTTTTAGGTTCGAGTCGGGACTCGAAAAATCTTAGATTTTTCAGGTAATGATATAGCAAAGTATTGCATTTTTTATAAGTACTCCCAATACGCCATCCTTTTATTTCTAACTGACCTTCATACCATATGAATCAATAATGCATCAGTAATTTGTATGCGTTTTTTAATATATTACTTACGTCTTTTTAGCATTCCCATCGTACCAAAAGCCTCAGCATTAATACCTCGTAAAGGGCAGATGTTTGTGTGATGAATACGATCATTTGTACCTTTTATTCCAAGGGGAAAATTTTAGGCTTCAACTCGCCGCTGATATTCGGCGAAGATATGTGAGGACTCCCCTCTTCCATAGCGCACAGAGTGTAGGCAAGGGATACCACACTAAAACCCTTGGTGTATACGCTTAAGTTTTCTAAAGGTCCGGTGGGGTAATTTGTTTTCATTATCTCCTCAGGGACTATGCAATGCCGATGGACGGACTACTCACTTTCTGCCGGTTGTCCCGCTAGGAACCAGCATTTATACCTGACCTTAGATTTCTTCCTTTTGATTCTAGGTTTGAATTTATATTACATTAGAAAATAATAATGCTGTCTAGGGACGCCCGAAAGAAGCGAAGCTTTATAGTATAAAGCGAAAAAGAGGTAGGATGCCTCGCCAGCCACACACACTGACATGAGTGAAAGCGAGACAGAAGGCCACTCACACTGAGGTGGGAAAGGTGACGCTCTCGTGAAGCGGTAAAATCTGACGCTTAGCACGGATACAGTGGCCGCGGGGCGAGCGCCTAATGCGATCAGTATAGAAGCTTCGCTTCAATATAATTCGAAAATCTAAAAGGATCTCTGAAATACATTTATTTCATGATTTTATTTAATTCTGAACTTTTGATTCCTTTTTAGGAGCCATGTTTACGAAGCGACTAAGTTAAAATGGTAAAATGGACTTTTCTGCTAAAAGTATTAGTTTAATTGTAAAAAGTTTAAGGCTTTTCAAACACCTGAATATTGTAGCGAACCACAAGTACCACGTTTGTGCCAGCGATTAAATTGCGGGCGGGTATTAATCTTTCGCCTGATCTGGCTGTGCCGCGTACCTACCGACAATGTGTCCGCGGAATATCTGCAGATCTTAACGTCGCATTAACTGCGCACCGGCGAGTGTCCGCTTGATTTATAAAGAGAATTCTGTTGGCTTAATACATAAGATTATAATATTGTTTACGTTGAAATGCTCATAATGTACGAACTCAAGAGAATTTTACTAAAAAATACAATAAACTCGTTTCAGGTATCAGGTAGTAATTGAACCAATATCCCTTCGCTATCCGAGGGAGTACTCTTCTAATAAAGCTACCAAACCTCGACAGACTCGACGAATTTTTCCAAGTATTTCTTAAGCTGACGCCCTAGCGCCGTCTCGTCATGTTCTAGGTATTACTACCTACATCTAGTGTAATACTTTTACATTATCGAACAATCGATAAAGAAGATACAGTTATGTAATTATTATATTTTTATAATTAAGCATTTAATTGATTGAGTTTAATATCTAAAGAAATTATAACCAGTGATGTATTGGTAAAATAAGAAGTGAGGGAACTCATAGTGGGAGCAAAAAAAGGCCTATTTTCAGCAAACAATTTTTTTTCCATGTAAGTTTTTATTTTTTCTTATTCTTACCATACAAAGATAAATACTCTGTTAGTTAAAATAATTTTTGAAATATTTTTCTAATTTGCCAATTTCAAATATAACTTTCATTTGTAATTAAAAAAAAAATCCAATAAAAAAGTACCGGAACGCGTTCCGGTTCTGGAAAAAGGTAAGGGAACGTCGTTCCACCGCGTTCCCCTCCCAATACACTACTGATTATAACAATTACATTTTTTAATTACAATGTCAATAAAAATAATAATATTATTTGTATTTAAATAATAATCTTACAATCACACCAATTAGCCAAGCCCATAGTAAGCACTATAAGGCGTATGTTATGGATACTAGGGATAGACATATAAACATGATTCATAGATATTTATTTTTAACAGAAATATATTTAAAATACCCATGACTCAGGTACAAATGCTTGTACTCATCACACAAACGTCTGTTCCTTCCGGAGCTCGAACCCAGGACCAACGGTGCGAAGTTAGTTGTCCGTTGCACTAAATGGTCGTTAAATAATCAATACAGTTTATAATTATTCAATTTTGAGGAAAATGTCAAAGTATCTGCCCCGTATATTTACAATTGTAGATAAAATCGACTTATAAAATATTTTATTTTTAATAGAAATATATTTAAAGTACCCATAATAAAAGCATTAAAAATAAAAAGATCAGAGGGCTGGCAGCTATTTCGCGCAGAGAATTAGTTTAGCAATTCAGCGAGGTAATGCTGCCAGTGTTCTGGGTACCATGCCCCAAATTGAAATTTTGGATGACATATTCTTAATGTGAAATGAAACAAATTTATCTGAAAGAAAATAAAAATAAAATAGTTTTATTTCTTTCAAATTGCTTAGAACACTGAAACCCATAACTCAGTTAGAAATGTTCGTATCATGGGGATTGTCAGTGCGAAAGGGAAAATGGCTACCGTTGCACCAAATAATCCATAATCAATATAGTTTACTATCCTGTAATGCTTAGAAAAATTTCAAAGAGAATTATTAGTATTTATTGTTTTATAGTTTGATCCGTATGTTTGCAAATACAGATAAAACCCTATGACTTGCACCGCATCCTGTAAGGCGCCACACGTCAACGTGTCTCCACATTGTGCCGTTGACATACAGAAAGACTTCGCGTCTGAGGATTTAGATACCACCGGAGTCCGCATAAATGCGATTATGCTCAATCTTCATACGTAAGCACTTGGTAAACGACCGTCTTTCTATTTACATTCTTAGCATATGTTGATGTCGCTAATACATGTGAGGAAGGTTATGGTTGATTTTAATGAAAACAAAGTTAAATAAAAACACGTTTTATCTGGTTTCACGATTCTTTTATTCTTCTTTTATCATATTTAATCCCGACGTTCCTTTACAGCAGCCGTGTATTGTACCGTATTGAGTTATTTTATCATATTTACTGTAAACCACCACCAGTTCGGAAATTGGGAGGCTACTTGGGAAAAGACATATCGACCTTCAATTCTCCCAAAGTCCGAGTTTCTTTCGCATCATTTTATTACCTTAATCGTCATGCGTCATTATCTTAGTCATCCTGTAAACATGGCCCCTGACAAGGAGGCGAAACATCAGGATTAAATATATAAAAAAGGCGTCGTAATGCTGGTAAAAGTGGTTTTATTCAAATGTGCGATAGGCACAATTGTAAGGATTAAATATGAAAGCAAAGTTGTAAGATAGATGTGAAATGAAAAGTTTTATTGATATAATAACTAGTCGACCGGGCAGACGTTGTTTAGCCGGAATGTTAGCACATCTACTAGATATTTTCGTCACCACTAGCTTTTTTTTGGCTCTGGGGAAATCCCAAGCCGCAGGTAGACGGCGGGGTGCGGACTCCTTCTAGGTTCCCAGGATCTGATCCCAATCAAGCCCGGGGACCAAGACAGAATCCATGATGGGACGAGCTAATCCAAAAGGTGCCTATTCACTTTCAAAAGTAGTCAAAACGTCAGCTTTGAAAATTGACGGGTTATAAGTACTCGGAAATACAGATTCAGGGAGGGAGTTCCACTTTGCTGTGCGTATTATGAAAGATGTTGAAAGCTCACCATGTGCTAACAGTGGTTTTAAGTTCCGGCATTTAATTTACACTTTATTACCTACTCTGGTACAAATTGCAAATTTAATTGTAACCTAGGTTATGGTTGATGCAGACAGTTGCGTAGGGCGCGCCCTCCGAGAGATCGCTTACGACAGCGCACGCGCCGCGGCATTGTGATTTGTGATAGGGTTGTCACACGTGTGAAAAGGGAATTACTTTGATTATTTTTTATTTTGTACAGAATGATGGAAACCTGCGTGTGTCAGCGTAGGTTTTATTTTTTGCACTATTGTCATTTTAATACAGAAAAGAACAGAAGCAAATAAAAAGGAAACTGGTGGGTTTACCTACAACTATGCTACATAAATTAAAAAATGAGATGGTAGGAAGCCATATTAGGCAAGCTCTTTTTCCGGGTTAGATGATCTTTACACGGTTCAAACGCATGTATGTTGAACTGTGAATATGCAGTTTTTCACACAAATTCATGGTTTGTAAATATGATATGTAGCAAGCGCGGTCTGTGATACGAAGTGTCTATCCTAATCTGTGTAGCAATATTATCTGCGGCGATGTGTATATCTTACCACGACAAGATAAAGGTAAGGGACGGAAAGAAGCATTTGAAAATAATGACAACTGTCTTTAATTGTTAATGTTAATAATTAAAGACAGCTGACAATTAAAAATTTGACAAATATAGCAAATTTGAAAACAATTCTAAGGAAACAAATTAACGAAGCGTAAAATTTAGAGGCTAACGAAGACGATGCAGATAAGAAGAAGAAGTTGTAGAATAAGCTTCAACAAGGTGACAGAATACTTAATAAATAGACTGTTCTACTAATAGGGGTTTAAGTCCATTCGCCATTCAAGTGGTGCTTTCATAAGCTGACGTGATGATGGTGTAAGGAAAATATATCCATAAGACAAAAATGTCTCCATAATTATTAATTACTGTTTTGACAACCCTGAAGCTACCTTAAGGGCATTACTAACTATCCATAACGTAGGCTCGGAGTAACTGTGAATGATTTACAGTGTGTTCGAGCCTTAAGGCAGGGATTTCATTGGCCCAGTAGACTTTCAAATTAATGACTTCTTGCATTTATCTTCGCAATGGAGCAAGACAAATACCTTTTAGATTCTTGTTGTTAGATACCGTATAATTATCTGAATAAAGGCTTGTTCACACTCGTAAGTGGTATTCGCAGTAGCCATATGAAGGCGTATAAGCAAGGAACGCGTTTTACGAATTCGCGTAACCGATTTTGATAATCACGGGGGTTGTATAATTTTTGATATTTCTGTATTTTCGCACTGAGGCGAACATTTAAAGGTTGATGGTGATGATGATATGCCTTGTCTATAGATAATCGCACCGTAGGCAGAAGACAGAAAGGACTGTAACACACCACGAAGGTACAGTGCCGATTAGTGTGTACAGTCACGCGCTTTAAGATGTAAAAATCTTAGAATCGTGTCACATTACATTATTTAATTTATTTCTATACTGGTGTCTCTTTGCTTTCAGCCAATTTAGTGTGACATGGTTCTACGGCGTATACATCTTATTTCTTGTGACTGTACTGATTCAGCCGATACCAATCACTTAAGAGCCTTTACGTGTATGATATTTAATACAGTCTTTCAAGTCCAAACACTTAAATCAGGAAACTAAGTCTTATTATTGTATACTCCAGGAAGATGCACAAGTATAAGAAATTAGTAGAAACCTTTTTGAAATGTTTAATATGGACATAAATAAAACCTCCCATAAAAAAAATCGAGTGTCTAACATAACGATTTTTCAGGTAACGTCACTTCGAGGCCCCGGGCTCGAACTCCGGCTGGGTCAATGTACGCAATGAACTTTTCTATGATGGCTTTAGGTAATTAATTAGGTTTTTGCGTTATATCGTTCAAAATATGTCTAAAAAGTACTTTAAAAAGTGTTAAATGGTGAAGAGCAAGCTTCACACCTTAGCTCCTTACTATACTTCGGAGAGTGCGCTCAGGAGCTCCATGAGCTCAAACCGCCATCACCTTTTTTCCTTCGAGCATTCGGGCTACCACCCTTTCTTGGTTGCTGCTCCTACTTGTCGCACCAAGCGCTTCTCAACATCCTTTATTGCATGAACAGCAAAGGAATGGAACTCCCTCCCTGCGGCTGTATTTCCGAGTGCATATAACCGGTTCCTCTTCAAAACCAGGGTGAATAGGCACCTTCTGGATTAGATCGTTCCATCGTAGGTCGTATCTTGCCCTCGGGTTGGATTGGATCCAAGAGCGAACTCATCCAAAAAACCAAAAATGAATCGGTGGGTTAGGTTGGGTTTAGTAGAAAGGAGGGTTAAATATAAATTGTTATAAATTGCAGGTTAAGTTGGGTTAGACATTTTTTTGTCATTATCAGCCAGTAAGCTATATAAAATTATGCCTTATGATAAACTTGCGTTTTAACAATATGCTTTTTAAATTTGGACCCAAAGAATATATATAGCAGGCTATTATTAGCAGAAATATTACATCGATTGATAAACGGTTACTAAACACTTGATATGATTTAATAAAACAAAACTTTTAGTCTGTAGTCAACATTAACGCGAACAAAGCCGCGGGTAAAAGCTAGTTATGGATAAAATAATGATGTGATAAGAGAGAGAGAGCTATAGGAAAAGATAGAAAATTGGATGCTTAGATTGTTTCGACATGTAGAGAGTATGGAGTTATGAAGATTCACAAGACAAGTATATAAAGCAAATGTGCATGGGTAAGTCGGTAGAGGCTGACCAAGTCAAACTTTCAGGGACCAAAAAGAAAAAGTCCTAAGTGACAGGTCAAAAGTACCCTAAACCGACGAGTTTGAAAACTCAAGCCTTTTGTAATTAACAATACTTATAAGTTACCACAATATGACTTTTGGAAGTCTATTTGATCTAGTAGTAGCTTGTATGAAAGATCTGTTGAGTTAAAGAAGCGAGAGCTGTATATCAGGATGTATGTAATACCTAAAATTGCTGTAAGTACCTGTAAATCACACACTTGTGTGAATGTGCTCCAAGAAGCTATTTGAGGAACTTAGTTTTGTTTTATTTCTCATTACTATTAAATAGCCGTGAAGTGTTAACACGTACAAATCCCATAAAACAAGGGTATTAAATTTTACCATTAATTATTGTCGCTGGGGTCGTTAAATTCTATTCATAATCTGTACACTTTGTTTAATAATTCAACAAGAATGAACTTTGCTTACCTTTTACTTTTAATTCGCTGTAAGTTATTTCTTTTTCGTCTTTTTGTTTGTTTTTGTCAGATATTTATTTAAAAGCACGCACTAGGAGAAGAATAGATTCATTTGAGATGTGGTGCTGGCAAATTGCCAAGTATACCTTGGATTCTCGGCGCACAAATGCATCTATTCTACAGGAAGATAAAGTTCACCTCGAAGGTGGAATATCGGCTGTCTATTATTTTAATGTAAAGGCTGCTTGGCTGCTTTGGACATGTGGTCAGACGAGATCCAGACAATCTGGAGAAACTGGTGGTAGTGGGCCAGGTGGAAGGGAAAAGAAGTCGTGGAAGATTTCTCACAAGGCGGGCGGACGGAATACGGGAAGCCACGGACTTCAACCTCCAGGCAACAATCAGAAGAGGGGAAAATACACTGACATGGCGGACACTCATCCGAGAGATTGCTTGTTGTGATCACGACCCTCAGTCATGGAGAATCGACTTAGAAGAAGAAGTTATATCTGCAGTATATTCGAACATTCTTGTAGTATTTCCAGTGTTATATTATACCTTATCACCTCAGCCGAAAGAATTTATAGAATATAGAAGGAAACTGCCATGATCTCTACGCATGTTAGGCGGGTATAAAACGCTGTTGACCATTTTTCGGTATACAGTGATTATCTCCGGTACCATTACTTGCCTTTTACCCTTAGGTGTGAAGAGTTGTGCTCTTCTTCTCAGCTGGACACCATACGAACCTCACGTCACCATACTGAAATTATAAATGTATAAATAATTTTATACACATTATTTTTACCGACTTTACCGAAAACCACTGCTAAGCAATGCCTTTTTTATTGATGAAACCAACCGATACAGAATTGGTGAAAGTTAAAGACAAGAGTTGCGGCTAGGGCGAAACCTTCATGTAATGTGTTTCCGAGAAACGTTGGATGCGATAGGAATAATATTTTTTTCGTGGACCGGTTATTGCGATAATTGTTTAATCTTTGAATACCAAGGGAATTTAATAGAAATATTTAATTTTCATAATAATACGGATTACGCAAGGAACGTAAAAAGAACATTACAAACATGTTATTATGATTTTATAATTTTGATATATTTTATGCATTTTCAATGCGATCTTATAAGATAAATTATTATAATAGAAAAATACTAGAAAAAATTGACTCTGAATTCACCCGAGTCGATTTTTTCTAGTATTTTTCTATTATAATATTCTTATATTATTTTAGCCTTCTGGGCTAGCTCGTTTCATCGTGGATTCTGTCATGGCCCCCGGGCTTGATTGGGATCAGGAGCAAACCCATCCTAAATAAAAAAAAAAAATGTTATTATGATGTTTTTGCCATGGTAAGTTTAACAATGGACAGTAAAATTTAAAAAAATACCAAGGCAGAAACGGTTGAACCTATTTTGATAATACAAAACTAAAAACCACTTCAGAAAACCTGCTTTCAAATATTAAAAACGTATCGAAATCGGATTAAGACAGGCACACACACACACAGTGGCAAAATTTATAAAACTCTCAGAAATAAAACTCTTCTCTTGGCCTCGGGTGTCAAAAATTCAAAGTCACAATAATTATGAGGTCTGTCACGTCTTTATTTAATTTTAATATAAATTTTATAAAACGCTCTTTGTAATTCATAATTTTCTTATTAGAAAGACCATTGAAAATGGTTTCTTTATGTTTCAGGTGTGTTATCTTTAACTATAAACAACAATTTTGACATAGAAGTGGAAGGTACACTGCGTTTTGGAGATGAATTAATGGAGCAATTAAATATGAGGCGTTTCATGAATAAAGACATTGCTCGCAAAAATAACGAAATATCACGTAGTAAAATGCATTCCAATTACCGAAAATCTGCTTTGGAGATTACAGCGCAAGTACACACATATTTAGACCAAGTAGTCAACTATGGGGTTAAAGAAATTGCTTACTTAGCTAAGTATTTACAAAGAGAATTTGAAGTTGAAAGCAATGTTGCCAATACCCTTAACAATAAAGCAAAAGATTACGAGCAAAAGATAAAAAATTACATTACCATCGCTTTAAAACAGGAGATTAAACGTAATGACACTACAATAATCGACAGGGAATTCATGTACTTAGATATACTATCCTTTTCTAATATGGTTTTGTTGAATGAAGAAGAAAGAATGCTCAATATGGTGTTAGAAAATAAAAACTATAACGATACTCAACTTGAGGTGAGAAAAGCAAATTATCTAATTGGCAAAACCCGTGTCGATCATAAGAAGCAAATCATGGATTTTATATGTGCGAAGATGAATATATGCAGACCTTTCCCTGGTTTCTCTGATCATGTTGCCGATTTAATTACTGAATTGCTTATACTCAGTGACAGTAAACTAATTTATTTGGTAAAATATGTAAAAGAAAAGGTAAAAGAAAGAACCAATTTCTTTAAATCTTTTATCAAACGTGATGTTCTGGAGATGATAGCATTGAAACTTACAATTTTGTGCCAGGATTTGTCAAGTATAAGAGATGCTTTAACAGTCATAAAAACTACTATAACCTCTCGACATAAAGCGGTGGCATCTGATGATGATTACATTAAATTACGAACAACAGCAATTCGTATTCTAATAGATGTCGTAGACACAGCGTTCAGTAAACAAAGAGATGATCTGACTGAAATTACCATTGACACAACCATAAAAGCAATACGGTTTTGGCAACAGGGAGATAGAGAAGACATCGAAATGCCTGTCAGACTGCTCTTGGACCATATTGTAAATATTTTAAGAGAACACTGGAATTTAGCGACACGACAAGAAGTTATGATTTTGACAGAAGTGATGATCTTAGGTGAATCATACGACGAAGGGTTTGATGAATTATTTACACACGGATCCGAATTTGTTCAAATAGGCGTTCAGCCAGTTTTAGTGTAAGATTTCAATGTTACTAAAGAATCCTAAGGAAATTGATTGTTGAGATAAGTCTAAATATATGCATCAAAACTATAGTATTTTATTTGTCGATATACCTGGTTTGGTTCTATTAAACTTCAAAATACCGGAGTGTCTAAGATTAAAGTCTTTGACCAGTGTGTGTTACCTGTGTTAACGAAAGCAACGGATACTATGGGCCTCATGAGAAAGCTAGAATAAGACGGCAAGGTAACCCGTGCGATGCACCGTGTTTCCCTACGTGATCGAACCAGAAATGGGGAGATCCGTAGGCGATCCAAAATAACCGATATAAATTGCCAAACTTAAGCGGAAGTAGGCAGGGCAAATATCTTGTAAAACAGTGGCCGTTAGAGTCTGGTGAAGGGAACGTGCAGAACCTAATGAGAGCTGGACTGGAGCTCGTAGGATTGGTCGTTGTGAAGACCATTAGAGGAGGCTTTTGTACAGCAGTGGACAACATTTGGCTGAAAGACGAGGTGAAAAAAGAGTAGAAAATAATGTAGAGTTACTCATATTCATCCTTTTTTCTGAAGTAAGTGTCTTTTAGTTCTCTCTCTACCAAAGTTTTAAAACTTTAAAGTGTTGCAGTATAAAATAGAGTTTTTAAACCATGCAATGAACAGAGATCAATGAGCTCTGTTTATACTATGGTATGTTGAAAATTTATGTTTTCTATGAACCTAACCGAACCACAAAGAAGACTGCAATTAGGTTAATTGTAATTTGGACATTTCGCTATTACTTTTTTTACGTAGGCAAGCTAATTTAGCATTAGGCTTCCAAATACGATTTGTCAAAAACAAATTAATTCTTATTCAGACGGGAGGGACTGTCAGCAAAACAATTTACTTTCGTATAAATATTTTGAATTTATAGCAAAATTAGGAGATTTTTATCAACTTAAAGCTAAAAAGGTGCTAGGTTTATAAGTGTTAATTGATGCTTATTCTACGTTCAGTTATAGTTTCTTTAATGTAACGGTATTCTTTAAACTCCTTTAATTGTAATAATAAACTATCCTTACACGTTTGAGTAGAAGAAGAAAAATATTATTTTTTATAACTATGTAAGGTAACACTTAAAACATCTTTTCCGAGATGTTGCGGAATCTTCTCTCTAAAAGGTCTCCCTACGCTGAAAATACGAAGCTTGACCATCAATACACGCTTTGGTTATACTCGTATTGAATAAAAATCATGTTATATTTTTTGTGGTTCTTCTGTATCTATCTATATAAGCTTGTATTGCAATTCTGTGTTTTATATTGATCACTGGAAAATTGTTTAATATAAATAAAACAGTTATACGTATCGTGAGTGATGCTACATAAGTCAGAAAAAATATATAAGGAATTTTGTTGAGCCACAAGGTGACAGCATCAATCTGAAAACTACTTCCACTTCACATTTGGGCCTACCTTTTAATATAAAGATTCCTCTGATATATTTTATTCGAGTTGGGTGTTATCATCTTAATTAGCATTCTCTATTTATTAAAACTCCTTAGGGAAAATAGTCAATCTATAACTGACAACGACAGCAGATGCAACCGTTACTTATCCACTGCTTCATTCGCCTCTATTTGGGCGTTAGTCCGAATTTTTTACCACGTTTTACTTAACTTCACTTGTCTGTCTGTTGGTCTGTTGGTTTGTCGTCAAAATTTGAGATCCTTATTTCGACCTCTTCCTCTTATCCGATTTGGCTGAAATTTTGTATACAGGCTTGTTTCACCTAACAATTTCATATTTTACAGTTTTACATCCTAAAACCACTTAATTAGGCTTTAATTAAATTAACCTCCACGTGGTGTGTCTGGATATTTGATATATATTACATGTATATATTGAAGAACTAAGTAGGCACAATTCAGATAATTTAAAACTAAAAAGAGTTAAATAAATACTTAATAAAAAAAAAACTTTTAAAAAACCACGTTTTACTACGGGTTATAGATGTACTAAAAAGGAGAAAATATTTTTTTACAAATGGACTTGGAGAGGCGTGTAAATAGCCTACACCAGGCGGGATCGTAACCGTAAAAATTTGTACACGATAAAATTAAAAAACCGGTAAAAGTCTCCAACAGCGTATGACCATAATACCTAAGAGCGCCACAAAACACCCACTAACCTGGATAATCTGCAAGAGGCGCCTTCCTCAATCGTATAGGCGCTGCAACAGATCCAAGGTGGAAGTCCAGCACGTGCTCCAATTCAGTCCTTATCGTGCAGAGTTATTTTCACCAAAAAACGTCCGAGAGCTCATAAATAACAGCTAGACACAACTCGGAACGTTGTCGTAGATCAAGGTACTCAGAGAAAAAGTCGCGTGCGAGCGCCCTCTTATATGCGTCGCTCAAAACAGATACACAGCTAAGCAAGTGCATTCGCAACGCTCCATAGATAAATAATTACGCCAATTGGAGACGAATTATAGATTAAATTAATATCGAAATCTCATCAAATTTAGTAAACGAGAATATTCTATAGTTATTAAGGTTTATTTAGATTAATAATTTTTATTCACCAAATATATTAGATGGCTCAACCATGCTCCCCGCCTTGGAAGCTCGGAAGAGCTTGCAAAATTACTGAATTAAGTTTAACTTTATAACGATACAACTATATTAAACAATACTAAATTATTAATAAAGATATATAATATGATAACTCAGGCCGAAACGCAGTCTATTGAGTTGGTAAAGGGTACAACTTTACAACTGGTCGTTTGCAAATACCACTACTGGTCTTTACAGTTGCAACGCGAACCATCCCATCACTACCCGGGTGTACAGCGGTTATAACACCAAGTGGCCAACACAAAGGTGGAACATCATCCTGTCCAACTAATACGACAGTCCCTAATTTTATGAGGTGTTCAGCCTTTGTCCATTTCTGACGAACTTGCAGCGTATGCAAGTACTCTAAACGCCACTTTTTCCAGAAAGACTGGACCATCTGATCCAACAATTGCTTCCGTTGAATTAAATTAGTATTGGTATCGAAAGACGACGGCGGTAAGTATTGTAAAGGAGTCGACATCAGAAAATGCGCAGGAGTGATCACTTCCGGGTGAGGATCAGAAGAAACTACGTTCAGCGGGCGTGAGTTCATAATGCACTCAATTTGCACAAGAACAGTTTGGAGCTCTTCGTAAGTAAGGAGTTGATTACCGATCACCCTGTACATATGAGTTTTAAGACTCTTAATATTGGTTTCCCACATAGAACCAAAATGTGGTGCACGAGGTGGAATAGTTTTCCACTCTATGCGGCGTTTCATTAACTCCTGCCTTAAATTCGGCTGAAACTCGGAAGAGATTAAAAAACGGTACAAATCGTCTAACTTGGCCTTTGCGCCAATAAAATTAGTCCCATTGTCTGAGTACAGACAAGAGACGGGGCCGCGACGCGAGACAAAACGTTTGAACGCAGCTAAAAAGGCGTCGGACGTCAAGTCGGTGACAACTTCAATGTGTACTGCCTTAACCACAAGGCACACGAAAAGGCAAATATAAGCCTTTTGGGACCTCTGCCCACGACGTCGACACAAAGTTATGCGTATTGGACCAGCATAGTCCACACCTGTATGCACAAATGCCTTCGCCTCCGTGATACGTACAGCGGGTAAGTCCGCCATCATAGGTGTTGGATGAGAAGGACGCACACGGAAACACGCATTACATTTACGCACATTAGCCCTGACAACAGTTCTGGCATCGAGAATCCAATAACGTTGCCTCAAAATAGAAATCAAAAGTCCAGGCCCAGTATGACAATTTAGCCTATGATAATGTGAAATTACAAGATCAACAACATGATCATGCTTTGGAAGGAGAACTGGATACTTTACCTCAAATGGCAAATCCGACTTAGATAGTCTACCTCCAATACGTAAAATGTTATCCCCATCGAGAAACACTAACAGACTACGTAATTTTTTAGACGGCTGCTTCTTTTTCCTAATTAAAGAAAGATCTTCCGCGAAGTGCTTAGCTTGCACAGCCCATATTACAGTATTCTCGGCGATAACTATACTATCTATGCTGTCTACACGTGACAACTTCTTTATGAATTTCAAAATATATACTACCGTGCGAAGTAACTTATCCCACGTAGAGAATCTAAGAGCCAAATTATCAATAATAGAAGGCTCACTAAGAATCCGAGCTGTAAGCACAGTAGCCTTATGCTCAGGCACATCATGCGAGACTGAAGGCGTAAAAGGGGTAACAGGCCACTCAGAGGGCACACAATGCATCCATGATGGACCGTTCCACCAAAGATTAAGCGAGATGAGCTGCGATGGTAGTAGCCCACGAGATAGACAGTCGCTAGGGTTGTCACTCCCAGAAACGTGATAAAAATGTTTTGGTAATAAATTCTCCTGACACTGAGCAATCCTATTGCTTACAAACACCGACCAACGATGCGGTGAGGAATGAATCCACGAAAGAGCAATTTTAGAATCTGAAAACGCATATATGTCTGTGATGGACACACGTGATATGTAAGCATCATAAACAATTTTAATAAGTTTGGACATAAGAACTGCAGCACATAACTCCAAACGCGCTAGTGTCGTTACCTTCGTGGGTGCAACCTTAGATTTCGCACATAGCAGACGCACAACTACATTACCGTCTGTGCTAGTAGTGTGCAGATAAACAACACAACCATAACCGTTCATACTAGCATCACAGAATGCGACTATGTTCACGATACAGTCACGATAAACACCGATATGTCGTGGAACTTTCAATGTCGCGAGCAAAGGAAACTCTTGCGTTAAAGCAGAAAAACGTTCAATAATATTCTCTGGGGGGGACTCATCCCAACCTATGTTACACAACCAAAGCTCCTTTATTAACAACTTGGCATATAAAATAACAGGTGCTACCAATCCCAGAACGTCATATATTCGAGCCACCACAGAAAGAATATTTCTCTTGGTGCATTTCTCATTTACGAGAGAAGTTGTCAAAAAGAAGAAGTCGTCGATTGGGTTCCATGACACCCCTAAAACCTTGGAAGCAAAATTACCTTCACTAAAGTCAATTGAACAACGATGAGTATCAGGGACACTGGAAAGCAAGCAGGGACTATTACTACTCCACTTCACTAGATCAAAGGACCCCGACCTTAATAAATTTATTAACTGACGAGACAAAACCACAGCTGATTCCTCGTCTATCACTGAATGGACCAAATCGTCCATATACAGCTTAGACTCTAATATACTGGCAGCATCAGGGTATGCTTGTCGCGCGTCAGAAGCTAACTGACGGATAACACGCATGGCGAGAAAAGGACTCGACTTTATACCGAACGGAACACGGTTGAAATTAAAAGTTTTAATAGGTTCATTATCGTTAAAACGATATAATATTCGAACATATTTACGGTGATTAGGTATAAGACCGACTCGCATATACATCTGTTTAATATCAGCTGTCATAGCGACAGAAAACAAACGAAAATCTAATAATAATAGAAAAAGATCGGCCTGTAAGTTAGGCCCGACGTGTAATACGTCGTTAAGCGACAGCCCTGTATGTGTCTTCGCACTCGCATCTAAAACAATTCGAGGCAACGGCTTATCAGGCCTCACGACTGCATGATGAGGGATATAGTAGCCCTCATCGCACAATTCCTGATCTGGGACCTCAGACAGATAACCATTTTCTAAATACTCAGTGATCACCTTAGTATAATTTTTGTGCAACGAAACATCATATTTAAATTTCCGCTCTAAGGCCATAAATCGGCGATAGGCATTTACGCGGGAATTTCCTAAATCACCTGGACTCTTACAAAAGGGCAACGCGACAACATAACAACCATCATCACCACGCGACACTGACGACGTGAATAAATTCTCACATTCAGTCTCTTCTGGGCTTAAATATCTCACGTAAGATAACTCCTCAAGCTCCCAGAATTTCTGCACTAAGTCGTTTAACGCGAGGCAAGAGTAAGAGTTATGTGTAACCTTTATATCGGGCATATCTCCCATCAAAACATAACCGAAAGCAGTCGATAAAGCGGGAGGCGCACGAGACCCAGACTCAATCTTATCCCCTAAATAAATATGTGGAAACAGTTGCGCACCCAGAATAAGGTCAATATTCCCGGGAATATTCCACGTCAGATCGGCGAGCGGTATGTTCTCTAAGTATGTCATATCCTCCATTTTTTCAATAAAATGTGAAGGTAGGTTATCCGTCAAACAATCTAAAACTAATGCATAAATGCTATATCTATAATTTGAATTAACGCGGGACTCAATGTCCAAATAAACATAACCATAAATCGGTTTAGACGTCAAGCCAACCCCTTTGACAACCGAATTACTCATCGGGATTATTGGCAAGTTGAGTAATTTACAACATTCCAATGTAATTAAATTATTCTGCGAACCATTGTCGATCAAACAACGAACAAGTAACTTATGTTCGCTATTATGTTTAGCCCTAGCCAATACTTGCGCAGTAGCTAATAAAATCGAAGAAGAGTTTGTGTTAACTCCGAACGCACACATATTGCCGTCCCTCTCAATCCTATCTACGCGCGACGACGCGCACGGCGACCGCGAGTCTGCCACCGATGCAGTGAACACTGGCACAGTGACAATGTCTTCAACAGGAGGCGCAGCGGGAACGGCTGAAGGACGAGCACGCGGAGATGTCGAACGACTAACACGAACTTTCGATATGTGTCCATGGGTACTTGCATCAGTAACATTATTTTTGTTAAAATGCAACAAAGTATGATGTCGTTTATTGCAAATCTCGCAACACGACGAAGAGTCACAAGAAGAAAGAGAATGTGACAAACATAAACAATTGACACACCCATGTTTCGATTTTATAAAATCAAACCTTAATTGCGGCGTATTTAAATTTCTAAATGGTTTGCACTCATAAAGAAAATGATTATTTCTCTTACAAAAAACGCAAGTTGTTATTTTAGAATTATTGTAATTCGAAACAAATGAATTAAAATTACGGCGAGTTTGTGGCGAGGTCAACGAACTAGGTTTACTCGCTTGCCGCGGGGAGTTGAGATTATTATTATTATTATAACTTTGAGAACGCGTTAATATTTTAACATGGTTTCTAACAAATGTAATTAAATCCGTGTAGGAAGGTATTCTGTCATCCTCAATTGACATCTCAAATAAACGAACTACTTGCGGATCAACTAAACGCAGTGCTAAATTTAATAAAATAAAATCCGATAAATCAGGTATTTCTAACTGTTTTAACGCAGCAATGGATGAAGAATATTTTTCAATAAATGTATCGAGGCTAACGGCACTATCATTACATGACTTTAAATCAAATATATTTTGTAAATAAAGTGTACCCAATGCACGCTTATCCTGATACTTTTCCACTAAGTTATCCCACAAAATTCGGTACGTTTCACCTGTAGGTATCAAGCCGGCCGTGACCTTTAATGCACCGTGCGTTAGTTTACCTATAAGATACTGCACACGCTGCGAGTCCGTCAGCTGATCATTATTGTGAATGTTGGACTTGAAGGACTCATAAAAAATTGGCCAATTCTCAGGCTTACCATCGAAGGAAGGGATTTCTATAGATGGCAATTTAATGAAATGCTTAGTTGTCTCCGATGATTTAGATTGCAACGGCAAAGACTGTGGCGGCATAATTAAATTATTACGAGCGCGCTTAACATGCACATATAAATCCTCAAAAGTCGAAAACGCCTGATAATCGGGAATGGTAGTAGGGTTCAAACACAATTTTAGATCATTAATAACATCTATTAAATTGTCATATTTACTACGTAAATCGTCAATAGACTCCGATTCAGCCATAAAGTTTTCATTCGATTTTGAATCAAATGTCGATATCTTTTTAGACATATTAAATAGGCGACTCATACGTGCAAAAATTGCTTCCTTTTTAGACTCGAGCAAAATTATTTTGCGTTCCATTTTTAATTTTTCGTCCGCCATTTTATAACAAAATATCTACTTTGGGAAAAAATATTAATGTTACACAATAGAGTGCGCACTATCAGTAATGTAAAGAAAACTGTTTATATTTATTTAAAAATGCTATTGCACATTCTAAATTAAGCACAATTAGTCTATATTTGTATTTAAAATTATATGCGCTTCCGTCACAAAACTAACACTTAGATCGGAATATGGCGGCGCTTGGCGTTCTTAAATTGAATGCAAAAATATGAATATACTTTAAATTCCTTGGACTGATATTATCCCGGATCGTAAGGACCAATAAAATATGGAGAGGCGTGTAAATAGCCTACACCAGGCGGGATCGTAACCGTAAAAATTTGTACACGATAAAATTAAAAAACCGGTAAAAGTCTCCAACAGCGTATGACCATAATACCTAAGAGCGCCACAAAACACCCACTAACCTGGATAATCTGCAAGAGGCGCCTTCCTCAATCGTATAGGCGCTGCAACAGATCCAAGGTGGAAGTCCAGCACGTGCTCCAATTCAGTCCTTATCGTGCAGAGTTATTTTCACCAAAAAACGTCCGAGAGCTCATAAATAACAGCTAGACACAACTCGGAACGTTGTCGTAGATCAAGGTACTCAGAGAAAAAGTCGCGTGCGAGCGCCCTCTTATATGCGTCGCTCAAAACAGATACACAGCTAAGCAAGTGCATTCGCAACGCTCCATAGATAAATAATTACGCCAATTGGAGACGAATTATAGATTAAATTAATATCGAAATCTCATCAAATTTAGTAAACGAGAATATTCTATAGTTATTAAGGTTTATTTAGATTAATAATTTTTATTCACCAAATATATTAGATGGCTCAACCAGGACTAAAAAGATAAAAATAAATTTTTGGGAATAATGAAAATTTACGATACAAATATTCTAAAATTTATTGAATATTATGTATTGTTCTGAACATTCATACGCAGAATTTGAAAAATTTCCAAAAAATTAAAACGTGGTGCGCATTATACTTGAAAAACTATTCAATGCCATCCACAGCATTACTATTGCATTGGTTTAGTTAGGAAGGGATTTAGGAAAGATAATGAAAATATTAATATAATATCAATAACGCTGTTGATCTAAATTACGCACCACGTTTTAATTTTTTGGAAATTTTTCAAATTCTGTGTAGTTCTGCGTCAGAACAATACATAATATTCAATAAATTTTAGAATATTTGTATCGTAAATTTTCATTATTACCAAAAATTTATTTTTATCTTTTTAGTCCATTTGTAAAAAAATATTTTCTCCTTTTTAGTACATCTATAACCCGTAGTAAAACGTGGTTTTTTTAAAGTTTTTTTTTATTAAGTATTTATTTTAAAGATATTAAAAGATAAAATAGATAAATAATTGTTATTCAATCATATTGAATTGACGCATTTACATTGCGTGTTTTGAAAGTCAAAGCTACGCCATGGCTTAATAAATCTTCGAGATCCTACTTTGAGAAATCTTGTACCGAGAAGAAGTCGTAAGAAACTCGGCAAGGGCTGTTTTTACTCTTTTTTATTATGCATTAATAATAATATGATTATATTTTTTCAATTCACACCAATTAGCCTAGTCCAAAGTAAGCACTATAAGGCTTGTGTTATGGATATTAGGGTAACAGATAGACATACATATTATGATACATATACAAATATGTAAAATTTATAGAAATATATAAATATTAAAAAATCTTTGATATTAAATAATCCTCGACATTGAAAAATCTTTGATATTTAAAAATCTGTGATATTGAATAATCCTTAATATTGAATAATCTTTGAAATTGAAAAATCTTTGATATTGAAAAATCTTTGATATTGAATAATTCTTGACATTGAAAAATCTTTGATATTTAATAATCCCTGACATTGAAAAATCTTTGATATTGAATAATCCCTGACATTGAAAAATCTTTGATATTGAATAATCTTTGAAATTGAAAAATCTTTGGTATTGAAAAATCTTTGATATTGAATAATGCTTCACATTGAAAAATCTTTGATATTGAATAATCCCTGACATTGAAAAATCTTTGATACTGAATAATTCTTGACATTGAAAAACATTTGAAATTGAAAATTTTATCATTTGAAAAATATACAAGTATTGTTTTTCTGACCGTTCTCATTAGAAATGGTAAATGGATATGTTTTAAGGTATTTTGTGTGAAGCCGTATGCTGGCTTGAGGAGTGTGATTGCTAAAGACACGTGCTGTGTAACGTAGTTAGTCCGGCTAATCGGTGAATGGCCTACTGATTCGGATGACCTTCGATAGATTTTACGGAATACTTAACTCGTGGTCAGAGTACAGTTTCGTGGAGTTCTGAAGTGGTAACTGACATTTGATACTCATTAGTGGATCGAAAGTTTATTCACACTTTTTCTTATTAGCAGATTATATTATCCCGTGCGAAACCAACGTGAGTTATGGAAAAAAGAAATTTGCAGTCCCATCTTTTTAGTTAAGCTAAACTTAAATAGGAAAACGGAAGTAAGAAAAGGGAAAATTGGTAACACACAATATTAATTTATTTAAACTTCATCTACACTCAATAAAGAGAAAGATTTGTATTTTTGTATGTTTGCAATGAATAAACTTAAAAACTACTAAGCCGATTTCAAAAATTCTTTCACCAATGGAAAGCTTCATTCACGTTGAGTAACATAGGCTATAATTAATGCTAAAAAAATTTAAAGAATTTTGTCCACCCGTGCGAAGCCGGGACAAGCCGCTAGTCTATACTAATATTATAAAGAAGTAAAGTTTGTGAGTTTGTATATTTGTTAAATTGTAAGGGGTAATCTCGGAATCTACTGAACCGATTTTAAAAATTCTTTCCCCAATAGAAAGGCACAATATTGCTGAGTGTCATAGGCTATATTGAATGCTAGAAAAAATTTAACGAATTTTGTCCACTTGTGCGAAGCCGGGACGGGCCACTATGTAATGTATACTAATATGTACCTTTATGGTCTCCGATTTTCATTCATAACATTCGTTCAATTGTATATTTTATCATTCCATTTTGCATCATCATTTGTAAACGTATTAATCTCTGTAAATATATATATATACAATAATATTTTACTCAATTGCTGAAAAGATACACTAGATTTTCATATAGAGCTTCCCAACCACTCAAAACTTCTATTCAGAATGCTACACACTTACCGGCATTGCTTGTTATTTTAACCTGGCTATTTGTTTAATCTATTTCGTTATTATTTCTTCATTTTATTACTAAAAATGTATTTATTTAATTTATTGACATATAAGTTTTTCTTCGTTGCCATGGCTACCCATGACACGATCTTTCATTTATGGTATTCAACCTCCAAAGAAAACCAGATTTTATTCTTTTTATGTCTTTTCGAAGACAATCTTAATTTAAATGGCTCTGGGCCTATAAAAGACCGAGCTGACCTGCCAAGTCATTCAGTTCTTCGGCAAAAGTTGCCACTTTAACATCTATAGCTCGCTACCGAGCTCTTCAAAATTCTTAAAGGCCTTATCCCGGGGCCGGCTGACCCGGGACTCAAGAAAGTCCTCAACGCCGTAAGGCAAACTTTTGGCTCAAGAACCTACACTCAACTTAGCCACTCTCTACCATTAACGTTGCCAGACCACCAGCGGTGCAGGTCATCCATCTGCAGCGCCGCCCTACCTACCTGCTACGCCGCCCGACCTACCAGCAGCGCCGCACGTCTACCAGCAGCGCCGGCAGTAAATCGGTGCAGGCCGTCCACCAGCAGCGCCGCCCTACCTACCTGTCACGCTGCCCGTGTACCAGCAGCTCCGGCCGACGTCTGCCCCGCCTCCTGTCTACCGGTAGCGCCACCAGCAGCGCCGCCCTACCTACCTGCTACGCGTCCCGACCTACCAGCAGCGCCGCACGTCTACCAGCAGCGCCGGCAGTAAATCGGTGCAGGCCGTCCACCAGCAGCGCCGCCCTACCTACCTATCACGCTGCCCGTGTACCAGCAGCTCCGGCCGACGTCTGCCCCGCCTTCTGTCTACCGGCAGCGCAACCCTTCATCCGACGGTGTCACCGCATCTGGGCCCTAAAGCCCCGGGCCTCAAGCCACCGATATAGAAGATCGCCGACGACCCACAACCACCTACTCACATTTTCACTGTTCACTACACATACTCGCCCTCACTCTTCTTACCTCCAATTTTTGTTCCTTTATTAATCTTGTAAATATATAAACTGTAACTTTACCCTGATCTTCCGTCTTTATATTTTGTCCCTTCACGACAACTAGTAGCTTATAAAATGGTATAAATGGCGGACTTGATGAAATGAATACTTATACTAGTAAAAGACAAAAAAAACTGGACAACTTATAATTATTACAAATATATATTCCAAACTAAGCAAAATTTGTACTATACGTACCAAATCTACAGAATAATATATTCTACTCAATTAATTGCCTGTAGATTCTTACTGTGAAAAACATATTAAAAAAATCCTTAGAAAATCTTGATGTCGCTTTAATTAGCAATATTTCATTTTTTAAACTTTTTTCGATTTATTTAAATAAGAGGAATTAATTCTTACACTTCCGCGCACATTACACATCAGAATAAAACACTTTTTTAAGGATTTTTGCGCATGTTTTATTTTATTTTATATTTAATTATATATTAAATATAAAATAAAATAAAACATGCGCAAAAATCCGCAATATATTTTATTTTATATTTTATATTTTGAGGGGCCAAACCACTATATTCGTTTTGATAAACCACAAATTCTCGCTAGAGAACAAAGATTTGTTCCTAGGATGCTACGCGAGGCTATTGAAATTAAGAAACATCCTAATTTCAATAGAGACGAAGGTTGGAGCGTTCCATCTGCTTGGGACCCCATAATTAATAAATTAATACCTACAAAAACACACACTGCAAGACCTGATGATGTAGTTAGCTCTTTTTGCAAATAATTAAACAGTAAGATGGAGGTCGGTCCCCCTGCCCGAGTTTCTTTCGCCAGTTCTTCTCGGAAGGCCCTCCCAATTTCCGAACTGGTAGTAGACTCAGTAGTATACAATGTAATTGTAGTGAGAATTAATTAAATAACTAAATAATGTTTTAAAATAAAATAAAACAACTTGATTTATATAAAATAATTTAATAATTAGGAACGTGCCCGATTAAAATATTGTGAAGGTAGTAGAAAATACATGACAACCATCATCTTAGTCATCCTGTGATCACGG
The DNA here is from genome assembly GCA_927399485.1 of Calamotropha paludella. Classification (NCBI taxonomy): domain Eukaryota; kingdom Metazoa; phylum Arthropoda; class Insecta; order Lepidoptera; family Crambidae; genus Calamotropha; species Calamotropha paludella. Next base: position 4,552,901 of record OV656823.1, on the reverse strand, counting down.
CTCCTGTAAAGGAGTCGAAACGTCAGGATTAAATATAAAATAAAATAAAACATGCGCAAAAATCCGTAAAAAAGTGTTTTATTCTGATAAGAGGAATTAGTATACTACTTTAATGCGGTTTTTTTTTAGAAATTCATTCTTTTATTTTTTATATTTTTAAAAGCAAGATTGCTATGACAAATTTGTGTCACTTTAATTCCGCTTTTAAAATTTAATAATTGAAATAGAAGGGTCAGCTGAAAAAAAAGTAATCACATTAAAAATCCATCAAAACTTTACTACTAATAGTTCATTTATAATAATGTAGACTATCTACAATCTAAACAGTATAATGCAGCAAAATTAAATCTTTCCAACCTGTAATAAATACATTAAAAGACCTGCTTAGTGTCGACTGACTCACTCACTTGTTTTATTTTTTTTGCATTCCTCAGGAGTTGGAGTTCGTATGCATAAAATGAATGTCACTGAGACCGGTTGTTGAATTAAATATCTTTATCGACATGTTTATCTAAGTACCGAAGGTCAGTTCTATTTTTATTAGGGATTTGAACGAGTCTTGCGAGTGGTAAATCCTACACTTGATTCGTATTTTTAAATATGCTTATTCATTGTTCACGATTTTCGTTGCTCATTGTTGATACAACTATCTTGTAAGCGTGAAATACCAACGGAACGAACTTCCAAAGATGGTTCAAGTCCCGCCTAAGTGCAACTTGTAAGCTCAGATGATTTTTTATTAAATTTAATCATATAAAATAGTATTTTAAATGAAATAATTTTATAAACCATCGTAGCGTTCTAAAACTGTATTAAGTAAAAGTAAAATGAATTTAAAACTTAGGCTAACAAAACTCAATATAGCTATACTAATATTGATAAAAAACTGGTTGGTTGCCTGTAAAGTCGGTATACGGGCGAAAGTTTTACGTGACAACGACTTTGAGTGGTAAAATAATTTTAATGTGAATATTCATTCGTATAGTAGGAAGAAGGATGAAATAATAGTAACAATTTAAAACATTTATTTATACAAAGAATTATATTTAAAACATTAATTTATAGGCACGCGTCCCTTCCACTTTTTATGTCTGTCTCTCTCGCTCTTAGGCGGGCTAACCATGCCCGAGTGGAAGGGACGCGTGCCTCTCACTCGCTCTCATTGTAAGCGCATAACGTGAGCGGAGCGTAACGCAGTTTCTTGAAGTGTCACCCGGCAAACCAATTTATAAGACGTTGTCACGTCAAAAAGTTTGTTGTTGAAAAGGAACTAAGATCACGCTACGACCTTTAGAAGGCGAAGGCTGTGACCGCACGCATAGTTTGTTTATTCTGAACGTATGAAATGAAGTAACTTTTTTTAACTTAAAAATTATTCGCCAATACCCCAGTGACTTTAATATATATATTTACTTTTTTTTTTGTTTTTTTTTATTTGATTTGGCTGCCTGCTGACGACCTGATTTGATATTCTGATTCCATCGGAATAGTGTAAGGATTGGCATTAGATAAATGTTTTCATTGGATTTCTCTGATTCAAGTATCAATAACCAGCTTAAGTTTTAGCAGTACAGTGTAGTTATTGTCTCTGATTGCAGAGCGTTAAAACGTTAAATAATTCGACATTCTACCGTTGAGGATAGCGCTTACGAACTGGGATTTGGCTACGATATAACAGATATACACTCGAGTCTATTTATAAAAAAATATAAAAACTGAGAGAAAATTATGCTCCGAAATATTTGTTTAAGGCTGGAGTCTTAAAAATAATCTTACGTCTCATTAAAAGAGCTTAAAACTTCTAGGGTGACCGCAACCACAGATGCTTTATCGTCTGGGTTCGTAGTCTGACGTTCTTTATTTGACATGTGACGGATTTAATTTTATTCATTAAGTACACTTTACTTTAAAAAGGTACAGCATAAGAAATCTGAAGTTTTTGTATCCTTTGTAGCGCTGTTGATTGTACCTATCGATATTCCATTGTCCTGCATTTTCATTACATCACTTAATACCATAATTTGGATACTGTTGACGTAGCCAGTAGATAGATAGGTAAATTGTTTGATAATTATATTAAAAATAATACACTTAAAAAGCATATTATCAATGCGTCAACCAAATATAAAAGTCATAGCTGATAAGTTTGACCGTGTTAATCAGAGAGTTCTAGCGGCCCGTCCCGGCTTCGCACGGGTGGACAAAATTCTTTAAATTTTTTCTTTTATTAAATATTTTTCCGGTAGCGCCGTCTAGCGTCCGGTAGATGAACTACTTGCGGTTAACGCGTTGCTATGGTAACGTTACAATATTTTAATTGTTTTGCCATTGTTTGTTTTGTCCCATTACTCACTAAAATAGTATATAAGATGATCAATTGTTATTAACAAATATGGATTGAAATATCTGAAAATAAAATTGATTGACTATTATATTCCGGTTAACCCCTCGTGGTAAGCTAATTGCTTTTGTTAGGAGTGATGCCACGTCCGTATTACATCGGTGAGCATCGAACTTGGTCCGTTTGTGTTAAAGCTGACATACTAATCGATAGGTTCCGGACACTTATACCACATATCAGGCAATGATTACAAAGAAAAATTTTAAGACAGGCGACCTTATTGCTTTATAGTAATTTCTTCCATTCATGCGATCGTGGGTGAGAAAAAATGTAATTTCTAATGTTATTGGTTGTCACTTGACAAAATAAATTGTTAATGTAAGCAGCTCGTTTGGCTTCTGTCCACTTTAAATGATACACTTACCAGAAACAACAAAAATCCAGTTAACGTAATCCTTAGTTATTATACAAATCTTTAGATTTAAATCTTCTAGTGTATCAACCGGAGTATACCGTAGGCTGTACAACCAGTTTATTCTGGAGTTCAAAAGCCATATGAAAAGCTCGAAGCAAATCGTTGGCACGTGCCCTTAACAATCGCGGTTTATAACCAATCCACAGTTTAAGGCTATGTGCATAACGTCTAAATTACCGTTTATGACTTTTTGTATGTTGGAGAGTGCACAATTCTTTGGCATAAATTTATAACATAAAAAGGTCGATGATGATTCATTCAATTGGTGTTAGGAGTCGCTCGCTCCCATTACTAGATATCTCTTACATTCAGATTAATTAATCTAGCCCAAATTGTTACATTGTTTTATGGGAATCTAAGAATATTAGTTCTATTTGTTGTCGGTAGATGGCGACGGTTGAATTGCGATGTTTCTACTTGTGCTCATTAATATAGTCTTGTCGAAGATCTAACAAAACTTCATTGAGGTTATAAAGATTGTGTAAAATATACTAGGGTAACTGTTATGATAATTATTATTTATTGAAATATATATAAGTTAAATACTGAGGAATCAGATACAAGTGCTTGTATTCAACATAACAAACATCTTCACCTTCCTGGACTCAACAGTCGTTGGTGCGGATGGCAGAATAGCTACCGTTGGCGTTGCCCTAATTGGTCGTCAAATATCGTTCAAGGATCGTTGTATCGTTTATACAAGTACAGAAATGGACGTACATAAGTATAAATAAACCTTATAACCATCGCCTTGGTTGTATTGCCCTGGTGTTAGTTTTAACTAAGAAAAAAAAAAAGTTTTTTGAGGTTAGAGTAATCACATTAGTTATACGTACATTATCTGCTTTTACTATTGCCACTGCATCTTGATCACCTTGTATGAGCACCACATTCAACGAATGCATAATAATTATACACAAATTAAGAAAGTATTTATAAAATTATTTGTAGTCTGAAATACTACATACTCTACTACTACCTATTCATTTCACAACTAACATCTGTAATTTTTCATTTATCATATAAAATCATTTTATGCGTGTTAAGTTTTGCTATAGCTATTTGTACTTATTTAAAACTAAATATTTTTCAAACGTTAGCTTTATAAGTTTCTTTGAAGCAGCTCGTATTGCACACAACTTTTTTTGTACTCTGTTTCTGGATAAATCTACAATCTAAGATCACAGTGGTTTGTGTGTTTGTCCGTCCGCTCTTTTTCTATTGTATAAATAACGTTACCATAGCAAGGCGTTACCGGGTCAGCTAGTAAATATATTAAATTAATAAAAAAGTAGATACTTACAAAATTAAAAGCACGTAAAATCGTCGGTATAAGCAGACCAAGGACCAAATAGAAGATATCGTGAAATAAGGGCAGGTCAAAAGTACCCCTAACCGACGAGTTTGTATGATAGGCCTGGTGAGAGTTGAAGAAGCGAGAGCTGTATGAGGATCGTGGAAAATTGAAATAACCTAACCTAACCTAACCCTGCCGGAAAAAAGGCGTGATTATATGTTATGTTTAAAATCCAACTAACCTAAAAATATTTGCGTAAAATATTAAGTCTTTCCTCGCATGTGTCCACGCCTTATTGCCTCCATAAAAACGGCTCGCTACTTACACCAAAACAATATTGAATCGCCTTGATTGGAATAAGTTAACAATCTATTGTACGTTCGCTTTAACCGATTCTGTTTTTTTGTTGCGAGAGGTGTTTTGTTCTGATCGCATTTAATAAGCATATTTGCAGTAATATCTGAAATATTTGCAGTAATAGACTTGTTCAAATAAAACCGGTTACTGCGTTGTATAAAAAGGCGGACCAATATATTTTCTATAATATATATTAAAAAAATAAATATTTCCTACATTCACACCAATTAGCCTAGCCCAAAGTAAGCACTGTAAGGCTTGTGTTATGGATACTAGGGTAACGGATAGACATACATATATGATACATACATATGTAATATTCATAGACATATATATATATAAACAACTATGACTCAGGTACAAATACTCGTATTCATCATACAAACATCTGCTTCTACCGGGATTCAAACCCAGGACCGCCGATGCGAATGGCAGGATCGCTACCGTTGCACCAAACGGTCATTATATTATAGTTATTATGAGTATTATTATTAAGCATACGATCACGAATTTAATTTAAAAAGCTACGGAAGAAATCAGAATAAAAAAAGAAAGATACATAGATATCTTTATAGTGTCAGCAGACCATAGAGACGTGCAAACTTCTTACGAATTGTTAACAGTTTTAATAACAAAATAATAATATAGAAAATCATATTAGACATCACATAAATTATTCTCAACCCAAGTTAAGTAGCTTAATAGAAACTTTTAAATTTTTTATACATTGTATGCATTTTTCAATGCGATTTTATAAGATAAATTATTATAATAGAAAAATACTAGAAAAAATCGACTCGGGTCACAAGTGAATTCTCAGGCGGGAATCGAACCAGCAACCTTTGGAAATCCGATCCAATGCTCTCCCAATTGAGCTACCGAGCCTTGTGAACACTCGTCGAAATTTTCTAGTATCTTTCTGATTGTACGCTGCAGGCCAGCGTTGTTTCATCAATTAAAGGAATATCCTCTTATATTCGAAAGAAACATTTTTACTAATGTTTGGGCAATCGATTAAGATGATCGATTGATTTCTATTATAATAATTTTGACATAGAAACGTTCGATTTCCAGATCGACTCGGCCGGAAACCGAACCCGGGATCTCGAAGTGGCTTTACCATGGAAACTGGTATGCGATCACCTGACCACGGTGGTCATAATGAATTATATTTTTGTAACCGAAAGTGAAGATACTATAAAAAATAACGAACGACATAAATGTAAGAACATCTTTACTCATACTATATGTAAAAACGAATCATCAACTTTTCACTGTTAACACATATAAATTAAAAACGATATGAATCGCTCAAATCGATTAAACGTTCTCGTTTTGCAATATTCCCTCTGGATAGACAGGAAATGATTAATTTTCTGTTGATCGAAAACTCAATGATAAATTTTATTTAAATGCTATGAAGGACGAGCAACGAATGTATCAAGATAAACAAATAATACATGTATGATTAGTTCTTACACTCTGCGCATTAAATAAAAGAGCTTATTTAGGATTTGTAGCGCATAATTTTAATTTAATGCTGACGTTTCAACTCCGTTACAGGAGCCATGATCACAGGATGACTAAGGCAATGGTCGTCATATATTTATAAATTAATCAAATCATTAATCAAGTAGTAGTACTTGTACACCGTTAATCGCAGTGAAGATTTAATAATTAAATAAAATGCAAAATAAAACAGTTTTCATTTATATAAATTTTAACAGTTATGAACGTGCACGATTGAAATATTGTAAAGGTAGTAGAGAATATATGACGACTGTTGCCTTAGTCATCCTGTGATCATAGCTCCTGTAGCCGAGTCGAAACGTCAGAATTAATCTTAAAATAAATAAATAAATAAATTATGCGCTATAAACCCTAAATAAGTTGTTTTTTATTTAAATATGATTTTAATATTTTTGCGTTTTCAATTTTTTCACATGGTTGCATATCTTTTTAGAAAAAATCGACTTCACAAGTTATTCTTATTTTGTAGCATACACTCAGATCTCAAATAAAATATATGCGAATAGTGGCCTGCAAAGTTAGTGTCAAAACTCAAAACGATCGTGTAATTTAATGAGCTTGATGATGCATTGTTTATTGTAAAAGCCTTTGTTCACGAGTGCGTTTTTACCAACCTTTTTAAAGATTTCAAGGTATATATTTATGATGTTTATGATAACAGTAATATTTCTTACTTTCACACCAATTAGCCTAGCCTAAAGTCAGCACAGTGTTATGGATACTAGGGTAACGGATACACATACATATATTTTACAAAGATATGTATAAAATACCAAAGACTCAGTTAGATACGCTCGTATTCATCATATACCTAAACATCTGCCCCTTCTAGGACTAGATCCCAGGACCGTTGCCTCGGTGCGAATGATCACATAATTGCGCCAAACGATCGTCAAATGATGTTGATTATTTATTATTCCTACATATATTTCTTAAAAATAAAATGCATTAAAACGAAGCTTTGATGTTCTTGTGCATTCCTCGAAAATCTTAATTTAATTAACTGCAATATTAATGCGTCAGCCATTTCTTATTATTCGTAATTGTGTTTTCAAAGAATGTTATTTCTTCGAAATCTGAAATATGGTTGATATCAAATATTGTTTTTCACGTCATAATTGTTTTACACGATTGTTTTTTCAAAGAGTTCGTACCTCCATCGAAAACAATCGTATAAACAATCGCATTTCATAAACAACTTTTCTGAAAGCAATCAATTATTGCGCCAAAGTAAACTCGAAGAAACAATAAAATTATTAGTCATTCAGAGGTAAATTGAAAACATGATCGGAATGTTATTTCTATTTGTCTGCACAACTGTATATTAAAACCGATTGAAAATCTAATTATATTACTATACACGTCTGTAGGTTTTGTCGTTTGTTTGATATGTTTTTGGACTTTCATGACAAATATTCGTTTTATGTCTCACTGATACCAATTCTGCTGTTTATAAATTTTTGTCCGTCTGTCTGTTTACTTATCCTTATATCCTTGTATAAATCAAGAACGGGTTGACCGATTTCAATGAAATTCGGTATATGGTAAGAACATGTGGTTGCGCAAATGATAGGCACTATCATATCGGTAAAAACCAACTAATATTATAAATACGAAAGTGAGTTTGTTTGTTACACTTTCATGTCTTAACTATCAATCAAACATCATGAAATTTTCCATACACTTTTCCAAGGGTACAGAAAAGTACATAGATATATATTACTTTTAATCGGTAGGTAGTCTATATTAACGCGAGTGAAGCAGCGGGTAGTAGCTAGTAAAATAATCATGTCGATTATTTTATACGTTTTAGAGAATATATCATCATAACAGTGATAACAGTTCTCTATTTGACCACATGTTAGCCCGCTACCGCGCGCCCCACCCCTCTCAACGGTCCCAATGCTGTGCGAATTGTGAAAAAAAAGCCGGACTCTTAGATAAAAATGCCATTTTCTAGCAACATAATGAAGCTACGACCAAACAAAAAATACTACCGTAAAGCTGATTACATAAAGAATCCCCAACATAATATTTGAATCTCTGTAACTCAAACATAAATCGTAATAAAAAAAAACAGCACGCCACGCGGAAATTTGAATATGGTAGCAATTGCTACCACGGACTGACGAGGAGTGTTGGCTATCGGTAGCAATTGCTACCGTGGACTGACAAATAGTTAAGAGCGCTACAAGAAGCGGCGTCAGCAATTGCCAGCCGTTTAAAAAAAAACAGTTTTACTTTATAGTAACAGATGTTTGAGATTGAAATGTTATGCCTAACATTGGATCAACGACAGGAAGGTGTTGTAATTGTGATAAAACAAAAGACAACCAAGATGGTTATCTGAAGGGATTAAGTTCTTATCATCCAGTCAAACAAAGGAGACCACGAGTTAAACGAAACAATGAAAATGATTTTACATAAAGTATCTTATTCATACAATGTGCGCGTTGCAAATGGAGAAATAGAAATGTGTATGAAGACTTTTATGAACATGCATGGCATAACTAAGGGGCGGCTAGGTTACAAAAATAAAATTTCAAATGAGAGGAAATTCCTAAGGATGGCTGATGACAAGAAGCAAACAGGCCACATGGCATTACTTCTCCAGTGTTAGAGTTTATTAAAATGCCATATCAAATATTTGAAAGACAGGCAATCCCATCATTATTTGTGGGATAATCCTAATATATCTTCAGAGGTCCACATTCACCTCACTTTTAAAAAAAAAAAATTATTTATACTAAGGAAAATGCATTACTTATATTGCGCAGTGTAGTAACGTGGGAACGTAACTCCATTTCCCAATCCGGCCTAATGCCTAATAAAGGGTTGGAGGCCTACCCTCGGAAAACCTTAGCAATCAACCTTACACTGTTAATGGTCCCGCGGGGCCATGGTTAGCTATCACCGTGGGATACTTGACAGGTTGGTCCGTAGGCCCCACCACGATAGGGGATTTGGGTACATTTGGGCATTCCCCCAGACGTGCAAAGCCGTGAAATGTCGGCAACGGACCGTCCATCCGTTACCAATTCCAGGTTATACCAGAAATGAGGAAGACTGCACGCTTGCGCCACCTACTGTACAAGCTCAGGTATAGCACTAAATAATTGTTGTGAGTTGTCCAGAATTTATTTATTTATTTTATTTAAGTGCTTTATTTTAAATCCAGTTTAAGTGCTATTGGACTTAATGTCCAGTATTTTAATTGTACTTAACAATAATATTATGTTTGAGGTGCTTATAGATATAAACTATTATATTCCCGAAAAACTCAGACACGCAAATTCTTCACTTACCTCAATCCATACTTGATAAAATATAATAAAAAAAAAAATCACCAATACCCAAAATAAATCATATAAATATTATAACGGGCAATACAAGAAAATGCAATACAAGAAAGTGGCAGTTCAAAACATTTAAAGAACCACAGCATATGAAACCTTCATATGTCGTTTGCTAACCCATCCGAAAACTAGTCCATGCAAAACATAGGTACTATCTAATAATTGAGTACGTGTCTTACGTGTTAAATTTCAATAGCGTCTAACGTCATGTTATTTGAGAACCACTGACGCATTTACGCCTACTCAACATCTAAAAACACAATTCTATTCTCGTATCCTTTTTAAAGGATAATAAATTATTAACATTATGTTTGTATGTTAATCACGTTAAGCTCTTTTGTAAAGTATGTCAACGGTTTATGGATCTGCAATAGTCAATAGATAAAGAAGTAACTGAATACTGGTTTCTGATAATGTCCTAGACATTACCAATTTATTATGAAATGTAGAAATAAGAAATTATACATATAATTACTACTTACAATTCCGCCCCTATCTCATATTTCATTGTGTGATCACGGCCCCAGTAAGAGTCATCGCAAACTGGGCGATTTGTCGCCGCGTCTTGTCGTGGCGTTATCGTTTGCATTTGGCGTTTTGTCGCCGCGACTAGACACGGTGCTGTCGCTTGTGTCGACGACTAGTCATAAGACAGACGCCGTACAGGAACGATCATTAGTAGTAGTGTATTCGAGAGAGACGGCCGTGTTGTTCGTCTTGTGAGTGAATATGGAGCCTTTAGATGCACTTGCCTTTTATTTATTTTTTATTTTATTTATTTAGTACACAAACAGGTTACAGTTTATTATTCCATTAAAATGATAATAAATTAAATTAGATAAGTACTAGACTCTAACCCTTAACAGTGTACATAGCAGGCATGAACGGATGAGTTACCAAGTTGAACCACATAAACTGAAATATGTACATTTAAAATTACGGAATAAAATTAAAACTACAATAAGATTTAAAACAAAATATGCGCTATTTGTTTAAGATTAAATTCATTGCTACATTTTATATTGATTTTAAAATCAAATAAATGTTAATAAAAATTGAAAATGATAGAAAAAAAAAACAAAATAATTAGATTATTAAATTACTGGGAATACTGAAGTACAGTTAAAATATAATATTAAACATATACTAAAATATTAAACATAATATATTAAACTAAAATAGGCACAGTGCTTTATCTATACTACGGCGAAACGAGTACAAATTGCGCTGGAAAATGTCGACTTCCGGATTTCGCGACGATAATTCATCGTACAGGCGGCACATTCTGACTAGAGGATTGTAAAATGAGGTGTTATTTTTAAAAACCTCCAATCTGAAAAGTTTAGGTCGACGAAATCTGTAATTAATGTTAAAATTAATTTGGAACAACAAACTCGAGCAATCAATTCTGGAGCGAACTATTTTATGTAACAGGAGGAGATCATATCTTTTACGTCGAACTTCTAGACTGTTCACTTTGAATTTGGTTAAACGCTCGGCATAATTACTGAATCTGCGACTGACTCCAAGGCGATAGCACAATGATTTCAAGTATTTGTTCTGGACGCGCTCGATGTTTGCGGTGTGTACAGCGTAATGGGGAGACCAGATGGAACAGCAATATTTTAAAATACTCCTTACCAAAGTGTTAAAAAGATATATTACACTTTCAGTTTTATTGAAGTCCTTAGTATTTCTCAAAATAAACCCCAAGACTTTACTGCAACGAGTTGTAATATGGTCATAGTGTTGACGAAAGTTCAAACCTTCGTCGAACATAACTCCCAGATCCTTTACAACAGATTTACGTTCCAGGGACAGACTATTTATCCTATATGTGTAAATAATTTTGCGTTTTGTATTATTTGTGAAAGAAATAACAAAACATTTGCCCACATTAAGCTGCATGTGATTACGGGAGCACCAATTAGCAACAGTGGTTAAATCATTTTGAAGGCATTCACAGTCGGCGTCATTGTGCACAGGGGAGAATATCTTAAGATCGTCCGCGTATAAAAGAGAAGGACATACCAAGGATTCAACCAGATCGTTGATGAACAGAATGAAGAACAGAGGACCTAAATGTGACCCCTGTGGGACGCCTGATGTTACTGTAATAATAATAATAATAACTTTATTGACTCATTTCTTTCTAATAACTAGACAACAAGTTATGTAAAATTAATTTTAAGAGTTTCATAATCGTCAGTCGGCCACCCCTCACCGAACTAGGAATAAACCTGTATCTCGGTTGATGAGTAGGAGACAGTCGAAAGGAAGTCTTCTATGCGATGAAAGAAACGCATCATCGCTGTAATAGGTGATGATAAGAATCCTTTAACGGTAACCAATTGACTTCTGTTCTCTAGGTAAGAACATATCCAACGAAGTAACTGGCCGTGAATGCCATATGACAATAATATGCAACGGAGCAGTCTGTGGTCAACCCTATCAAAGGCCTTGCTGAAGTCGGCGTAAATGGTATCGGTTTGACCCCGTTTAGCAAACTCTCTACAAAGATAGTCCTTATAAACTAGTAAATTAGAAACAGTAGATCTACCTCTAACAAAACCGTGCTGCTTATCGGATAACAAAGGAGAGATATGGAAATAAATATGGTCATAAATTAAAGCTTCAAACAACTTGGCGATGGCAGATAATTTGCTGATGGGCCATAGTTTTCGCACTTCGACCTATCGCCAGACTTGTGAATGGGTACGATATGAGCTGTTTTCCAGTAAGAGGGAAACGTTGCCGAACAAAGAGAGTTGTTAAACAAAATAGAAAGAGGTATCGACAATTCCTTGCAGCAGTTGATTAGGAATTTAGGTGGAATTCCGTCCGGACCGGCACTCTTATTAGGATCCAACTTTTTAATTTTTACTTCAATACTCTGAGTGTCAATAGTTATAGAAGATATAACATTACTCGTGCGAGAAGGTATGGACCCATTATCGACAGCGTAACCGAGATGATCAACAAAAACAGAACCAAAGTAAGAGGAAAATAGTTCAGAGATTTGAAGACCATCCGACGAAACCTGACCGTCATATGTGATGGTATCTGGAATATCTGGGTTAGACTTTTTACTTTTGATAAATCTCCAAAAAGTTTTAGTGTCGTTTTTCAATCCAATCTCCACCTGAGCCAAGTAATTATCATAACACTCTTTTATAAGTCGCTTGCAACGTGTACGAAGCACTGAATATGCGACATAGTCTCTTGGATTCGCATATTTTTTGTATAACGCATGATATCTCCTTTTTTCGGTCAGGCAACGAATCAGTCCCTTCGAAAACAATTTGGGATGTGAATTTTTATTTATCCTTGTATAAGGAGTGTGACTTGTAATTATTTTCATCAATATATCATAAAATTTATCCACCTGTACATCAACATTACCGCAAGATAGAACCTCAAACCAATCAACGTTTACCAAATCCGACCGAACCATTTCATAATTACATTTGTTGAAGTTAAAATGAGTATTGGGCTTATTTTTCAGGTTGCGCATAACAGACATGCCAGATATATTAATCGCACGAGAAGGGTGATGTTTATCTTGCTTACTTAGCGGGTCTGTATCGCTTACTTGTATTTTATTTATACCTGAAGCAAGAACTAAGTCCAGAATACGGTTATTTTCATTAACTACATTATTATATTGAGACAGTTCACACAGAGCAATGGTATCTAATAAAGCACGACATTTGTTGTCAATGGCATCGCCGACAACCGGTAAGAAAGAGTAGGAATTATCAGCGTTAGTCCAAACAATATCAGGAACGTTAAAATCACCCAGAATCAGAAATGCGTCCGCCGCACGGTCTAGAATGACATTTTGGCAATTAAAATAAAAATCATTAATATCAGCGATAGGTAAATCAGGAGGCAGATAGCATAAACAAATGTGTAATTTAGACAAATTGTACTCGCCTGCGCCAATAGTCAACCAAATATCCTCCATTCTGCTTTCCCAGTGGGATTGGCGGAATACATCAATGGTTTTCTTAACGGCAATCATAACACCACCGTCATCAGTCTTTTGGGAATAAACCGATGTGCTTGATCTATCCCTTCGAAAGATATTGTACCTTGCATCGAGAAGCTCACTATCAAATACATTTTCATTTAAATTAGTTTCACTTAAACATATTGTAGTGTATAGACATTTATATTTGTGGATAACTCTGTCGTCTCGAGCAGCGCGCGCGCGGAGTCGCGGGGTGGGGGCACTGGCCGACCGACCGCCGTGAAGGGAAGACGCGTGGACGCTTGTTGCGAGCCGATATCATATCAGTGTAGTTTGTGGTACTTCTTAATAACCGGAGTCAGGGTGTACATTACATGTGGCGACGAGATAAACTGTGAGTAGTTTTTACATTTAATAACAAAAGAAAAGCGTCTCGGTAGCTCAGCGATCCGAGCATTCGCCCGGATTGCGAAGGGTCGTGGGTTCGAGTCCTACTTGTGAGCTCGGAGGCGTAGTTGTTTTGCACACGTGTTTTGTATCTTATGGAAGTGTTGCAGTGTGAATGCAAAAAAAAAAAAAGCCGCTGCGTGTACTTGTGTGCGCGCGTGGGAGGTTGTAATTCTTTATCATTGCTAAACAGAGATAACTGGTGTTTCCTCTCGTGTGCTCGTATTCTTTATGTGTGAAAAGAAAGATAAAGGCAAAAAGACTTACAGATCACTAGACACTTACATCCACTATAAATTTATGAATAAAAACCAAGCTTTTATCAAAGTGATTATTATGTATGGACGGACGGACTGATGTAGAGGACGAGTTACCCACCTGACAATAAGTAACAATTATTTACCTACTTGAGTTCGAGCCTCAGTAATTATTACATTATACTTATAGCTGTGTAAGGAATTTAATAGGTAAAATGAATCACAGAGCCCCACGATTTACCTTTATCAAATTAGATAATAACCTAGGTAATTTTGACTTCTAAATTTAATGAATTGGTCTATAGTATTAATATTAGTTTCCTACCTACTTATCTAAATAGATGTTTTGATCTCATTCAATGATCGCCGGAAGTATCGTGCGGTGCAGTTTTATGGCAGCTAGGCATTTAATTGCGACTTGGCATTGAATTGCGACTTGGCATTAAATTGTGACTTGGCATTAAATTGCGACTTTGCATTAAATTGCGACTTGGCATTAAATCGTGACTTGGCATTAAATTGCGACTTGGCATTAAATTGCGACTGTGCATTAAATTGCGGCTGGGCATTCAATTGCGACTGAGCTTTAGTAACAGTAAGATATGAGAGACTTGGAAAATAAATAAAGCATTATTTTACGGATATCAATGAATACTTAGTGTACAACTTGCATTAAATTGCGGAGATTTGCTGATATCGCATTAAATTGCGGACATACATCTACATAGCATTAAATTGCAAGGTTTTCACGGTTTAAAATTTTATGTTTACACTTTGAACGCCCATTCGTCGCATGGCGGCCGCGCGTTGAATAATACTAACGCACGACAGTTTTGCACTGTATGACAACGACGTGTCGTCATAAGCTCTGAATGTGTACTGCGAGCGTAGACAACTACGTAGTATACTTATTATAGTATTGGTACAGTCACGTATAGTAGACACTTTATTACTAACATTAGATTCCAATAGCACGTCAAAATCTATAAATATGCAACATAGTTACTTACCTTGTCAACAGGTAGCTCCAATGGCACAGTACACCTTAGAGAAGTTCGAATGTGAAGGGGAAGTTGGTTCAGTCTCTGTCCGTTGGGAAAGATGGAAAAGAAGTCTGAACATTTACCTCGAGGCGGCAGGCATAGACACCGAGGCAAAGAAAAGAGCTAGTCTTTTGCATTTCGGGGGTCCCGAGTTACAAGAAATCTTCTACAACATCCCGGGAGCTAATGCAACTGAAGGTGAACTTTTTAACATTGCGATCGAAAAATTAGACAACTACTTTGCACCTAAACAGAGCAAAGTGTATGAGCGACATCTGTTTCGTCTTCTAAAACAGGAACAGGATGAGAAGTTCGAAAAATTTCTTGTCAGACTTCGACTACAGGCCAAGAAGTGTCAGTTTGGTGAAAAAGAAGACAAGCATATCATAGACCAAATAACTGAAAAGTGTAAGACAGAAGAACTTCGAAAGAAAATATTGAAAACAGGGGACAAGATCACTTTGGATGAAATAGTTGCAGAAGCAAATGCACTGGAAGCCATAGATCGTCAATTAGGGAACTTTGGTACGAAACCTGTGGAAAGTCAATCAATCAACAGAGTAGGTACAGAGACATGGAAGGGGAAGCCAAAAAACAGATTGGAATGTAGTAGATGTGGAAGTTCCAGATATTTGGCCCGAGACAACAACTGCCCGGCAAAAGGAAAGGCTTGCCTTAAATGTGGCATCTTAGGACACTTCAGAAACCAATGTCGGACAAGACAAACTCAGAAGAGAAATTTATAATTTTTTATATATTTTATGCATTTTCAATGCGATCTTATAAGATAAATTATTATAATAGAAAAATACTAGAAAAAATCGACTCGGGTCACAAGTGAATCTCAGGCGGAAATCGAACCCGCAACCTTTGGAAATCCGGTCCAATGCTCTCCCAATTGAGCTACCGAGCCTTGCGAACACTCGTCGAAATTTTCTAGTACATTCCTGATTTTACGCTGTAGGCCAGGGTTGTTTCATCAATGAGAGGAAACATCCTCTCGTATTCGAAAGAAACATTTTTACAAATGTTTGGCAATCGATTAAGATGAAACAGCCATGTTAGATTTATAATTTTTTATATATTTTATGCATTTTCAATGCGATCTTATAAGATAAATTATTATAATAGAAAATACTAGAAAAAATCGACTCGGGTCACAAGTGAATCTCAGCCGGGAATCGAACCCGCAACCTTTGGAAATCCGGTCCAATGCTCTCCCAATTGAGCTACCGAGCCTTGCGAACACTCGTCGAAATTTTCTAGTACATTCCTGATTTTACGCTGTAGGCCAGCGTTGTTTCATCAATTGGGAGAGCATTGGACCGGATTTCCAAAGGTTGCGGGTTCGATTCCCGCCTGAGATTCACTTGTGACCCGAGTCGATTTTTTCTAGTATTTTTCTATTATAATAATTTATCAGAAGAGAAAATTGGTAGCAGACGCATCATCGAACAGTCAGGAAATAAAGAAGAAAAATAGGACAACGAACAATATCGAAGAAACTGCAAACATAAACACGAACGAAAGAAAAGTCGACTACATTTTCAATATCGAGAACGGCGTAAAAGCTATATGTAATATAGGTGGAAGCAACGTGGAAATGTTGATAGATTCGGGCTGCAAGCACAACCTCATAACGGACCAAACCTGGGAAAGAATGAAGAAAGATAAAGCTCAAGTTAGCAATCAAGATCTGAATCCTGACAAAACGTTCGTAGCTTACGGGAGTGCTACACCGCTTAAGCTGTTAGGATCGTTCAAAGCTACGATAAAACTTGCAGGAACATCACAGGACAGCACAATATTCTACGTGATCGAAAACGGTACGCGAGACCTACTTGGACGTGTGACGGCAAAATTTAAAGACGTTTTAGTTACCATTCCGATTGACCATACAGTGAAGCCCGTTGCTCAGCCGTATCGGAGGATTCCCATCCCGCTTGAAGACAAAGTAGAGAGAAAACTGGAGGAATTACTGAAAAGGGACATAATAGAAGTTGTGAAAGGTCCTTCTGACTGGATCTCACCTATAGTCCCTGTGCTAAAAGACGGCGGGGACATCCGATTATGTGTCGATATGCGTCGAGCAAATGCGGCTATACAACGTGAAAATCATCCACTGCCAACGATGGAAGAACTGTTGCCAAAAGTTCGAGAAGCCAAAATCTTTAGCAAGCTGGACATACGAGATGCGTTCTATCATATCGAACTCCATCCAGACTCAAGACATATAACGACCTTCATTACCAGCAAAGGATTATATCAATACAAAAGGATGATGTTTGGTATCTCGTGTGCTCCGGAGATTTTCCAAAAAACACTAGAACGAATCCTTTTAGGTTGCGAAGGAGTCATCAACTTTATAGAAGACATCTTGACGTTTGGAAAAGACGTAGAAGAACACAACTTAAGACTTAAAAAAGTTATGCAAGTTTTAGAGGAAAATAGCGTGATGTTGAGGGAAGAGAAATGCATTTTTGGAATGAAGAAGGTCCACTTTCTAGGGCATGAACTGTCAGAACAGAGAGTTAAACCCCTAGACAAGTATATTTTGGCTATAAAGGGATTCAGAGCCCCGACGAATATCGCTGAACTGCAGAGCTTCATGGGCTTAGTGAATTACGTCGGAAAATGGATACCCCATTTAGCAACGGTAACAGAACCCCTCAAGCATCTGTTACGGAAAAGAACAGGAAGAAACACGGACATTCAAGATGACTGGGGCGACGCCCAAAAGAACGCATTTAATGATCTCAAAGCGGCACTCGTGAGGGTACCAAATTTAGGTTACTACAATCCACATGATAAGACTGTGGTGATTGCAGATGCAAGTCCGGTGGGTCTGGGTGCAGTGTTGGTGCAAATCAATAAGAACGGGCCGAGAATAATCGCATTTGGTAACAAAACCCTCAGCAGCTGTGAGCGTCGTTACTGCCAAACAGAGAAAGAGGCCCTAGCCCTGGTTTGGGCAGTCGAACATTTCAACATGTTCCTATATGGCAAGGTGTTCGATCTAGTAACGGACCATAAGCCCTTGGAGGTGATATTTGGTCCGAAAGCAAAACCATGCGCTCGCATCGAAAGGTGGGTATTGAGGCATCAATCCTACAATTTCAAGGTGAAATATAGCCCGGGGAAAACCAACATAGCCGATCCATTATCAAGACTCTGTGAAGTGGCAACAAACCCGACAGCTTTATTTGAAGACCACGTTCAAGCGGTTACCGAATTTGCACGGCCAGTAGCCATCCCATTGCAAGAGATCACTGAGAGTTCCCTTGGGGATGCAGAGATACAGAAGGTTAGAGAGGGTCTTTACGATGGAAACTGGGATGAAACGGTTAAAGACTATAAGCTTTTCCAGAATGAATTATGCTTTCATGGCGATATTCTACTCAGGGGGACGAAAATTGTAATACCAACCAAATTACGCAAAAGAGTTCTGGAAGCAGCACGAAGGCCACCCGGGGATAGTCGCGATGAAGGGCAGATTGAGGACCAAGGTATGGTGGCCTAAGTGCGACAAAGATGCTGAAAACATATGCAAAGCCAGTAAAGGATGCATCCTTGTCTCTGCACCCAGCGCCCCAAACCCATTAAAAAGAAGAGACTTACCTTCCGAACCATGGGTCGATATAGCTATTGACCTTATGGGCCCCTTACCGAGTGGAGATTATATCCTGGTAGTCGTGGATTATTACACCAGATACAAGGAAGTAAAAACATGCAGAACCATAACAAGCTCCGAAATAATCGGAATGCTTAAAGACATTTTGAGTAGGCTTGGCAATCCGGTTTCGCTTACAGCAGATAACGGGAGACAATTTTCCAGCGAAGACTTTAAGAGTTTCTGTGCAGAGAGGAACATACGACTCTACAATGCCATTCCGTACTGGCCGCAACAAAATGGAGAGGTGGAGCGCCAGAATAGAGACATCCTAAAACGCCTCAAGATTTCTCAAGTAGAGAAAAGAAACTGGAAAGAGGCCCTTCGTGAGTACTTGGTGATGTACAATAGTACACCTCACACAATTACAGGAAAAACACCTGCAGAACTGTTCTTTAGAAGACAATTTAGAGACAAGCTGCCTATAATTCAGGACATGACGCATTTCTCAGAAGACCTTGAAATGAGAGATAGAGATAAAGAATTAAAGGAGAAAGGGAAGGAATATGCGGACAGGAAGAGAAGAGCTACGGATTGTGAATTGGAAGTTGGAGATAAGGTATACGTTAAGAACATGACTAAACAAAACAAGCTGAGCTTAAGCTACGAACTCGAAACACATACCGTCGAAGCGTACAAAGGTGGAGATGTAAGTCTCCGAAATGATAAAACTGGTCAGCAAATCAGACGAAACGTCGTTCACCTAAAACGGGTGGAAGGACAGTGGAAGGTGCTAGAAGGGGATGAGAATAAATAATTGATGATAACTGATGAAACATAATTTGAATAAGGACTAGATGATTGTACTTTATATAGGTACTTACGGAAAAATGAAAATGGTTATTATATTACAATATATATTTCGATGATTATTTTGAATGTATTTCATTTACACGTTAACCTGACCACGGTTCCTTAGTTGGGTGTTTTATTAGGTAGATTTATATTAAAAAAAAAAAGAAACAATAATAAGGGAGGGATGTAGTGTATAGACATTTATATTTGTGGATAACTCTGTCGTCTCGAGCAGCGCGCGCGCGGAGTCGCGGGGTGGGGGCACTGGCCGACCGACCGCCGTGAAGGGAAGACGCGTGGACGCTTGTTGCGAGCCGATATCATATCAGTGTAGTTTGTGGTACTTCTTAATAACCGGAGTCAGGGTGTACATTACACATATTATATCAAAATTGCATAACAGTACATTAAGATTAAGAGCGGTAAGTTTCGAGCGGATTCTGTTTACATTTTGGTAAAAAAATTTCACCATAATGGAATAACAAATGGAGCACTGAATAAAATACGTAATGACTAATCAGTATAAAAATTAAATTAAGCATAGCTTCAACAAACCCTTGAGCGTTTCGGCGCTTTTTACATGGACCGCGTTTGAGTTATCTGATTTGCGTACATAGACTCTGCCGAATCTCACCCAAGCATACTTATACGCATTCTCTCTAATAAATTTCCTGGCCGCCGCAAAAATCTGTTTGGTCTCCGCCGAAAGATGTTCACAGACGTATATACCGCGGGTTTCTCCTTCAATACCCGCATGTGATGAGTTGAGTTTTGAAGCAGGATGGGCTTTATTGAATCGATGAGCCGCAGATAAAATCCCATCACGAACACGAGGAGAAGAAACGGTGACCAGGATATTCCTTGGTCTATCGGAGGCGGGGTCCATTTTAGCTACGCGGCGGCTGTCCCACTGTCCGATAGTTTCAGGCTTAAGGTAGTGCAGATATTTTTAAAAATCGTAAGGGTGTTTTCATTTCTGGCCTCCGGGACTGCCTGAAGCTCCACATTGTGATCCCTTGAGAATTTTTCAATAGCAGACAACCGACTATTAATGGAGCGTATTTCCTGCTGCAGACGAGTAGTATCCGATTCTAGATCTTTAAAATATTTTTCTTTATTCGCAATTGCCAGCTTAATATCTTTTTGATCATTGATGATGAAATCGGTAGTTTTAGTGAGTTCGTCTCTCAGTTTTTGCACCACAATGTCTATCTCGGTTGATATCATGGCTCTCACGTCCTCAGCCCACACGGCACGTAGATTCACCATAAAACTAGACGTTGGAACCAATTTATCGTCCAACAGTTCACTTATTTTCTCCAAAGTTATACTGGTAGGTTTTTGAGTACTCAAGGATGTATCCATAGCATAGTTATCACATGACATATTCATGGAGTCGCTATGCAGCTTTGATTTTTCTGATGTCATTCGTACCGGTGTATTTTCAGAGATTCTACGCCGAGTTATGTTCGCGCAGACAGGGCACTTATTTGGATCGACGGAGTCCATATTTTGAGACTTTTTTCCAGGTGTAATATTAAGGCAAGATAAGCAGAAAGAAGACTTGCAAGCCCTGCATTTTAGTTGTTTGCAGGTTTTAACATCGGTGAAACAGCCATTACAGGACATGGTAAGTGTATGCTAAGAAGCTACAATAAATATATGCAAAATGCTCTAAGCTGACGTCGGTGGCAATAAAGCGCCTACAGAAATCCGATAGCAATGTGTCTTCGAATGTTAGGCAACATGAAATTCCTACAAGAAAAACAGGAGCAATGTGTCCTTCATCCGTAATGTGCGTAGATACTGGTTGGAAATTTTGCGTGCATCGCTCCCAGCGGCTGTGGATGGTAATGGTACGCCCGCTCGGTGTTAGCGCGGCGGGCACGAAATCAATCCCACGAGCAGTAGATAATAAAAGTTAGGTTTTTTCTACCTTAACTTCACTGGGGGCTCCGCAGACTGGTCGGCGAACACTTCACTTATTTAAATTAAAATAAGAATAAAATATCCCGAGACACTAGGCACACGTCCGTTTACAAAGAATGATATACACTAATGTGAAAACCTTTGTTACTCTCTTGCGAATGTGAAGGCGTAGACGTAGAGTACGATGATCGCGTGCATAGCGCCACTAAACGCGGCGACAAGTAGTAAGCGCGTGCGACTCCCTAGCTTGTCGTCGCGACTCCGCGACTCTGACGCCAAGTGTGCGAAGTTTTAAACAAAATATATGAAATTGTCGGCCGCAGCCTGTCGTCGCCTCCAGTCGCTGAGCTGTCGCTGTCACATGTCGTATAATGTGCGCCTACACTAAAGGAGTCAAAATGTCAGTATTTATTATATAAAAAAAAATGTTTAGACATGATTTTAAAAGTGATACTATCTCTGTCTCGTTATGTAAATAAAAGTGACAGTATTATTTTTAGCCTGGTTTAACTTTAAGTCAAGGTTTATAAAAAGGCTATTCGTGTACTTACCACAAGTTTGTAGGAAAAAAACGATTGAAAATGTTCTCCTTTTGGGATATAACCCACGTCTATTACTAAAACTAGTATAATTTTTAAATCTGAATAACAATGAAATGAAAACAGTTTTATAAAAAAAGAATTTATTTTTAAAATAATATTATTAAAGTTATTTAAACTGAAAATACTATTGGTAATTAGATTTAAAAAAAAAAAAACTTAAACCATTCACGACTTCTTTTGTTACCTTAATAGCCATAAGCCATACCACCAGCCATACGAATTTAAGTATAATTCGTGTTTGAGTTAAAATCTTTTAAATTTACACCTCCAGACCTATGTCATTGTTTAAGAGGCTTATAAGGAGCTAAAAGGATTTCTTTATCAGGCGATAAAGCGACAAAACTGTCGCTGAATAACTAAGTACATAAAATTATAAAACTATACAAAAGATATCAAACACATACACGTAATAAATAGAAATAAATATGGAGGGTTTGTTTAAATATTGGCTTAAGAACTTAAGTTATATGTTATGAAAACTCAGCCCAGTAGCAAAACCTTTTCTTAAACTTAAACATAAACATTAGGACTTTGCGCCATTTTTGAAATATAATTTGCTATTTCATGAATATCCTATGTCTAGTAGCTATTTTTCTTCACACCAACACAAGACGCTTCTTTAGATTTCAACCACATGCTTCTGTATCTTAATGGTGCATTAAAAATGACTTAGTACTGCCGATGATTTTTGCGGCCTATAAAACATGCTATCCAAATCACTTTTTAGGTAATTATTCTTGCTCCCGAATGGTAGAAATAAAACTATTAAATTACTTTCCATTTAAAACTTCACAATAAAAATAAAACTAAATAAAAATCAAGATAAATTAGAAAGTTATTAATATTTTTAATAACTTTATCTGTAACCCCTTTTCTTTAGATCCTTTCAATAATGCATGTGTTAATACTATTTTAGTTCCTGTAGGATTTTATTGCATTTTCTGCTGAAACATCCTGCTAAAGCAATTTAAACATACGTTTTTCCATTTGATAATAAATAATTATTTGTGTTTGGTTCTAGAAATATAAACAATTGTTTTATCAGCTTTAGTACATTTGACTGTGACTTTTATACAAGATAAGAGCCAAAGATTCTAAGAATTTGTTAACTGTCTTCTTTGCATTTTTTATGTTGGGATTTTCCATTCGTTAATAAAAAAATATAGGTATCTATAAAATAGATAGAATAGTATAGTATATTCCTGATATGTGGATGTGGATCATTTATATCCTGTATTTCGGTCAGTTTACATCAGTGTTCGCATGCCGATCTAACCAAGATATCCTAGTTTTAAATTGGAACGCGAAAATATTGTATTTCTATTATTATGGCATTTAATTGCTAAAAAAAAAATTACCTGTCTCAGATGTCAAGCGGGACTCGTACCCATAACCCCTCGCTATCCGGCGAGTAGCGACAATATGATTATTATATATTCTTTTATTTATTTATTTATTTATTGATTTACCAACATTTGAGTACATTGTTACATTCATAAACAACAAATCCTAAAATTTAACACTAAATGCATCAAACAATTATAGGTAAATACAACATGCTCAAGTAGAAATTTAACAATTAATTTAATTTAAAATAAATAATTATAAACATTAGAAATGTCAAATAATTGTATTGTAAATAATTGAAATAATTGAATTGCAACTTTTTTAAATATATTTAGTCATAAATTAATTACTAATTGTACTAACATAATTAATTATTTTAATTTTACTAACATAATGTAAGTGCAATGTTATTAACAAAATAAGAATATATATTTATTTAATTCTGAAACAGGTGATTATTATTATTACTATTATTATGCTTATCAATGATTTTACCGACATAGTTGAGCGAGTCAAAGTGAACATCAAATGAATTGTTATATTTGTTAATTAGTTTGCAAAATCGTGAAACAGGAGAGTTAGCACCAAACACCGTCTTACGGAATGGAGGGCATAGTGGTGTTATTTTGTTACGTGGATATCTATTGGGTGCGCGAAAGTTAAAAAACGACAACAGGAATGGACAGTCAACCTTATCATTTAGAACCTTCCAGGCAAAGCGGACATCAGTCAATTCGCTACGACAAGCTAATGATAACATTTTGAAATGACGAAGTCTATCGACATACGGGATTCTTTTCATTTTTTTTGATATGCCATTAGCGAAGGCTAAATGCCACATAAATCTCTTCTGCACGCGTTCCAATCTTAAGTAATGAGTAGCAAAATGCGGCCTCCACACTATACTTGTGTACTCGAGAATGCTACGAACCAAGCTATTGTACAACTGAATCTTGACACTATTGCCTCTGAAGTCCTTAGCGTTTCTAATTATAAAACTTAACATTTTAGAAGACCGTTTTATGATGCTGTCTATATGAGGAATAAATGTTAATTTATTATCAAAGACAACCCCTAAGTCCTTTATCTGCTGTAGTTCTTCAATAATAACATCCCCAATATAATAATTTGAAGAAACTACCCTTGATTTGCGTGAATATCTGACAAGGAAGCATTTAGAAGCATTGAGAGTCATTTGATTCACAGAACACCAGCGTTCTTTATTCTATATTAAAGTTTAAATAAAACCCATTTTACTTTTCCTTGCTTGTTTTTTTATATTTGATCCTGGGTTAAATATAAAAAACAAGAATAAACTCGTTGTTTACTATTCGTCTTTTTATAATTTATATGTATATATGTAAGTTTATATAGATGTGTGATGGGCCGGAAGTGTGAAATCTTCATTGGAGTTATCAGAAAACTTCCAAATATTGCACAGTAAGTAATGATAAAATGTAATTTGGCATATTGGAAATAAAAACTAAATAAGTAACACAATATGTGATTGTCAATGTTTGACATTGACAATCACATATTGTGTTACTTATAAATATATTAACACAATATGTGATTAACGTCAACGTCATCGTATGTTTAAATGTTTAAATTATTAAACAATTAATTTGAATAGATAACATATAATAAAAAAAAAAACTGGACTATTGGTTTCTTCATGTTTTTAATTGTTTAAAAATAAAATAAACGAACAACGCATACCAAGTGCGTCTAACACCAATATTTGGTATTATTATCTTTTATATTGTAATCTATTAAAATAAGTATTCATTTTTACATATATTTTGTTATAATAATATATATCGTAAATCTTTATTACAACAAAATCTCTGAAAAAAATGAAATTTTGTCTTGTAATAAATTTATTAAATATTAGTTTGTAAAATCTATTCGACCTGCCACGAATTAGTCCCCAAATTAAATAGAACAAGTACTGTGGAGACTAAATGACGGAAAAACTACACAACTAAGTATATAGCCCAATGTCTCGGTAACAACTACTTCTGTCCCTAAAGGAATTCGAATCCAGGACCGTTAGTGCAGTAGCAACCATCGCTACTTTTACATCAACCTTTCGTCGATTTTTTCGTCACTATAAAAATACCTGGTTATAAAAGTGAAATATTTCCAATTCTTACAGAATAGTCTCGCAGACAAAATCAATAGGTTAGATAAAATTAAAACATTCTCTCATCTAATGTTACCATATAACGGTGCTCACGGTCGCCGGTTCGATTCCTTGCTTGGATAAACCTGTCGTGTTGATAGTCGTCGCGTGCGTAAGTGATGTCGTGTAGTCGTTTCTGTAGGGAACTGACACCGTTACCCGTAGTGTTAATGGAATACTATTACCACTCCTCTATATTGCTGTCGGTTCGGTTCAGAGCCGATTGAATAAATACAGATTAATGGAGTGTACAATCAACAACTTATCATCTAGCCAACCACAAAAGTATGTGACATTATTCTCTGTCTGTTATTATTCTCATTGCTGGGGAACAAGCCTACCAATGTACGATCACGCAGGCCGAACGCGGAAAACAGGCGTAAGGGGGGCGAGTAGGCCGTGCCCACTCCAGTATGTTTCTTTCAGTTCGTTTTTAGCTTAGAGGGGTTCTAAGTCCCTTGAAAAATACCCCTAGATACGCTTTTGGTAACACTTGGGATAAGTTATAATTTCCAGTCAAGCTGCACTAAGCAATTCCAAACTGAACAGTCTGTACTATGGCTACTTTAGAGCAAGACTTCCAAGACTCATCTGATTGGTTTAATTTTAGTTGGTTTTGTTGAAGTTATAATTCTTTAGACGCGTAATGAAAAAATGATGAGAGTGAAATTTTAAGATGTGACACAAAATTATCATATTGAAGTTGTGACACAAAATTTCATGTTGAAGTTGTGACATTAAATTATCATGTTGAAGTTAGCCGCAAAATCGATATGGAATAAACTAGCAGGATGAAGTTGGCCGCTAATTTAATGTAAATTGTGTAAATTTTTATTTATCGTGTCTCGGTGTTAAGGGTACTGTGTCTGGGTGGTAAGGGTACCCCCCTCCCCCACGAACAATGATTTATGTAAAATTTTAATATTAGTTATCTTTGTTTAGTAACGATAAAGAAGTATATCTTCTTACGTGCGTACATAAGTACACACAACAGTTTTTTTTCAAGACTTTTTGTATACAAGCTTTGTAAATAAAATATTGTAAGATACATCGACAATCTCACATACCAAGTTGGAGTTTTTCTTCATTTCGATATAGAAGTGATGGTGATGAACGACTGCAAATGCAGCTGGGATCAACTACTTAACAAGCTTTTCGAAGAACGGGCATGGATGATAAGTTTTTGATCACCTATCCGATGGCCCGCCCACCTTTGATAAAGTTGTTTAACCGCCACAACCGTAGGACGTACGCGTTTAGCGTTACTTATTATTTATAAATATAGATATTCTACCGCAACAAAAATTAATACTAACAACTACTTCTATATTTCGTAGTTTATTTAACTCTCTGTTTGGTCCGAATCATAATTTGTGTTAATCGTATATTTCCCCCTTAGGACAGACATAGACTAGTGTTATTTATATAAGGTTTGTTGAATAATTGAAAATAAATTTATTCAAATGTACTTAAAATAAGTGATTTTGAATGGCTTAAAAATTTTTCCTACCATCCATTCAGGTCATCTTTTATACTTTGTCCAATGTAGGATGATACTTTTGACAGTTGACACCTATATACAGGGTATAAAGTTGCTATTGCAATGTCAAGGCGAACATAAGGAAACAAACGCAACCTTAGTACAATGAGGATGTGACACCTGTCAAAATTATCATCCTACATTGGACAAAGTATAACTGACAAGAAGAATGGGCGCGAGAAACTCGTTAGCTTTAACAGAAGTAATGACATTTAGAATACTATTTACGTCGTCACTATATACAATACATAAAAAAATGTTATCACAATAATAGTAGTGTTCTGGTTTCATTACATCGTTGATTACAACAAAGTTATCAAGTACCTGTTTTAAGTAAGTATCCTTAAAGATTGCAATAATATACAGATAATAAATGACAAATTTAAGAAAGCGTATTTCTATATATATATATATACATTTCTATTACTTGTAGATTTTGAAGTACTTAATTCTAGTATTATTCTTTGCTCATATTTAAAAAAATAATTTTATGGCTTGGCAATGTTTAGAAGGGACGGCAGAATATTGTAATTTATTTAGGAATTTACGAGGAATACTAAACAATGTGTATATCACAGCAATGTTAGCCAAGTTAGTAAATATTTAGTGTAGTGTGCAAACATATCCTTTGTAATGAGGTTGATGTCCTGTCAGTTAGACGAGCATGCAGCCGGCGTGTGTCGTAGTCAATTGGATAAATTTGCATTTGCTTTAAAACGGCTACGTCTTAATGCAGGTGCAAGTTCTAAAAATGTACCTATTACTGTGGTCTTAGTGTAAGTTTTTGAATGTGCAAATATTGTGTTTGTGCTATTGTATGATAGACCTTAATACTACGATAATAAGTTTTTTAAAATTTTAACTTAAAAGCGATGGTCATATAGTTGTATATTTGATAACCCACAGTCAGCTCTCAAAGGTCAAGAAAAGTAGTAATTTTCACTAAGACTTGTAAATCATACAAGCGGCCCGTCCCGGCTCCGCACGGGTGGACAAAATTCTCAAAAATTTTTCTAGCATTCAATATAGCCTATGTTACTCGGAGTGAATGTAGCTTTCCAATGGTGAAAGAATTTTCGAAATCGGCTTAGTAGTTTTTGAGTTTATTCATTGCAAACATACAAAAATACAAATCTTTCGTCTTTATAATATTAGTGTAGATATGGAGTATCACTTGTTTTGAAATATTTGACAAAATCTGCTTTTTCCAATGTTTCCCTTTCATAATTTTATTTGAAGTAACTTTTAAAAAACCTACTATGAGTAGGTATCTTTATTTAAGAAAAGAGATTTGATTAGCAATTTTTACACCACCATTAGTTATTTATTTATAGAAACAAACAATTGTACAAATTATGTCATTTAAATCGACCTAAATTTCTCTAAATGTATCCAATTAATAAAACTACAATCTGCTGTAAAACTAAGAATAGTATGTTAAATGATATATAGTTAATATACCAAAGAGTTTTGGTTCTAATTTTGTGATCGGTACCGCTAAAGAATGGAACTCCTTGGCTAAGTCTGTGTATCCTGACACATATAAAGTATAAAACTGAGATAGACCTGAAGTGAGCGAAGTGTGTGTACATACAACAGCACATAAAGCGACATACTTCAACGTTTGGACTTACCACATACATATCGCTGGTTTGCGAGAATCGCGACGGAATTAAAAACTTTTGATTTTATAGAATAAGGTTTTCAAATTTCTTGTTAAATCTTTTATCGCATACCGAAAAATGTAATTGTATCTCTTTCGAGCGAATTTATATAAAATATCAAAAATTTAAGATCGCCTGGCATATTTAGTTCAATTTGATAGATTTTTGAGTCTCCTCTCAGATGCCGACTGGCCCCCCTTCTGGGAGCCAGCCGACTTAATTTCATCTTCACGACTGACCCCCCTTCTGGGAGTCAATCGTTTTTTCTATGCGCTCTCTCACCTAGGTGAGTAGCGCTTGCGCCACCCCTCTCTAGAGGGGTGGTCGCCTCAGACGACGGCTTATGACCTTCTCCGGGTGCAACTCAATCCCAGGTGGTGTTTAGTCAGTACGAGTCTGACATAACTCTCGGGCCAGCCCGAAGTATCCATGGAGGATTCCCCCGTGTCCGGAGGGTGCATTTAGCATAAAAAAAAAATTGAGTTGTGTTGATATTCTGTTATAATCATACTGTTTATAATCATTGTTTTATTAGAGTGTATGGCTTGAAGTGTTGTCAACTGTACATTAAACTTAGCGAGACTACCAAGAAATGGATAACAACTTTTATTTTTATATATCAAAACGACAATTTTAAGTATGGACAGGATATGTACCGCAACTAATTATAAATCGCGTGTATATTGTATAATTCTCATGTGTGTGAATGACACAAAGTGTGTGTGTGAATTTAAAGGTGCACAATAATGACATTTAATACAGCGACGCTCATTGGTTGTGATGGCAGCGTTAACTCAAGTTCGAGTTCGATTCTCGTCGATGTACTACGGATGTGGACCCACTCGTAACACAAGTGCTTAGCTTACTACAAGGGGAACGAAAATAATTAAAAAATGTGTTTGAAGCTGAGTTAATACAGTTAGCTGCTTTTCGGTATTGTGTCGCTGTGTTTAGTATATTCAATTAATACGTATTTTTTTTATTATTATTATGAATTATTTAAAATACAAATTGGATTTAAATATGTCAAATAATAAAAATGAAAGTACAACAAAAACGGAACTGCTATTGATGGAGTTTTCCTAGGTATATAAGGAAAATTCAAACGCAAGTATTTATTTCTTATTTTAGTAATCACAAACCCATTGTATCCTTTGTAGACGAAAACGAGTATAAATAATTTGATTTATATATAATTTAATAAATAATAACTTTAATTTCCGACTTGTTTCTCATTTTCCACTATAATAATACTACGTAATACATAATATTATTTATTTATTATGTAGAATTATTTATTGTTGATTGTGATTGCCAATGAAGTTTTCATTTCTGCCGTGCGGTCTTAAGTACGCATTCTCGAATTTTATTTTCACCAATAGTGTAGGGAAGTGAGAGCAAATGGGAGCTGGTTTATGAGGAAAACACGTTCCGTTTAGGGTATAAGATTAATATAATATTAAATTAAAGCAAAACCAAACATTCGTACAAACTATCTAAAACGCGACTGACAACAAACTTCAAAGTCAAAAATTAGAAAACAATAAAAATATTAAAAAATACAAATAATTCTAAAAAAGGTTGCTATCAATAACAAATAGTCATTTTACTCCATGTTTTGAAGATGGGGAGTTAATAATTGAAAAGCTCAGAGTAAACAGGACTGGAGTAGCCATTAGTCAATATCTCGTAGATATTTTTCTGCCATTTTTTGCGGGGGGTGAGGTTACTACTACATTCAATGCCAGCACACAGGAACAAAAACTCTTTGCGTGTTTACAAACGCACACATGCATAATACGACAAACATATTTAAAATACACGCACACGTGCTTAAAATAGTGTGTTAACGTTCTATTCAAACACACGAATGTCATTGTGTGAGAAGTGACATGACATAGCACGAGAATATCGATATCGATAAATCAGTTTCGTTCAATGAATGAATTTATTAACTTTGCGTTAGTATTCCCACAAATACAAATTGAAACTTGATAGTTTATTGCATTTAAAAGTTATTTACAATAGGTGTTATTATATATATAGAATTCACTGTGGACCCTTTTGCGTATACCCATAATGGAAAGGAGGAACTCTGAAACATTATTTTTAACAAAGTGATAGTGAATATAGTTATATTTCTCAGATTTTTACTTTGACCGATTGATTATTTGTATTTTTTTGCGATTTGCTTACATCACTTTTTGCAGGTATTTCCTTTTCAACTTATTTTTTAACCTAAAATTAATACATTTAAATGTAATAAACTAAAACTGTTATAATATTACATGTTAATATCTATTTGAAGCATAACTAGTTATATAATAAACTAAGAGGATCATTCAAGAATAACGTTGGCACAGCATGGGCAACTAATCTTCTTCTATTGTTAGATAATTTTTGAAACTGAGACGGCTCAATATGTATGGAACATATAGTACTTGTTCTTGAAGATGCCCAAGATGCCCTATTACCTATTACAAGCATGAATCCATTTTTTTCGTATGCTGTATTCTTTAGGAAAACTGAATATGAAAAATTAGATGTTTCCGGGCATATCAAAGCTTAAAGTAAAAATACCAACAATTAGTATACCGCCTAGGGGCAGAGTATATTTGCCTGAACTACACATACCGATCATTTCTAATTTTAATACTGCAATACTATCTTCCAATAGCTTTCATTTATGTACAAATGACTTTTGGTACCACATACCTTACTCCTAGTATCTTGAAGTATTGCAGTTGGACAAGCCGGTTTTTAAAAGGAGCTATAAATGCTACAATATTAATAAAAAACTTAAATGTTGACGATGACATTTAGCTATTACCATACTAAAATGTCATCAAAATCCGTCGCGTAGTTTTTGGGTGATGCGTGCTCAAACATACATACAGACAGACAAAATGTTCAAAAATTAGTGATTTCGCTTCCTCTACTCTCATTACTAGCCATTTGGTTTAAGGTGGACTTGACCTGTTTTATTCTATATCTTAACAGTTTTATTCTCGTATGTATAATATCGCAGGTAAATAGTATAATTCCGCACTTTACATACGGCGTCATCAGTTCAAAATCACATACCTTATTCTTATTTGAAATCATCATTAATACCTGGTAATAATTACTGAAACAAACTGTAATTTATCTAAGCTGTGTTTTATTATCGTTAAGAAAAAGAACTAAGAAAAGGGTATGTGTTTTTTAAACTGATGACGCCGAATGTAAACTGCGGAATTATACAATTTCCCTGCGACATACAGATTTAAATTAAAAATACATATTTCCAATTTAAGTATGTTACTTGCATTCATTCATTCATTACTCACTCGTAAAATCAAAATATCGATGAAGTTGACATCACTATTGTGCAAATTAATATTGTACAAATTAATAAGGGTTGCTGATTACAAAATAAAAACAATTTGTCCTGTGGCTCGAAAAAAAATTTTGGTTTCTCGGAAATGATCGGGTATGCTGGTTAGACGATGGTACCCTTTTAACCGTGTCTTTTTTATGAAGTCAGGGACACTGGAAGTATATACAGCATTAGTACTCTTAATGTTTATGAGCGCCGCCCAGCATGAATAAAAGGACAAATAGTTTGATTATTATTTTAATAAATTATTTTATTTATTATTTTATATTTCCATGTTGTGTGGCAAAGAATAGGCTTCAAGCAGCCGCAAAAATGTAGGTATGTACTTAATACTAAACTAAAAATAAACACGCAACGTACATTGTTAAAACGAAATAATAATTGGTAATTAATTAATACAAAATTACAGTTATTTATTACCAACAAACTTTTTCTAATTTTTGTCTTAATTAATTGAAATGCGATAATGGTCAACCCTAGGTAGTCTCGTGGGGAGTGCAGGCGTGACGTCATCAAACGAACTTTGAGCGCGAAATTTGAAATTGTAGTCTGCTAAAACATGAAATTATGAATTAAATAATAATCAAAACCTAAAAATTATGCTTACAAATGAAAGGTGACACCATCTTTTTGCATACTAGATATTTTCGAATTTTTTTTACAGTAGAAGACAGCACAGGCAGGCATTTTCGTGGGAGCTCTGCACGGTAAGACGTTCTGATTATTGTGGTTTTAAAATGGCGGCTCAACTAGTTTTATATAACGCACAGGATTCCGATGCTTGTGCATTTGGCAGAGGGGTAATGTTAGGCAAAGGCTACTCCAGTCCTGTTTACTCTGAGTTGAAAAGTAATGAAATGTTTAAATACCTATAACACACATCGTCAATATTGTGAAGCCAGATGCTCTCTCACATGACATTACAGACAAGTCTATTCTATATTTACCTTAGATTTATAAGAAAAAACATATACATTCAAAATAATTACAACGTAAGAGTTGAATTGGAAACACCTATTTTCTTATTGACTTTTCATTTGATGTCATTATTTTAAATTAGCATTTATTACCCAAAATATGAAAAGTGAATATTTGCCGACTGTTTTTGTATCAATAATTGAAGTGAATCTGCTTTGTAATTCACGAAATCATGACGTTTTATAATTGCGCATAAAAACATCTCCATAAATCACAATGTCAAACGAAATCATATTTAACGACGCTACTCTTAAACAAACCTGATAAGATAATGAAAGGAAAGACAGCTTCAGTGCCTTCAGTCTCGTTTTAGAAATGGATAACTTCGGTTACCGCGAGATGAACTGGCCATCGCCCCTTCAGACTCCTACCAGACCACGGCCAATGAGGAGTTTCAGCACCAGAACTAGAGAACCAGAAGAATTTCCTCTTAACGCAACATACAAACACGTGCGTAACATTGACTTGCTTGAAAGTGCTCGAGACCCAGGGAAAGCCAAGGAGTATTTATTTGTTGGTCCATCGCCTCCAGCTGAAGATGCTCCTAATTTATACCATAGCTATGATATCTTGGCACCAGATCCTGAAGCAAGACTTACAGAGGAATCGGTCAGAAGATGTTTGTGTGAACGCGCTCTTTCATTGGGAGCCGGCAGATTTTTTGACGACGTGGAATGTGGATTAATCACCTCAGAAAACATCGCGGAACATATAAGCTCAGCCCCAGAAGTGGTCGTGAATCTGACTTTATTGTGGTCTGCGTTTTTAGCTCGCGATGAATTGCTGCCTATCATTTTGGAAGCTGGTGCCGATATACATAATTCCGAGCCGGCTGGACTGACAGCATTGCACTTAGCCGCCTTCAGTGGGGCTGGCAGAGCAGCAAACTTTTTGATTTCTAGAGGTGCAGATGTGGATTATGCTCCTAAATACTTTACTCCCCTTCATTGTGCTGCCTTTGGAAACTCTTTAGAAGTTGCGGAAATATTAATCGCAAGCTATGCATCTATTCATGCTGTGGTGCAAAGAGCTGGATGTGAAGATAATCTAGTTCATTGTGCTGTAAGAGCTGATGCTGTCGAATGTATGGAATTGTTTATAGAAAGAGGAGTAGATCCAGGGTATATGACTTCAGGAGGGTTGAATGCTTTGCATCTCGCTGCAGAATTGGGCGCTCTACGTTGTTTATCGTACTTGTTAAAAGAAACCAAGATAAGTGTTAACGCTGTTACTAAACAACGAGATAAAGAAAGCACGGCTTTGCATTTGGCAGCTGCAAGGGGATATGCAGAATGTGTAGAACTTTTGATATCAGAAGGAGCAAAAGCGAACACGAAGAACCACAGAGGATTTACCGCACTTCATCTTGCAGCAAGATGTTCAAGTGTGGAATGTGTTGAAATTCTTTTAAGGGATGGTAATGCAGACGCTAATATTGAAGATTTAGATAAGAGAACTCCGTTACATGCGGCGGTAAATCAATCCGAACGCGCTTGTGATGTTATTGACTTGCTCGTCAGTTGGGGCGCTCAAGTGAATAAAAAAGATGCATATGGATATTCCCCTCTACATATCGCTGCCATGGATGGTTTGACACAGTGCATCGAGACTCTTATTTTTCTTGGAGCGGACGTCACGTCAAAATCAAAAAAAGGCCATACCGCCTTAAGTGTTATAGCCAGAAAAACTCCCAAATCGTTGGCAATTTTACGCCACAATCTGGACAGTGGTATATCACTAAGTCGCTCTACAGAAGGAAATGAAGAAGTTCAAATTGAATTTGACTTTGGCAAGTTGTTGAAGTTTTCATATCCTCGTGAAATAACATACCTCAACAGTTTGATTGACGAAGGCCAGAAAGACATATTGCTCCATCCACTGTGTTCAGCATTTTTGTTTATGAAATGGCGTAAGATCAGAAAATTTTACTTGGCTAGATTAGTTTTTTGTTTTCTATTTGTAACATTCTTATCTATTTATGCACTAACTGCCGTGGCTAAAACTTGTACTGGAAAATACTCTAAGAAGTACGGCGTACCGAATGAACTTTGCCAGGAACAATCTCTTTTAGGTATTATGTTAAAGAATAATCCAATTGAATTTGAAAGATGGGT
Organism: Calamotropha paludella; assembly: GCA_927399485.1. Taxonomy (NCBI): domain Eukaryota; kingdom Metazoa; phylum Arthropoda; class Insecta; order Lepidoptera; family Crambidae; genus Calamotropha; species Calamotropha paludella. Next base: position 4,517,622 of record OV656823.1, on the reverse strand, counting down.
ACTGATAGGCATAACTGCATTTGAAATTCTACGAAAGCTTACAGGCATTACTGGATATTCTAGCATATATCAGTATTTTACTACTTTTGAAAATTTGATGGAATGGTTCGTACTTCTTTCGGTGTTTTCGCTGTACAATATTGAAAAAGATTATAGTTGGCAAAACCATATAGGTGGTTATGCAGTTTTAGGTGCTTGGACTAACTTAATGCTGATGATGGGTCAACTACCGATGTTCGGAGATTATGTGGCAATGTATCAAAAAGTATTAACGGAATTTCTAAAACTTTTGTTGGCATATGTTTGTCTTTTGTTAGGTTTTGCTATCTGCTTTTGCGTTGTTTTCCCAAATGAAGAAATGTTTTCAAATCCTCTGATGGGTTTTATAAGCATTTTGTCTATGATGGTTGGGGAACTAAATTTGAATATTCTTATAAATGAACCAAATAAAGAAGACCCGCCATTAGTTTTTGAACTGTCTTCTCAAATTATATTCATATTGTTTCTAATGTTTGTGACTATAATTTTAATGAATTTACTCGTTGGTATTGCCGTTCATGATATCCAAGGATTGCGAAAAACTGCTGGTTTATCGAAACTTGTAAGGCAAACCAAGCTTATTTTGTTCGTCGAAATGGGGTTGTTCAGCGCATGGCTGCCTGGATGTTTACATAAATATGTTTATAGAACTGCTCTGGTATCCCCTGAAGCTGGAAAAGTAATTTTAAGTGTTAAGCCTTTAAATCCGAGGGAAAATAGGTTGCCAACTGATATAATGATGGCTGCTTACGAATTAGCGCAAATTAATAAAGTCAAATCTGGCAGATCTGTAAAAGAGATGCTATATAAAAACAAATTTTCATCGAAATTAAATGAAAAACAACCTAATGATCACAATTTTAACATAGAATTGCGAGGAATGCAAGAGAAAATTGATCAAACCACATTTAATTTGAAGAAAATTGATCAAGAATTGAGGCATTTGAATACGCTGCTAAGTGAACAGCACACGATGTTGCAGAACGTGTTTAAATGTACTGACATAGTTCCCTATAAAGTAACGTAAGCACTATTGATAAGCTTCTTGGATGGGTTTGTTTGACTGCAAGCAAGTATGCTTGTCAATAATCAGGATATCTTACAGCAGTAAGTTTAGCTCTTAAAAAGTGTTTTCTTCAAAAGCAGACTTAAAGTTATTCATATAAATGTAATTATTTTTCTTGATTTGGCAAGAGGCAATGAAAAACATTACACTTATTGTGTAATTGAAGATCAATGTTAACACCCATATTTGTTGTTACTATCGTATGTTGTATTATTTCATTTTTATCAAAAAGTCTGACGAAATTGCGTTCCTGTTTTGAGCTAGTATTAAGACTGTTGTGTATTTAAACGATAAGATGTGGACGATTTATAGAGAATTCTTGCAGTTCACGTTCATGGTGAGTGGTGTTTAAGAATAAGTACATTTACAAATAAAGTTATTTGTTAATACAAATAAAACATACATTCCTTTTATTCCTGATAGTTATTAGAAAATAAGTTGTCTAATGATAAATAAGAAATTTATATAAATATATAATAACAAATTCAAAAGGCATATAAAACCTTAGCACATGAAATGGTATCTTCTTAAATAAATCAGAGATCAGATTTTTGTTGACCGTATTTTTGTAATTTATTCATTACGCCTATTTCACATAATTTTGTATCTTCGTTTTTATATTTATTAAAACCTACCTGTCTATGAAACAATAAAAGAATGTAGGATTTTATACATCTCCAATGATTTTAACGGTATGTGGTGTGCATTTTTATGTCATTGAATGTATTGTGAAACCAGCTCACTCATTCTAACTTTCCATGAATAAAAATAAAATTTTCTAGACTAAGAAATGGTGAAATTAGCAGATCTTAAAAATAGTAAAGAAATTGAGGCACCTGCGGGCAAAGTGTTTGATAAAAACGCGTCGCTTACAACGTAATCGCTTGCAATATTTTAAAGTACAGTCACTGGAAAAAGCAAAACAAATATTTAAAAAAATAGATTAGGTATACTATTTATTATATTTTTTGCCAATTAAGCATTTAGGATTATTATATCTAAAGAAATTATTACAAGATACTATTGTCTTAGGTCTCGGGCGGGACTCGAACCAATATCTCATGCTATCTGGGGCTTTTTATAACTTTCCTATTTACGGGTCGGTATTTATATATATCTGAATATTTTATTTTTTATTTATGTAGTATATTTATTAAAATATATATGTAGTTTATTAATATTGTTTCGAGTTATTCTACTGCTCATAATACACCTATACACCGCCCACTACCCTATTATTTATTTCTTTACTGTCTATATCAAGGTCTGGAAGAAATCGTTCCTAGTGATAAGGCCACCATTTTTAGGTCTCCTTTCATATTAATATATATTTTATAATAATTTGGGTTTAAAATAGAACATAAACACCTTTAAGTAATTTTTTCAGCGCTTCTATTCAGCCGATTACCGTCCACAGTTGGCCGAGGCCACCCCAATATATTGAATTGTGGTTTTTCCATAATCTCCAAACTTAGCAGGCGGGTCGGAGATAGCATTAAAATATAATTAAAAATACACTACTCCCGATTATGTTGTCTACGGTAGTAAAATGGTGATTACTTCTACTATGAATCATTAGTCACATGGGTAAGCATTCTATTAATTTTTACGAAAACATAAATAAACCGCCTGTATTTTTTTCTCTTGGAGCAAAAAATTGTTAATTTTTAAAAGTGTTTCTCTTCGGAACTGTACTAGCGGCGACAAGGTCGCCACTATGTCGGGCTACATACCAGTCTAATTGTTATCGGTGCCTTCGCCTGTACTCAGCCAGTTCCGGAGTAAACCAATCAGCAAATAGTTCAACTTTTTCACATTCATGATGATGTTTAAGATCTAATAGGAGTGTAGAGACTGTTAATTCAAGCTACTTTTAATCAGCTGTCAAAATGGTATAGATTCATTCAAAAGAAAATACAAAACTATGACGTCATCATTCGTTTTCGCCCAGAAAAGAATTCCCTCAAAACGAACTACCAAGATCTAAATTTATTTAAATACTAGCGGCCCGTCTCGGCTTCGCACGGGTGGACAAACTCTTTAAATATTATCTAGCATTAAATATAGCCTATGTTACTCAGCGTAAATGTAGCTTTCCAATGGTGAAAGAATTTTTGAAATCGGCTTAGTAGTTTTAGAGTTTCTTCTTTGCAAACATACAAAAATACAAATCTTTCCTCTTTATAATATTAGTGTAGATTTGTTATGCTGAGTATTAAAGCTATCTCTCTATTTTCTAGGTACTAACCAACTAATTCATGAGAAGTTGAGAGTATTTTAGCTTAAACATGTAAATCTTTTTAAAATAATTTTATAATAAATTTAAATAAGTTTGATATTTAATTTTTAAACAAGCAAACAAACAAACATTTTAAAGAACAAACAAGGTTGTATTAAAATAAAACTAAAACTTTAACTAGATTAATGAAGCCTTTAATTTTATTCTTTATACATTTATATAGTATTTGTTTCTAACGTTTCGACTCTTTTGCAGGAGCCTTGATCACAGGATGTCATGATGACTTTAAAAGTGGTTGGTTTTATTTAAATGTGTTATAGGCGTGGAAGTGTAAGAACTAAATTAGCGGGTTGTCTACGTCTGCAGGTCTACTTACCCCTCTGAACAGAATTATGAATGTTTTTAATGAACATTTGAGTTCCTACGAGATTGATGTCTTCTCAACACCGACGGCCTCTATTAAGACAAATAACGTTGTATATAAAGACATTCTGTAGTATATTTAGTATCAGCATTGCACCCGAGGCATGGCGGGTCGCTAGTATAATATATCTGTTTTCGAGTCCTGGAAGAACCCATTGTTAGTGTGACGAATACGCGTCACCAGTGTCGGAGTCTTTAGTGGTGAGAAATGTGGCATTTTTTATCGACAAATTTCCCCACAAATTTTCTTTTTCTCTTACGGTTATAAAATGGCTGCCATTTTGTTTTCTTGTTAACCATTGAGACCTGGGCTCTCATACTAATTCGACCACCACTACTCATGTAAATCTCCTATCAACATTAAAAAGGTAACATTTGATAGCTAAACATGTAGACAACAGTTGTACAGCCATCATGTTTCAATTGTCATTGAATAAGAAAATAATTAAAGAAAAACAAATAATTTTTCTTTTGTGTATTTTTAATTATTGGCTTTTTGAGAAAAACCAAATTTGAGGGACAATTTGCCGATAATAAATGCCATATTTCACACCATTAAAGGCTCCGACACTGGTGACGGGACACATTGTATATATACCTATATGTCTATCCGTTTAGTGGAATTTTGTGTATATAGGTAGATGTCATTATACTTATCTAGTTTAAGGAAAATTGGAGTAAGAGCATTCTTTATATTTCTACCAAAAACGATTTTTGAAATCGAATATAAGATATGCTATATTATTGTTATTGTTACCTAAGTACTCATAGCACTAGCCTTAAACAATTGACTGGGCTAATCTAATCGATTTGAATGTTAAAAATGTTATATCATTATTATTAAAAATATATATTAGAACTTATTTTCGTATATGAACATTCCGAATGGCGCCTATTCCGTCCGTCGTCGCTCTTTGAAAACGACGACTAATTGCTATGTCGCATACCGTCGACTTAGGGTTGGTGATGTTAACCACCATCACCAGCAGTAAATACATACAAATATTTTACACTAGCTGATCCAGCCACGCGTTGCTGTGTTATAAATTAAAATAAAACCTATCCTATCTTTTAAGTTAGACCAAATAACAGATAGTTACGAAGTTTGATCAAAATCGGTTAAGTAGTTTAGGAGTCCATCGCGGACAAACAACGTGACACGTAATTTATATATATTAAGATTATCACATACATCACAAGACATTTTATATAAAGATTAAAGTACAATACTGTACGGTCATTCAACCGCACAAAAACATCAATTGTCAATCAGCACTTTTGTCAATGAAATATTTAATTATAATTTAGATTATTATTAAAACAAAAAATAGTAGAAAGTAGCTTACTTCCGCAAAATTCAAGTAGTGTGCAGACACCGGCACCTTCACCAACTACTCTACATGTATTTCGCCCCCACACGAAGCATCATCATCAGGAGATGTTAGACCGTGCAATACCGGTGCTCGCTTTTGCACAATGCACACTGCTTGAATTTGCGGAAGTAAGCTACATATTTTTTATTTTACTAATGGATATGGACATTCGTCATGTAACGTCTGATTCTATCAAATACATAATTTATTTTTCTTTCCGTCACCGATCGCATTATATTAGGGGTTAAAGTATGAAATTGCCGATTTGTACTGAAAATCTATATTGTTTATTTTTTAAATTTTTAACAAATTTATTTAATCAAAATAGTTGCCATTATTATCTATACATTGCTGCCATCTAATGGGAAGGTCATTAATGCCTTTGCGATAGAATTCCGACGATCTAGACTGCACAAACTGTGTGAAAGCATTTTGTACTGCCTCCTGGGAAGAAAACTTCTTGTCACGTAGATAATTGTCCAAATCACGAAAAAAATGGTAGTCCGTTGGAGCAAGGTCTGGTGAATACGGAGGATGACGAATGGTTTCTAACTGCAGTTCCTGAAGGGTCAAAATGGTTTCTCGTGCTGTGTGAGGTCTCGCGTTGTCGTGGAGCAATAATGGTGAAGATCGATTCATGAGTCGGGGCTGTTTTACTGCTAGTTTTGTCAACATGGTTCGGAGTTCGGCACAATAGACATCTGCCGTTATTGCTTGACCAGATCGGAGAAAACTATAGTGAATAACACCATGCTGAGACCACCAAACAGTTACCATTACCTTTTTATTGGTAAGTTTTGCTTTAGGACACTGTTGTGGCATTTGACCTGGGGTCAGCCATTGCATTTTTCTTTTCCGGTTATCATAAAGAATCCACTTTTCATCACATGTTACAATTCGATCCAATATTCCTTCATTTCTGTACCGGTTCAACAAGGCAACACAAGTTTCAACACGCGTTTCTTTCTGCAGATCAGTCAAATCATGAGGCACCCATTTTTCGTATTTTTTTATTTTATTGATTTGACGCAAGTGAGTCAATATTGTGGGTAAGGTAACGTTAAACCATGCCGCTAATTCCTGGGTACTTTGACTAGGATCGGCTTCCACTATCTCTCTTAATTCATCGTTATTTACCTGTGTGGGCGGTCTTCCTCGTGGCTCGTTCTTTAAGTCGAAATTTCCATCACGAAAGCGTTTAAACCAAAATCGCACGGTGCGTTCATTAGTAGACCCCTCTCCAAACGCAGCATTGATATTGCGGGCTGTTTCTGCCGCGTTAGTTCCGCGTCGGAACTCGTATTCAAAAATAACTCGAATTTTCGCAGTATCCATCTTTCTTGTCTAAATTGAATAACAAAAACAATTGAAAGTCGATATTCAAATGTTTTACATTTTTTAAAAAAAGAACATCATAGAAACCATTTAAAAAAAGTTTCATTCGAAAACCTCAAACCATGAAGATTCTATGTCAATTCAAAGAACCTATTGCAATAAAACGGCAATTTCATACTTTAACCCCTATTACCTATTAGTTTTTATAATTGTGGAAACACATAATAAGAACATAATAATTATCTAAATCTCGGATCATTGGAGTAACCTTTATCATTAGCAGTAAAGGTGTGTGGGTTTAAGAAAGGGACTCATACAAATACTTTAAAATTAAGACACTGATTCTTTTCATTTTTATACATTTTAAGAAGGTACAAAGTTTTTTGATATGTTTAATAAAAAATAAAGAAAATTGATTTTATGTTGCTATGGAAATCTTAAAATTGCACCTATTTAAAGTATAATAATCTTGCCCAAAATATTATGTTTACTTGCTTATTCATCTCAGTCGAAAGACGAGCAAAAATTGGTGGGACCAAAACTGAAAGATTATAGTTCGGAAAATGCTGCTATCAACTTTTTTGGTCTTCCGGTACATGGTGTTTTCATCATTTTTTCAATTGATATTACATTCGAACGTCAGCACATAAAATTTGTTTGTAAATAAGAGCTACTATAGATTAAACTTTAAACGAATAGTGATGATCAGTAGATTTTAAATAGCAGTGCCCTACACCCGTAGGGCGTCTTTGTTGACAACCCTAGATCCTATTTAAATAAAATAGATAGTAGTCTATGAATTATGTAACTCAGCTATTCATAATTATGTAATTGTGTTAACCCCGTTTAATTATGTTAAATAAATAAATAAAATTGTGGGAAGCTGGCATCCATGCTAGGTAAGACCTGTGTGACGGATTGCCAGTAATACAGATCAGATTCAAAACAACTTATTTTAGGTGCATTAAAATAAAGTTTTTATTTGTCGAATCGCCAACCCTTTAGCATTCCTCAATCCGTTTATTTATGAACTGGCTAATAAGCCAGGTGACTGCAAATGTCTGATCGGTGCGATGGGGCGAACAGGTATGTTTTTGATGCAAACACGCTCATAAATCATACTTCGCCAGACATATGACGGGAGTGCGCAGTCTACATTCTGACCTAAATTATTATTAATGCATTTTTCTAATATGCTATAACGAGTGATCGAACATTCGGAGCAACTTTACCTCGAGTTTTAATGTTATCATAATATTCATTCATTAATTTGGAAATAAACGCTTATCTGATCTTCATATACCTGTTAAATATAAAAGCTACTGTTTTTTAATTCCTGGAGTCCAGGAACTATTTATTGAATCATTTTCAAATGAATTTGAAACTGTAATGGATCAGTTTCATGTATACTGAACATTATGGATTGGGAATATCAAAATTAGAAATCTGCGTGACTTTTATTTTTAATTTAGGATGGGTTGGCTCTTAATTCCAATCAAGCCCGGGGGCAAGACAGAATCCACGATGGAATGAGCTAACCCGTATGATGCCTATTCATTCACCCTGGCTTTGAAAATAGACGGGTTATAAGTTCTCGGAAATACAGACGCAGGGAGGGATCTCCACTCCTTTGCTATACGCATTATGAAGGATATAGGAAAGCGCATGGTGCGATAGGTAGGAATAGAAACCGAGAAAAGGTGGTAGCCTGATTTTATCAGGAATATCGGAATCAAGTGTATAAAAATCTTAAGATAAAATTGAAATATTTAAATTTTATTTAATTACGAGCTATAACACAAATTTTATTCTACATTTTGGCACGCAAACACAATAGTAAAAGTATTTTCACCTCACACGCTCGACAAAGTTTGGTTTGTCATTCAATATCAGCTTGGAAAAGTGCGTTTTATCCGCTAGCGTGGAAAAGTGTTTTATAATTAGAATCTTTCTATTCAAAGAAAAAACACACATGGTACGTTCCGAATCGTTATTATAGTCTTTATAAGTTACATTTTATTCTTATTTAAAATAATACTATAGTACTCCGTTTTGTTTTTTTTGCCACATTTTTGTTTTTGATGTTTTGATTTTTAGGCGCAGTGGTTTTCGTGATGATGACTCATTAAACTACACTTAAATATTGGGCTTAAACAATATTAAAAAACATGGTAAAAATAGAAAAATGGGGGTAAATACTTCATTTATGTCAGTTGTCCGGATTTTATAATAAATAAATGATTTCCAAATATTGGAATTTAATTATACTGAGGACTAAAATAATAGTAGAATTTATGAAGTTAAAGTTTATAATTAACTTGTGTTTTATTCAAGAACAACTTATAGGTATATGATTTATGAGTATTTCAGTTTTCATGTCTATTTTTGGTACAATTTGCACTGTTGCAGTATGCTTCTAACTGAATATACAATTTGCGTAACACATACCATAATGTTATGTCTTTGAAATATATATTGTATAAGAAATAATATTATTATTTTTAAGCATATTTTCCATTGAGATAAAGTTTAAACAGAGGCGGAGTTAGGCGTGGGCGACGTCGGCCACCGCCGACCGACCGCCGCCGACCTACAAATAACTCAGACACAACGTAAATTCGTTATAAAACGATAAACCAACATTGACATACCAAATTCGTTTTCTTTAGGCTAGTAACATTTGTTGGCGTTGCTATCGCGGGAAACGAATGACGAATTCCTGTGCCGAAATTTGTTTTTAATTAGTCTAGCAATGTTTGCGTTGCTATCACGGGAACCCTTTGTTGCCAGACTTGAGGATTTTCCTTTCTGTTTGGCGTTTGTCTACCTAAGGTACCTACTTTCAAACTTCAGGTCTCCTTAAGAGCTAGATAGCCAATCAAAGTATCGCGTACGTAGAGTGTTGCGCAATATAGGTACATTTTGTGATAATCGTGATATTCTGATATATTCTGTTGTGAAAATAAGTGCAGTATGGCTAATTATTTCAAAACTATAAATACATAAGAAATAAACACGTAGTATTTATCGACCAGTCCGGTACATTAAACTAAAGTTATTCAATAGTTTTTGTGGGTAATGGTAGTTGTAAGTAAACGCCACGTAATAAACGAAGAACCGTTTTAGTGCAAAACTCATTGATGGGTGTGGTGTGGGCGCAAATTCGTCTCGATTAGCAATTGATTTATAGCTATGTCAAAAAAAAGTACTTTATAATAAGGCAGTAAAAAGCTATTTTCAACTGTTTTTTAATGTATAACATTACTTCTTGCGCTATCAGAGGGCCTCACTAAATGTACCTTACCCACATCAAATTTAGGTCTTGCCCCCCAAACCGGATTTAAAACAGCACGACAGCCTACCACAAAATGGATTTTTTTTTCATAATTATAAATAAATATAAAATTCTAAGCCTTTATTATTTCCCACCAATTAATTTTTTACATTGTTTTTCTTTTTAGGTTTAATAACTAAGTTTATATAATGATATTTAATCACTTTTAACATAATTAACTTTTGACTTAATAGCTGCTTAGTTTAATTATTAATTAATATAACTTGATTTGATTATACATAAATCTTATAAATATATATAAATTTGTAGGAACCCCATTATTGGGTGAAGGCCTCCTCCAAAACTGCCCAGATGTCTCTATTTTGTGCTATCTGTTTCCAGTTTGGACCGGCTATCCTTATGATCTCTTTGTCCCAGCGTGTCAGTGGTCTTCCTCTGCTTCTCTTACCTGAAGGTCTCTTCCAAAAGGTTATTATACTCTGTGTAATAATCTTAAAATTGAAATAGAGAAATAGGATTGTACCTCAAGATTAATGTTTTTACCGATGAGAATGTATACCATACCTTTAATTTATTGTCAGTGGAAGTATTCACTACAAGTGTTTTATATTAAAATTAATTATTATTACTTCCTCATATTTTAATGTTCTCGTTCAATATTAATCAGGTAAAATTTTACTCCTATCAAAGTTTGTTATATCAGACATTGAAATGTAACATTGCCATAAAAAAATTAACAGGCACTTGTTCCGTTACTGGGTATATTAAAAGAGAAAAATATGAATACTTTGAAGTGACTCTTTTTTAATGCTACACACAATACAATTATTTGGGGTTTCCATAATTGTGAGTGATATCAACATTATTTTACAGGTACCGAAGTAAAAGAGTAAGGAACCTTTATTGCCAAGTATACTCTACAGTGCATTTTGGCAGCGGGCAGCCTCCGGGAAGTCGTCACCAAAGTGAAGGTTTTTGGAGCGTTCCTGGCAGAGCAAAACAGGCGCACAAGACGTCAAGTTGTGGAAATATCCCGTATAGAAGAAGAAGAGAAAGAAGTTGGTAGTTGCGTAATCTATAATCTAAGAGCACAAATTTGCAGCGCGTTAACCGCAAGTAGTTCGTCTACCGGACGCTAGATGGCGTTAACGGAAATTTATTTAATAATAGAAACAAATTAAAGAATTTTGTCCACCCGTGCGAAGCCGGGACGGGCCTTGAAAATCTTACTCGACTGTATACAATATTTGCATTATGTACATAGCGGCTATATTTGTGAGAAAAGGGACTAAAAGAAATCAACTTAAATCTACGCACACAGACACATATTTACACGTGCCGCCGAACGGAGGGTGATGATTGGTCGTCGGACATTGTCACGTACATTTTATAGTGTGCTCCTAGATATTTTTACAAATATCCAACAATCAATTAAGACGAAACAGGCAAGGCAAGATGCCGCCTCACACCTGTCATAAGTTGAATTTGATCTAATAATAATTTCTTTAGATTTAGAATCCTAACAGCTAAATGCTTAGATAACAAAAATAGACTTTGACATTGTAAACTGTTAATCTCGATAACTATAAATCAATTGAATAAATCCATATTTTGTTAGATTTTTCCATTATCTTTCATATGCAATAAAATAGACCCATTTTCATTAGAGATACGATAATAAACATGAGTATAAAAGATTATTGTTACAACTTATTTTGAATATTCTGTTGCGGTTGCGATTGGAATAATGGGACAATTAATCGTTTTGGCTTTAGCACTATTTGCAGGTAATGTGTAATTGCTAACAACTTTTTTCATCATCATTCAATTGAGTTGTATATTCGATGATCGGTTTATGTATTAAGGCCATGATCTACCATCCGTCATCCCCCAAGCCAAATTTGTTTATCACGCCCTTAGGTTAAAATAAGTTTCCGTCGAATTTAGATGTTCCATGTGGCCATCTCAGTCTCACTTAATGTCATTTGAGATTACCGCCAAACAAAAAATGGAATCTAATTAAATAATATTTCAAACATTCGTCATACTTTAAACAAGCACTGACACTAAAAAGCCAAGAAAAATATGTAGTTCTTCTGGGATTTAAATGCAAGACCCCGGGGATTGAAATAGAGTGATAGAACTGTTAAATCATAATGACTCTTCAAAGAAAATTTACTTGCGAATATCAAATTAATAAATTGTGATTAGAAAAAGCGATGATTGAGCCAAGAATTCATAATCGAAGGCATTTTGTGCAGACTGAGAAATAGTAAATGACTAGTTCAATTCTATTTAGATAGGTTTGTCAAAATTACACATAAGGCATTCGACATCTTCTTATTCATTTCTGAATGTAGCTGAACATTTACTAGAGCTGCTTGTGATAATGACGCTGTAATTTGATACTTGTGGATAGTGCTTATTCTTCTCTAAAAAAAATATATTTTCGTGATAAATCATTAATCATTTCAGTTCTATAAGATATATTATATTTTAAATAATGTCTATAAATGTGAAGCATTTATCTATCAATAATTTCAGGCACCTGCTATGCTGAGATTGCCAACAGGATAGTAGGTGGCCAGGCCACTACTATCAATAGACATCCTTCGATCGTCCAAGTGGAATTCCAAGGCGTGTTCTCCGGTACCTGGTCTCAGTCTTGTGCTGCCAATATCCTCACTACCAGATATGTCCTTTCTGCAGCTTACTGCTTTTCTGGCGAGTATGTATAATGTATGCCTTTAATCAATCTCAGAAAGCATTGTAATTTTAAATACTCATCTGTCACAAGACGGACCACCATCTGCCCCCATTAGATTTTATAACGACAAATTCAGGAAGAAAGCTTTCAAATTCTTCATTGTCTGTAAATGCAATGAAGTAATTGAAATGCTGAAAGTAACACAAGAAAGACAACAGGGTTCATCCATGTTATGGTATGGAAAGTTGTAGTTAAATAACACATTTGTTTGCACGCTTTCATGAGGCGGATGTAAGTTCCCATTTCTCTTACTCGTAGGGAATAAAGAAATGGGGCCGGGTTGTCAACGACCTACTGATAACTCTTAATGTGAGTTCATATTACCCGCTAACCGCTGTAAAGCCATAAGCTTATTTTATTTAATGAGACATTAAAAATTATGACTCCATTTTTCATCTGCCGTTTGGACTAAGGCTAGATATGGTGGTCTGTTAATTTTCTCAATTTTACTCATTAAGTGAATTATTTAAAATTAAACTCAATTTTCATTATATAGTTTGTAGTGCGATATTAATATTTGAGGATATTTATTCAATACAGAAACTTATTGTTTTTGTTTTAATTAATGATGTAGATAATGGAAGCATAACACTTATTGTGATAATAAGATATTTTTGGTATTGAATATGCACAGCAACGAAGTATCATTTTGTAAATATCTGTTAAACGTGCGTAAGCTAAAACTTCGCTTAGTCACAATTTTGAGATATGAGCAAAAAACGCGAAAAATATTTAAAATTTATGTTTTTGCTAGAATTTTTACAATCATTATAAGTAATAGAAATATGATTTCGAAAGAGATTATTTTTTCACATATGCTGGCATTAGAAACTCAAAAATCAACCCCCTAAGGCTAAGCGACCTTTTAGCTAACTGACGGCAGGAAAGCTAACGAGTTTCTTGTGCAGACGTCCTAAACAAAGATGATTAAAAAGAAGAAGAATTTTGAGTGGTTTTTACAATTTCATTTTTATATTCCTTTACTGATGTTTATGCTTTTGTTTTACATTTATAAATAAATAATGATAACGACAATACCTTGATGTAAAACGTCCATTCTACGTTTAAGAATAATACATTTATTATCCCATTAATTTTCAAATATATTTGTAACTATTATGATTGTGACTGTTGTTAATCGATGTTATAAATAAAAGCTGGTATTAGTGAAATATGAGAGTTTTATAAACGAAAAACAATGACAATAATGACAAATCAAAAATCATAGACAAAATTATAAGTAGTAACAACCAGTTCGTAACATGGTCCCATTTTTTTTTAAAAAAGAGCGGAGTCAAATAAGCGGAATCAATTTCCTTAACGGTCTTTTGAAGAGCCCAGCTTCAGTGTCTACATCTGCCACACGCGCTATGCCATCATGACCTAAATAAATGCGGGTCACTCTGCCCTTGGGCCAAAAGCCTCTTGGCAACTGACCATCGATCACGAGTACCACGTCTCCTTCTTTGATTAGCGGAATCTTACCACCTCCTCGCCGTGGAACTAGAGTGGGAAGGTATTCTCGTACCCACCTATTCCAAAAAAAGTCTAAAAGCCTCACTGCTTTTCTCCAACTGGCCCTACTGATGAGGTCTCTGTCAGTCACGGTCGTCGGGATAGCTCGTCCGGAAGAAGACCCAATTAGAAAATGAAACGGCGTCAAAGCCTCTGGGCTATTGGGTTCAGCCGGGACATGTGTTAAAGGACGACTGTTCACTAGACTCTCTGCTTCCACTAGCAAGGTGGCTAAAACTTCTTCAGACGGAGCCCGATCTTTCAATGTTACCTTGAGCGCAATTTTGACCGATCTGACAAGTCTTTCCCAAGCACCTCCCATGAAAGGTGAAGATGGGGGAGTGAACTTCCACGTTATCATCTCATTGGCAGCAAAATTTGTAACGGCGTCACCGTAGAGTTCTCTTAGTACCCTGTTTGCCCCTACAAAGGCCGTGCCGTTGTCTGACCAAATCTCGGATGGAGTTCCACGTCGAGCGCAGAAACGACGTAAACTCATCAAAGCAGCATCCGTCGTGAGGTCGTGTACCACTTCCAAATGAACAGCCCGTACCACGAGGCAAGTATACAGGGCAACATAACGCTTCTCACTTCGTCGGCCGATAGTAACGCTTATGGGCCCGAAATAATCCAAACCGGTGAAGCTAAATGGTCGTCTGTGATGTATCAACCGAGCTAACGGAAGGTCGCCCATTGGTGGCTTCCAAGCTTTTGCGTGTCTCAACTTACAGAACGCACAATTGTGGGCTGTGGATCTGACGGCGCTTCGGAGATTGATAACCCAGTATCGCTGTCTGATTTCATTCACTACCGTTTCTGTATTACCATGAGCCGCTCGCTTATGGTGGTGATATATAAGTAGCTTAACAATTTGGTGCTTGGGGTCGAGAACGATTGGGTGTTTCATGGCTTGATGGACATCGGGAGCACGGTGTATTCTACTGCTTAATCTCAACAAGTGGGATTCGTCAATTTCGAGTGACAAATTATACAGTCTACTCTTTTTGGAGATGGGCTGTCGATTTATGAGGCAAGAAATCTCTTCGGCGAAGGAATCTCTTTGGCTCTGACGTAAGACGTGTGTTTCCGCTGTTTGTAAATCTTCAGCACTGAGTTCTTTCTGGGCGTTTTTATCCTTCAATAATTTAATGAATTTGTGGGCTATGGCTGTAGCTCTTAGTAATTTTAAGTAAGAATTTAGTCGATATGAATCTGCAACTAAGGTGCCTGGTGAGGTCTCTAATGATATGAAGTGACATGAATGTTTCGGAGATGATTTCAATTCTAAACTACATTTAGCGCTATCGGCCGTGGATACGGATGGGAATGATGGCCACTTATCTTCAGAAGCATACAGGAATAAGGGTCCTACAATCCAACGTGATTCTGAGGTAACTACGATACGCTTCGTACGTGTAGCGTCGTCGGCGACATTCTCAAGCGTAGGAACCCAACGCCACTCGTGGGTTTCACTGAGCTCCAGAATTTCGCCAATTCTATGAGCGACGAAAGGCTTATAAGACCTTGCGTCACTCCGCAGCCAGCCAAGAACGTTAAGTGAGTCACACCAAAATACGCGTCGGGTGGGTTTATACTTATGAGAGCTACAGATAAATGATGCGAAGCGTGCGGCGATAAGGGCTGCCTGTAGCTCTAAGCGAGGTATGGATTGTGGTTTTAGTGGAGCAACTCTAGTCTTACTACCGATAAGGGCAAGTTTCACTGTCCCATCTGGGAAAATGAAACGCCAATACGCTACGGCGCAATAGGCCATTTCACTCGCATCAGAAAATAAATGTAGTTCCCGCTTCGATGATTCGACCTTACTCAAGCTGTACCATCTAGGAAGTTGGAGATTTGAGGTTGCTTTGAGATCTTTGAACCAAACGTCCCATACCATTTGATCAGCTTGGGTAAGTTCGTTGTCCCATTTGATGCCTTGTCGCCAAATAGACTGAAACATGACGCGTCCTCGTGATACTATGGGACCCAAAATTCCCAAAGGATCGTAAATACGCATCAAGTATGAAAGCGCGTCACGCTTCGTAAGTCGAATTGGCGGGTCAGATTTTTCTAGTCCATGGCTAAAACTAATTATGTCTCGTAATGGTTGCCATTTTAGGCCGAGGACTCGAGACGTTGTGTCAGTGTTAGTTCCTAACTCTACGTCGTGATGTTTCTGAGAACGTAGTTCTTTCGGTAAAAGGTGAAGAGCTTCTGGTTCATTAGAGATCCAGTCTCTCATTTCGAAACTGGCTTTTCTATTGAGCTCTACAATATCAAGGGCAAGCTGTGCAGCCTGGTCTACATCCTTTAGGGAACTTATATAATCGTCCATGTAGACATCGTTGATGGTCGCGAGAGCAGCATCGGGAAATTCATGTTCGAGATCATGGGCATTTAAGTTTTTAACGAATAGAGCGGTACACGGGCTCGAACATGCGCCAAATATCATCGAAGACATACGATAATGGCCTAAAGGTTCATTGGGGCTGTCCCGCCATATGAACCGTTGAGCATCCCGATCTTGCTCCCTAATACGTACTTGGGGGAACATTTCCCTAATGTCTGCGGTCAATGCTATACGATCTTCTCGAAATCGCATGAGAATAGACAGAAGCGGTTGTAACAAGTCTGGACCGGGCAAAAGGAGTGAGTTAAGGCTAACACCATCGCACTTTGCAGCCGCATCATGTACTATTCTCAATTTACCAGGCTTATGTTCGTGAGTAACACCAAAATGTGGGAGATACCACGTGATGCCCGCTGGGGGCGATGTACATTTCTCCGCGTAACCTTTATCTAAAGTAGCGTGTATATTTAGCCTGTAAAGGTCAGCGTAAGATTTATCGCCCTTCATTTTATTTTCAAGTGATAAAAATCGTGACAGAGCCGACTTGAAATTGTTAGGGATTTTAGTAATATCAGGCCGCCATAGGAGGCCGGTTTCGAACCGACCGCTCGGTAAGCGGCGCGTTGTTTCGTTCAAAATTTTAAGAGCGTGAGTATCAGAGGTACCGCGATAGTCATTTTTACATATTCCAATCGAATCTAGCTTAAAATATTCTTTTATTGCAGAATCCATCAACGCAGTACTATTTTCAGTTTCGTGAATGTTGGTGTGGTTAATAGCATCAAATTGGGTAGTCCTACTACAACAAAATCCATACAAAACCCAACCTAATGCTGTACACACAGCAACGGGTTCGGACGATTTGCCGGCACGTGTTGAGGTTGAAACAGTCAAGTACCAGTAATCAACTCCAATAATCATCATAGGTTGTACATCATCATAGCACAATACGTCGGATATATCCTTAAGGTGACTACATTTGCTGATATCTTGTTTATTTACAGCTCGGCGGTGACTTACTCCTAGATTATCTACAGAACGAACATTATTTAATTTGTAAGACTTTGTACAATGTTGGCCTCTAATTTCCATATCTACATACTCTACGTTGCACTGTCGTGAGAGGCCCCCTACACAATCGATTCGAACAGGTTTTGTAGGCCCTACAGCGCCAATTTGTTTTGATAACTTAGAATCTATGAATGTGGCTGTGCAACCGTCATCTAGTAGTGCATGCGTGTTGACACAGCCTTTAGGACCTGACACCGTGACCGCGATGACTTTCAAAAGGGGTCTAGACGAAGATAACGAAGGGATATCAAATGGTGTATCTGCTGCGGTGTGAGCTGACGTTTCACACTTGAGCTCATCCTGAATTAGATCCTTAATGTTAGACCCTTCGTCACAGTTGTTCGAGTGAGGAGTCTCTTGATCTGAATCATACTGTAAGTCTGTATGCGCTAAAACGTTTTGTTCCATATTGGAGTTATGTAACAGTTTATGGTGTCTATACGTGCAACCTTTTTCGCCACAAAGTGTTTTGACTTTGCAAAAATTAAACCTATGTGAATTATTTGATAGACATCTATGGCAGACTTTATTGTTTTTGACCCATAGCCATCTGTCACTTACTGACAGTGATGCGAATTTGTCACATTTGTTTATATTGTGGAAATTGTTGCAAAAAATACATTTATTTACACTTTTATTTACATTAATATTTTCAAATTGTTTTTCAGCGACCACGTTACATCGCATCGGGTTTTTTTTGGACAGCCAGTTTGAAGTAGAAGGCGTATCGTATTGAAGCGCTCCATATTTGGTTTGCAGCTCTACTTCTTTCATCAAGAATTCAGCAAGGATCTCTAAACGGCTACCTCCGCCTACATTTTTAGCAGCATAATGATACCAGTGGATACGAATAAGTGGTGACAATTTACTTATGAGGACGTTGAAAAGTTCGGGTGATCGTAGATAGTCGGTATGGTCTAATAAACGAATAATCTCTACACAGTTTTTTATTTTACATGCAAAATTCGCTAAATCTTTTCCCTCAGGACTAACTCTAGGTAAGCCACGCACGGAGTTGATCTCCTGTAACACTATATTTTCAACGTGCCCATACTTCATGTCAAGAACATCTATGACCTCCATTGGATCTCGTGCGGCTATTAGTAACCTGTATACAGCCTCACGTGCGGCTCCAAAAAGTGAGCCGTTCAGACGTGCTAGGTTTTCTGTGACCGTATACGATGATCGAGTGTCAAGGAAAGAACGTTTAAATGCTAACCACTCTGTAGGTGACTTTCCGTCGAAAGTTGGTAGTTGTATATTGGAACTCCTCGGCTTATTCACCAAGGCTTCTAACGCTTGAATAAGGCGACAGTCATCGTTTGACGCATTATGAGCTTTGGGTACAAGCTGTTCCTGAAAATTAGAATGAGTATTAGGTAAATTATCTACGGGTGGGAAACGTCTTGTTCGATCGGCCATTGGTACGCTGTGTAGCCATTTTACAAGGCGCTGCTGTGTCCCACTATGGTCAGCAGATTTCAAGCTACTAGCGGGGCTAGCTCGAAAACTGTTGTTGGCTTTAATTTCTGCGAGCTTAGCCTGCAGCTCTATTTCTGCAGTTTTTCTCTCCATTTCGAAAATCCGACGAGCGTGTTCAGCTTCAGCGGCAAGTATTTTTGCTTTCACCGATGAAGACCGTGAAGACCTATATGTGCGCCCTTCCTCAGAATGAGCCGTTGCAGAAGCTGCGTCTACGATGGTATTGCGGCTGCCATTCGTAGGTGACGCTTGTAGTTCCTGTTGAGCTGAATCCTGCGTGAGGTCGAGTGCGGTCGACGTTTGGGGTACACTTTTGTTCGCCGATTTCGAGCGAGTCTCCATACTTCACTAATTTGAAAACGCGGAGAAGGACCAAAAAATATGTTGTTAATCGATGTTATAAATAAAAGCTGGTATTAGTGAAATATGAGAGTTTTATAAACGAAAAACAATGACAATAATGACAAATCAAAAATCATAGACAAAATTATAAGTAGTAACAACCAGTTCGTAACAGTGACGGTAAAACAAAAAAGGATTTATTATTTCTACAATCACTTTATAGTTTTTGAGTAAAAAAATAATCGATTAACGAATCGATATTTTTATAATTACCAAAGAAATGTGTCGGTATTTTGCAGACTCTATCAGCCTCGCTTTAGACGCATCAGAGCTGGTTCGACCTATCGCAACACTGGTGGCAACGTCATCCAGGTTTTACGGGAAATTAACCACCCCTTGTTTGGCACCCTGGAAAATGAGGGTGACATCACTGTCGTGGCCCTTTCTGGAGCCCTAGTCTGCCCTGTAGCCCTGTGATTCAGCAAGCCACTATTATCAGTCCCGGTCAAGTTATCCCTGATAATATGCCTGTTGTCCATGCTGGATGGGGAAGAACTAGCGTAAGTTTCATAAATCATTTAGAAATGAAAAAAAATCTTAGCTGTACATTGTTTGCGTTCGTATTAAAAACGCCATAAGAATATGAGCGACGTGATTAAAGTGTCAACAACGAAAATGGAATATGATTTTAAAGTGCTGCGCTTCTCTTATAGTGCCTTCGTTTTTGGGAATGAAATCGCCACAGAATGGCAAGAATCTGCTGGCTCCATCTATATTTGAGTTTGTACGAAAGTATAAAAATTCATTACAATAAAATACATCGTTTGATTCGGTACACTTGGGTACAATTGTTTATGGTCATTACGCAAACATACGCCCATACTCGAACTCGGCCTCAAAACCATTGGTGCAGTCGGCAGGATCGCTATCGTTGCACCAACGGCAACGGGGAAATCTCTTTTTTGTTCTTTCTGTTTAATTTTTTTGTGATGACACTACTCTATAAAATTCATTCAAAAGTAAATTTTACTTATAAAAGTCAAGTTTTTTTGAAATTAGCTTTTTGTCTTTATCTTTTCTCAAGTATAATCCAGTGTAACGTATTAAAAACATGATTTTGAAAATATTTAAAGTTACGAAATAGATCAATTTGCGAAGTAACGAAATCACTCGCTGTTTCCACTTGCCACATTGCTATTCTAGAGATTTTCTATGAATTGGAAGGCACATTACCTAAGGCCAGATGTATCTGTAATCGTTAGCACCTACCAATCCGAGTTGGCCGTCATGGTAATCTTAGTATGGTAGTGGTAGTTCTCCAAAGGTGTTTACATCCACAGGGGAGGCCTGTGCTCCACCAGTGGGGACTCTTATGGGATAGTAATAGTCATAAAGTGCTATATGGTCAATCCATTGATTGACTTAAATAATGTTGTTAACTTCCTTATTTTCTTCAAGTCATTGAGATATAACTTCAAAATAACACAATTTTTTTATATTTACAGCAAGATGGCGCTCCATCTGATGTGTTACAGGACGTGACACTTTTCACTGTTAGTAACTATATTTGTCGCCAACGTTACCTCAATCTGTCGATACCAGCTACCGTCACTGAAAACATGATATGCGCTGGTCTTCTCGACATCGGCGGTGCCGATGCTTGCCAGGTCAGTAGCTTATAAACTTCTTAGCTATAATTTATAACTTAAAAATGCAATCAGTATCTTAGAATTACGCGCTAGAAATAGTAAAATAATTAATTTTATTATTACCACGTTTTTATTAACTTGCTTGCAGACACTAAGTCGGTCCGCAAAATTTTCTAATCTTATACACAATTAGACTACTTCTGATGCTCCTAAAGAGCTCAAAATTTTACCACACGTAGATAATGGATGAAAGTTCATTATTCAGTCATCACCAACATAAACTTAAAATTTAGATAAGCTACAATAAATAAATTAATACACCTATATAATCCTATAAGAAATTCAATAAATCCTTGGATTAATCCTGGGATTTACGTTAAAAAAATAGAAGTAAAAAGTTTTTTAAAAACCACAACCGATTTCAACTAATGAGTACTAGAGTATCGAAGCTATTCAATTTCATTTTGCCGCTTACTTTTTTATAATTTAAATATCTACTTCTCTACGAGATTACTTTTGGCTTAGTTGTTTTATGAAATTTATCGTTGCCTTTATCATATAAGTTATAATACTTGATAAAAGATTTACAACGTTTATCAATATCATGCAATAATTGGGTGAGACCACCCCTTAAGACATGATTTTATATGAATGTATTATGTTTGAAATCAGAATTAAGGATTTATCATTATAATTAATTATGTCTCTCACAATGCCGCAAGTTTATGAATTCAAACAGTTCGGAGATAATTGAGGATAATGAACAGGGGCAGCCACTTTTCTGGCAGGGATTTGCATCAGAATTAAATTTTGTTCCGTTCTAGGGTGACGCTGGCGGTCCACTGTATTTCTCTAACATCGTGGTTGGCATCATTTCCTGGGGTCACAGCTGCGCTAATGCTGACTTCCCTGGCGTCAGTACTGCAGTTTCTCCTTTCACTAATTGGATCATATCTGTCGTGTCGTAGTTAACTTCTTTATTCTAATATATTAAACTTTATTAAAAAGTGATTTTTTATACATATTCCCTTATTTTTATTATACTTTATTTGGAAATTAACATAAGATCTACAGTTGTTAATGCTGGTTACAAAATGAAATTGAACAAATTGTAGTAAAATTGATATATTATCGATTTATTTACTTACTTACTAATATTGAATACTTTCTTTTGTGTTTTATTATTTGAAAATATCTCTATATTTTTAAAAAAATATCTCGATCTATTAGATTGAACTATCGAGTATATGGTGTATTACTGTGATGATGTGAATTTAAAATTGGGAATTTAGGTGATTCGCTGAGAGCCTGTACTAAAAATATGATTTGAAAACGTGCTTATACCAAATAATACGAGAGCGTGGTTCTGTTTTAAAGCTTATAAAAAGCCTTTATTGAATGGTAAAAATTTCAATTTAACAAGAATTATAGTTAATCTATAATCGAAGATCACATTGGTTTGTGTGTTTGTCTGTCCGCTCTTTTTCCATTGTATCAATAACGTTACCATAGCAACGCGTTAACCATTCATCTACCGGACGCTAGATGGCGCTAACGGACAAATATTTAATAATAGAAAAAAATTAAAGAATTTTGTCCACCCGTGCGAAGCCGGGACGGGCCGCTAGTTTGATATTATAATTTCAAGAATTTGTTTTGCATTCTTAGTCCTTTATCAAAACAGGGCACAGGTTGAGAGAGAGTTTCATAGATTTAACTTAGCGATAAAAGTTGTCTATATTACATGTGAAATTGATTTTTTTTTGCAAAATTATTCTGAAACCGTATTAGTCGAATCAGTCATGATTCAAGATTTTTATTTATTATAGATTTTAGATTGAAGGAATATGATGTTATAAAAAATGAATATTATAAGCAATACATAAATAAGCAATCAGTCTTTGTTGAACACGCATTGGGTTTGGTTGTGCATCTGGTCGCCTAAAGTCAGTGTTTCTCAAAGTTATATCTCATTTTATAAAAGCTAATTCTAATTTGTTATTCACTGATCATGATGAAGTGCGCAGCTTGTGGTGAAAATTTCAATGATGGTGTATTCTGTAATGGCTGCAATAGACATTTGGATTTTGGATGTGCTCATATTGGTGAACTTGGATACCGCAGACTTGGTCGCGATCGCCAAGCCGCTTGGCGTTGTCCCCAATGTAAAGTATCGGTGTCCAGGAGTGTACCCACTACACCCGTTCGCCTTTCCGTCATTACGTCTGACAATACTGGCAATGAGCTTGTGAATGAAGCATCCGGTATTACTCCAACAGCAAGTCCAAGTGAAATACCCGAGGGTGCGATTACGATGGAGGTACTGTTTAAAGAAATTCAAGGCATAAAACAGCACTTAAATAAAATACCCCAATTGGTTGTAGCTGTTGAGTCTATAAAAAAGGAACTATCCGATCTTAAATCATCCATTGAGTTTAGCAGCGCTAGAATGGACGAATTTGAAATCAGAGTATCCAAGGTCGAACTTCTGACACCTGAAGTCGATAAAGTTCGCCATCATCTTGATTCAATTACTAAGGATATTGTAACTCTAAAATCAGAAAACATTTCAAGGGAGCAGTGGGCTAGACTCAATAATGTTGAAATTAAAGGCGTTCCTCCGAAAAAGAATGAAAATTTATTTAGTATTTTAGAAAAGATTTCTGAAGTGACTGGATATAATTTTCCGAAGACCCAAGTAAATTATATCGCGAGAGTCCCGACTTACGACTCTGGGAGAAAAAATATCATAGTGAGCTTTATAAATCGCTATATTAAGGAAGAGTTTGTAGCGGCGGCGCGATCCAAGAAAATTATTACTGCAGCTGATCTTGGCTTTGGTGATTCTTCGTTGAAAATCTACATCAACGATCATCTCACATCCGAAAATAAGGAACTACTTTCAAAAGTAAAAACAGCGGCTAAGGACAAGAACTTTCTTTATGTTTGGGTAAAACATGCCAAAATTCATATTCGCAGAAATGACACATCGTCAGTCTATATTATCTCCAAATTAAGTGATTTAATAGTAGTTTATGATACTGTTGCATAATAAGGGTTCTTATAACATGAGTGTGTTTTAAAAAAACGAGCCGTAGGCGAGTTTTTTTATAGTATCACACGAGTGTTATAAGACCAAGTTATGTACAGTGTCATACACTACTTTATCTACTCTCATCCTATAATACGTAAAACAATATTGCAAACAAAACCAAATTTTGTTTAAATATTGAAAAGATTTTTTAAATGTCAAATGTTGGCGCCAAGGTGCAAACATCGATTGCGCATGCGTGTTGCGTCGTCGCGGACTCGTTCATTGAAACCTTTTTAAAGTAGAGGTTCAACCTCCTTGGTCCAGCTGGAGGTTGTATAGGTGTATCGTTATGATTAAAAAGTTATATTATGTTACTGGTGTCCATACAAGACCTGTATCGTAATTAAACTTTTTTTTTATTATTTTTGGCCTGTACGTAATGTTTGTCATAAGCATTTTGTTTTCAGTTTTAGAATCTTTGTATTATAGTATCAGAGTAGATAAACAAATTAAACTAATATATTTCCTACTAAAAGTTATTATTATACATTATGATACTTGTTTGGCAAACACGTCTATGAACGTAAATAAATTTAAAAGTTTGAGAGCCACTATCTTGCTTATCTTATATTGGAATTTCTTTTGTTCATTATCGATAAGTTCGCTCGCTTTGAATAGGACTTCTTACCTGCTCGCGCGCAAGTGCTGTGATATTTGCTTTGCTACTTGCTCACACTGGTATTTGGTATTTATTGTAACTGCCCGCATATGTTGCTTTTGTTATCTATTTGCTCGTTTAAAAAGACTGATTTACTTAGAATATTCGAATAATGATTGGATTGTTAGTTTTATTTTAGTGGTAGGTTTAGCTACTTATAATTTTCTTTGCATAATAACTACACGGGAATTGTTTTTGGGAACATTATTCTATTTTGCTAAAAATATTGATGGTATATGTACCATTTTGTTTTATTATCTATTCCTCTAATGTTCTCAGATAATAATAATTTAAGTATTTATTATCAGAATGCTCGTGGACTTCGTTCAAAAACAAATATTTTTTACCGCAATGTATGTTCAAGTTCTTATGCTATTATAGTGATTACGGAAACATGGCTTTTGGATGGTATACTGGACACGGAGTTGTTTTACAGTCGGTATATAGTTTTCCGGCGTGATCGTGATTATGTGGCCACGGACCAGACGAGGGGAGGTGGTGTTTTAATAGCTGTACATCGTAATCTTAATGCTGTGCCGCGATTGAATTATCATTCTACAGCTGAAGATCTATGGTTATCAATCAACATAGGAAAGCGGCATCAGTCCGAATATTCTATTGACTTGAGTGTTTTGTATCTGTGTAAAGAAAGTTTAGGTCTATCTTTCTCTCAACAATTAACAAATTTTTTATCGTCTTTAAATAATATAGTTATTTCAAATCCACTCCATAATTATATAATACTGGGTGATTTTAATTTAAGTAACATTACTTGGACCCCGAGTTTGACGAATGATCTGGCTTTTGAACCGGGTTGTTATACCTCTTTTGATGAAATTTCACTCATTGACGAAGCTAATCTACTGGGTTTGCGCCAATATAATGGTGTTTTAAATAGTTTTGGCAGAATCCTTGATTTAGTTTTCTCTAATATTCCAATCAGCGTAACTGACTGCAGTAGCGATGCACTGGTGCCATTAGATAACCATCATGGTGCTTTAAATCTTAGTGTTCCTCGTTTGAATAATAAATTCCTCAACTCTGCGCCGCGTACAAAATTTTTGTTTCAACGAGGTGACTACAACTTAATAAATAAGGAAATTTGCGACATTGATTGGGACAGGGAGTTTTCATGCCGGAACTTGGATGAGTCAGTTGATTTCTTTTATTTTACTATCAATGAGCTTATAAAAAATCATATACCGAGTAAGCTAGTTTCGGATAATACCTATCCATCATGGTATACTGCGCCGTTGAAAAAGCTTCTCAAAGAAAAAGCTAAGTACTTACGCAAGTTTAATATATACGGAAATAGAGCTGACGAATATACCTACAAGTTACTTCGTGAGAGATTTAAGACGTTAGAAAGTTCTTGCTACACCGCCTATATACAATCAGTTGAAGCTTCAATAAGGAAAGACCCTAAGCGTTTTTGGTCTCATACTAAAACTAGATCCAAGTCTTCAGGGTTGCCTCGTAATCCTCTCCGTTGAATATAACGACGGCGAGTCTATCTGTCATGCTTTTTCAAACTTTTTCAAATCATCCTTTCTCGATAATAATCAGTCGCAAGCACCTAGAATAGACGATCTCTCATGTCGTAACACCACAGTTATTTCTTCTGTTACTATATGTGAGAAGGAGGTGCGTCGTTTACTACGAAGCCTGGACCCATCTCAGTCTGCTGGCCCTGATAAATTGCCATCTAGTTTCCTCATCAGCTGCTGTGAAAGTCTTGTCTCTAAAAACCTCTAGCCCTCTTATTCGGGAAATCTGTTGATCAATGTCATGTACCTGACATCTGGAAGCGCGCTTTTATCACCCCTGTCCACAAAAAGGCCCTAGGTCAGAGGTAGTGAATTATAGACCTATCTCTAAGCTGTGTATTGAGGCCAAAATCTTGGAGAAAATAGTCCACAGTCAGGTGTATTCAGCTCTCTCACCCAGTTTCGGCCGATTTCAGCATGGCTTCTTGAAGGGACGCTCTACGGTTTCCAACTTGGTCTTACTAAATGAATACCTTACAGCAGCGATGGATGAAAGATGCCAAGTTGACGTCATCTACACCGATTACAGTAAAGCATTTGATCGAATTCCGCATTGTATCCTTATGGACAAGCTTAGACTGATCGGTATACATGGAGACTTGCTGCGTTGGTTTGCATCATATGTCGAGAATCGTTGCCAAGCTGTTGTGACCAACAATTACATCTCTAGTTGGGTTCCAGTCCCTAGTGGTGTTCCGCAGGGTTCGTTGCTCGGTCCTCTGATGTTTGTCATTTTCATAAATGATATCGACATCTGCTTCCAAACAGCGAATCTTCTCTGCTTCACGGATGATATGAAAATATTTGCCAGGATTCGTTGCCAGGCTGATGCTTACTTATTGCAACAGGACCTAAAGCGACTGGAAACGTACTGTGATAATAATAAATTAGACCTAAATTCTGCTAAGTGCTCAGTCATGTCCTTCAGTCGTAAGAAGAATATAATTCAGTTTGATTACACTCTTGAACAACAGTGCCTTCAGCGCGTATACTCCATGCGAGACCTCGGCGTGACGCATGATTCAAAATTACTCTTTGATGTGCATGTGAACGGCATAGTTTCTAAAGCCATGAAAATGCTCGGATTTTTAATACGAAATTGCAAGGATTTCACGGATATTAAAACGTTTAAGATACTATACTGTTCACTTGTACGCAGTAATTTGGAATATGCTTCTCAAATTTGGAACCCCAGATACTCCGTTTACATTGATAGGCTTGAGAATATCCAGAGAAAGTTTATGAGATATATTTGTTACCGAACTAAAATACATTATGATTCCAGCGATTACAATAAACTTTGTGTGAAACATCATCTCCTTTCATTAGAAAATCGTAGACTCATAGCGGATATAACATACCTAATCAAAATATCATCAGGAGTTATTAATTGTCCCGAGCTTCTCTCTCTTTTAAATTTTAATGTTCCCAAAAAAACTCTCTGCCATTTTAATGCGTTCTACATCCCCCATTCCAATACCAACTATAGGCAAAACTCTTTTATATTGCGTGCGAGCAAGTGTTTCAATGCGTTGAGCGAAAAACTTGATATGGATCAATTCAATTCTAGCTGTGGCAGTATTAGACGTAACCTTACAAAACTGTTAACCATCGAGTACTAATTTTCTATTATGTTGAGTCACCACGGAACCCGTGATTTTAATTGCTTTTTAATAAATAAAATAATCCTTCCTCCCTAGATGTAAATCCAGATATTTGCATGTTCGATATTTTTTTAAAGTCTGTGTTTAGTTGTGTGAATCTGTAATTGGTGTACTGTTGCTAGTTTAAATGTTATCCATATTTTGTTAACTGTTGATTCGCCTGTAAAAAAAAAAAAAAAAAAAAAAAAAAAAAAAAAAAAAAAAAAAAAAAAAAAAAAAAAAAAAAAAAAAAAGCTTTGTAGTAAAGGAAAATGATGCTAATATGTGTTATGTCTTACATCCATTGTGTATTATAAACGTTATTGAAAAATTATACTAAATGTCTTGTAAATAAATGACGCGTATTCAATAAAATAATCAACTTTAGGATAAAATTAAGCTCCTTCTCTCCCTTTGCCCTTCTCCTGATAGGGCAAATATATTATATCGGTTGCAACAATTTAAATCACTATCTATCGTTATAGTTTGGTCACTTAAAAATTGACATTGATGTTTATTGAGAAAATATTTTTTTTTATCGTATTGTTAATGTTAGACTGCGGAATGTCTAATTTTTTAAATGCATGTGAAACTTTAAAAGGGTTTTTGTTGATATAATACAAATAAGATACAACAACCATTTACTTTAACACAAAGTTCGTTATAAATAACATCACAACTCAATGGGAGATTTTTCGAATGCCGGACAAGATGGCGACCGGAAAGACGCGTAATCATATATTCGATAGACTGCAAAATATGAATGAATGTCAACTAGACCAGAAGAATAGGCACCAAAAGTACTTTATAAAAAGAAAAGTTTTACAATATTAAATAATAATTATAATAGAAAATCACTCGAAATAATCGACTCGGGTCACCAGTGAATTCTCAGGCGGGAGTATTTTTCTATTGTAATAATTTATCTTTTAAGATCGCATGGAAAAATGCATAATGAGTTGGTATAATATAAAATATATTAAAAATATAAAAAATAATCATTATTTTATATATCAATGATTGTTACACAAGTGCATACCACATGCATCCGTTTATCCGATCAGTGGTTGTTATATCCAATTCGGTAGAGCTCAGGCGTTTGACCTTAGAGATCGAACAAGAATTGGGTTTGACGAAGATATTAGAGAGACATCGTATTTGTAATGTCGAATTTGATTCTATTATATGATCAGTTTTCTAAATGTAAATTCAAATATTTCTTATTATGCCTATTTCTGCCGTAAGTTTGGGAAAACCCATACTATGCGTAATATATTTATAGATAAATAGGTTTTCTTGATAAATATTTATATTGAACGAGATAACAGATAAGTTACATTACAAATAATGGTAATAACGATATATGGATAAGTTTATTCTTGCTCATAGTTTTCTCTGGTCACGAGACAACTCACTTTTATGTCACTTTAAAAAGTGAAACTCAGTCTTGTAAGCATTCAGAAATTATGACGCCACCGAGTCCATAATTGTAGGCATCGACAATAGATAAATTGACACCCTGGCCGATTTTAAAAGACATAGTTGGTAAAGGTGGGTTTATCAGAAAATAAAGTCACGGCGACCGCTTTTTGGGATGCACGCGGTATAATCTACATTGACTACCTTCAAAAGGGGAGAACAATCGATGGCAAATATTATACAAACCTATTAGGTCGATTCAATGAGGAATTGAAAGAAAAACAACCGCATTTGGTCAAGAGAAAAGTTCTCTTCCAATAGGACAATGCAAGGTTGCACACATGTGTCGTTTCCATGGCAAAAATCCATGAACCGGGCTACGAATTGCTTCCTTATCCGTCCTATTCTCCAGATTTAGCCCCACTGACTATTTCTTTTCCCAAACTTGAAGAAATGGCTCGGTGGAAAGAGATTTGACTCCAACGACGAAATCATCTCACAAACAAATGCCTATTTTGATGACCTCGACAAATCATTTTTTTCGGAAGGATAAAAAGTTGAAGAAACTTAAGACTAAGTGTATAGAACTCAAAGGAAACTATGTTGAAAAATAAAATTTCTTTTTATCTAAAAACCAGTGTTTCATTCAAAAAGTCCCGAACTTACCGCCCTCGTATCACATATGTATGGTGACTGAGGTACAAATGCTCGTATTCGTCACACAAACATTTGCCCCTTCCGGGACTCCAACCGAGGACCATCGGTGCGTAAGGCAGGATCGCTACCGTTGCACTAAACGGTCGACGAATGATTAAGGCCACGGACATGAAATTAGTGGTTAGCGGAGCGTCGGTCGGCGGAAGCGGAGCGGGGATGTTGTTTTTTATCAGGTTTGTCCTATAAAATCGTCCGCAAATATTTGGAAACTTCAATAAAAAACTAAAAATAAAATTGCACAATTCACAACGTCAACAAGATGCTGATGAGGCCTACAGTGCATTTATTGGAACTGTTTCCTTTTTCCACTCTTTATGTTTTCCTTATAAATACATAACCTTAAAGAAGTAACAAAAAGCCAAAATGGGTGTACGCAATAGAAAGAAATAGGCGTCCCTATGGAGATACAGGTCATCTCCGACCGTGGAAAATAAACAGTTATTCAAAATGTACACTCTAAAATATAAAAGAGACGTCAATCAAACACAGCGAGCGCAAAATGGCTACTACATAACCAAGTCTGTGGATAAATCCAAAGAACATGACAAGTACTCAACAAAAATATAAATAAACTAGTTGACCCGGCCACGCGTTGCTGTGCCGACTGCAGCGTCATCTGCCGGACTGATTTGTGAATCTAAACCATTCTCAGATCCCCTTGAACACACACAAAAAAATTCATTCAAATCGGTCCAGCCGTTTAGGAGGAGTTCAGTGACATACACACTCACAGAAGAATTATATATATAAAGATATCCAAAGGAAACTGTTAAATATTTACATAAGGAAGGTAATCAAAATATCAATACTAAAACTATAGCTAATATATTCAACAACTATTTCATTGACTTAACAAAAAATAATATTAGAAGAGTAGTAAGCCTACGTTAACAACGTCTTATAAGAGCATTCTCAATTTCATATATATGCAGCCAACCTCAACTGAAACTGTTATTAAGACCATCCAGTCTTTGAAAACATGAATAGTGCAGGATCAGACTGTATCCCTACATGTATAGTAAAACATTGGTCTATATTATTAGCTCCTCCATTAACTCATATAATAAATTTAACTTTAAAACATGGGAAATTCCCTAATTATCTCAAAACGTCAGTCATAAAGTCTATACGCAAGAAAGGACAGATGAATGATGTTAATAATTATAGACCCTTTGCTCACCTGTCTGTGTTCTCTAAATTATTGGAAAAAATAATTTTTCAAATGTTTTTTCCAATTTCTCGAGAAATATGATGTTTTTACTAATAGACAGATATATATAAAAATAGAACTATTGATATCGTTCTTAGTTCCATGGATAAAAGACAAAATATGTGCTATATAGATGGATATGTCTAGTGCGTTCGATTATGTTGATCACAAACTACTTTCGAGTAAACTCTACGCTTGTGGCATTAGAGGTATTACATTGAAATTGATAGAGTCTTATCTATACAACATACAATAACAGTATACAACTGTAAAAAAACTTTGCACTAAAGTCAAAATACTTAATAGAGTGTCTATCGCAATGTAGAGTCTGGCGTACCGCAGGGTAGTATACTCGGCCCCTTACTCTTTATTATATTTTTAAATGACCTTCCAACGACAATAAACTATCCCATGATATTATTCACAGTTGATAGCACAGCAATAACAAAATATAAAGACAGTCTCAAATATGAAGATGAAATAAATGGTGCTATGAGAAATTTTAATAACTGGTTAGATGAAAATAGATTAATAATCAACAATAAAAAATGAACAATGCATTTCCGCCAATATACTGTATTATCAAATATAGTAGGTATTTAGATCTAATGGGGAGGTAATTGAATCTGTTAATGAAACTAAATTCTTAGGACTTATGATAGACCATCAACTTAACTGGAAAACTCCCACAGAAAACCTGATACGAAGGTTAAAAACTTTTGGTTTTGCATTAAAAAAGCTTTCGAGAGTGACTTACATAGATGCTGTAGTAATAGCCTACCATGGTTATGTGGAGTCTGTGTTGCGATATGGAATCATCTGCTTGGGCAACTCAGTTAATAATAATAATTTATTGAAACAAAACAATAACATTACAAAACATCAACAATACTCATAATGAAAAGGTTTACTATGTCTACAAATCAGGTCTCCAACTCCCAAACTAGGACGTGTCCTGTATCTTGGGAGTAAGGAATTCCTCCAATACATAATAATATTCTCAAAAGAGTAGTTAATGAGCCTGGTGTTTAGTTTGATTGGTTTTGTGTATGTATTTATGTATATGAGAGTGTCTGTAAGTGAGTGTGTGTGTATGTGTCACTGTGTGTGCGCGCGGGCGCGCGCGTGTTTGTGTGTATGTATGTGAGAGCGTGAGTATAAAATTAGTATGTAACTAATGAAAACTGTGTTTGCGTTACTTAAATAGACTTTCTGTCTCATCATAATTAAAAGAAAGAAGTAGATCTTGAACTGTTGTTTTAAATTTGAATTTTGTTAATAAGTATATGGGCCTAATTTTATTTATTCTGTTATAAAGTTTTGAGCTGAGGACTGATAGTTGATTTTGAGCCCATGATGTACAACATTTTATTTGTGGGCACCTTGACGCCTCGTTGATATTACCTGGTCAAACGGCAAAGAAGAATGTTTATGGAGAAGCATTTGCAAGATTGACAGCTGCCGGACTGTG
Source organism: Calamotropha paludella (assembly GCA_927399485.1). Taxonomy (NCBI): domain Eukaryota; kingdom Metazoa; phylum Arthropoda; class Insecta; order Lepidoptera; family Crambidae; genus Calamotropha; species Calamotropha paludella. The sequence continues at coordinate 4,484,914 of OV656823.1, read as the reverse complement.
AGAACCCCGCATTCCGCTTACAGTTTAGTGGTGGTGTAGGTTCTAGGCTTACAAAGCATTACTTTGAGGATCACTCGCTGAGCACGCTCCAACTTTAAGAGTGCTGTTTTATCGGTCCCACCCCATAAAGAGATACAATAGGATATGACGGACTGGCATAAGCCGAAGTAAACCGAAAAAAGTGTAGTTCGGTCAGCTGAGTGACGTAGATTCTTAAAAATGTAAATTAGTTTCCGAACTCGCGCTGTAAGGGTTTCGATTTGCACATGCCAATCGAGCCGATCGTCAAGGTAAACACCGAGATACTTTAAGCTTTTGACTTTATTTAAGGGCTTACAGCAGCATACATTTAAATCAGTACCTCTACAAGTATGCATTATTATGTCGGGGGGTAATTCAGTCTTGGATGACCTGTCAATATTAAATTTCAAAACCTGACTTTTTTCCAAATTCAGTTAGTAAATTACTGGACAACCATTCACTGACCCTAGACAGAGCAATTTCAGCATATTGCTTCGCGGAGGTCCAGTTTTTACCATATAACAGAAGCGCCGTATCATCCGCGTACGTATATATATTGCTATTTTCAAGTGAAAGGCGGCCTAATTGGTCAATATATATGAGGAAAAGTGTTGGGCAAATTAATAAAGACAAGTGATTTAAATCACAAAAAAGGTGCATCAGAGACATCAAAGGTTGACAGCTGTCAACCAGAATTTAAAAAATTAAAAATTCTTATCCTGTCATGCCTTTATATCTACGAGGTGGCGGTGTATGTGTATGTCAATAGAGACTTATTCTCTGAAACAAATCCATTTAGAACGCAACAGACACGGAAAAAGACTGAGTCCAAATCTTTGCAAAATAGCACTGTATGGAAATAGCTTCTTTGGCATAGCTCAAAAATATATAATAAAATAACTGAATCTTTTAAAGGCTTAATATTGCATCTTTTTGAAATACGACTAATATAAGTACTGTTAGACAAAATATGTGTAAAAACTATTAGAAATATTTTTTGACGACGATTACTTGAAAGAATTTGACAAATTGAAATGAATCCGTAATTTAATTTTAAATACTACGATTATTATTTTATTTTAATATTAGGTTAAGTCTATAATATCCTGACATGTTTTTGTTTAATACTATTCTTATTTTGTGTTATGATGATTCTGTAAAATATTTTGACATTTTTTAATTGATATTACCATTTAACTAATATTCGTATACCTTGACTAAGTTGGAATCACGGTGATACAAAAGTTATATCGTACTTACACCACATAAAAATATGTGCATTTACCTGTACTTCACAAATAAAGATTTCTATTCTATTTTAAAATAGATGTGTGGGCGCCGATTGACTGGAGCGCATCGCTCGATCGCTCGTGCGCCGCTTTCCGAGCTGCTGCCATCGAGCCCAGAAAAAAGAGTTCCTTATAAATCTATAACGGAATAATATTGTTTTTTGTGGATTATGTATGGTGACGACGTACAATATTGTAAATGTCGTCATTTCTATTAAAGCAGACGAGTTTCTCGCGACCATTCTTATTGTCAGTTAAAAAACGTAGAATGGGTGGTAAGTAACAATGTTGGATTCAAAAAATCTTATTCTTAGTCACCCCGGAGCCCACTGACTTTGTGTCCGTGGTCTAAAGTGTATGTAATGAAATAATGAATATATGAATATGAGGCAGTTAAAAATCGTATTATGACAAAAGATTACTTACATAACCGGAAAGCAATGTAGAATATTGGAAAACAATAACGCGAAGATTATTTTGAATGTACGGTCTGCTTGTAAAATTGATTATTATAATCTGCCATAATAAAGATTAAAACTGTTTCCCTTGCCGTTTGTAAATAGCGAATTATTAGTTACTGTACTACTAGCTATCGAGTACATTTCTACGCGGTTCCGTGGGAATTTTTTTTTGTAATTTCGAATATAACAGGCTAGAATTGAATTATGATAAGTATTTTCACGAGAAGTCTATTTAAAACTCATTTTTATAAAACAAAGAAAGTATACAGTACCTAATAAGTTATTTCGTCGTCTCACCTCTGGTCTGGTTCAGATTTATTCTATATCTATAAAAAGTTATCTTATTTCATTATTTAGTTCTAACACTTTCGCGCACATTACAGATTTAAATAAAACAACTTTTTTACGGATTTTGCGCATAATTTATTGTATATTTAATCTTGACGTTCCGACTACTTTACAGGAGCCGTGATCAGAGGATGATTAAGGCAATGGTCATCATATATTTTCTTCTACCTTCACAATATTTTAATTGGGCTCGCATTAAATATAAAATAAATTATGCGCAAAATTAGTAAAAAAGTTGTATTATTTAAAATATTATTAGAAAGAAATGTTACTAGTTTTAGGTGCCAGACGGGACTCGCATCCATATCCCCTCTATTGGAGCAAGTATTCTACCATATGAGCAACTGAGACCTTGATAGGTCCATCGAATTTTTTGAGCATTTCTTAAGCTAAGACACCTACAACATCCAATTATATAATACTTTTACAAGTTTTAGAGATAGAGTTCAAGAGATTTTTATACCTCAAAAATTATATATAGAAAATAAAGGAACTTGTTTCAGGAGTCAAACGGGATATTTTGTCGTTATCCGGGCGAGTGTATAAGGTAACTACTTATCTATAGCAACAGAATTAAATGTTATATTTTTACAGGTATTAAGGAATCAAATAATCGATAAATAAGAAACTGCTTTATAATTTTGTATTTTTTGTCGTTAAAGCATTTAAGCTAATTATATCTAAAGATTTTTTATCTCATGTTTCTCAAAATTTACTTATTATTGATTTTATTTTGTCTAATAGAGTTACGAAGACTTCCTGACTAAGGTACAAATTTTTATAAATAAACAAATAAAACGAAACCATTTTATAAATATTCATTGTTTGATTTAATTTTGTGATCAAAATTTTTATTTCATGAATGGTTTTAACTTTTCTTGTTGACAAGGAACTCTGAATTCTTTTACCATACGTTCAAAGCGTATATTTACAAACGTAAACTTCATTCAAATGTAATAATAAATTATTAAACGATAAGAAACATTAAATAGAAGTATATAAGGATCTCACTTTATTGTTCGTAGATTGAGGATACAACTGTGGCACTGACTATGGACAAAATGGCTCATTTGGTAGTTTTGGCCTTGGCTCTTCTGGCAGGTAAATTAAAACCTTATTGCACAATACTTATGATTAAGTTTTATAAAAACTGCAAAGTTTGTGGTGATTTTGAATTTAGAAGCAATTATGAAATCTTATAGTTAGGTAATGTTGTAAATATTGGATATTACGGTGGTACTTACGAGTATGTAATAAAGCAAACGAAAATTTACAATTAAATATATAAACGCTGACAATTAAGTCGTCCAACTGTTTAAGCCCTTTGAACAAATTAACAAAACACAATCAAACTCGTTTTAACGTCGGTTTTTACCGGTTTGCACCAGCTCGCGTAAGTACAAACCGGTTTATGCCAGCTCATAAGTGGATAAAGATCAATATCTCTCTTTCATCAACAATACAGAAGTGATATGGTGACGTGAGTTGTCGCTACTTTTTCAGTTCTTTACTAATTTGTGTTTAAGACGTGGAGCTGTTGTACCGCTTGTATATAAAACTAGCGGCCCGTCCCGGCTCCGCACGGGTGGAATTCTTAATTTTTAGCATTAAATATAGCCTATGTTAATCAGCGTGAATGTAGCTTTCCAATGGTGATAGAAGTTTTGAAATCGGCTTAGTAGTTTTTGAGTTTATTCATTGCAAACATAAAAAAATACTGTTGAACCTGCATGGTTTCTTCTACCATAAACACTACTTCTGGCCACTGTATATTCTTTTAGTTTAAATTAAGCATAGCAACTGTCACTCTGTAACCAAGTTTATGTAAATAAACACTATCAGCTACTTCAAATACAAATCTTTCCTTTTTATAATATTAGTGAAGATGAGATAGACGTCCTTATTTTTATATTGCATGTTATTTAATTAGAAAATGTTGCAATTGTTCACCTATTTCAAAATTCTGTATTATCCATTTCAAAAAATATACTATTTTTGAAGGTACACTTTTTAGCGCAATGAGAGTGAAATTTTTCATGTAACGGAAGTTGCACGCGCAGAATGCAACGAAAAAACGACACTATGAAGTTTAACTTATGCCGTGCGCACATAAGAACACGGAAGATTTTTCTTGTCTTTTTTACGAATATATTTTTGTTAATTCTACAAACAAAATGATATTTATGAAACGAATGCAGTCTGAGTCTGTATTATAAGTTAATAATTCCTTCAGATAGTTTTGTAATATATATGGAAAATATATCAGATTGTTAATATTTCAAAGCAAAACTACCAATACTGGACAAACATTCTTAGTGTCCAATAAACCAAGAAAAACATTTTAATGTTTATCATACGGTAAAAAAATATAAAAATATAAAAATAACTTAAAACCTATAAAAAGGGGAGAAATGAATACTGAAGCTAAGAATTTTTTATTGATGTTGAGAAATTTTGAATTTTCACCGCATCGTTAGATCTATGCCACGTTACTGAAGTTGTTCAATAGAGATATTGTAGAAGATTACCATAGCTTACATTAAAAAGGAGTATTATAATTTTTATATATTTTATGCATTTTCAATGCGATCTTATAAGATAAATTATTATAATAGAAAAATACTAGAAAAAATCGACTCGTGAACATAAGTGAATTCTCAGGCGGGAAACGAACCCGCAACCTTTGGAAATCCGGTCCAATGCTCTCCCAATTGAGATTTCCCGCCTGAGAATTCACTTGTGACCCGAGCCGATTTTTTCTAGTATTTTTCTATTATAATAATTTATCTTAAAAAGGAATAGTTTTCGAGACCACCCATATATATTCGATAAGTTTACAAATAAGTAGCTGCTTTGTGAATTGCGTAGATTACAACTTTAATTTCGAAATTACTTTTATCTGATAAGGAATTTATTGCTTTAACGTCAATTTAGGGCAGGATTATCTCGCTAGAATTTTTATATATCAATATTTTTCAACGTTATATAAATTTCAATGAAACCTATATTAATGAACACCATACGTTGTATTTAATAAAAATATAATAGAAGTTCTATGTGACGGTATTATAAACCAATGCGTATTATTAAAAGATAATTTGTATAATAGTTTTAAACCCGTAAAAATATTAGTTAGACACCTATTTAACTGGACGTTCCGGTCAAATTATACTGGCTGCTATCGCACCATGTGTCGATTTAAAATGTGAAAATAAATTATTTAAGTATTAATTATAATTAAAACTACCGTTTACCAAATTTCTTACAAACGAAAATGTCAACTTGTCAAATTTTTCTTTTTTTTCGAAATTGTAGTAGATTCTTATATAGTCAATTGCGTAATGATATCTTTTATTTCTCGGAAGGTGAGTGTTAAAGAGCGCTAGAGTGTTAGTGTTATCTAGTGAAGTATTATGTTTCAAATGCTACGTTTTAAAAGCATTAAACGTGATGTACTAATCCGGAGTCGTTAGAAATTAAAATAATTTGCTGAGTATTATTAATTTCATTTTTTAAAACCGATTACGCAGAATTTATTAATAAATGTTGTAAGAATAAGGTTAATAATATAGAAGAATAGTAACAAAGTTTCAAATGCCGCACTGAGGAAATAATAGTAAAGAGCGTTAAGTTATCCTGTAAGAATGATTGAATTCACTATCAAAGATCACTTTGCTTGTATTGCGAGTAGGTAACGTAATTATAAATGACTAGCGGCCCGTCCTGGCTTCGCACGGGTGGACAAAATTCTTTAATTTTTGTCTAGCATTAATTATAGCCTATGTTACTCAGCGTGAATGTAGCTTTCCAATGGTGAAAGAGTTTTTGAAATCGGCTTAGTAGTTTTTGAGTTTATTCATTACAAACATACAAAAAAGACAAATCTTTCTTCTTTATAATATTAGTGTAGATACACGCTTGCATATTGTATATTATTGTATACAAACACAATTATATATTAAATACAGTTTTAAAAAAGGAGTCAAACTTTTCGACTACTTTGTTGAAAAGAATAGAGTGGTCTATTAAAGATTACAACCTGTAGTCCCCTGCATATAAATTGGACCTATTTTTGAAATCACATGACATGCGCAGTAGCAAGTTTAGGTTCAAATTATATGCCGGGAACTATAATGAACCTACCTAACCTAACCTAACCTAACTATAATGAAATAAGCTTGAAAAAAGAGCAGGTTTGTTGTTATTTGTTTAATAAATGCATTACCTATCTATTTTCCAGGGTCTTGCTATGCTGATTTGCCCACCAGGATCGTCGGTGGCCAGGTCACCACTATCGACCGCTATCCTTCTATAGTCCAAGTGGAATTCTTAGGCATCTTCACTAACGCATGGTCGCAATCCTGTGCAGCCAACATCCTCAACTCCAGATATGTACTTTCTGCCGCTCACTGCTTTGAGGGAATGTAAGTTCTTATTGCGCTTACTTTCTTTTGTATATTCCATTGTCGTATATTTCTTTGGATTTATGGGCCACGTAAAACAAAAATGACTGTGATTATTGGGCCTACCGCATATTTTTTGTTTTTTATACTGTTTGACTTATAGACTATAGATTAGATAGATGTAGATAGTTACAACTGTTATTTTTACATTTGTTTTTTAATGTTACATAAATTTTGTTTATTTGTAATTCATTAATGTAATTTATTGTGTGTTGAGGATCCTTGTTGGTCGAAATAAATGAATTTGAAACGAATGACAGTTCTTACCACAGAAAATGACAAAGATTTTGATGTGATCTCTAAATATCTTTTCATTACTGAATCCCATAACAGAAGTGTTTAGCTGCTGTATTTGGGTTCAGAAAAGAGTGTAATATTGTCTGATATTTATATTTTTTATTACAATTGAAACCCGGAAATAACTTGAATCCACCAAAAACTGTAAATTCTTAATTATACCAATTTCAGATTTTACAGTCCCGAAAGGCGTCGTATCCGTGCCGGTACTACCTTCCGTAATACTGGCGGTTCCATCATTCCCGTAGATAGAGAGTACAACCACCCTTCCTATGGGAGCATTGGTTTTGATGGCGACATCAGTGTGGTCCGCCTTGCTCAGACTTTATCATACAATCCTGTAATCCAACCGGGCGCGATTATTTACCAAGGTGGTGAAATCCCCGACAATATGCCTGTTATCCACGCTGGATGGGGAGCCACTTCGGTATGTATAGTTAAATATTGCATTTTAAAAATTTTATCAAATTCTTACACTTTCATGTCTATCGCACATTCTTAATAAATTAATTTACTTTTTGTAAATAAAAAATGTAAGATGGAGGTCGTTCGTCTGAATGTCTTACGCCAGTTGTTCTCGAAAAGGTCTCCCAATTTCCGAACTGATTAAAATATTGGAAGATAATAGCACACATTGGGGGTGGTTTCGTTTGGGGTGAAACCGAGTTGTTAGTCCATGTAGTAGATAATTTTTTTGGAATATTTATGTCAAAAATTAAAGGGCCGAAAACCCGCCTTATTGACCCTCCTCCTTTCGCTTGCTTTCGCATTAAATAGAGATTCGGAAAAATCTTATCCAGCCTTTAGAATACATAAAACTTATCCGGTTCTTTGGAAATATTAGCTTCAATTTTTTTCAGTTCTTTACAATAACGAATATCAATAAGTTTGTGACAGCGGTTTCGTTTAATCTCTTGGATTGTCCCATTTAATAATTGAATCGTCATAATCGGCTTTATAAGAATTGTACGATTCACTAACAATAAAAGGCAGATTGATAATAAAATCCGTGTTAGAAGCAGCAACTCTATAAATTAGAGCAATTCTGGCGCTTCTTTCGTCTGTCCGAGAATCATGTGTTAATTTAGTGTTATGGTTTCCCCAGCAAGGAGGTCCAGCATCCAGCCAGCTTCAGGATGTAACCATCTTCACCGTAAACCACGACATCTGCCGCCAACGCTATCTCACGTTGCCTAGTCCTGGAATAGTTACCAGGAATATGATCTGTGCTGGTCTCCTGGACATTGGTGGCCGTGATGCTTGCCAGGTTACAAACATTTTATTCTGCTGCTTTGTTTACTGCATAATTATCTCTTTCTCAATAAAAGTTAACTGTGCTTTTAATTACGGCTTAATTAACTTTAAATGTGAATTTGATTTCTTTAAATTCGAGAATAGAAAATTTGGAAATAGGTGTGTTTTATCATTTACTAAAGTTTACGAATTATTTAGTTTCTTAATCTTGTATTATATTTAATAAAATACTAAAGTGATTAATTATGTACCATGCCGGATATTTTTATAACTCGCATATGATAGCTTACTAATATTATAAATCGGAAAGTGAGTTTGTTTGTTTGTTCCGCTTTCACGCCGTAACTACTGAACCAATTGCTTTGAAATTTTGCAAACATAAAGATAAAAGTCCGGATTAAATAATAGGGTACTTTTTATCCTGAAAAAAATTGATATTCTCGGGGAAAAACAAAAATATTGTTTGCTTGATGGATGGATTGTAGATGGCGCTGTGTGTCGTTTAAAACAAGGTAAAATATTGCAAACGAATATAAACATATAAATTTAGGAGCTAAATGATACGACAATGAATCCCCGAAAATGAGGAATTCCCGAGGGATGACGTATAATTCGTTTTATCGTCTAAATCTTTTTTTTACATCTGCTTATATGTTGCAAACGAATATGAACACGTAAATTTTGAAGCTAAATGATACGAAAATGAATCCTCGATGAGGAATTCTTGAGGGATGCATTGCATGTCATTTGCAATGACCATTAATAAAGCACAAGGCCAAACTCTAAGGGTTGCTGGAGTACACTTGGAAAAACATTGTTTTTCGCATGGTCAGCTCTATGTAGCGTGTTCCCGGGTTTCCAGTGCCCAAAATCTGCATGTTTTTGCTCCACAAGGGAAAACATATAATATAGTTTACCATTCAGTTTCGCTGGATACAACTAATTGTATCCAGCGTTACATCGCGCTTCTTAGATTTTTCCGTGGGAATGAGAAGTTTTCTTAAAGTTGTGCTTTATACCGCAATATAACCGAATTCCACACCGAAACCGCGGGTGTAGTGTCATATAATTTCATTACATTTAATATAAAAAAAAAACTGGTTGGTTGCCTGTAAAGTCGGTATACGGGCGAAAGTTTTACGTGACAACGACTTTGAGTGGTAAAATAATTTTAATGTGAATATTCATTCGTATAGTAGGAAGAAGGATGAAATAATAGTAACAATTTAAAACATTTATTTATACAAAGAATTATATTTAAAACATTAATTTATAGGCACGCGTTCCTTCCACTTTTTATGTCTGTCTCTCTCGCTCTTAGGCGGGCTAACCATGCCCGAGTGGAAGGGACGCGTGCCTCTCACTCGCTCTCATTGTAAGCGCATAACGTGAGCGGAGCGTAACGCAGTTTCTTGAAGTGTCACCCGGCAAACCAATTTATAAGACGTTGTCACGTCAAAAAATAGTTTTGGTCTCAGGGAGTCCTCGGAGGCCTCTCCTTACATGCTATAAATTAAAATATATGTTCTTTTCTTAGTCTACCAACACTTGTTTAAAAGCTATTATATACTAACTAACCCATGGTATCCGAAAATAACTATTATTTAATAATGTAATTTTATCGGTTCCATTCAACTACTTTCGTGGTCAAGTGGCTCGTATACCGGTTTCATGGTAACACCACTCCGAAGGCCCGGGTTCGATCCCCAGCCGGGTGAATGTAAAAAAACGAACTTTTCTATATTGGCTCGGGTCTGGGTGTTGTTATACCGTTGATGCTTCGGAATTTCATATTTTTTAGTAACTTGGTTTGAGAATAATGAATGTGATATTGTCTAATATTTTTAATTATTTATAAAAAAAAAGTATAAGTCTATTTTAGATAGCTTGTGCTCAGGTAACACACGCTATGCGTGTAACAAAAAAATAAATGGATAAAATAAGTAATAACATAAAATAATCAGTAGGAATCGGCAAGTTTTATATTTTCTTTTCGTGCAAAGACAAATTTTATTTATTTATTTATTGTCCTACTTGTGGTTACATAAGAATGTTTCCAAAATATATAAATAGAAACCTCACAAATAACCTATTATTAGGTGTAAAATGTAATTATACAGCTTTAACTACGCACTATACATTTAAACTTTCAATACAACTATTATAAAAAAATAATTTTATAATTATTATGTTATTTATATTTATAAAATTCTTTTTTAAATTCTTTACTGATTTTAATCAGTCTCTACAAATTATTATTTTATCATTTATAAATTCAGCTACAGAATAAAAACATTTTTCAACTAATCATTTATGTAATTGTTGCTTGAATATGCTAAGCGGTAGTGCTTTAATCATGTCAGGTAATTTAATTATACTACATTTTTAATGACATTGCTATAGTATTTCTACTACATATTTCCGACCATGAATTTATTTGACATAATTTGTTTGGATATCTAGTTTGAAATAACAACAAGTTAAATCTAACAACGAACAAAAGTGTTTATTATGATCAAAATATAACTAGGTCTGCAATGCATGCTACTGTTTGCAAATACTGAGCGAAGCACTACTTTTCACATTTGAAATTGAATAATTCTATTTTGCACGTGAACTTTTCTTTAATGGTTTTGAATTAGATTTTTGAAAAGTGATTATTCCTCGATGGTATTTCCGATTTCAAAACTTTTTTTGCACATTAGTCACGACCACGATGTGAGTTTTGGCGCTAAATTTCATTAATGTAGTCTCAGCGGTTTGGCAGTGACCAGCTTTTGAATTTTTCTTTCGGTTATTATTCCTCCATGGTTAAGTCTATATTTTTTTTACATAGCCTATGTCTGTTAGGTTATAATCATGTGTGTTCATGTCAAAATTCGTTCGAATCGGTTGAACCGTTAGGTAGCAGGAGGGAGACAATCGAAATTTGTGACTTGCCTAAAAGAGAGCTTCGCTCAATAGAAGGGTTATAATTATTATGTTAGCTACATAGAATTTTATGGGAGCTAACCGATTGATAATATACAAGTGATATTTTCTCATTGTGTCAGCATGAAGTATATATGTCTGAGGAAGTTAATTTTACTTGATTTGCATTCTTTTATTTGTTATTCATTTGTTTTCATTGTCTTCAGGGTGATTCCGGCGGTCCCTTGTACTATGGCGGAGTCCTCGTTGGTGTGGTTTCTTGGGGTCACGGTTGTGCCAATGCCACCTTCCCTGGCGTCAGTACTGCTGTTGCTCCTTACGTCAACTGGATCGTGTCCATCGCTGTATAATCTTTGTAAAAGACATTAATTTATTGTCCTTCTGATAAATAATAAAATATGTTTTTACCTGAAAATATTTCTATTTCGTATATTGATAACTTCTAGTTTAAAAAATTTAACTTGTCCGCGAGATCCTGCCTGACATTCGAGACAAGTAGAATTTTTTTCGTTAAAAAATTAACAGTTAAATTATTATATAACGATGGTTTGGTGTAACGGTAGCGATCCTGCCTTTAGCACCTACGGTCCTGGGTTCGAGTCCCGGAAGGGGCAGATGTTTGTGTGAAGAATACAAGTATTTGTACCTGAGTCATGGGTACTTATATAAATATTGCATATATATGTATGTATTTTATAAGTATGTATAGTCGTTACCCTAGTATCCATTACATAAGACTTACAGTGCTTACTTTGGGAGGGGTTAATTGGTGTGAATGTAAATAATATTAATATTATGATGTAACAAAAACTATAATGCATTATAGTTTTTGCATTATACACTCATTTGCAAAAAAAACGGGCGGTTTTGATTTTCATTCATCTTTAAAAAGATACAATACAAAAAAGGTTTCAATCGTTTGTACACGTTACTGGCCGGTTTTAAAAATGCCGTGGTATTTAAAAAAGTACGTTCTAAATTCAAATTTTCATTTGATGCTCATTTTTACAGAAAACCCCTTTTTATCCTACATTTTTGGCGCGAAGTTCCAGATGTTAACATCGACTTTTATAACTTTTATTCAATTTTCATCGATTAATTTCATATCCTTGACTGTCAAAGCTTTATTTATTACTGTTTGGCTGTATCAAAAATGGTAGATAAAGTGGTAAAAGCTACCAAAATTATCGCGCTGCTTGAAGAGGGTTTCAGCCAATGCTTCGTGGCTAGGAGGCTAAATGTTAGTCGCTCGACGGTCCAAAGGACCTGGCAGCGATATCAGGAGACTGGTTCCGTCGAGAGAAGGCCTGGTTCTGGAAGAAAACCATGTACCCAACCACAGGATGATCGTTTTCTTGTAAGTCACGCATTGAGAAATCGCAAATCTTCGTATGTGGATCTTAAGAACAACCTCCAAGAAGTAAGAAATGTGCATATTAGTCTATGGACGGTCAGGAAGAGGCTTCTCGCTGCCAATATACGCAGTCACCGCCCGGCCCGTGATATTACTCCGTGAGCACCGAGTTCGCAGGCTTAGGTTCGCTAGAAAATGTGAATCATGGACTCAAGAAAATTGGAATAGGGTTTTGTTCCCTGATGAAGCCAGGATATCTCTGTTCGGTGAAGATCGACGTCGGCGAGTGCTAAGAAGACAAGGAGAACGCTTTGCAGAGGCATGATTCGAAGAAATCACACCTTATGGTGAGGGCTCTGTTATGTTTTGGGCAGGAATAAATTCAATGGATCGTACAGAGTTAGTCTTCATTGAAAACGGCTCACTGACTGGGCATCGATACATAACGGAAGTTCTAATTCCTCATGCACAACCCGCATTATCCGCTCTAGGTGAAGACTCGATTTTTATGGACAACAATGCTCGCGCCCACCGATCTCGCGATGTTAAAGCGTATGTGCAAGAGGTCGGCATTCGTCGTTTGGATTGGCCAGCTCGAAGTCCCGACCTCAATCCCATAGAGCATGTCTGTGACGTTCTGAAACGGCGTGTGAGATCAGTACAACCGGCTCCGCAGACCATCAGAGAGCTGAAGAATGTGATTACTGCGGAGTGGGAACGTGTTCCGCAAGCAAGTATCCGGGACATACTCGTTAGCATGCCCAGACGAATTCAAGCTGTAATTTTAGCTAGAGAGGTCCACACTCAATACTAAACATTTATCTGCTTTTACTTTATTAAAGAAAAACAAACAAAAAAAACTTTTTAATTTTTACTTCATGAGCATATGCACTACTAGCGAACATACACTACTAGTGAGGTTTAGCATTATTTCCCATAAATTGTATCAAAATTTTATGAAATACTCATGAAAACGATTATTTTCTTATTAATTTACCAAATTTTGAGGATAAAACTACTTATAATTATCAAACAAAGCAATATTAACATTTAAAATGGTTCATTGCTTAGGTGCCCGTTTTTTTTGCAAATGAGTTTATATTATTATGCATTATATAAAGAGATTTTGGTCTGACCACAGACCAAAATCTCTTTATATAATGCATTAGTACGTAGTGGCCTGGAATATTGCAGCGTAGTTTGGAATCCTCATTACGATGTTTATGTCAAGAAGCTTGAGAGTGTACAAAGGCGTTTTCTATGGCACCTCGCATTTGGTCTCAATCTTGCAAAAAAGCTCCCTAACTACGAGGACAGACTTCGCTACTTTAAAATGGACACTCTCAAAAACCGACGTGCTATGTTGGATGCGGCCTTTTTGTACAAACTCGTCAATGGCATTTTAGATTGTCCCGATCTACTCTCAAGAGTTAATATAAACGTCCCCACTAAATTGCCAAGAAAATCTAGATACAACTTATTTGTAACCAGAAATTCTAAAACAAATTTAAGCTGGTTTTGTCCTTTAAATAGAATGTTTTCCCAATACAACTCGCTGTCAAAATCCACTAGTCTCGATATATATTTCGATTCTTTGAATACATTAAAATAACCTACATAATTTAATTAAGTTAATACTAAAGAATATACTTTAATAAATTGGTTTATAGGTATAATTATAGAATTCTTACCAGTCTATAACCTGTAACGGTATATCGCATGTATATCGCATGCCGTTGTCGCCTCTAATTAAGGTTTCACTTGATCAAGTAGTTATTATGTTCGTATTTGTTTTGTGATTGTATTAGTGCAACCTTGTTGGTGATCTGTTTAATAAATAAATAATTTATTTCAAACATAAAGAGAGTATCATGTGAAACAAAGTTTATGTTGCGCGACGTATTTTCTCATACTGTACCGTATACCTCTGGGGGTACGATGTACGGAAAGACTTGCACAAGCTCTACGCGGATGATTAACAAGAGGTAGTAGGGTCCATATTGAGTTGCATACATTTAAAAAGTATAATTTTAACTAATAATTTGGCATAATTTAAAATGTCTTGCTGGCTGGTAACGAATAAAAAATACCTAAACTAACCTTACCTGCAATGTATGTCAATTTATGACTTTTGATTGGTATGCCAAGTGACTTTATGTCAATTTAAATTATGCGTTGCGAATGGCTCCCGAGATGGTGCAGAACAGACTCCGATTGAAGCTCTTATTATAAGAGGCCAATACTCACTTTGGGTCACTGCGCGAACTAAGTTGGTGTAAATTATAAGTCATGCATAGGAATTATACATTCGTCGGCAATCCCACCACATTCGCCCATTGAGTATTTTGCTTGGTGGTCAGGCAAGTAATGTCTTGTTATTAAAAATATAGCGCAACATGCGCTCTGTCTGGCTCTGTTTAAAACTAAGATTTGCTATATATTAAAAATCAGGAATATTTATTTATTATATATTAAAATTGGACGCAGAATCAAAACAATAGTAATGTCAAGTATAACCTCAACTATTTATTAACTATACTAATGTTTTATTAAAGTATATCCAATTTAAAATATATTATATTATAGAAAGGAGGAGGGTAGCTAAGAGACTGGTTTTTGGTCTATTTTATTTTTCACAAAAAAAATTTTTTTTGCTAGTAAGTGTAAATCATAAACAGTCGATTTGACAATAAACGGAACCTCACCGCCCCCCCTCCCCCTCACCTTTATTCACTCTATAGTCTTTTTTTCGATGGTCTAATATTGCATTTTATGGTGTCCATGGATTTGGCTTCTTACCCAGATCCCAAAAATACCCCTTGTGCAGAAATCTGTCTATTATTCGTCGATTTATAGGAAATAGTGTGAAGAAGTCGAAACATATGTATTATCTGAGGTATACATATTGTGTGATGTATACTTATACTGGAAAAAAAAGTGATTTTTTTTTTGTAAAAAATAAAATACCAAAACCAGCCTTAGCTACTCTCCTCCTTTATAATTTTCTATGTTTTCAATAAGTAGCTTAAATAAGTAATGGAATTTCACCATCAGTGCAGGCTACCTCCACTGCTGGAAAGAGAGTCCACGAAAGCCTCCCTCAAAATGGGAGGGCGGTTTAGAGATTGCAGTAAAATACCACTATTCGGAAATCGGTGCTGCTCATTGTGTGGAATACGGAATATTATCCAACCTACGTCGCTAAGTGATTCTCATTCCGGTTTTCATGGCAAACTACTAGGTCCTGAGTCAATTCCCAGCTGGGTCAATATAGAAATTAACTTTTCTATATTAGCTCTGCTTTAAGTATTGTAATACTGTCGTTGCTTCTAGATTCCATATCACAAGTGCTATACTTGCTACTTAACTTGGATTCAAAGCAACGTATATGTTGCTGTCTTATATTTATTATGATCATTAGTCGCCTTTTAAGATACCCTTGAGTATGAAAGGTTGGCTTTTTTACTACTCTGCCGGATACCACGAGGCTTCATTGAATCTATAATCTAAGAACACAAATTTTTTGTTTGTATGTTTGTCTGTCCGCTCTTTTTCCCGCTCTCTTAACGTTACCATAGCAACGCGTTAACCGCAAGTAGTTCGTCTACCGGACGCTAGGTGGCGCTAACGGAAAAATATTTAATAATTAAGGAAAAATTAAAGAATTTTGTCCACCCGTGCGAAGCCGGGACGGGCCGCTTGTTTTAATTAATTTTTCTACTCAACTAATCGACATTTAAAGCTATCATATACCACCTAACTTAATATTTCGCTGAGTATCGGGTGAACCAGAATTATGGCACTGTGGAATACATTAAGTACAAATACCACAATTTCAGCAGACTAAAACAGAAAACTTCTATTGACTTAGATGAAACTCTAAAATACCATAAAATTTACAAACAACTACGGACAGACTAGCTTTCTTAAGCATGAAAAACAGAAGTCATTTCTATTTTAATTCATCTCGCAAATCTCTATTTTCACACAGGAATATTTTGAGCTCCACTAAAACAGTCAATTATAACAAGACTGAGGTTAAAGGCAATGTAAAAAATTTATAAACCTATATCTGTATTATCAGCATTCACTAAAAATACTAGAAAAACTAACAAACTCATGACTTTTTAAACAAATATGATATCTTGTCTTTTCTCCCAAGTTTGGATTTAAACGGGGAAAATCTATCTGGGATGTCATAGCTGCATTGTGTTTCGTGGTAGTAAAGGAATCGATTAACTTAACAAGGGTATAATAATGTTGCGTGCTAGGGTTCGCTAGATTTGGAGAGAAAGACCTGCTGACTCTTTTGAAGACTTTATTCTCGAAGCACTAGGTCCAACACAAAGCACTAGGTCCAAACACTAAGCATTAACAATGTCCTAGGTCGTAGCCAAGTCGTAGGTTTCACTAGTATCACTCTTGATCACTGGTTTTCACTTCGAAGTCGCCTCGAAGGTAGCTCAAACTGAACTGACTGGCTCGCCTCTCAGCGGTTATTTATATGGGCCGAGACGAGCCCCAGACCATTCCAGTAAGTTCCTTTCTGGAACGTACCCGACTCGCGCGAACGAGATCGGCCGTGTCTGGAAAGTTCGCGCATGTAGGTACCCGGTTTTCGAGACTATACTTCTATGTAGTGCCGCGCTTGTTTGTTTGCGCTTTGTGTGTTCGTAACACTACTCCCCTCTTAGAGATGCTCGTCCCGAGCATCGTTGTTACTGCCATGGTAGCGCGCCAGACGGTCTATGTGTACCACTTTGAATGTCCCTCTTGGTTGTTTTTTAATCCTATAAGTCACATCATTCAGTCGGGTAACCACTTTGTATGGACCGTCTCATTTGGTCTGCAACTTTGGAGATTTCCCTTTCCGGCGAGTTGGGTTATGTAGCCACACCAGTGACCCTTCCTCGAAGCCGCTCGTGTTCGATTTCCGGTCGTATCTGGTTTTCATTTTCTCACTTGACTGTAACCCATTTTCCCGGACCAAGCCGTGTATATAGCGCATTTTTTCCCTTAAATCGCTGACATAGTCTTGTACGGTTTCTGGTTCCTCCGGTGACCCTCCTGTCAATAGTTCGACTGGTATTCGTAGTTCTCTACCGTAATTGACATACGCCGGGGTAGCTTTTATGCTCTCATGCTCGGCGGTGCGGTACGATAGAAGGAAGAGTGGTATATACTTGTCCCAATCCTTTTGTTTGTCGTCTACCAATTTCGCCAAATGCCTCTCAAGGGTCTGGTTAAATCTCTCAACCATTCCATCAGACTGTGGATGGTACGCGGTGGTCCTCGTCTTATGCATGCCCAAAATTCTGCACACTTCCTGGAATACTTGCGATTCGAAGTTCCTGCCCTGATCCGAATGGATTTCTAGAGGCACACCAAAGCGACATATCACTTCTTCGACTAACTTAGAAGCGACTGTTGTAGCTTCTTGGTTTGGTATGGCGAACACTTCGGGCCATTTGGTGAAGTAGTCAATGACGACCATAAAATACTTGTTTCCCGATTCCGTTACAGGAAATGGCCCAGCTACGTCAACTGCAATTCGTTCCCACGGTGCACCGACGTTATACAACCGCAGGTTCCCACGGATCCTGGTCTGTGGTCCTTTTACAGTAGCGCAAGTAGTACATTTGCGGCACCAATCCTGTACATCATCTCGACAATGCAACCAGTAGAATCGTTCTCGTACTTTTGTTAACGTCCTCTTGACACCTAGATGACCTCCTGATACTCCATCATGTATTTCACTTAGAACATCTGGTACTCTCGTTCTTGGGACAATTATCTGAAGATGAAACTCTTTGCCGTTAGTCTTCTCCCATTTCCGGTAGAGTATTCCGTTTTGAAGTATCAGACTGTCCCATTGCGCCCAGTACGCCTTAGTGACAGCGCCAGTGGGTGCAAACCTCACTCCAGATTGGCTTTACGTCACCCCGTTTCTTCCATGTGATGATGTGGCGAAGGTCGTCATCTCTCTCTTGAGCCTCCCTCATAGCATCATTCTCCCAGAGACCCAAAGGACTTGTTCTCGTTAGCTTTAATGTCGCTTCATTAGATTCCTGCTTAACACAATGTTTGCAGTCTTCCGAACACGGCCTTCGTGAGAGTGCGTCGGCATTCCCATGCGTCTTTCCGCTGCGGTGTTCCGTCTTGAAGTCATACTCCTGGAGCTGTTCAATCCATCGAGCTACTTGACCTTCTGGGTTCTTGAATTGCAGTAGCCACTGCAAGGCTGCGTGATCAGTTCGCAATAAAAACTGTCTGCCGATGAGATATTTGTTGAAATGTTGTAGCGTCTTTACAACAGCCAAGAGTTCTCTTCTTGTTACACAGTAGTTTCTCTCTGGCTTGGATAAAGATTTGCTGAAATATGCAATAACAACTTCTCTTTCACCCTGCTTTTGAGATAACACCCCTTCAATGGCCGTATTGCTTGCATCCGTGTCGACTATAAACTGGCCTTCAGTTTGTGGATACCCCAGGATTGGTGTTTCACACAGATGTTTCTTCAGTTTCTGAAAAGAATCTTCACATGTCCCATCCCAGCTAAATTGTCGTTTATCTTCTGTCAGCCGATGTAATGGCTTGGCTATCTCTGAGAAGCCCTTAACAAAACGCCGGTAGTATGAGCATAGGCCGAGGAATGCCCGCACTTCGGTTTTATTCTTAGGGGTAGGCCATTTTTGAACTGCTTCCAGTTTCTCCGGGTCTGTCTGGATGCCATCACTGGAGATAACATGGCCGAGATAATTGGCCTTATTTCTGAATAAACGACATTTTTTCGGGTTTAACTTTAAATTGGCTCCCTCTATTTTGGTGAAAACTCGCTCCAAGTTCCGCAAATGGTCCTCGAAGTCACGGCCGACAATGATGACGTCATCTAAGTAGACTAAGCAAGCCTCTCCAACTAAGCCTGCCAGTACACACTCCATGAGTCGCTCAAATGTGGCAGGTGCGTTGCACAATCCAAAGGGCATGACGTTAAATTGCCATAAACCTTTACCGGTTGAGAAAGCTGTCTTCTCCTTGTCTTTTGGATGAATTTCCACCTGCCAGTATCCAGATTTCAGGTCTAGGGTCGAGAACCATTTCATGCCACTTAAGGTATCCAAGGTGTCGTTGATTCGAGGTAACGGGTAACTGTCCTTCTTAGTGACGTCATTGAGACGCCTATAGTCCACACAAAATCTCGTGCTACCATCTTTCTTCTTCACCAATACAACAGGTGAGCACCACGGACTTGCAGACGGTTCAATAATCTTATTCCTTCTCATGTCCTCCAAAAGGCCTTCAACTTCTTTTTCCTTTGCAATTGGTATCCGTCTTGCTCGTTGACGAATTGGTCTCTCGCTTCCGGTATCTATCCTGTGCTGAACCATCGATGTTCTTCCTAGGTCCCCTTCTTGACTGGAGAAGATATTCGCATAACGCTGTAAAAACTTCTTAGCTTTCATGCGCTGCGAATAAGTCAGATTACTCTTGCAGTCATCGAGTAGCTCAGCCACTAATCCGTAGTTGTTACTGTTTGCTGGGTTTGCGCCGGTCGTCGAACTACACTTTTTCATCCAGACAACTTCCTCGCACTTTCCAATGACGTCACCTTTGTTCAAGCAAATCTCGCGATCATCAAGATTCAAAACCTTGACCACAGCGTTACTGCTTCCACTAACAAGGGTTCTAGCCGTCATTAGCTTCTGCGCCGATGTCTTGGTAGGTGCGTCTTCGATCAATACGCATCTATTTGACTTTTTCTTTTCAGCTGGCGGCAGTTTCACCGGCACCTGAGCTTCCGCTCGTCCGTCGTCTTCTTTGCACATGCGACTTTCCCGCAGGCGCCTCTAAGAATAAAGATTTCCTCTTCGCCACACTTGAAAACTCCGTCAGCGACATTAATTCTGCAGTTGTGTTTCTTCATGAAATCCAAACCCAAGATGCAATCATCCATAATCTCAGCCACGATAACGTTATGAGAGTATGAGGACCCCCCTACATACATCGTAACTGACATTTCTCCTAGGACGGGTATTGGCTGACCGGAGGCAGTAAGAAGCCGACAGTTAATTCTCCTCTTGTGTTCCCTTGCGGCTTTTACCAGATTTGGGTTCACTATTGTTCTAGAGGCTCCTGTGTCTAGAGTCATTTTGCAATCCGTCCCGTTAATAGTCCCCTGGATCGCAAGACTATTCCCGCTGTATGCCTGGGAGATAACAGTTATCGGGGCTTCCTCTGCGTCAGCCAGTAGTCGCCTCTTAGTCCTGTTTCCCTGATCCCGGGCAGGGGACGAAGCCCCTTGCTTCTTCAGTTCCTCTATTTGTTCCTCGATCCTTTTCATCCTTGCCATCTGGGTCCCCTTCTGCGGGCAGTTGAGCTGAAGATGGCCCCTCTCGCTGCACTTGTAGCACATGGGTCCAAAACTTTTCCTCGCAGGAGCCTTAACCTCCTTGACTTCCTCAGAGACCTCGCGGATCTTATGGCTCTGCCGTATGTCATGGCGAACAGCCTCGACCTCCAAAGCATGCACCAATGCTTCCCTTAGCGAGGTATGGTGACGAAGCCTCACTGCAGCTCTGACCTCTGAGTCTTTGATTCCGTCGACAAATGCTTGAACAATATTCGTGTCTACCATCTTGGTGTCGGCTCCTGGATGTGCCTTCCTGACGAGTTTTTCAATTTCCAGCGCCCATTGTTGTAGTCCTTCTCCTGAGCGTTGGACTCTGTCACGCAGTTGGGCACGGAACACGTGCTCCAGGTGTCGCTCCCCGTATCTGGATTCAAGTGCCTCCATCAGGTCTTGGAACCCATTTCCTGTATGTGGCAGTGCTTCCAGGACCGACAAAGCTTGCCCTCTGAGCGCAACAGTGAGAGCGGTCAGGTATTGTTCTTCCGTCCATCCGTTGGCAGTAGCAACAGTCTGAAATTGCTGACAATAAGCGTTCCAAGAAGTAGTACCGTCGTATGGCGGGACTTTCACTCTTGGTCCTTGCGCCACTCCAGTAGTTCCACTTGACATTGCAACTCCCGTAGTTTCCAGGCGCACTACTTTCTTTTGTAGTTCAGTGAGGCCGGTTTTCACATTTTCAACATCCAATCCTAACCCGGTAACTCGTTCTTCCACTACGTCGACATCTCTACGATGCTTAATCACCGTGTCACTAACATCATTTATAGCTTGAAGCGCTTTTTCTTGTTGCTCTTGAATCGTAGTCAGCTTGCGTTCTTGTGACTGTTGTGACTCTTGCAAAGCGCCGAGCTTGCGTTCTTGTGACTCTTGCAAAGCGCCGAGCTTGCGTTCTTGTGACTCTTGCAGAGCGCCGAGCTTGCGTTCTTGTGACTGTTGTTGCTCTTGAATCGTAGTCAGCTTGCGTTCTTGTGATTCCTTTATTGCCCGAATTTCAGCCGTTTGCAGTTCCAATAATTCAATTAAACTTCCTAATTGAAGAGCCACTTGAGGGGCTGTAGAAGCTTCGGTGCCGCTGGTAGGCGTGGCTTGTCTGGCGGGCGTGGCCTGTCTGGTGGGCGTGGCAAGGTGGGTGGAGTCAGTGGGCGGGGCTTGAGCCAAAGTGGGCGGAGCCTGAGGGGCGTGGTCAGTGGGCGGGGCCTGGTGGGCGGGGCCAGTGGGCAGGGCTCCACCCACAGTGGGCGGCGCTTGGTCCTCAGTGGGTGTGGCCTCCGCAGCTCCTTGTGCCCTCCTGACGCCCTCCTTAAAGTCCTCCTTGAAGTCCTCTCTCGGAGTCAATGGCATCTCCAAATCCCACTTCTGACACCAGTTGTTGCGTGCTAGGGTTCGCTAGATTTGGAGAGAAAGACCTGCTGACTCTTTTGAAGACTTTATTTTCGAAGCACTAGGTCCAACACAAAGCACTAGGTCCAAACACTAAGCACTAACAATGTCCTAGGTCGTAGCCAAGTCGTAGGTTTCACTAGTATCACTCTTGATCACTGGTTTTCACTTCGAAGTCGCCTCGAAGGTAGCTCAAACTGAACTGACTGGCTCGCCTCTCAGCGGTTATTTATATGGGCCGAGACGAGCCCCAGACCATTCCAGTAAGTTCCTTTCTGGAACGTACCCGACTCGCGCGAACGTGATCGGCCGTGTCTGGAAAGTTCGCGCATGTACCCGGTATTCGAGACTATACTTCTATGTAGTGCCGCGCTTGTTTGTTTGCGCTTTGTGTGTTCGTAACAATAACAATTACGAACAGTCTCTCCCCATCTTAGAAAGGATTGGTATGACAAGCTAGGAAGGATTGGTATTACAGGAGTCCTATTAAAACAAACTATTTGACAAAAGACAGCCAGTATTTACGTTAGAAGGGTATACTGTAGTTCCACTGAGAAGTGTCCTTGTTCCCACACTGTTCCTCATCTATTTGAACGGTCTGTGTAGTCTGACCATTAAGAATGCCAAGATATTCCCTATGCTGATAGCACCACCATCGCTTTTATTGGTAAGTTCTGAGAAAAGTTTAGGGATGCACACGGAGAGGTCTGGAGAAAATATGGAACTGGCTTCGAAATAATATCTTCTAAAATTAAGTACCCAATATGTAGATATCTATGTTTTATTAATTAGGACTACTGTCAGCATGATGTAATAAACTTAAAGATAAAGATGAATCAATCAGTGCAGTACTTTAACGGAAAGAACAAACTGTAATTAACCCCACCCAATATGTATCACACTCACCTAAGTAGTGCACCTGTACTACTGGACCAAAAGCTCTATTGATAGTCACAACTTGAAGGAACATGTAAATTAAAGAATAAGGAACTTAATATGGATCTTCATGATTTTGCGACATGTTATGCAAAGAACTGACATGCAACTGACGCGTAAGCATAAGAATATTTATTAATTAAATTATTATTATAATTTATATATTTTATGCATTTTTCAATGTGATCTTATAACATAAATTATTATAATAGAATAATCATCTACTAGATCTATGTATAACTAATATACCGAACAGCAAATCTTTTATTACTCCAATCACATTAGTTCCGATAGATTCACATCACCCACCATTTTATATGCTTCTTCCTATTGAACAGGTAAGTAAGTGTGTGCTAACTAAAACACATGTTAGATACTGTTATGAAGGTGCTAATTATGGGGAAATAAATCAAGATATCTTAAAAATAGACTGGGGTGGATTATTTCGGACAGATAATGCTGAGCGATGTGTTGAGGTCTTCTATGTAATAGCGAGTACGACAATCGAGCACGGCAACACTTAAAATGCATGTAACGCAAAAATTTCTTTTGCACTCGTTCAAGCTGATCTGAATATATGCTATACATGGGATCCCATATGGGAGTGGCATATTCTAATTGCGATCTAATTAATGATTTAAACAAATGTATGTATGTAGAAGGGCGTCTAAAGTCCTTTGTAGCCCGAATCACAAAACCATACAGCTTGAAAGCTTTATTACAGATATTATTTATGTGCAAATCTAGAGTCAGTTTTGCGTCCAGCGTTACTCCTAGGTCTTTGATGCTTAATACTCTGTCAAGGGCTACACTACATAGTAAGTAGTTAAATTTCATGGGTGACCTTTTTTTTGTGAAAGTTATACATTTACATTTTTCTAAGCTAAGACTAAGTTTATTATTATGGCAATAGGCATTTAATCGGTTCAGGTCGTCTTGAAATTTTTTATGATCATCAACACTATCAATAATACGGTAAACTTTAAGATCATCTGCATATAATAGAAAGTCGCTATTTCTAAAACATTTATCTATATCATTAATGAAGATAATGAATAAAAGCGGACCTAATATTGATCCTTGCGGAACTCCAGATGTTACCGCCACGGTTTCGGATTCATAACCATTTATGACAACTTCTTGGCTCCTATTACTTATATAAGACTTAAACCATCTCCACAGATTCCCACGGATGCCATTGAAGGCAATCTTTTGCAACAAGATTTTGTGATCTACGCCATCAAAGGCTTTCCTAAAGTCTGTATACACAGCATCTGTTTGTTTATTAGCATCCATGGTTTTAAATAAATGAGACGTATACACCATGAGATTAGTGGTCGTTGATCGTCTGGTAACAAAACCATGCTGCTGCGGGAGTATATGTCTGTGGATCAAAGGGTACAGAGTACTGTGTATGAGCCTTTCAAGTAATTTTGCAAGGATACACAAAATAGAGATTGGCCGATAGTTGTTTACATCTGTTTTCGAGCCCCCCTTGTGTACCGGCGTAATCCTGGCAGACTTCCATACTTTAGGACATACGCCTTCCTTGAGACACTTATTAAATAATATATGTAAGGGCTTGTGAATAGATGGAGCTGTATTCCTTAAGAAGATTGAAGGCAAATTATCTGTTCCCGGCGCTTTGGTTGTATCCAACGACTTAAGTTCTTTCAATACGTTGCCGTCTGATAATGTAATGTCGCAAACTATGTTCTCTGTATGAGTTCTCTTGTCCAAATCACTTATATCTTCTGAATTATACGTCCCAGTTACGTCCGAAGACTGAAAAACT
Organism: Calamotropha paludella; assembly: GCA_927399485.1. NCBI lineage: Eukaryota > Metazoa > Arthropoda > Insecta > Lepidoptera > Crambidae > Calamotropha > Calamotropha paludella. The sequence goes on along the minus strand of OV656823.1, from coordinate 4,459,975 downwards.
GATTGAAAGAACGTTGAGAATAAGTTACATACATCACTGGGGCTGTCTGCACTCAAATTGAAGTAATGCATATTATTAGGTATTCCAGATTGCTTTTTTCTATTATTAATGTAGTTCCAAAAATACTTTAAACTATCCTTGATATTGTCCTCAACCCTATTCATATAAGCGTTATAACATTTTTTTGACTCTTTTTTAAATCTCGCCCTATACATAGAAAATGTTGAATAATCAATTCGATTTTTATACGTTTTCCATTTTATCCATGCTGCAATTATAATAAAAAAAACATTATGAATTGCTACAACTTAAATATCGAAGGTTACAAGTACAAGCCAAATTGCTTTACGATTTATGCCATAATAAGTATGACTGTATAGATATAGTCAATAATATAAGTTATCAAGTGCCTGTCAGACCAAGAGTGCGAGCATGTCGTACTAAGAATTTATTCGCTACGCCAAGATGTAGAACAGGCACGCAGGCAAACGTTCTCCTATATCACGGCTGACTGACACTTATAACAAATATTTCAATGATGTAGATATGCATTTAACTAGAATTGGAATTTTCAAAAAAAGAATTAAGTTAAAGCTGTATGAAATCAACGCTGGTAATAAAACAAACTAAACAAAACTAAAAAAAAAACAATAAAATAAAATAAATTATTCCAGGATTATTATTATTATTAGTATTCTACACTTTATAACATTATAATTATATATTATATATTTATCATTTTATAATTATATATTATTGTCAACTCCTCAACTTTGTGAATTTAAATTAGTTGTGGTTAACGGTGTTGGTTTCACAATCAGTAAACCTTGTAATTAGCTAGTAAGATTTTTTTGTAGAAACATATTGTGAAACCGTTTGTTGACCCCAATAAATGAAAAAAAAAAAAAAAAAAGACAATACTAGAAAAATCGACTCGCGTCACAAGAGAATTCTCAGGCGGGAATCGAACCCGCAACCTTTGGAAATTTCCAATGCTCTCCCACTTGAGCTACCGAGCCTTGTGAACACTCGTCGAAATTTTCGAGTAACTTTCTGATTTTACGCTGTAGGCCAGCGTTGTTTCATCAATGAGAGGAACATCCTCTCGTATTCGAAAGAAACCTTTTTCATGATATACTGAATACCTATCTGTGCCAAACTGCTAACAATATATTTAATACGTTATATTATAAGTATCGCTCACAGTTCACAATTTCTTGCCAGTTTACAATCGGAGGAATTAACCGTAATAAAGGTAGTCTTTAGGCAACGCCCTTTTTAAATGACCTCCTAATTGTATGAAGGTTCATACCACAAAGAGATCTAGCTGTGTCTCTTATTCTATGCACACGATTGAGATGATACGTGGCACCTTTGTTAGTCATTTCTAAAAAGAATATTTTTGCTCTAGAGAGCATCGTAGAACCAGTGAATGTTTGCGATGCTGTTGTCTGCTCACTGCCAGCAATCACGACAGCAATTTCATTCCTCGTTGGTGCTATAACGTCGTCCCTATAGTCCACCCGGCAAATGGTTAGGGTAAACTAATTAACAACTATTATCAGGCATGTTTTCAAGTGCCATTTAGAATTCTTTGACTTAAGCGTTATTGTCGTGCTGTACTTGCTGTATTTTAGGGACCATATTTCTATCGACCCCTTCAAAAACCCCGGACCGTCACTCAATTTTGGTTTCCTCATCACTCCTAAATTATACATGTAAGAACGGTGGTTGAATGTTCGAGGTAGGAAGTAGAGACACAATTCTATGATACACTTGAACTTGTATAGTGAAAGACGCAGAAAATCCTGGCATCGCCTAATATTATCAAACACCATGATTTCTCTGTGTTATAAGAAAATAATTGTATTACAAGCTTCACCGACTCCGCTATTAAAGGAATAGAAACTTTACCTCCAGAACAGCACATTCCTGCAGCTTCTAATTTCTATTAAAGTGCCTTTCAGAACTTAAACTCATTATTCATCTTCTTCATTTTGATAAGCCTTTAACATGCGTAGGCAAGCTGAATTATACTCAAACGCTGTTTTATCAACCGACTTCCGGTATTGTAGCAGAAATACATAGTATCATTTGTTCCTAGAAAGTTTTATGTTTTTTACACGAAATAGTGCACATACGAAGGCGAATACCATACAGATATTGCGGTTACTTCAACGCCGACAAGGTTCGCACATAACCTTCACGTCAAACCTTCCGTTTCAGCCGAAATTCACTAATATAATTTTGAAATTCTATGATTAACACAAAACCGTTTGAATAACAACTAATCTACTTTTGAAATCTGGCCAATTATAAGCAAACATCTGTGAAACTCCGCCTCCTAAATTACTCACTTCCGTGTTTACTTACACCTGACAGTGACAGATTGTGGCTATTTGACAACTAAATTATCAGCTGACATTTAAGACTCTGTTCAGAAACCGATCAGGAGAAAAACTACGTTCCGTTCCACGATCGATATGGCATCACGTCAGGTGAACTGCGGAGGGTGCCGTGGTGTAATTAAAGAACACAGCGCATTTATGAGGTGCGCTAAGTGTAAACAATACTTTGATTTACTATGTGCCAATTTTACAGAAGAGGTATTTGCCACTGTAACATCAGAATTTAAAAAGATGTGGATATGTTTGGAATGCCGAAGCAAAATACCCAAAACTGATAACTCGCACACACCTGTGCGGCAGCAGTTGAGCCATGATATGAGTGTTGTTAGTGATTGCCTGGATGTATCGATGTATAGCCCTGATAACATCACGGTTCGTAACGGTAAGCGCCATGCACAATTACCAACAAAGTGTGATCCAAGTGGGCTAAATGTAGTGCAGGAATTAAAAAAAATGCAGGATGACTTCGAATCACGACTTACAACGACAATTTGTACATTACTAACTAAACAACTAAATGAATTTAAGATGGATGTCCTTGACAGGATTGGTAGTTTAGTTTGTAAAATTGATGCACTTGAAGAAAGAATGCAAAAAGTATGCGTTGCCGCGCATGATAATGCAGCGGTTGTACAGCCCTCGTCGATTTCAGCCACACCAGCAGCTCAGTTTTCAACAGTAGTACAACATTCTTGTGACCCAAGCTTATCAAATGTTGTTGGTGGAAAATCTCAGCCGAAAAATCAAATCGGCTCACGGCAAAATAAGAAGGGAGCCAGCAGTAAAGCTAACCCGCCCTCTCAATTAAACAAACCCTCCTCTTCATTGGCAGTAGCCTCCTGTACCTTACCATCTACTATGGACACCTTGAACAATAGTGTTATCAGGAGGGACACTGAACAAGATAACTGCAGTGAGTGGCAACAAGTTACGACGAGAAGGAGAAAACATGAACGAACAACATTGCCCGGGGTGCTTCGCGGCACGGCAGCGCCAGGAACTACTACTCTACGAGCTTCTGAGAGATGGAGGTACCTACATCTATACTATGTCCAGGAGGGTACAACAGTTGAACAGGTACGTGGCCATCTCCACTCTATTTGTGGAAACAATGACTGCACGGTGGAGGAACTTAAGTCTCGGGGTCGCTATTCTTCGTTTAAGCTGGGTGTTCCATCGAAGATTGCTGAAACTGTAATGTCACCAAATAATTGGGCTGAAGACATCTGTGTAAAACCATGGCGACAGAACTTTCGTGCCAAAGAACAAGAAGCGTAATTTTGTTTTCTATTACCAAAATGTCAGAGGCTTGCGTTCCAAAACGCATACTTTTAAGAACAATGTGACTCAGTGTGATTTTGATGTAATAGCTTTAACTGAAACTTTCTTGACTGGTTCCGTGTCGGATGGGGAATTCTTTACTTCGGAGTATGTAGTAGTGCGCAAAGACCGTAAAGGTGACACTGGTTGGGGAGGAGTGCTTTTGGCTGTGCGTAACTGCTATTCAATACAAGAAGTAACGAACGTAGACGCTATGACTTCTGATATGGAACTGATTTTTGTCATCATCAACTGTAAACACATTAAGTTCTTATGTTGTGTTGTCTATTTGCCTCCAAATTACACGTACGAACAATATCATAACGTTTTGACATGTATCGAGAATGCTATTATGACTTATTCTTCACTAAATGTGTTGATATTAGGTGATTTTAATTTAAACTCCTGTAGTGTAAATACTAGGATAAACTTTGAATCCTTTTGTAACTATTGCGGGCTTTAACAATATAACACAGTATATAACAACTATGGCGGAATGTTGGATCTGGTGTTGAGCGACTTTAACCGAGAGCAGATCATAGTGTGCGCGGGTGCTGAAGCGTTAGTACCTATTGATAAGTACCACCCTCCACTTGCTGTAACGGTCAAATTTAATTGCGGTTCGCTAGGCTTGTCATCGTCCTTTCCACCTCCTGTTCGGCGACCGGCTTCTGCGCCGAACTGGAATTGGCGTAAGGCAGATTTTCAAGGCCTGTACACAGCATTTCAAACCGTGGATTGGTCGGAACTGTTTGACACATCGGACATTGACGCTGCAGTATCATTATTTTATGATCGCATTTATAATTGCTTTAGCCAATACGTTCCAACAAAATCCGGTAACAAACGGCATAATAAATACGTATATCCCAAATGGTTTAATTCCGATATTATAAGCAATATACGTATGAAATATTACCATTTGAAACGGTACAAAGCTGAAGGCAAAGTCTTCAATAAGGAATTATTTAAATATTATAGATGGCACGTAAAGAATTTAATTGACATTGCATATAAGCAGCACTTATTTTTGACTCAGCAGAGTATAGTTGACGATCCGGCCAAATTCTGGGAGTTCGTAAAAGATAGGAAGAGTGATAGGCAGAGTATGAAGGTCTATAAGCTGGGTAGTGATGAAGTTGCCGGGCAAGCTGCGGCCGATGCTTTCGCGGATTATTTCAGTTCGGTTTACCAGAAAGATGTACCTGTTTTAAACCCAGACGAGGCGGTGCGAGCTGCAGGTAGTCAATGCAATGCTAATTGTGTTTCTATAAACTCAGTAGGCGCGGCTGACCTGAAGGTGGCAGTGAGACGGCTTGGAAAGAGATCATCGGAAGGTCCCGATGGTGTTCCTGTATTTTTAGCAAAAGACTGCATAGCGGTACTGGAACGACCTCTCTTGTATCTTTTCAACTTGATCCTATCCCATTCCAAGTATCCAGATATCTGGAAAGTTTCTAGAGTCATCCCGGTTCCCAAGCCTGTCAGTGGAAATAATGTATCGGATTTTAGACCGATTGCTATTCTATCAGTCTTTCCTAAACTATTTGAAATTATTTTATCTCAGCTACTAAATAAGCAAATGGAAAGTCTATTTCACGATAGTCAGCATGGTTTTAGAAGAGCTCGATCTACAACTACAAATCTTGTAGCACATCTTGACTATATTTATGCAGAGTTGGATGCTGGTAAACAGGTAGATACCGCCTACTTTGACTTCAAAAAAGCGTTTGACCTGGTCGACAATGACATTTTGTTGCGGAAGTTGGCAGAAATAGGCTTTGCCCCAAAACTACTTGATTTTTTTTCAAATTACCTGCGAAATCGACGTCAGTTTGTTAAAGTTGGTGGTTTTGAGTCTGGGGAATATTTTACAAGATCTGGTGTAAGTCAGGGCAGTACATTAGGACCACAGTTGTTCCTTATATTTATAAACGATCTGCCTAATAGCGTCATCCATTCTAAATGCTTGTTGTTTGCAGATGACTTAAAATAAAGCCTAGGTATAGGTGACCTGTCGGACTGTGACGCACTGCAAAGAGATATTGATGCAGTGACGGACTGGAGTTTAGCTAATCGTCTTCCATTTAATAATAATAAATGTAAAATTATTTCATTCACGCGTAAACGCCGTCCAAATAATGTAATGTATAATTTAACTGACGCACCCCTAGAGAGGGTAAGTGACATTCGTGACTTAGGATTAATGTTGGACTCTAAACTTGACTTTCACAACCATATAGCACTAGTAAGTAAAAGTGCCAATAAAATGCTTGGCTTTGTCTTACGTACGTCATATCAGTTTAATGGAGAGGGAGTTGCTATGATACTATACAACACTTACGTACGTAGCAAATTAGAATATGGTGCCATTGTATGGGATCCATATGAAGAGAAATATATTATCATGGTAGAACGAGTACAGCGTAAATTTGCACGTTGGCTTTATAAGAGGAAATACGGCTTTTATCCCTATCTCTATCCCTCCCTGTTTGTGTCTGGAATGGTGGGGTTGGATACACTTAAACTAAGGAGGGTTATGCAGCTAGTAATACACTATCTGGCAGTCATACGCAACAGGATCGATAGTCCAATGATCTTGAGTCAGGTGGGGCTATTAGCTCCCACGCGTCTATGTTGGGACACGGAGGGAACGGTGGCACCGCGACGACGTCCGCGACTTTTGAGGTGGCCCACCACGCGCACAAGGTACGCCGCGCATGCACCTACCACTCGTGCTTTGCGTCTCATTGGAGATTTGCTCGCTCACCACTCCGACATAGACATATTTGCTGACCGCTTTGAACAATTATGTAGCAAGGTACTAATTTGTATAAGTGCTAACATAAATGAGCCGATATGAATTAATTTTGACATACCTGTATTATGATAATTCTTGACATTCCAATGATTGACTTAATTTGTATTATTTGTATTATTATTCGTTATGCCATTATGTAGTTGTATTTTGGTATATAAGACAATTTTACATTTATAATGGACATTCTTTTTTATGTAATAGTATTAATAATATTAACTTGCTGGCGTTTTGGGCACACTGTAAGCCAGCAAGTAAATTGTTTAATAAATGAATAAATGAATCAAATGTGGACCATGTTTTTCTACCACTATACGAAAACTCATGTCTTTCCCCTGCGCTGTGAAAATTTTTCCAAGATAAAAAAGTAGCCTATGTAGTAGCTTAGTGGCTATTCCAGAAAAAAATCAATCTCTGTTCCAATTTTCATCCATATCTGTCCAGTCGTACTGGCGTGACTGAGCTACAAACTTCCATCTTACTAAACTTTTGAAAGTTGAAAAATAGGAAGTAGGATATTATAGTAGGAATAGTAGGATAGTGGGATTATTAGGAAGTAGGATAAGTAACCTTTACATCATAGATAAATATACAGGTATGTTCATTTAAATTTTAATAACTGTGTCGCCATGTTAGATATCGACTACTTATCTGGTTAGGTGTATATATTAATTTTCCATTCTACGAAAAGGAAATCATAAAATTACGTATTTAGAGCACTCAATAATAATTCTATCAGTTGTTTATTACTCTATTGTCTCTTTTTTATAATATGTTTATCTTTCCGTGTGGTATCCTCTTATATATCGTAAGGTTCGGGGCCTTTTATGATAAAGATTAAAGATGTTTAAAAGTTTATTGAATATAGGCCTTATTTTTTATATTAAAACTAACAATTATATAAAACACTATAAGGAATCAATTCGGCATGGAAATAAACAGCAACAACCCTTCCGGACCACTAGTACTAATACACAATACCATTGCTGGTTCAATTTGCATCTATCTATCCCACAACAACCGTATCATAAAATACGAATATGACACTCGGCTCCTGATTGTTTATTTTATCAGAAAATTAATTATTCCAATAAACACACACATAAACAAAAAACGGTTGTACCATCAAGTTAACTAAACTAATAAATAACTGCCGGAATCATCATTATTATTGTCTGATCAGACAGTAACAGTCACATCAGAAGGTACAAGTGGTCTGGAAGGGCAGCAACATGCAACCAACACTACGTCAAGGTCGATGCTGAATTTTGTATGGTCTCACAACCTCTGATGATGTTCCGTGTGGGGGAACACGTAGTCGTTGGTGAGGGTGGAAGCTGTCTCGCTTTACTAGCACCTGGGCGTATTTGCATATTTATAAAAATAAATAAATTTTAGACAACATCACATACATTATTCTGAACCCAAGTTAAGTAGCTAAAGCAGTTGTTATGGTATTCATAAACATCGACGATGGATGACATCAACATCGGAGCCAAGTTAGTTTATACACTGACCCAGCCGACAATCAAACCCGGCTCTTTGAAATAACGTTACCATGAAAACCGGTATACGATTCACATGACCACGGAAGTTGCTGTTTGTGCACGTGTATTTATTTAAAGGTATTGCTAGTAATCCACAGAGTGTTCTTTAGAAAGTGAGCTCAGGAGCTAAATGTGCTTATCTCCCTTTTACCAATAGACAATCAGACGCACTGCTGCCTACCACCCTTTCTTGGTTGCTATTCCTACCTGTCGCACCAAGTGCTTCTGACCATCTTTTATAATGAGCACAGCAAAGGACTGAAACTCCTATATATATATATATATATATACATATATATATCCTCCTCCCTGCGTCTGTTTTTCTGAGTATTTATAACCCGTTCGTTTTCAAATCGAAGGTAAATAGATACTTTCTGCCTATTTACCTTCAAGTTGGGTTAGCTTTAGTTGGGTTGGGTTGGGTTAGAGAAAAAAGAAAAACTATTCTAACTAAAAAAAAAATAGAAGAAAAAATAGAGCTAGAGAAAATTTTGCAAAACATTATATTAACTGGACTGAAGATGATTGGATTAGGGTTATTTAGTCAGATGAGACGAAAATCAACCCTAATCCAATCATTTTCAGTCCAGTTAATATATTGTTATGCAAAATTTTCTCTAGCCTCTTTTTCTATTTTTTCCTCAATTTTTTAGACATATATTAAATAGTGTAAAATAAGTATTTCATATTGAAAGCTCATATATTTGCTTTGTGTAATGCCCGACGAACAGTTCGCTTACTCACTGACGTGCCAGTATCGCGCTTTAAAAGCGCCGCCGCTTCGGAAGCTGGAGACTCCCCACTAGATCTTGAATAGTGAATAATTTTTCTTACGTCTCCATCTGATAATTCTTAGGGCGAGCACCAACATTAACCAATATAGGAAATTTACATTTGGCTCTAATTCTTTGTATTGCTGATTGACTTATCTTTAATTTTTGAGCAATGTATCTTGCCGATTTTCCATTTTTAAGCAACTGTTTAACAGATTCTTTAATATTTTTTGCAATCGGTTTCATCATTGTATCAAAAAGAAATGTATTAAGTTAAGCCGTTCACTGTGCTGTATCTAATTAGGCTGAGTAATACACAAAGCGAAATTGTTCATTTACAGTATAATCCCGACAAGTTTCAGCAAGTTTCAAAAAATTTATACTTGAGCGTAAAGACGTTTGTATATACGGTGCAAAAGTGAGTCAATCCATATCAGTTATATTAAAGTTTTAGAACTTAGATACTGGATATTAATTATATGTGTTAAGTAGCTAGTAAATTACAGTTTTAAATAATAATACATATGATTTGAAAACAAAAAAAATGCGATTATATTTAATATACCTAATATAAAATTTCATAATACTGACTCAGTTGTGCACCTCACTGTATATATTAAATTGACTGCTAGGAAAGTGTCCAATTGAAATATTTTAAGTTAGTAGAGTATGACACCCATTACTCTAGTCATCATCTGATCACGGCTCACGGATCAGTCGAAACGTTAGGATTAAATATAAGAAACCAAAATAACAGCGCTCTGCGTGACTTCAATTACTTCAAACAATAAGGAAAAAATAAACAAAATATATAAAAAGAAATATTAAATCTGACTTTGTAATCTCTTATAATGAATAACGAGAGAAAGACAATACTATGAGATTCCTACATTAAACAATTTGTATGTCACGGACTGAAGTTGTTATTGGTCAGTATCTACAGCAATTAAAAACTATATAGATATAAAGCATACTGTTATAAACTTCCGAGATAAGGAGATAATAAGGATGACTATAAAAGACTAAAATCACGTGTTACAATGTTAAAGTGTCACGTATTGACAAACTTATTACAAAATGGCAGCTTGGTTAGCGGGACTTCTCCTTGTTGCGGGTAATTGATTGAATGTACTTTTTATTATTTCAATGGATCTGTTACTTACGGACTTTCTGAAAATATTAATTAAGTATCAGTTAAAAGTGGTGTCTTCTATCGAAAACAAAACAATTTTACCCAATTAATAATACCCAGACAGTGTTGCTTTGCTTAACTTGTTATATTTGATCACTCTTGTGCAATAGAAACTGGGACTATGATGACATTCGGTTTTGACTTTGACACAATTCTGAAAGTGATTTTTGTGATTTACTTCATATCTTTTTGTTTCCGTCGGATTTGAATGCCCTATTTTTATTTTTTCTGTTACACCCCATAATATCTAGGCGATGCAGTCGCTAAGCATAAAGCTACGCTAGCACCATATATTGCAGCGGAGCGTATAACTAGAAAAAGAAAAAAAAAATTGTATCGTTGGATTTTTTTGCGAATTGCAAAATTCGGGCTCCGTCATAAGCTGGTCCCCAAACCTGTTGATTCGATTCCACAAAAAAAAATATTAAATCGGTTAAGAACTCGGGAAGTTATGGCGTAACAGATATTTCGCCATTGAAGCTGATCCATGGGAGCTTCGCTCACTTAGTTCGCTCCGCTCCAAAAAATTGTGATTTCTTATTCTTGAAACCGCGTGAATAGTTGGCAGCCAAATCATCACTGTTTATTATTAATCCTGCGAATCATTGCGTTATTGTTCATAACTTGGTTTGGTCTTAACATAGTTAAATCCAGATCGAACTGCGATATAATTTTTATATGTATTTTTTTTCACACAAAACTTGGAATTGCAGCGGTAGCCCAGGCATCGGGAACGAACCGTATCATCGGTGGATCTACCGCCAGTATCGATTCGTTTCCCTCCATCGTCCAAGTCGAGTTCAACCCTTCTGGATTCGCCTGGTTTCAACAGTGTGCCGGTAGCGTTCTTAACTCCGTCTATATTCTATCTGCTGCACACTGCTTTCATGGACCGTAAGTTACATACAAAGATGCCTTTTTTCCGCAAGGTTAGGCAGAGATCACAGATTTCCATTTTCCACAATCTGACATACATCTCTCGCTTCTTCAATTATCATCAGATCATACAAGCTCGTCGGTTAAGGGTATTTATGACCAGGCCTTTTTTCAGGGCTTTTATTTGGTCCCTAAAAAGTTCGCCACGGTCTGCCTTTACTAACTTGCATGCACATGTGCCTCATTTAGTTGTTTTGTCTATCTTCTTTCGTTCATCCGTAAGTTACTCAGTTTTTAATATATTTCTTGTATATACAACGACTTTTGGTTGATGTTTCTGATCCGTTATATTACTTATGGAAGTGCTGGTCTTACGAAAACTTAAAAATGATGCCGTGTCCTGACACAAATTTACATAGTAACCACAATTTTTATTTTTTTGGAGATGATTTTAATGTCATTGCGTCAGGCCTAAGTGTTATTATTCAGAATTATAATTTTACTAAATTTAAAATCACTGTTAACCACTTGACTATACAGAAGCTATCTATTAGAAGATAATGATTAATACGTCACTTCTTATCTTGGGAAAACCTGTTGAGCCAGGTTTGACAAAATGTCTAACAGCAAATATCAAGTTAGATACATGTAGGAAAAAAGGAATATCAATAATTCTATACAATATTTGTAATCCACTATACTAGCTCTACGAAGTGGAAACTGAAACTAAATATTTTTTTATTTTTTAACTTACTATGATGGCGCAGTGACCCAAAGTGGGTCTTGGCCTCCACTTATAAGATTTTTATTTTCGTTTCTCATATTTTTTTCTATTGTTGTTCTGGAGTAATTTGTTGACACATCCCATACATAATATTGCTATGGCTTTTGTATTTATATGGCTATAAGCATATAGTAGTGGTTCATACATTCATTAAAAATTCTTGTCCATAAGGTCGTCGTCACTGATGTATGATTTTTAAATCTTCTAGGAATTACGAACCTGCCTACCGTCGTATTCGCGCAGGATCTGCGACCCGTAACGATGGTGGTATCACCGCCTTAGTATCTGAAGCGATCAACCACCCTTCGTTTGGTCTGAATGATAATGATGGCGATATCTCCGTGGTGCGTCTTGAATCACCGCTTATTTTGAGCGCAACAGTGCAGCAGGCTCCTCTCATGGCTCCAGGATTCATCCTCCCTGCTGGATTCCCCGTCACATATGCCGGATGGGGAGTGACCTCGGTAATTGTTTTTTCGTTTTTATTATTTATGAATTTGCAAATTAATTGTACATTATATAGACCTTAATATCAGTGCGGTACTTATGAGTTCATTACTCTTCTCGAGTAAAACAAGAGTGCAAAAGTGCAAAAGTGCAAGAGGACATTAATGCAGTATTATCGATTACTATATGTTATTCAATATATTACAAAAATATATATATAAACACATTATTAATATTCCTGTCAACCCCTCGTGGTAAGGTAGAAGCCTGTGTTACGAGTAGGTCAACGTCTGCAGCACATCGGTGAGGAAGGAATTAGGTCTACTTGGATCAATAAAAGCGGGGCTAGCTTGTAAAATCTCAAAGGATGGGCTATAGCCACCTCAAGATCAATAAGTTTCTATTTTTTTATCACTAGTTTAAGTATCACTATATTGTTAACTAGATTCAACGATGACCTCTTAAAAGTTACAGAGTTTGATAATTATGTTTTAAAATTGAATATTAATAGTATTTTGTCATGTTCACTTGTAAGATTTGTTTATTAATAATTAAATACCAACAGGTTGCAACCAACGAAGTCCCAGCAGAGCTACAGGCCGTCACCACCACCGTGGTAGACCTTGAACTCTGCCGTCTCCGCTACGCTGCTTTGGGCAGCAGTCCACCTGTGACTGAAAACATGATCTGCGCTGGCAACTTCGGTGCAGGTGGCCAGGACGCTTGCCTCGGTGATGGTGGTGGCCCTCTCTACTTCAACACTGGCATTATGAACATTGTCGCTGGTGTCATCTCTTGGGGCAATGGTTGCGGAGAAGCTAATTATCCTGGCGTCAGCACCCAGGTGTCTTCATACGTCAACTGGATCATCGCAACTGCTGTCTAAATATTTTATCTGGCTTGTTTAAGATGGGTCTTCAGATAAAGGAAAATACGGCAATACGGCAAGAAGGAAAATACGTTATTGATAATAATGTTTATAATAAATACCATCAAATTATAATCAACGTCTTTGATTTGTTATGTCTAGTTTTTATATTTATTTTATATTAGTTATTAATGTAAATGAGTTGAAGTAAGACTTATTTTAGCTTATATTAGGTTAGTAGTAGTATATTAAAAGTGTTGGTGAGATAACTACGCAGAAAGTTAAGCGATCATCGGACATTATAACACCCATTCTTAGATACATCTCGAGTTTATGCTGATTAAAAACCTCTTCCATAATACCTTTATTAAAGAAAACCGTTCTGTGTACTTAAATACGCACGTAAGAAGTTATACTTGTTTATCGTTACTAAACAAAGTAATTATAATTGTATATAAATTATTGTTAACTAACATATATAATTTAAAATCACACACACACACATTCATAATTAGCGGCCAACTTCATCCTGCTGGTTCATTCTATGTCGCTTTTGCGGCCAACTTCAAAATGATAATTTTGTGTCACAAGTATGCGCGCGCATCTTAAAATTTCACTCTCATCATTTTTTCATAACGCGCCTAAAGAAGTATTACTTCAAAAATTTTCCCAAAATTTTCAAATTCTGTAGAGGCAGTCCGGTGCGTCCTAAAAAACTCACTTTTTTTAGAGAAAATATGTATAAACAGTAATTTAAAAAAATCATGCAGTGAATCAAGCAGGCTTTTGAAAAACCATATCAATGCCTAAGTATGGGCATACTAGATTTTCCGAACATGTTCTTAAAACACTTGATAAGAAATAAAAAAGAGTCACAGCGCTCTTCACCTACATGTCTAAAGTTTTTGAACGTGTCCATTATGCCATCTAGCTTTCGTAATTGCACTCACTCCGCTGGATCTTACAATGACAAACGTTGCAAAAAAAATCACTGAAAGAACTAGGTTCGTCGATTCCTAATCGCAGCACATCATATCGATAATGGGCGCTAGTGCAAAGAGACGCTGTAAGTTGGCGCCAGCGTAAATAGCAAATGTAATAGTCAAATCACCTTTTAATTATAAAAAAAGCTATAATTATATAAATGTAATTCTAAAATAGCCATAGTATTCATGTATGACTAATAAATATTCTTTAAACCTTCTTCAACCCAGTAATAGGCAGTCTTCTAACGAACCACTATCTGAAGCCTCTACGCGGATAAGGCGACTGAGGTGTTATGTTTTCCGGATCCTCCTGTATGGAGTAGAGGCTTGGACTTACAAATATACGTATTACGTATGCAGGCCTTTGAAATGTGGGTATACGGGTGAATAACAAAAATACAGTGGACTGACATAATATGAAACATTACTATAGAAACAACAAAAAACTGGATGGTCTGGGCATCATAAAATAGCGGAAAATACATAAATCAGAAAAGTCTAAGCAACACATACAAATTTCAACTTTACAATGTGTTTTCAAATTAAAGCCGAATTAGTATTTTCTTATATATATTATTTTTTAATAATCTTAATTAACAATAAGAACGAGTAAGTACGTAGTACAAAGTGAGGTGTCTAATTAATTAAACTAAAATTAAATGGTTGTACAAAAATTGCATAAATTAATACAGAGTGTGGTCTCCTCTGTTATGGAGAACTTGCTGGCATCGATTTTTCATAGAATCGATGAGACTGTTAATCTTATCCTGCGGCAATTGCTCCCAATGAAATTTTAGTAAGTCCATCAGTTGTTGGGTTGTTGTCACTCCATCCAAATCCTTTAAAGCACGTCTCTGGAGCATGTCCCATGCATGCTCGATGGGGTTGAGGTCTGGCTATTGTGCAGGCCAAGGCAATACCAGGATGTTTTCCCTTGCCAAGTACTCCCGTGTGTGCAAAGCTGTATGTGAACGCGCATTGACATACATCAACGTGAAATCGGAGCTAAGCGTTTGTGCGAATGGACGGACATAAGGCCTTAGAACATCCTCAACGTAATTTACAGCGTTATGTTACCATTCACAAAAACGAGCTCAGTTCGTCTGTTCTTCATAATACCCGCCCATACCATAACTGTTGAGCCGTTGTATAGATGCACTTCCTGAACGCACCTCAGTCTTTCAGTATTTCCAGGACGAAGGTACACTCTTATCCTTCTAGTATCAGGCTTGAACCCAAATCGAGACTCATCACAAAATAAAATTTTATCCCATTGTTCCCGGGTCCATGTAATGTGTTCCCTACACCATTCATTTTGATGAGCGCGATTCCCGTGACGTATCGGTGGGTACCTAATTGGCCGTCGTACTCGTAGGCCATACTCATGCAGTCAATTTCGCACAGTTTGGCAGCTAACAACAACACCACTTGAATTTTGTAGCCTTAAAGCCTTAAGTTCTCGGGCGGTTAACATCGGCTGGCGTCTTACAGTCAGTTGTATGTATCGATCTTGCCGTGTGGTTGTATACCTTTTCTCGACCTTGGTGCTGCTCAGCAGGATCTCCCGTGTTAGTGTTACGCTGATGAAGACGGCAAATAACGATTCCGTTGACACTATAATACCGAGATACCTGAGATTGACTTCTTCCCGCTTGCAACATCCCTACAGCTCTTTGCATTTCATCTGCGTTCAAATGAGGTCGCACCGTGACTTAAAAAATGTCTCAAAATCCAAATTTGTTCAAAACTTTTTCCAAATTATTGTTTAAATCATAAAATTGATACAGAATACTAAATTTTAATTAGCAAAGAAAACGCTATAAAATTCGAACAAATGCATTCGCTTTTGAATTTGTGAAAAAAAAACAAATGATACTCGATTTGTTTTACAACCAACCAGTATGTCCTCTAGATCAAAAAAGTTTACATAAGTATTACCTACTTGGTAAGAAGTGATATAATAATTTGAAATAATATGTGTTGCTTAGACTTTTTTGATGGGTTTATATTAAATTTATTAACTAAATTTATAATATCTCTTTGAAAAAAAAATAGAGGTAAAGATATCTCTGGTGCATGATTGAGCAACAAACTTCCATCTTCTGAATAGTTGAAAAGTAGGAAGTAGGATATGATAGTAAGAATAGTAGGACAGTTGGATTAGTAGGAAGTAGGATGAGCAACCTTTACATCGTAGATAAATATACATGTATGTTCATTTAAATTTAAATAACTGCGTCGCTATGTTAGATATCGACTACTTATCTGGTTAGGTGTATATACTAATTTTCCATTCTACGAAAAGGAAATCATAAAATTACGTTTTTAGAGCACTCAATAATAATTCTATCAGTTGTTTATTACTTTATCTACTCTGATACTATAATACAAAGATTCTTAAACTGAAAACAAAATGGACCAAGGAGGTTGAACCTCTACTTTAAAAAGGTTTCAATGTACGAGTCCGCGACGACGCAACACGCATGCGCAATCGATGTTTGCACCTTGGCGCCAACATTTGACATTTAAAAATCTTTTCAATATTTAAACAAAGTTTGGTTTTGTTTGTAAAATACATAAGTTTTTGTGTAAAAACATGTCTGAAAGCGGGGATAGTGGTGATTGTACACCACCAGACATTCTGGAAGCTGCGTCAAATATGACCATGAACCTGTTGCCGGCGAAATCTAGGAGCAACTATAATAAATGTTACCACGAATTCATGGAATGGAAAATGAATAAAAATGCTACATCATTTTCTGAAAATGTGTTGTTAGCGTACTTTCAAGAGTTATCTGAAAAATATAAAGTGTCAAGTATGTGGGTTAAATACTCCATGATTAAAAGTACACTCAATATTTACAACGAAGTTGACATAACTAAATATAGCAAGCTGATTGCATTTTTGAAACGAAACACACAAGGATATAAAGAAAAATCCAAAACTTTTACAGCAGAGCAGATAAATAAGTTCTTAAATGAAGCCCCAGACACATTATATCTCTTCACAAAGGTATTTTAGTTGTTTATCAGTTAACCATGTACATTTTTTTTTATAATGAGTTAATTTACCGTAATATATATATATATATATATATATATGATAACTTGCAGGTGGATGTCGTGTACACCGACTTCTCCAGGGCCTTTGATAAAGTAAATCATGATTTACTCATTAGAAAGCTTACGAGAGCCGGTGTTCACGGCAATCTTCTGAGATGGATCACATCTTACATTACCAACAGAAGTCAAGCGGTTTGCTTAAAGGGATATTGCTCACAGTTTCTACCGGTGCCTTCAGGTGTGCCTCAAGGCTCGCATATTTCTCCATTGTTGTTTTCATTATACATTAATGATATCGGTGATTGTCTTGAAAATAGTAGCAATCTCCTTTATGCAGATGACTCCAAATTCTTCAAAGTCATTAAAACGACAGATAATTGCGATAAATTACAAAAAGATTTAATGGCCTTACATAAATACTGCGAATCAAATCAACTGTTTCTTAACATTGATAAATGTAATATCATAACATATACAAGAAAAATTAACTTCATTAATTACAATTACAAATTAAAGGATAAGCCCATCAACAGAGTCCAAAGCATCAGGGACCTGGGATTAATAATGGACTCAAAGTTATCTTTTAATCCACACATAGACCATATATTAAGTTCCGCATTTCGTCGATTGGGATTTATCCTCCGTATCAGTAAGCCATTTATTAAAATAAGTACTCTTAAAATATTGTATTTTGCATTCGTCCGATCCATCTTAGATTTTTGTAGTACTACATGGAATCCTCATTATCAGATACATATCAATAGGATAGAAAAAGTACAGAAGAGATTTATTAAAACACTTAATTATAGATTCAACAACACAATTGAATCATATGACATTTCTTTAAAAAAATATTTGACATATTGTTCTTATATAAAATGCTCAATAATTTAATAGATTCGTCTACGCTTCTAGGTAAGATAGGTTTCATAGCAGGTATGCGCCTTCCCTTACGGTCCTCTCGCAAACGACCACTTTTTGTTCCTCCAAAACTTACAAAATTATATACACGTAATTGCTTCATTTATCGTTCCACTAACATGTACAATAACGAATTCACTGATGTAGACCTTTTTAACACCACATTAAGAAATTTTAAAAAAACTTTAATATTGAAATTTATAAATGGCACTTGACACTCAAAAATTAAGCCTAAATTGTACAGATTTGGATTTATTGTAGCTTTTTTTTGTAGTTTGTTTGTTAATTTATAAGCGTGAGTTTCGCGTCTTATTGTTGTAGAAGGTTTCATAGTTGCTGGCGCTGTAGGTCTTTAGATATATATATATATATGTTTGTAAAGAGCTACGTTATAATGTATGACTGTTTGCTGCCACGAATAAAGGAAAATATATATATATATACACTCGGCGTCAAAAAAATCGCACCTCTAAGAAAATCACGTTCAAATGGCATTAACTCTGGATATGCACATGCAGTCGTATTAATTATAATTTTATTTAAAAGGTTACTTAATTAACTTAATAAAAAAACATTATTTTTCATTATCAAATAAAACCTAAAGCAACAAATAAAGGGTCACAAAAATTCTAAGGAAATTTTGCTGCTCGGGAGAGTCGCGAGTTGCGCTAACTTTGTGGGTATAAAGAGGTCAACACGGGTTCAATGTGGGTCATTCGCTATTAAACCGTTGAAGGGGACACACGCACTGATTTTACTGAAGAAAGAACATCTGGAAAATGGACACTACAGCTGATGAGGCCGCTCAAGTGGTTGCACTACTGCAAGCAGGGGTGCGGCAGTGTGATGTCGCCCGGCAACTGAATCTGAGCCGTTTTTCGGTTCGTAGAGTCTACCAGCGCTTTTTAGAGACCGGTGGCTATATCCGGCGACATGGGTCCGGTAGACGTCGCTGCACTTCGGAAAGAGACGACCGGTTCGTTGTGTCGTACTCTTTGAGAAATCGCTTCTCAAACGCTGTTCAGCTGCAACAGGAGCTCCAGGCAGTTCGCAGACGCACCGTGAGTGTATCCACGGTTAGAAGAAGACTGAAGGAGAAGAACATAGCAGCCCGCAGAGCTGCTACAGGTCCAAAATTGACTGCAGCGCACCGACGAGCCCGCTTGCAGTTTGCTCGCGACCACGTCGATTGGACCATTGAGCAGTGGGGAGCTGTTCTCTTCTCAGACGAGACACGAGTGTGTCTTTTCTGCAACGACCGACGAAGAAGAGTATACCGGAGGCAGGGTGAACGTTTCGCTCAAGCCTGCATCCAGGAGACGGTGGAATATGGAGGCGGATCCTGCATGTTCTGGGGCGGTATGTCGGCTGCCGGCAAAACCGACCTGGTCTGCGTCTCCCGGACCGGAGGTGCTCGCGGACAAGGGTCGCTGACTGCGCGCCGCTATATCACAGAGATCCTGGATGTGCATGTGGTCCCTTTTGCCGAATCTTTTGGCGAGGGGTTCACATTAATGCACGACAACGCTCGCGCACACACTGCAGCCATCGTGAACGACTTCCTGCGGAGGTCCCAAATTCCTGTGATGCAGTGGCCAGCGAGAAGTCCTGATCTGAATCCGATAGAGCACCTCTGGGACCATCTTAAACGTAAGGTTCGATCTCGGGATCCGGCTCCTTCGACTCTAGAGGAACTCCAAACCGCGGTGATTGAAGAATGGGGTCTTATCCCTCAAGAAGAGCTCCTGAAGTTGGTGAGGTCTATGAGGGACCGTATGGAAGCCGTCATCAGGGCAAGGGGGGGTAACACTAGATTTTGAGTTAATTTTAAGACACTTTTTGTACATTTTTTTTGTAAATTATCGATTATTAATTAGGACTTAATTAAGATTTTTTATTATTTTTCAAATTTTTATGCTTTTTGTATAATTTTAATTAAAAAAAAGATTGCACTTAATTGTTGTTTGATGCTCCTTTTTGTTACCTTTCTAATGATACCTAACACTATCCTCTATATAAGGTTTAGGAATTTTTGAATAAGATTTTTATAAGGTGCGATTTTTTTGACGCCGAGTTTATATATATATATATGAACTGTTACAGATTGCACTAATTTTTGTTATACAACATACAATTCAAAGATGTTGAAGTCTTCGAAACTACACTATTGATCAAAATAAGTAAAACTAAAACCAAGACGGACCGCTCTTTTACCGAAACTGGGAAGTATTATGAACAATGCAAAAAATACACGGAGCTACGACCAACTGAGTGCAGCAATCCCAGTTTTTTTCTAAACTATATTGCCGGAAAATGCACGACGCAGAGAGTTGGCATTAACAAATTTGGAGCTTTAGGCAAAGTTATTGCCAGCTATCTTCAACTTACCGACCCCGAATTGTACACAGGACACTGCTTTAGCCGAACATCTGCGACCTTGTTAGTTGACGCTGGTGGAGATATAACGGCACTAAAGCGACACGGTGGCTGGCATTCAACGACAGTTGCAGAAGGCTATTTAGATGATTCAATGACTAACAAGATCGCTGTATCCAATTCAATACTTAACAGTATTGAAAATAACAGAAATGAGGTCAACATTAACATACCCTCTCTGAGTACCTCCAATAACGCTTCCTGTCCGGTTCAAATTCAGTTTCATAATTGTAATGTTCAGAACATCAATAATTATTACAAGTAAAAATAAATTTGTTGTTATATTCAGCGTTTTATTTGCAATATTGTTTTACGTATTATAGTATGAGCGTAGATAAAGTAGTGTATGACACTGTACATAACTTGGTCTTATAACACTCGTGTGATACTATAAAAAAACTCGCCTACGGCTCGTTTTTTTAAAATACACTCATGTCATAAGAACCCTTATTATGCAACAGTATCATAAACTACTATTATTGTCTCTTTTTTATTATGATATGTTTATCTTTCCGTGTGGTATTTTCTTGAACATCGTAAGGTTCAGGACCTTTTATGATAAAGAATGAAGATGATTAAGGAAGTATTGGAAGCTAGTAGAGTATGACGCCCATTACATTAGTCATCCTGTGACCACGGCTCACGGATCAGTCGAAACGTCAGGATTAAATATAAGAAACCAAAATACAATGCGATCTGCGCGATTTCAATGACTTCTAGATACTTCAAACAATAAGGAAAAACTAAACAAAATATTGAAAAAAAAATAAACCTAACCTCGTAACCTCGTAAGTCATCACGAGACAAAGAGATAGCCAATCTTCAAAAAGGTAGTTTCCTACATTAACGAATTTGTATGTCACGCACTGAAGTTATTATTGGTCAGTATCTACAGAAATTTATAACTATATAGATATAAAGCATACTGTTATAAGCTTCCGAGATAATGAGATAATAAGGATGACTATAAATGACTTAAATCGTGCCTTCAAATGCATTAAGTGTCACGTCTTGACAAACTTATTACAAAATGGCAGCTTGGTTAGCGGGACTTCTCCTTGTTGCGGGTAATTGATTGAATTTACTTTTAATTATTTCTGTGGTTCTGTTACTTACGGACTTTCTGAAAAAATTTAATTAAGTATCAGTTAAAAGTGGTGTCTTCTATCGAAGACAAAACAATTTTACCCAATTGATACCCAGACAGTGTTTATAAGAAAAGCCGGTTAGTATTTAGCTAAAGGTTGCTTTGCTTAACTTGTAATATTTTATCACTCTTGTGCAATAGAAACTGGGACTATGATGACATTCGGTTTTGACTTTGACACAATTCTGTAAGTGATTTTTATGATTTACTTCATATCTTTTTGCTCCCGTCGGATTTTAATGCCCTATTTTTAATTTTTCTGTTACACCACATAATATCTAGGCGATGCAGTCGCTAAGCATAAAGCTACGCTAGCACCAGAATAGGAGCGGAGAGTATACCTAAAAAAAAAAAAAAAATTTTTCGTTGGATTTTTTTGCGAATTTCAAAATTCGGGCTCCGTCATAACCTTGTCCCAAACCTGATGATTCGATTCCACAAAAAACTTTTAAAATCGGTTAAGAACTCGGGAAGTTATGGCGTAACAGACATTTCGCCATTGAAGCTGATCCATGGGAGCTTCGCTCACTTCGTTCGCTCCGCTCCAAAAAATTGTGATTTCTTATTCTTGAAACCGCGTGAATAGTTGGCAGCCAAATCATCAGTGTTTATTATTAATCCTGCGAATCATTGCGTTATTGTTCATAACTTGGTTTGGTCTTAACTTAGTTAAATCCAGATCGGACTGCAATATAATTTTTATATGTATTTTTTCACACAAAACTCGGAATTGCAGCAGTAGCCCAGGCATCGGGAACAAACCGTATCATCGGTGGATCTACCGCCAGTATCTATTCGTTTCCCTCCATCGTCCAAGTCGAGTTCAACCCTTCTGGATTCGCCTGGTTTCAACAGTGTGCCGGTAGCGTTCTTAACTCCGTCTATATCCTATCTGCTGCACACTGCTTTCATGGACCGTAAGTTACATACAAAGACGCCTTTTTTCCGCAAGGTTAGGCAGAGATCACAGATTTCCATTTTCCACAATCTGACATACATCTCTCGCTTCTTCAATTATCATGAGATCATACAAGCTCGTCGGTTAAGGGTATTTATGACCAGGCCTTTTTTCAGGGCTTCTATTTGGTCCCTAAAAAGTTCGCCACGGTCTGCCTTTACTAACTTGCATGCACATGTGCCTCATTTAGTTGTTTTGTCTATCTTCTTTCGTTCATCCGTAAGTTACTTAGTTTTTAATATATTTCTTGTATATGCAACGACTTTTGGTTGATGTTTCTGATCACTTATATTACTTATGGAAGTGCTGGTCTTACGAAAACTTAAAAACGATGCCGTGTCCTGACACAAATTTACATAGTAACCACAATTTTTATTTTTTTGGAGATGATTTTAATGTCATTGCGTCAGGCCTAAGTGTTATTATTCAGAATTATAATTTTACTAAATTTAAAATCACTGGTAACCACTTAACTATACAGAAGCTGTCTATTAGAAGATAATGATTAATACCTCACTTCTTATCGTGGGAAAACGTGTTTAGGCGGGTTAAGGTTTGACAAAATGTCTAACAGCAAATATCAAGTTAGATACATGTAAGAAAGAAGAAAATATCAATAACTCTATTCAATATTTGGTATCCACTGTACTAGCTCTACAAAGTGGAAACTGAAGCTTATTTATTTTTTATTTTTTAACTTACTATGATGGCGCAGTGACCTAAAGTGGATCTTAGCCTCCGATAATAAGATTTTTATTTTCGTTTCTCATATTTTTTTCTATTGTTGTTCTGGAGTAATTTGTCGACACATCCCATACATAAAAATTGCTATGGTTTTTGTATATATATGGCTATAAGCATATAGTAATGGTTCATTCATTCCTTAAAAATTCTTGTACATAAGGTCGTCGTCACTGATGTATGATTTTTAAATCTTCTAGGAATTACGCACCTGCCCAACGTCGTATTCGCGCAGGATCTGCGACCCGTAACGATGGTGGTATCACCGCCTTAGTATCTGAAGCGATCAACCACCCTTCGTTTGGTCTGAATGATAATGATGGCGATATCTCCGTGGTGCGTCTTGAATCACCGCTTATTTTGAGCGCAACAGTGCAGCAGGCTCCTCTCATGGCTCCAGGATTCATCCTCCCTGCTGGATTCCCCGTCACATATGCCGGATGGGGAGTGACCTCGGTAATTGTTTTTTCGTTTTTATTATTTATGAATTTGCAAATTAATTGTACATTATATAGACATTAATGCAGTATTATCGATTACTATATGTTATTCAATATATTACAAAAATATATATAAACACATTATTAATATTCCTGTCAACCCCTCGTGGTAAGGTAGAAGCCTGTGTTACGAGTAGGTCAACGTCTGCAGCACATCGGTGAGGAACGAATTAGGTCTACTTGGGTCAATAAAAGCGGGGCTAGCTTGTAAAATCTCAAAGGATGGGCTATAGCCACCTCAAGATCAATAAGTTTCTATTTTTTTATCACTAGTTTAAGTATCACTATATTGTTAACTAGATTCAACGATGACCTCTTGAAAGTTACAGAGTTTGGTAATTATGTTTTAAAATTGATTATTAATAGTATTTTGTCATGTTCACTTGTAAAATTTGTCAATTAATCATTAAATACCAACAGGTTGCAACCAACGAAGTCCCAGCAGAGCTACAGGCCGTCACCACCACCGTGGTAGACCGTGAACTCTGCCGTCTCCGTTACGCTGCTTTGAGCAGCAGTCCACCCGTGACTAAACACATGATCTGCGCTGGCAACTTCGGTGCAGGTGGCAAGGACGCTTGCCTCGGTGATGGTGGTGGCCCTCTCTACTTCAACACTGGCATTATCAAAATTGTCGCTGGTGTCATCTCTTGGGGCAATGGTTGCGGAGAAGCTAATTATCCTGGCGTCAGCACCCAGGTGTCTTCATACGTCAACTGGATCATCGCAACTGCTGTCTAAATATTTTATCTGGCTTGTTTAAGATGGGTCTTCAGACAAAGGAAAATACGGCAATACGGCAAGAAGGAAAATACGTTATTGATAATAATGTTTATAATAAATACCATCAAATTATAATCAACGTCTTTGATTTGTTATGTCTAGTTTTTATATTTTGTTTTATATTAGTTATTAATGTAAATGACTTGAAGTAAGACTTATTTTAGCTTTTATTAGGTTAAGATATAAAATACGTGTGTAAAAAACAACTACGCCTCCGAGCCCTCAGATGGGATTCGAACCCACGACCTTTCGCAATCCGGGCGACTGCTCTGACCGCTGAGCTACCGAGGAGCTGGCAAACGTGTCGAATTTTACAAACGTATTTCAACTTCTACTTTGAGCTAGTATCGTTCCACCAATGTTAAACGCTGACTACCTTCAACATCGTAAGTAATTTTTACAAATATTAAACAATCGATTAAGATGGAACCAGCTATAATTATGTTTTTAATTTATTTTTTTGCATTCAAAATGCAATATTCTATAAGATATAAAATACGTGTGTAAAAAACAACTTCGCCTCCGAGCCCTCAGATGGGATTCGAACCCACGACCTTTCGCAATCCGGGCGATTGCTCTGACCGCTGAGCTACCGAGACGCTGGCAAACGTGTCGAATTTTACAAACGTATTTCAACTTCTACTATGAGCTAGTATCGTTCCACCAATGTTAAACGCTTAAAATTCTTTGCATTCACAATGCAATATTCTTATAGACTTTTGCATTGTGAATGCAAAAATTTAATTAAAAACTTCAAAACATTATATTAGGTTAGTAGTAGTATATTACAAGTTATGGTGAGATAACCATGCCGAACGTTAAGCGATCTTCGAACATTATAACACCCATTCTTAGATACATCTTGGACAAAACTATCGAGCATGGAGTTTATCCTGATTAAAAACCTCTTCCATAATACCTTTATTAAAGAAAACTGTTCTGTGTACTTATGTACGCACGTAAGAAGTTATACTTGCTTATCGTTGCTAAACAAAGATAACTAATATTATAATTTTAAATAAATTATTATTAACTAACATATATAATTTAAAATCACACACACACATTCATAATTAGCGGCCAACTTCATCCTGCTGGTTCATTCTATGTCGCTTTTGCGGCTAACTTCAAAATGATA
Source organism: Calamotropha paludella (assembly GCA_927399485.1). Classification (NCBI taxonomy): domain Eukaryota; kingdom Metazoa; phylum Arthropoda; class Insecta; order Lepidoptera; family Crambidae; genus Calamotropha; species Calamotropha paludella. The sequence continues at coordinate 4,434,269 of OV656823.1, read as the reverse complement.
ATTTTGTGTCACAAGTATGCGCGCGCATCTTAAAATTTCACTCTCATCATTTTTTCATAACGCGCCTAAAGAAGTATTACTTCAAAAATTTTTCCAAAATTTTCAAATTCTGTAGAGGCAGTCCGGTGCGTCCTAAAAAACTCACCTTTTTTAGAGAAAATATGTATAAACAGTAATTTAAAAAAATCATGCAGTGAATCAAGCAGGCTTTTGAAAAACCATATCAATGCCTAAGTATGGGCATACTAGATTTTCCGAACATGTTCTTAAAACACTTGATAAGAAATAAAAAAGAGTCACAGCGCTCTTCACCTACATGTCTAAAGTATTTGAACGTGTCCATTATGCCATCTAGCTTTCGTAATTGCACTCACTCCGCTGGATCTTACAATGTCATATGTAGCAAAAAAAATTACTGAAAGAACTAGGTTCGTCGATTCCTAATCGCAGCACATCATATCGATAATGGGCGCTAGTGCAAAGAGACGCTAGCTAGCTGTTAGTTGGCGCCAGCGTAAATAGCAAATGTAATAGTCAAATCACCTTTTAATTATAAAAAAACTATAATTATATAAATGTAATTCTAAAATAGGCATAGTATTCATGTATGACTAATAAATATTCTTTACTGTAAAGTAATAAATCAACCCAATAATAGGCAGTCCCACTATCTGAAGCATCTACGCGGATAAGGCAACTGAGGTGTTATGTTTTCTGGATCCTCCTGTATGAAGTAGAGTCTTGGACTAACAAATATACGTATTACGTATGCAGGCCTTTGAAATGTGGGTATACGGGTGAATAACAAAAATACAGTGGACGGACATAATATGAAACATTACTATAGAAACAACAAAAAACTGGATGGTCTGGGCATCATAAAATAGCGGAAAATACATAAATCAGAAAAGTCTAAGCAACACATACAAATTTCAATTTTACAATGTGTTTTCACATTAAAGCCGAATTAGTATTTTCTTATATATATTATTTTTTAATAATCTTAATTAACAATAAGAACGAGTAAGTACGTAGTACAAAGTGAGGTGTCTAATTAATTAAACTAAAATTAAATGGTTGTACAAAAATTGCATAAATTAATACAGAGTGTGGCCTCCTCTGTTATGGAAAACTTGCTGGCATCGATTTTTCATAGAATCGATGAGACTGTTAATCTTATCCTGCGGCAATTGCTCCCAATGAAATTTTAGTAAGTCCATCAGTTGTTGGGTTGTTGTCACTCCATCCAAATCCTTTAAAACACGTTTCTGGAGCATGTCCCATGCATGCTCGATGGGGTTGAGGTCTGGCTATTGTGTAGGCCAAGGCAATACCAAGATGATTTCCCTTGCCAAGTACTCCCGTGTGTGCAAAGCTGTATTTGAACGCGCATTGTCATGCATCAACGTGAAATCGGAGCTAAGCGTTTGTGCGAATGGACGCACATAAGGCCTTAGAACATCCTCAACATAATTTACAGCGTTCATGTTACCATTTACAAAAACGAGCTCAGTTCGTCTGTTCTTCATAATACCCGCCCATACCATAACTGTTGAGCCGTTGTATGGATGCACTTCCTGAACGCACCTCAGTCTTTCAGTATTTCCAGGACGAAGGTACACTCTTATCCCTCTAGTATCAGGCTTGAACCCAAATCGAGACTCATCCCAAAATAAAATTTTATCCCATTGTTCCCGGGTCCATGTAATGTGTTCCCTACACCATTCATTTCGATGAGCGCGATTCCCGTGACGTATCGGTGGGCACCTAATTGGCCGTCGTGCTCGTAGGTCATACTCATGCAGTCAATTTCGCACAGTTTGGCAGCTAACAACAACACCACTTGAATTTTGTAGCCTTAAAGCCATAAGTTCTCGGGCGGTTAACATCGGCTGGCGTCTTACAGTCAGTTGTATGTATCGATCTTGCCGTGTGGTTGTATACCTTTTCTCGACCTTGGTGCTGCTCAGCAGGATCTCCCGTGTTAGTGTAACGCTGATGAAGACGGCAAATAACGATTCCGTTGACACCATAATACCGAGATACCTGAGATTGACTTCTTCCCGCTTGCAACATCCCTACAGCTCTTTGCATTTCATCTGCGTTCAAATGAGGTCGCACCGTGACTTAAAAAATGTCTCATAATCCAAATTTGTTCAAAACTTTTTTCAAATTATTGTTTAAATCATAAAATTGATACAGAATACTAAATTTTAATTAGCAAAGAAAACGCTATAAAATTCGAACCAATGCATTCGCTTTTGAATTTGTGAAAAAAAGAAAAACAAATGATACTCGATTTGTTTAACAACCAACCAGTATGTCCTCTAGATCAAAAAAGTTTACATAAGTATTACCTACTTGGTAAGAAGTGATATAATAATTTGAAATAATATGTGTTGCTTAGACTTTTTTGATGGGTTTATATTAAATTTATTAACTAAATTTATAATATCTATTTGAAAAAAAAAAAAGAGGTAAAGATATCTCTGGTGCATGATTGAGCAACAAACTTCCATCTTCTGAATAGTTGAAAAGTAGGAAGTAGGATATGATAGTAAGAATAGTAGAACAGTGGGATTAGTAGGAAGTAGGATGAGCAACCTTTACATCATAGATAAATATACGTGTAAGTTAATTTAAATTTAAATAACTGCGTCGCTATGTTAGATATCGACTACTTATCTGGTTAGGTGAATATATTAATTTTCCATTCTACGAAAAGGAAATCATAAAATTACGTATTTTGAGCACCTAATAATAACTCTATCAGTTGTTTATTATTCTATTATCTATTTATAACTATATAGATATAAAGCATACTGTTATAAGCTTCCGAGATAATGAGATAATAAGGATGACTATAAAAGACTTAAATCGTGCCTTCAAATGCATTAAGTGTCACGTCTTGACAAACTTATTACAAAATGGCAGCTTGGTTAGCGGGTCTTCTCCTTGTTGCGGGTAATTGATTGAATTTACTTTTAATTATTTCTGTGGTTCTGTTACTTACGGACTTTCTGAAAAAATTAATTAAGTATCAGTTAAAAGTGGTGTCTTCTATCGAAGACAAAACAATTTTACCCAATTGATACCCAGACAGTGTTTATAAGAAAAGCCGGTTAGTATTTAGCTAAAGGTTGCTTTGCTTAACTTGTAATATTTTATCACTCTTGTGCAATAGAAACTGGGACTATGATGACATTCGGTTTTGACTTTGACACAATTCTGTAAGTGATTTTTGTGATTTACTTCATATCTTTTTGTTTCCGTCGGATTTGAATGCCCTATTTTTATTTTTTCTGTTACACCCCATAATATCTAGGCGATGCAGTCGCTAAGTATAAAGCTACGCTAGCACCATATATTGGAGCGCAGCGTATACCTAGAAAAAGAAAAAAAAGAATTGTCTCGTGGGATTTTTTTGCGAATTTCAAAATTCGGGCTCCGTCATAAGCTGGTCCCCAAACCTGTTGATTCGATTCCACAAAAAAAATATTAAAATCGGTTAAGAACTCGGGAAGTTATGGCGTAACAGACATTTCGCCATTGAAGCTGATCCATGGGAGCTTCGCTCACTTAGTTCGCTCCGCTCCAAAAAATTGTGATTTCTTATTCTTGAAACCGCGTGAATAGTTGGCAGCCAAATCATCAGTGTTTATTATTAATCCTGCGAATCATTGCGTTATTGTTCATAACTTGGTTTGGTCTTAACTTAGTTAAATCCAGATCGAACTGCGATATAATTTTTATATGTATTTTTTTTCACACAAAACTCGGAATTGCAGCAGTAGCCCAGGCATCGGGAACGAACCGTATCATCGGTGGATCTACCGCCAGTATCTATTCGTTTCCCTCCATCGTCCAAGTCGAGTTCAACCCTTCTGGATTCGCCTGGTTTCAACAGTGTGCCGGTAGCGTTCTTAACTCCGTCTATATCCTATCTGCTGCACACTGCTTTCATGGACCGTAAGTTACATACAAAGACGCCTTTTTTCCGCAAGGTTAGGCAGAGATCACAGATTTCCATTTTCCACAATCTGACATACATCTCTCGCTTCTTCAATTATCATCAGATCATACAAGCTCGTCGGTTAAGGGTATTTATGACCAGGCCTTTTTTCAGGGCTTTTATTTGGTCCCTAAAAAGTTCGCCACGGTCTGCCTTTACTAACTTGCATGCACATGTGCCTCATTTAGTTGTTTTGTCTATCTTCTTTCGTTCATCCGTAAGTTACTTAGTTTTTAATATATTGCTTGTATATACAACGACTTTTGGTTGATGTTTCTGATCACTTATATTACTTATGGAAGTGCTGGTCTTACGAAAACTTAAAAACGATGCCGTGTCCTGACACAAATTTACATAGTAACCACAATTTTTATTTTTTTGGAGATGATTTTAATGTCATTGCGTCAGGCCTAAGTGTTATTATTCAGAATTATAATTTTACTAAATTTAAAATCACTGGTAACCACTTAACTATACAGAAGCTGTCTATTAGAAGATAATAATTAATACCTCACTTCTTATCGTGGGAAAACGTGTTTAGGCGGGTTAAGGTTTGACAAAATGTCTAACAGCAAATATCAAGTTAGATACATGTAAGAAAGAAGAAAATATCAATAACTCTATTCAATATTTGTTATCCACTGTACTAGCTCTACGAAGTGGAAACTGAAGCTTATTTATTTTTTATTTTTTAAATTACTATGATGGCGCAGTGACCTAAAGTGGATCTTGGCCTCCGATAATAAGATTTTTATTTTCGTTTCTCATATTTTTTTCTATTGTTGTTCTGGAGTAATTTGTCGACACATCCCATACATAAAAATTGCTATGGCTTTTGTATATATATGGCTATAAGCATATAGTAATGGTTCATTCATTCCTTAAAAATTCTTGTACATAAGGTCGTCGTCACTGATGTATGATTTTTAAATCTTCTAGGAATTACGCACCTGCCCAACGTCGTATTCGCGCAGGATCTGCGACCCGTAACGATGGTGGTATCACCGCCTTAGTATCTGAAGCGATCAACCACCCTTCGTTTGGTCTGAATGATAATGATGGCGATATCTCCGTGGTGCGTCTTGAATCACCGCTTATTTTGAGCGCAACAGTGCAGCAGGCTCCTCTCATGGCTCCAGGATTCATCCTCCCTGCTGGATTCCCCGTCACATATGCCGGATGGGGAGTGACCTCGGTAATTGTTTTTTCGTTTTTATTATTTATGAATTTGCAAATTAATTGTACATTATATAGACATTAATGCAGTATTATCGATTACTATATGTTATTCAATATATTACAAAAATATATATAAACACATTATTAATATTCCTGTCAACCCCTCGTGGTAAGGTAGAAGCCTGTGTTACGAGTAGGTCAACGTCTGCAGCACATCGGTGAGGAACGAATTAGGTCTACTTGGGTCAATAAAAGCGGGGCTAGCTTGTAAAATCTCAAAGGATGGGCTATAGCCACCTCAAGATCAATAAGTTTCTATTTTTTTATCACTAGTTTAAGTATCACTATATTGTTAACTAGATTCAACGATGACCTCTTGAAAGTTACAGAGTTTGGTAATTATGTTTTAAAATTGATTATTAATAGTATTTTGTCATGTTCACTTGTAAAATTTGTCAATTAATCATTAAATACCAACAGGTTGCAACCAACGAAGTCCCAGCAGAGCTACAGGCCGTCACCACCACCGTGGTAGACCGTGAACTCTGCCGTCTCCGTTACGCTGCTTTGAGCAGCAGTCCACCCGTGACTAAACACATGATCTGCGCTGGCAACTTCGGTGCAGGTGGCAAGGACGCTTGCCTCGGTGATGGTGGTGGCCCTCTCTACTTCAACACTGGCATTATCAAAATTGTCGCTGGTGTCATCTCTTGGGGCAATGGTTGCGGAGAAGCTAATTATCCTGGCGTCAGCACCCAGGTGTCTTCATACGTCAACTGGATCATCGCAACTGCTGTCTAAATATTTTATCTGGCTTGTTTAAGATGGGTCTTCAGATAAAGGAAAATACGGCAATACGGCAAGAAGGAAAATACGTTATTGATAATAATGTTTATAATAAATACCATCAAATTATAATCAACGTCTTTGATTTGTTATGTCTAGTTTTTATATTTATTTTATATTAGTTATTAATGTAAATGAGTTGAAGTAAGACTTATTTTAGCTTATATTAGGTTAGTAGTAGTATATTAAAAGTGTTGGTGAGATAACTACGCAGAAAGTTAAGCGATCATCGGACATTATATCACCCATTCTTAAATACATCTCGGACAAAACCATCGAGCATGGAGTTTATCCTGATTAAAAACCTCTTCCATAATACCTTTATTAAAGAAAACTGTTCTGTGTACTTATGTACGCACGTAAGAAGTTATACTTGCTTATCGTTGCTAAACAAAGATAACTAATATTATAATTTTAAATAAATTATTATTAACTAACATATATAATTTAAAATCACACACACACATTCATAATTAGCGGCCAACTTCATCCTGCTGGTTTATTCTATGCCGATTTTGCGGCCAACTTCAAAATGATAATTTTTTGTCACAAGTATGCGCGCGTATCTTAAAATTTCACTCTCATCATTTTTTCATATCGCGCCTCAAGAAGTATTACTTCAAAAATTTTTCCAAAATTTTCCAAAAATAGAATTTTTGTGGATTTTCAAAATTCTGTCGAGGCAGTCCCGTGCGTTCTAAAAATTCACATATTTTAGAGAAAATATGTATATCCAGAAATTAAAAAAAATCATGCAGTGAATCAAGCAGGCTTTTGAAAAACCATATCAATACCTACATATGTATGGACATACTATATTTTCCGAACATGTTCTTAAAACACTTGATAATAAAGAAGAGTCACAACGCTCTTCACGTACAAGTCTAAATTTTTTGAACGTGTCCATTATGACATCTAGCTTTCGAAATTGCACTCGCTCCGCTGGATCTTACAATGTCATACGTTGCAAAAAAAATCACTGAAAGAACTAGGTTCGTCGATTCCTAATCGCAGCACATCATATCGATAATGGGCGCTAGTGCAAAGAGACGCTAGCTAGCTGTTAGTTGGCGCCAGCGTAAATAGCAAATGTAATAGTCAAATCACCTTTTAATTATAAAAAAACTATAATTATATAAATGTAATTCTAAAATAGGCATAGTATTCATGTATGACTAATAAATATTCTTTACTGTAAAGTAATAAATCAACCCAATAATAGGCAGTCCCACTATCTGAAGCATCTACGCGGATAAGGCAACTGAGGTGTTATGTTTTCTGGATCCTCCTGTATGAAGTAGAGGCTTGGACTTACAAATATACGTATTATGTATGCAGGCCTTTGAAATGTGGGTATACGGGTGAATAACAAAAATACAGTGGACTGACATAATATGAAAACTGACGGACTGACAAAATACCCGCCCATACCATAACTGTTGAGCCGTTGTATGGCTGCACTTCCTGAACGTACCTCAGTATTTCAGTATTTCCAGGACGAAGGTACAACTTTACCCTTCTAGTATCAGGCTTGAACCCAAATCGAGACTCATCACAAAATTAACTTTTATCCCATTGTTCCCGGGTCCATGTAATGTGTTCCCTACACCGTTCATTTCGATGAGCGCGATTCCCGTGACGTATCGGTGGGCACCTAATTGGCCGGCGTGCCCGTAGGCCATACTCATGCAGTTAATTTCGCACAGTTTGGCAGCTAACAACAACACCACTTGAATTTTGTACCCTTAAAACCTTAAGTTCTCGGGCGGTTAACATCGGCTGGCGTCTTGCAGTCAGTTGTATGTATCGATCTTGCCGTGTGGTTGTATACCTTCCTCGACCTGTGTGCTGCTCAGCAGGATCTCCCGTTTTAGAGTAACTCTGATAAAGACGGCAAATAACAATTCCGTTGACACCAAAATATCGAGATACCTGAGATTGGCTTCTTCCCGCTTGCAACTTCCCTACAGCTTTTTGCATTTCATCTACGTTCAAATGAGGTCGCACCATGACTAAAAAAATGTCTCAAAATCCAAATTTGTTCAAAACTTTTTTCAAATTATTGTTTAAATCATAAAATTGATACAGAATACTAAATTTTAATTAGCAAAGAAAACGCTATAAAATTCGAACAAATGCACTCGCTTTTGAATTCGTGAAAAAAAAAAACAAATGATACTCGATTTGTTTTACAACCAACCAGTATGTCCTCTAGATCAAAAAAGTTTACATAGGTAAGCCTTGGTAAGAATTGATATATTAATTGATTAATAATTTGAATAGACTTTTTTGATGGGTTTATATTAAAATTAATTAACTAAATTTATAATATCTATTTGATAAAAAATAGTGGTAAAGATATCTCTGGTGCATAGCAAGAACAAAAAATGTAAGGTAAGTTATTACCTTCAAATTTTATTATTAGATGTCTATGGAATATTTTAGTTTTATTACAAATATCAAATTTAATGTTGCTATCGTGTAGCATGTGAGGGTTTAAATAAAGAACACCAAGGTACACGATTATTTAAAACCAATGTTTAATTAAGTATTTTAGATTACTCAGCAGTGGGCAGGATCAGGATCTTTTGCAGAACTGTATTTTTTTTAATATTTCAAAAACTCAATTGTTTTAAATAAAATAACAGGGGTCCACTAGCTTTACTGATGCTAGGTATGTACCAAATAAAATTAATATGAACAGTATCAACGCGATGCTGACCCGAGTCACTCACTGTATGGGAAGACGGCTAGTCATCACTTTTTATAAACAGGAAAATGCATCACATATGCTCAGCCGCTGGTGAACGGCGGAGTTATGCGGGACTTTTCTCCATGCACTACTCGGATTAGTGACCGGTAAAACTTGAAGGCATACCCACTAATATCCCATGTATGTACCCCCAGTTCTGCCATGGCTCCCGTAAGCCCAGACTATTAACTACCACCATGGCTAGTCATCACCTGAATAAGGAGGACAGTTAAGATTAAGTTGGTATAAAAATATAAGTAAAAAAGAGGAACACTATAAAAAATATTTCATTAGCACACATGGTCAGTTACCTTATGGTATGGAAAAATTTAGTAAAATAAGGCTCACACCAAAAGCTGAAGACATGGCGATTAATGGAAAAGGTGATGTGTTTTCAACATCGATATACGCCAGAGTTTCAGTAGGCATTAATGTATTGATTGATGATACTAAAATATAAAAAGCAATGATTTTTCTACATCCGGTTATACTTCAAACTTCAAAATTTGCAACAAGAATTGCTTAGCGTTACGACAAAAAACATACAAACGGAAGCATATCAAAATAAAGAAGATCAAAGTGCTCGGCCATGACCCCCGCAATTATACTCATTGAAATTATATCTCATCTAATATTTATTCCGGATCAGTATATTTTTTTAATTATTTTTCTGATGTGACGAATCTTGTGCATGTGACATAATGTCAAGAACTAAGTTTAATATGAATGACAAATGGAGCGTACCAAACGGCTTAGAATCCTACTATTCATCAAAAATTTTTTTTAAAGAAAAACACACGATATGCTATCTGAAAACATTATAGGTGGACTATTATGTTTTACAGAGAACTTCGACCCGCCTGCCAAGGGTAGGATTCCGGCCAGCCGTGGAAGTCTCTTGGCTGATAAATTACTTAGAATAACGTACTCGTACTTATATGTTTTTGGATCCCTTATTTTTTAAAGAATGTGTTAAAAAAAATGGTTGCCTGTAAAGTCGGTTTTACGGGCGAAGATTTTACGTGACAACGTCTTTTTCTCGGTAAAATATTTATTGATATGAATATAATTAAATTGCACAATAGGAACAAGGAATTGAATGAAAATAAGAATTGCACAAATTTTAACTATAGAAATATATTTTGTTTACTAAAACATTGTACATGTAAACTTAAACTTAACTAATTCCTATTTGAGTGATTTTGTTGAGGATAAAAAAAACTATAAATCATTATGTAACAGGATGTTTAAATATAAATGCCTGTAATATATTTCGAAAATTAATAAATGAATAATTTGGGTTATATAGGAAATATATCTACTACTATTAAATATTTATATTATAAGTGATTTATACATTAATGATTTAAATGGAACAATCTTGGATGGTTATCAAAATTTATCGATATAAACAATTTTTTTTCATCCCACCACCTCGGAAAGTGTAATTTTGCGCTTCGAAATCTGGCTGGAAAATTCTATTTTATTCGCTTGAGCGGCAAAGTAGATTTGAATTTAGAACATCACATATAATGAGTACTCAATATAATTGTAAATTCAAAACGTCATTAAACCTATTTAATGTAACCTCTATGGTGCCAAATTTATGATAAGAACTTTTTAAATTGTGAAAAAATTTAAATTTGGAACCTTCTTGGTTTCTTTGTTTTATTTGCGTGCTTCGCGCCATTCTAGTTTTTCACGTTTTATTGCTTAATATAATTAACATAACCTAAAAACTGTACAAAAAAATCAACTAAAATGAGTGACATTAGCGACGATGAAGTTTATCTAACGCCAACTGAGTTAACTGAAACAGTTAATAATGCGCAAATGAGCCTTCTCCCTCAGCAATCACGAGAGAAGTATTTGAAACAGTACGATATATTTAACATGTGGCGACTAGCTAAAGGAGCAAAAACTTTCTCCGAAAACGTTTTGCTGGCATATTTTATAGAATTATCTGAGACCAAGAAAGCAAGCACGCTATGGAGTACGTATTCAATGCTAAAATTAACAATTAAGATGAAGAAAGACGTTCATATCGACACCTATCATAAATTAGTGGCATTTTTAAAAAGAGCCTCATCTGGTTATAAGCCAAAAAAATCGAAGGTTTTCACAGCATCTGAAATTGCAAAGTTTATTAATAAAGCACCTGATTCCGTATATTTAGCGGCAAAAGTAAGTCAATACGTGTAATTTTTTGTTGTTGATAAAATTGTACATAGTACTTACAATATTTTTAATTTGATTAATTTATTTACGATTATAAATACTTCTTTTGTTACAGGTTGTTCTTATTATTGGTATAACTGGAGCATGTCGAACAAATGAACTTACACTACTTAATGTCAATAACGTATCAAAATATTCTCATAATTCTGATGAATTGCTATTAATTAATGTACTAAATACCAAGACAAAAAAAGACCGCAACTTCGTTATTCGCAAGGAATATGTAAACATTGTTCAGAAATATCAAGCTTTACGTCCTTCTAACACCCCAATTGAACGATTTTTTCTACAATATCGCAACGGAAAGTGTATCCGACAACCTATGGGTCAGAATAAAATTGGCAGTATTCCACGAGAAATAGCAACTTTTCTCGGACTTTTAGAACCCCCGTTATACACCGGTCACTGTTTTAGAAGAACCTCAGCCACACTTTTGGCCGAATCAGGGGCTGATCTTCTATCGCTTAAGCGCCATGGAGGCTGGAAGTCTAATTCGGTTGTAGAGGGATACATAGAGGATTCAATCCAAAGTAAATCAAAAATTTGTAATAGTATCGTGGAGGCCATAACGCTGAAAGAACCTCTGTCAGATTCTTGGTCTCGCCCTTCTACATCTAAAATGAGCCCCCATAAGATTGGAAACAATAGCCCTCTCTCGCCAACATTTACGCCAATAGAATCCAATGAATCGGCACAACTATTTAAAATTACTGATAGTTTACCACAAAACAGCGCACAATTCACAAACACCAACATAACATTACCTAACAAAAATATTAAACTTAACATAAGTAACTGTAGCAACGTTACATTTAATATTTCCTAATTATTTTCTACTTCTTATTATTTTCTTCAATTTATAGATTATCTTAATGTGTTTTAATTGAAATAAAAATATTTTGTCATTATAAATTGTTTTCTTTTTCATTTTGTCATTTCCTCGCTGAGGTGGGATGAAAAGTTACGTATTGCACTCGAGTGGAAAGATTTTTCACCTTGTGCTCGTTTGTTTCCCTCGCTGACGCTCAGGATTCTAATTTAGAATCACTCGCTGCGCTCGTGATTCAACTTTAGAATCCTTCGCTTGCTCGGTCATCCAAATCGAGCACGCGGTTAAAAAGGAACTTTCCACTCTTGTATAATAAATAACTATTGTATTATATATATCATAAAGAGTTTACAATTTCATATATATACTTATAATATTAAAAATCAATAAACTTTTAAATATTGAGAAAACATTCGGCGGGCCTCTCTCTCGTTCGGTGACTCATCGTAACGTTACCGAGCGTTACACTTTTTCATAAGTGACTCCCAGCCGCAACCAATTTATAAGACGTTGTCACGTCAATAAGATTAATATTTTGAATACAAAATTATAACATAGGACCGTCAGTGCGAAAGACAGGATCGCTACTGTTGCAATCATATAAAAAACAACATACATAAAAAAATTGATAAAGGTTAAATGCAATATAGCGTGGATGAAAACCACAAGGGAGGAAGAATTAAAAATATATCCCATCAGACAATTGAGACATATTGAATTTTTATTTGTAATAATTTTTCTAGATATTAAAATCTAGCTGAATGCTTCATATTATACTGTTGATTCTGTGTTTTATATATTTATCCATGGGCAAGTCGGTAAAGGCAGACCAAGACGAATTTTCAGGGACCAAATAGAAAATGTGCTAAAAAGGTCAGGTCAAATGCACCCTTTACCGACGAGATTATTAGAAAGGTCTGATGACAATTGAAGAAGCCAGATGTCAAATAGAAAGTGGAAAGATCACAGATCTTTGCCTACCTCTGCGGGATAAGGCGTTATTATATGCAAGAAATTCTATAGATTTTTTTCTATTTAGGATGGGTTAGCTCTTGATCCCAATCAAGCCCGGGGGCCAAGACAATCCACGATGGAATCCAGAAAATCATGAAACTCATCATTTTTCATTCCCAGTAATTACGGCATCTTTTAAAATGATATCAACTTCACAATGTGCCTTGTAGATTGGTATTAACTTAATGCTACAAATACACGTTTTTCCTCATTCGTCCAATCGGCCAAATTTCTAGTAAGTCGTTACAAGTTAAAAGATAATGAGGATTACTTAGAATTCTAAAGTGATAATGATGTTTTATGGCATATATTTATAACTGTTCTTCATGAGCCGCACCAATTATAAGATTAATAGTAATACAACTAATAGATTATGTTAATCTGTGTAGATAAGGCCATCGTATGTAAAACGGACGTGTAGTCAGCTACCGAATGTAATCAGCATTAAATTCTGTAAAAACCTAATTTTATAAACCTAATTAAACCTAATTTGTGGATTTGATAAGAAAGCAATTAGGAACGTCACTAAAGAGTATAATCTTATAACCTTAAATATTCCCAAGTATGCAAGAGATACTTATCGCCCAAGAGCAACAACATAGATAAAAAGAAAGTAGACAGGTGGAGCGATAGATCGATAGAAAAGGAAGAGAAAGAAGAGGGAATTGATCCTGGGACGGGTTAAATATTTTCTTGTTATTATTTCTATAATTAATATAATGAATTTAGCAATATAATATATAACAACTAGCGGCCCGTCCCGGATTCGCACGGGTGGACAAAATTTTTTAATTTTTTTCTATTATTAAATATTTTTGCGTTAGCGCCATCTAACTTCCGGTAGACGAACTACTTGCGGTTATTGATACAATGGAAAAAGAGCGGGAAAAGAGCGGACAGACAAACACACAAACAACTGTGATCTAAGATGATTTAAGTCAATTCAAAATTTTGAAATTCGATCATCACCATTCCGACTGTATGAGAATTTGGTTTGACCAACGGAATATGTATGATGTATATTGGGATTACCAAATAAGGTTAGCTACTGAAGGTCATGAAACAAAATCACCCAAAAACCTCGGCCAGTCTGTCGAACCACTTGCTATGTTAAATTAAATACACAACGCCATCAAAACGCTTTCGTTCATATAAAAGTGAATTGTAATCCGTAATATGTTTCATTTAAATCTGTTTCTGTATCCTTTCGATTTTTATTTCATTAATATTTTAAAAGGAATACTAAATTTAGGAGCAATAATTTCGTTGATTTCGCACATAGCCACAAATACATTTTAAAAGTTGTTACCAGCTTTCGGTGCTTTTAACTCAATTATATCGTTACGATTATTAATCATGTATTCAATTTTGAAGAATGTTATAACAAGGTCTTGTATGGTTATGGTATGGTCTTCGCCCGCTCAGGAGGTACGGCGACAAAGGGGGGTACGGAAAAATACTTTCTGACTAAAAGATATACTTAAATAAATTGTAATTAGAAGTGTGAGGACATAATATGACAGTATATGTATTAAAAGTTAAATCTAATGTAATAATATAATCTGATATTTCAAATGTAATTTAATATATATGACATTTAATAATTCTCCCACAATATTGAGTGAACATTGAATGAGTTAATGCTACAAATATTTATTGAGCGAAGCTCTCCTTTAGGCAACTCACAAATTTCGCTTGTCTCCCTCCTGCTACGGTTCAACCGATTCGAACGAATTTTGGCATGAACATACATGATTATAACCTGATGGACAAAGGCTATGTAAAAAAAATATAGACTGTACCATGGAGGAATAATCACCGAAAGAAAAATTCAAAAGCTGATCACAGCCAAACCGCTGATACTACATTGATGAAATTTGGCGCCAAAACTCACATCGTGGTCGTGACTAATGTGCAAAAAAGTTTTGAAATCGAACATACCATCGAGGAATAATCACCCTTCAAAAATCTAATTGCTTCTCTCATAATTTGCAAAAAGCAGCATGTATTGCAGACCTAGTAAAATATGAAATTATTTCTTACACTTTTGGGTGAGTCAGCAACAATTATGAACATTTTGCGTTTCATGAGGTTTCATTCCAAACCTTTACCTTGTTAATAAGGTGAATATTAAATAATCTTAGATATTGATATTTTTTTACAAATGGTTGCATCTTAGGGAAATATAAACTTTGTATACATTTGTAGGTATTTCTACAAAGGAAGGTTACGTAATAATAGTAAACCCTCTTATCAGGGATTACATTTTACTATTAATTACATGCCATAAATTCATTTGATAAATTAATGATAATTTTCACTTAAATAAGCATTTGTCTTAATTGTTTGTTTAGTAGTTTTAGGATTCTAAGATGGCGCCATCAACTATAATAATTCTCTTGGTTGTCTTAGTGGGTATGTGTTAAAATTTATCTTAATAATATAACAATATATTTCCGAGGTGTATCCGTGCCGATCACTGACCATCTTGAGCTTCTCGGTATGTCTTTGTCAGCGACTCTCAATTTTGGCTCTTTCAGTGAGAGCAAGGCTCAAGTGGCTTCAAAAAAACTTGGCATTCTGGCGAAGGTGAGAAAATACTTCACACCGGAACAGTTGCTAGTTCTAGTATTGCTAGTATTGTTCTCATCTTTGGGACGGTTCCGCCCGATACCAGCTCCAGACGCTTGAGTCCATCGAGAGGAGGGCCAAGAGGCTCATCGGCAATGAAGATCTTTTCTGTAAAAAGCTCAAAAGCCTTGAGCATAGGCGGAAGGTTGCAAGCCTATCAGTATTTTTTAGGATACATTTCGGAGAGTGTGCAGCTGAATTGCACAACCTTGTTCCGCCATCCCCATTTTTTCATCGGACAACCAGACTAACAAATTGGCGACACCGTTACATGGTGGATACACCAAAGAGTCGCACTAAGCGTTTTGATTTCAATTTTATGATACGTACCGCTAAGGAGTGGAACTCTTTGCCTGAGTCTGTGTTTCCGGTCGAATTGATAAAGTTTTTTTAAATACCAGATTGGCAGGGGCTATATAATTTTTATTATATATAGAATCCTGAAGTCAGAATCTCTATTAAAAAGTTATTATTGAAATAATGATAATATTTAAACTGATTGACTTGTATATGTCACCGTAAATTTGAAAATACCGTTACATTATCATCTATCTCGCGAGTTTGTAAACTATCGAAAGATTATGAACCGTAACATACTGCTTACGCGACATATGATATCTGATAAATCTAACCTAACAAGGTTAGGTAAGATATTTTATAACCTATCGAAAATTATGCGTTAAACTGTAAGCAGTATGTTACGGTTCACAATCTTTCGATAGTTTACAATTTCATTATTATATATACGATATTTTACAAATTTACGGTGACATACATATATAATACTACTATGCACATAAACACACATAACACAGATATACATAACACACCACAACACAAATTAACATACATGACATGCACACTAACACACAACATACATACACATAATACTATACATTTAATAAATTCAGCATATACTATTATTTTCTAATTTAATTTTATATTTTAACTTACATACCTACTCTAGTTAAACCGGAAAGGAAGAGCAAATCCTAATACAGGTATCTTATATACTTACAAGAAATGTTACCACAAAATTATTGTAAACAAATGGTTTGTAATTGAAATAAACATTTTTTTTATCTTGTCTCGTAACCTAAATTTCTTTTTCAGCCGCAGTCCACACGGCGTCGTTCCCAGAGCGCATCGTCGGTGGTGCTCCGACCACAATCGAGAGATACCCCTCCATAGTCCAAGTGGACTTCAGAACTGGAATCCTATGGTCGCAATCCTGTGCCGCTAATATTTTAACTACTCGATACTTATTGTCAGCTGCTCATTGCTTCGCTGGACTGTAAGTACACTTTTTGAAATTAACGCGTTTCACTTAAAAAGATATCTGTTTTTACTGGATATTTCTAGTGTGAGAAATGGCAGTTGGCTAACTTTTTATCCTCAAATTAGGTTTAGAATTTCGGTTATGCATGGTTACGGGCTGGCCATCTGATCCATCTGCAGCAGGCAAAGGGTAACGACTACTTAATATTTTATTATATTAAATAAAGCTTGGGAAATGGGACAGTAAATTGGTTTCTGTAACGGAAATATAAAAATATATGATAGGACCCTGTAAAATATTTATGATTTATAACTTTTTTACCAGCATTATTGGTATTGTTTTACGGCCATCCCCGATGAAAAAGATAGGAAATGGGGATAGGCCTTCTTTAGCTGCCATTTAACAGAAATATCCAAGTAACGAAACTATATATAGCTCTATGTGAAAGGCTGAAGCGTCGTGATTTGCCTTTTCGGGATTGGATTTTTTGGGTTAGTATCAGATAAACGAAAATGCAGGTTATCTTAGCCACTTGTCAATCCGCTACCGCACTCCCCACCCCTCTCAACAGTCCCAATGCTGCTCGAATAGTGAAAAAAAAATGTCGGACTCTTTGATAAAAATGCCATTTTCTCGCTAAATAATGAAGCTTGTATCTAATAAAAAATATTACCGTAAAGCTGATTAAATAAAGAATCCGCAAGAGAATATTTGGATCTCTGTAACTTAAAAATTAATCGTAATTAAAAAAAACAGCAGGCCACGCGGAATTTTGAATATGGTAGCAATTGCTACCAGCGACTGACAAGGGGTGCTGGTTATGCGGACAAGTGGTTAAGCGGAAACTTAATTAAAAATCATGTATTGTAGTCTAATTTGCAACTTGTCTTCAATGTAAACCGTCTATGAAGCAAATCGTTACAACCTGACGTTTCGACTCCTTTACATGAGGTTCACGGAATACTAAGGTAAGTAATGATACCGCTGCAAAAACTGTTAACTTTAGTTTCTGCAAGAGTGTAGGAAGTAAATATTTACACACCATACTTAATACCGACTAGGTTAAGACTTATCGGCTGGGGATCGAACCTGGGACTTCCCAGTGACGTTACAATGAAAACCAGTATCCCTTACAACAAACATTTTTGAAAAATTATATCTATGTCATTTTTGTCCTAAAATGTATGGAATATGATTATTCCAGTACTTTATGGTATTATCTTTATGTTGTGAAATTGGTAGTACCGTCATTGTAGTGTTTCATGCCTGTATGTATCAATAATAGTGTGATAGAGGTATGACTGCGCAAACTTTTAAAGAAATATTTAATTTATTTTACTAATAAAATTATAAAATGTTACAATATGTCGAGGTAAGTCCAAATTGATGTTATTTTATTAAATATCGATAAATTTAATGATAATAAATACAGATATTAATTATTTTATTAGTGTTTATTGTTTTATTGAAAATATCCCTACCATAACATACTACTGGGATCTATGCTATCCAAGTTTGAAAACACCTTAAGTTAATAAAACATTTTCAGTCGTATTTTTATTCCATTTCCTGTAATAAAAAGTACAGACCTGTAAAAATTATGGAGAAATAAAATGCAGTGTGGAAAGGGGTATGCAAGCAACTCGACTACAAAGGTTACAGATGATACACGTCTTTTTCAGCTTGTTCTCTGTCCGCAATCGGCGTATACGAGCTGGAACCAGTAACAGGAACACAGGAGGTTTTACCTACTCTATCAGCCGCGCCATCAATCATCCTTCTTACGGCCGCCGCAGTAACGATGGCGACATCAGTGTCTTACTGCTATCCAACTCTCTAACTTACACGCCCCTTATTCAGCAAGCAACAATTATGGCTCAAGGCGTGGAACTGCCAGATAATTTGCCTGTTGTACACGCTGGTTGGGGAGCAGTATCGGTAAGTTGTTGTTTTATTAATTAAAACAATTAAAATTGACATAACAACGACAATAATATTGTTAAATTACTTGCTTTAATTAATAAAAAAAGTATGTCAGCTTTTTTACGCACAAAAAACGTAACGCTGTTATTCAATCACTAAATTTTACTTTTTAAATTATTTTTAATAAATTCTTAATGCGTAAGCTCAGAAAAACGCTAAATTCGAAATGTACCTTACATTTCGAATTCTAAAGATAACACTTGAAAAATGAAATAGTATTTACTACAATGGCATAAAATTTGTCCTAATGTCAAAGTACATAGCTTGATGTGATGTTCATTTAACACACACCACTCCTATCAGAAGAGAATATAATATCTTATGATTCAAGTGTTGAAATATATATGAAGTGGATTTTACTAACGTCATGCGGCTATCCTCCTTATCCCATCAAAAGAAAAAGTCAGGGTTAGCAACTTCTGGGTTAGCTTGTACCATCGTGGATTCTATCTTGGCCCCGGGCTTGATTGGGATCAAGAGCCTAACATTAAAAAAAATGCGATTAAATTGGGTTCGAGTTATGTTCCGGATTTCTATTGCGTTAACGTAAATGCAATGAATTTCAAGTTTTTCTTGTTGGACAAAGAATGTATTTCGTGTGTAATTATTTTTCCAGCAAGGAGGTCCGTCATCAGCTGTCCTGCGTGACGTCACAATCTACACCATCAACCGAGCCTTGTGCCGAGCGAGGTACCAAAGTATAGGAGAAGTGACTGAAAACATGATCTGTGCTGGAATTCTGGATGTGGGCGGCCGTGACGCTTGCCAGGGCGACTCTGGTGGACCGCTTTACTATGACAACATTCTTGTAGGCGTCGTGTCTTGGGGACGAGGCTGTGCTGATTCCCACTTCCCTGGTGTCAGTACTATTGTGTCTTCTTACACTGATTGGATTGTTGCTACTGCTGTGTAAGGTTTTAATAAAGAGCATTATAAATCTGAATTTAATTATCTATGTTTTGTAAAGAAAGTAAATAATAATTTTGTATCACTGATTTTATAGTGGTTTGTTACTAGAAATCATCAAATCCTCTTGAGTTGACTTTGTGGGACTGGTGACAAATCAATATTGACATTTATTTCTCAGATAATTTTAATACATTCTAATTAATCATACAAAAGAGTGATAAAGAAGTTACAACATCTTAGATTCGAACTAATGATTTTCTGGATATCCAATCAAGAAGGACGTGGCTTTCATATTAGGAAGAAATAACCAGAACAAACAATTGATTACATATTAATACAACATGACTTCGATTAATAAACTTTATATACGTTTTTGTTAAAATCAGATAAAATATATTAAAACACATTCAGCGCCATCTTAGATATTCCGAGAAGCTATCAAAACTATACCTCTTGCTTTTACTCCAGAACTCGGTTCCCTAACTTAACGTGTCGTTCTGATAATCGCCGACAGATGGCGTTCCAAAGCATTTTTTTTTAGTAAATCGAGGTAGATAAATACAGATAATGGATGCATTTTTCTATTATAATAACAAAGTTTTCTACAACCATTTTTGTAAATGAAACTATCATATTTCAAGTTTCCATCACAAAAAAAAAAATAAAACCACTTTTACCAAATTCAAGGTACGGTTATTATTTTTTATTATTTATATTTAATCTTGAAGTTCCGACCACTTTACAAGAGCCGTAATCACGGGATGGCAGTCATTTTGAGCATAATAAATACGCCGTGACGCAAAAAGTGATATTATCAAAAACTATTTGTCTATGTTTAGACCATAGTCTACAGAAAGCTATAAAAAACATGAACGTCATACATCTTCTAACACATGAATTTAATATGTACTATTGCGTCACGACAATCAATTTGATACAACAAACTTTATACTGGGAATTCCTTTTACGGTCTTCAAATTTACACTATAATTTGTTAAATAAAATCGTAAGGGGCAACTGAGTGCTATTGACTAAAAGTTAGTAAGGAAGTCAAAAAAGTTCTTTAAACAAAATAAAACAGAAATGACAATAATATAATTTACAGGTTTTGGTTTATCTTGTCTACTATTGAAATTTCTACTCAGGTTATAATACTTAAGAGAGATTCGTACATTAACAGTTCAAAGTTTTTTATATCTAAGACTACTAAAAAAGTTTTTACTAGAAAAAAATCAACTTGTATTAGGTTTCTACTACTACTTATTATATACCTATATAAATATATTTCTGCAAATCATATATCCATATAATATTAAGTTCTATATTATCTTATATATATGGTTGGCTTATGGCTAATTAGTACGGACTTTCGTTGGGCATTAATTTGTCAAGAACTTTTTACTAGAACAAAAAAAAAAGAGACGCACATAAAATATTAAATCTAAAAGGGCCAAAACATACTATTATAGCCTGTTCATGTTGTGTGTTTGCAATTTTTATGAATTATTATCTCAACAGAAACCTTGACAGAAGCTCATACCAAAAATGAGACGGTGGCAAATATAGTACATTTCTTATTGCCACGCTTGGCAGGTGGAAAATTTAATTATTATTACACACACCATACCATTATCTTATCCCACAGTGACAACCTGTCAGGCTTGTGTTATGGATACCAGGTTAAAGGATAGACTCACATAAGCAGCATCACTATCGGTGCACCGAAGGATCATCCAAATCGCAGTAAAGGACCAAAATTTGGAAATAGCAGCTGTGATTTTATGTTATTAGCTATTTATTATTGAGTACAAAAATGTGAACACCAAAAATAAGTTAAAATGACTTAAGATTTACGAAGTAAGGTCTACAACAGTCTTTCGCGAAATGTGGGTGATAACGCGCCCTTATGGGCATTTGAGACCAGAAAAAAATGTCAAAAAGGCTTCATAGCGTACATAAACAATAAAATTTCAGATTGGTGTACATTGCGTTATACATCGACAACATTTAGTTGTTAAAAATTTAAGTAAACGACTGCTTCAATCGTTGCAACATGTCAGCAGAGCAGTCAATAAAATCCGAAACAACTTTTTAAATGACAGATTATTTGATCAGCTTTGTGTTGCTGATGATGAAGATTTTAACAGATTGATCTTTCACATAGAAATGCGTTGGCAATCAAAAGGAAATTGTCTGACTCGATTTCACAATCTGTTTGACTGTCATAGAATTCACAGAATTGTGTGACAACCTCATCACATCAAGGAATGATAACGCATACCTGATAGACTAAAGGTCTATCAGGTATGCGTTGCGTAAATTGCTTAATGATCGGAATCTCCAACTTCAAGGTGATGACTTGAACTTAATAAATCCAAAAAATGTCGTCGCTGCTTTCGTAGCCAAGCTGCTCTTCCACTAGAAGAATATTGGCAGACGTGAGTTCCATAATTTTCCTAATTTATCAGTATCCTGCAACAACGATGACTTGCTTGTCTACTGCCAACATTTAGAAAATCTTCACAGTGATTTCATTGAAAGATTCCAGGACATTTTGAAATTGGAAATACCAGACTAAGTGTTAGATCCGTTTTCAAATGTCAACATAGCAATATTATCCCAATTGGAAAAAGTACTTATAGAACTGACAACCAACGAGGAAATAAAAAACGTAATTCAAAATTGGCTATCAACAATTTTGGCTACAAAAGTCAATTTCGCAGTTGTACTCTGAATTGTGGTCAATCGTTCAACGATTTTTGATAGCATTCCCATTGTCATATTTGTGGGAACGTGGATTTAGCGCTGTGACAACGCTGCATACTAAAAAGAGAAATCATTTACAAGTTACCGAACGCGGCGACATACGACTGTTTTTGATTAAAATCGAACCTTATATCTACAAACTTGTTAAGAATCATCAAATTAATCCATCTCATTAAATTTATTTTTAAACTAAAATTGATGACCTATCTACATTGTTTATTTTAATTTGATTCAAATATATTCTTAAAATTATAAAGTTGTATAATTGCTCTCACTGGTTAAAAAATCTAGTTTAAACACCAGAATCGATAAATATAGCACACTATAACTAAATTAATTACAGTAATTAAATTTATTTTGTGTATCTCGAAAACTTTTTTAACGATTTAGATGAAGGAAGAAGGGATTGGTGCTTATTTTTTTTTAATTTGAACCTGAGGTTTGCTGCTTTGCGTGAAACGCGTCGTGAATCCGGTAAAAGTTTTATTCAAATCTATAATAGGCGCAGAAGTATAAGAACTAAGTAGGTTCTACTTTTAAAGTTTACCTATAAAATAAAGTTGTTTTTTTAGTAAAAACTAGCTGACCCTGTAACGCGTTGCTATGGTAATGTTAATTGATACAATGGAAAAAAGCGGACGGACAAACACACAAGTAACAAATTTGTGTTTTTAGAGTATATACTAGCTGACCCGGTAAAGCGTTGCTATGGTAACGCGTATACAATGGAATAAGAGCGGTAAAAAGAGCGGACAGACAAACACACAAACAATAAATTTGTGTTCTAAGAGTTTATATTTTTGGAATTTTACACATTTTTTTTATATAAAGACAGGCCTACATCGGTTGCGTTGCTAGGCAACCTTTGTTATTTCCCATCATTGAACACAAACATCACTCAACAGCAAACGAAGGAAAATCATTTACCCAGGAAGGCTGCGGTAACTTGAATATAATGAACAATTTACTAGAATTTACATTATAAAACCACGTCATGACTATAAGATTCCCGTGTCTTAGTAGCAGGAAATTGCTGTTAATTGTATTTGTATGGTTTTAATTGGAAAAGGGCATAATTGTTAGTTTAGATTTTATGGTCTTGATTTGAGTTTACCAGACTAGATTAATCTATACTAGCTGAACCCGGCATTTGGAAGCTCAGAGGCCCTACCATCACGTCTTATAACGATTCAAGTTTAGCTGTTGAAAAGAGACGCAACTATAGACCGCGTATAGCGGTGTCTCACTTTGACAATCGAACTTGAATCGCGCTAAAAGATGATGGTAGGCCCTCTGTTTTGCTTATGTTTTGCTAACAACATATATAAACCTTTCCTGGAATGCATACAATAACTTATTAAAGTTTCATCACAATCTGATCAATGGTTTTGGAACGCATAGGAAACACTTTTTTGATTGCTCTTCCTACCTGTTGCACCAAGTGCTTCTCAACATTTTTATAATGCGCACAGCTCACCGCCGCGCTGCAAAGTTGCCTGTCTGTCGTTCTTCAACAGATTGTATTTTAGAGAGTGTGCTCAGGAGCTGCATATGCTCATACCGCCTTCACCCTTCTTCCATCGGACATCCAGACGCACTGCGGGCTACTACCCTTTCTTGGTTGCTATTCCTACCTGTCACACCAAGCTTCTCAACTTCTTTTATAATGCGCACAGCAAAGGAGCGGAACTCCCTTCCCTGCGTCTGTATTTCCGAGTACTTACAATCCGTCTGTTTTTAAAGCCAGGATCATCTGGATTAGCTTGTTCCATCGTGGATCTTGTCTTGGCCCCCGGGCTTGACAGGGATCATAAGTGAGCCCATTCAAAATAAAAAAAGAAACATACGAAGATTATTTACAAGTAGAGTAAATGTACTAACTGTTTCCAAGTAATAGTTTTGGAAAGTAATATTTTTAACTGTTGAGTTTATTAGGTAAGATTTTTTTCTTAAGGTGATTTCTCGGTCTTTGAGCCTAAGTCTAATTTTTTACAAGACTACGTGTAATTATAAAATATAATATATTACGTCTAATCAAATCTAATTACATCTTCTTAATATATAAAAATCCAGTGTCACAATGTATGTTCCCAGTGAACTCTTCACCAATTTAACCGATATTGATGAAAGTTGGTATTTATGTGTAATTTGGTCCAACTGAAGAGATAGGATAGTTTTTATTTTAATTTATAACACAGCAACGCGTGGCTTGCTATATTATAAAATTAAATTATATTATAAAATAAAGAATAAATGAGATATTTAAAATATATCTTACATTCCCAATAATTAACCTAGCCCAATGTAAGCACTGTAAGGCTTATGTGATAGATACTAGGGTAACGGATACATATACATATAATTTGTAGATTCTATATTGTTTGTATTCCCATTTGACCAGTAGTGTAATGTCATCAGCCAATAGGACTGTTATAGATACATGTTGTTCTAAGTTTTTTAGTAGATCATTTAAGTAAAAATAGGAGGCTTTTAAATAATTTCAGTTGTATTCGGTCCATCACATCCTATGTAACATCACTACATAGTATAAAACAAAATCGCTTTCTCTGTCCATATATCTCTATGTATGCTTAAATCTTTTAAACTACGCAACGGATTTTGATGCGGCTTTTTTTAATAGATAGAGTAATTCAAGAGGAAGGTTTATATGTATAATACATGTATAATATAGTAGAGCATTGCATCCGTGCGAAGCCGGGGCAGTTCGCTAGTTTTTTATATGAAAGTGAAACTGTATTACGATGTAAAATAAATAAATAAGATAACAAAATAAGGTTTAATATTATATTATTTACTATATTATTGTTATATTACAATACCATACATATTATTATTATTAATATACTCCATGGTATTACGTAGCAATCAAAATCGTGTTCCTGTATCCGAGAGAATTTCAGTCCAAAAAACAAGTTCTTACCTAAACATCAATTCCATAACAAAAGGTATTTATATTTAATAAACACCCTAACACCATAATAAAAACAAAAATTATTTTATTAAAAGTCAAATGAAACTTCTAAAAAGATAACGATAAAAGCTGGCATAAGATGTTTAGGTTTATTCGGCATTCTGCTATAAATACCAGCTATTCCAGATGGAGGCACACTGGATCTATCCTTAGGGATTATCCTGAGCTAGAAACTTATTAGGGTACAGTCAGCACCAGTATTACCTTACATGTCCAAAAATATATACTGTGTAAGAACAGGAACCGTATTACCACAATGTTAGGTTATTCTTTTATTTGTTTAAGACTCTACTTTTGTTATTTGTTGTAAAGAAATAGCAAACGTCTTTACATTTTTGTATTAGAATGATTAAATATTTATTGTTACTGTTTATTATTATATTTTTTATTGTAACACAATGGACTATCAGCATTTTTGATCAATATTTGAATTAGAGGTGATGGTAGATCATTTTAATAATAGACTTTGCGTTAGAACTTTGCGTTGGTGCTTAAAGCGCCCGCGGCACGAAAACACTTAGGACCCGGACCTGTGCCTAACGCGCGTGAGAGGTTAATTTCATAAATAGGCAAATTACATTTCTAGACAAGTTTCCATTAAGACAGGTTACATTGCCCCCTTTTAATGGTCAAGCTTATGCGTTGAACGAAGAAATTGCCACTTTTCCGGTTGATGGCACAAAAAGCGAGTAATATTTATCAAAAATAATTTAACATTATTTTCCCAAGGGAACTCTACTGCAAAAGGGAGAAAAAATAATGTGTCACCCAAATCCCGGTGTTTGCGAGCTTTATTTAAGTCGGATTTGATTACAGCAGCGTATTGCCGAGATTCTGACGCATCAATATGGTATGGGGCTAAGGTGTTCACACATGTCGCGTCCCATATTAGGGTCCTACCCTGCTTCAAGGTACAAGCGACATTCCGTCAAGTCTCTTGCCATCCGATCGCAACACACGGTTTGGCTCCAAAATAGCAAACGCGCTAAAGTTCTGCGAATAGTGATGTTCATCGAAAAGTGACTGCTCAAGCGTCCTGCACTCTTCTGGTACGAGAGGTCATGACTACCCAGCTCGTTAACCCATTCCACGCAGCAATACTGATGTGGTTAGTCCGTCTTGATGCCTAGGCGGAGGGCTATCCATAACGTGAGGGTACAATTGTCCAGTAACGAACCGATGTTGGTGGAAGGGTAAGCATGAAACCACAGCCCTGACTCCCTTTCAGATACTTCCAACAGTCGAGTTTTCATACATCTCCCTTATGCCTAAAAATGTGCTTTTAAAGAGGCTCGTCTTACTGTCGCTGTGAATGGAGTCTTAGCATCCTAAAGTCTACCACATAATGATCCCGAATTATGCACGGAAGACAAAAAGGCTGACAAAGCATTTCTTAATAATCTTTTATGTCGACGTAAATACACTCGAGAGCAATGAATCCGGGTCACTTAAAGAATCCTAAAAATCTCGGAAACTAAAAATGCTAAGTTAATGCAATAAATTGTATTTAATAGACAATGTAATACTCCTTAAATGAAGGTATTAAAACTTCTTAGTTATTGTAAAGTTATATCATAAAAAAATCAAATTTGAAAAAGGGCCACTTTCGAAGATGGAACTACGAAATTACAGCATTTGGTTTTGCTTTTGTTTGTAATCTGTCATTTATGTGGGTACATAAACCATGTTGATAGTGCTCTATATTCATTATTCAAGCTGAAATTATGTCGCTTACGCCTGAAGAATGCACCAGAATACTTACAATGCTGGAAACCGGCCGGAGTCAGCGCGATACAGCCAGGACTGTCGGTGTGTCGCTGTCAACAGTACAAAGAGTTCTCCGACGTTACGAAGAAACTGGTTCTAACCTACGCAGACCAGGAACGGGCAGAACCAGGTGTACCACAGCACGAGAAGACCGATACTTGGTGAACACCATGCTTCGAAATCGCTTTCTCACAGGAACTGAACTCACCAATCAGTTTCGACGCCTCGGAGGAAGTAACCCAAGTGCATGGACAGTAAGACGTCGGCTTGCTGAATCTAACTTAAAACCCCTTAGACCTGCAAACGGCCCTAAACTGGAGCGTGGGCATCGTATTTCAAGACTAAGATATGCCCAGAGCCACGTAAATTGGAGTATTGAAGATTGGTCAAAAGTTATGTTCTCCGACGAATCAAAATTTATGCTCTACAAGCACGATGGAAGACACAGAGTGTATCGAAGACCAGGGGAAAGATTCAAGCAAGCATGCATCGAAGAAAAAGTAGCCTACGGTGGTGGGTCTGTACTTGTGTGGGCCGGAATTTCTTCTGAAAGTCGCACAGAGCTGGTGATCATAGAAAACGGCTCTTTAACTAGCGTAAGATATGTGGAAGAAATCCTCAATGATCACGTTGGTCCATTTATGGTCAATTTAGGTGAGGATGCTATATTTATGCATGACAATGCCCGACCTCATACAGGTAGGATTGTGAATGACTACCTTCAAGAGATGAACATTACTCGTATGGAGTGGCCAGCGCGCAGCCCGGATATCAACCCGATCGAGCATGCTTGGGACGAGCTAGGCAGATGCGTAAAACAACGAAACCCTCCCCCAATCACGCTTCGTGAGCTCAAAATTGCTCTCACAGAGGAATGGGAGAATATTCCCCAAAATCGTATAAGGAACTTGGTGTACAGCATGCCAAACCCCGTAAACGCAATAATGGAAGCACGAGGAGGCAATACGAAGTATTAAAATTCAAGAAAATCGTAATAAAGTTCAAACATTTCATGTTTCCTATTTTTGTTTTAAGGAGAGATCAGCAGTTTTTTTCTTTATGTAATTTTGTGTTAATAAAATGTATGGTGACTCATATTTTTTTTACTTTCATTTAAGGAGTATTACATTGTCTATTAAATACAATTTATTGCATTAACCTATCATTTTTAGTTTCCGAGATTTTTAACATTCTTTAAGTGACCCGGATTCATTGCTCTCGAGTGTATTTATATACTGTTTATTAACGGTAAAAATGTTAAACGAATATATATCACATGTTATTACAGAAAAGGTTTTGATTGATTGATTAAAATGAAACAGTGTAGATATTTTGTATTGCAGTATAGATTATTCTGAAATCCCAGATGATTCAGACGCTGACTGTACATCGAAGAGTAACCAATTACACTGTTTACAATATAATTAAAACTATAAATTATTTATAACGTCTAACAATTGATATTTATTTGAAAAGCTTTGTTGACTTACATACAAATTGGTAAAACAGACGGACATAATGCTAGAAGCGTTTTCTACCAAGCATAGATAACAAATGATGAATGTATAAAATTTTTATTTTTGCCTTTAAGCTGCTTATTACGAATAACTATGAAGTATTTATACCAATAAAATTAATGGTTTCTGTAAATATTAATGTATACTGTAATTTATAAGTTAAATCGATGTAACCATTAAAACTGTTGTGCAATTAAAATAAATAAATATATGTCGAAAAGCCACTACCAGTTGTATCACGAGATGTACATTTTGATAATGTGTGTACAAATGATAAGGAATTCCATGCGTTGGACTTTAAGTTGAAAATTGACTGATTATCATCGGCATCATTTTTGGTAGATTGATATTTTATTAAATATAAGTGCCACATTATTAAATAATGTATAGAATACGTCAATAATACACTTAATTGTTAGAATACTTAATATTCCTAGAAATCTCCAGGAATTATTTATTACTTCATTAAATATTGTATGCGTTAATCAATCAAGAACATTTGTTTACACCCTCAAATTTGCCTAAAGTCTAGACCGAACCCAGCTAGGTTTTCCCGGGCATTACGATCAATAGCTCCCGCCTATCCCGGTTTCCCGCCACGCATGCGTCCGCCATTTTGGCAAACCACAGATACACAAATTCTATGGACTATCAAAAACAAAAGACTGCTCAAAAAGTACTTGTTAGTGAGGTTTTATATCAATTATTTATCGAAAATGAGTCCGGAACGGGAAGCTGAAGGTACGTACGTTATATTTTTTAGTTTATATGATAAATTGTGCTGTAATAAATAGGTTATAGTTGATCAAATTACCAAAATTACACTATTGTTTCCTTTCCTTTCAAAAAACAATTTTTATTTGATTTGAAGAAAGTAAAACATGTATTCGATTAGCTTAACTTAATTCTGTATTGAAAAATAGAGTACTAACATATTAGAAAATCCTTTTTCATTTGTAACCAAGTATGCTGTGCATTTAGTTTTTCATAAGTTATTGTAAAAAATATGGGCCATTTTTAATTAAATAAAATCCTTTTTTCAATTCTATATCTATTTCATTATTTCGCTAGATGCATTTTATAAAAAAATGGAAAAATAAAACAAGTAATAAAAGGAAAGTGCATTCCTCACATCATGTTGAAAGTTTATTGTATGTATGACCATGTAATTGATAAAAATTTTTAATGCTTCTTTCATGAAATTGAATGTAATTTCTAAAAATTTATAATTAATTTATTATTTCTAAATTCATAAGTGTGTATATACGCATAGATACTCTATGATACACGCAGCCTGTTACAACATGCGTTACATACTGTTTTCTTTTAAGACACTTAAAAGACGTTTCCTGGCAAAGCGATTTGGTAATCTAACTTGATATGACGTAAAATCATGTACACTATACGTAGACATATTGTCTTTGTTTAGGCTCTTTATAAATTCAGTAAACTCGTAAGTCAGTAAATTCAGTAAACTATGGTTAATCTAACTAAAGATGTCCTCTTAGTATTGTCACTTGTAAAATTTGTCAGTTTCTTTGTGGTAGAAAATACTTTGTTTTTAGTTGATTATTTCGGTAAAAAAAGAGTCATTTTGTTTGTTCTTTTTGTTTTTTTTTTGTATGTCATTAACATTGCCGGCGTGTGGTTTTCGTTAATCTTTTTTGTGAGTCCTGCTGTTTTTTTATGATATAATTAATGTCATAATATTATGCTCAGCGGGTTTCATTTATGAGATACTTAAACTGAGCTGAGGTCAGTTACGAAATTTCGTTTTTGTCGCTGTTTTGTCTTTTCTTTCCTTTTGTTTGTTTTCTTACTGTAAAAATATTTTTTCTTGTAATCTTTTCAGCATCAGAAGACATGTTGGAATCCATAGACGAACTCAAAGAGCGGCTATCTTCTATGAAGAGAATGATGGAGGAAAGGAAAGCAGCGGGTGCTGGAACAAAAGACCTATTTCAAGGTCACGCGAGGAGTCTTCAGGGGACCACCATGATTGACGGCAACTTCTTAAGCTTCGTGTTCGGAGGCTCCTTAATAGTGATACTAAGCGTTTCGGTTTACGCTTTTTACAATCTATATCATGCAGTCTTAAAAAAATTCCCCTCAACTCACACGGAGTTGTAATTTTAACTCTATGGCAACGGTTTATGGTCCATTTTTGTTTGGTTTAGAAAATATGGTTAAGCTACAAGTGATTCACTAATAAAACTTTAAGTCCCTCCAACTGAGTTTAATTTATAACTGGAAAGAATTAGTTTGTATAATTTAAAATTAATTAAAAAAATAATAAAGAGATAAAGTAAGTGATGTATAAGATATCTAAATGTGCGTATTTGATTTCGAAAATTGGAGGTTTTCGTTCAATTAGTCGAGATATTAGCTTTAACACAAACGAACGACTCTCACCGATTAACTACGAACATGGAACCACTCGTAACACAAGCATTTAGCATATGTAGAGGGGTTAGTGAGAATATCAATTAATCTATAATTTAAGAACACAAATTTGTTGTTTGTGTGTTTGTCTGTCCGCTCTTTTCCGGCTCTTTTTCCATTGTATACACGTTACCATAGCAACGCGTTACCGGGTCAGCTTGTCTATACTCTAAGAACACAAATTTGTTGTTTGTGTGTTTGTCTGTTCGCTCTTTTTCCCGCTCTTTTTCCGTTGTATACGCGTTACCAAAGCAAGTATTTATAAAAATCTTACACTTATATTCATAATAGACCTTCTCAGCTGTATTATCGCTGTACAGCGGAGTGTTTTGCTTATAATTGCAAAGAAAGGCACATTAAAAATCTCCCTCCCGGTCTCTATTAGGCTTGACAATCCATTAACTCCTTTAGTAATCAAGTAAAGGAATATTATCAGACAAATTAGTTATTCAATATATTTTATTGTAGCTATTATTTTCTCTGTCAAATATTATATTGTAGTTTAATGGTAACTCAAAAGTTATAATAAAACTACAATATAACATTTGCTTCTGTTTTAATCACTAAAACATTAACTGAACATTTCATTATTAGTTTATATGTTAACTATAACACTACGAAATATCGAGTCAACAAGTTCCCTTTTTTCATGATATATATTATTGAAAATTAAGAAAACATGAAACTGAACTTATATTTTGATTATTTCTATTAAATTGAATCTTTAATATATTTTAATTGTAGCTTTTATTTTCCCTGTAAAATTCTTTATTGTAGTTTAATGGCAACTCAAATGTTAGACTTTGCTTCTGTTTTAATCAGTAAAACGGTAACTGTACTATTAATTCTTTGTTTATTTATTTATTTTAAAACTATGAAATATCGACTCAACAAGTTTGCACAAGTCGAGACTCATAGAATATAGAAATGTTAGTATATAAACTTTTATATTGATTTGCTCAGGAAGATTAGATTGACTTACGAAAAAGGGGAAATAGTAGAGACTCAAAATAACTCTGGAAAACAGTGAAGAAAATTTGTAACGCGCTCAAACACGACCAACCCACTAAGCTAATATTAACATCTAAAAGCCCTAAGGGATTCCCTTAACAATTGTAATGCGTTTTCTCACCAGTGGGTAAAAGTCTGGCCAGCTACATACAAGGTCAATTGTTCTTAAAAACTCTCCCTCTGACTTGTTTTTCAAGGAAGCTACTGGTCAGGAAGAGGTTCTAAGCATAACAAGTCAACTCAAAAGCCATAGTGCACCTAGCCTTGATGGTGTCAGTGCAGTTTTTGTAAAATCTGCAAGATTCGTGCTCTATAACCGAGAAGTGCCGGAAAATTATAGACCCATTTCATTCCTCAATGTTTTCCTAAAATGCTGGAAAAAACTGTAATCAATTGGCGCTCTAAGTTTCTTGAGTTGAATTGAGACTAGATTGTCTCCCAGACAATTTGGTTTTAGACGCCATAAATCCACGGAACATGCTGTGCTACTTCTGACGGAGCTTGTGTCTGCATACCTGGACAGCAAAATGTGTAGGGGTGTTCCTGGACCTAGCTATAAGGTCTTTGAGACCGTATCTTTTAAAATACTTTACAATAAAATATATTATTATTAAAATAAATATACCGTTATATAGGTCTATTTATAATTATACTAGCTAAAGCCGCTTCGCTGGGTTATTTTTAATGTTATAGTTATTATAGTTATTTGTTAATATTTATAATCTATCACTACTTACTTCACGATTTCTTATTATTCTTTAATTTATTATTCTTACTTGTTTTTACATCAACACACATGAATATCTTAGATAATCTAAAATGCAACTACATGCTAAACATTTTTATTTTAATACATTTTTATACACAACGTTTACTGTTTTACATTCTGGTGCATAAACAAATAAATTTTCTTTCTGTCCCACGAGTGAAAAAGCTACGTAGAGCTAACCATGTGAAAAAAAGGATTCTTTTAAAATTGTGTATTCTTCTATCACCTGCTTATTTATTTGTTTCTCTTCTTATTTGTAATTTTTTTCTGGTTCGATCTGTTTCTCTAGTATTATTAAAGCTGCTCTTCAGTCTGATTACTTCGACTTCGATAATTATTTTCCCGAAGTAATGTTAAACGTTGTTCACTTTCTTCTGTAGTTTCATTTCTCCATCACATTTTTTTGCCTTTTAGATCAAATCTTTGTAAAAAATTGACTGAAGCACGAGCTTGACATTCCGTCTTTTCCGGATTGTTCTAAAAATTTCGAATTGTTCTAAAAATATCAGGAATTTTTTAAAGTTTCTTGAACGGTCCAGCATATTATTAATCGATCCGAATGTTGGGATACGTTTTGGATCTTTCTAGATCATTTGTGAAATTTCTAGAACAATCTATATTGATCAGAAAATTGGCATACATTTTAGTAAGTTCCAGAAATATCTAGAACATTCTAAATTGTTCAGAATCGTGAGATCAATTTTAGAGCTTTCTAATTCATCCTAGAATATTCTAGATCAATCTAGAGATTTCTAGATAATTCTAGAATTTTGTCGAACATTTAAAATATGCTCGATTAATCAAAGCCTTGGAATTCATTTTAGAGATTTCCAAATTATTCTGGTATATTTTAGATTATCAAAGAAATTTCTACATCATTTTACATTTTTCTAGAACATTCTCGTTTAATCAGAATCTAGGCATATACTTGAGAACTTTCCAGATAAAACTAGAAATTTTTTAGATCAATCATAATCTCACATTTTTGAAATTAACATTATTCTACCCCCTTATTTTTCATACCCTTATAGTTATTGACTTGCAACCACCATAATGCACGATGGGTGCCTTGTACTTTTTTTTTTTTTGATGTGTAATTGATGTTGGTCGCAGATGACCTTAACAACTAGTGGTTTTCTAGCTGGACGGCATCTCCCATGAGGGAGTCCCCGAGTCAGCATAGAGTCACTACGGCGCTCAAGCCGGAAAGGGAGCACAGGGTGCCATAGGGTGCCTCTGAAGGCTCGGACCTCGGCTATGGTACGCCGTGTCGTGGGGGAGAGAAGCGCCCGGGTACGTGCCTGTACCTAGTAAAGCGCGAATTGAATAGACCGGGTCTTCGCACTCTGGACCTACGGGTGCGGTGTACAGACGCTACATGAGTGTGTGTGTGGTGAGTAATTGGACTGTGTCTGTTCTGTGTGGGAGGAATCGGAGAGGCGTTTGCCCGAGTGATCGGATCATCGGGGGCGTCTAGGACATGCCGTGGGCATCGAAAACGAAGCCGTCGGGGGGCTGTGAAGGTCTGAGATAGGGGTTGGTTGTTGCACGCCTTGACAACAAGGGGGTTCGGGTGGTGGGGGGCATTATCGAAGTATCGCTTGGAGGCTTCTTTCATAAACTTGACTATAGAGTCAAGTTTGAAGTCGCGATGGAGATCTACATTGCGAATGTACCAGGGGCAACCCGTGGCACCGCGAAGAAATCGGTTTTTGAGGGTCTGTAAGCGGTGGATGTAAGAGGCAGGAGCTTGTGCAAAGCAATAGGGCGGATGCACGTTTTGTAAATGGTCAACTAAGTGACATTTTACTACGTTTCCCTATGAGATACGCCTTGTACCTGTTGCCACATACAAACATTATGCGTCTGCGATATGTAGTTTTGGCGGCAAAGTGAAATATAGGGACACACCTCTATATATAGTATATATATATACATAAATAGATGTATGTATTCATACTGGCTATGTTTGTATGTTTATGTCTTTAATTTTATTCTACCAATTTTCGTTTGGACCATCGTTTCTTACCCTTTCCTTTAATCCTATCCATTCAAAGGTTGACTGGCAGTGATCGTTTTGAGCGATAACACTGCCTTCCGCACAGACGGTCCTGGGTCCAAGGACCCCGGAACTGGCAGATATTTTTGAAATGAATATGATGATTTTTACCAGAGTCGTGGATATTTACATATGTTACTATGAATATTAAATATCTATTTATCATACAGGTATGTCTATCTGTTACCCTCGTATCGTTATTGATACATAAGCTTTGTGAAAAATAACATAGATCCTTTTTAATCTATAAAGCGTAATGTAAGTGCAGTCTCATATTACCTTTATCTTTAGAGATTGTTTGACACATAATTATTATTCATTGGTTTCTTTGTAAATTGAAAAAAGCTTTGGTAAATTTCTTTTAAATACTTATTGGGAAAAAACCGGCCAATTACGTGTCGGGTTTTGCACTTTTAGGGTTCCTTAAAAACATTATATTTTTGTTTGAATTTGGGTCAACAGCCGAGTTAGACAGCACTACTAATAGTGACGCTGTCTTTGTCGTAATTGAGAGAATTTTTGACATGTTGTAATTTTCCTAACGGATCCAGCTAAAAATCAGCGATGTGGCACAGAGGCTATAATACTAGCTGAAGTGGAGAGTCCTTTCGGTTGCTTCTGTATTTATTTTTATGAAATTTATTTTAACTGTTGCTATTTTAAATTGAAAGCACTGCATAAGTGATTACTTTACTTTATTAGGTCCGGAAAGGATGAGGTAGCAGTAGAAATACTGTCAGTGGTGATTTGGTTATTGGTGCAGAATATAGTAGGCGTTATTACGTCATACTGTGATAGGTAAGAAAACCTTTCTCTTAAAGTGAGACGCGTAAGTAATGTTAAAAATAACGTTATGACGTTAGTGATGACATCCTTATTGCGTGTTATTGGTGTCCTCTAAGTCATCACGTCACAACATAATGATAATACTTGTAAATCTAAATATACGACTTATACATTCGCAAGTGACTGATGACCTTCATATTGTGACGTCACTGATGACTTACGTGAACTTATGACGCCATTTTTACGTCTATATCGTGACGTTACTGGTAGCCTCTTTATCGTTAGTCACTATTGTTCTCAATGTAGAGACGAAATCACATTTCTGGAGACATCCACATAATGTAAACATTATCAACCCTTATATCCTAATTTTACTAGTGACGTTCATATTACCAATGATGATAATTACCAGACACTTTAACTATTGCATCTATAGATTTTCCCACGTTTTTCTCAGGTCGCTTTCTTGTTTGTCTGTCTGTCTGTGCAGTTGGATTCTTGCAACTCAATTTTGAGGCACTTCCCGGCAACCTGAAATTTTTGGAGCAAGTCAGAACCCGATGACAATGCATCCTAAAACAACTTTTAACTTTCTAGGTACACTTTCAGGTCAACTTTCGGCAACTTTCACTTTTGTATGGGGCTTATCCAATTGTTGCGTAACACATGGTTACTTCGTTGAGTTAATAATTAAAAAGAATAAAATAATAATACTAGATTTAAAAATCTAAAAATCCCACGTTTTTCAGGGACCAAAAAAGAATAAAATAACCCGGCGGGGCCAAGCGAGGGGCCACTCAAAACGTGGGGGCGCATGTTACTTATGGAGATGTAATGAGATGTATGATATGCATAGATGTTGAGAGTATTTGTAAAGATGCGCCCCCACGTTTTGAGTGGCCCCTCGCTTGGCCCCGCCGGGTTATTTTATTCCTTTTTGGTATTCTAATTCTAAGGCAAATGTGCGTTTTATTTTGTGTTACCATATTATCTTATCTCTAGATGTCTACTTGGTGAGAACTCTAGAAAACCTCACACCGTATTGTTACTGATGTGAATGCAGTGACATAATTACGTCGCACGAGATCTCTACACGAGAACTTACGATCAATCACATCGTGACATTACTGCCCTCTATATGATGTTATATGATAATCATTATAAGTTTTGTCTTAGTTACCTTAATTTAAATTATTCTCCACATTTATGCATGTTTTGTTACTTAAAATTGCAAATTTTTATTTTAAATATTATAATAAATTCGACATATTTTTGTAATCTAACTTTTTTTTGCATTATTTAAATGGTTGAATGATTTTTTTATTATTAATATTTAATATTTTTTTCAAATATTGTACATTGCGGTGCCTTAGCAGGATTAATGCTCTGATACAGAAAATTAATTGAACTTTCACTACATGAATACAATAAATAATTTTGACTTTGTCTTGTGTCTATAGGTTTTTAGCATTAGAATCCTGAAGCAATTTCCACCTTGCGAAACTGTCTTGTCTCTAATTCGCTTGAGATTTAAACTAGTTAAGCTAAACGGAACGGAAAAAGTTATTTCAATCTTCGAATCGCACAGTTAGAGTTTAACGTAGTAAACAAATATGAAACTCAATTTGCCTAGAATTAAAGTGATTTGCAAGCTGCTTAATGCATTTATCAAACTAGTTTTTTGCAAAACATAACCGGAGCCCTTTCATATTTAACCTTATTTAATTGATGATAAGATTATTTTTTATTTGTTTATAAAATTAGGACCTAGGACTCTAGAGAACTCTAGTTTGCACTAACTGGTCAACTGTATTATATATAATTTATGATTTTTATATTTTTAATGGTATATCTATAATATAAGATCACAGTTGTTTGTGTGTTTGTCTGTCCGCTCTTTTTCTATTGTGTCAATAACGTTACCATAGCAACGCGTTAACCGCAAGTAGTTCGTCCACCGGAAGCTAGATGGCGCTAACGGAAAAATATTTAACAATAGAAAAAATTAAAGAATTTTGTCCACCTGTTCGAAGCCGGGACGGGCCGCTAGTTTTAATAGAATAATACTAGAAAAAATTGACTGCGTTCACAAGTTTCTCAATTCTGAAGTAGACTGGATATCTAAAGGTTGCGGACACCGCCTGAGATTAATTTCTGAGCGGAGTCCATTTTTCTTGTATTTTTCTGTTAAAATTTATCACATACAATTTTTAGTCTGTTTTAAAACGACTGAGACCTTTTTTTGACAATCAACTTGACATAATAATATCGGAACCACCGTTTCGAGATTTCGATGTAAGATATTCTAAGATTGATGACCTCATTATGAATATAGGCACATTTGGAACTTAGGATCGTTACGCTACAGCTTTCGGAGGTTTTGAAATTGGATATTCCGAGATTTATGATCATTCATTATTTTTAGTCACGTTTCAATTTTGATGGGTGAAGAAAAATGAATTACAAAGTCAATATTAAATAATTAAAAACGAATAAAACCTAAGACTAAAAACCCATTACCTTTTATTTATATTTATGTTAATAGTAACATAAATATTATGCCACACACACACACACACACACACACACACACACACACACACATACACACACACACATATATATATATGTGTGTGTGTGTGTGTATGTATACAGTTATGATACAATCAGTCATCCGTTATAGATCCCTTTGCAATCACGCAATATTAACTGTCGTATGATTTGTATTTAGTCTTTTTAGTATGTACTTATCATGTTTTGATACCATAGGTCTGACAAAAATATAAACAATAAAGGATATCATTTAATGTAAGTAATTGAAACGATTGAATAAACGCGTTGTTTATTAGGCGAAAATGATTTATTAAGATGAACAATTATTATATCAGCACAGACCCGGTAATAATTTTGTATGACAACGCCCTAATTTCCGCTTCTGATTTTATCTGAAAATCATTAATTTGCTCTTAATTGGGGAGATTAATAAGTCGAGCATATAAATTGAAATAAAACAACTTTTAGGGTATTTTACGCATAACTTATATTTAATCCTGACGTTTCTAACCATGCCGTGCGTACCTAATTAAAATATTGTAAAGGTAGTAGAAATATATGACGTTCATTGCCTTAGTCATCCTGTGATCAGGGCTCCTGTAAAGAACTCGAAACGTCGGGATTAAATATAAATCTAAGATCATAGTGGTTTGTGTGTTTGTCTGTCCGCTCTTTTTCTATAACGTTACCATAGCAACGCGTTAACCGCAAGTAGTTCGTCTACCAAACGCTAGATGGCGCTAACGGAAAAATATTTAATAATAGAAAAAATTTAAAGAATTTTGTCCACCCGTTCGAAGCCGGTACGCGCCGCTAGTTATGTCTAAAAATAAAAGTTGTTTTATTTAAATGAGCGGAAGTGTATAACTAAATTGAGCATATAAAGATATACATTTTGAGCAGCGACCCTTTTAGGGGCGATGTTTATGTTTGAGTTGTTCACACATGATAATTTTTTAAGTTGCTTGTTGCGATTCGGTTGTGTCATGGCCGAGTAGCATAGCACAATTCTCGCTTAGGGTAGTCCAAAAAGGCGACTAATAATATTTAATTGATAAATAAATATAAGGAATTAGTAAAATAAAATAAAAATATGTAGCTTACTTACACAAAACTCAAGCAGTGTGCACCACACGC
This sequence comes from Calamotropha paludella, assembly GCA_927399485.1. Taxonomy (NCBI): domain Eukaryota; kingdom Metazoa; phylum Arthropoda; class Insecta; order Lepidoptera; family Crambidae; genus Calamotropha; species Calamotropha paludella. The sequence goes on along the minus strand of OV656823.1, from coordinate 4,394,798 downwards.
CCGCCCGCAAATTAAAACAGAAACCGCAGACACCGGCACCTTTATCAACTACTCTACACGTGGTTCGCCCCCACACTGGAGCTGTTAGATCGTGAAATAACGAGCGCTAAGTTACTATGCTCGTACTACTGCTTGGTGAAGGTGCCAATGTCTGCGGTTTCTGCATTTATTTACGGGCGGGCGGGCGGTGCACACTGCTTGAGTTTTTCGGAAGTCAGCTACATATTTTTATTTTACTAATGGATATGGACTTCCGCCAAGTAACGCCTGATTCTATCAAACAAATATAAGGCAACATCACATACATTGTTATGAACCCAAGCTAAAGCACACCCAGTTCCAAGCCAATATAAAAAGTTTGTTAGTAATTGGAGTTAATTATCATATATCTCCAGCAGTACATAATACACAAAACTGGCAGTAGCATTTTCTGAATTACGGCCTTTTCTGTGATTACCAACCCACTTGCCAAGCGACGAAATAACAGTAAACCCGCCATTTTGTTGGAAGGCTTTGTTCTGTGATTTCGTATAGTCTGAGATGATGAATGTGGTTATTATAGAATAGAGCGACCTTTATTTACTTATGAATTCGGTACAGTATAAGATGGAGGACGTATAGTATATGCAGTCATTAATCTATAATCTAAAAACACAAAATTGTTGTTTGTTTGTCTGTCCGCTCATTTTCCCGCTCTTTTTCCATTGTTTACGCGTTTCCATAGCAAGTCGTTACCATAGCAACGCGTTACCGGGTCAGCTAGTAGCATACAAATATGTCATAAAACTGTTTAAATTTAATAGTTTCTTTCGAATACGATATGATGTTATTCTCGTTGATGAAACGACGCTGGCCTACAGCTTGAAAGTAGACTTTTATACTTTCAAGCTGTAGGCCAGCGTGGGAGAAATATTCTCTTGTATTCGAAAGAAGCAATCGATTAAGTTGAAACAGTTTTGTGACATATTTGTATGCTATTGTTAATGGTTGCATAGGTCATAAGTCTATGATTGTTAATGTCTTGTAACATTACTCCATTTTGTACTGGTCCGAAATTTTCCGGTACGTTTACCAGAAAATTTCGACAGGTTTTCCAAAGGCCCGGCAGCTCAACTTGGAGAGCATTGGACCGGGCATCTAAAGGTTGAGGATCCCGCCTGAGAATAACTCAGAGCCGAGCAGTTTTTTTTTTGTTTTTTTATTAATACATGTTTCTTTGTTATACGTAGTTTAAGTTAATTACATTTATCAAAGTTCTTTGTGTTACAATTTATATCGTGGATATAAATTGTAACACAAAGAGCTTATTAAAATTATATTAATATTATTTTTCAAACTATTATTCTTAATTGTTTTGCAATTTATTCTGGTATATTTAAATTGAAATGAATTTTTATATTGGATTTATATTTTTATTTTGTTTTGAATGGGTCCGTTCTTATCCTCAGTCAAGCCTGGGTAAGTTCGTTCCATAGTTGCTGCTGTCTTAAGCAGCAACTATGGAACGAACTTACCCAGATGGTGACTATTCACACTGGTTTAGAAAATAGACGAGTTATAAGTCGGAATCTTAATCTTCTTATACGACGCCATAATTATCATTCTTTCTCTTATTTTCGGTCTCCCTGTAGCTTTTCCTTCAATTTTCCTTTCCATTATATTATTGATAAAGTTTTTTTTATCACATTAGGTGTCCACCACTCTTTCTCGCCTATTGTGTGTGTTATCAATTTTACTTCTTTTTCTGATTGAAATTTATAAATTTGGCATTCTAAATTATTTCTACTGTGTTATGTGATTGTATATTAAATAACAAGACATACGACATATTTTTTTGTTTAAGGCTGAATGGGCAGAATACACTTTTTATTGTGACTATCTTATGTGTACTCTATTCAAACACAAATAAATGATTATATCTTATCAACACTTTTTAGTTCGTCATCCATTATCTATACAAATTATTCTCTCCAGCACTCATCACTACCACATTTCGAACGCCTTAATTATTTCTCTAATTATATATATCAATGAACTATGACTAATGACTGTCCTTGATTATAGTTCAATTTCTACTAATGTATGTCACTATTGTACGCTACGGCGTATTCTCCACTGAAAAGCCCTTATTTAATGATGTATTGTGCTGGTTTAATGTTGTGGAAATGAGCAGCTACTTGTTATAATATCTTGTTCTACAAAAAAGAGCAATAAGAGACGTATATGACTTACGATTCAAAGTTTCGCTTTGACAAAATTAGCAATTATGTAAGATATAAATTATGGAAATTGAAATATTTACGTGCTAAAACTGAAGGCTTAAGTTAGATTAAAAAAAAATCCGGACAATATTTTAAATTTAAATAAATTCACTCTTGGGCAGACGCTGCCATGGAATCGCATCATATCATAAGTATTACGAAAATAAAATGCATAGAATTCATGGCCTATTTGCTTAAAAGTCCTTTAAATACTGTTTTACAATTTTTTGGTATTTCACATTAGTATTGCTTAAAAACTGCAAAAAATTATGCAATTTCTTTAGTTTTAAATTTTCGATATTTCAGTAAAGTTGGATACGACTTCTTTATGAATGTTTTTCCTCTTTTAATATAATAGTTCTTTATAAAATCCTTGTCATATTTATTCTTTAATTACATAACTAAAGTGTCATTTATTGGCGACCGTTTGGTGCAACGGTAGCGATCCTGCCTTTCGAACCGATGGTCCTGGGTTCGAGTCCCAGAAGGGGCAGATGAATGTGACGAATACGAATACTTGTATCTGAGTCATGGGCATTTATATATATTTCGATTAATATTATTTATTATGTATGATATATGTTTTTTTATCCGTTACCCTAGTATCCATGAAACAAGCCTTAGAGCGCTTACTTTGGGCTAGGCTAATTGGTGTGATCGTAATATAAAAAAAATATTATGCGGCTTTTTAATATGAGGCCTCCATAAGACTTACAAAGCCAAGGCTCGCGTAGCTGTTAACATTCAATACGCACATTATAAATTCTCAGGTAAAAGAAAAGCATTTTATCATTCTTTTTTCTCCACGATTATACCTGCTTAGGCGTTGCAGTGCATCTAATATATTCGCGGAAGCAGGAATAAATGGTTTTGCTGCTATGATGTGGAAACGTTGTGCCTCTGCACTGCCTCGCTCATGCAATAGCGCGAGTGGTATCCTTAAGGTGTTCATAGACAGATGGGAGTTACCACTGCCATGGGGTTGGGTTCAGCTGCACACAGCTTAATTTATGTTTAATTTATTATATGTCTGTTTTCATGTCTCTTTTTGTATGTTTTATTGTATTATACTAACCCTAGTCTAAGACTATTTTTACTAGCACATTCTATGGGCTCTGCTTGAAATAAATGAAACAAAAATATACTGCTCTTGCTTTGAATATATCTGAGCCTTTGGATTTGTCAAGCAGTTCCTTGTTATTAGGAAAGTCTTTTATAATTCGGTTTCCTATTACTGATGTACCTAAAGCTTTATATTGTCATTGAAATATATTTGCCTCCGCCAGTTCTATGAATAATTCAAGTAATTAAGCCGGTGAGCGGACTTTGAACGCGTTGTCGTACGAATTTGAATTGAGGAATCCTAACAACGATCTCGACTATTCTATTAAAGTGCGCAATGCTTCCTATTTTAGTATTTCATGCTTTAATATGGGTTAGCTCCTATACAACCATTGCCAACGCAACCAAAGTATCTAATTATGTATAATAATAATGTATACTTAACACATTTAAAACAAATTAAAAATATTCTATACTATTCTATTGTAAAGTTTTTGATTATATTTTTTTATATATGATATTATCTAATATAATAATACTCATGTAGTGTCTTTGCTTACTAATCTCGTCTGCCCATTCCCTGGTCTGAAATAATTACTATCACTGTGTTAATAAGTTGACTTTAATATTATATTATTATAATATATCTTAGCATTCAAATGAAAAAGAAAACAAAATGTCTTAATAACTACAGAAAAACTGTGTTACAATTTTCCTCAGATTGGATTAGAATCCACGACCTTGTTAGCCAGTAAGACGTGAGTTTTAAACGAGGAGAATTTATTTAACGTTTTTATTTTATATTGACTTTCGTAACCATTTTTAGTTTATATAAATATTCCAATAGGTATTAATCAATCTGGCCTTAAACAAAAAAAATATAAATTTTATAACTCGCATTAAATGTTTTCTCAAAACTCGTTAGAACCAAAATATGGATAAAATTTATTATTGTCTCAATAATCTGTAAATTAATACAATTTTTTTAGAAAAAAAAACCCTGACTTTTATTGTCAAAGACTTTGTGAATCCAATTAAAGGAGAAATGTTAAAATGACAAATGAATATTGATTAACTGAGAATGGGAAAAGTTTATTTAAGATTTTCACGAACTGTATCAGCAGTTTTGACGAGCCTTTTTTATATAGAAAGTTATAAATAAATTCCGAACAACTCACCCCAATTTTTATTATATAGCAGATCTAGTGAGACGGGGCAGAATAAAGAAAAATAAACCAGGAAAGTGGAGGACCTAGAAACCCGTTAGCAATGACGATCTTTTTAATAATAAGCTGAAAAGTTTTGAACATAAACGGAAGTTAACAAGCCTATACGTTTTTTATAGGATACATTTCAGAGAGTGTGCAGCAGAGTTGCACAACCTTGTTTCGTCGTCCCCATTTTTTCATCGGACAACCAGACTTACCAATAGGCGACATCGTTATTTGGTTGATATACCAAAGAGTTTTCAGTGTTTTGTTTCCAGTAAAGAGTGGAACTCTTTGCCTGAGTCTGTCTTTCCTGATAAATACAATTTAGAGGTCTTCAAGTCACGAGTCAATAGTTATCTTCTATAGTCCGTTTTGATAAAATATTTTTTTTAGCATTAGAAAGAACAAAATTTGGGTACTTTATTGTACACATATAATGTAACAAGCAAAACGTAACATCTTGAAAAGTTTACACTTAAAAGTACCTTAAGAAGCAGAAGTTACAAACTCGTGGAACGAAACGTTGGTCAGTTTGACACGACAAAATTAAAAAGTACTAGCCGATGTTGAAATACGTAACATATTAGGTGATTTTTAAAATGGTCGCTTAACATGGCCGCCATCATTATTCACGATGAAAAGAGCAGACTAAGCATAGTTTGAGGAACTCACACCAATTATTTCTCCAGTGGCAGTAGCCGTGGTACAGTGGCACAAAACGGAATATTTTTTTCGTCTTGCACATCCAGTGGCAGATCCTGTGATAAATTATGGCCAGACACTGGTCAGTCAAATTAAATCTAAATAATCCTGAACAGAACTGTTCTCGTATACGAACCAAAGAGTAGTGGGCGAAGATAAGTAAGTTATATGACGTAAAAGGTTAAAGAATGTTAATGTTAAAGATAGGTTATACGCATAAGTTGAAGATTAAAGATTTTCATAAGTTGCCGAAAAAGAGAAAAGATAGAACATATATAAGCAATCAAATAAGACAAAAATGGTAAGGACTTTAAAATCAAAAACAATAACAACATATTTGAAAATAAATATGTGACCATCGAGTAGCTGTCTCAGTTGTGTATTTGCGTGATTACGCAAAATGCCACAAAAACGCTGATTTTCAAACAAAATCGTATTAATGAAAACACATTTCAATCAAATTTGTCTGCACGTAGGTTCTTTCTTTTCCTTGAGGGAGCGAGAAATCCTCAAGTGAGTCCAATAACACTGACCAGGTGTTCGATCCAAATGAGAAAAAGAAAATCAATCCGGCACAAAACACACAATGACTCAGAATATATATGCGAAAAGAAGCGATAGATGTTAGTACAAACTTCATAGTTGCGCCAGCATTAAATTCAAAAGTGCCGCGTTATTTATTTGTATGTGTTTGTAATTTTGATTAGTTTGGTCAACACACCTCTATTTACTCCATTTCCCTTTCGCACATACCTTGTCTCGCATATAGAAGAGCGAGACGACCGCGCCATCTATTGATAGCAAATCATACCGCAAAGTGGCTAACATGCAGGCAAAAAGAAAAAAAGACTAGTGATGCCCGCTCGCGCGCGTGGACCGGGTTTCGCAATTTTAAATTGAACTAATGGCCTATCCGCAAACCCCTACAACATACTATAGTTTTATGTGACGGTGTCTTCGTGTGCGTAATAATAAGGAACAGCAAAGCCCAGGGACGTCCCCGACAGCCTCCAGCATTTCCCACCACGTGGCGGTCAAGGTATCGTGCCCCCTTCATCTTCCCCTCATATTTGCTGTCGACATTAATTTTCTCATACCGCAATACAGTCCACTAATTTTGAATCGCCCGCACAACCACGTCATGATTTTTTTTTAAAGTAATTTTAATATTGTAATATTAATAATATCAGCCTTGTTTATAATATAAGGAATATCAATAATAACATTATTATCATTTTCGTAATGAGAGATAGTAACTGTATCAAATCCGTTCTGTGTAATAGTAAATTTTTCATATATGTCTTGGCAGTAGGTACAAGTTTACTTAAATTTTGTATAACTATGTAATACAGGGAGAAATAATAATCATCTCTTGCCGAGTTTCTTGCTTGGTTAGCTTTGACGTTCAATATACGCATTGTAAATGCATTTATTGAATAAAAAATTGTTTATTTTTATTTTACTTTAATGGATTATCTGCTATATAATTTGATGACCGTTTGGTGCATCGGTAGCATTCCTCCTTTTCGTCGTCTTAGCGACGTTTCTGGGTTTAAGTCCTAGAAGGAACAGATGAATGATGATTGTGTGATGAATACGAGCATTTGAACGGGAGTCATGGGTGTTTATTTTACTTATTTGCCCTGAATTATTGCGTAAGGTAGACTTAATCTGTTTATGTAAATTTTCCAATGCGATCCCCACGAGTTTAATTACTAAATGACAAGTATTTGAATGTTTTCGTGCCACCCACCGCATTTTGATTTCATTAATTACACCAAAAATTACACACGTAATCGTTTCCCGATTAGAAATTTGAATAAATAAAATGATGAATATTGTAATCTTGACATGGTTAACTGAGAAATTGATATTTTAATTAACTCATTATATGAATTTAAACGTTTTACATATGCCAACTTTGCTATATAAATTGTATCGAAGTAAAATCAACTTAAATTACATTTAATAATGTTCATATTTAAAATGATAGTTATAACTTATCCAATTATATCCTCATCGGCACTATAGGTCTGTTATAGCTTGTTATAAGAAAATAAGTACTTTTGTTAAAAAAAACCGGCCAAGTGCGAGTCGGACTCGCGCACCGAGGGTTCCGTAAAATATTTTTATTATATGATGTAACTAAAAATTTACGGTTTTCGCAATTTTTCCTTTATCTGTGCTTTAAGACGTTGCTTTGTACCAAATTTCAAGATTCTGTGTTCACGGGAAGTACCCTGTAGGTTTTGATTCCCTTGCGAGTATCGAAAATTTGCGGAATTTTGCGGCATAAACGGCTGTATCTTTTGATTGCGTTGGCTTAGAAGTTTGAGTTTTTCACAGCTCCAAGGGACAATAGACCTGAGTATTTGATATAAATTTCAGCTTGACACATCCACGTGTTCCTGAGAAAAAGGGTCTTGACAGACGGACGGACGGACGGACGGACAACAAAGTCTAGTCCTATAAGGGTTCCGTATTTTCCTTTCGAGGAACGGAACCCTAAAAATACTGTATGTTGCCAAAAAAATTATTAATGAATGTATATGTAATGTATGTCTATCCGTTCCCTTAGTATCTATAACAACAAGCTTTTTAGTGCTTATTTTGGGCTAGGCTGATTGGTGTTTTTAAGACATATTACTATTATTTATAAACTAACTATTATCTTCTTTCGTCATCACTATATGAATGAAAAGAACTGAATACGACCGTTTGGTGCAACGGTAGCGATCCTGCCTTTCGCACCGACGGTCCGGGTTCGAATCCCGGTAGGGGCAGATGTTTGTATGATGAATACGAGCATTTGTACCTGATTCATGGATATTTATATATATTTATATGAATATTACATATCTATGTATTATATATGTATGTTTATCCGTTACCCTTGCATCCATAACACAAGCCTTACAGTGCTTACTTGGGGCTAGGCTAATTGGTGTTAATGTAAATAATATTTATTTATTATTTTATTTATTTACGAGGATGTATGGACTTTAAACTCTTTGCCTTATTATCTTTCAGCAACTACGTTACTGTAAAGTCAGTGTTTATTACTAAAATGATAATTATTATATTTCGTATAAGGCGTAAAAATATCTTTTAACGAAAATGAAAGACTCTTAATTTTTCCGTGGGTGTATTGAGTGGAGGTGGTTTGCGGGCAGAGGAGGGTAATTGCCCTTCCTGGATTTTGTTTGTCCACGTCTTTCTGTTTGCGATAAAAGTAAAGTTAGAGTCACGTTGTATCAACGTTGGGTGCGCCATTGATTCTTTCTATAATTAAAATGTCTTTTCGTATGTGATCTTTTAGTTCTGAGTTTGTTGAAGATTAGATCGATCAAAACATGTTTGAAATAATGTTAAAAATACTAATTACTCTAGCAGCCTATGAGTCTATCATGCAATATAACAATGCATTCAGGATGCTGTTGGGGCTGCCGTGGCATTGCAGCGAGTCCGGCATGTTTGCCGAGGCGCGGACTATTGACTTTAATGCGATCATAGGCAAAAAGTAGCCTCTCTCATGAGCAGGGTGTGAGGCAATAACATCCTGAGGGCTGTGGCAGGGGGGTGCGACTGTCTTTTCAGCCTGCACTGGAGCACTGGAGTGTCTATCGATTTTAATTTTATTTTGTTAGTATTTTTTGGACATGCCCTATTTAATTAATAATTGTCATGACCTTGTTTTAAGTTTCCATTGTAACTAACTATTATGAGACTTTGATTCTTGCAATAAATTGAATTACTTTTAATATTATAAATCATAGATAATATTAGACAACATTACATGCATTGCTTTGAACCTATGTTGATTAGCTATAGCGCTTGTGTTATGGTATTGTGAAATAACGACGGTAAACACTAAGATCTAAGCCAATAAAGAAAACTTTCAACATAAATTTGTTCGAGCATCGAATTCGGGACTTCGGAGTGCTGTTATAATAAAAACCGGTATTCCATAAAATAAAGACAAAGTGCTTTTTGTCACATGGAGTGTCATACAAATTAATGTTTCAGCTATCTTAAATAAAAGATATTTTTAATTAATTTTTGTTAATGGTTCAAATTGAATATATTTTTTTTGTAAATAGATTAGTCCGTCCGTAGATCCGTGGGAATGACAAGTTTTCTTATAGTTATGCTTTATACCGCAATATAACCGAATTCCACGCGGGCGTAGCCGCGGGCGGAAAGCTAGTTAACAATAAAACATCAAATTTAATATATTGTTTTAAACTTTCATGGTCACTAACATTATGGTAACGGGAGCAATGTTCTGTGATCATGGTACTTACAACAGTGCCGAAATATCGGAAACTCAATAAAAACAAGGAATATAACTTATATTACCATCAAATTTAATGTTTAAATTTATGAAAAGATTTTTATTAGTCTGACAAAACTTTTACGCCACAACTTATACATTAAATACAAAGTGATTACAATTATAAGAATAGTGCAAAACAATAATAAGCAAACACAACTTCAATATATAAAACACAATATTAAGGCAACAAATGAACATGTACTCTCAAGCAAAGTTACAAAAAATCCATAAGAACAAAATACAAAAACAATTTACAATCTCTTTATTCTCATAAACCCTATCTCTCTGACACTGATGGAAAAGCTCCCGAAGTGTCAACCATTTGTGAAACATACGCAGCCAAACCGGAGATAAAGAAAAACCAAACATATTCCCTTAGCGCGGATAAAGTCCTATTGCCACTCATTAAGAAAATCTATAGCGATCTCCCTTACTCCAATTTATGATACGAGTTTATTGTATGAGAATGAAGGAGACAGATGTATGAATTGTGTTAGCGAATGCGAACAACACCACACGTTGTTGGATGAATATATGGACATGTCATTTACAAATGGCATTACGGAATGACGCCGTGAACCGACTGCACCCATATTCATTAAAAGTCGAGAAGATAACATGGGTATTAATATTAACTTAATAAATTAGATGATTTAAACATACATATATTTAATGTTAATCTATATTTTTACATTAAAGACAGAAGATTCAATTTCACTTCAAAGCCGGAAATCATTAACGTTTAAACGTGAATTGATTTAAAATTGTAAAAAGTTTTATAAAAAATACATTTTTTCAGTTGCCATTAGCATTTTGGCTTTACTAGAGTCAAGAAAAGTTCTAAAATAAGTTACAAATTCAGTTAAGAATAATAGATAAGTAATGTCTAACTTTAGTGTTATTTATATAAACAGTCTTTGTTAGTAGCTATAAAATCATCCTTGATTTGAATAATCAAAAAGAAACGCTTGCTTCACAACTTATAATTAAAAATCTATATTAATTTTATTAATTCCAAATTGTATCAATGTTTTATTAGCGTATCTGAACAGTGTCTGAAATATGTTTCAAGCGGAGCAGTCACCGTCACAGCGTTAAACATCCCTCCCTAAAACCCCACCCCTAGGGTAACATAGTAACAAACAGGTAAAAGGTGGCATTCGGCGTTCTCAGGCCGTACTACCCGCAGTCAGCTCCGCGTCGTCATCCGGGACGGACGCATCACACGTCAACTCAATTTTCAAACATTTTTCAATTGTTTTTTTCCTGAAGAATTGTGGTCCGCAGAAACTGGTGTCGTTTGGTGAGATTGCCAGGTAAGTCTTTTAATTCAATTTAAGATAGTTCCAAAAAGTTTTGACTTGTTATTACAAATATTAATGTTTTTTTGTTTATTTTTATATTAAGCGTGTACGTTTTTACCATTGTAATTTTTTGGAGTACAGTTATTATCTGTATAGTATCTATAACTATTAAAATCGATTTTTATTCGTGTCGCTTCTGATGCAATCGATTCAAAACGTTAACAACTCATTAACACCGTGTTTAATAACACAGTGTTAATTATTTGATACTGAATACTAACGGAATTACGGAGGTATGAAGCGCGCATATGATTATGTATTCATCCCCCAAAATTCCACATCTAACAAAGGAACTCACAACGTGTTGCGCATAAAATCAACAAGTAGAAACGCCATACGCCGACGTTATCCTGGTACAAAGGAAAAAACTACTACTGGCAAAAATTTCTTTACAGATTCCACTTGCTTTTAGCGCTCGTGTATCAAATTATTACCAGTAGCCTTTCTGGTTGGTGAAAGAGAAATGGTACATTTCAGAAAACAGAGATTGAAAACACTTTTAAAAGGACAGTTTTAATTAAAATTAACCATATAATATAGGGTTTACGATTATTATAAAAACACTCAATTTCCACAAATGTGATTAAATTACAAACCCCTTTTATTCTAATATATTTGGCCTTAGGAGATTGTTTGTTTTTCTCAGATTTTTTTTAAAATGTAAAAGCTTTATTATTGAGGAAAGTTGTAAAAGGAAATTTTAATTAATCGCCGGATAATACCACGGTACAGAGCTTTTTATTTAATTAAGTATAATAAATCGTTTTCATTTTCTCTATTACAAAAAAATATTTTTGCAATGTTTATTATGGCAGTCTTTTTCTATAAAACTTGTGAGAAACATCTTTAAAATTAAATTCATTATTGAACGGTCAAATTATTTATTGAGAAGGTTTCCACGAGTTTTTCCATTGGAATAAGTCATTTAAAACAGTGCTGCTTGTAATATTTGCTAACTGTAATTATTTTAGTCAAAATCTAACATTAATACATTTAAAATTTAGAATACACAAGCAGTAATTTTTAATCATATTAAAAAAAAATAACGCATTTTGAAATACTTATGTGGTATAATTCTCTTGCTTTTTCATGTAAAACCTTTACGATAAGAAAGTGATAATGTAACATGTGCTTGATAAATAATTGAAACTATTAATATTGTGGGGATAAAATATATTAACCAAAGTTTTGTTATGCAAGGATGGAAAGTTGAGATTTGGCCGCAAGTTACTTCTATTGAAACTTGACCAAGTGAAGGATTCTAGGATAGAATCCCAAGCGTAGCGAGGGTTTCAAAGGTACTGGACGCTGCAAATCGAAATAAAATTTTTCACCTCACTAAGAGGAACATTTTTAGGTGCAAAAAAATAGCTTAAAAAATGGTAAATTGGTTTGTTTAAAATAAAAATAAAAAGTAAAATTGCTACAATTAGTAATGTTGAATGTTTTATTTTCAAATTGTTTTTAATGAAATGTGAATTGACTAAGAATACAGATCACTTTGACAGTTCTTTTCCGGGTGCGGTCCAAAATCCCATCACATGGTATGAAATCTCACTTATCATACACTTAAAATTCATATATTAACAAATAGCATATTCTCAATATTATTTATTCTTGTGGTTTTTATAATTTAAGGAGATAAAATCATTTTATAAAACCAAAACTGAGTGTTATAGTATTAACTAAAATAAGAATATAATCTTACTTATAAGGACTATAAAGACCATTCGGAACATACCATATATTATGTGTTTTTCTTTGAATAGAAAAATTCAAATTTAAAATCATTTTTCCACGCTAGCGGATAAAACGCAGTTTTCTACGCAGAAATTGAATGACAAACCAAACTTTTCCGAGCATGTTAGGAGAAAAATCCTTTTTTTAATTCTTTTCCTATCTATGCAAATGATTTGTTTTATTATACATAATATTAGATTTCGTACTCGGTACCACAACATCCAGACTTAAGCCAATTTAGAAATGTTCGTTTTATACATTGATCCGGTCGGGGAATCGAACCCGGATCCTCGAGTGACTTTACTATGAAAACCAATATACGATACACTTGATCATGAAAGCCGTCAGATAAGGAAACGACGTGATTTATCTTTGTGCACGTACCTTTTATGCCGTTTACTTAGCGCAGCTAGATAACGCAGTTATCAGAGCTCGGCCTGAGGTTGCAGAGGTTAACTGGCATTAGAAAGAGCCAAATATTTGAGGGGTGATCAAAGAATTTGTTGTATTGAGCTTCAGGACGCAAGTTCAGCCTTGCTTAACTTGCTGCTTCAAGCTTCAAATTGCAAGAAACAAAAGGGTCATGTTTACTGCTACGTTTTATAATAAGGTGCCTTACCATGTAACTGAACTGTTTTTGGGAAATTTAAAATTTGTAATATACCCTTATGTATTACAGAATTGATGATTACTGGTAAATAATATTTTATAAGGTTAACATTTATTAATGCATTTTTTTACAAGCGCTAAAAAAGTTTCCTTAATTTAAAATAGCTTAAAGGGAGGAAAAGCAACCCTTGCCGAGCTTTTACGACTTCTTCTTGGTACAAGGTCTGACGTCATAGGACTTATTTATTTATTTTATTTATTTCTTAATAAACAAAGTTTCTACAGCTTTCGTATACTTATAAATTTGGCAGCCAATTACAGAAACTCATTACGTTTACAATCATTATTATAAAAATACTGGGTACATCAACAATAATCTTAACAGAAATATATCGATTAAACAAAGTGTGAATGTGTGTGTAGGTGTGTGTGTGTGTGTATGCATACCTCCCGAATAAGAATCCATGGCGTTGTTGATGACTTTTAATGGAAGTAAATGCAAAAAAAAGCATTTTACCTTTTAGACGGCTGTATCTGTTTGTTAGCACACACCGATCCGCACAAAGCTCGCGTGGTTGGCTCCAAACAGTATTTTCACCTATAGGCTAATGGTGTTTATGTAATTTTATGTTATTTCAATAAAATTACCTTTTTATTGAAATAACATAAAAACAAAAATAATATAAAATTTATCCCATATAAACGGCACCTTTATTCTTGTTTCTTATATTTAAACATGACGTTTCGACTCCTTAAAATATTTTAATCAGGTACGTTCCTATTTTTTTATCTTATTTGTTAAAATTGGGTAACTGATTCAAATTTTGAAATGAAAGTTTTATAATTTAGGGTTTGTTATTATAGTCGTTGATGCGTCTGGAGGTTGAAGCCAGAGATACTTCTCACCCTAGAGCAAAAACATAATAAGAAAAAGAGTTTAGAAAGAAAGAGCGACAGAAAGATAGAAAAGAAGAAAGAGAAGGAAATAAAAGAAAGGCAGCTTTAAATGAAGCTAAAAGTTGTTTGAAGTCTTAACCTATAAAAGTTAAAGAAAAGTGTTAATCTATACTAATATTATAAAGAAGTAAAGTTTGTGTGTTTGTATATTTGTTAAATTGTAAGGGGTAATCTCGGGATCCACTGAACCGATTTGAAAAATTCTTTCACCAATTGAATTATTGCTGAGTGTCATAGGCTATATTGAATGCTAGAAAAAATTTAAAGAATTTTGTCCACTCGTGCAAAGCCGGGACGGGCCGCTAGTGATTTATATATGGGTTTGTTTTATATTGATTTGTTTACATATTATCAAAATAACATTTCAGTTTAACATTCAGTGTTTAATTTTAAGAATTTCAATTATATTGTGATGCATTATGGTTTAAGTGCTGTAAGTTGTATTTGCTAATTATTCCGTGCCATAATTGATGCGTTCCTCCAGTTTATGCAGGTAGTTTTGGCGTATCGGGCACTGGTTTGAATTGTATGAATTGTAAGTATTTAGGTTGAGTTTACTGTTTTTGGAATTTGCTGCGACACAGTTAAGCCGTTCCTAACTATAAAATTTTTACAAAAAAAATGGTTGCCTGTAAAGTCGGTTTTACGGGCGAAGATTTTACGTGACAACGTCTTTTTCTCGGTAGAATATTTATTGATATGAATATAATTAAATTGCACAATAGGAACAAGGAATTGAATGAAAATAAGAATTGCACAAATTTTAACTATAGAAATATATTTTGTTTACTAAAACATTGTACATGTAAACTTAAACTTAACTAATTCCTATTTGAGTGATTTTGTTGAGGATAAAAAAAACTATAAATCATTATGTAACAGGATGTTTAAATATAAATGCCTGTAATATATTTCGAAAATTAATAAATGAATAATTTGGGTTATATAGGAAATATATCTACTACTATTAAATATTTATATTATAAGTGATTTATACATTAATGATTTAAATGGAACAATCTTGGATGGTTATCAAAATTTATCGATATAAACAATTTTTTTGTATTATATATATCATAAAGAGTTTACAATTTCATATATATACTTATAATATTAAAAATCAATAAACTTTTAAATATTGAGAAAACATTCGGCGGGCCTCTCTCTCGTTCGGTGACTCATCGTAACGTTACCGAGCGTTACACTTTTTCATAAGTGACTCCCAGCCGCAACCAATTTATAAGACGTTGTCACGTCAATAAAATTATTTTATTTTGCATTCTATTTAGCTCTCGCGCACACATACACGCACGCACGCACACACACATAACTATATATACACACATAAAACTCAAACAATAACCTGTGTTAGTACATAAAAATTATAAAATTAGGAAAATATTATGCATTAATGTTTAATAAGTTATTCTTGCTTCATTGATTTTTAAATTAATGAATAAGGAGGAGAGGGGTCTCCTGGTACAAGTATATAATATAAAAGGAGTTCCCTACGAACAAATTTAAATTTAATATTAATGTAATGAATAAAATTATTTTGTATTTTGTAATTTTATTGTATCAACGATTATTCTTAACTGTTGAGTCTACCACCAGCTGTGTAATTGGAAGGTCTTTTCGAGAAGAACTAGCGAAATAAACTCAGTCAGTTGAACTGATCTCCATTTTACATTTATTATAGATAAAGATGGATTAAAATTACGGATGGAATTAAGCAGTAAATCATGGCTTTTGTAAAGAAGTCAAAATATCTGGATCAAATATAAAATAACAAGAATAAATGCGCCGTTTATCTGGTGATAGTGGTTTTAATTAAATTTGCGATAAACGCGAAAGTGTAAGAACTAAATTTTTTGACCTAATTTCAACTTTAAGTCCAGGGCACAAAGTTTGGATTCCTGTGTGTGGATTCATATTGTAGGAATGGTATTTTTTAGTGTACACAATCAATCGTTTGTGTAAAATTGATATTCATTAAATCAACATTTTCCAGTATTTAATTCTTACTCTGTCTTTAAGCGTACAGAAAAGTTAAGGCTTCGGTGGGGCCAGGTGAGAATATGAAACTAGCTGTACCAATTTTCAGTATAATTAATGTAGTAGGTATATAAACCAGATCTATAGGTTAACTTTTTCGCAATTTCAAATTTTTGGCTCGGTGACCAAGGATATAAATATCCATCTGTAGGGCCTTTAATAGATGATGATAATGTAATTATTAACTTTCTATTGTTTAAAAATTTAATATTGATCAACTAAACTTTTCTAAATCTATTATACTTCCACCATTAAGGGTGCGACCCATATTTCTTAATGTTCCGGCAGCAAAGCCCGGGCCTGATACTGAATTGTGAGGTCCAGATATGGAGAAACTTGTAGAGTAAAAAGATTATTCTTTTAAAATTATATTTAAAAAAAATTATATCTGTTTTTAATTGCGTTTTTGATGGTTTTGATTCACAATTGGAACCGAGGATTACACTTTGGATTTTGTAGACCTAGTGAGACATTAGAGACAATGATATATAAAGATTTCAAAGATGGAATGGTTTAAAGAAATTATGCAATCGTTTATTTTCGCATTCCATTACGGCTTTTGTTTATAATTGTCCTTTATTCGATATCAATTTTAAAAAAGTAAATCTCGGGAAAATATGTGGTGATCAACAGATACTCTCGTATTCACTTTGTGCTTCAGCGGATGCTCCCGTGTCGTCGTCGATCGACAACGGTTTGGAATGGAATGGAGAATTTGCTCTAGGGAGATGCCATTTGCCAAGAAAATTGCTTTTCCGAGCTTCAGGTTTGCTTAAGGATTTCGTCTACTTAAATCCCGAATGCGATGTAATGGTCACTATAACTGAAAGGCATGTTTAGTGTACAATTCTGTTTAACAACATTTTATAGTTGATCGAGTATCGAAAAAATCTCTACCGAGAATACTTACCTGGTATTCCGATTCATTTAAGGATTTAACCAGTTTAAATCCTGACAGCTATCTTTGGTGTATCGACTTGTATAACGTTTTTTGAAATTTTTATTGAGTACTGACTGTATTAAAGTTCGTACTGCATGCCAGAAATTTAACATTCTCCAGTAGAAATAATTCGAACCGTCCACAAATAAAACTCGTCAGTACAATGACTAGCCATCCAAATACATTATTTATAGACGATAAAATTGCAACAAAGCGAAAAGATCTGGACCCTTCGCAGTTGTCGGAATACATCACTCGTAAATTCTTTTTGTAGTGAAAGTTATTAGACAAATTTGGTTATATATACAAATATCTTGATATATATAATTCTTCTGTACGTGTGTATGCCACTGAACTCCTCCTAAACGGCTGGACCGATTTGAATGTTTTTTTTGTTTATGTTTGGGTGGCGCCGTGGATGATTTAGATTCACAAACCAGCCCGGCAGATGGCGCTGCAGTCGGCACAGCAACGCGTGGGTGGGTCAGCTAGTGTATATATATAATAAAAGTTATATTGCAACGAATGGGCAAAGGAAAGTGGCTATTTCGATAACAGATGGAATTTTTGTTACTCTTAAGTACTAGTTTGTTTTGATACATGTCAAATGTTGTTGTTGATCAATATACATTGCATACAAATATTATGAAAAACAAATTATAAGTATAGGAAGAGAAAAGATATCACTTACAGTGCACTTTTCTGTTTTTTTTTTTTACTTTCTATCACAGATAACATTTATTAATGAACGTGATATGGTTGTGGTAATGTGAAAGTTCGTAAAGTGCAATATCGATCCTATCTTCTAGGTCCTAAGTTTTTAATTTAATTTTTTGCATTCAGAGTGCAATATTTATATAAGATATAAAATACGTGTGTAAAAAACCACTACGCCTCCGAGCCCTCTATGGTGGGATACTAGCTAATAATAGTTGAAATACGTTTGTAAAATTCGACACGTTTGCCAGCGTCTCGGTAGCTCAGCGGTCAGAGCACTCGCCCGGATTGCGAAAGGTCGTGGGTTCGGATCCCACCTGAGGGCTCGGAGGCGTAATTGTTTTTTACACACGTATTTTATATCTTATTCTAGGTCCTAAGTTCGAATCCGTCAATGCATTATTTGGTACCCATAGTACAAGCTCAGCTTACTTGAGGTCTAAATAATTGCTGTGAATGATCTGGAATTTATTATATACATAATAGTATATAATATACATAATATCAGTGCGAAAACGCGCGTGGTTTACAGTTTAGTTGATTTAATTACTCCTAGAATTATACACACACACACACACATATACACATTAGCTTTAAGCCGTGCCTTCGCTCGCGTTAATGAAGACTATCGTTAAAAACGTTCAATATATGATATTCTGCATAAAAGGCACTGTTACGTATAACCCCTTTATCCCGGAAATGAAATACAAGCTTCTATACAATAATATTTCTACCTACATAATATACAACAGTACCCTATGTATTTTTCTGTACCCCTGCCAAAGTGTATATAAAAAGTCTCATAATGATCGATTTGTTTGGTGATTCCAAAATAGGGACCCATTAAGCTGAAGGATAGCAAGAAGGTACAACGGGGGTTTTAGTGGGTATGCCCGTCAGCCTTTTACTGACGTGTGAGTCCCACATAACCCTATCGTCAACCCAACGATAGGGTATGCGAAAAACATTTCCCCTCGTCAAAAAAAGTGGTTAAGGTGTGAAAGTGTAACAAAATACTTTCTTTCGTGTTTATAATATTAGTTAAAACAATAAGAGTTCTACCACCATCATATATAAACTATCATTTGCGCTATCATATGTTCTTACTATATACCTAATTAAATAGAAATCGGTCAATACATTCTTGACTTACGAAAGGACAGACAGACAGACAAAAATTTAAAAAATAGAATTTGTTTTAATGAATCATAAAACTAATATTTATCATTAAAATGCACAGATAGAGCCTTCAGATTTATATAGTAATACGAATTATATAATAGCATCACGGACGATATAAATTGCTATTTCTTTTATCGGTCCATTCTTTTCAGAAATTAGACGAGTCGTAAAGTATGAGGTAAGTGACGTAAAGAGAGATTATAAAAATCCTGAAGTATGAAAAAGCCCGTTAAATGGAGCTGAAAAAGTGCTTAAAGATACTTTCTTATCTCGCAAACTCATCAGAAGAGAGAAAGAAGAACAATTTAAGTTAGTTAAGCTGGTGGGCAGTACTAAATTTTATGTAACTCTCAACCAAAGTGAGTACACAGTAAACTATATAACTATTTCCTTATAATAATAATATTTCTTAATTCACACAAATTACCATAGCCCAAAGAAAGTACGTTAAGGCTTGTATTATAAATACTAGAGTAACGGATAGACATACGTATATGACACACAGATATTTTATTTGTAGAAATATATAAAAATACCCATGACTCAGGTACAAATGCTCGTTATCATCACACAAAACCAAAACCATTGAAGTGACGCTTCACGCTTCCGCTAAAAAGTCAAATTAGATCTTCATCTACTCTTCTTAAAAAGTGATTTGTCAATTTCTTTCGAACAGAACACAAAACCCTGTATAATTAAAATTGTAATTATAATAGTTTTATCTTCTTCGTGAATAATACGGATAGATTTTAGCAAAAGGTCTTGTTTAGTGGAAACTATACAGTGTAGTAGAACAAAATAACACATTAAAATTATCGGTTACTAATATTTTTTTATTATCCAAAAATCCAATACAATATTTAATTTTAATTCGATAAAAAATCTAAATATTTATGTTTCGCTGTTATCGCTCATTTATATCAACTAAACATATAATTACTAAATAATGTGCACATTTTATGTAAGTTGTTAAGCAGCAACATATATTTATTTAAAAAACCAAAACCTTTAATTAAATTTACAAAATTTAGGGTTGTTTTAATTTGCAATAAGTTTATTATTAACATCACTAGGTAATTCGTTAACCGATTCGTTGCTACATACAATTACAGAAACGAAGGCTACGAGCTTGATTCACGTGAAAAATGAAAAAAGTTTTTATTCTAGGTTAATTTTCCTAAAACTTGATTGAAGGAGTTATCATCGATTTAAAAATGACACGGTTGCAGTGGCTAACACCACACACAAAAAAAAGTGATGACACGACAGGCGTGCCATCAGCAACGAATCGGTTAAGGTATTTTGGTAATAGATAAGACATAGTGTGTTCAACATATACATTAAATTGATAGTTATAAGTTTAATTTTTATACGCATCTTAAAGCATAATTTCATATAGCTTGCTGGCTGGTAATGGGTAACAAATATCTAACTTAACCTCATCTACAATGTATATCAGTTAACGCTTTTGATCAGTATGCTAATTGACTATATGACAATCGAAATTATGCGCTGCGAAAGGTTCCCAAAATATCCATCAATTTATGCCTTTTGTGAGTATGTATTTCAAAATTGTGTTTATAAATTATATCCCATATTTATTACTATTATAATGATAGTATGGTTTGAACAATCGACTAATTACTGATTGGGGAATTCGTGCCAGCCATCGTGTCGCAAAAAGCACCCCCAAGGTGTAATTTACATGGTTACCCAATTGTCACCCAAAATTAAACTTAAATTCATATAATAATACAACCACTTTTCCTGGATCAGTGACGCGTTTGTTCTTGTTTTTATTTTTATATTTAATCCTTAGGTTTCGACGCTTTTACAGGAGCCATGATCGCAAATTGACATTCTGTTTTGTGTTGATGCGATTAAACTGGTTTTATTTAAATGTACAATAGACGCGAAAGTATAAGAATAAATTGACATGATCGTATTTAGTTCTTAAATATTCCTGTAATTTATAATCTTAGAACACAAATTTGGTTTTTGTGTGTTTGTCTGTCCGCTCTTTTCCCGCTCTTTTTCCATTATATACGCGTTACCATAGCAACGCGCTACCAGGTCAGCTAGTATAATATAATATAATATACATTTATTTTGAGTAACTTGAACTCAAATAGTTATTAACAATGGTAGTTATATTTAATATAAGTAAATACATTACAATATAAACACAAACGCAACAACACTAAACATTTACATGCATATGAACCATACAGCAATGGTTGATGTACCGGCAGTCAAGCATGCTTGCAATCATAACAGCATACAGCAGCCATAACGGCATCTGTAAAGGAGTTGAAAGTCAGGATTAAATATATATAACAAAATCAAACGCATCGTGAATTCAGCAACTATTTTAATTGGATAATATTTTTTTGTAAGATAACCATAATATTCCTCAATAATTAAAAATATAAATTCATTTCTCATTATATCATCACTTATTCTGAATTCCATTGGCAAGGAAATATTCGCTGTCTTCAATGAACTACTAAGAATAAGGAGAATAATTTATAAGAAGCAATGCTATAAGAATAAAAAATAATCTACCTATAACAATAAGTGAAAATATAATAATAAACAAAAAAAATTACGGTCATAATTAATTTACAAATTATGTAAAAAAAAAAATTATGTTATAAGTAAAGCAATTGCTCAACAAATTACAAAAAAATATATAAACAAAAGAATAAGGTCAAAATATCAAAAGGTCATCTCAAAATCTTCCTAATAATCTCGAGCGTATTCTTAATCATCGCTTAAATAACAAATGAATTAGAAACGTGTTGTTATTATCAAAAAAACATCTAAAGGAAAAAAGCGACAAGGCTTTCCGTTAAGATTTAATTAAAGATCAAGTTAAAGTAATAAATTTCCGCTTACAGCGCTTCTTTTTTCTTTTATTCGTAATCCGGTAAATTTGTTATTATTGTACATGTATATAGTTTTTTACTCTGTATTTATTTTGGGGCTTTTGTGTACATGGATACGCCAGCCCTATTGTATCGTCTCACAATACCCAATCCAATCCCAAAAAAGAAAACGCTGTCCACCTATTTGGTTAATAATAGTAAAAGTATTTTTTTTAATAGAAGATCTTTGTTTACGGATTTTGCTCATAATTTATATTATACCCTGACGTTTCGACTCCTTTACAGGAGCCGTGATCACAGGATGACTAAGGCAATGATTGTCATATATTTTCTACTGCTTTCACAATATTTTTATGAGGCACGTTTCTAACTGTTAAAATTTTATAAAAAAAAACGTCAGTGTTAAATATAAATTATGCGTTAAATCCGTAAAAAAGTTGTTTTATTTACGAACTGAACTAAATAAGTCATTGCTTGGTTTAGATCTATAGCGACTATCAATTCCAGCATTAAAAGCTGAGTCAAAATCTAATGATGAAACTAATGATAGAAATATATGCTTTTACATCAATAAGCCTAGCCCAAAGTAAGCACTATAAGGCTTGTGTTATGGATGCTTGGGTAACGGGTAGACATACATATATGATATATAGATATGTTATATTTTAATCAGTTATTATAATTTTTAATATTTTTTTATTATAAATTAAAATGATACCTATCATATATCCAAAGTTGAAAGAAATGCAGCATAATGAAAAAAAAACATCTTAATCTGTCGAGAAGTTTTGTAGTTCATCGCGGTCAAATACTGTGACAGGATTTTTTTATATATAAAATACCCATAACTCAGATACAAATTCTCGTATTCATCACACAAACATTTGCCCCTTCCGGGATTCCAACCCAGGACCGTCGGTATGAAAAGCAGGATCGCTACCGTTCCACCAAAGGGTCGAGATTAAGCCACTAGATTTATTTACCGCATCTGATTAAGGCTTCACCAGAATGTTTTGAATTATCTCTACGTCCTTGATGTTGAAATGTAGCCCGTTGAACAATAATTCATTTTCCGCCCTATTCTTGCCATAATTTAGCAGCATCTGGTACATTTCGTTATGATTATACATATATTTATTTCGTTTCAAATCATATCTAAGCAGTTTCTTTAATTATTCCCTTCCAAAGTTATATAGTTGTTTCTTTTCTTTATGTTTAAAACTAGCTTTCCGCCCGCGGCTTCGCCCGCGTGGAATTCGGATATATTGCGGTATAAAGCACAACTATAAGAAAACTTCTCATTCCCACGGAAAAATCTAAGAAGCGCGATGTAACGCTGGATACAATTAGTTGTTAAACCAAAACTGAATGGTACACTATATTATATGTTTTCCCTTGTGGAGCAAAAACATGCAGATTTTGGGCACTGGAAACCCGGGAACACGCTACATAGAGCTGACCATGCGAAAAACAATGTTTTTCCAAGCTATCATTCCACTTCTTATGTATTTAAAAAAACACATCGTTACCATGTTTTAAAAAACACCCAGCGCCATCTATCGCATACCTCAAGAACTAAATAACGTAACTAATACTTATACCAATTAGTAATTCGTTGATTTCAGGATAAGTAGATGTAAAAAAACAATTTAGACGATAAAACAAATTGTACGTGATCCCTCGAGAATTCCTTATTTTCGAGGATTCATTTTCGTATCATTTAGCTTCAAATTTTGTGTTTACTAGTGAGTATGTATAAAAACTTTTTAAGAAAAAATTGAACTGCGGAAAAAGCATAAAAGCAAATAATAATAATCCTATTTTTATTTAACCTTAAAAATAACTGATTTGTTATAACTAAAGTTAATATACGTAAGTAATTATGAACTAAGAGCAGTAACCATTACAAGCAAACTGTACTAATGTTAGTGTAAATTTAGTTTACAGACAAAAAACCAGCGTAAACACAAAAATTTCAACGAATACGCTCCACAGAGTTCATGATGATAAATTATTTCCTAATTCCTGTATGTGGAATTTTCTTTCTCGAATACTAACTATTTTTCAAGCTTTAATGACAGAATCTCTGTTACGGCATAACTTCCCGAGTTCTCCATTGATTTTAATATTTTTTGTGTGGAATCGAATCAGCACATTTAGGACTAGATTGGAGCCCAAATTTTGAAATTCGCAAAAATAAAAAACTGATGACCAAAAACAGTAGTTCTATGCGATTTCCCATAGGAAAAGCGGGCGCTTTTTGAAAGTTTTCATTGTTATAGAATTTTAAAATTTACTAAACATTTTTTTTTGTATTACACTCCGCTCCAATTAATGATGCTAGCGAAACTTTAGGTGTAGCGAAGCTTTATGCCTAGCGACTGCATCGACCTAGTCAATTCATTCATTTATGTAACATACATTTTCATACTCAATTTTTATACAAAAAAAATCTTTATTCAAATAATCCTTTTTCAAATCTATTTACGCTGATATAACATTACGATTACATCGGTCACCAAAATATTCACATTGTTTGACTTCGTGGTATACCCGGTTATCTTTAACTGGGTTGGATCGATATAAGCTATTTTCGTAATTTGCCTAACTGACTACCGTCAAACCTTAAGTAATATTACAAATGGGTTCGAATGGAACTATAAGTCACACTGATATTCTTGAATATATTTACATAGATATGATTAAAGAAAATCGTCTATATGCAATGGAACATAAAAGCTTTTTTGGAATGAATTGTTTTCAATTTTCAGAAATGTTTGTGATATCAGTTTGACGAGTTCATCTGTTGGAGATTTTAATATAAGAAAAAGTTACATACTCTACCTTCAAAACGTTTGAATATCATTATGCTTAATAGATGCAAACGACTCTTTAAGAAACCGCCTGCAGAGTGTACAGTCGACAACACATGAAGCCTTTACGTTAGCATCTTCTCTTTGTCATTATGAAGATCATTTCGTTTTTGGACAGTAGAATATTAGCTGTCGCATGTATAAGTAAGTCAGGTAAGATTATCATATATTATTGATAGAAAACTGCTTTTATTTTAATGTCTACTTATAGCGAATCATAAATAAATATCTGGTTATTTCTTAAACTCCGTTTTTAATGTATTTTGGTTTGTGAAAAAAAATGTTTTAATTTTTAATAACACGTAATCCAGTAGCTACTACGTGTAGAAATCCAAGTACATTTTCAGTAAAGATGTTTTGACTATAGTTTTATGAAAAGCACCTAAAATATAAGTAAATCAATATTAGACAACTATACATACATTGATTTGAACTCAAGTTAGTCGCTAAAGCAGTCGTGTAATGGAATTCAAAAACAACGATGGTACTATAACAACCATACCGAAGTGGTTTTAACATGAATATAGATATGAGTCACTCGACTAAATGAGTAGTCAACAACAAAGTTAAATAATGTCTACGTGATATATTAACGAGCAAAAAGATCAAACGCTAAATACTAAAAAGAAAATTACATTGAAAAAATCTCCACAGGGATTCGATCCATTTATTAGAAAGGCGTGGTTTTAATAAATGGAACGAGACCACTTGCGGAATTTTATCAAAAAAAGTATATCAAAGAGCATTGACAAAAATTTTAAAAATAATATTTCAAATAAGTTCAGCATGAAACCTGAGACAAATTGTTTTTTTTTATGTTTTTAATTTATTTTTTTGCATTCACAATGCAATACTTCTATAAGATATAAAATACTTTCGATTCGAACCCACGACTTTTCGCTATCCGGGCGACTGCTCTGACCGCTGAGCTACCGAGACGCTGGCAAACGTATTTCAACTTCTACTATGAGCTAGTATCGTTCCACCAATGTTGAACGCTAACTACCTTCAACATCGAAAGTAATATTTTTACAAATATTAAACAATCGATTAAGATTTTTAAGGTTTTTTTAGTAAAACATTGTGTAAATATAAAAATCTAAAAATAACAAAAGAATATAATAACCACAAAGCCAGTGAAATTGGCTACTAATTCGTGGTTCATTAGCTGTATATAAAGTAAGAGGGGCTAAAACGGCGGATACGAATCCATTCATCTTACAGAAACGTTTTTTTCAACATCTCAACTTGTACTCTCTTAATGTCAGTTTGTTAACGTTCTTTATATATTTCGAAGGGAAATGTCTAGGGAGTGTTTCAGGATCGACCTGGGTATACCATTTACTTTAATTTATCAAGGTTGAGAACTCAAAGTTTTGAAGGTTTTAATAATTTGGGTCAGTTATTTGGAAATTCAATTTTCATTTCCCGCCCACAATAGGTCATGTTATTGTTGCGGAAGTTTTCATAGAATATAAATTAGATCCATGTTATTCATCTAATGGTATCATAATAATTTACATTCATGAAAGTTTTTGAATAAATAAACATATTTTAGACAAAAAATTGTAATAGGAATAATAATATTGCTATAAAATTACGATTTTTTTATTTAATTATATCAAGTTCGATATGGCTATGGTTTAATAAGTAACATCCCACGAAGGGAAGCGTTAGGTGTTCAGCATTATTCGAATGTGATGTCATTTAGTTTGGTTGCACCGTTTCGTGTAACTGAAACGTGGTTCGAGTCCCGGAAGGGGCAGGTGTTCTTACCTAAGTGATGGGTATTTATAAATATTCCTATGATATTACTTATTTATGAATCATATATGTATTTATATGTACTACCTCGAGTTTATTTTATGTATTGGAAGGCATTTCGTTATTGATCCCGACTGTGTTTTGTAACCTCGCCCCGTAGGAAAATTAAATCAGCTTTTAACACCCAATGGCGCGTTCATCCCTAGGGAAGATTGTCCTGTATTGGCTGCTTATTTATTTATTAATTTACCAACATTTTTCCTACCAGTATGTTAACGATAAAATATATGTTGAATAAAAAATTAAAAAAGGTTCAAAAACACTTTTAAGTAAATACATCATGCAATTAAAATGTCATGAGCTTCAAATTTAATTTGAGTAAGTAACAAAGAAAAACAAAATTGGTTGTCTGTAAAGGGCTATCATCCTTTTCTTGGTTGCTATTCCCACCTGTCGCACCAAGCCCTTCTCAACATCCTTCATAATGCGCACAGCAAAGGCGTGGAACTCCTTCCCTGCGTCTGTATTTTCGAGAACTTATAACCCGTCCATTTTCAAAGCCAGGAAGAATAGGCACCTTCTGGGCTAGCTCGTTCCATCGTGGATTCTGTCTTGGCCCCCGGACTTGATTAGGATCAAGAGCTCACCTATCCTAATTAAAAAAAAAAGTTTACAGACGATAATTTTCCGTGAGAGCATCATAAGAAAACATTAATGAAAAATACTTTTATGAATTGAATTGAATTATTAACACTGAATTATAATTATTTTGTATAATACAAAGAAGGAGTTAATTGAAATATTTTTATTTTCTGTTTTCTTTTTCGATAAATTAACATTAAGTTGTTAAGCTTTTCACTTCATGAAGTGGAAGAGAGATAGATGCGCCACAAGTCGAACGCTTAGGCCGATTGTGCCTCTCTATCGCTTGTTCCGCGCTCTCGCTTGCAAGCTCGGCTCAGGCGGTACGTCACACTTTTTCGTACGTACAGCCGGCGTTCATCGATTTATAAGACGTTATCACGTCAAAAATTAAAGTGATAAAACCAGTCAAAATGACTATCAATCTATATTGATTTCATAATTTATGAATGAACAGACTTTGGTGAATCGATGTGTGACCTCTACAGTTTATTCATTTAACAGTCTTCTTAGTCTCGACATGGAAGAATTTGTACCGTAGAATTGTGTTTCGACAAGGTCGAGACGACATGTGAGCTAAATGGCTTATTTTGCTTCGTGAATATCTAATTAGGACATGCAATTTAAATTAATTCAACAACTAGGGACAGTCAATTTTTATATAAAATTTCGGGCATGAGTGATGAGTTTACATTTGTCTTATAATTTTGTTTAAGTTTTTCTTTATGGATATGTAAAGTGCTGCAAATCTTATTTGTATTTTCTCTAAACGTAAAGTAATTAGTAGCATCGTGCAGTTTTCTAAAATACTTTGTACGTAGGAGTTCTAAATGAATACTAGTACGTAAGTGCTTTAGAACTATTGAGTTCATAACCTAAGGCTGTAGAACCTCGGTTTATAATATTCCACGTGTAGTAAACATGTGAGCTTTTTGTCAAAATTTACGATCGAAGTCATATATCTGATTTACTTCTGTAATATCAGTTGTATCTATGCGATATTGGACTAAATTTCGTTTTCAGCTAAGTTGTAGGAAAAAACATTTTCCAATATTCATTTTATTCCGCGAAAACCATGTTAAAAGCTCGTCAAGATCTCTTTAAAGTATGACCGTCAATAGATTTAATTACTCTGGAAATCTCCAAGTCATCTGCGTATATGTATGAAAATATGGGAAAATTCTATGATGTTAGATATGACATTGACAATGATGGCAAACAATATTGGGCCCGAATGTAAACCTTGAGGTACACCTGACGTTATTTTTCTAGGTTTTGATTCGTATCCATTGAGGTCGCCGTAAAAAGGTCAATTTGCTAGGTAAAATTTTATCCAATTTAATACTAACAATAAATAAATACCATACGCTCTGATACATTTATTAACAGAATATCAGGACAGAGACGATCGAACGCTTTGCTGAAGTCCGTGTAAACGTCACGTCCGTTTCCTTTTTAGCATCAAGTGCCTCAAAATTTTGTACAAGTTGGCCAGCACTGAACAAAGTCGCGTTGACGGTCTTTAAATGTCTGTTTATACATGGACATACAAGAGACTCCAATAATTTAACGATGACGATGAAGAACATGTGATCAATTTTTGTTCCGTAATCACAGGTCAGTCTCACTAACGCAGTGGCGTAGGCAAATGTTAACTCTTTTCAAATACGAGTATATTTTTCAATAATAAATAAAGTTATTAAATTTACTTACTGGAATTTCAGACGAACTGCCAACGACTAGTCAATGAAATGTCAGTGAAGTAAAGAAGATGAATAATATGACGACATCATGTCCTTGACGTGCATTTTATATATAACCTATATTTTTACATGGAAATTAGAAGCTTTTATTGATTGTTAAATATCTGTCGCTATCTCTTCCAATCTGATCCCTTACTTAAAACATGAAGATCATATGCTGTTGCTTCAGCTTGAAAAATAATAGCAAAAAATAGCAGGTC
Organism: Calamotropha paludella; assembly: GCA_927399485.1. Classification (NCBI taxonomy): domain Eukaryota; kingdom Metazoa; phylum Arthropoda; class Insecta; order Lepidoptera; family Crambidae; genus Calamotropha; species Calamotropha paludella. The sequence continues at coordinate 4,365,532 of OV656823.1, read as the reverse complement.
CGTCAAAGTGCGTCCGGAGTGCGAGAGGCCACGGCTTCAATTAATTTAGTTCACAACTTATTTGCCAATATAACTGACACTCTTAATAAAATCATTTTGACACCATTTCCCAAAAAGTGTGCTAATTTACCCATTTTCTCAATAAATTGGCCGATGTTTTTAGAAATAATTGAAAACCTTGCAGAATATCTCAATTGCGTGTGTAAGTCACGATCACCGTAGTTCCTTATTTCGATGAGATAGCTTTTTAAAATGCAGACTACTTCTAAATTACTTTTCTCGCAGTCTTAAATTGAAACTACTGTTTTACGCGGTCGCGCTTCGCTTTGTACCATAAGTAAAAAAAGCTTATCTGATCCGAAAGGGAGTTTTAGGTTAATTAAACACATCGTACTTGATGGGGTGAGGCTTCCAGTGCTTCGCCACATCAAGTACCTGGGGCTGCTGCTGGACGCTCGCTGGGATTTCAGCGATCACTTCAAGCAGCTAGCCCCCAGGTTGGTGAAGGCCTCCCTGGCCTTAGGAAAGCTCCTGCCGAACGTCGGCGGCCCAGGTACCACGTGCCGCCGACTGTACGCAGGGGTGATCCGGAGTATGGCCCTCTATGGGGCCCCGGTGTGGGCAGAAGCCGTAGGGACCAAAGGGAAGGCAGATCTCCGGCGGTCCCAAAGGGTGATTGCGACCCGCCTTGTACGAGGATACAGGACGGTGTCGCGATCGGCGGCTTGCGCGCTCGCGGGTACACCACCGTGGGAACTGGAGGCACGTGTCCTACGGGAGGTGTATCTGCGCAAGGTGGAGGCCCGGGTGCGTGGAGATAGGCCCGCACCCGAGGAGGCCCGGCGAGCTAGGAGGGATGCCGAAGAACGGCTGATGAGGGAGTGGGAGGAGTCTCTCATCGACCCGCCATTTGGGAAGCGCACCCTCGAGGCACTGAGACCAGTGCTTCGGGAGTGGTGCGCTCGGCGCCAAGGGTCGGTGACCTTCAGGCTGGCGCAGGTCTTTACCGGGCACGGGTGCTTCGGTAAATACCTGCACCGGATTAGAAGGGAGCCGACCCCGTCGTGCCATCATTGCGGCGCTGCGGAGGACACTGCCCAGCACACCCTTGAGGTGTGTCCGGCGTGGTCTCCTCAGCGCGGCAATCTTGTCGCGACGATTGGGAGTGACCTCTCGCTCGCCGCCGTGGCGCGAGCTATGGTGACGAGCGATGGGTCCTGGGAGGGGGTGGCCACCTTCTGCGAGGACGTCCTCTCGCAGAAGGAGGCCGCCGAAAAGCGGAGGGAGGAGGACTTAGACTCCTCCCTCATAAGGCGCAGGCGTCGGGGGAGAAGGTGGCGGCGTTATGCCACCCGCATCCCCATCTAGAGGATGGAGCTCCGCTTCTCCTCTAGAGACGCCCCAAATGGCGGAAGGGGCACCCATTCTGCCTGGGTGTCCACCCCCCACGTGAAAACGCACGAAGGGGGAGAGGGTCTCTTCCCACCCTTCCCCGCTGGGAAGGGCTTTGGGTCAAGAGGCCAGCAGCGCAGGCTCGCGGGATGAATGCCTCGCGAGCGGAATGCGCTTGAGGAGGACCCTCGGGAACGGCTTCCCCGAGGGTAGGAGCCTCACTCGGAAACTACGGGTGATACCGGAGTTTTCTCCGTTATCACTCGGCGTGGCCGAGAGGGGGTCCGATGGGATGGCGACCGCGGAAGCCCTCCGGGAACTTTTGTTTCCGGGGGACTTCCGCGGACGCACATTCCGATGAGGTGGGGGGGGGAAGGCCGTTAGCACACCTCGGCCGCCTCCGGCCTGCACTGGGCGGGGCGACCGCGCCGCCTGCGATGGCGCCCGGGAACTTGTTCTTGGTCTCGTCCTGTGTGGGTCGGGGTCGTTCGGGGGGTGTGGTTTATTCCTTCCCTCACCGAAAGGGGGCCAGCGGCTGTCGGAGCGGGAGACCGGCAGTCGCATTGCACTTGGCCCTCAGGCGTGCGGGGTGTTCAAGGCGTCACGGTTCACCCCGTTGCTCCGTCCCTCACGGAGCATAGGCGAGGTCCGCCCACGAGCGCGGACCCACACTGGTCCGGGCCGCGGCTGAGTCCGACAAGGGACCCCGCGACCCGCACCACTGTGTATTGGGACGCCGCAGTTTTTAGTGGGTAGGCCTCCAAGCCTTTACCGGGCACTCGGCCGGGTAGAGGCATGGAGGAGAGTCCCACATATCCATCGTGTTCTCCCGACACGATGGAATGCGTAATGCCATTTTCTGCGAAAACAAAAAAAAAAAAAAAAAAAAAAAAGGTTAATTAAACACATAATACGTAAAAAACAATAACAGAAAAACATTTTATTATTACTAAAAATAGTAAAGAAATCGTTATTAAAATTGTCTTTTAATACGTTTCCCCATTACCCTAAAATCTGGCAAAATTTTAAAGGACGTAATCACAATTATAGACGGCAATGTTTTTGAACCGGTATTAATTTTTGTCGCAACTTCTATTGCGCGCCGCTGAATCACGTTACGTGATAGTTTTAAGTAGGGCAGTCACCCTTTTGGATTTGTTCTTTATTTCTCTTCACAATTTAAACTTACTCTACTTCGGTTACGTATTCGAAGTAAAAATTTGCTTGCAAAAGATATTAGTTTGTTTATAAATTTAAACATTTCATAGAATCAGGCGTTACTTGGCGGAATTCCATATCCATTAGTAAAATAAAAATATGTAGCTTACTAGCTGCCGCAAATCTGAAGCAGTGTGCACCGCCCGCCCGCCAGCAAATAAATGCAAAAACCGCAGACACCGGCACCTTCACCAACTACTCTACACGTGTTTTGCCCCCACACGGAGCATCACCAGGAGCCGTTAGACCGTGCAGTACATTTAATAATATAAATTATAACAACTTTGTATATATATTAAGTAAACAAAATTCATGAAAACTATATCTTTGGTGAATTTATGAACGCGAATTTAAAATGAAACCTTTGTCCTAAGTCAATTTTTTTTGTCATTTTGTCCTAAGCAAAATGAAAGAAAAATCCTGAAAATCGGTTGAGTACTTTCGGAGTTCATAGCGGTCAAACACTGTAACAGGGAATTTTTATATATAAAGATAAAAATTCTGAAGTTGTTCTATAGTTTTGGATAAAATTAAGTAAGCGTCTAAAATTATTACAGAACAAAATAATTTTAAATTGTTTCCATACTATTTTAAGTTCAAGGAATAACATAAAAACACAAAACACAAAGTGTAGTAGCACTTCTCAGAATTCTGTCACTGCTGTTTTTGAAAAGTAGCAGCCCTACATGTATTGCGCCTTTGTCTAAAATCTCGACCTTGTAATTTTAAAGATAGTTAGGCGTCAAAGTAGGTTCGTGACCGCTTGAAGTCATAAGTCAAAGAGTGCGCCGCTGCCGCCGCGCCCGTTTGACGGTATTCCTTAGTTTCCCTTATTATTGTTTTATTGAATATTATTGGCGGCAAATTTATATTATTCTTGTAATATATTTCTTAAATTACGCACCTATCTCACATTTAATAAATATTTTTGTGTTTATAAATATAAGTAACATTGTCTATTAAGTACTTATTACAATGAACTTAAGTTCTCTAGCTATGATTTTTGGTTTAAGTATTTGAAACAATCTGGCGTTACTTGGCAGAAATCCATATCCATTAGTAAAATAAATATATGTAGTTTGCTTCCGCAAAATCCAAGTAAAGTGCACCGCCCGAGCAAATAAATGCAGAAACCACAGACACCGACACTAACTACTCTACACGTGTTTCGCCCACACACGGAGCATCTTCAGGAGCTGTTAGACCATGCAATACCGAGCACTGTGCTCGGTTATTACTCGCTCACATATTTCAGATTTGTTATCACGCCTGTTTTATATCGAATACATGTTTTTTACGCGTATCTATATTTCTCTTTATTTATTCAATATAGGAGAGTCCGTAATCACAATTTTGAAGACACCTACTTCCTGGAGTACTGTGTTACATTTCACCGACCGAGATAAGATTTCACCGATCTTAATCATAATCATCCTGTGATCACGTCTCCTCTTAGAAGTCGAAACGGTAGGTTTAAAAAAACACAAAAATAATTACACTTGTTTTCTTTTGAATCCAGTAAAAGTGGTATAAATAAATATATTTGAAATCTAATATTTTTCCTTTATTATTCTTAATATGTGTTTGGTGTAACGGTAGCGATCCTGCCTTTCGCACTGACGGTCCTGGGTTCGAATCTAGGAAGGGGCAAATGTTTGTATGATGAATAGGAGCATTTGTACCTGAGTCATGGGTAAATAAATATATATTTCAATGAATATTACATATTTATATATCATATATGTATGTCTATCCGTTACTCTAATATCTATAACACAAGCCTTACAGTGCTTACTTTGGCTAGGCTAATTGGTGTGTGTAAGAAATATTTTTTTATTTATGCTGAAAAAAATATTTACAAAAAATTGAATCTCTATAAATAATTTAACCGATCAAAGTGTATATGTACGCGAGCTGTATAAGAAAATGTAGTTGCGAAAGTTCTAGCTTTACCGCGTCGAGTTCTCATAAATTTCAATTAACATTCTATCTCGCTCACTCACCTGTGTGGCATCACGCATGCATGTTTTCTCTTTCCTTCTATAGTACAAAACTTTCTTTCTTTCCACTATGTAGTACAAAAACAGTTTTAGTAATAACATTTTAACTTATACTATAAAAACGAAAGATTGTTTGTTACATTATCACTACTCAACCGATTATCATGAAATTTTTCATACACTTTGTCAGGTAACAGGACATAGGATATTTTCATTCAGAAAAGGTACTGTTCTCGAAGGTTAGAAATATAATTTTTAATCAGTAGACTACATTTACCGATAAGCCGTGGGTAAAAGCTAGTAACATAATAAAATCAACAAACATGGCAACTTATTACCCCTTCGCCATCTTTATCTACGAACTACGCCGTAGTTCGTAACAAAGGTTTGCTACGAAAAGGTTAATATTGTTTACAGTGTCAACTTAATGTTCTTACACTATACTTTTATTTATGATTTAATGCCAGTTTCGATATTATGCCAATAACATAGAGTTGTTTGGTTTTCATTTTTTATATTTTTTTTCAACAATCAGTAATAGCTATAACAGCTATAAATAATCGTAATTGACCTAAAGACTTTCAATACATTGTAACTATTTAAAACGCTTAATAAATGCATTACAGGACAACAAATGAGACCAGAAGGCATGAGAAAGTTAAAAAATAAATTGAAATCTGAACTTCAAATTAATATTTCATACTTAAATAATTACTAACATATTAATGTCCCCACATATGATACATTAAACTTATTTAAATCGATTCGTTGCGGATGGCACGTCTGGCGTGCCGTCATTTTCTTTTGCGTGTGGTCACTGAAGCCGTATCATTTTTAAATCGATGATAACCCCTTCAAATTAAGTTTTAGGAATATCTACCCAGAATAAAACTATCTTCATTTTTCACGTAAATCAAGCTCGTAGCCATCGTTTCTTGTAAATGTATGTAGCAACGAATCGGGTAAACAAAATGGCCGCTAAGTTGTAGCGGCTAAGACTTGTCACTAAAACTTATACAGGATCTATAAAAAACTTAAATCATGTAAACGGGATACGGCGCTAACGTGAAACAAAAGAAAACCTAAACCGCACATACAAAGCTATTTATTATGCTTCCTGAATAAACAGGGTTTACTGGAATTGTGACTTTTCCCATAAATATGTAATATAGCCGATCGCAATGTGCTCTGTATGCTGCTTGGTTACTTTATGCACTTATTTTTACCCTCAGAAGGTTGCAAAATAAAGGCCTGAGTTGACACTGATTTACCGGTCACTTCTCTAGGTCTTATTACTCTTAGTAAATCACAAGATCTCGTGAAGTTTATTGTGGAGATTCTGAGGGGAAGCTTTTGTCCAACAGTGGACGTCACTGGCTAAGACAGAGATATCACAAGCTAAGGTTAGAGGGCTGACGTAGTTGCGACAGTGGGCGTGTTCCCACGCTATAATAAAAGCAAATACAACGAATCATACTCAATTTGCCCCTACAGTGCCATTAACTTTGTTGTTTGTGAGTTTATTTGACATTAAATAATTGTGATTAATTTCAGCTTCGTAAATTTAAATTTAAAAATAAACGAAATACCTATCTAGGTTTTTATTTAATTGTCATTTTTGATACAATACAATCTTTTAGAGCAAAAAAAACAGTCAAGAATCGCAGGAGTGTTCAACACTTAACTCTTATTATGTTTATATAAGAAAGGCAGCCAAAGCCCAACGGTTAAGATGTCAGCTTTAACTCGAGCGTACTGATTCGATATTTGCCGAAGTACCACCTACTCGTAGCACAATCCTTTACCTTACCACGAGGGTTTAATGGGAATATAAATAACTAGCTTTTTAACTCAATTTTTTTTTCCAATAAAATATTACTTCTAATACCTCCAAGAATATATGTACGAAGTTTCATGATGATCGGTTTAGTAGTTTTTGCGTGAAAGCATAACAAACAAACTAAAATTCACATTTATAATATAATACTACTCCAAAATAATAATAATAATAACAAACAAACTAAAATTCACATTTATAATATAATACTACTCCAAAATAATAATAATAATAATAATAACAAACAAACTAAAATTCACATTTATAATATTATACTACTCCAAAATAATAATAATAATTTAGTTACTGTCTATTTTATTATCAAGGTCAGGTTCAGTGTCATACTTAAATATGTCACTGAACTGAACCTGTGATCTTTTAGAAAAAAAATCTTTGTATTAATACATGGTGTTAAAAGATTAAAGAAAATGAAAGCTACGTATTTTTTTATAATGCATATTGCAAAGAATTTATAAGATCTATAAGAGGAAACCTGGGAAATAATTATCACTGAAACTAACATAGCAACATTTGCTATTGTCCTGAAATCTCCTATGTAAAGTGCTTTCATTTTACATTGCCAATAATACAATTAAGTTCTTATAATTAAATACAGAAGCAACTGAAAGAGTCGAGTAGCTCAGCTCGTGTTGTAGCCTCTGAGCCACAACGCTGATTTTCAGCTGAAACCATTAGAAAAATCATAACAAAATAACCGGCCAAAGCGAGTCGGACTCGCGCACCGAGGGTTCCGTAAAATATTTTTATTATATGATGTAACTAAAAATTTACGGTTTTCGCAATTTTTCCTTTATCTGTGCTATAAGACATTGCTTTGTACCAAATTTCAAGATTCTGAGTTCACGGAAAGTACCCTGTAGGTTTTGATTCCCTTGCGAGTGTCGAAAATTTGCGGAATTTTGCGGCATTAACGGCTGTATCTTTTGATTGCATTGGCTTAGAAGTTTGAGTTTTTCACAGCTCCAAGGGACAGTAGACTTGAGTATTTGATATAAATTTTATTGTTGATACGTCCACGTGTTCCTGAGAAAAAGGGTCTTGACAGACGGACGGACAACAAAGTGATCCTAAAAGGGTTCCGTTTTTCCTTTCGAGGAACGGAACCCTAAAAAAGCCCTTATCTGTTGCATTTGTAACTTGCAATACTTATTTTATGTTTATATGTCCATTCTTTCTGCAGATTATTAAAAGATACCTACTTGCTAATTTGCTACTAATTACAAATGTCATTACAATTCTTATTTATGACTAAACATGGAACATGAAAAAAATAACTTATCTACCTTGCCGAGTTCAGGTACTTGGACATTGCGTGTCAAAAAGATACGTTTACGTAAAAAATACTTTTGGGTAATCTTTCTCGGTTTCATTTACGAAATGCGTGACTGTTGTGACTCATTGTTGATTTTTAACCTGTAACTTTGGATATAAGACGTAATTCGGAACCGCTTATCTGATGTATAAAGGATATACAGGTATTCTACGACTTCTGAAACATTACTTTAACCTTAACCTTAACATTTTTTATACGACGACGCAGTCTAGATCGTTCTCGAATCATCGCGTCAAGTGGTCATAACTCTCGAACAATGTTCGCGAACCGTCTCGCTCACTCGAGGCACCGCGCGTGCTTGCTATCTCTGTCGTCTTGTATGTCCGGTCCGGTAACAATAGGGTAATCAAAAGAAATATTGGAAAAGTAACTTAAAGAGATGTTTATACAATTTCTTTACCAATACTTAGAACGATTCACAAGATGGGATACTATTTTACCAGTTGTTTCAACTATAGGTCGCTTAACACCTTGACTGCGAAACCAGGTCTAAACATCTTGTATATGTCTTGCTTACAGTTCGTCTAAGTAAAGTATAGCATTCCTTGTTGTGCGGAAGGCATAACTTCAATTTGGTTCGGTGTAGGAAAAAGATGAATATATATCTAAGATTATTAAAATAGAATCCAATGGTGTACCTACCTTAATACAAATTTTAGACACCTGGCACCGCACGGAAGCCAAAAAAGGATTTCAGTTTCTTAAATGATACATGGTCTATAAGCCTCGTGCCTCCACAATGGAAGTTTTATTACCAGGTGTATTGGCCTTGTACCGAAGGAATGGAAAGTATTGGAAAGTTACTGCCGCAGCGAACGTGTTAAATGAGACTTCGCCCGCGCGGTACAGGGGCGCGGGGACATGGCGACAAAGGGGATTAAGTGAGGAGCAGAAGGTAGGTGCGCATAGTGCGTCCTCTTCCCCATTTTTCCGTATCCCCCTTTGTCGCCTTACCCGACAGACGGCAGACTCATTTAAGCGGTCGTTTTATGCACTGGAAAACCTCGAAGCCTTTACAACGGTATCGCCGTAGATGGCAATACGCCAGTTTTAAAGGTCGTCGTGATTTACCAGTAATAACCAAAAAGTAATGGTTCGTAAAAGTGACTGTTTTACATACGATTACCAACCGATCGTTGACCTTTGTCGTCAAATTACTCATATACCGGTTATGGTAACATCACTTTAAGGTCCCAGATTCAATCCCCGTCTGGGTCAATGTAGTGTAACCGTTCTGTGTTTCTGACTTCCATAAAACAAGAGTTTTGCTTACTTAACTTGAGTTCATAACAATGCATGTGATGTTGTGAGATAATTTGTGAAATATGAGTGTGAAGAATTTTGCCTTCTTTTTTTTCTTCATTTGTGGCTTGCACGATTTGTGCATTAAGCCAGTGTCAAGTTATTTCTTTTATTAATTTCATGATAATAACTGAACAGTAAAATATATTTTCCCCCCTAGGTTTCAGTAAATGTGTGGGGTTTTACTGAAACCTCGCCGTGGACTTCTTGAGAGAGCATTAAAAGACAACTTCCGCTGCTTTGTTATACTTGCCAACACTTTTGTATGTTCACAAATACTTAGTGGTTAATCCACCATTATTACGCATTAATATCCACAACAACACAAATTTTAAAAACAGAAACAAAACCAGCAACCTGACGCTTCCCGCTCCCGCCAAAAAGTCGAATTTTGCCTTCGTTTCCCGAAATGTTACAACAATATATCAAAGATGAATATATCTGAAGCCAAACTAAAAGAAAAGTTCGCATGGCGAACGTATCCGAGAAAAACTGTGGCTGACACTTTTCTTCTTAGAAGTAAGATATCTTTAAAGATGTTTTTCAACAACATTCCATTTTCTTGTGTTTGACGGCTACTTGATAGCTTAAGGATAACCTCCAGGGTTGTTATAAAATGGATCAGAGTTCGTTAACTTTGATTTACTTGTTTATTTGTGTAATACTTAAGTAATGTTTTAGTGGTAGTATAAAAATATATATTGCCATTGATTAAACGTATTGTGTGTGTGTGTTTGTTTATGTGTCGGTATAGTTTTTACGCGTATTTGTATAAATGGTTTTTTTTCATAACTAAAATAGATGTGTTGTGTTTTAAGATAAAATCGCCGGTAGTAAAATAACAAATATTTCAGAACTAACCTGAGAAGTTTGTGTTTATATAGACTTTTGTCATTTTTAATTCCAGAATCCAAAAACTAAATATTCTTGTAAATGCATTTAAATTAGCTACTCTGTATTAATAATTTAAATTAAATAAATACGTCGCTATTCGAAGCAGTGTAAGAAACTAAAAGCTTTGTGGTTGTTTTTTTTGCAGTATTTAAAGTACCATTGACAAACATTGTCAAGATTGTTTTAGTAATAATAAGAGCTTTCGGATTAGCCAAACACTTACGGCGTCTGGGCAGGCAAGCCAGAAAGTGGGAGTCGTATCATATCTGATGATATTTTTTACATGTAAAAGATGAATAAAATGGCTAAACCGACTTTAATAAAAACAAATCTAAAAACCTCCGCTAGAAAACAAGCTTTTAAATAAAATGAAGGATATCCAAATCGGTTTACCGTTTAAGAGTTATAGTGCCACAGACAGACCAAAATGTAGCGGACGAAATTACAACACCCCTCTTTTTGCTCTTTGGGCTTATAAAATATCCGAAAAATAAAAATAGAATAATTTTTCCATCACATACAAAGGATTTGGGAGGTAATTAGCGTGAAGCACCTAAAGCGTGCCATTTGCATTATAAATAAGCAATTACTTGACTTGAAATATGGAAGTCGTTTTTATTTTTGTTCAGAAAATTAACCTTTACAATTGATACCTGAGCGACTAAACTCTGCTATGGACTGGTATAAAGCAATACATTTCTCGTTCATTATTATTTGTAACTTACATTTTTCATGTAAGGTATTAAATCACTACATGGTATAAAACAAAGTCGCTTTCTCTGTCCCTATATCCCTATGTATGCTTAAATCTTTAAAACGACGCAACGGAATTTGATGCAGTTTTTTTAATAGATAGAGTAATTCACGAGGAAGGTTTATATGTATAATACATGCATAATATAGTAAGAGCATTGCATCCGTGCGAAGCCGGGGCGGGTCGCTAGTATTGTATAATTACTCTCTTTAAAACGTGTACCAAAGTTGGTAAATACAAAATTTATTTGGAATCAAACTTTGGAATCAAAGGAAAAAATTCAAGAGCGAATATCTCCCAAAAAATTATAATCACTTAAGTTACATCGATTCTTCCTCCACGTTAACTCCTACAAATTAAGAGATGAATTCTTTAGAATGGTTTTTATGAACCATATTTTTTTCCAATTCAATATAATGTGCGTAATTTGAGTTTATTACTTTACATACAAGATTGTTGTAGAAGAAATTTAAAAAATGTCAAACAAATTCAATGAATATTTGAAACAGAGATCAAACCATCTTTTACAATTATTACAAACAAAATCTATGATTATTTTATATTATTTGAATTTTTCAGTGCTATTTTATATGTGGAATAATTTTAATAAAAAATACTAGAAAATATCGACTCAGCATGTAAATTTTAAGGCGGCAATCGAATCCTCAACCTTTAGATGTCTGGTCCAATGCTATTAATACCCAATTGAGCTACCAAGCCTTGTGAATACCTGTCGAAATTTCTCTAGTACTTTTCCGCTTTTTACGCTGTGGGCTAGCGTCTCATAAAGGAGAGGACCATCCTCTCGTATTTGAAAGAAACATTTTTACAAATGTTTGGACAATCGAATAAGATTGAACAGCTATTTAGCTATATGATTTTTAAACATATTTTGCATTTATAATGCTATATGATAAATTACTGAAATAAAAAATTCTAGAAAAAGAAAATACTGATGGAATGGAGCATTTTTCAAAAGAAAATTTTAATTTTATTTGTTTGATAGATATTTTGTATGGATATAGAGAAGGAGGTAAATAGAAATCATAATTGAATTGATAATGTTACATTTATTTGTACGCATAAATACAATTATGTAAAGCCATTGATTTTTACTCATCATTAAACAGTTCTGTTAACTTATTGTTATAGTTTTGTCAATTATAGCATAACCTACAATCGCTGCACTAGCGGACCGATGCTATTTATTTTAATGATGAAAGCACGAATATTCGACAATATATTACTGAACGTACATTACCTTTATCGCCGCAATTATCGTTGCTATAAACAATTGACACCACATTCACTTTTCACTGCACTTCATACCTGACGAAAACATGTAAATGTATTATTGTATAGCAGCTGTCCACGCGGACGCACCGCTCACTCAAGTAGGAGAGAGACAGATGTCGAACGCTGCCGAACGCGGAGGCCGATTGTTCCTCTTTGTCGCTCGTTCCGCGCTCTCGCTTGCACTTCAAGCCTTAAATGGAACGCCTCAAAGCGAGGTAACGCCGCATGAGTCATGTTTTTTCGTGCGTGCAGTCGGCTCCAACGAACTATAAGTCGTCACGTCAAAAATCGAATCGATTTTAAAGTACTAGATTCTCTATCCAGATTACTAGATTTTAAATTATTTCTTTAAAAATAATTGAAAAAATATGTGCTTAAAATTGATTGTTGTTGTATAAAAAAACTCGATGTTGTGAACTTCATGACTTATTTTCCTTGTAACTTTCTGTTTGCAATATGTGCCTAAATAACAACCAATAGACCTCAAAATTCGTAATGAGTTAATTAAGTTACGAAACAATGTTACAAGTAATATAAAACTGTCTGTATAAATTCGTAGCTACCTTTGCAAATACCTAATTATAACCACATGAATATTTCATGCTTTATGTAGGTGTAGAATGTATAAGTATTATGTTCTTAGGATGAGAAACGACGCCTACGTAAACGATAACACCGGTAGTCAAAATGATAATATTCAAAAACGCAAAAACGGATTTAACATCAAAATACAGATTTATAAAATAACAAGCTGACCCTACCATGCATCGCTGTGTTATGAAAGATGAAACTTATCGTATGTCCTAAGTTGGAACAAATCCAGCAAAATGAAAAAATAATCATCAAAATCGGTTGAGTAGTTTCGGAGTTAATCGCGATCAAACACTGTGACAGAGAATTTATATATATACTATCTTTTACCCGCGGCTACGACCACATTTTTTTTTATTAAAAAGTATCCTATGTTACTTGTAATACCTCCAAGAATATATGTACAAAATTTCATGATGATCGGTTTAGTAATTTTTGCGTGAAAGCATAACAAACAAACTTACATTCACATTTATAATATTAGTAGGGATATATGTATATATAAAGATATTTTACACCCCCTATTACGTCCTACATTTTTTTTTTCCTTTTTTAAGGTATTACGCTCCGCTCTAATATATGGTGCTAGCGTAGCTTCATGCTTAACGACTGCATCGCCTAGTTTTATTTTTTATACATGTTTGATTGACATGTCTATAAAATTTATAGAGCAGCAATTACGTATATTAAATTTGTTTAGTATTACAAGCCTAGCTAACAAAACAAGGAAATAGCCATGTGACATCTACAAAAAGGATCCTAACTGACAATTCATTTTGTTAAAAGCAAATTCCACTTTATATTCCTCCGTCGGAATCCTCGCTAACATATATTTTCCGCTCTATTTTCTCTTTGTCTGGCTTACACTTCATTCAGTTGACTTTTAGAAAAGCGTTTTCACGTCATGTTGATTTAAAAGTAGTCTATTTTAAAGAGAGAATAGAAGAAATTTATATACGTTTTCTACAATAAAAATACGTATCCGATTGATAATGGTACTAAATGAATACTGGATGTCAATATATCAACTGGATTGTGAAGTTTGAATCAAGCAAACTATACTCACAGACGTTCTACGAACATAGAACTTTCGTTAAACTAGCATTTACCTTACCACGGCTTGGTGATAGTTCTTTGAATAATTGGCATAGAATGATTTATTTTTTAAGTTTTAGTTTTCATAGTGTGTTAAAATTAAAACTCTTCAATTGTCTGCAGAAAAACTGACAAAAATATTTATATTTTTATGAATGCTACTTCTCCAAAAAACTACATATTTTTAACGGGTAGATATCAACTAAATCAAAGTTTAATAATATTTCTAACATTCACATCAATTAGCCTAGCTCAAAAGAAAGCACTTAAAGGCTTATTTTATGGATCTAGGGTGACGGATAATTCTACATATGTGATTCATAGATATAATATATATATATATATATATATATATATATATATATATATATATATATACCCATTACTCAGGTACAAATGCTCGTATTCATCACACAAACACGTGCCCCTTCCGGAACTCGAACCTAAGACTGATGGTGCGAAAGGCAGGATCGCTACCGCTGAACCAAACGGTAGATATTTTTGGTGACTTTAATTCTATCTTAACTTTACTATACTATTTGTCATTATACTAATAAAATACTAAAGAAATGAACGTAATTGGTGATGTAAGGTTAAATGGTAATCTGCCAAAAATAATCACAATTTAAAGCGTTATCGACCTTAACCCTTTGCCCTGGGAAATATCAATTTTATTGATCAATCATAAATCAGCACTCATTACCATCTTTCGACTTTATCAGAAACTCTTCTGATAAAACCTGACACTGGCTGAAATGACAGTCACGATGAGTAATTGCCATCCGTAAAATAAAAGACTAAAAAAAATGTAAAAAGTTTTTATTTTGTAAAGGCGTTTAATCTGGATAAGAGATCACGATTGATTCAAGGAGAATCTATTTCTATTAGCGATCAAACGGAATATTTTTCTAAGAGTTTTGTAAAATTTACTACACATTTCATAAAATGGAATTAAAAACACCGTGTTAAGAAAAACATACGATACGAAGGAAGTATTTAAGTAGCACTTTTAAAATAGTATGTAAAAACAACAATACACCAAGCGTCACGCTTTGTCGTTTGAATATGTACCTTATACCATTATAACAGTGATCATTTTATTTTTACATTGTAAAACTGTTGTGTCATTCGATATGTCGACATCGTACTATCTTTTTATTATTATTAGGTGGCATATCTCATTGGTTGAGATATTAATTTTGATACCTCTCATATATTTCGGAAGTTTAGGCAGTCGTAACAAAAATATTTATCTTACTACGAGGGCTTAGAAACATTGTTAATATTATTTTCTAATCTTATGAAGGATCATGAAATATTACTTAACTTCATATTGGTTTCTATAAAAAAAATGTTTCTTACATTCACATCTATTACATTAGCTCAAATTAAGCACTATATAGCTTGTGTTATGGATATTAGGATCACGTAAATAAGTTATATTTATAGTATTCATCACAAATTGTTTTACTTCAAAGGTAGGATCACTCCTGCTTGGCGTCCTCAAAGTCGTCAAAAACAGCTATTTTAATGTAATCTGAAATACTGTAACATGAACAGCAATTTAGTGAAAAATCTCTAACTATCTATAATACCTATATTTAAAACTGCTATCCATTAAATTTGTAAACATGCCTTAGTCATAACAAACTAATTCTGTCTAGCTTAATGTTGTAAGCGACCATGAAAGGCAATCAAAAGGCTTTCCCAAACAATTTTGTTGTTTCAACAAAAATGGCCGTGAATAGCGTGAGGCGACTGACCTGAAAGGTTTGGTAATTAAGGTCGCTTTAATAACAACTTATAGTCTCAAATTTTGTATACAGAGCAATTGAAAGCAATAGAGGTGCGGCTAGAATAAAACTAGGCGATGCAGTCGCTAAGCATAAAGCTTCGCTAGCACCATAAATTGGAGTCGTAAAATTTTAAGAAAAAACAATCAATAATATTTAGTAAAATTTAAAATTCCATAATAATAATATTTAGTAAAATTTAAAATTCTCGTGTCACGGTGTGCGTAATTGAACTAACTCTGTAACGGTTCGACCGATTTTCGTGAATCTTAGCGTGTATATCGGACAGGGTGGAGAACCGGACAAAATCTATTTTTCATCCCCCTAAATTTTAAGAATAGTCCACTCTTACATTTATTTTTTTGGACAAAATTTTTTGTTTTTATTTCTTTATGATACATCATACAAAAATACATACAACTCTGAATGTTCACCCCTCTACGATCAACCCCTATTTTTATTTATTAAATTAAAACTTTTCCTAGAAATAATATACATGGCAAAACAATGTTTGCCGGGTCAGCTAGTACTAGTACTAGATAAAATCACATTGAAAGAAAACAACTTTATAACGGATATTTTCGCATTCTTTATATTTCATCCCAACTCCTGCAACCCTGATTCTAGCACTGCAACTTCTCTTGAGGCAACTAATGATACTGCAGGTAATCAGCATACACCTTCCGTAGACAACACAAGCAGATAGCTTGAAATTATAATCTTTTACTGCGATCTCCATCCCGTCTGCCAAGCGTGGAAATTATGGCAACCAACCTTTTAGGGGGGGTAGTTTTACTTATTTAAGTAATTAATATTTTCTCTCAAAATATCATTAGAAATATTGTACTTAAGTTTAAAACCTGTAAGGGTTTATGCACACTGCATTTTTTAAACGTGATGTCAACGCGCGTCGACTACTCGTTTTTTATACCACAGAGCAATTTTTAGCATGTCTAACGTGTTTTTATCGATACAAATGTGAGACTGAATGTATGCAGATATTTTAAGGTCTACTTTAAACATCTACATAAATTCATAGTCAAGCTGTGTTTGACTCGCGTCAGTTTTGTGTTCATATCGATAGTGCGTCAACGGAGCGTTTAAAAAACGTAGTGTGCACGAGCTCTAAATACAACAAATATAAGTTGAAAAATTCAATGGATTATAATGATTCTAGTAAAAAAATCATTATTTACACATCACATAAATAAAATACTCATCTATTGTATTTCGACTGAGATATTAAATAATTTTAATATCCTTACTAATATTATAAATCGGAAAGTGAGTTTGTTTGTTTGTTTGTTTGTTTGTTCCGCTTTCACGCCGTAACTACTGAACCGATTGCTTTGAAATTTTGCAGACGTAAAGATAAAAGTCCGGATTAAATAATAGGGTACTAGGGATTTTTATCCTGGAAAAAAATGATATTCCCGAGGAGAACAAAAATATTGTTTGCTCGATGGATGGATTGTAGATGGCGCTGTGTGTCGTTTAAAACAAGGTAAAATATTGCAAAAATATAAACATGTAAATTTAGAAGCTAAATGATACGATAATGAATCCCCGACAATGAGGAATTCCCGAGGGATGACGTACAATTTGTTTTATCGTCTAAACTGTTTTTTTTTACATCTACTTATATGTTGCAAACGAATATGAACAAGTAAATTTTGAAGCTAAATGATACGAAGATGAATCCTCGAAAATGAGGAATTCTCGAGGGATGACGTACAATTTGTTTTATCGTCTAAATTGTTTTTTTTTTCATCTACCTACTTATCCTGAAATCACTAAAGTCAACGAATTACTAATTGGTATAAGTATTAGTTACGTTATTTAGTTCTTGAGGTATGCGATAGATGGCGCTGGGTGTTTTTTAAAACATGGTAACGATGTGTTTTTTAAAATACAAAAGAAGTGGAATGATAGCTAAAGCTATTTATGATAAACTAATTGAATCCAGCGTTACATCGCGCTTCTTAGATTTTTCCGTGGGAATGCGAAGTTTTCTTATAGTTGTGCTTTATACCGCAATATAACCGAATTCCACGCGGGCGAAGCCGCGGGCGGAAAGCTAGTATGTATATAAATTACGTGTCACGTTGTTTGTCTGCGATGGACTCCTAAACTACTTAACCGATTTTGATCAAACTTCGTAACTATCTGTTATTTGATCTAACTTAAAATATAGGATAGGTTTTATTTTAATTTATAACTCAGCAACGCGTGGCTGGGTCAGCTAGTAATATAATAAATTCCAGACAAGTCACAACAATCATTAAGACCTAAACTAAACAGAGCTTGTTCTAAGGGTAATTAATGACATATAGATAGAATAAATTAATAAGTATATATAAACATATGCCCCTACCGGAGTTTGAACCCGGGACCTTTGGCGCAGAAGGTAGGATCACTACCGTTCCACCAAGCGTTCGTCAATGTGGCTGAGATGTTAGGGAGCCTGATTCAATTTTATGACTGGCATTCTGCTTCAGAAGCGTGAAACCACCAATTTTTTTTTCTGTTCTTCTAGTTGAAGCGGAGCGTAATGTCTGTTACGCTATAACTTCCCGAGTTCTTAATATTTTAATAATTTTAGTGTGAAGTCAAATCAACACATTCAAGACCATATGGTGATCGAATTTAGAAATTCACAAAAATAAAAAAATATGAGCAAAAACATTTGGCTCTATGGGATTTCCCATTGAAACAAAAATCGCACGCTTTTTGGAAGATAAAGATCTAGCTCTCTAAAGCTATTAGATAAAGTGTTTAATGGATAGCTACTCCTTTACCGATTATCGCAAATAAACAATCAATAATTAATATTGCAAATATAATCCCATAACGTACCATCTTACATTTTTAGAATCATTACGTACTCCGTCGGGTACAACAATAATAGGAGAGTTAAGGAAAAGGAAAAGAGCAATACTTGCTCTATTATTTTTAACTTTCTAAAGTTGTGTTTACTGTATGTACCTTCGAGTAGGGCACTGGGCCAAGGGCAGGGTGAGTTTGCGGTCGATAACCGCTAGGTCTGATGCCAGCTTAATTCTCTATAAAAACACCAATAAAATAGCGTCGTTCATTTTAAGGGTCGACGTATATGAGTCTGAGTTACATGAAAAACCACGTGGTTATATTTGGGGTGATTGACAGAATTTAAGTTCCATCAAAAGTCAAACTCTTGTTATTAAAATAAGGCGAAATAGATTAATTGTTAAGTTTCTTACTCTGACAATGGTACGGAGGAGATTTTGAAACTGTTTACATCCCCACTGAGGCATAATGTCCTTTACTCGAACTGTTCTTTCCCGAAATGTCCCACTCTTAATATAATTTTTAGGTTATTTTGAATACTTTTTATACTAATCCGATATCCCATGCAATTTGCATAATTACATAATAAACTTAATTAAAAATAAATTTATTATTTTGAGCATTAGATAGTACAAAAATAATTAAACATATAAAAAATAATTGTATTCAAAAGGGTCGGAAGGTGAACCTTTTTGTTTAATGAAAACATTTGCTCATAATTTCGTGGGTAAAGTTACCCTTTGTTTGTGAGGTAGGTAAATCAACATTATAATGAACAACTTGGACTTTAAAACAACAACTTAATTTTATAAACACTGTGATATTTGTGTTATAGATCCTAGGATTACTTATAGATATACAAACCTACATAAAACATAAATTACAAAAATTCATGGAAAGATATTATATAAATACCCATGACTCACCTACGCGGCTAGTCCGGTCGTTAAAGATATGTCATAGATAAGATATAAGCCATTAATATTAAGAGCAAAAATCAATCGTGTATAGTTTTCATAATCGAGTAGATTATAAAATTCAAATTTTCGCATGTTTCTACTTCTTTGCAATGTAAAATGTCATACACAAAGACTTGGCTTCGCGGGCAAGAGTTCGACTATTTCCTCTTCCTTTTTTTATATAATTTTAAGACCTGGTAACATAGACCTTTAAGTCATAACTTATTTGGAAAATGTTCGTTACTTTGGAAATGATGATGAGAGTTGATATATGAATGATATGAATGATAGATTATCAATGGATGATGAATGAATAGTGAAATACCTTAACCTAGGTTTTAGTAAAGATGTGGGGTTTTACTGAAAATTTCTCGTGGATTTCTTGAGAGAGTGAGAGCGAAAAGACACCATCCATTGTTTTGTTTCACTTGCAAACACTCATGCATATACAGAAACACTCAGTGGTTAATAACCCACCATTATTACACACTAATATCAACCGCAATACAAATTTTAACAAGAAAAACACTACAGTGTCGCATCCCGCTCCCGCCAAAAAAGTCCATTTCCTCTTCCTATTGCGATCGTATGAAAGAGTAAACACAAAAATGGGTTAAATCTCTCTATACTCCATTATTCAACTTCAATTGTTTTTTTTATTGGTCATTGGTAAACGTTTGACCGCTATCTCGCCTGGTTGTAAGCGATGATGCGATTTAGAAAGTGACGGGCTTGCCTAGAAGACACCTATTCACTCGTGACTTGAAGACCCTATATTGTATGTATCAGAAAACACAGACTTAGGCAAGGAAATCCACTCTTTAGCGGTACGGATCACAAAATTGGCACCAAAACGCTTAGTATATCAACCATAGTATATGCTGACGCCTATTTGTAAGTTTGATTATGATTGGTTGTCCGATGAAATAATGAGGACGGCGGAACAAAGTTGTGCAATTCTTTCTGCTGCACACTCTTTGAAATGTATCCTATAAAAAATTGGATAAGCTAGCTACCTTTCGTTAGCTCGTATATCAATTTCAGCTTATTATTAAAAAGATCTTCATAGCCGATGACTTTCTTGGCCCTCCTCTCAATGAAATCAAGCGTCTAGAGCTGTATATTGAGCGAAACCGCCCCAAAGATGAGAACAGTACACACACGAGCTATCTTGCGCTTGGCAAAGATTGAGCAACTGTTCCGGTGTGTGTACATAAAGAAAATAATAAGCCCTAACCTAAGCCCACGTGTGGCCGGCCAAACTACAGTCATTGTCAATGCCATTCTGTTTGCGGCATATGGTAATGTGATCTGTAACTGTTATCAACAAGAATCCAGCAGCTTGAGATTAATGAGGCGCTTTTCTACGTCTAAAAGTGAGGCACTCTATTGACATTGCAGAAGAAAATGCGAATGATTTATCGTTTTATAAGCACGCATGTCATATAGCCATTCAGCCAGTATGTAAAACTAAAAATTAAAAAGTAATTGAAAAGACATATGATCTATGGTCTTCTTCTCTGTGGTTAGGTTAGCCTATCGATAAGTTGGAATGTTCATTAATGTTAATTATTTTCTTTGCGTGGGAATTAATAAATAGTGCACTGTCAAGCTATTATTTTATTGCATGATCCACCTACAATCAAGCTCGGACATAACAATAAAATGGCGACGAGGATCAAAGAAGATTATTAAATCTACTCAATACAGTCGAGAAGCACGCATATCAAAATGGCGAGTGACAAAACCATGCAAGCTTTATTGCAACAGAACCAAGCCATCCTGCAAACACTTTCAATTCAATCAAAAGCAATTGCAAAACTAATGCAAAATGATGAAGAGTGCAAAGGGCCTATAAGTTTCGACACGTATGATGGAGAAAAAGAATCTTTCAAATCCTACAAAGAAAGATTAGAAAACTATTTCGAGCTAAAAAGACTAAAAAGTGACGCAGAGCAACATAAAGCCAAGATTTTGATTAATGCTTTGGGAGCAAAACACTATGATTTGATGTCGAGCTTAACAGCACCTGACCTGCCTTCTACTAAAACTTACACAGAGCTCATAACATTGTTGGACAAACACCTGTTTCCACCTGCAAATGTGCATACTGAAAGGCACAAATTTCTCTCCAGAATGCAAGAGCCCGATGAATCTATTTCACAATACATAGCAAATCTGAAACACTTATCAAAAACTGCAAATTGGGTATGTCATGATGAAAACTGCAGCAAACAAGTGTACTCAATATTGCAAGCACAATTTATCCGGGGCATATCTGACTCAGAAATTAGAGAACAAATATTACAGCAGAATGACAGCATCAGCTTAGACAAAGCCATTGAAATTGCATTAGCCATAGAAGCTGCAAAGAGACAAAACAAAACGTACACATCCACTTCAACTCCGCAGTCAATACATAAAATTCAAAATTATTCAAAAGCAAACCAATCAAATAAAAAACAGAATTCATTTAATCAAAAGTATAGTAAGAAATCATCACACAATAATAAGTTAAACATTTTAGAAGAATTAAAATTGAAAAATCAATGCTTATACTGTGGAAATACTAATCATAAAGCAAAAGATTGCAGATCCAGACACAAACTTAAGTGTAATGCTTGTGGAAAAACAGGACACCTATCTAAGGTTTGCATAACCACTAGATTCAAAAGCATAAAACCTATCCATGAAATTGATGATGATGACCAGGATGAACAAGTATATGAAATACATCGAGTAAGTGAACAGTCAACTTTGCCATACACAATAACATTACAAATATATGACAAATTTCAAGAATTTGAACTAGATACAGGGAGTCGAATGTCAATAATATCCAGAGCAGATTTTAATAAAATTAATAATTCCATAAAATTACAAAATACCAATATCAAGTTCCGTACATACACAAAGGAAATATTTCAACCACTGGGTGTTATAACAGTACCTATTACATATCAAAACACCAAGTATTATGGAAAATTATATGTTATTGAAAGACAACTTACACCTATTTTAGGAAGAGATTGGATGGAATTATTAAAAATAAATTGGCAAATAAATTCTAATATCAATAATAATTATAAAATACATTCTATATCACATACAGACAACATGATTTCAAAAATAATAAATGATTACAAAGATGTATTTGAACAAAGTATTGGTATGATACCTAATTATGAATGCAAATTAGAGTTGAAGAGTGATGCAAGTCCTTTGTTTTTCAAACCCAGGCCAGTCCCTTATTCTATTTTGAACAAAACAAAAGAAGAAATTGACAGCCTAGTTTCACAAAACATAATTGAAAAAACCGAGCAGGCTGAATGGGGAACACCATTAGTGATAGTACCTAAAAGTGACAACTCAGTAAGAATCTGTGCCGACTATAAAGTTACACTCAACCAGCAGCTACATGATACCAGATACCCTATTCCTCGCATCGAAGATATATTCAACAAACTTAATAATGGCAAGTACTTTTGTGTTTTAGATTTATATAAAGCGTACCTACATTTGAGGTTAGAACCAGACAGCCAGAAACTTGCTACAATTTCTACACCATGGGGTACTTACCTTGTGAAGAGATTATTCATGGGAATCAAGACAGCACCAAATATATTTCATAAAATTATCGACCAAATTATAAATAAATTAGAAGGAACTGTGGCGTACTACGACGATATTTTGATCCAAGGAAGAACTAAGGAAGAATGCCAACAAAGACTTATTACTTGTCTCAATGAGTTAAGGAAGTATGATCTACATGTTAATAAAAGTAAGTGCAAGTTCTTTTTGACTTCAATAAAATATCTTGGACACATAATTTCTGAAAAAGGACTAGAGAAATGTGAAGATAAAATTCAAACTATATTACAAGCACCTCGACCTACTAATGTCAATGAGGTTAGATCATTTTTAGGACTAGCACAATATTATTCAAAATTCATTCCAAATATTTCTACAATTTTATACCCACTAAATAAACTGCTCAAGAAAGATATTTCATTTCGGTGGAACGATACTTGTGAAAAATCATTTCAATACATTAAAAAGGAAATTTCAAGTGACAAAATATTAGTACCATACAACCCAGATCTGCCCTTGATACTAGCTACTGATGCCATTCCAGTTGGCCTTGGAGCTGTGTTATCGAATTTAATTAATGGCGAAGAGAAGCCTATTTGTTTCGCATCCAGATCCCTTACTCAAAGTGAAAAATCATACAGCCAGTTAGATAGAGAAGCTACTGCTGTTTATTGGGCGTTCAAAAGATTCTATCATTATTTGTATGGAAGAAAATTTACATTGCAAATTGATAATAAACCTCTAGAAAGAATATTTCACCCTGCAAAAGCAATGCCAGTTATGTCAGCTCATAGACTAATTAGATATGCACAATTTATATCAGGATTTGATTATGTAATACAGCATAAGCCATCCAAGCAGCATACAAATGTAGATTACTTGTCAAGAAACCCTATTCCATTAAATACAAAATTGATTGATTACTTAGAAGATTCTTACTTTGTGAATGAAATAACATTATCTACTATCACAGAAACCACACCTATAACTACAGAATTAATTAGAAAGGAAACAAATCAAGATCCCGAACTAAAAGAATTAAAGAATAAATTATTAAATGGAAGCATTAGAAACCCAGAATACACTATTCACTCAGGAATAATTATGAGAGGTACTAGAGTATACATACCAAGTTCACTACGATCTTCAGTTTTGAGAGAGTTACACCACAGCCATGTTGGTATTGTTAAGATGAAGGGAATAGCAAGATCTTTGTGCTATTGGCCAGGAATTGACAATGAGATTGAAAATTTGGTAAAGTCTTGTTCGAGTTGTGCCGAAGTGAAAACTAACCCAGCCAAAGCACCGTTACACAGTTGGCAAGAACCTGAAAAACCATGGCAAAGAATACATGCAGATTATGCCGGACCTTTCAAAAATAATTATTTCTTTATAGTAATTGATGCAAAAACTAAATGGGTGGAATGCACTATGTCACCCATGTCACCCACTTCTCAATCTACAATTAGATCCCTAGAAGAAATGTTTTCAAGAAATGGATTGCCATGTATACTAGTTACAGACAATGCAGCTATTTTCAAGTCTCAAGAATTCACAAACTTTTGCATGTCAAATGGTATTGAACAAAGATTTACTGCACCAAATCACCCAGCTACAAATGGACTTGCTGAAAGAACAGTACAAAGTTTGAAACAAAAACTAAAGGCGATGACAAACGATCCTGGAACTCTGCAACAAAAATTAAACTTATTTCTTTTCAAGTACAGAAGCACACCACTAAATAGTGGAAGAACACCTGCTGAACAACATCTTAACAGAGAATTAAGAATATATATACATATCATGCAACCTTATATTGAACCAAAAACTGATAAAGAAAACTATATAATAACTAGAAGTCTATACCCAGGCGACAGAGTACAAGCAAGGAACTACACAGGATCAAGTTTATGGAAATTTGGTACTATAGTTGAAAGATTAGGAAAATTACATTATTTAGTGGAACTGGATCATGGATATATAATAAAAAGACATATTAATCAACTAAGAAAAACAGAAATAGAGAAAACTGCACCTGAAATTAAGATTGTACCAGGGAAAAATATTATATTACAAAATGAAAGGAAAACTCAAGATAACACTCAGAAAAGTAGTAACCAATATACTGATAATGAAAAGCAAATAAACATTAACTTTGATCAACCTATACAACAATCTTTGACACCTGCAAGTATTGGACCAGAAGCGACTACACAAACATTAAGAAGATCTCAGAGGGAGAAGAAACCTATTGACCGCTTAAATTTGTAATAGGACAAATTCATTGTCACTTACATCTATAATTTATTTTATAAGTATTAAATTAATTAATTCAAATTGGCAACTTACAAGTTCATTGTTATATTGTTTTGTATTCAACTTTCAAATTAAGTGGCGGAGAATTGTCATATAGCCATTCAGCCAGTATGTAAAACTAAAAATTAAAAAGTAATTAAAAAGACATATGATCTATGGTCTTCTTCTCTGTGGTTTGGTTAGCCTATCGATAAGTTGGAATGTTCATTAATGTTAATTATTTTCTTTGCGTGGGAATTAATAAATAGTGCACTGTCAAGCTATTATTTTATTGCATGATCCATATACGATATGCATATACGATACGGCTTCACAATCGCCATACTCTTTCGTGAAGCTTAGTCTGTACGGATGTATGAATGCTGTTTCGCATTTTTCCCTCGTTCTAATAGGAATCGTCTCACTCTCGATTTTGTCTAAAATCACCTTCTACAAAAGTACGTTTGTTTTTTTACACTTTTTCCTCTTAATTACACAACTAATTGTGATGAAATTTCGTTAGGGGTACAAACTTTGTTTAATCTGAAACTAAATGATTGGCACGCGTAAAGTGACCTAAAACCCACATTCAAAGTTCTGCAGGAACGATAGCACTCATCTGCACTTACTTGTTAAGTGTTCGACGAATATATTTGACAATCTACTTGGTCAAGTGGCTCGCATACCGGTACACATGGTTAAGCCAATGCGAGGCCCCAGGTTCGATCCCCTCCCCGGCTAATGTAGAAAACGAACTTTGCTATTTAGTTCCCGGTCTGGGTGTTGAAGTACCTTCGTTGATCCTGAATTCCATAACAAAAGTGTTGCTTGGGTTCAAAATAATTTATCAGATGTTATCTAATTACATTTTGAATGTGACTTACTAATTCGGGTGTTCATAAAGATAATCTTTGAATTAAAAAACTTAGTGATTTATTTAATTAAAATAATATTTTAATCATACTTATTCCATGACACTTCACTAAAATTGATAAATTTCCCTAACGTTATTAACGAAGCTTAACGTACCAGCTAGTAAATTCAATTCAATAGAACCTCTTAATTTCTGATGTTATCTCTTAGCAAATATATCTTCTGTTTTATAATTGGCTATCAGTTTCCAGTAATGTAATTAATTTCTCAAAACTTTATGGCCGGCGACCTCATTCGATTAATACGTGCTTTCCGGTTTTGACGTGAATACGTCTTTAAAGTTGCTTCCATAGGGACGCAATTAAAAAAAATGAATGATAACAAAATCTGGGGATACAGTTCAGTGTTGTAGTTACATATCTATCATCCCCATCCAACTTTCAATTACACCACTGGATAGCTAAAGAATCAAAGAATTTTTTTACAACTCTTCGTGTTACCGTCTTCTCCAGAATAAGGTGAAGTTGATAACTTTGAGATTTCTTTTAATTTATAAGTAATGCCCGACCTAAAAATCAATGAACGTTTTGTTTTAAATGCGTACACTTTCAGAATGAAAATTCCTCATTAAAACCAATTTGCCGTATAAATTTGCTTAAAGCCGTGTGGCATTCGTATAGCGTAAAACCTTCACACTTAACGGTGTCGTAAAAGGCGGCTAATGATACTAGAAGTAATTAACTCACACCTCCCGTAAACCACTAAATGGGCGGCAGCGTTTTCGCGTGTTTGCAATACTTTAGTATAATTTGAATTCAGAACAAAATTCATTAATTTTTGGTTCTGATTAAGGAGCAGAGGCAATTTCGATTGTCAAAGTGAGACACCGCTATACGCAGTGTATAGTGGCGTCTCTCTTCAACAATAGAACTTAAATCGTGATAAGACTTGCTGGTAGGGCCTCAGTTCTTTTTTTGTCTATTGTAAGATTTGTCGGTTTGGTATAATAAATAAAAAAACTCAACCTTTTTGGTCCTAATTAAGAAGCAGTTCCTTGCTTGCCTATTGTATGATACTACCTCTCGCGCGTTTGCCATACATTGGTACGTATCCGTTTTTTGGTACTTTGGTACGTATATATAAATAAGTATATGGAACAAAAATTCACTTTTTTTAATTATAGGCAGTTTTCCTATTGAAAGATACTAGCTAGAAACATTGGTATAAGGTATTAGATATGGGGAACAAAATTCGATCTTTTTTGGTCCTGATTAAGAAGCAGTTCTTTGCTTGCCTAATGCAAGATACTAGCGCGCGTTTCCCATAATCTTTGAAATTATATAGAACGAAATTGGAATATAATTTTCGAGTAACACGTCAATATTGCAAAAATAACCAAAATAGCCGGATTTCGGGCTGGGGCAACAAGAGAGATTAAAAAAAACAAATTTCAACGAATCAGCAATTATTTTGTTTAGTTTATTTTTTATTTTTATATGGTAGAATATAGAAGAGCTTTTAAGATTGATATAACTCATATTTGCAATAAAATAATAAGGGGCCTCCGTTAACCAGGGCCTGCCCTCCAAATCCTGGCTTTATGCCTTCTTACAGGTTGTATTACATTAACAATATTCGGCAATGTATGCAGTGTAATAATTTTTCAAGTAGCTTTAAATTAGATTGTAATCACGGGTCTTCTTTATATGATAAACAAAGACAATATTATTAAGAGTACAGAAGTGCGATAAAGAGTGTTACATTCTCTTTGGCTTGATAACACGTATTTTATGTATGAGTATGCCTTTGAAGGGCCCAGCCACCACATAAAGATTTAATGAACCACGAATCCTCGCTAGAGAACAATGGATTATTCCAAGAAAGCTACGCGAGATCGTCGAGATTAGAGAATATCCTGGTTTCAATAGCGATGTGATTAGAGCGTACTACCTGCTTGAGATTTGAATATTCATCAAATAGAATGGTAAATTTTAGCCTTATGTTTAATCGAATAATAACAGAATAGAATATTTATTTGTCATATTTGTTTAAAATAATGTAATGATTTTCGTCGAGCTTTTAACATGAGCCTCATAAAGCATAAAATGCTATGAAATTATAGTTAATTGTTATTAAATATATGTACATGTTTTGGGTGTGTTTCTTGTGAAAAGTTATTTATGTCTCTTTGTATCCAATTCATGAATTCAGTATTTTTTTTTATAACAAAAAGATCAAACTTAATCTAGATACAAAATGAAGATAATTTGTGAAGTTAAACTAAAACAAAAGACGACTTCCATTTCCGAAGTTATCTTGAATTTGATTTAGAAATAATTTCTTTGGATATAAAAATCTACCAGTTAAATGCTTAAGGAAAAAAAGTCGGTTTTTTTTTTTTTTTTTTTTTTTTTTTTTTTTTTTTTTTTTTTTTTGCCTGTAAAGTCGGTTTTACGGGCGAAGATTTTACGTGACAACGTCTTTTTCTCGGTAGAATATTTATTGATATGAATATAATTAAATTGCACAATGCGCGCGGCAGACCGATCATAGTTGAGTGGGAGAGAGACGCAAGGCATTCGGCGGGCCTCTCTCTCGTTCGGTGACTCATCGTAACGTTACCGAGCGTTACACTTTTTCATAAGTGACTCCCAGCCGCAACCAATTTATAAGACGTTATCACGTCAAAAATACATAGAAACAATCCTTGAGTTTGGCAGAAAAAAGCGCTTGTGAGCGCTTACCAGCGTTGAAAAACAAACTGTACAGTTTTCGGCCAGGACACGTTTGCTAACTTCAGTTGCGCTGACACAATCCGCCATTTTGCTTAATATCGCTTAGTGATCGCCATTTTTTTAAAAGCGCTCTCAAGCGCTTTTGCCAAACACACGGAATCATGCCATTTTCCCGGTGTAGGCAGCGATTTCCACATTCCACGAGCCTGATATACATATTTTCAACTCTCATCTGAGCTTTCATATGAGCTGGTCGGTTAAGGATACTTTTGCCCTGGCCTTGTTTTAGGACATCTTCTATTTAGTCCCTGAAAACTCTCCTTGATCTACCTTTACCTATTTGCCTTGTCAATCTTCTTTCGTTTATCTTCTCTAGGTTTCCCTTTGTTCTAATAATACTCTTAATAATATTGTCTTAGTTTACCAGATAAAGGAGATCCATGATTACAATCCAATTTAAAGACACCTGCTACTTGAAAAAGTATTATTACACTGTATACGTTGCCAATAGGGATGTTGCGGATGCATTTTTTTTGTGGGTCTGTACAAAAAACATGAGTGTTGGTTTGGTAGGGTAAAAAACACAGTAATATTTAACCTGTCTTTGTTAATTAATAAAATAGTAAGTGAATTACAATTACTGATTAATTATTTTAGTAATAAAATTTAAATATTGGAGAATGGAGAATGGCCGCCTTTTCGGACTCCAGTCTGTTTCGTATCTCGTTCGTATCCTGCTTTACTAAATAACTGTTCACTTGGAACACCGGCTGGGGGCACTGATAAGAATTATAAATTTTAGAAAATAGTTTGAACTCGCTTTGATTAACACTCCACCATTTAAGAGGACTCTCATTTAAATTAATTCGCTTTTTATTGCGGAAAGTAAATAACTCCTTCTTGAGAATTGCGTCAGGGCTGACAATTTCTGGTGTTTCCTGACACTCGTCATCGTCACTTGATGAATCGATCATCATGGCGATGCTGCACATCCGCATCCGCATCAGCTCCGCATCAATTTATACGGCTGCGGATACAGATGCGGATGTCTAAATCGATGCGGATGTTCCGCACATGCGGATGCGGTTGCAAATATTCGCAACATCCCTATGCCAAACATACCTGTAACCTGTAAGAACACCTAAAGACAAGAGTTGAATTTTGAAGAGAGGCCCTGGGTAACGGAGACCCCTCATTATCGTGATATGATGTTTGTATCTATGTTTTATTATATACTTATAGTGAGGAACTTTAAAAAAACTTTAACTTCACATATTTATGTTCTGTTGCGCATCTATGTTTATACCTTGGTATATAGGTTTATTGAGGAACCAGCAGCCCGTCCCGGCTTCGCACGGGTGGACAAAATTCTTTAAATTTTTTCAAGCATTAAATATAGCCTATATTACTCCGCGTGAATGTAGCTTTCCAATGGTGAAAAAAATTTTGAAATCGGCTTAGTAGTTTTAACCACGTTTTTCTTATCTCACTTTTCTTATTTGTTTGTCTGTCCGGACAAAATCTTGCAACTTAAATTTGAGGCACTTTCCGATAAGCTAGAAAGCTGAAACTTTCAGGATAGTTCAGAACCCGATGACAATGCACTCTAAAGCAACTTTCAACTTTCCAGATGCACTTTCAGGTCCACTTTCGACAACTTTCACTTTTGTATGGGGCTTATCCGATTGTTGCGTAACACATGGTTACTTCGTTGAGTTAATAATTAAAAAGAATAAAATAATTATACTAGATTTAAAAAATCTAAAAATCCCACGTTTTTCAATGTCCTAAAAAGAATAAAATAACCCTGCGGGGCAAAGCGAGGGGCCACTCAAAACGTGGGGGCGCATCTTTACAATAATCGGCATCAATGCATGTCATTCATCTCTTTAAAATCTCCTCTTAGTAATATGCGCCCCCACGTTTTGAGTGGCCCCTCGCTTTGCCCCGCAGGGTTATTTTATTCTTTTTAGGACATTGAAAAACGTGGGATTTTTAGATTTTTTAAATCTAGTATAATTGAGTTTATTCATTGCAAACATACAAAAATACAAATCTTTCCTCTTTATAATATTAGTGTAGATAATGTAGCTCACATGAAATAGAAAAAAAATATTGCTCAGTGAAAATTCATCTATAACGTACGTTTCCATATAAAGATGTTCCCGGCAAAACGTTCGACTAGCGAGGCTTGTTTGTCTTTCAATTGTCTTTATTTATGAGTCTCTACGGAAAGAAATATATCTATTTGCCTCAACATCTTTATTTCGCGCCTCGCAAGAAGGATATTAATATTTTTGCAAAGATCCTTCTGTTTCGCTGTAATATAACGGATTCTTTGGATATGATTTTGTTGATATAGCTAACGTGTCCTATAAAAATATTGTGAAGGTAGTAGAAAATATATGACGACATTACCTTAGTCATCCTGTGATCACGGTTGCTGCAAAGGAGTCGAAACGTCAGGATTGAATATAAAATAAATTATGCACAAAATCCTTAACAAAAGTTGTTTTATTCAAATAAGCTTGTAAGGTTAATGCATATTTAAAAATAAGGTACCTATTAGAACAATTGAAATTAAAATATATCTTTATATATATAATTCTTCTGTGAGTGTGTATGTCACTGAACTCCTCCTAAACAGCTGGACCGATTTGAATGATTTTTTTTGTGTGTGTTCAAGGGGATCTGAGAATGGTTTAGATTCACAGATCAGCCCGGCAGATGGCGCTGCAGACGGTATCTAGGTTATTTATCTATACTGCAAAAATAACAGGCAGGACAACGTCTGTCGGGTCCACTAGTAATAATATAATAATATATAAAAATGAAATTAAAATTAAAATATCTGTAGTAAAATATCGATGCTGAAAACCCTTAAAATTACTAAACCTAATGTAATTAGTTGATCACAGTTCCAAGTAGTGAAAGTTGCAAGAAAATATTGAATGAGTATTTTATCGAAGTTAATTAGATGACATTTTACTATAGCTACACAAGTGTTACCGAAAAATCTAACTATCTAGACGTCATAATGCATATATTTAAAAAAATCTTGAACGGCACATTTAGGTTTTAAACCACTTGTTAGTCCGCTACCGCGCACTTCACCCCTCTCAACAGTCTGAAAAAAGACGGACTTAGAGGAAAATGCCATTTTCTCGCTGAACAATGAAGCTACAACCAAACAAAAAATATTACTCTAAAGCTGAATAAAT
Organism: Calamotropha paludella; assembly: GCA_927399485.1. Taxonomy (NCBI): domain Eukaryota; kingdom Metazoa; phylum Arthropoda; class Insecta; order Lepidoptera; family Crambidae; genus Calamotropha; species Calamotropha paludella. The sequence goes on along the minus strand of OV656823.1, from coordinate 4,333,506 downwards.
TAAGAACCCGCCACAGAATATTTGGATCTCTGTAACTCAAATATTAATCGTCATAAAAAAAAAGCACGCCACGCGGAAATTTGAATATGGTAGCAATTGCTACCAGGGTCTGACGAGGGGTGTTGGCTATCGATAGCAATTGCTACCGTGGACTGACAACTGGTTAAAGTAAGAAACAAAGGAGATGTCCCACGCTACATACATTGTTTGCCCCACAAAAAAAAGTCTATGCGTCAGCTTCAAAACTAAATTACCGTTTTCGTATTTTATTCTACTATTAGAAAATATAATACTTTTTGCTGTAAATAGTGGGGTTTTTAAGTTAAGTTAGGTTATGTGTCACACTATTTTATCATTTAAACACCATTTTTTCAGTATGATATGTTTTCTTTCTTATACTTATCGTTTTTCATAAAATACTACACAGCAGTTTATATTGATAGCAACAAAATTCACTAATGTGTGCTGTCAGGAATCTACTTTATATCAATTATATAAGTTATATATATTTATTTGTACGAAATACTTTAGAAAACATTAAATATACTTGGTAGCCGTTTCTAAATATAAATTGTTTGTTTTATCAAGTATTAAACATAAACCGAACTTCACCATCAATAGAGTGGTAGACAAAGTGTGGTATTCCACAGAGTAGCATAGCAATAACAAAAAATTGAAACAAGTAAAAGGCGACTAATGGCTGGAGGCAATTGGATATACGTCCCCCGTAGACTATAAAATGGGCAGCAGCTTTTCCAAATTATGGTCTCTTACTGCAGTTACCCACCAATCCGTACTGGGTACGCATGGTGGGCTATGGCCCATTCTCCCTACGGTATTTACCACCAAGCACCAGGCACAGGCTTTAGTTGGGCCTATTACTTAGCAGCGGGGATATTTATAAGCTGATGATGAATAAAAAAACACATGTTTTATTTAGTTCTTACACTTCCGCGCACATTACATATTAGACTAAAACACTTTTTTACGGATTTTGCGCATATTTTATTTTATAATTAATCCTGACGTTTCGACTCCTTTACAGGAGCCGTGATCACAGGATGACTAAGATAATGGTTGTCATGTATTTTACCTTTACAATATTTTAATCGGGCACGTTCCTAATGTTAAAATTATTTTGTATAAATTAAACTGTTTTATTTTTATATTTTATTTAGTTATTAAATTCTCACTACGGTTACATTGTATACTACTGAGTCTACTACCAGTTCGGAAATTGGGAGGCCCTTCCGAGAAGAACTGGCGAAAGAAACTCGGGCAGGGGGACCGACCTCCATCTTACTGTTATTATTTGCAAAAAGAGCTAACTACATCATCAGGTCTTGCAATGTGTGTTTTTGTAGGTATTCATTTATTAATTATACATTTATTATAATCCAAGCAGGTAACCAAGCTCCAACATTCGTATCTATTGAAATTAGGATGTTTCCTGATTTCAATAGCCGCGCGTAGCATCCTAATAACAAATCTTTGTTCTCTAGCGAGAATTTGTGGTTTATCGAAACGAATGTAGTGGTTTGGCCCCTCAAAAGCATGCTCACACACTGCAGATCTATTATCGCGCCTATGTTTTATGTCAGCTACGAGTTCTTTAATGCGCGTCCCTATACTTCTCTTTGTCTGCTCGATGTATGAGAGACCACAGTCACAATCGATTTTGTAGACTGGAGGGGTATATTGCACTTGACCGGTCGTAAGAATTGGTCAATCTTCCTGGATGGTTTAAAATAAGTATTAATGGAAACCCGCTTCAGAATATTCCCAATCTTGTCAGTGACCCCCTTCATGTAGGGAAGGACAGCAGGTTGACGCTCTACTGTGGCTAGTTTGTGGCGCGGCCTCTACGACGCAGTCTTGGTACTCGCAACTTGTTATCTTGTAGTACTCGCTTGACATGCTGAAGCTCAGCAGTCAGATGTTGTTGGTCACAGATGCCGCGAGCACCCTGAAACAAAGATTTCTCTACGGTAGCCAACTGTATAGGATGGTGTTGAGAATCACCTTTCAAATATCTATCTGTATGAGTTGCCTTTCTATACACTGTATGACTAAGGGTTTGATTTGGATTCTTGCTGATTTGAATACCTAGGAAGGCTATTTTATTGTCTGTCTCTAGTTCATGTTTTGTAATATGAACGTTTATTATTCTTCTTCCATTAAAATATCGTCCAAAAATGCTGCTGGAGGATGTAAACTATCTGGGTTATACCTAGCCCAAGACAAAAACCATAAAATAACCATAACATGAGAACAGCAGCCCATAGTTCTACTACCTGCCTTACAACTGCAGTAATAGCCCGTTATGTTCTCTTCGGTGTGTTCTGAATATGAGCAGTATGTAATATAGGAATAATATACTTTGCTCGAATGGCGAGAACTTATACGACCACGAATTAATATTCCCCTTATATTTTCACTCTCGGGCACTTCCAACTGAGAATTTAACTCAATGTTAAACATCCCACCATCCCTGACATGCTCACCATAATATGAACGGGCCTGTTTAATTTGGTATGTTCCCAGAGCAATCATTTCTAATTGACTCATTGTTAAACGAGGAAAAGTAGAAAGATGTGGTAAATGGGCGCTAATACTACGGAAATTGGTTCTTTGACGATTCATATTATGGTGAATAACAAATTCTCCCAGATAATTAGGCTCATTTAACCTGCTCAAAGCTTTTGCAGCAATTTCTCTCGCATTGGTTCGGTCCTGCAAAAGTGGATGAAAATGATTTATAAAGGCACCAGCTATACAGAAGTCATCAAAAACATGTTGTGATGCCAGGTTAAAGAACTCTTGTCTTAATAATCTAAAATCCCTTTTGAAGCGCCCATTGACAATTTCTACCACCCACCTTACTAATGTAATGAGCCTAGTTTTGTTAGCTTGTAAAGTAGTCAGTTGGAAGTTGCCTTCTTCAATGGATTCCGGCATGTGAACATTATAGCCATATGCTTGTAAGTCTTGCACAGCATCGCGAAATCCTCTGTCAACTATAAACACGTCTCCAGCTCTAAAAAAAGTTCGCATTGGGCCAGCACCATCAAGAAAAGCATTTTTCATAATTAAAGCATCAGATTCCTTAGCAGAATATGGCCCTAAGATATCTAAAATATAACCATCAGAACATACAAGTAGAAAAGGCTTCACAAGATTTCGGTACTTATGTAGACTGTAGGTATCTTTTTGGAACTTATAGTTACTACTTTTTTGTATATAAGTATAAGTTCCATCACAGATAACAATAAGAGGCTGTTCTCCTGTAGTGGTCAAATGTCTCCCAAATAACTCTCTAGGGATTGTAAGTTTATGCTCACTGGCTTCCTGAACTCCTATATGTCTTAAACCTAAATGAGTACCAACATAATCTTGGGTTAGGCATTCCCTTACAATTGTAATATTTCTATTAAATGTAGTTTTAGAAACACCAAAAATTGATGATAGTCTTCGATCACTATCACCAGATCTTAATTTAGCTAAATACATAGCCAAAGCAGTTTTATATTTGACTATTCTGTTAGTAATGCTAGCAGTGTCATTTATAATATCATTAAATTGCTGCACTGTAACCCCTATCCAATAATGACGATTTTGATCATTCATGTTTTCAATGTTCTCAAAATCGAATTGAGTGTCTTGATTTATTTGAGATAACTCCAACATATCCTCAATTTGCGCACTACTAAAGTGATTTGTTAAATATTCACTTAATAAAATGTTCCAATTAGAATCAGCTAAGTGGTCTGAGCAAATTCGAGCACATCTAGGAATGTAAACTTTTAAATCAATTAGAATTCTATGCCTTATTATCCTTGGTATTAATCGAAATATACTATCAATGTTTAAACAATCACTGAATAAACATCGCCTTGATGTTGAAGAAACTCGTTTATAATTTGGAAGTACAACCGTCTGCCTTTGCTGTTGCACTTCCACTAGCTCCGGCACAGGCATGGGTAATGGTGGAGGAATTGGTGGTCTGTTTGAGTCCTCAACTTGAACACCGACATTTACCAGCAAGGGTTGCTCAGCATCTTCCTGTAAAATATAAGGTACTTGTAGAATTACAATTATTATACAATAACACATCATTCACTTTACAACAATGCAATGTTGCATGTATTGTAGTATGGTATGATATGTCATTAGATATTATTTACAAATGTCAACTTATTAAAATCGTTAACATTATAAAACGAAACTAAACAATTGACACTATGTAAAAAAAGATTAATTCCTATAAAATAAATAATTTAGTTGTTTCACTTGGGACAAGGTAATGTAAAATAAATTAATATCTTTAATAACCAATTAAATAATACACACCATTTGTATTCCAACAAGAGGATCAGGTGTGTTTTCATCTAGCTCTTGTTGTGGGCTTGTTACAATTTCTACTTGATGATCTAGGTCTGATTGTGGGCTTGCTACGCTAGTACTTGGAGCCCTGGAAGCTTTTCTCCAGCAAGATCTACAAATCCTTGTAAATATAGGGAGATTTGCCTGAAAAAATGAATTATGAAATGATTTCAAGAATGTTCTTTTATTGTTGTATAGTTAGAAAAGTATTTTATGTTATTTAATAATACCTGAATTTCAGCCACCCATGCTTTAATTATAGATTTTGATTAGCTGAAATGCTTCTTGCTCGTAGAACAGAAACACCACATCCCAAACATACTGATTTGTGACCATAACTTCGAGAAGGCTCACTCCTCTGAGCTTGGAACCGAAGAATAACAAAACATTCTTCACAAACACGGTATTCAGATAAAACCTGTAACAGAATTGATGCATTATTAATCTTAGATATTTAATATGCCAGTAAATAGGTCCCTATGTATTAACACTTCAATATCTTTGCATGTAAATGTAATTCAAAAGGGTAGATTTTAATGCTTTTAAACTTAGCTGGCAGAGAAGTTTAGTTTCTATATACTTTTATACAATTATATTGTATAAATACATAAACGCATGTTTGGCATAAATCGCCTTATATACATGACGTTTCTTAGGCCTTTTTCGAGTCTGCAAAAAGTGCGGCTCGGTCAACATCTTAGGGTTGAATGTATAGAGTAAAAGTATTTGCAAAACTTGAGACACGTACCTCCAAAGGTGAAATCCAAGATATCAAGAGATCACGTAGTGGTGTATCTAGGTCCAACACTCTTCGAGATACAATTCGTGGATTTGTGAAGGTAATAGTACAGTTCACACAACGATTAGAAAACGCCATTACTATACACCTATACACTAGAGTCTCTGTCTCAAACTCTCAAAATATGTTTAACAGTACTACGGAGAATCTGCTGGTGATCTACTCAACGCAGCCTGAAATAATAACACTAAACAAACGAGAAAATAACACTAAACAAACGAGAAAATACAAAAAGACCACGAAGGCGCAAACGCATGCAGCACAACGAAATGACTTGTTGTAACAACACAATACCAAAGGGTATATATTGATCAATGATTATGTTTTTTTAGGCTGTTCTTTCATTATGGGCAAGGCAAAGAATCTACCAAACAGCCAATTTTATAGAATTTCCTTTTCATATATATTATAAAAACATCAACATAATAAATTGTTTGAGATCTTTGACAAAAATATATCATATCACTTTTTTCAAATACTCTTAAATATATTGTAATGCATCACATTCACATTATGAAAAGAATGAAAACACCGTTAACTGGCTGTATGCAGATGAGCATGTTTGCCTCCCATTAAAGGAGCACATTAAAAAACAAAACAAATACAACAGTTCATTGTTAGAACAATTCAGTCAGGTATCTTTTTTTTATTATTTCTAAACCCCGCTATGTAGAATAATTCTGTTTTTGTATGAAAAATATTAATTATTAGTGTATTAATTCGTGTGTAGTATTCAAAGACCAATTGTACTTTGCAGTTTACAAACATAAAACGACTCTGGGGCAATTATGGGACATCTCCTTTCTTTAATTATTTGACCTAAGTTCAAATCTGCTATGTAATAATGTAAGAAAAACGAAAAATATTAAACTTTCTAAATGTGTTATATAATAAAAGTTAATTTCCAGTACTGTTTGGTTAGGTTAGGTATCATTACCAATAACCGCTTCCGCGGCACGCTCGCTTTGCTCGCTCGGCGAAGTGCAAATGATTTATTTTTGTTATACCTGTATGCCAATCAGTAGATACCACAGAAGTACATCGACAGTTAAATATTTTTTTTAATTGTAGCTTTAATAATTATAGGTATTCTAATATCTGAAAAAATTAAACCTTTCTTATTTTATAAATAACAACTTTAAAAAACAACATAGGTATTCTTTTAAACTTTCATGGTTACTAAAATAAGCAAAAGTATTACGAAAACCGAGATTTTCAACATATTCCTTAATATTTGTGAGATGCCGATATATCGACACAGTTGCACACGCTATAGTCACGGAAGAACAGTTCTTCCGTACTTTCCTTAAAATCTCTTTATACAGAACACTAACTTTAAAACAGTTGAAACTCCGAGCAGGTATAACGTCAAGATAATCATATTTTGTAAAGAATTTCCCAGTAAATAGAGTGGAATATTATCTTTCAATATTTAGATACAGTTTATATGTTCCCGTCTAGGGAGATAACGCGAGCCGCTTGCTTCTCGCAATACGGCGTAAAGAGAATTTGTGTTTCCACGAAATAAATTTAAATCCAAAGAGAATGTACATTACGTTATGCTTCTACATTTTAGTATGAAAATTTGAAATGACATTAAACAATATATAATAACTTTATAGTAATATAAGTTATATTCGGGATTTTTACCATGTACCTTGTTTTTTATTGAGTTTCCGATATTTCTGCACTGTTGCAAGTGCCATGAACACGGAGCACCTGAAGTAATTGCGGATAGACTGTTATTGGCAAACATATCGGTTTACCCTCCGACGTTAATTACGCATGAATGAAACAAAATATATTGGCTTCCCAAAATTATGTGAATATAAAAGTTATTAAGTATAAAAAATATTATTCATTCTCCTACTTTACATATGATTATTTACTGCCACCAAAAATAAATATCATTATTATTATCTTTATTAAACAAGATAATTTTTCATATTTAAAACATACTTCTGAGCCAGCAACTCAACGGGTACTTGGTAGCTATGTATTCATTACGTTTAACATGGTCGAATTGAGGCGGATCACAAGTATTAAAATAATTTAAAATGCAAATGCCTATATGAAAAACCAAAATATAAGTTCGCAGCTATAAATAAAAAAATAAATAGTCACACGCCGCAAAAGCGTCAGTATGTCTCGTTATATTCAGCCTGTTGCTCCCCAGTTTGCTTTATTTTATACAAACCGATTTCAACAAAACGCAACTTATACTCTAATCAACAAAGCATACAGTTTCTTTTCGGAAAACAAGTAACGATAAGATTTAGCGTGGACGTATAAATACAGCCTAGGTCCCTGGTGATATACGTTTCACGGAAAAATGTATGTTTGTATTGTTTAGGTAACCATGAGTAGTTAAAATGTAAAGTCAAGCAGAACGCATTTGATATATGTAAATTTTGAACTTTCAGTACAGCTTTTTATGCCTTATACAGTATTATGAGTTGGTTTATGGTACAGAATAAGTAACATTTATGAGAGTACTTACACATTCTTTAGAGGAAAGTCCATATTATATCCTAAAAAGCCTTAAGATCATATGGCACGCAATGGAGAGCGATATTTAGAGTTTCCCTTTGTGATAGTATCAGAACCGCCAACCAATGAGGCGGGAAGGTTCTCAAACGACCGCAAACCGGTCTAACCTTACTTAGGTGGATTGACGATTTTATGAAGGTCGCGGACGTGGGAATCATCGTTATGGTAATAATAAAAATTCCTACATTCACATTGATACGAGGGTAACGGATAAACATACATATATAAACAGGTAAATATTCATTCATATATACATAAATAGGTAAAATTCATAGAAATACATACATTGTGTCCCGTCACCAGTATCGGAGTTTTTAATGGGGTGAAATATGGCATTTTTATCGACAAATTGCCTCTCAAATTTGGTCTTCTCAAAAAGCCAACAATTAAAGAATACACAAAAAAGAATCTATTTATTTTTCTTTAATTATTTTTTATATTTTTTATTCCGTGACAATTGAAACATGATGGCTGTGTAACTGTTGTCTATATGTTTAGCTATCAAATGACACCTTTTTAATGTTGATAGGACATTTATATGAGAAGTGGTGGTCGAATTAGTATGAGAGCCCAGGTCTTGTTTAAATGGCGGCCATTTTGTAACCGTAACAGAAAAACAAAATTTGAGGGGCAATTTGTCGATAAAAAATGCCATATTTCACACCATTAAAGGCTCCGACACTGGTGATGGGACAAATTGTCTAAACAGCCCTGAATCATTCGTGTTCATCTGCCCTTTCCAAATTTCAAGTCCAAGACCGATGGTGCGAAAATCAGGTCAGCTACCATTGCATCAGATGGTCGTTGAAAATCCTTGTAGGAGACTTTTGCCCAGCAGTGAACATGGTGGGACTGATGTGAAGAGGTTTCCATATTTTTTATCTCTTTTTAAAAATATTACAGTTTTGTGATAATTGAAAATCTTTTCTTTATATTCAATGTAGCAACAGAATCTACCTTACGGCTATCAAGGAAGATAGTTTTTATATTATATTTAAGGACGGACATCCCCTCGGCACCCATCGCTGATTTTCGATCCTCCCTTATCAAACACCTGTAACTTTGTTTGGCGAAAGCCTGAATTGGTAAATTCGATTCAATTCTCTTGATACAGGTCAAGTCGATTGCTCGCAATTCAGCGTTATTTTGGACGAAACGCCATACACAGCAAAGCAATTACAGCCCGTGCATGTTTAGAAACAATTTTTTTATTACTTTAGTACCTTCTTCTGATATTTGAACGATTAAAAAGATTTGAAAAGGTGTTACAGAAGTGGTCGGTACTGTATAAGTGACGCCCTGCTAAGGCGCTGATAACATGAGGGGCATACTTATAAATCTTACTTATAATTTTAAGTTAAATTAATCTTAAGTTATATTCAAATTATCACATACATTAAGCAGTTTGAAAATATATAACTCACCAACATTCATCATAATAACATTGTATTCAAACTACCTATCACATGCATTCGTTTTTTAAATTGTGGGTGAATGTCAAATGTCAATATCAATTAATCCTGATAGTGACAAAGCTATTTTTAAAAGAGAATAAATCGCCAATAAGCACAAGAGTAGTAGTTCTAATCGAGAAGTCTACTTGAAACCAAGTGAATCGAGATCAAACCTCACCGATGTATTATGGAAGTAGACCCACTTGTTACACAAGCAAGCTTATCAAGGAACCCGACTTGGCCCCTTTTCCTTTATATTGCTTTCACTCACTTTTCTATTTACTTATACCTATTTCATGCTCCAGACTCTCAAAACGACAGTGCATTGCGATCGAAATATGTGAAATCTTAAAACCTTGCTCTTTTGCATTTATAGAGCTCAGTCTTCAAACTCCACTCCACTGTATTTCAATTCATATGTTTCTTTTTAGTTCGTTCCGTGACATCGTAAAATAACATTGATTTAAAATATAGCCATGTCGTCCTGTACAATGAACATCTGTGAAAACAGAAAATATCTCTGGAAATCAATTCCAATCGTTCTTTTAGATAACATTGAATGCCGTCAGCCACAAATACAATAGAAAGTATAGATTTTATATTTTCACAGACAATAGTATTTGTCGCATAACTTGGTATTCAGCGGTTTAAATCAGATAATATTTAGAACTTAAATTACATGGCACTAAACCTCAACCTTTCATCGGACTGACGGATGATTATCAGATAAACTTTTGAAAATTCTCCAAATGAACCCTATATCCACACTAATCAAAAAGTTACTAAAGTGATTCTGTCTATTGCGTTTTCACATCGAAATAGTTAAGTGGATTTCAATGATATTCGATATGAAGATTACTCGAACCCTGTGGAACCTCATAGGTTTTTTACCAGCGGAAAAAAACATACTTTCCCACGGAATTTTAGGTAATATAACCTAATTATATTCGAGGTTACTAGTTACAAAATAAATATTGCTAAACCTTGCAACTTTTGTAACACCACTTGAAACTGCTTATTTTTTGCAAAAATATCTGAATCTCTACTGTGATGTCTGTCAGATACGAATAGCACACTCAGAGATATCATATAAGGCTACTAACGATACTGGAGTTAACCACCGTACACGTCCCGTTAACCACAAATGCGAGAGTAGCGTTTTCCAAATTATACAATTTTATACTGCGATAGCCAACCCGCCTGAGTTGGAGATTATGGTAAACCACCCATATTTTGGGGGTGGTCTCCTGCAATAGACGTTTTGAAACTGTGATGATGTATTGTTTCTAAGTAAAAACGCTTGAGCTTGATGGTGCATCAGTTGTCGCGTTCGAACTATGATTATGGAGATTAACGAAGTTTCTCAAGGGCTAGATGCCAGATGGGTGAACAGACTTAAAAATTTTATAATTCCAGATTCTCGGTATTTCGGAATGCACGTTAAGCCATCGATACCAGCTATAACTAAAATCTGGACTGGGTCTGCGTGGTACGTACATATACTTGTCGGTATTTCATGTTTGGGGAAGGCTTGTCCCGTGAAGACTTGTTCCACATTAGGCTTAAGATGATAAAGTATCTGGATAACAGTAACAAATAAAATAACATGTTATTTTAAGTGTTGTTATATATTAAGTGTATTTAAACAAAATTATTTTCATTTCTTTCAATTTCATATGAAATTAAATAGTATCGAGATGTTTTTAACTTGAAGAACTGTACAAGAAACTATTCATATTATTGCTCCGCAATCTGATCGCTTCCTTCAAATCGAGAGCTTTAACTTTATAAAACGTTTTGAGTATTTGTTCGTAAACCTAATACCGCTTCAGATGGAGTTTGATATTGATAGTTACGTCTGAATTAACTACATTGCGGCGGACAACTTACTTACGAACTATGCCTTTTAGACGATAGATATTTTGAAGAGATTAAAGTACTTATTCTAGCACATTCTTGTTGATTAACCGAGTCGTGAAGTTGCCAACAGAGACCGATTTTCTGACCCCAAAGTTGCGATACAAGCAATTGAGTTACACGCCTTATTCGATTTATACTACCATTTTGGACCCGAGATTTGCATGTTTATTAAACAACTTCTGTTGCTATATAACTTGAAAGTATTTGAAGATTAAGGGACTATTTCGAGAGCTTTACATAAGAAAAAAGATTTAAGGATTTGCTAAAATGATTTTATGATAATACATACTGAACTTTGATTGAAAGATCTTTATAGCAAAGTTCTAGATCTTTAGATGTTAATCTAGAAATGTATTTATTAAAAGAAATAGTCCCCTTTATTTTTTCATTTAAAGAAGTAACTCAAAAGTAGTACATACTTCACAGTTAAGGACCAACGCCTCCTACAATATAAATAGAGAAATAAATAAGAACCAACTTCCTGAATAAGTAATTTAAAAGCATGAAATAAAGTTATTAATAATCACATATTCATTTTCATCACAAATATAGCATATGGTTTGTACAAAGCAGTAACGAATTGAGTTAAAATGACGTAATAATATGCATAGTATGTTTTGCACGTTCTTATTAGTACTTAAGTGAAACATTACGTGATATAAATTAAAGCATTTGTAAATATTTGCTTTGCATTTTCAAACTATATGAATAGAAATCAATATTTTTCTATTCACTCGCATTTTACTGCGTAAATGTATATTTCTAGTCAAAACGTCGCTGGGTGAAGGAAAGAATAACAAACACACATTGAGATATCTGTATTATATGTTAAAAACCAAACGGTTCTTTTGCTATTGTTCTGGAATTGAAAAAATATCAACGAATTCCAAGAATAATTCAGTTTTCAGAATACTCTGCTATTTCGAAATTCTCTAGCTCTGTGATTTTCTCAATGATGTTGGACTGGTTATACTATCGCAATCAGAGCAATCGGACCGAGAACCCGAGAAACGTTTCAAAGATTTCTTTTAAAATCAAAACTTTTTCAGTTTGTTAAATCGTATAAAGGAAGTTTCTAAAAGAATTCAGATAATGGGAGAACTTAAATAACAATGAGACATAAAGATTTTATTTGCTTTTTCAAGAAAATCACCAGTCTTTAAAAATATAGTATAAAGGGTACCGCACCGCAGGGCAATAAATTATTAACAAAACACTATATGGAAATTATTCAAAATGTTGGTCTGTTTTAGAAGCTGTGAAAACTTCTTTAGTTTCGGGTGTCAAATTTATAAAACAAACAAAAACTAAAATATAAATCTATGTTATTTGGACAACTAATGATACTTATTTAGTTGCAAAATAAGCAATTAAATAAACAAGTGCTTAATTTATTTGTAAGCATGAAAAACTAAAAAACTAAGCTAACGAAATAAAATTTATGATCACTTAATTTATCTCAAATTTAAAAATAATCGTCATCATCCCCATTTGGGGTTGGCGAAGTATTTCTTTTTCTCCCACAATCCCCTTCACCTATCAAGTAATCATTCACTTCTTTTCCATTTATATCACTCTTCATCTAAATGAAATTATCTTTCTTTACTGCGATCTTCTTTTCCCCTCTATTTATAAATGATCCTCCTTTCCATAAAATGCCCATATTAGGCCCACCGGTTCACTATCAACTTTTGTACAACTATTAAACCTTCTCTTAAAATATAAAATAATTATATTATTAATATTAGAGAAATAAATAGCAACGATAGATTGAGATTCTACATTTGGTATATATTTACCCAATTACCGTGCTTATTGAGGCTGAGTTGAATGTCTGTATCACGCTGAAGGATTGCAATTACCTGGGTACCGGAAATCTAATTTCACCTGCCACTGACGAACTGTTAAGCTTATGTTCCATAACAGACGCTATAAAGCAGCTATAATTCTTATTTACGAATTTCTAATGTCTACCATTCCCGTGACAAACACATGTAGGAGTAGTCACCATAACTTTTCTCATAAAACGAATGAGCGAAGTTTTATCTATTCTGTTCTTTCGAGAGATTGTTTTTACTTTCCTTAGTTACTTTTTCTGATACAGTTTGAATATAATTGTATCATAAATAAGAAAACGGCCTTTGTATATGATCACAGTAATAAATTGTTTATATTTACTTAAAACGATCCGATACATTTAATTAATTTTAATAGTAAATTGCTTAAGACAAGAAAATGTACCATTTTTTGCTTAAGAAACATAAATTATAGAAACATATGTATAATAACTGACTCAAGCTTGGTAAATCTACTTAAATATAAAAAGAAAAAATCTTTTCCTCAACAATCCCGAATAACACCTACGTATTCCTGCCTTCCACAATTGTACGCATTTAGTAAGGTTTTTGCAACCTAGAATTCTTTTAAATTGGCTGCCCTTCTTATAGCAAAACTCGGGATAAAATATCAAACCGAAGTCGCATATTTCATTTACTCTAATCAATAAAGCATCAAATAAACTATAATTTTCCTTAGTTGCGTTATGACCGTAGATGAAAGTAATCATTGTACAGTTCTTTTCGTTAAGAATACGTCTAGCCTTGCACTAATCTAACAAAGCGTTACTATCTCATTACAGTGTTTAAGTATTATGGATTACAAATTTAGTTGTAAGTTATCAACGAATAGTAGACTTTCTGCAGATTTCATGAAAATAGGGAATAGCATTAGCCCTATAATGCTTCCTTGACGTACTCCTGACACAGTATAGTAATCGTTAAACTTATAGTAAATTCTTACAAATTGATATCTTTCATAGAAATCGTGAAATTTATTATTTTCGTAGCTCGTGAAATTTTGTGAAAGCTTTGACGTGAAACCAAGTGTGATATTCTTTAAAAGGTATTAATTTATCTACCAGATCAAAAGCCTTTTTGAAATCGGAATAAGCTGAATCCAGCTGTCTCTTAGCATTCATTTGTGTTCAAAAATAATTCTCGTGTGCTACGAGGTTTATATTGATCGAACGCCCTTTCTAAATTTCGTGCTGTGCAAATTTGTTGATTTATAAGGAGATTAAGCCTCGAATCGATTCTGGTACATTTATCACTTAAGGGATGGCTACTGTCACACCAAAAGGTCGCAAAATAAAATAAGAAACCATCCATTTCAATGCGTAAATGAATCATTTTCTCAAACGTAAATTTTACGCGGCAATATTGAAATCAAGGTAATAAATAAAGTTACATTAAAAACCTTATTTTTCTTCAAACTAGATGTGATTATCTAGACCTCTACTGAATACTGATAAAAACCTTTCTTAATGTATATAAAAATACTTAACCTAACTTTTCATAGGTTTGTCCACAAAATGACGTACTGGGTGTTTTCATGGCTCCAAAAATACATCAGTAGCTTATATGAAATTAAATATTATATTCTTAATTTAGATTTATTTAACTACTCGATAATCGTTTCAATTTTGTGGCTAGTGCTACAAGTAATCACATTAGGGAATAGATCTGTCCGTGCAACATAGTAAATTTTGGCGAACAAAATATAACACCATCCCTTGTCGTAAATAACGAACCCACGAAGTCAGCAAATACATTAATTGCATCCTATGTTGATTCGCATACCACTTTCTAGGTCCTTTGATGTATCCTTGACTATACAAGCAAATATAAGCACATATTACATTGTTATTATGCAAAAAACAATATTAACATTAATATTAATAAATCTCAAAACGGTTTTGTCACCAGTAATTATTTATTTATTTATCAAAATAGTTTAAGATAAAGAAGATATCTTCAATTATCTTGATCACTGGTACCAGACTGGACACGGTATTAAGCAAGCTACTATTCCATTCTATTATTATTGTCGCTTCACACACAGTAACTTCCGACCGTTAAGGGCTTCGCTTTGTTAGAGATGTCCCTTTTTGCACGACATTCTGAAATTCTCCAGAATTACTGACGGGTCCACATCGAAGCACGTCCTGGCACGTCGGACACGAAACACCCTTCTTCTGTATGTTACGTGACAGTTCACAAATTCGTCATAATTTGTGGAGTTGTATGCAAAGGAAATAATTATTACATAGAGGGTCTATGTAATAATTTAGGAAGACCTGTAATTAGCCTTACCATATGCAATTACAGATATTGCATTTTTGTTTTTTGAATAGTTTGTTACGTGATAACAAGGTGCGTTAGTATAGATACAAATAAATAAAATAAATAAATATTTCTAACATTGAAACCATTTAGCCTAGCCCACAGTAAGCACTGTAAAGCTTGTGTAATGGATACTAGGTAACTGATAGACATACATATATGATACATAAATATGTAATATTCATAGAAATATGTTTATATATATTTGACTCAGGTACAAATGCTCGTATCTATCATACAAACATCTGCCCCTTCCGGGATTCGAACTCAGGACCGTCGGTGCGAAAGACAGGATCACTATCGTTGCACCAAACGGTCGTCCACTAGACATTGCACTAGACATGCAAAAAATTGCTCCATGAATAGAAAAACATGTGTATGTACCTATATACGCACGTAAGAAGTTATACTTCTTTAGCGTAACTAAACGAAGATAACTAAAAATTCCCTCTCGTGTGCCAGTACTCTTTGTTTGTTTCACAAGATTTATTGATTTTCTATTTATCTGTATAAAGAATCAAATAATCTATCAATACCCATTAAAGTAAACTATTTATCCAATTATAATGTAAAGATAATTTATATTGTTAACAAATAAAAACACGAAAGTTTCTAAAATCTCTTTTATCACGATTATTACATTAAATTGCTATATTATTATTATATTATATCAAATTGTTAATATAATATTTATAAATATTTAAGTAACTACCTTGAATATTATTATCAGTTCTCACGAAAACCATAGTGTATGTAATCAATCACTACGTTATACGAAAACTTGAGACAACTTCATCCAACTTCATCCTGTTGCTTTATGCCATGTCGTCTTTAGGTGTCGGTGTTCGTGCGCATCGTAAAAATTCACTCTCATCATTTTTACCTTCAAAAACACGCGTCGTCGGTAGCGCGTTTAAAAACGCAGTGTGCATAAGCCCTTATATTTATTAATATTAATTATAACGTAACAGTTCTTTTGCGACTATGGCACATACAACATGGTAAAAATCTTGTAATGATTTAAACTAACGCACATAATGAATTAAAGTCTTTTGTGTTTAATTAATTAATTTAACACCTTGCACAATTTGCATGAACGGACGTAGAGAGAGATCATAAAGTAGTGAGAGAAATAACGGTCAAGCGTGAGCAGCTCATAATAGGCGCGAAATTTTAAAATTAAATTTAACAGCAATAGTATTGTTGTCAAAATCAAGAATTTACAACTATAGCTCTAATTTATTATACTACCAGAGTTTGCATAGCTAGTGACGTCACGTGCCGTCGCTTCCAATTTTCCGATGGTTGATCAAAGGTGCACTAACGAACCGATCACCGTTGCGGCGGTTATTGCCGTGACCGCAATCTAACTTCGCTAAAGGTGACCCGATGTTGCTGCCGTCTGAAAAATGACTCTTTCGATCCACTTATTTTGAGAGCGAATGACGTCATGAGAAGTTAATGGCAAGGAAAAGATATATTCCCATTTGTTCGATTACTTAGATAAGATAAAATTGTTGATATTCAATATAAGTATAAACATTGCTGTTGAGAACAAAAGCCTCCTTAATATATTATTTTTGTATTTATATTATTTCTTAATTCCTTGTTCTTTGCTGTTATTGTTGTCATGAGAACTGTCATTGTGAAACACGTAAAATTTATTAAATACTAGCTTTTAACCGCGGCTTCGCCGGCCTTTTTTTTTCAATAAAAAGTATCCTGATTACTACTAAAACCTCCAAGAATATATGTACGAAGTTTCACGATGATCGGTTTAGTAGTTTTTGCGTGAAAGCATAACAAACAAACTTACATTCACACTTATAATATTAGTAGGATTTTTAATAACCTAAGTGAGAGTCTTTTTAATTGGAAGAGTAGAGCTATTCCCAACAAATGCATTCAAAGGTCAACGACAAGTATCAAGAAGAAGACGCAAGACACTCGGCACGGATTGTTTTTTATTTTCTCCTTTTAAATACGGGTTACAGGATTTCTTTGATTAAAATAAACTTTACTCCCGCTATCAAAGCTGTATCAGAGAAATGTTCCGTGACAAAATTTTGATAAGCAGTGTAGTTATTTGTCGTGTGACTCGCGTACAGGTTTTCATGGTTAACCGATTCGTTACTACATACATTATGGCAAATTCGTAGACTGTACTTTAGAGAGTGTGCTCAAGAGCTGCATTTGCCCATACCGCCATCTCCTTTTTTCCATCGGACAACAACAACAACAACAAAGGCAACTTCTGGGTTAACTCGTTCCATCGTGAATTCTGTCTTGGCCCGGGCTAACCCATCCTAAATAAAAAAAAAACACCAGAAACGAAGGTTACGAGCTTGATTTACGTGAAAAATTAAGATAGTTTTATTCTGGGTAGATTTCCCTAAAAATTAATTTGAAGGATTTATCATCGATTTAAAATTGACGTGGCTTCCGTGCCTAACACCACACGCAAAAGAAAGTCATGGCACGACAGACGTGCCATCCGCAACGAATCAGTTAAGTCACTTTCAGGGGTTTGCTCCCCGGCTGGGTCAATGTATAAACTAAACTTTTTTATATTGTCTCGTGTGTAGGTGTGGGTAGTATCATCGTTGTTTCTGAATTGCATGACACACGTGCATTAGCTACTAAACTGCGGTTCAGAACAACTTTATGTTGTCTAATATTTATTTATTTAGTTTTAAAGAAAAGGCCATGGCCTCTTGTATAATAAATTCTGTAATAAACTATGCTTTTGTTTTTTTTATTATTTTCTTATTTCTCTATTTGCAGCTTAGTAGCATGGTGTGGAACCTAATTATAAAATTCAACCAGCCAACCACCCAACTGAGTTACTTTTAACTGAGTTCTGCGATGACAATACAGCAAAGTTGTTACGCACTTTAGTTCCATTAGAACTAACGCGAATTATAAAAACAAAAGAATAACGATTCCTCCGGGCACAGTAAGAATATAATTTCTTTTGTTTCGATCATATTATGTTCTTAACTGTCGTACACTTCACACATTTAAATAAAACTGCTTTTAACGAATAAATAGCGCATTATTTTAAAATCCTGATGTTTCGACTTTTTTACAGGAGTCGTGACCACAGGATGACTTAGGTAAAGGTTACCTTCACAATGTTTTAATCGGGCACGTACCTACCGTCTGGATTAAATATAAACTAGACGCAATTTATTGGATAAAATTAGTTTTATTTAAAGTTCGATCATATATGTTAATTATCGCCAAGTAATGTTTACTGACAGGCCTTGCCTATGAGTGAAAACACTGTTGAGAGAACAGGCCAGCCAGAGTTCGAGGTTCCTTTGCAAATTGGTGTTGGTGCTAAGAGGCTTGCATACCACGTTTTTCTTTTTATTCCACAGCACATGTCTAATGCATTTGTATCGATACATATATCGATTCAAGTGCGAGACTAAATTTACACAGGTATATAATGCCTGTACAAAATTATTGGAGTGGAGCTCCCATGTGTCAACTCCAATGACGCAATGTCTGTTACGCTATAACTTCCCGAGTTTTTAACCGATTTTAATCATTTTTGTGTGGAATTGATTCAACACATTAAAGACCAGATTGTGACCGAATTTTGAAATTCACAAATATAAAAAAGCTATTACCGAAAAACATTGGCTCTATGGAATTTATTATTGAAACAAAAAGCGCGCGCCTTTTGAAAGGTTCTTATGGAATTTTAAAACTTTAAAAACGCTCCACTCCAATATATGGTGCTAGCGAAGCTTCATGCTTAGCGACTGCGTCGACTTAGTACTACTGGGGCTGTCATGGCGTTGCAATGCATCCAATATGTTCGCGGAAGCAAGAATTTATGGCTTTGCTGCTATAATGCGGAACAGAGGCACAACTTCTGCGCTGTCTCGCTTTCGCAACAGCACGAGTGGTATCCTTAGGTTGTTCACAGACAGATGAGATTTACGAATGCCACGGGGTTGGGTTCAGCTGCTCATACTCTTCTTTGTTTGATATTTTTATGTCTTTTTTATTGTACTATGCTAGCCCTAGTCTAAGATTACTGTTACTATTATATTCTATGGGCTCTGTAAGTAGGAAAATAAAATCAAATAAATTAATTAATTATTGGCATTCGCAGGGTTTGTAGTCCGAACGGTGGGTATGGTAAGGCATTTCCCTTCGAAAAAAAAGGGCGGATAATCCGACGATGACTCCTGTAGTCATCATTAAGGATGAGTCGTGTAGCGCCGACGACCCTTCCCGCTAAAACTCCCCGCTGTACGTCACGTCACCAATTGGCCCCGTGGGTCCCTTTTTGCTCTTTTGTCCCGGTCCGGTGATTGGCCCTTTCGAAAATTGGTTAGCCGTCGAAATTATAAACCGATAAGCTGGTTGTAACCAGACCAGTTGAATTTTTAACACCTAGGCAACTATGGCATCGGTGACGCTAGTAAATTGTTAGCGTCAGCGTAAATTGGATTAGTTTATTACTGACGACTAGTATCACAGAACTGTAACAAAAGATTAAAAGAGTGGAAGTCACATGACGCGGCCTTTTTAGGAAACCTGCGTAACACATCTTTAAATCACGATGATATTCAGATTGGTTATAAAAATAAACGTTAGAGCATATAATTCACAATAAATCATTTCATATTCTTCCCATTTTTCATATTGTAATGGTCCATAATAAATAACAGCTTCTTTGTTCTAGTACCACTTTTGATTACTAGATGGCGTTACTGTTCTATGCCTAGTATTGTAATCACAGTTGAATTTTTCCTTTCCTAAATTTGTTTGTTTAAACTCGTTTTCTCCAGATAAGCTACCGTATCAAATTTTTATTTCAATAAAATAATTAATAGCAGTGAAAATATATCAATTTACTCAATTTATAAAACAAAAACAAATACTTAACTGAATCCACGAAATTGTCAACAACAACAATGACTCATGGCATGATGTAACATTTTCTGATTGCTGTAAAATGTTACTTAACTAAAGCGTAGTATTTCTGACTTTATTTTTTAATAATATTATCTTTTTTTAATTTAAAAATAATGTCGTTTCTGACGACCTTTATAACATGAATGATTATAATCATTAGCAGCTATACAGACAATAATGTACAATATTAATTATAAATAAATACATAAATAACTAAAATAAAATGGTTAATATAAGTTATTACTTTTATTTAAAACTATTTTAGTTTAAAAGTCAAAATATGTACATAATAATAAGTGTTTTAAAAGATGGCGCTATACTCCGCTGGTTCGCGGTAGCAGGCAGTATTTTCAATTTTTTTTCTTTTTTTATAGTAACTAAATAGGCAGGCGCTTGACCACTATCCTGCCTCATGGTAAGCGACAATCTATGATTTGACGCGCTTACCTAGAGGATACTTATTTACTCGACTTGATGACCCCTAAATTGTATTCGTCAGGAAACACAGACTCAGATTGATGTGACATACTCTTTTATAAAATCAAACGTTATTTATTAAAAAAATATATATAATCAAAACTATTAAGAGATTCTTTTAGCACACCTTACCTTACTCGTAGGACATAATTAGTAAAGTTCCTGCCTAACCGAGGTTAGAGTTTGTCAAACCTACAATACATCCGAAAATTTTATGAATGGACTTAAATAAAAGAATAATTAAAAGAACTAAAAAAACGCGCTTAAAAAATCAGATAATAACTTTTATTTTCTATTTTATTCGACTGTTATAAAAGTATGCTAACTCAATATGTGTAAATAATTTTCAAAAATTCTAAAATAAAAATTAAGTTATAAAAAGAAAATTAATTTAATTGTAAAAAAGCGTGGGGTGCTTTTTATATCAAATTTCTATACTAACTTTGTTTACATATAACTACTAATTATATATTTACAACAATCAATATCGAGCACCTCACGCTTTTTTACGATGAAATTAATTTTCTTTTCATTTCTTTATTTTTATTTAAGATTTTTTGAAAATTATTTAAAAATATTGAGTTAGTATACTTTTTATAACAGACGAATAAAATATAAATTAACAGTTATTTTTTGATTTTTAGTTCGATTTGTTATCAAAGCGTGTTTTTTTAGTTTTTTAAACTATATTTTATTTTTCACTTTATAGTTCGATTTGCTATAAAACCGTTTTTAATATGTACAGACGTGTTAACAGTTTCATCTCGATAGAAAACATATTCAAGGATTTCTTTTGCGCAGACCGCGCTCTTGCTCTATCTCTTTTGCTCTCACGCAGAGGACTTGTATTAAAATCATTGATCCTGGCGATTTTAATTAGGATAATGAGATAAGCTTATCAAAATATTGTATTTTCGTCGATCGTTGATAAGTCTACAACGTTTAAAGTAAATCCGATCGCTTAAAGTTGGGCAAAATCGAGCCCAAACGAGTCAGTTACATACATACAAACATACAGGTGAAACTAATAAAAGCGTGTTAATAAAAAGGACATTCCATCGTAATGAAAATATATTAACCGACCTGGCCACCTCCAGAGTCCAATTATGTATATTAACTTTGACCCACCCACTTAAACACACACGACAATTTCATTAAAATGGGTCCAGAGGTTAGCCATTTAGGAAGAGTTCAGTGATATGTACGCGTAGAGAAGAATTATATATAAAAAGGTATTATATCCAGTGGTCGCTGCGCCGCCGCAGGTTCCCCGAGGCCGTTGCTTAGATGAAGCCTATGCAATAGGGCCTTCCTAGGCTATTGCACTTACAAGGTGGATAAACACCACCTTGATTTCACCAGCTCCTTCCTAGGCTATTGCACTTACAAGGTGGATAAACACCACCTTGATTTCACCAGCTCCTTCCTAGGCTATTGCACTTACAAGGTGGATAAACACCACCTTGATTTCACCAGCTCCTTCCTAGGCTATTGCACTTACAAGGTGGATAAACACCACCTTGATTTCACCAGCTCCTTCCTAGGCTATTGCACTTACAAGGTGGATAAACACCACCTTGATTTCACCAGCTCCCTCCCCCGCGTCCGGATGGTGCCCAAGTCACTAAGGGTGGCAAAAAATCCAGTGATCGCTTAAAGTCAACATTCGATCGTTTCATTGAATTCCATGGCAGGCAAAAATACTGTTTTCGATAGTAGTAAATTCGGTACACAAATAGAGGATAGAAAAGTACTTTTGTATTCACTTATATAAAATAAATTACACTTAAATATTTTGAAGTAAACTTATTTGTAATCCTACAATTGAATTAATATTTAATCTTTTAAAGTATGAAATATTTGAAGCTGGATTATGCTTAGAATTTAATTTCCAACATTAATACCGACATAATTCCGACATTAGTTGAAGCAGCAGGGATAAAACAAGGCCTCGAAAACTGGCAACATCGTATACATGTTGCAGTCAACACACATTTTTTGCCAAAATTAATTTTGGCAATTTGTAAAAGTGTACTTTTTACAACCAGCCAAGTGCGAGTCAAACTCGCGCACCGACAGTTCCGTACAAACCTGTTAGTATCTAAGCAAAAGTCGAAATTTTAAAATATTTTTATTGTATGATGTAGTTAAAAATTTACGTTTTTCCTTTATATGTGCTATAAGACGTTGCTTCGTATCAAATTTCAAGATTCTGAGTTCACGGGAAGTACCCTGTAGGTTTTGATTCCCTTGCGAAAATTTGCGGGAATTTGCGGTATAAACGGCTCTATCTTTTGATTGCGTTAGCTTATAAGTTTGATTTCTTCACAGCTCTAAGGGACAGTAGACCTGAGTATTTGATATAAATTTCAGCTTGATACCTCCACGCGTTCCCGAGAAAAGGCTCTTGACAGACAGACAGACGGACGGACGGACGGGCAACAAAGTGATCCTATAAGGGTTCCGTTTTTTCCTTTCGAGGTACGGAACCCTAAAAACGTTATAATAATGCATGTTAAGAATCTAACGAATGCCAGTTAATTAATAAAGCATATTAATCATAGCACGGAGCAAAGATTATTTAAAATTAGCAACAATTAAAATTGAGACAAAACACACTTTCTAAAATATAAACCATGGCGTCAGTCTGTATTATATGTATAGAAAAACTAAAACGTAGTGATTACTGAGATTTTAATTGAAATACTAATTTCCACATCAGAAAGAAAGTTGATATTTTAAGTAATATATTTAAGGAAAGCCGAACCGAAAGTTAGCTTTATTTATTTACGCTCTAAGAAACAACATTTACTCACTAACACCAAAGAAATGGGCACATAAATATTAAACAGGTATTGTACGGGCTTTTATATCCAAAATCAGTGACTTTTTCCCTTTGTAAAGTTTTCCTTATTCATGAATAAACTGACTATGATATGGTACCGAAACTTTTTACCCCCCGATTTATGAATAAAACACGTAATTTTTGAAAACTGTGGTTCTTAATATATTCTACATTGTAAACTACTATTGAAAGTGACAAAAATACAGACTGGATTTTGATATTCATTAAAATTACTTCGAAATGTTATATTCGATTTTTACCTGACTGCGCCAGAAGGAGGATTGTGTTTTTCGAGAGTATGTATGTATACCTATTGTTTGGCACGTTCTGCGGCTTTAACGGCTCGATGAATTTTAGCTTAAGAGGTGTCGTTAGATTCGCATTTACTGTGAGAGTGACACTGGGTATATCAAATAAGAAAATAGCGAATTTTTGACGCCAAATTCAAATGCTTGGCACGCTCTGCAGCTTGAACGGTTCGATGGATTTTAGCTTCAATGGTGTCTTTATACCAACATCATTCAATAATAAAACTAAAAAACAATTATGCTAGGTTACTGTATAATGTGGAAATGAAAAAACCCTAAAACAAGAAAGTCGTCATACATTTAAATTTACAGAGATGAAGGCTTAGTGAATAGAGAGTACATATCTATATTACATTGCAGATTACTCCTATCTACTGACTAGACGGCTGACTTTCTAGAATGGGTCTCGACTGCTACAACTATGTGCGATTTTTAAGTTACATAAGTGCAAACGTGTATGGCGACTTTCTTGTTTTAGGGTTTTTCATTTCGAAATTACACAGAAACGTAGTCCGGTTTTTTAGTTTTTTAATTGAAATTTTAATTAATTGCATTGTAAATTTTAATAAATATACTAATACTATAAAATAATATTTTTATTTACTAACCAAATATATGCTTTTAATGCGCGAATTAAAATATTTTCATTTTATTTATTTATATATTCAACAAGTTACTTTTTTAAAAACATCATTATCAGCTTATTTTTGTCCTCACTGATGGGGCTTTATAGATAAAAATCCGTAAGGTGAGTGGCCTATAACCAACC
The DNA here is from genome assembly GCA_927399485.1 of Calamotropha paludella. NCBI lineage: Eukaryota > Metazoa > Arthropoda > Insecta > Lepidoptera > Crambidae > Calamotropha > Calamotropha paludella. Next base: position 4,308,882 of record OV656823.1, on the reverse strand, counting down.
ATGCATGACCAGCGTTGACGTTGATGACTGCAAATCCAACAATTCCAAAACGAACGAAAACTCCACAACTGCGTCATGACAAAACTAATTTTGACTAATTTCTTAGTTTAACTGTAACATATATCATTCCATATTTCGCTTCGAATCTTGTTTAAACTTAGGGCGTTTCGTGTGCAATAAACAAGTTTATGTAGAAGCCGTGGGGCTCAATATTAAGACTCATTTTCTCTAGAACTATGTTGGTTAAGTTTTGTGTAAATACAGCTAAACTCCTTGGGGCGTCTAGGTCTTATAAACAGTTAAAGAGACATAATTATGTATGAGGTTTTACTCTCTTGCTAACATCTCAATTAAGAATGTTTTCTAATTTTGAATATACTCTTTCTGTATTCTTCGTTGAGAATAAAAAATACTCGTGAAAGTATTTTGATACGTCAATTATTTTGCCAAGATATAGAATTTTAAAACGAGCGCCCGACGACCGGCCCGCATTCAATGCGCTCGAGTGCAACACTCGCTCAGCCCGTTCTTGCTCTTAGTACCGCTGCCTTGCGTTATTATACGAGTATTTTACAATAACGTATTCTGCGCTTGCATTTCACTAATACAGTGAAATCTCGTTACGTCGGACCTGGATAAGTGAGAAACCTCTATTATTGAGAATTCCAATGAGGTCCCGGCACTTTTTCATCAAATTACCTCTGTTAATGGGACTTTTCGAACCTGCTTAAAGGAGATTTGATTTCCAGGGTTTATCGATGTTTACCTCTATAATGTACAATGAGCTACAGAGTCCCATCTGTAGCTCATTGCCCTGTATAAGTGAGACATTTTATCAGGTTGGGACAGGTTTCGATACGTTTGTTTGCAATGACTGACCAAGAATTCTGACAGCCCTAGGCTAATTATCGCGTGCTTTTTAAAATTCTAAATTTATTGTTAAATTCAGGGACTCTCAAGTGCATTTAGTTTTAGTGTTTTGTCTCGGCCTAGTTGAATTGCATGTAGGGTAAATGCAAAGATGCTAGATTAGTGCATGCGAAGTGCATGCGCCCCCCCTCGATTCTGGCGCCCTAGGCTGCAGCCTAATTAGCCTAAGGGTTAAACAGGGCCTGTTTGTTTGCAAACATTTGATTATCTTTCGCAGGAATAACGGTACATTTCGACTTCTATAAGCGGGGCCTCTGTAAATGAGACAAGTATAATTTTAAACCTGTCTAATTGGAAAACTGGATAAATGAGAACCTCTTTAAATGGTACAAAATCATTGGTCCCTTGAGATCCCAATTAATCAGGTTTCACTGGATTAGAAAATCATGTGTTTAAATTTTAGAACCACACATGTAGAAATCCATGTACAAATACAACCAAAAAAACATCTATTTTTAACACCCAACGCAAAAACGACGGGTGTTTAAGTTTCACGTGTGTGTTTGTTTATATGTATGTCTATGTGAGATCGTAGTTTTCGAACGGATGAATCGATTTTCATTTAGTTGATTTTATTTGAAAGATTTACTTGTCGAGAATGTCTTAGGCTAAATTTGAAGAAAATTGATTCAGCCGTTTAATAGTTATCGTGTGTGGAAGAGGGGATGAATAAACAATAGTAAGCGAATAAATCCAAGTGCGGTATCAAATGAAAGGCTTTGATTTGTGTATTACAAAATTGGTTGTTTGAAGGGAAGGGGATGAATTTATTGAATTCCGCGAACTTACCGAAGTGGGATATCATTGGTGGCACGAGTCCCACACGCACTTAGCCGATATTTTATTAATATTTCGCACACGTGCAATACTAGATAGTGCATCTGTAGAGCGGTTTTGTTTTAAAAGAAACAAAGTTACATCCTTGCGCCAATAGCAAAATTTTTTTATTGCACAACTTTAAAAAAAAATACAATCCTAATAAAGAAATACATACATTGTTATAAATAACATTAGATGTATTTTTAGATACATTTAATGTTATTTATAACAATATAATACCAATATAATGCATAAATAATACCTCCTACCTAAATATAAGTTTAAATATAAACATAAACAAAAAAATAATAAAAAAAATTAATAAAATCCCCGTTTCAAAAAAATAAACGAAATAAAAGTCTTAATAGGTAAAAAGTTAAAAGTTAGATAAAATATTAGTAAGGTTTATAAAAAAAATTCGACCAAATACATTATATTAGAATTTATAATACAAGATAATATAATTATTTGAATTAAAACTTTATCGTTGCTGGGGCCCGCTCCATATTAAACTACTTTAATAAAATAAATTATTATAATGAATTATGAACCGAACCGCCTACAACAAATTACCATTAAGTAGGTACATAAGGTATACGTAGATAATGCGTGTAGGTACAAAGATACATATTATTTAAGTAGGTAAGTATGAAGTTTATTATTAAGCGGTCCCACGACGCGACAGTTTGAATCTATAATCTAAGAACACTAATTTGTTGTTTGTGAGTTTGTCTGTCCGCTCTTTTTCCCGCTTTTTTTCTATTGTATACGCGTTACCATAGCAACGTGTAACCGGGTCAGCTAGTTTAAATAATTATATTATCTTGTATTATAAATTCTAATTTTAATGATTCGAGATTTTTATATAAACCTTAGTAATAACTTTTTGATTGTTAATACATTTATAATATTCATATTATATATTAGTTTTTAAAGTTACATTTTTTTTACTTGTTACCTATTAACCGATTCGTTGCGGATGGCACGTCTTCCGTGCCTCCCTTTTTGCATGTGGCGTTAAGCACGGGAGCCGTGTCATTTTGAAATCGATGATAACTCCTTCAAATTAAGTTTAGGGAAAATCTACTCAGAATAAAACTATCTTCATTTTTCACGTAAATCAAGCTCGTATAGCCTTCGTTTCTGGTAATTGCATCTCGCAACGAATCGGTTAAGACTTTTATTACGTTTACTTTTTTGCGACGGGAATTTTTAGATAGATCGTCTAATTGACCTTTTATGAATCTTTCATTGTTAATTAATTTATACACCTGGAAGCGATGGAACAAAACAAAACACTGCGCGAGTAAACTACTGCTAATACAACTGGCAACTCTCGAAGATGCGACTAAGTGGAGTATTGGTAAATGACGTCACAAGCAGTCACGTGACTGTTAACGGGACTCGATATTTATGCGAACTTTGAATGCACGTAAATTCATAACTCTTAATATTTTTATATAAAACAGAAACTTATGTATCTGTATATATAAAAGCTTTACTGTAACAAAGTTTCAAGTGATTCTATATGCCTATTAATATAACTTATTCCAGTTATTTTTTTGTACAAAAAAATGGCACTCTGGGAGTGCCGACAGAAGTGAAAACTTTTGTTCAAGTTCCTTGTGTATTTTTTGTATCGTCAGGAAATATTTTATGGGCAAGAAATACTATTAAATGAAGTGTTTTTGAAGCGAAAACTTCTTTGGCATCATTGTGATTTGAAAGTCGATGAAATGGAAAGTAAAAAGAGACAGACACCTAAATTCATAAGGTTTAACGTAGGAGAAAATGAGATAGAAAGCATTATGTATGTGTGTTAATACGTGTTTGTGTGCGCATACGTAGTACAAAGCTTGAGAGAAGGCATCACAACAACTATGGTATTTTGTATACGTGTACGTATTATTTTTGAAGGTATCACTTCTATCACGTGTGAATTGCACACATTCTTTTTTTATTATAAGCTACTACTACAAACATTATATTACAATTTTCATTTAATGCGCTATTGTACATACACAACATATGTACATACTTATATACAGAGGTAATGGCAACCGTGTCGTAAGTTCAATGGTTTTTTCCTCAGGTTTTTTCTCATCTCAAAAATGCACAACGCGCCTAAAGAAGTTTTCACTTCAAAAATGCTTAAAATTAATATAGATGTTGGTTCTATACCAGACTTGGCATTAAATCATTTATTTATTTTGCTATTTTATTTTTTATTCCTGTTGCTACCCTATAAATAATAAACGGCTTATAATCAATAACCCAGGCGGTGTTCTTATAGGAATAAATATTCTTAACAGATGACTCAAGCCGTCATCTTGACAGAAATAAAATCCCCAATCCTCCACCTAGGTGGAAAGATTGAGTGATCCGTTAGTAACAATTGTTTTCTTTTAGAGATATAGTCTTTTCTATTCTGGAACATCGAAAATTTGTGAAACACAATTTGTTATAGTAATATAAGCTATATACGGGATTTTTACCATGTACCTTGTTTTTGTTTTTATTGAGTTTCCGATATTTCGGCACTGTTGCAAGCGCCATGATCACGGAGCAAAAACAAAAACAAGGTTTTATCGAGGTCTCTCGCGCCTTACCACTTTGTAGAAATATTCGTTTGAACTGATCGCATCGGACACGCCCACACGACCCCTAATTGGCTTCATATTTTACTACAATTTATACTATGGCCAATCATAAACAACTAGTTTTAAAATCGCCATTGATGTCAGTACTGTCAACTGTCAATCTGCTCTCACTTGCTTGCACGCACGCCATTGTTGAATGAATGGAGTGGGCCGTGGCTTGAAGCGATAGGCATCGTGCAGTGTACTGGCGACTTTCGACTTAGGACTGATAAGGCGCCAGAAGCCTCGATAGTACATGATAAAAATCCCGTATTTAATTTATATTACTATAATGTTAGTGACCATGAAAGTTTAAAACAATATAAAATTTGTTATTTTTTCAATACCTTAGTACTAAATAAGACAGTGTTAAGATAATTAAAGTTGAGATGTCAGCATTAACCCAAGTGAACTACGAAAGTGTACTACGAATAAACGAGTTACGAATTTTCATTATTCTGACACACATCTGAATTTTTCAACCCTTGTCATAAATATATGCAATTATAAAGTATGTAATGTGATAGTACTTATATCTATATATATAAAAATCAATGATAGTATGTTTGTTCAGATTGTGTTGAAACTTTGTTAAGCGCATGCCGGGAACAGCAAGTAAAAAAATACATATTACACATATCACATTTAGGTTTCTGAAAGGTGGCAGTCTTACGGCTTAGATGAAAAAAGGGCTTTCTTTCTTTCTACTTACAATAAACTTTGAATGGTGACAATAAAAAGCAAGAAAGATAAGACAATACAAAGTGAGATCGTTAATGTGTGGAAACAATGCTTTACTTTTAGTCGGTTGACTGAAATTCTTTAAAAGCTTCGTAACAAAATACTGAAATAGAATTCACTTATTGCTTGTTCTGTTGCAATTGAAGAAAGTTAATATTACACCCACTTGGAATAGAATCATTTTAACTTTTAACAGGAGTATGTATAAAGTGTTAAACTTATTGTTAATCGTCTTTAAATTACTTTTCAGTATTGAAATAAAATTTCCACTTTAGCATAATTTTTGTAACCGTTTGGTGCAATGGTAGCAATTCTGCCTTTCGCAACGATAGTCCTGGGTTCGAGTCCCGGAAGGGGCCAATGTTTGTGTAATAAATACGAGCATTTGCACCTGAGTCATGGGTATTTTTATATATTTCTATGATATTATTTAACATACTAGTGACCCATCCCGGCTTCGCACGGGTGGACAAAATTCTTAAAAAAAATCTATTATTAAATATTTTTCCGTTAGCGCCATCTAGCGTCCGGTAGATGAACTACTTACGGTTAACGCGTTGCTATGGTAACGTTATACAATTGGAAAAGAGCGGGAAAAAGAGTGGACAGAAAAAACAACAAATTTGTGATCTCAGATTATAGATTTATGATTTCGAATTTTCTTATGTATGCTGATGATTAATTATTTTTTAATTTGTAGAAGCCAAGCCGATGTTGACTTATTACATTGTGACTTAAACAGACTCTTAAACTACTGTATCAATAATAAATGACAACTGAATCTTTATAAATGCGTCACATTAAAGTTCACAAAAACAGCAAAATAATTGATAGCAAATACCGCTTGATGGTAGTAAATCTAACGTCGATTCAATCAGTTCGTGACCTAGGAGTTATATTGGATACTAAATTACATCTAGACCATTACATTTATGCTATTAGAGATAAATCCCCTAGATTGTATGGCTTCGTTCTTCGATTGATTTTAGGCGTCCTACAACTCTTATTTTTCTTTATAAGTCACTTATTAGATCTCAATTGGAATACGCAGTGCAGATTTGGAACCACATATTTCAAAAGAACATAAAGACATTGGAACATGTTCAGCGTAAATTCTTACGAGATGTCCAGTTTAGATACCGAAGCACTCATCAATCGTATGTTTGTCAGCTTGAGGAATATAAGTTGCTTAGTTTGGAAAAAGACGCATTCTTCTGAGTGCTATGACACTATACAAAATATGTAATAATGAATTCGATTGAATCGATTTGTGCAATGATCTTAGTTACGTAATCCCACGCAGCGTATACAGTAGAGAGGGACGCGTACCTCTTCATCGGCTCACTGACACACAATTTTCCCAAATCTCGACATATTCGCAGATTCGGAGTAAAACATATTTTCTTATTATTATTGTAAATACGTAATAATAATAAGAAAATATGTTTTACTCCGTACGCGTCCGTACGTACGCTTGACCGCTATCTCGCCTAATGGTAAGTAATGATGCGATCTAGGTGTAGCGTTTGCCTAGATGATACCTATTCACTCGCGACTTGAGGACCCCTAAATTTTAATCACTCTTCAGTACCACTTTTTAGCGGTACATATTACGAAATTGGAATCAAAACGCATAGTGCGACTCTTTGGTACATCAACCATATAACGGTGGTGCCTATTTGTAAGTACAAATTCGAAAAATAATACTAGATTTAAAAATCTAAAAATCCCACGTTATTCAGTGACCAAAAAAGAATAAAATTGGGATTTTTAGATTTTAAAATCTCGTATTATTATTTTATTCTTTTAAATTATTAACTCAACGACCATATGTTACGCAACAATCGGATAAGCCGCATACAAAAGTGAAAGTTGCCGAAAGTTGACCTGAAAGTGCACCTAGAAAGTTGAAAGTTGTTTAAGCGTGCATTGTCATCGGGTTCTGAGCTACCCTGAAAGTTTCAACTCGTTAGGTGGTCGGGAAGTGCCTCAAAATTGAGATACAAAATTCCAACCGGACAGACAAGACGACAGACAAGAAAGCGACCTAAGAAAAACGTGGGAAAATGTCTGGAAATATTTAGCTGAAATACCAAATTCATTTTCTTCTTTTTTTTAACAAGTTTTGAGTGTGATTTAGAAAATTTATCTTAAAGAGTCTCACAAACTAACTTGTGGATAGTGGTGTGAGCTTCACTATAACCTTACTGTTGGTAATAATTAGGATTTTAATATATATTGTGAATGCTGTTTGTTATCCCAAATGAATAAATAAGTATCCATAAGATAATAAAAAAATTCGACAGTACTTCTAAGCACGTCATTGTAATTGTAATGAATAACTGTAATTAATTGGAGCGAAGCGAAGCTCCCATGGATCAGCTTCAATGGCGCAATGTCTGTTACGCCATAACTTCCCGAGTTCTTAACCGATTTTAATATTTTTTGTGTGGAATCGAATCAACAGGTTTAGGACCAGATGGTGACGGATTTTGAAATTTGCAAAAATTCCCATTGAAGCAAAAAAAAACTTTTTTTAGGTATTACGCTCCGCTCCAATATATGGTGCTAGCGGAGCTGTATGCTTAGCGACTGCATCGCCTAGTTATATCTCATCAGATACCATATTAAAACAGCATGTTTAGTAATTGTTTCTTTTGTAAATTTGAAAAAAAAAACTTTTTATAATTATTAATGAATTACAGAATCTTTTCTGTATCCATTACAACAATTTTACTGAACAATTTTATGAAACAATACAATCTCTCACATGATTTATCACTACAGATTCATAAACCGAATGTTCAGGTATAAAATAATTTATGTGAAAACATAAATTTCAACTTTGGTAATTAGTATCGGTTTATTACGGGCGTGCATTTACATTAAAAGTCTATCTAGATTGTTGTTACACGGTCACCGAATACATAAATACGACGCCTTATATTGCTTTTACAAATAAATGGAACCTTCATTGCTTATCGTAAACAATACAATTAACAGTATGTTATTTACGGTCAATTGCACGTGAACCTTTTTTTGTTTTTGGCGAGAAATACTTTTAATGAGTATGATCGACTGGTCAGGTCGAGCCATGACTTTGGGCCACGAACCTGGCGTTACAGGAGTCGCCGCTACAGACGAGTCGTGTAGCGACAGAAGCCTATACCAAAACCCCACGCTGTACTCCTTTCCACCGGCTAGCCTATATTGCCTTTAAAGGATTCACCATTCCTACTGGTGCACGTGAACCTACCACAAACTGTCTATTTTTCTTAAATAATTTAGAACACTCTACATCAAAAAATTGAGCTGAAAATAGAAATGTCTTCTACATATGTAATCTATTTTGGAGAGTGCATTCAGGAGCTGGTCATCCAGACACACTGCGGGCGACCACCCTTTCTTGGTAGCTATTCCTACCTGTCGCACCAAGCGCTTCTAAACATCTTTTATAATTCGCACAGCTAAGGAGTAGAACTACCTCCCTGCGTCTGTATTGTCGAGTACTTATAACCCGTCCGTTTTTAAAGTGAATAGGCATCTTCTGGTTAGTTCCTTCCATCGTAGATCCAGTCTTGACCGCCGGGCTTGATTGGGATCAAGAGCGAACCAATTCAAAATAAAAAATAAAAAAAACAACATGTCAAAAAGACACCTTAAGTGGGGTTGGAACCTAAGCCTTTCTGACTTACAGGGCTTGAGAATCTTTTAATGAAAATCATCAAACATGATAATTGGATGCTATGTAAATAGTTAATTTACATAGCATCCAATTATCATGTTTGATATGTTCAATTTTATTCTAATTTTGCTGTATTCAATTGTTTTGAAATCTTTTAATATAATTTATTTGGTATATTTTTTACATTGTCATATTATTTCGTATAAACAGCACAAGTCGATATTTTTTAACTAATATCAACAAAGAGCTTAAATGATTTAGTGTTACGTTTGATAGAATAGGAAAATAATAATTCAAATTAAATTTTATTTCCATTTGATATAATTAAAACAAATCGATACAGTAATAATAAATATAATATAAACTGATAATACAAACCTTATATATACAAACCTTATTAACAATGCCCTTTCCAAAATTTCCAAATTCCCTTTAAATTTGGCGTGCCACAAGGAAGTATATTAGGTCCTACCTTGTTTCTCTGTTACATAAATGAACTGAGTAATTTGAAAACTGTAAGATTATAGCTTACGCTGATGATACATCCCCCATTTTCTATGGAGTTACTTGGAAAGATGCGTACTTTATTTTAGGTTTTAATAAAGTATGTCACTGGTTAGCTTCCAATTAATTGACATTAAATTCTAGCAAGACGAAATACATACTTTTATCGATGCGACACTTTTAGGACAATACCATAAATCTTAAAATAACTGCCCATACTTGTTGTTATCTATTATAATAATAAATAAATTATTGTAATAGAAAAATAATAGAAAAAATCGACTCGGGTCACAAGTGAATTCTCAGGCGGGAATCGAATCGGGAATTGAGCTACCGAGCCTTGTGAACACTCGTCGAAATTGTCTAGTACCTTTCTGATTTTACGCTGTAGGCCAGCGTTGTTTCATCAATGAGAGGAACATCCTCTCGTATTCAAAAGAAACATTTTTACAAATGTGTAGACAATCGATTAAGATGAAACAGCCATTTAGTTTTATAATTTATTATATAAAAATATATAAAAAATATTTATTTATAGAAATAAATAACTTATTATTATCTTATTATAATAATTTTTAGAGTGACAAATGAAGCTGACTGATTTAATAAAAGTAATTTTTTAAGTTTATAAAAAGAACAAATTTACTTGACTTTAATTTTTTCTTTTATTAAACCTAACGACCTACGTGGCCGCGTTGTTCTCATACCAGTTTTCATGGTAAAGTCACTCCAAGGTTTGGTTTGATCCCCAACCGGATCAATGTTGGAAACGAACTTTTATTGGCTCGAGTCTGGGTGTTGTGATACTGTTGTTTCTGTATTCCATTATACAAGTGCTTAAGCTACTTAACTTGGGTTCAGAACAATGGATGTGATGTTGTCTATTATTTATTATTTACTAGCTTTTACCCGCGGCTTTGCCCACATTTAAGCCGATTTTTTTTCAATAAAAAGTATCCTATGTTACTCCTAATACCTCCAAGAATATATGTACGAAGTTTCATGATAATCAGTTTAGTAGTTTTTGCGTGAAAGCATAACAAACAAACTTACAATCACATTTATAATATTAGTAGGGATATTTATTGAATCAGTAAGATTAATTTCTTAAGTTGGTCTAAAAACAGAAATACATATAAAAACAAAATGTCGACGCCGAAATTCAATTACCATTTAAATTGTTCTCAATAAGTGATTTCAATTTACGCAATAATTATACCGTTCAGATTCTGAGAGCTTACATCCAATAACGAAATAAATTATCTTTTTTTTAAACGGCTATAAAAGAACTACTGTAACCTACTGTTCCAGTTACACTAAGTCATCGCCGCCTAAACTCGATTACGAAACACTCAAAGTAATGGACCACCGCTCAAGGCGGTTTCATATTTATTTTTCACTAGCGGCCGCCCGCGACTACGTCCGCGTGGAATATTGCAACATTATTTTTCTAAAATAAAAGTAGCCTAAGTTACTCCTTATTACATCAGCTACCTGCCAATAAAAGGCCCATCAAAATCGGTCCAGTAGTTCCAGAGATTAGCCGGAACAAACAGACAGACAGACAGACAAAAATTGAAAAATAAATGTTATTTTGGTGTATGTACCGTATATATATTCATATGCATCTAGTAAAAAACGGGTATTTCAATATTAAAAACAGACACTCCAATTTTATTTATATGTATAGATTAAACCGAGTGTTCCCGTTTCGTTCAAAAATGGTTTTTTTACTACAATTCGCTATGGGTAATGAAATGGCGTTTTTTAAATAATTTTTATGTCGTGGCGTCGCGATAAATGGCGGTCCGTAATGGCGAAATGCAAACTAAAATTAACTAATACGATTGTTAAACCACAATATAAAACTTATTATGTTTTTTATCACTGGTTGCGCCTTTTGGTAATGATAGGATATCCCAAGAAATAAAAAGATATTGATCCGAGCAAAAAAATATAATTATGGTATTAGCTACAATAAGTGGTGAGGGATAATATTTTAAAGTTAAAGTTAATAAGCAAATATATATAACGACCAACTGAGTATTGTTACAGTTAAAAAATATAATTTAATTCAACAATCACATTTAAATGAAACCACTTCCACCAGATTAATTGCGCATTAAATTTCATACATATAAAAAATCATATGTTACACGGAGACAGAATTGTTGCTTAAAAACTAACATATCATTATTTATTACATAAAGGAATGCATAGGTCTTCACTTAAATTAACGTGAGTATCTCAAAATATGTAATAAAAATGTTTTATAATTTTTATATATTTTATGCACTTTCAATGCGATCTTATAAGATAAATTATTATAATAGAAAAATACTAGAAAAAATCGACTCGGGTCACAAGGGAATTCTCATCTCGCCTGAGAATTCACTTGTGACCCGAGTCGATTATCGAATAATAATTTATCTAATAAATATGTATAACACAAGGACAATACAACGCACACACACACACACATACTAATAGTAAGAAAGCATTATATTACTTGCTTGTTTCGTTTTTAACAGTTGTTATTTAGTTGGCTATGTATCTGATTTTTAAAAGAAAGGTTCTTCCTACCACAGGCGATGTTTTGCCTAAAGGGGAGTTCCCACATCTAATATTTGTAATAGACTAACTTAAAAAGTTAATTTGAATTGAATTTTGAATATAAATACAGGAGCCGTTATCACAAGATGACCAAGGTAATGGTCGTCGTACCAGTTTAATTTATATCGGGCACGTTTCTTATCCTTATATTTATACAAGCAAAGTTGTTTTATTCCGCTTTTATTTAATTGTTTTATTATATATACGATTTCTGTAAACTATTGAGTCTACCTCCAGTTCGGAAATTTTGAGGCCCTTCCAAGAAGACCTTGCGAGAATTTGTGTTTTATCTAATTAATATACAAAAGCCACTGCGTTCGATTTGATTAACCACAAATTTCTCAGTAGAGAACAAAGATTAGTTCCTAGAAAGACGCGAGGCTATTGAGATTAGGAAACGTCCTAATTTCATTAAAGATGAAAGTTGAAGCTTGGGATCCCATAATTAATAAAATAATATCTCCAAAGATACACAGAGCGAGACCCAGTGATGTAGTTAGCTCTTTTGGTAAATAATAAAAGTAAGATGGAGGTCGGTCCCCCTGCCTGAGTTTCCTTTGCCAGTTTTCTCGGAAGTTCCTCCCAATTTCCAAACTGGTGGTAGACTGAGTAATCGTTTTGAAAATTTAATAACTTAATAAAATGCTAAATAAAATAATTTTGATTTATATAAATTTTATCAGTTAGAAACGTGCCCCATTAAAATATTGTGAAGGTAACAGAAAATATATGACGACCATTGCCTTAGTCATCTTGTGATCACGGCTCCTGTAAAGGAGTCGAAATGTCATGATTAAATAAATCGTAACAAGTTATTTAAATAAAATGTTAATATCTGTTTTGTGGTGGCAATTTTTTGACACTTTGTTGTAAATATTTATTTTTTTCCTTGCTTTCTCTGTCTGATGGGATGGTTATTTTAAAGTTAATAAAAATCTCATCTAAATAATCTCATTTTATTTGTTGGTACACCCAAAAGTTCGTAAAACAGTGTTAAATCTATAATCTAAGAACACATATTTGTTGTATGTGTGTTTGTCTGTCCGCTCTTTTTCCCGCTCTTTTTCCATTGTATATGTTTTACCATAGAAACGCGTTAACCGCTAGTAGTTCGTCTACCGGACGCTAGATGGCGCTAACGGAACAATTTTTAATAATAGAAAAAAATAAAGAATTTTGTCCACCCGTGCGAAGCCGGGACGGGCCGCTAGTATTTACAAAGAATTTATAAAATTAATCTCAAATTATATACTTACGAGGTTATATTATTACATAAAATCTTTCGTAATGAAAATGTTTACAAACTAACTGGCGCTTTTGTAAAATCGAAATATATTTGGACCGGTCCGAATCAGGAATACAATTTTGTATTCCGGATTAAACGGATGTTCGGATGTGATCGGATATTGAACGGCATTTCATATTGCATGAGCTCATCGGATACGGGATTGGAATAAATTCAAATCTACATTATATGGTTTTGTATCTATTTGTATTGGTAATTTTTACGTATAACTGTACTCGTAGTATGTACGTACCGTACGTAGAGTAACGTTCAATCTTCGTTTTATACTATACGTAGCTAAAAGTAAAGTGTACTTATCGTTAATGTAAGTTAAACAAGATTACTTTGGAAACTATATACATATGTTTTCATTTGGAAAAAGTGATACTAATAATTTTATGTTGAAAATTTTTGAATTTATTTGAAATCATGTTTTTTTTTATTATGTCGTTAATACAAGCAAAAAAACGAATTCAATGCATCTTGACACTTTTTCTTGTTTCTGCCAGCAAATATTTAGTCATGTGTAACTAATATTACATTAATACTTATTGTTTGTAATTATTATTAATTTTTAATTAAGTTCGCTTACCATCAGGCAAGATAGCGGTTAAAAGCTTACCTATTAAAAAAAAATCCATAAGGACTATCTTAGTTGGGTTTTTTTGTGTAGGTATGTAAAATAAGCCTTCTTATTTTTAGTGCAATGTAAATTAATGAAAATAATAGAATAAGAAGGAGACATAACTTAAGCTTTATCAATTAAAATTATAGTTTTTATCGAAATAACTGCTCTAACCGAGGAAACCACTTGCAGATGTTATATTGGTCAAATCAAAGCACTTTTTCAGACCGCCATCACACGTGAAATTCGCACTAAAACCATACGGTTTTTTTCTTTATTATTTGGGGTCTTTATCCACATGGATACGTAATTGCTAACAGAAGTTTGGATTACGAACAAAAGGTTGAGAGAGCCACTGACCATACGTCAAACACGAGAACGCGGATTAGGGCGAGAGCTCGTCAAAGTGATCAAAATGAGAAAGAACATAAGTGGGAAAATTGTCTTTTCGTTGACGAATCTCCGATCACTATTGGCCAAGATGGTTAAAGTGGCTGGAAACTTGGAAAGTCAGAGAAACTGAAACCATTCAGAAAGGTCGTCAATGGGTTTTGTTTTGGGATGAAATAATGAGTGGAGCTAAAACACCTTTGGTTCAATACCAGAGTTCAACGACAGCACATACGAACCCGGGGCTGCATATGGCTGACGGCATATATAAACAAAACTGCCGTTATCAACAAATTATGGACACCTGTTCATATTTAGGAATAATAACACGCCTTTTATTTCCCCATTGGGAAATCCTTTATGGATTCGACCCACTACGAGTTGATGACGGGGATATGTTGGACACTCCCACACCTTAGCGCACGGAGTGTAAGCGGGGCATACCCGAACTACATAAAAACCACTGGGACGTACCACCTGACTGTCCAGGCTCTGTAGGGTCGTTTGCAACACTCGCCACTACGATAATAACACGCCTGCACATCGAGCTGAATAAGTGTACAATGATCTCCAAGAGTACAATGTCCCACGATTAACTCAGTGAACAGGATCTCCTGACTAAAACTCGATCGAGCACACACATGCTCTTAACACCTTGAGTGCGAAACCAGGTCTAAACATCTTGTATATGTCTCGCTTACAGTGCGGCTAAGAAAAGTAAAGCATTCCTTGTCGTGCGGAAGGCATAACTTCAATTTGGTTCGGTGTAGGAAAAATATGAAGATATATCTAAGATGTATTATTAAAATAGAATCCAATGGCACGGAAGCCAAAAAAAAGGATTTAAGTTTCTTCAATGAGACAGGGTCTATAAGCCTTGTGCCGCCACAATGGAAGTTTTATCACCAGGTGTATTGGCCTTGTACCAAAGGAATGGAAAGTATTGGAAAGTTACTGCCGCAGCGAACGTGTCAAGCGGGCTATTTGAAATCGATAGCCACAGACCTATCATCTGAGAAACCGAAAGAGTATTTCACGACGAGGATTTTAGCATGTTGGAGCTAGAGAACAAATTATTTTGTTTTAATTTGTCGCAGGTGAGAGGCGGGATTCAAACAAACTAGGGATGTCCTCGCCATTTGGGCGAGTGATCTTTCAATTAAGCTACTCGCAGACATGAATTCTTTCAAGTATTTCTTAAGCTGACGCCAGCGCCATCTCTTGATGTTCTAAGTATAACTACTAATAACATCAATTTTGATACTTATACAAATATCTTACAATCGAGAAATAAGAAACAGCTATGTTATCATTATATATTAATTTTTGTTGTTTAAGCTTTCAACTGCAAAATTTTTATATTTTAAAAAAAATATTTGAAGATAAAATATCAACATGTCTTAGGCTGACGTGACTTGAACCCACATTCCTCGTTATTCGGGCGAGTACTCTTACAATTAATAATTTCTTTAGTTTCGATCGTGTTCATTTCTTTAAATATAAAAATTAAATTATAATCCAAAAATATAACTCTTTAAACAAAATTAATCGAATATGTGTACATTAAGAGATATATTTGTTTAAAAAGATAGATTATCCATTTTAATACTTGTATTCGATTTTAGAATTACAATATATTGATATACGTCTATCCTTAATAGTTACTAAAACGAGTTTCTGTAGGGCTTTCACCCACACACTTTATCGTCACTAACACATTGTCACAACACACACTATGACATGCTCGAAGTCACGTACCAACTGTAGATTATCCGAGGTCACTAGTAAATAATGTAAAGGAACCGAATGAAGTGATGTATGTTTGTCA
The DNA here is from genome assembly GCA_927399485.1 of Calamotropha paludella. NCBI lineage: Eukaryota > Metazoa > Arthropoda > Insecta > Lepidoptera > Crambidae > Calamotropha > Calamotropha paludella. The sequence continues at coordinate 4,292,823 of OV656823.1, read as the reverse complement.
CGGGATTTTATTAAGAGCGGAGCTTTTTCTATCAACAATATTTCTTTTCCAATGAAAAGGGACAAATAATACAGTATTATATTTTATTATATCTCTCTTATTTCTGTTATAGGGCAGTTTGTTTTGTCAGAGTTACCAACAGAAAAAAGAGTACTACACTTAGTGTTGATGTTTCGGAAAGCTAAATACATCGAAGATGAAATCAGCGCAGTGTGTCATTAAACACTATTGATAAAATTATACAAACAGCATTTCGGCCCTGCATAAAGGCCGTAATTACCAAGTAATTGCCAATGTTAAAGTAACGTGCGTAGTATTCTCTTAAAATTCTTTCCGACTGCAGTGGTCGTAGCAAAGCTACGAGGGATGCTACGACGGCCTACAGATCCGTGTGAGAAACCGCTACGATTTTTCACTGTACCTGCCATGAAATCCACTTTCCTAAACGACGATATGAATGAAGTAAGCATACGCCTTTAGGCGTTAAGTACTTTACATATCTTAAATTAGAAAATTAATTTATGACATTTTACAAAATTACCTAGTTTCTAGTTAATCACAGCTTGTACAAAAAATACTAAATAACAAGGTTTAAGGTTTCATATATCACGATATATATATATATTGATATTTATTTATAGCACATTTACAAGATACAAAATTAAGACATGAAAACTATTACAGCAAAAAATAAAACATTAATTTGTACCCCTAATTACAACTGCGCACAACATGCGATTAGAATTTAACTCTTTATTTGGGTATTAAATCCAAAATGTAGAAAGCAAAGACATTAAATCAATAATTTACATAACGATATTTAAACATAATGTTTTTTTCGTGCGAGTACTTCCAAATTATCTCTTATTATATTCACAAATGTTTTAGGGCTCTGGTGAAATATATCCAACTTTTTACTAAGTAAATTATACAATTTTCAAGAGCGTATGATAGGGTTATTAAATGAAACATTGTTTTAAGCTGGAGGCTCAACAAACAAACATTGTTTACGATCCGATCTACCAGTGACTTTAGGGAAACATGGTTTAAAATACCAGCATCCATCTTCGAGTTAACAACTTTGTACAGCACTAGAAGATCGCTGATTTGACGTCTTGACTAAAGTGGTTCTAAATTAAATCTATCAAGTCTTTCTGTATAAGTAGATAAACTATCCTTTAGGCCCAACTTTGAAGTGATGTCAACTTATAAATAAAATTGGAGTGTCTGTTTTTAATATTGAAATAACCGTTTTTTACCACATGCATATGAATATATATACTGTACATACACCAAAATAACATTTTTTACAATTTTTGTCTGTCTGTCTGTCTGTCTGTTTGTTCCGGCTAATCTCTGAAATGGCTGAACCGATTTTGACGGGATTTTTATTGGCCGGTAGCTGATGTAATAAGGAGTAACTTAGGCTACTTTTATTTTAGAAAAATAAAATTACTGTGACACAGCAACGCGTGGCTGGGTCAGCTAGTAATTATATATGTATATAGAACGAATAATTTATTCTTACATATAGATATCAATGATATTATTATATCAATTTTACAAATACAAAGGCAAAAAATAATTATAAAGAATAACATAAAAAAATATAAAAGATGTTTTTTATGTATTTCAATACCATCTCAATTTAGACTTATCAAATAAAAACCTACATTTTAAAATTATTAAATTTGAATTTGCAAAGTATTTCCAGGAATTAATAAGACCCATTGATATTTATCCGATACATATCACCCTGCATAACAGATATTTTCGCACCCTGCTAAATAATGGAAAGGATATCAAATAATAATATAAAAAAATATCCCATCAAACAAAGAATAACCCCATGAAAGGACTCGAACCTATGATATAGCTTTCGTAGTCAAAGTAAGTAACTGGACTAACTAACCATCAATCGTCATTTTATTTTAAGAATTCCTTCATCACAAGCCGATTGCATAAAATTCAATAAAATAAGGCCAATTTAAAATGCAACGTTCTTGGCCGATTTTCAAACTATGTATGGCGTGCATAACGATAATAAAGATTTTAAATGCCAACTCATTGGAAATATTATCGTAACTATTTCAGTGGAATATAACATTCACTCATGAATATATTATTGGCTTTAGCTTTAACAGGTGTAACTCTGGGTAGGGTAAAGGAGTTCAAATAACTTGGGCATGCCGTTACGGAGCATTTGAAAAATGATAATGATATTGAGAGGGAATTGAGGGTGATGGCGGTCCGCTGTAATATGTTGGCTCGCAGATTTGCGCGTTGTAGTGTGGATGTAAAGCTCTTTTTCCCACTTTTTCTTAGGTCGTTTTCTTGTCTGTTTGCTTGTCTGTCGTCTTGTTTGTCCGGTTGGAATCTTGGATCTCAATTTTGAGGCACTTCCCTACCACCTAGCGAGTTGACACTTTCAGGGTAGCTCAGAACCCGATGACAATGTACGCTTAAACTTTCTAGATGTACTTTCAGGTCAACTTGCGGCAACTTTCACTTTTGTATGGGGCTTATCCGATTGTTGCGTAACACATGGTTACTTCGTTGAAAAGAATAAAATAATAATACTAGATTTAAAAATCTAAATATCCCACGTTTTTCAGTGACCAAAAAAGAATAAAATAACCCGGCGGGGCCAAGCGAGGGGCCACTCAAAACGTGGAGGCGCATGTTACTTATGGAGATGTAATGAGATGTATGATATGCATAGATGTTGAGAGTATTTTTAAAGACGCGCCCCCACGTTTTGAGTGGCCCCTCGCTTGGCCCCGCCGGGTTATTTTATTCTTTTTTGGTCACTGAAAAACGTGGGATTTTTAGATTTTTAAATCTAGTATTTTAAAGCCTTTTGCCAAACCTTATACACGTGTAATTTGTGGGTAGACTATGCACGGGAGACCTTAGCGCCTTCCGAGTACAGTACAATAATGCCTTCAGAGTGTTGATGGGGCTGCCCCGCTTCTGTAGCGCATCGGCGATGTTTGCGCACGCGCACACTGATGGGTTTCATACTGTGCTGCGCAAGCGAGTTGCATCGTTAATGTACAGGGTGTGGGGCAGCACCAACACCATCCTGAGGGTCATCAGTGACAAGCCTGACTGCCCCATTCTCAGTCATTGAATGCAAGTACACACGCATGTGCCTAGTATTCGGTTGGGGCGCAGATTTAAACTAAGTTACTATTAACTTTTTAATTAGTTGCTTATTGATGTTTTGAATACATTTTGATTTTACTTTATTTAATTTTGCTAATTTTAAGTGTCATATATAGATATAGTGTTAATTTATATTATAATAAAAATATTTGATTTTAAATTTATAATGAAAAAATAAATTCTATGATTAATATATTAATATGGACCTTGTCTGCAATAGACATTGTTTATTTTTATATTTTTAACTGAATAATTTAATAAACATAATGTACATACATTATCTGTTCATAAATACTATTTCTTGCTGCATTTTTTTCATTTTATATGAATTTCTATTCTATAGTTTTAAGTTTTATTTAATTTTTAAATGTAAAACATTGCTATATATATTATAACATTAACTAAGTAATAAGAAATGTATTGCCTGTAATCAGCCTCTATATAGAAAGATGTGTTCGTATAATGTCAGTTTCACTGGCAAAAAAATAGTCCTGTTATATTTTTTTTTTGCATTCACAATGAAATATTTCTATAAGATATAAAATACGTGTGTTAAAAACAACTACGCCTCCGAGCCCTTAGGTGGGATTCGAACCCACGACCTTTCGCTATCCGGACGACTACTCTGACCGCTGAGCTACCTAGACGCTGGCAAACGTGTTGAATAGTTAAATAGTAATCTATTCCTAATACCCACCGCTCAATTGAACAAATCATAACAGAAAACCGTGTTTCTTGACCATTACAATTTAGGGATCTTCAAGTCACTAGTGAATAAGTATCTTCTAGGCAAGCGTGTCACATGCTAGGTCGTATCGTCGTTTACCATCAAGCGAGATAGTGGTCAAGCGCCGCCTAATTTTTACCAAAACTGTCCAAACAAAACAGAAACCGAGGCAGTCAAATGTGTTAACTGCACGACCCAAAATAAAGACAAAGATGGCAATACAAATAACACCAATCATTCCTCAACCTCCAACCTATGTCCCATAAGAAAAACCCTTCTCATTAAAATTGAAGAACGTATAAATTACGGTCCAATATAATCTTAATACGCTACTCAACTAACCTAATTCTTATAATTACACACTAATTTAATTTACTTTAAACAACAAGTTAAACTACTTTCAATTTAACAATTTCATGCTCTAAAGTAATAATCTAAATAACTTTAAGCTTCAATAGAAGCGACATTTTATTTCTATTTCTGTTTTCTTTCTCTATTTTTCAGTTTGTAGGCTCTCTCTGCCTACAAACTCTTTCTCTTTTCCTGTACTTGCACTCTAGGCGAGAGGTATCCTTAGCCTCAACCCTCGAGTGCAAGTACGCACAATAACAAATCCCCCACTACAAAAACTTCATAATATATTTTAATCAGTCTCACTTTTATAATAAATAAGATAAAAAAAAAAAAAAAAAAAAAAAAGCGCCGCCTAATTTACTTTAAAAAAAGCTAGCTAAAACCCGCGTTTATTTAAAATGCGCACCAGCAACTGACTTGACCGACTCAATTATACGAGAAATGGCCCTCGCGCTCGCTTCTAAAGAAGCAATAAAACCATCCCAATTGCCGCTTCTCGTAATTACCAACTGTTTTCTAGTTTCTAAAATTAACGGCGGTACAATACACTAGAACTACTAAACAGTAAGTCGCTTAAAACGACTTAAGTGAAGTGCTGCTATAAAATAAATACGCTCAAATTTCAAATAAAATGCGCTGGTCAAAGTTTATTTTAATTTAAACAATATAGAGATATCAAAATAACACTTCAAGAACCTACCTGTGAGCTCGGAGATGTGGTTTTTCTATAGGTGTATTTTAAATCCCAACTAATATTATAAATGTGAATGTAAGTTTGTTTGTTATGCTTTCACGCAAAAATGTTAAACCGATCATCATGAAACTTTGTACATATATTCTTGGAGGTATTAGAAGTAACATAGGATACTTTTTATTGAGAAAAAAAATCAAAAAAATGCGGGCGAAACCGCGGGTAAAAGCTATAAATTATAAATATGGCATTGAAAATGCAATTTTCAAGAAAGTTAAAATCAAATAACCTATCTACGTAAAAAATCGTATATGTCTTGTAATTTTTTTTTCTCAAAAAGTTACCTTATATTTAAATAGTTCCCAAAATAATTTATTAATGTTTGTACAAAAAAAAAATACTTTAAATAAACAATGGCGGGAAGTAAATTAATTCAAACTCCCTTCAGCCGGTAACAAACTGAGAACTTTCCTATTTGCAATGTTGATTTAAGAATCTACCATTCAGCGACGAAACGCGTCCGGAAAATTAGAAAAGTTCCGAGAACTGTATAAATCGCGGCGACAGCATCGGAAGATTCGATAAATAGACTTATTCAGCTTTTTTCAAATACGTGACAAATACACAGAATAAATTAAAGAGTTTTTGTGACGATAAAGTACCTTATCACGCTGAGTTTTTGGACTGTATTCGAAGGAATATATTATGTAGACACAAAAATGGAGGTTAAGCCGTATCTACATTGACACAATCTCAAGGGCAAAAACATCGGCTTTTCTGAATAGTTGTTCACAATCTGATAACCAGTGGTCGGAGTAGGTATATTGATTTTAGATACTTGCGTCATGATATCATAACATGGACATGCATTTCTTCCGGAATGTACCGGAGTTTCCAAAAATTTGGTAAATAGAGTAATAAAATAAAAAACCATATGTAAGCAAACAAAATTGTTTATTGTGAATACAAATAATCATTATTACAGTTTTATTAAAAACAATTATTTTTAATCCTCATCGGTTACAATTTCTACATTTTGATTTTCTGTCTCTATACAATTAAAATAAATAACTATAATTTTTTCAATATTTTCGATTTTTAAGCTATTTCTTTTAACATCTAAGATCCATTTGTAAGTGGAAAATGATCGTTCAACATCTGTAGATGTCAATGGAGCGAATTTGAAATAAAGTTTCTGATTATTTGCTACGCTTTTTTCAATACTCTCGCTGTATTCTCTAATTGTATCTAAATCTGGATTTCGTTCCATAACTGATTCTATTTTATTTTTTATATTCTCATTATTGCACTCGTTAAGCGTAGCCCTTACTTGATCAAATACTAAAAGTGAATCAGCTAGAGATAAATTTTGTTTTTGTAACTCTTTTAGGGCTAGTAGTATAATAGAGTAATTTTCTTCGATATATTTTAAATCATTTTCTAAATTTTGTTTTTCCAAAATGTTTTTTGCGTTTCGTATGGCTATAGCATCAGAACTGCTCAAGCAGGATAAAACTTCTTTTATTTTATCTAAATGTTGAGCGTAGTAAGATGTTGCCTGTAACCAAGTACCCCATCTGGTAATGACTGGTTGCGGAGGCAACGGTAAGTCAGGATATTTTTCTTTTAAAATGTTTACCCTACTAGGAGCCTTTAAAAATACTTTTTTAACATTTGATATAAGAATATCAATATCGTTGTATTCTGACCTTATCTGCTCACTTACACGATGAAGAGCGTGCGCCAAACATGTCACATGCTTCATTTCAGGTAAGTAATGTTTTAAATTTCGCCCTGCAGATAGCATGTACGCGACACTGTCAGTGCAAAGCATTAAAATATTGTCAACTTTCGCTTCAAAAGTGTTTTGCCATAAATTTTCTAGACATTGCAGTACAAATTGTGTTATTGTTTGTCCATTTACTGCTGTTAGCATTTTACAAGCAATCAAATAAGGCCGGCCTGCACTATTACTAGGATGCAATGGTTTTATTAGGAAATTGACTATGTATCGACCAAAAATGTCTGTTGTCTCATCCAGCGATATCCATAGTTTCTCATTTTTATTAATTTCATAAATCGAATTGATTTTATTCCTATAAAACTTCTCCAAATAAACTTTTCGTAACTGTGATTCGTCAACCACTTTACGATTGGTACAAACGCAACAACAAGTACTGCACATATATTTCTGAAAAAACTCTTTGAACGCTGGATTTTTCATTTGCGACCAAGGAATATTGCATAGAATCAGGAACTTAATGAGGTCGAAGTAAAATTCCTCTTGCGGTCTCTTAAATTTTCCTTGATGTACAGCGCCTTCAATGTGTTTGGTAATGTTGCCTCTATTCACAGCTTTCAAATGACTTTCACACTTTGTACAGTATATAGTGCCACTAGCGTTATCGTAAAGTAGCTCAGGATAGTGCAATAACCACTTTAGCACTGTTTCAGCCTTGACCTTTGCCATATTTATTTATATGTCACCTAAAACAATGATTTAAATTTACAATATATACATACACAACTGTAAAGTCGATAATGAAATTCTGTTTCATATAAAGTGATTTTTTTAACTGAAGCGGTGATAGCCCTGCGGTGTGCGTACCGGACTCTCATGCGCTATGATGATTGCTATAAAGTGATATTTTAACTGTTTCCAAGTTCTAAAACCTTCTTAAATAGTGAAAATAATTAAAACTTACCCGTACAAAAACAACTTCAAATGGGCCCAATCCAAGAGTAATAAATCGATGTCCGTAGTTATAAGCCAAATTCGTCGTTTTAAGTAGATTTCAGAAGACAGTACACAAGCCAGGGTCAAGTCAAGATATTCACAACACATAAAATAAGCGCTCTCCACGAACCGAAATAAGTGAGTGAGCCACTTGGTCTGGATGTCGGTGCGAGCATTGTTTTCGAACAAACAGTCAATGAGTCATCCAGGATACTTGATTCTAATTGGTCAGATGCGTTGAGCATAGACATAAGAGGACAAAAGACCCTGTTTGCCGGATGTCGTGTGTTGAAATGAATATTATTATTATATCATTTTATAAATGAGAGCGAGTGAGAGGCACGCGTCCCTTCCACTCGGGCATGGTTAGCCCGCCTAAGAGCGAGAGAGACAGAGCGAGAGAGAGAGTGAGAGAGATAGGCATACACACCGGTTCATGTCTTGCGCTTCTATTTCGCTTAGGCGGTGATATATGAAATTCAGTGCGAGATTCTTTGTATAAATTAATGTTTTAAATATAATTCTTTGTATAAATAAATGTTTTAAATTGTTACTATTATTTCATCCTTCTTCCTACTATACGAATGAATATTCACATTAAAATTATTTTACCACTCAAAGTCGTTGTCACGTAAAACTTTCGCCCGTATATCGACTTTACAGGCAACCAATTTTTTTTACTATTAAATTCTGGCCATCTACGCCACTAGCAGCATAGCGTTGAGAGTATTGATACATTTTTAACTAGTTTCATGTAATAATTTCGATGTTTCGGTATTTTTATCATAATAATCCGGAAACTCGGAGGCGTATCCATATTAACATATACGTTTGATGTCAGTGACCTTAATTCAATATACCTACTCCGACCACTGCTGATAACGCAGTCTTCATTCAGGTCTTTTAAGGTTGAATAGTGGGATTAAGAGAAGCTTCTTCCGAAATTAGACAGCGCCGACCGACCGAGTTTGTCAATTAATCAAAACTTCTTAATGTATCGATTTATCCATAGAACAGAGTTCGATGTGATCATGACTAGTTTTTTAGCAAAATGAGACCTCATCTCATTAAATTAAATAAAAAAATCGACTTATCCATAAAACAGAGTTCGATCGATGTGATCATGACTAGTTTTTTTAGCAAAATTAGACCTTATCTCATTAAACTAAATAAAAAAATCGACTTATCCATAGAACAGAGTTCGATGTGATCATGACACTAAAACTAGTCATGATCACATGATCACATCAAACTCTGTTTTATGGATAAGTCGGCATATGTGTGTAGGTAATATATAAAAACTATAGGTTCTTATGTTGCGTTTATCGGTACGATGGTGTGTATTGTTTGAAAGTGGAGAGCAATAGCACGCCTGCGAACTATATATCAATTTACCATAAGAAAAAAGAAGCAATATAGATGGTAAAAATCTTTATTGAAATAAAAATATAATACAGAAGTTATAAGAAGGGAAAAAAGTAGCAATAATCTATAATCTAAGATCACAAATTTGTTGTTTGTCTGTCCGCTCTTTTCCCGCTCTTTTTCTATTGTATCAATTAACGTTACCATAGCAACGCGTCAACCGCAAGTAGATTGTCTACCGGACGCTAGATGGCGCTAACGGAAAAATATTTAATAATAGAAAAAATTTAAAGAATTTCACTAGTAATATATAAACGGGAAAACATCTATCGATATATTTTGGACTTCAACTCAACACAGTACCGAATGAGCGGTAACTCGTTAGACTGATTGAATAGGTATCTTCTAAGCGTTAGTTCATTACATCCTAGATCGCATCAATGCTTACTATCAGGCGAGATAGCTATTAAACGCTTACTTACTTACTACAAAGAAAGGAGTGGCGTACACTGATTTATTATTTACTTATTGCAAAAAATTTGGTGGAATTAGACCGGAATTTGTTAGCTTCGTCATCAGATTATGATGAACAAAATCCAATCATAGTTATTTAAAAGCCTATTGCTATTTCTATATATGATACTAATACACTTTTTGGTCACGCAAACCAACTTTTCGTCACACTAAGATACCGTACTGACGCAGCTAAACTTACTCTTCTACGTCTCATCTGGCTGACACTTACAACAAAAACTGTTGCTTTAGATATATTTAGATCTTGCCCATACTCTTTTAAAAGAGCTGTTTTGATGATTTTGTGTTAATAACATCGTTTTTAAACCTGAAACCTAAATTAACGGTTGACCTTTTTTGTTAATTTTTCTCTTTATTTCTATTGTTGATACCGTAATATTTCTATGTTAGCATAAGATGTCTTGTATTTCTTTACTGCACCTCAAGGTTGCCTATAAGAAATCGCTTATCGCGCTAGTGTTTATGTAATAGTTAATGTATTCTTGTGAGTACAATAAAGAATATTTATTCATTCATACGTATGTCCACAATTAGCATATAATGCACTATTGTAAAACTGTTTGCCGATCCTAATAAACTGAAAAAAAAAACTAATGACCAGCCCTTGCAAAGGTTGCTTTACCTCCGCAATCGAACCCGACAACCAGTGAGCTGAGCTCATGATAATTTATTTCGTTCTTTTAAAATTCATATTTACATATTAAGTTTTTTGAACTATGTCAGCTCTAACATTAAAGAAGTTGCCTACATGACTTTAAATTGATGTTATTTATTTAATTAATCTCAATATATACACTTTTATTTGACAATTATTGTATATGCTATTCACATTGCCATTTACATCGAAATAATTGTCTTTGATCTCATCAAATTATTGTATTGTTTATCATCTTATAATTATAATTGTTTGAATTTATATGCCTAGCAAAGGATAAAAATATAGTGGCATCATAAAATTAATATAAGAATATAATTTACTATTTACCTATGTTTATCAATAAACTGAATCTATTTCTTTTCTATTACAGGTAAGTCTCTAAAGAAAAAAGATTACATTGAGATCTATCATTAGTTGAACTATACACAAGGTAAGTAGGTAATTATTTAAGTGAAATATAATTCCGAGTTTACTGCAAGTTATTAATAAAGTCACTTTTACCGTATTCAAGACGAATTAAGTAGTAAGGAACGTGTCCGATTAAAATTTTGGAAAGTGGTAACACATATATGACGACCACATTAGTAATTTTGTGATCAAGACGAAAAGACTCCTGTAAAGAAGTCGAAAGATTAAAAGTTAAAAACCAACACGTGAATCAACTATTTTTTTTAAATTAATCCTTTTCTTTCATCAAATTGAGATTTTTCTCGTATTTTATAGTGAGCTCATAAATCCTCCTATAGCGGAAGGATAGCGCAATTTAACCCTCGTAATCGTATATTATGTACATTTTTACAAGGAGGAAGGAAATGCTGAGTTTCGTTATAAGGTCAACAAAGACAGATATTAGAACATAACAGAACAACCGACAAGAAGAGGATAGATATAATCTCAGATTATAAAACAAAAGGCAGATAGACCGTGCGGAACACCGAAAGTGAAGCCAACAAAGCAAATACAAATTCAAAAGCGAATACAATCTCGAGTCAGTACGTCACGAAGCGTCGCATCGTTAGTACGTCACAGATAATATTCATATTTTTGAGAATAATGCCGTCTTGTGTTTTCAAACATTGCAAAAATTGATCCCAAAAACAAAAGAAAGAAGATGGAGTATCTTTTCATATGTAAATATTGATTTATTTGTCTATTTAGATATTATTTTACGTGATAATTTTTAGTGAACTCTTGGAACACAAAACCTTAACAAAAATCTGCCGGTGTTGCTAGTTTATTTTTAAACATTTGCCCTTAAGTTGGGAAATATGTATTGGAAACAGGATTATCGATTTATACAAATATTTATTTCGATAATAGTGTTTTGTTTGTCTCGCTTGTTGGTTGGTGTGTTTGTATGTATGTGTGTCCGTTTCTATGTGACTTCATTACTAAAACTACTGAATGTTTTGTCTCTTATAATAATTAGGTATGTACATCCGTCGATTCGCCAACATAAAGTAAATATATATATATATATATATATATATATATATAGCCAAAAACAATAATGACTCATCACGACTTTACTAATGGCTGCTATAAATCCACAAAATATTTCTATTCATACCGGTTGGCTACCATCAAAATTTTGTGTTGTCTGTTCAACGCATTTCAAAGAAGAAAATGTTTACTTCACCGAAAACGGTCGTCGGTTAGTTAAAAAAAAATCAAAACCAACGCTGTAACTAAGTAATTTTGTTATTATCCTGGCAACCGTAACGCACACCGAGGCTACGTGTTTCTATAGTGCTGTCACGCACACATGTCTACAAGCGTGGCTTCACATTATTGTTCCGTGCGGTCTATCTGCCTTTTGTTTTATAATCTGAGGATATAATATGACATAATACGGTCAAGAATAATAAAAAAATCTCTAAATTTTAATTCCAAACATTTTCTTTTTTCCTCTATCCTCTAGAATCATATATTACCAGACATTCATAATATTAAACTTTTAACTTTAACCTTACAGAAAACACCATTAAAAACCAAAACTGCTATATTTTTTATACGTGTTAAAGTTTGCGAGATTTAGAATTTTTTAGCAAGGCATCCGACGGGGTCTCTTTGCCCGCTGCAACGTCACTTTACAAAGTTTACAAAGTTTGTTTAGTGCACGCCCCGTTCCTAGCGTAGGTTCACTATAGGTACCTATATATTTATGTATTATCTTATGCAAAAAGCGTGCTACTCTGGTAATGAAATTATGTTGGAAAGATAAATCTCACGTTCAGTAACCATTTCATATTGATAATCAAAATTATGTCTATTACTGTGTGTAGTTAAGCTCGTTTAATTGCTATACCCTAACTGCGTTATACACCTTTCACATACATACATACATACTATTTATAAGAGCTTTAATATATGTATATATGCAATATTAATAAATTAATAAACAGAACGTTGAAGCGGGGACAAGGTTCCGCTATCAGGGATTTGTCATAATTATTTCTCCCAAGACAATGCAGACGCACTGCAGGCTACCACCCTTTCTTGGTTGCTATTCCTACCTGTCGCACCAAACACTTCTCAACATCCTTCATAATGCGTACATCAAAAGAGTGGAACTCATTTTCTGCGTCTGTATTTCCGAGAACTATAAACCCTTACATTTTCAAAGCCAGGGTGAATAGGCACTTTCTGTGTTAGCACGTTCTATCGTGGATCCTGTCTTGGTCCCTGGGCTTCATTGGGATCAAGAGCGAACCCATTCAAACAGCTCCGCACCACTGCCCCACTTTGTAAAAAAGGTCCCCTACTATTGAAGACGGCTTGTTGCAACGGTAGCAATTCTACTTTCTACGCCAAAGTTCCTTGGTTCAGACCCGATAGAGGCATATGTTTGTGTGATGAAAACAGTCATTTGTTTCCTAGTCATGGTCGTTTATATACTTATGTATGTATATAGTACCCACAATACAAGCTCTGCTTATTTTGGGACTAAATGATTGCTGTGCGTAACGTAATCAAGAATAAGAAAAGATCAAAGTTATCGATCACTATTACACTATGCATTATTCCTCTTCAGGCACCCAAGTATCAATCAGTAGTTATTACATATATTTATGAAGCAATAGTTATTAGAAAAAAATACTCAAAAATATGTAGTTGTGGAGATAAAAAGATATATAAAATAAAATTTAAGTTGAATTTGAATTTTTAGTTCACGCATATCTGCAGCTATGAAATCTGGTGTTTTTAATAGTATCAAATCATATATACCTATTTGTAGAATACCACTATTGTAACAACAGTTCATATAAAAACTTCATTAAAAATATATATTGTATTCGATCACTATCACTATCATAGCAATGAAGGAGTGACACAGAACGGCGCTCACAGCACTGTGAAATGACGTCACGCGAACATGACGCGCTCGCACTAAATTTTGAATGAACGAACTTTGGGTCGATTACTAGGCAACCTTTGTCATTTCCCGTCATTTAACAGCAATGTCTAACAAATATGGAACAAACTAGCAACAAACAATGACTACTATGTTTCTATTGAATACGGCTAAGACTCAAGTACCAATACACGTGTACAATGATGGCAGAGTTGTATGTACACGATATAAATTTTCCTGAATGATTTAAATTTCAACACATTAAGCTCAATATCACTTGTAAATGACATTTTGTAATAGTTCATCGAGATGCTTTCTGTGCAACACTTTAACTTGTATTCTGAATAAGTAAAGAAATAAATCTATATATTTTTTAAATTCACTCCAATTAACCTAGCTTAAAATAATTGTATTTTGCCAGATTGAAATAAACTGTTTCACATTACATGTAAATGCTTGCAATAGTGCTACAATGCTCACGAGGATTGGCTGTATGGTTGTATACCTTTGCTTGTCTCGTAGGACGAATAATTTACAAGAAGGCGAAAGCCTCGTAGACCTAGGCTTGCTGCCTTTTATTTATATATTTCTTGCACTTCTCGCATAAGTATATTTTGTTTCCTTTATTTTCTCCATTCGTTTATATTAGAAAATTATTAAAATATTTTAATACAGTAAATTGGGAAACCAACGGGGTTGACCAGATAGTTAATTAAATATCTTTGTAGATACCCTTCATGAAATAACATATGTAATACTTTGTTTATTTATTATTATTAGAAATATAATAACTTACATTCACACCAATTAGTATTATTTATTTATATACATATGTAATGGCCACATTTAAATAATGCTTTATTACTTAACGTAGATTTTTTTTCCTGATATGCAACAAAATAACGCCGTACATAATACTTGAGTTAATTAAATTACGTACCGTATAACAAAAACTACGTGTGATAGAGTGACTAATAGTATATATAGGAGCATATTATTATTTACAGTAATACATAGTATAATATCAGGAAAGCCACAGCAGTGTTATGGAATATAGCTAATTGTAGGAATTTTCCTCGGATTAGCCAACATGACGTGTCTAGACGTTTTTAATATAGTTTATTAATTGAGTTTTTTTTGTAAATTAACACATTTGTTGTCTAATAAATAACAATTACAATATTTTTTACATTTAAATATTTTCTGCTTAACCTCAAGTGTGATTTAGTTGCCTGACTGTTTAAAAAATAAAACTTAAGTTCAATATAGGTAATGAAAACTATGGTAGACAACCCTAACATACGCTCTATGTCAACATAGATAGAATAGGTTGCTCATGAGTTTTTTCTTAAGAATATTTCTCACATTCTTTCTCTATTACAGTGCTTAATTTGGACTAGGCTAATTGGTGTGAATGTAAGAAATATTTATCGAAATAAATTGTGTAGCCCTGTATCACTGTAAGACTTTTGTTACGGATCCAAAAGTAATAGATAGACATAAATATATGATACATGGAATGTCATATTTATAGAAATAAATACCCATGAATCAAATACAAATGCTTGTATTCATCACACAAATATCTGCTCCATCCGGGACTCGAACTCAGGACCTTCGGTGTGAAAGGCATGATCGCTACCGTTGCACCAAGCGGTCGCCAAATAAAAAAAAATTAAAGCTATGGTTGACAACCCTAACAAGCGTTCTATGTCAACATATGTAGAGTAGGTTGCTTTTAGGTTTATTTTACATTAAAATACAACACACTCAAGCAGATGCTAAGCGTTCCAGTTCCTCAATTAATTGAAAATCTACGCTAGAAAGGCTTCATTCATGAGAGCAAAAAAAACATTCTGGATTTGATAAACACTTGAAGCTTTTCTACCCGCGAAGACATATATTTAACAAACCGCTAAGTTAATCAGTAGGTATTTAAATTAACCTGAAAAAACCAAGAAAAAGAAACAGGGTAAAATGAAAAAAATGTGTTTCGGTATGGAACTGGTTGTTGATGAGTGAGTCATCACTATTACTGTACCCACTGCTGGGACACGGGTCGTGCCTAAGGATAAAAACATAATTATAATGGCCCGTAAACCTACCGCGAAAGTCCAATGCAGTTTGTTATGTTTGACGGTATGGTCCCAATAGGGATTGCTGGATATAGTTCGTTATAGTAAGATTATAGACTGGATACCTCTTTTTGAATTGTTGTTGGTCGCAGATGACCTCACCGTTACAATCAACGAGAGCCGTCCTCAAGCCGAGAGTAGCGAACTTCCGTAATGGTTTTCTTGATGGACAGCATCTCCCATGAGGGAGTCTCCGAACCAGCATTCGCAGCAGAGCTAAGCGCTCTAGCCGGAAAGGGACCGCGAGGTGCCGTAGGGCGCATCTAAAGGCTCGAACCTGGCCTATGGTACGCAATGCCATGGGGAAATAGGATACACATCCGATGCCTTTCCGAAAGTTTTAATGTCTGCTGTGACGTCGAACTTGCCTAATATAAAAAAGCCAATAATTTTAATAGGACTTTATGACTTGAATGTGTGTCCTTTAAGTCATGATGAGAACTGATTTATGAATGAAAGATGATAATGAAATACTCCTTTCCCAAGGTTTCAGCAAAGGTGTGGAGTTTTACTAAGTCCTTCCCAAAGACTTATTAAACGAACGTGGAGAGACTTGCTCACAAATCATACACTTCACAAATAGTGGTTAAGAATCCACCATTATTACATACTAATATCCACCACATCATATATTTTAATAAGAAAACCATAACCACCAAAATTACGCTTCCCACTCCCGCCAAAAAGTTTACGCCGTAACCTAATTACCAACCTCCGTTTGACGACCTTCGTGGAAAATTAAAAAAAATATTTTTTTAGGGTCTGGGTGTTCAGTTACCGTTGTTTTTTCAGAATACCATAACACAAGTGCTTTAGCTACTTAATTTGGGTACAGAACAATGTGTTAAGATCGTAGTTACTGCAGAGGTTAGTGTTGCCCAAATGCAAGAACAAGACGAGACTTAGCCAGTCTTGGTCTTGGTCTTGCGCCAATACACCTGGTCTTGGTCTTGGTCTTGGTCTTGCGCTTGCAGTCTTGGTCTTGGTCTTGGTCTTGCAGCAAGAGTCTTGCAAGTCTTGCAATTACCTATTAGTCTATTGCTATTTATTAAAGTTTACTTTAAATCTTAGAAAAACGTATTAGAATTGGAACATTGTGAGCTTGAATTAACATAGCCATAGTAAAGATCAATCAGATTAATAAATAACTGAAGATTTGATAAGAAAGTCGAAAAATCAACTGACCTATATGTCGTTTTCCATGGAAGTAACTGTTTCTTAATAAACATTTATGATTTATAAGCTTACATTTGCTAAAACATGTAAAAAAACAAATTAATTACAATAACTTGACTGTATTTTAAATAACAATGTCTGTCTAGAAAGAGATTGAACCCTCAACTTGCATGAAATTTAATAAAAGAGTTTTATGATTTATCATTTATTTCAATCAAAAATAAAATACAACACAAATCAAACATAACAGTACACAACAGCTTTATCATTAGGTTATGTTACTTTATATCAATTCTTTTGACCAAGAATTAATACAAAGTAACCATCTGGCTGACTCATCACTTAACCTATTTCTATGTTTTCTAATTACTAATGATGCTTTAGAAAATAATCTCTCAGCAGGTACTGAAGTTGCAGGTATTGAGAGAAAATCACGGGCCATCTTCGATAAAGTCGGATACTCTGTCTCATGCGTCCTCCACCAATCTAAAATGTCTTCCGAGCTGGCAGTTCTTGGTTTTCTCAGGTACTCCTCCAACTCGTCTATCACTAAGCCTTGAAGACAAGATCCAGATGACGTCGAGGGACATTCATAGAGTTTATCAAAGTCTATAATGTCTTCATCTTCATCACATACTTTATTTTCTTTTCTTGGCAATTCCAGAGATTTGTTCAGTGAGTGTAGACTTTTATATTCTTCATAAAGTTCATTGAACTTGCGCAGACTTTCTGTTTTAAGTTGCTTCCCCCACATTGTCAGGTCAAAAGTCTGAGCCTTATGCCTTGGGTCTAAAATTAAAGAAGTACAATAAATCCAGTTGCTCTTCTTATAATGTTTAAGCATTTTGTCTCGAGCTGCTTGGAAAGCTAGAATGAGCCTTTCATCCACTTCAGATCGATTAGGTTTCTCATCTAACTGTTTTACCATGGATTCAATTTTATCTAGCAAGAGATTGAATGATACAATGACTAGCGGTAATGTAACATATTTGTCTCCACCAAGTTTTGTACTTAAAAGTTTAAAGTTTATTAGAAATTTATGTAATTTTTCGAGTACCTGCCATTCACTAGCTGTGATTTGAAAATCATTCAATTCGGTGACAGAACTGCACAATATGTTAATGCCCGCTCTCACTTTTAAACCAAATCCAATCATATCATGTGTGGAATTCCATCTTGTTGGACAGTCAAGAATGGCATTTAGATTTGATGGCACGCCAGCTGCTTCACAAGCAGACTGAAACTTCTTCTTCACTATCTCACTTCTTTTTATTTTACTGGAAATACTGCGTAACTTTGTTACAGATGTACGCGAGTCAGCAATATTTGGTGCATATTCTTCATCTTCCTCAGTTTCGTCTGCATAGTCTTCATACTGCTGATCTTGCGCGTTAGTGTCAGACTCACAGTGTAATGCTAAGGTCTCTAATAAATCTTGTACACCAAGGTTTAAAATGTGAGCAAAGCACCGGAAATGTTGATTGTCTGAATCAAAGTGTGGCAACTGTTTGCCCAGTTCATACATAAATTTGGTATTTGCAGTTGCGTTGTCGACCGTGATACCTTGTATTTTATCAATTATGCCATATTCCAATAAACATTCATGGAAAATCGTTGCAATATCTTCCCCAGTATGTCGACCGCGTGATGGTATAAAATCAAGAACTACAGATCGATACTTCCATTCGTTGTCTATATAATGCATAGTAACCCCGTAGTAACTCCTACCAGCAATTGACGTCCACCCATCAATGGTAAATGACATTTTAGATGATAATTGTTGAAGTCGTTCCTTGAGATTAAATTGGAGCTCTTCAAATCGCTCTTTGACTTTCCTTCTAAGTGTAGACCTTTTAGGAAACTCCATATTAGGGCAAATACGTCGAAAATATACTTGTGTAGCTTCGTCATCGAAAAATGAGAAGGGAAGATATTTTTTCACTACCCAATCAACTGTAGCTGTCGTGATGTTGTCACTGCTGTTTTCCGACTGAAATAAAACAATAAATCTTGTGTTATTATTTAAAACATACTAGGTTTGAGCGTTTAGGAGGAGGAGGTTTGTTGTTGTTAAATCGAGAAAATCGTTAAATTGACATTTGTTATATTAAGGTTGCACTGTACTGTAATTTACCAAAATAAAGTACTTAGTTGTTACTGGCCGATTATGAAAACAAATGAAAATATAGGTGTTTATAAAAATATTTAAGACGATAATTACATACTTAATATGTCGCACCCCTAGATGAAAACACCACTAACTCAAAAATACTTACGTAAGTTAATGGCGTTTTTGAAAGTATCGCATGAACAGCTACGCGGAGTTAAAATTCCCGTAGCGACAATTTCGACCATTGTTAAAAATGACGCGAAATATGTACCTATGTATTACTATTTTATCAATATCTATAAAATATTCCGAAGTCAGTTTAAAGTCATTTGTTCAAAAAAGACTTTTTTGAGTTCCTGGAGTTTTCATATAAAAAAAATATATTCTTACCTGTCCACTTCTTCCAGCGGTTACTAAAAAGCTTGTGATATCTCCACTTAATTTTGGTTTAACAGGAAGAAATATTTGTGATTCCTTTTTGTGGAAAGATATTAGATGTTTCCTTAAGCCTGAAGTGTTTCTGTTTTTCATTTTTATTTCAGTCTTTTTATGTTGGCACAATTTACACAAGGCAGTTTGGGATGCATGAATTATTTCGAAAAACTCCTCAAATTTGCTTTTGGGTCTTTTAGATCTGTGACTCAAACTCTCGTTACTCGGACTAGAATAATTTGAATCTTCGTCACTCATATTAAATTGTACACGTGATACGTTTTTAGAAAACAACAAGAATTAGTAAAAACAATTATTAAGTTAGACTCGAAGCACAGCTCAATTGGAAATGACTGGAATTAAAATAATTCCTTTGTTTATAGTACGTTTCCTTGCTTTCTACCGCGCCGCCTCGCCACGTGCCGGCTCTATTAAAAGGATGCCGCCGCAAATCAAACAATGCCGCGTGCGGCGTACAAACACAGATTATTACCTACTTGTACAGACGCGACGCGTGAATAAAATATATGTAAAGAATTAGTGCCAATCACTATTCTTTACATATAAGTGAATGTTTTGGCGTACATCTATACTAATCTATACTAATATTATAAAGCTGAAGAGTTTGTTTGTATGTTTGATGACAGAAGTTTTAAAATAAATAAATAAATCCTGAACGTCACTATACCTCCAAAGTTACTATTCTTCGTGGGCGAAGTCGCGGGCACTGCTTGTAAATACTTTTTTTTTTTTTTATTTTTTTTTTTTTATTTATTTATTTCATATACAAGAAAAAAAAAATACAAAGATACAATTTAGTCCCACAAAACCGACTTGTCGGTTTGACTGAGGGATCTTTAGTCTCTTAGCTTATAATTATAATTATGTAGGTATATAATACAACTATAACTGTATCAGGTAAAGTTAAGTGCACAATAATTGGATTTAGACTGAATTACAACAAACTGAAGGAAAATTTAGCGGTGATAATAATAAGATACAATTGTTGTAAGATATAAAATACGTGTGTAAAAAACAACCACGCCTCCGAGCCCTCAGATGGGCTCGGAGGCGTGGTTGTTTTTTACACACGTATTTTATATCTTATAGAAATATTGCATTGTGAATGCAAAAAAATAAATAAAAACATACAATTGTTGTGTTAAATAGTAGTCATCAGATAATCTTTTAATATTTTTTTAAATTTATTTTTATCCGTTTCACATCTAATAGTTTCGGGCAACGAATTAAGAAGATATGGTATACGCTTCTGTAAAGTTCTGTCACCAAAATAATTTTGAACCCTAGGAATTACAAATTTCTTTTTTGAAGTGGCTCTAGTGATCTGGTTATGATTTATGTATTCAAAAGTGGAGACACACTCTCGGCTGCCGTGATTATTTACTAATAATAAATCGCAGGCTTTTTATTTTATTAGTAGGTAAGTACCTACGCTTTTTATATTATTTTATTAATTATGTAGAATTTTTTTACACGTTTCAAGTATATTTAAAAGTGGCTACAATATTTATCAAACGGGTGATATTTGAACACTTTTTTGCTATTTTTTCTTGTAAAAACTTAAGAAATATAATGACTAAATGTACAATAATAGTACCTAAGTAATTAGTTTAAAACCATATAATCAATATTATAATATATACTTACTAGAATAAATTATTATGACATCTACTACCTATCCTTACCATTTTATTCTAATCATAATACTACTTGCGTGATCAGTATAATGTATTCATTTTCATTATAAGCACTCTGAAACTTATTTATTCTTTGGAACACCTGTAGGTACTCTTAAAATTCGAAATTATTTTGCATGAGTATACCTACGCCTACGCCCTGTGGCGGCAATCAAATAGTGTCAAATGTTGTGATTTCGGCGCGGCGGCAACGATTGTTGTATATGATTTCAAAAGAAGCCGCCGGCGCGTGTATTATAACCAGTGGTCGGAGTAGGTATATTGAATTAAGGTCACTGACATCAAACGTATATGTTAATATGGATACGCCTCCGAGTTTCCGGATTATTATGATAAAAATACCGAAACATCGAAATTATTACATGAAACTAGTTAAAAATGTATCAATACTCTCAACGCTATGCTGCTAGTGGCGTAGATGGCCAGAATTTAATAGTAAAAAAAATTGGTTGCCTGTAAAGTCGATATACGGGCGAAAGTTTTACGTGACAACGACTTTGAGTGGTAAAATAATTTTAATGTGAATATTCATTCGTATAGTAGGAAGAAGGATGAAATAATAGTAACAATTTAAAACATTTATTTATACAAAGAATTATATTTAAAACATTAATTTATACAAAGAATCTCGCACTGAATTTCATATATCACCGCCTAAGCGAAATAGAAGCGCAAGACATGAACCGGTGTGTATGCCTATCTCTCTCACTCTCTCTCTCGCTCTGTCTCTCTCGCTCTTAGGCGGGCTAACCATGCCCGAGTGGAAGGGACGCGTGCCTCTCACTCGCTCTCATTTATAAAATGATATAATAATAATATTCATTTCAACACACGACATCCGGCAAACAGGGTCTTTTGTCCTCTTATGTCTATGCTCAACGCATCTGACCAATTAGAATCAAGTATCCTGGATGACTCATTGACTGTTTGTTCGAAAACAATGCTCGCACCGACATCCAGACCAAGTGGCTCACTCACTTATTTCGGTTCGTGGAGTGCGCTTATTTTATGTGTTGTGAATATCTTGACTTGACCCTGGCTTGTGTACTGTCTTCTGAAATCTACTTAAAACGACGAATTTGGCTTATAACTACGGACATCGATTTATTACTCTTGGATTGGGCCCATTTGAAGTTGTTTTTGTACGGGTAAGTTTTAATTATTTTCACTATTTAAGAAGGTTTTAGAACTTGGAAACAGTTAAAATATCACTTTATAGCAATCATCATAGCGCATGAGAGTCCGGTACGCACACCGCAGGGCTATCACCGCTTCAGTTAAAAAAATCACTTTATATGAAACAGAATTTCATTATCGACTTTACAGTTGTGTATGTATATATTGTAAATTTAAATCATTGTTTTAGGTGACATATAAATAAATATGGCAAAGGTCAAGGCTGAAACAGTGCTAAAGTGGTTATTGCACTATCCTGAGCTACTTTACGATAACGCTAGTGGCACTATATACTGTACAAAGTGTGAAAGTCATTTGAAAGCTGTGAATAGAGGCAACATTACCAAACACATTGAAGGCGCTGTACATCAAGGAAAATTTAAGAGACCGCAAGAGGAATTTTACTTCGACCTCATTAAGTTCCTGATTCTATGCAATATTCCTTGGTCGCAAATGAAAAATCCAGCGTTCAAAGAGTTTTTTCAGAAATATATGTGCAGTACTTGTTGTTGCGTTTGTACCAATCGTAAAGTGGTTGACGAATCACAGTTACGAAAAGTTTATTTGGAGAAGTTTTATAGGAATAAAATCAATTCGATTTATGAAATTAATAAAAATGAGAAACTATGGATATCGCTGGATGAGACAACAGACATTTTTGGTCGATACATAGTCAATTTCCTAATAAAACCATTGCATCCTAGTAATAGTGCAGGCCGGCCTTATTTGATTGCTTGTAAAATGCTAACAGCAGTAAATGGACAAACAATAACACAATTTGTACTGCAATGTCTAGAAAATTTATGGCAAAACACTTTTGAAGCGAAAGTTGACAATATTTTAATGCTTTGCACTGACAGTGTCGCGTACATGCTATCTGCAGGGCGAAATTTAAAACATTACTTACCTGAAATGAAGCATGTGACATGTTTGGCGCACGCTCTTCATCGTGTAAGTGAGCAGATAAGGTCAGAATACAACGATATTGATATTCTTATATCAAATGTTAAAAAAGTATTTTTAAAGGCTCCTAGTAGGGTAAACATTTTAAAAGAAAAATATCCTGACTTACCGTTGCCTCCGCAACCAGTCATTACCAGATGGGGTACTTGGTTACAGGCAACATCTTACTACGCTCAACATTTAGATAAAATAAAAGAAGTTTTATCCTGCTTGAGCAGTTCTGATGCTATAGCCATACGAAACGCAAAAAACATTTTGGAAAAACAAAATTTAGAAAATGATTTAAAATATATCGAAGAAAATTACTCTATTATACTACTAGCCCTAAAAGAGTTACAAAAACAAAATTTATCTCTAGCTGATTCACTTTTAGTATTTGATCAAGTAAGGGCTACGCTTAACGAGTGCAATAATGAGAATATAAAAAATAAAATAGAATCAGTTATGGAACGAAATCCAGATTTAGATACAATTAGAGAATACAGCGAGAGTATTGAAAAAAGCGTAGCAAATAATCAGAAACTTTATTTCAAATTCGCTCCATTGACATCTACAGATGTTGAACGATCATTTTCCACTTACAAATGGATCTTAGATGTTAAAAGAAATAGCTTAAAAATCGAAAATATTGAAAAAATTATAGTTATTTATTTTAATTGTATAGAGACAGAAAATCAAAATGTAGAAATTGTAACCGATGAGGATTAAAAATAATTGTTTTTAATAAAACTGTAATAATGATTATTTGTATTCACAATAAACAATTTTGTTTGCTTACATATGGTTTTTTATTTTATTACTCTATTTACCAAATTTTTGGAAACTCCGGTACATTCCGGAAGAAATGCATGTCCATGTTATGATATCATGACGCAAGTATCTAAAATCAATATACCTACTCCGACCACTGATTATAACCATGTGCTTCCGAAAAGCAGCAAATTTCTTTGAGAAGTAAGTACAAAACCTTTGATGCCGCATTATCAAAGTGCCGATGGTTAAAACATAACTATGCATGCACTCAGTTTGATTTTAATGGATATTTTTTTATTCGCTATGTAGGTATGTTTATGGTATTAGTCGTAATGCGCATAGATCCAGTTTTTCATATTCTTTGATACAGTTTTTTGCGTCTCATAGAATTCCTAAGCGTACCTATACACCGAACTGTTACACCTAACTACTCCGTGAAATAGCGCTAAGTCCTAGCTGCAAGACGCAAGAGTCTTGCAGGCTTAGTCTTGTTCTTGCTCAAGTCTTGCACGGTCAGTCTTGGTCTTGGTCTTGCTAAAAATACGCGGTCTTGTTCTTGGTCTTGGTCTTGCAAAAACGCAAGAACAAGACCAAGACTGCAAGACCAAGACTGAATTTGGGCAACACTAGCAGAGGTCCATCCGACGACTGTTCACCTTGGCTGCTGGAATCCGCTCGACCGCTTGCCGTTCGACTGTTTATCGCTCCCCCTTCCACCGCATTTATACTTTCTTTTTTTTATGGCGAAGGCATTGATATGTGGAGACTTTGTATTATTTTATGAATATACTGATACGCTATGATAAACAGCTTCAATCTTACCATAAATAGAAAAATCATGACAAATGTATGTGATTATTTTGTATTTAACCTCGTTTTCTTTGTATTTTTTTTTATAAAATAAAATTAGCGTTAGAATAAAACACTTTTTTACGGATTTTTGCGCATGTTTTTATTTTATATTTATTTAATCCTGACGTGTCGACTCCTTAACAGGAGCCGTGATCACAGGAAAAAAAATCCGTAAAAATGTGTTTTATTCTAATGTATAATGTGCGTGGAAGTGTAAGAACTAAATAAAATTCGTGTGTTAAGAAGTTATTAAATGTAAATGTTTCAGATTTACGACTGTAAATTGTAAGTACTTATTTAAGTATTCCAAGGTAACTATCACCTACTAGTAAAACTAATTTTACATTCGTCGCTCGTAAATAATAGGTTTACTACCAGAACAGAACTGTAACAAAATGATATAGAGGCATTAAAGTTTTATTGCTTTAGCGTCGTCGTTATAAAGGACTGAATCCTATTCTGGACAAATTTGTGATGTGTAAATAACGTCTAAACATCAGAAAGCACTAAACATCAAATTCAAAATGTATTTAGTTTTATACCATTACTTTCCTGCAGACTTAACAACTAAACGAAGCTTAAAATTTCAACTTGTTGTCAAGTTTTTTTATTAAATTTTCTTTAGCTATATAAATCAGATAGTCAATTGTTTAAATAACAAAAAAAAGGATTTGTGCAATTCACACGTGGTAGGAGTGACATCTTCTAAAATAATATTATTATTATTTATTTTCTTCACACAATGTATGGTAGAGACAAGACAAAATTAAAGAAAATACATTTAAATAAAATACAGTAATACATTGTGGGAAGCTGGCATCCATGCTAGGTAAGACCTGTATTACGGACTGCCAGGCCCCCCACCCGTTTATGTTAAAATTAAATAAGTACTTAACCAATACCTATTCCTAAGATTTTTGTCGAAATAACAATGGATATTCATGTACATGAGGATTCGTAATTAGAGTTTTTGTGTGTATGGTATGTGTGTTTGTAAATGTATGTGTAATGTGGGTGCGTGTTGTGTGAAAGATTGTGCATAACCTGGATAATGAGTCAGCAAACTATGGTTAACAATTTTTCTGTTGCATCATAATCCAAACACAGGAGCCAGTTTGTCACTGCTTTTTTACAAGCTACTTTGTTGAGTGCATAAATGGAAAGAGCTGAATTTAGTATGTAATATAGGAATGATCCCGAAAAACCAAAGAATCTCTGAGCAAAACGACTTTTGCAAACGTGCACGGGGCAAACTCTATATTTACGACGACAGTGTTCAAATTTCTTTGGGTCATAGATAAGACAAGTGTGCTTACTTACACGTTAATACGTACACGTATACAAAATACCACGGTTGTTGTGATGCCTTCTCTCAAGCTTTGTTCTATGCATGCTCACACAAACACGTATTAACACACGCACATAATGCTTCCTATCTCATGTACTCCTACGTTAAATCTTATGAATTTGTGTCTGTCTCTTTACTGACGCTTTTTCGTTTCATCGACTTTCAAATCACAACGATGGTTAAGAAGTTTTCATTTCAAAATATAAAAATAAGAGAGCTATACTTATAAAATCTGATATATATAATAAAAAATAAAAATCGTTTCATATGGTGTTATATGAAGCATTATTTATAGAAGGTATAAAAATACAATTAACTTAAAATAACCCAAAGTGTTACTTAGTAAAAAATATGAATTATCAATCATATAAATAAATTTCTATGATTGGTAATTCACATTTTCTTATAAAAGTTCATACATAATTTATTCGTCATCGTAATATTAGCCTTACGACTCTCACTACTGGGGATGAGGCCTACCCAAAGATTTCCACAAAGATCCGTCCTGTGCTATACGCATCCAACAGCTTCCTGCGAACTTCACCAGACCGATACTCCACTTTGTGGGGATCCTATCCACGGAGTCACGTCCAGTTCGGGGATGAAATTCAAGAGCCGTTACGCCCTTGGGTATTAACGTTACGTGTTCCGTTTACTGCTTCTTCATTTGATCAATTCTTTGAGCAATGTCAGTTATGTCTCTCCTATGGATCTCTTTATTTCTGATTATATTACATCGGGTAACATTAAATTTTACTCTTTCCATTGTCTGCTGGAGGACTTGAAGTCTTATTTTAGGACCCGTAGATTATTTATTGCATTAAAATAAGTCGTTTTCCGTCCATTATCTTTAATATTCTTTCATTATTATCTAGTCCATTCTTTCTTTATGTTGTTACTTCCATATGGGACTTTTTAAACTCACACCGTTATAGCGATTTTTCGAATTATAACCGATTGATATCCCTTTGGACTATCTCTTTGATGATACGATGATGTCATAGTCAGAAATGCTGTAAATCTTATAACATTTCCGGTTAGAAGCGTACTTTTAACTAAGTCACGTTGAGTGACATGACTGACGTGGATGTGGACCTTCGATCGTGGTATTTTTGTCAGCTCAATCATTTTTCATAGCTATGACAGCTGTCAGTTTTTCTCAAAAGGGCCTTCCGTTTTTCCAACTGGTGACTCAATAGGTCGACTCAGTAGATATTATAAAATAACTTAATAAAATGCAAAAAGAAAAGGTTATTTCGTTTAAAACAAATTAATTGAATAGGTACTTAGGAACGTGATTGTTTAAAATAATGAGCGGTACATTTGTGATGATCCTTGTCTTAGATATTCAGTGAATAGGGTTCCTGGAAGATATCCAAATTAGATAAAAATGGGAAATGAATTTCTTTTAGTGATTCGTTAAATATTATTGTAATGACTTTTAAAATACTTGCCTTCGGAACATTTCAAAGTATAAAGAGTGACTTTTTAAGCTTGGTGTGGAAAAACATTTTAACTCCTCTATAAATAGACGATCCGTGACCAACTGACTGGAACGACAAAATGGTAAAAACATTTCGGAAGATTGAGTTTGGATTATAGAATTTGAGTATATTGTTAGTCTGGTGAATATACGAAGAACATATGAATTGCTCAATTGATATCTACTCTATTTATTGGACTTTAAGCTGAATATCGAATAGAGAAATTTAACTGTTTTATAGGTTGGTGTGTTTTAGGTGTTTGTGGTGGCGTTGTTATTTCTTATATTCTCATTACTGACTTCATAATTGTAGAAACAGCAGCTTTAATCAGTCTATTACTAATTATTACATAACGCTTAATAAATCCAAATAACAATTAACTTAAATAACAATTCGGAATATCAGTAGCCTTAGAGACAGTTGTCTTCGCTTAAACAAACTTTGTTCACAACGTAAACATGTTACAATGGTATAAACGTTTCAGTTTCCACACTGGAACTGAAACAACAAAGTGAGTTTGTCGGAACAACATTGCTCTGAAGTGTAATGGACAATAGTTTGGTTGATTGCAAGTCAAAATGTCACCGACACGAGTTGGGAAAACATTAAAACGTAAACCTGCACGTAAAGCTATATTTAACGAAACGCCGTTTAGCCGATAATCAGTTGGATCGAGAATAGAATAATAAGAAAATCATTGAATCGATTGTAGAGTTATAGGAATATGATATAACGAGTATAATCGAAATTACTTTATCGATTAGATAAATTGATTTACATTAACATATATGGTATAATTCGTAAGTAATAATAATTGTTGACTATTTTTGGTAAAGAAAATCATTATTTTGAGAAGCAATACTCACACTTGTACCTTTTCTTAGGTACGTAGGGGGTTTCTCATTTTTCATTTATCACTGATAAATTCATACGAACATACGACACCCATAAACCGTGTATACTACCAATATTTGGTGCAAAGGTAGCGATCCTGCCTGTCGCAACAACGTTCCTTAGTTCAAGTCTCGGAAGAGGCAGATGTTTATGTGATGAATACAAGCATTTATAACTGAGTTTTGTGTGTTTATATACATATATTCCTTATTACATATTTATGTTAATTGATTATAAAAACTGTTATTCATAGCCTTATGGTAACTGTATATGGTAACAAACACACCACACACAAAGTATTGCCATAATATAATGTACTGATTATATGTATGTCTATCGGTAACCCTAGAATCTATCCATCACACAAATCTTACAGTGCTTACTTTGGGATAGGCTAATTGGTGTAAATATAAGAAATATTATTATTACAACTTATAAAGTAGCTTTTATATTCATTCGTTATCACCAAATTAAGAAAAAGAAGAATAGAACACGAGGATGTATGGCCTTTAAGTTCTTTGCTTTTCTCTAAGAAAAAACGTCGGTATTATAAAAGAGATAAGGATTATCTTAATGAAAAAGTATTAACCTTAAGAACACTCTGTATCGGACAAATAATACAATTGTTTTGTAAAAACAATATCACCGCACTGTTATTCTGACTTAAGGCAAAATAAAACAATCTAGACAATCCGGTTATTCCAAGTATTTCCAAGGAATAAAATTCCTCCAATTACTTAGGAATATTTTTTATCTTTTAACTACGTTATTTGGGACAAAGAAGTTGGACGAAGTTTATAAATTATTTTATTGTGATTTTCAGACGATCAAATTATTAATAAAGCTTTTATAGAATTATAAATTCAACGTCTGTAATAGTACTGTAAGGAATTGACAAGGAATTGAGCTTAAAACTTCTAATATTACAACAAAACAAGGGTACCGCCTTATCTTTTTGTTTATTGCAAATCCACCATTTAAGGGGATTTGGTGTTAAATCAGATACTATCCGATTAAAAATAAATGTGCGTTGAACTTCTTCCGATGTCGAGTGGCTGTCATAGCGGTTTTCATGGTAACTCCACTCACACTTTCCGGGTTTGATCCCCGGCCGCGTCAATGTAAAAAACGAACTTTTCTGTATTGGCTCGTGTCTGGGTGATGTAGTTTATTTCGTAGTTATTTTCATAACGCAAGTTACTTTATTTGTGTTAAGTACAATATATGTGAAATAGTGTAAAATTTTATTATTATAATATATTTCTTATTATTCCTTTATTATAACTTTATAATACAAAATCAGTTCATGAAAACTTATATAAAATGTTGTTTGTCAGTAAGTAATTTGCGTAAATATTGATGGATAAGAACCTATGCCACCGCTAAAAACCTGCTTTAAAATAAAAAAAATCATAATTATCCAAATTGGTTAACCCGTTTAGGAGTTACGGTGCCACAAACAGATACACAGACAGACACACCCGGACATACACAGAGAAAAAGAGAGGCACACACATACACAGACACAAACAAAGCTGTCAAACTTATACCTACATCAATTTGCGTCGTGGTTTAAAAACTCGAACAAATGAATACTACAAGTTTACTCACACCAACACAAGATAGGTACCGGAACTTTTACGTATTGAAAAGGTAAATTTTAAAAGTTGAAACAACGGAAATTACAACGGTAACGATACAAAGATTAGTTTAATTAAATATTCTAGGGTCACGTGTTTTTTAAATCTACAATATTATATAAAAAAAGGAATAACAAATCTCTATAAGCTTCTCATCTCATTAAAATTCTTATCTCATTCACAGATAACCTTCGATAAATTAACATTTACAATGTATAAATGGAGCCTCCATTTTAAATATTGAAGAATATCGAATATTCAGATTATTAGCTGAATCACTTTCTATACGGTACTTAGCTTTGATGTTTATTAGTAAAGAAAAAAGCTGTAATATGACATGACAAAAATTAGAAAGGACCTTTAATGATTATTATGTCAAAATCGAATATAAAAACGAAAATCTTGCCTCTTTGTTTCTCTCATTAATGCTCAACCTTACTCTTAA
This sequence comes from Calamotropha paludella, assembly GCA_927399485.1. Lineage (NCBI taxonomy): Eukaryota > Metazoa > Arthropoda > Insecta > Lepidoptera > Crambidae > Calamotropha > Calamotropha paludella. The sequence continues at coordinate 4,262,108 of OV656823.1, read as the reverse complement.
ATATAGAAAACAGAAATTTTCCAAAGAGGTTCCTTTTGTTATGTAGACCAAGAATAAGAAAGGATTTTAGGACATAAACAAAGCAAAACACTATTGTAAGGCACTAAGGCTTCTTTAAAGCTTTGTTTGTACTTTTAAGACTTGTTTGTACAGATAAATTAACCTCTATTTCAGCGTGTTTTGAACATCAAATCTAAGGGGTAAGATGATGTCGCATAACAAAGGCTTACTAAGAGATGTTCAGGTTTATGTTTTAATACGAAATACGATAGGCTGCAGTTGAAGTTACAATATATATGTATTTCGGAGGAAGTGATCGGAATAGAACTAATTGCAAAATTGGATTCAATAGATTAATTGTAAATATTTATAATTATTATTAATTCTATAATTTGATTCTGTAATTTTCTTATTACTGTATGAAGATAATAATGATTGTCAGTCACCCCGTAATGGAGCTCACAAAACCCGTGACCACGAATAGTCCTTCTACGACATATATATATTATAAACTTATTTAATTCAAAGAGTTACGAATAATAATGATTTATTAGCTTCCGTTCAATATGAAGTTAGTTTGTATAGCACACCATTGTTTCTCAGATTACGTCATCAAGAAGTACTAGTGCATTGAAATTCATGCTTTTCACTTAGTAAGGAACTCTCACAACCTTATTTTGAACTATTTAGACTAAATCAATATTAGTTTAATTGTAAAGTTAGGTTATGGCAAACAAATAAATTTATACTTATTCTTATTACAATTACTTTTATTATAATTAACAAACCAATCGCTCCACGGCTGGTACAAAATTGATCGGGCACGGGGTGACGCTAAAGTCAATCCACAAAGTACTTTGTATATCGATGGTCTAGAAGACAAATGTGCTAATTACAAAATTTTGATAATGTGACAATTTAATGCCAGATGTATTAAATGAGCATTTTAATACATCAATACGTCAAAAAACTTGGTAATGGAATATATCTTACTCATGCTGTATATACATATATGTGAAGAGGTCTATTGTGCAGCGTTTAGTGCGTTCACTATACTGTTATTATTGAGTTGGTTGAAATCTCTGTGTTGCCTGTCTATTGGTCTTCTACAGATTGTATTTTGGATAGTGTGACATTTTAATGCTAGATGTATTAAACGAGCATTTTAATACATCTGGCATTAAAATGTCACATTATCAAAATTTTGTAATTAGCACATTTGTCTTCTAGACCATCGATATCGATAGATATAGTCTATGTCACATTAAGATGACTCAGCCATTCGTGCTTTCCTCAGAGTCGAAGTTATCGATGTGCAGTTTATTGGGGTCATGCATGTATTATATGGTGTCATCAGTACATAACATCTCCCTCCACGAGACAAACTATGTGGAGACAATGTATCAAAGCTATATGTTTATCAATGTATCCTTGACTATATTGAGAAAGGAATTATTATTTCCGGAGTAAGCTTCGAGAACACAGACATACCAAAATGCCTATTCCTCTCTGAAAAGGGACGAAATGTCATTAACATGTTTACACGATCGTCGCACATAAGCCCACAGCTATTCAGCTCTCTGTTGGGCCCGCAATATCAATATTGGACTTCCACCCAACAGAGAAAATCCCTTTGTTTTTATATGAAAGGAAACAATATTAGAATTTACAATTCGTACACACGCTGAATATTAAATAGGTTGATTATAAGTTTATAATTGTAATAAATCGCTTTGAAAACCCTTTAATGGCTTAAACATAAATTAATGTTGATATTATAGGATAAGCCACGGTACGATCAATATTAAGACATAAAATAAGCCGTGTTCTATAATTATAAAGCTTGTCTATACTGTTTTATACATGCTGACACGGCCACGCGTATATATATTTATATATATAAATATATATATGTGTGTGTGTGTGTATATGTATATACACACAATCACGCCTTTTTCCTGCAGGGGTAGGTAGAGACCAAAGATTTCCACTTTCCACGATCCTAACATCCATCTCTCGCTTCTTCAACTCTCATCAGATCTTTCATACAAGCTCGTCGGTTAAGGGTATTTTTGACCTGGCCTTTTTTCAGATCATGTTCTCTTTGGTCCCTGAAAGTGCTCTTTGATCTGCCTTTACCGACTTGCACAAGCATATAAGCTATTGAGCTGTTAGTTAAATGATATTTGTATGTATTTTGAGTATTTATTGTATTTCACCCAAATACACACACATACACAAACACACACATACATACACACACACACACACACACCTGCACATACACACACGCACACGCACGCACGCACACACACACACACACACACACACCTGCACATACACACACACACACTCATACACCCACACCCATTAAGGTAAAATTTACCAAATAGTCTTATAGTGTGTTAATGGTTGAATGTACAAGTTCGAGGTGGGCACTAATAACTGCGACACAGTCCTTGACTAATGCGGTTTTTAAAGTTAACTATGTTTTTTTTGTAAATTATTTATGGCACTCATAAAGATTATTATCATTTTTATTATTTGCCTCATATACTTGTCTTGTCAATAATCTTTCGTCCATCATTTACATGTTCAAACCATTTAATTATATAAATATAATAAGCAATACAATAAATTGATAAGACATTTCAATTATGTTTCAATAGTAATGCCAATAGTAATAAAATAAATGTCAACTAAATAGAATATATTAAAATTTACCCAAATTGCCTTTTTTCCCGTACGTATAGGTAGATATCACAGGCTTTAACTTTTTATGTTCCTATCATACCTCTCTTACTTCTTCAACTCTCAAGACCTTTTAGACAAGCACTTTCATTAAGGGTACTTTTGCCCTGGCTTTGCCCATACATGCCCATACACTTTTGCCTCATATACTGGTTTTGTAAATCTATTTTCGTGCATCCTCTCTACATCTCCAAACCATCTAAGCATCCCTTTTTCTATCTTATATACTATTTCATATTGAAATATATTATTAAATGGCTATTTTTCTTGTGAAACTGCGCCTTAAACAAGACTATTTATTCTTGTCAGTGGCGTCTCGCCAACGCGGGTAAGTCATGGACCCACATCAGTCATAGTTTTTTAGCATATCGCATTTAGGCTCCAGTATTTTTTAGGACCTATTAAAGTAGAGACTATTACGTCCCTGTCATATAACTATTTTTCTTCTGACAACTACCTTTCTGAACCAAAAAATAATATTTCATTCATGTTTTTGTGATAAATATGCTCATTTGTACATATTTATATTAATATTTCTTATTTATGTATGATATGTGTATGTCTATCCGTTACCCTAGTAGTATCCAAACACATGTCTTACAGTGCTTACTTTGAGCTAGGGTAATTGGGGTGATTATAAGAAATATTATTTCTTTAAAACAGGTAAAGACTGGACAAGCATTTGAAAGTTATGATTCAAAGTTCATAAAAAAATCAGACTTTGAGAGTTATCTGAAAATATTTGAATATTGCTGAATAAAGCATAATGATTTATTTAAAAAGTAATAAATGCAATCTACAATCGGAATAATCTGAAAAATTGGCATTCCACCTTAAAATGATAAGAAAAGAAACGTTTTACTTAAAAAACAGATTGAAATATAAAGACAAAAAAACTCTTATTTTCCTAATATATATTTTTTTAACATTAAAACTAAATATTTTTATCATCATAATAATAAACTGTTCTCAATTGCTTTTTGTTACAACTTAAACCACTATTGAAAATTTTATGTTTGGTTATTTAAATATTTTTCCTAACCTTTCTAACTAACTTGTGAGATGGCGGAAGTCAGAAGCTTAGCATACCTTAAAATGAAGATTAAAATGCGCTTAAGCGGTACACTTTGCCATTCTATATACTGCAGTCCGCAACCACAAAACATTTTTTGAGATATGAGCAAGAAACGCAGAAAATATTTAAAAATTCATGTTTTATGCTAGAACTATATCAGTTATTCCAAGTAATAGTAATTAGATTCATAGACAGATCGAAATAGAATTTATTATTTAAGATTTGCTGGTTTTTAAAACTCAAAATGAATCAGAGGGTTAGCAGTATATGTAGAACATGAACCATTTTCTCAAAGCTACTTCGCATCATCATTCCAGAGATCTAAACTCTGTAGTGACATCACTACTATCCGTGCTTACGCTCTTTGAAACGACGAACATCTACACTGAGAGTTACAACTAGTACTGTATGTACTCCAGGGGACTGGATGCACAGGAAAGCTTCCACCGAAACGCAATATAGCGTCGGATACAGAGGCATGAATTGAATAGACAATCAGTATTTTTGCCATATATAAAAGAAGTGACAGATAAAGTCTCAATAATTTAATAAGTATGCAATTAACACCATCTTCAATCCTATAAAAAAGGTATCGCATTGTCTACGGCCACTGAAAGATAGTTACCCTTTACGATACGCAAAGTCGGCCATCACTGAACATTTAATCCAATTAGGCTCAATTCACTGGGTCGAGCTTCATAACCTTTAAATTATCTCAACAGAACGCCACTACATAGAGGCGTTCTAAGTATGTATCAAGGTATGTACTTAGAATGGCCAGGGAAACGATTGAAATAACCAAATACATACATTTTAATCGTGAGAAACAGTTTTAAATTGTCGAGTGTCTGAAATCCAACAGTCCGTTATAAATACAACTAAAAAATGTGCCTTTTCGTGATCTGACACTGTAAGGGTCGTTTATTGAGGACTGGTATCGAGTATAATAAAAAAGACTAAGATGGTGGGTAGACCGACACGTCTGTCCATAACGTCACGTAGTGATTACATTCTCTTTGGTAACATACACCCGCAAAAAACTTCAGTACTTACATGATACGTGACGATGGCGCATGTAACTGCGCCGAAATATAGGAGTCTCAACAAAACAACATGATGATAATTCCCTTTTAATTAATACTAATGACGGCTTTCAATTACGGGCCTCTTCTCCTTATGCTTGTTTGTATAATATATTAATAATGAAAATATCTTTTTAATGATGTAAAACTTGAAAAGCTAATTTCGATGCGAAATTCACTGGAGTATGTTCACCGAAAGCGTGCTTCACCAAATTATTTTATGTTGTTGTTTAATTGTTCTGATAACTTTAAGGTCTAAGTTAAATATAGTACAATCAGGTTAGAACACTTCGAAAAATTTGGGGATATAAAATATAATAATTCTGTGAAACATTATTTCGACAAAAGGTTTGGTAAACTATTTGGAGCTTGTCCCATCATAAATGCACAAAACTTACAATTCATGTTTCACGTCCCTTAAACTAGAATGACTAAGCCACGTATGCGAGGCGCTTTATCCCTTAGTAACTAAGTTGTATCGAGTATATATATACATAGGCACGTATAAAGCCGCTTTTCCTTGTTCGTATAGAACAATATATTCCATCTGCCATACGTATGTTATATTATTCATAAGGCATCGAAAAGTTGGCTTCGAAGATTCTCTATTCTTGTATCGTTTGGGTCGCATTATCTTCTTCTTGGCATTGATTTATCGATTAGAAAGAAGCTTTTGAATACATTATTGGAGTTCATAATTTAAGAGTAAACCATTCCAAAGATTGCTGATATTACTAGACGACTGTTTGGTGCGACGAAGCAATCCTGCCTTTCGCACTGATGATCCTGGGTTCAAGTCCGGGTAGGGGTAGATGTTTGTGTGATGAATACAAGCATTTATCCTTGAGTCAAATATATGTTATATATTTCATTAACTATTACTTATAAGTATGATATACTCGTAAGAACGTCTATCCGGTACCCAAGTACCCATAATCCAAGCCTTACAGAGCTTACTTTGAGCTAGATTGATTGGTATGAATGTTAGTAGTATTATCTTTATTATTACTAGTGGCCCGTCCCGGCTTCACACGGGTGGTCAAAACGCTTTAAATTTTTTCTATTATTAATTATTTTTCCGCTAGCGCAATCTAGCGTCCAATAGACGAACAACTTACGGTTAACGCGTTGCTATGGTAACGCATATACAATGGAAAAAAGATCGGGAAAAAGAGCGGACAGACAAACACACAAACAAAAAATTTGTGTTCCCAGATTATAGATTAGTACACTAATTCTCGTCATATTGCGTAATCATAATTAATTGCTAAGAATACGGTACATGTGTGGTTATGTAACAAATTATAGGTTCAGCATATTCTGCCTTCGACAGCGGCGTGGAAATTATTATTACTGATTTAAGTGCGTGATGGGAATAATTACTGTTTGTTTCCAAAACAATAATTAATTAAAAATTAATAATTGAATTTGCAATGCAATTATATCAATGAATTAAAATAAATAATTGTCGAAATTATATTATATAACAATAAAAATATTCAACAATATAAGTATTACGAATCAAAAGATCAAAAAGATAAATTGACATATTATTTTAGAAAAATAAATTTGAATAAATATAAACTACACTCGAGAGCAATGAATCCGGGTCACTTAAAGAATGTTAAAAATCTCGGAAACTAAAAATGATAGGTTAATGCAATTAATTGTATTTAATAGACAATGTAATACTCCTTAAGTGAAAGTAAAAAAAATATGAGTCACCATACATTTTATTAACACGAAATTACATAAAGAAAAAAACTGCTGATCTCTCCTTAAAACAAAAATAGGAAACATGAAATGTTTGAACTTTATTACGATTTTCTTGAATTTTAATACTTCGTATTGCCTCCTCGTGCTTCCGTACTTACTGCGTTTACGCGGTTTGGCATGCTGTACACCAAGTTCCTTATACGATTTTGGGGAATATTCTCCCATTCCTCTGTGAGAGCAATTTTGAGCTCACGAAGCGTGATTGGGGGAGGGTTTCGTTGTTTTACGCATCTGCCTAGCTCGTCCCAAGCATGCTCGATCGGGTTGATATCCGGGCTGCGCGCTGGCCACTCCATACGAGTAATGTTCATCTCTTGAAGGTAGTCATTCACAATCCTACCTGTATGAGGTCGGGCATTGTCATGCATAAATATAGCATCCTCACCTGAATTGACCATAAATGGACCAACGTGATCATTGAGGATTTCTTCCACATATCTTACGCTAGTTAAAGAGCCGTTTTCTATGATCACCAGCTCTGTGCGACTTTCAGAAGAAATTCCGGCCCACACAAGTACAGACCCACCACCGTAGGCTACTTTTTCTTCGATGTATGCTTGCTTGAATCTTTCCCCTGGTCTTCGATACACTCTGTGTCTTCCATCGTGCTTGTAGAGCATAAATTTTGATTCGTCGGAGAACATAACTTTTGACCAATCTTCAATACTCCAATTTACGTGGCTCTGGGCATATCTTAGTCTTGAAATACGATGTCCACGCTCCAGTTTAGAGCCGTTTGCAGGTCTAAGGGGTTTTAAGTTAGATTCAGCAAGCCGACGTCTTACTGTCCATGCACTTGGGTTACATCTTCCGAGGCGTCGAAACTGATTGGTGAGTTCAGTTCCTGTGAGAAAGCGATTTCGAAGCATGGTGTTCACCAAGTATCGGTCTTCTCGTGCTGTGGTACACCTGGTTCTGCCCGTTCCTGGTCTGCGTAGGTTAGAACCAGTTTCTTCGTAACGTCGGAGAACTCTTTGTACTGTTGACAGCGACACACCGACAGTCCTGGCTGTATCGCGCTGACTCCGGCCGGTTTCCAGCATTGTAAGTATTCTGGTGCATTCTTCAGGCGTAAGCGACATAATTTCAGCTTGAATAATGAATATAGAGCACTATCAACATGGTTTATGAACCCACATAAATGACAGATTACAAACAAAAGCAAAACCAAATGCTGTAATTTCGTAGTTCCATCTACGAAAGTGGCCCTTTTTCAAATTTGATTTTTTTATGATATAACTTTACAATAACTAAGAAGTTTTAATACCTTCATTTAAGGAGTATTACATTGTCTATTAAATACAATTTATTGCATTAACCTAGCATTTTTAGTTTCCGAGATTTTTAGGATTCTTTAAGTGACCCGGATTCATTGCTCTCGAGTGTATTATGAATTGGTTCAATAAAATATATTTAGATTTATAATTGAAATATTTATCTAAAGTGTAGATACAAATTTCCGTATATTAATCAAATCATATTGTTCTGAACCCAAGTTAAGTAGCTTTAGCACTTATGTCACTCAGAAACAATGACGGTATCACAACATTCAGACCCGAGCCAATATAAAAAAATCGTTTTTACATCGACCCTGCCGAGGGTCAAACCCGGAGTGGCGTAAACATGAAAACCGATATACGAGCCATTCGTCCACTAAGTTTGTCACCTAACATCTTAAGAAAACTTTTAGAATAGAATTGCCCCGGTGTACCCAACCGGCCATGCGATGTGTAAGTTCCTACAATATATTTAATTAAATCTGTTTATGCACACATATTTTTTTGAGGAGTGACGTCACGGACGTGATTGCACGAAGTCACTGTGTCCAATTTAACAGCAAAAAAAAAATCTTTTACGCAAGTTTACCCAACAAATTCTTGATACGCGGCCGAAAGTGATACCAGTGAGGCTGTGAAAGTGTTGGTGTCTTGGTGGAAGAACATTTTATGTGTTTCTTCCCAAAATAAGATTCGAAAAATTGCTTTTACATTTATGTGAAAGGTATTGGTTTTTAAATATTCTTGTTCCTACCCCCAAATTTGTTACCAGAAGAGCGACATCTGGTGCCCGGTTTTAAAAGCACGCGCATATTGTTTCTGCTAATCGACCCATCGCTAACGCCATCTAGCGTGATACTCTGGGACTACCTCGAACTCATCAGTTACACTACGATATGGTGAATTGCGGAGCGTGCGGCAAATTTCTTTCGGCGGCAGGTGGCGCTGCGTGCTCGTCGTGTCCGGTAAGGTATCATAAAGGGTGCCTAGCTTTGCCGGATAAGGCACAGATCAGCAGAGACTGGGTGTGCCCTAGCTGCAAAAAAAATCTTAAGAAGGGCGACAACAGTCAGACGCCAATAAAGGGAATATGTGACATGCCTCAAAGCGAAATTATTTCAATGCCTTTACAGCGCGAGTCACCTGCTGCAGGTGTCAGTCTGGGTGTCGACCAGCGGGACCATGAGCTCGCCATCTTCATGGCCGAGATGCGCGATTTTAGGAGCGAAATGAACCTGCTACGCGAGTCCCTCATGCATCGGATGGAGGATTATGAGCGCCGTCTGAATGCGTTAGAGAAGCAGGTCTCGGGGGGCATGTCATGTGCCACCGATGAGCTGGAACGGACCATCGAGGGCCTAAAGCAGGAGCTTGCCGCGACCAGGAGGCGCTCCTTTCCGACCTGGACATAGGACAGCTGCCGGAGGAGCCGGGCGTGAGCGTCGTGCAGTCTGTGACTGTGCTGGCCGCGCGCCTCGGCGTCGCGCTGGAGGAGCGCGACGTGGTGTTCGCGGAGCGAGTGGGCGCGCCGCCCTCCGAGGCGGGGGGTCGTCCGCGCCGCGTCGTGGTGCGCCTGGCGCGCCGTCACCTGCGCGACGAGCTGCTGCGCGCCGCGCGCGTGCGCCGTGCTGGCGCCTCCGCAGGGAGTGCCCGCGTCTTCCTTAACGAGCGACTAACCCGGCAAAATCGCCAACTCTTTCACCGTGTCCGCGAGGTGTGTCGCCGGCATCAGTGGAGGTACTCGTGGACGAGGCGGGGTCGCGTTTTCGCTCGTCAGGCGGAGGGCTCAGTGGTATTCCAGTTTCGATCGTTCGCGGACATTGATCGTGTATTCGGCGTCCAAAAAGATTGACTCTTATCGGGGCGGGATAGGGGGACAGGAAGCCAGTGTTTGTCACTGTAGAAAAAAAAACACATTAGATTTAAATAAGTTATTAATTTACTTAGGGTTGATTTTTTTCAAGATATCAATATCCATCCATATAGAATTAGTCTTAATACAGTTTTTATTATGTTAGTTATTTAACAAATCATAAAGCAAACATATTAATAACATATAATAGTCACCAGTGTCCTGCCTCTATCTCTTTTATTACTTATGTGCTGAGTCTGAATCTATATTTTACTGAATTCTGTTATTTTCTCTATAAATATACTCAAGCATATAATCTGATTAATGTATTAATCTATTTATTTAATATTAACCAATTATCAATACTGTTTATCAATACTGTATATAAGTATATATGTATGGGGCGATCAAATAATACAATGACATGTTGGATGTGTAGAATCTGTATTAGAATAATCAATATAAATGATATGACCCATAGATTCTCACATCACTATTCTATTCTACTTTATAGTTTACTAACTTACAAACTATATTTATATATCTTCAAAGTTTTAAAAGTAACAATATATACCAGAATTTATATAATTTATTTAACAATTTTTTTGATAGAAATTCTCATTAATACACTCAATACCTTGATAGAAATGCATATGAAATATCCTTACAATGTAATAATGGTCAACTGTGTAAGTCATTGCGGTCTGTTTCATGGCTCGCATAAACCGCACATACCAAAATATAAATTAATTCTGTATGATGAGCTCTAAGAATCTTAAAGTTGGTATTTTTAATGCTGGGTCATTGGGCACAAAGCACGAGGAGTTTATAGTGGCCATGCAGAAAATGGCCCCTGATATTATGGCAATAAATGAGACCTGGTTGGAGTCAAGTCAGGAGGACAAAGCACCTAGGCTACCCGGTTATCGTTTGCGGCACGTTCCAAGGAGTGATGGTCGTGGTGGAGGAGTAGGATTTTATATCCGTAGGGGTATAAACGTTCGTACCTGTCATTACCCTATAGCAGCGACTGTGGAGCAGATGTGGTTGTGTGTACACATAAACAATCAGGATATAGCTGTCGGAACCGCCTATAGACCACCCAGGCAGGATGTAAACATTTTTATGGATGCTATCACTTGTTCTGTCATTTCTCTGGCTAAATTTGATAGAGTGATTCTTGTTGGTGACTTTAATATTAATTTTCTTGACCCAAGTTGCAGTAAAACAAAGTTGTTTAGACAATTCTTACAAAGTATAAACCTAACCCAATTAGTAAATGAGCCAACCCATTTCACAAGCCACAGCGAAAGCCTCATAGATGTCATTTGCACTGACATACAGGCACTTAATGTTCAAGTCAACTTTTGTCCAGACTTGGGAGGACATGCCATGATAGCGGCAGAATTTAAAATTAAGAAGGATAAGCCAAAGCCTCGCTGGGTTACTTACAGGCCAATGAAGGACATCCTGGAGGATCAATTCCAAGCAGATCTAAAGTCTATTCAATGGAACGGCTTTAGTCAGTTGAAGGATATGGACACCATGGCCAATGAATTTAGTCGATGTGTGAGCATGCTTTTTGATCTCCATGCCCCTATAAAAAAAAACAAATTTAAGCATCCACCTCACCCCTGGATAACTGACACAATAAGAATGATGATGCAAATCAGAGATAAGTATCACAATAAATTTAAAACTCATAATACAGCAGTTTTAAAAGAAGGATATAAAACAATGAAACATATAGTGATTGCTGCAATAGAAAATGAAAAAAAAAAGTTTTTTTAATAGTCATATTAATAAACACATAAATAACACAAAAAAACTATGGCAAAATCTGAAGAATAATGTGATACCAAATAAGAAGTGTGCAATGGATCTTCCACCATTCTTTAACAACCCAAATACAATAAATGCACATTTTTTAAATGTACCTGGTGGCAATGAGGTGTCGATATCACAGCTAACATTTTTAGAACACCATAGGCATGGTGCTGCTACTTTCTCCCTGCAACCAGTTACTGAGGACACGGTTCTCAAAATTATTAGAGGTTTCAAATCAAATGCTCAGGGCAGTGATGGCATAACTATGGAAATGTTGCATCTAACTCTGCCCCAATCTTTGTGTGCTATCACTGGCCTCGTGAATGAATCAATAGAAAAATGCAGCTTCCCTAAAAGCTGGACAGTTGCAGTTGTAAGACCACTTCCTAAAATTAACCATCCAGATTCAGTGCAGGACCTGCGACCCATTAGTTTACTACCATGTATCTCCAAGGTTTTAGAGAAAGTGGTCTGTGATCAACTGACCAAATATCTAGAAGAGCACAATATACTTCCCTATTATCAGTCTGGATTTCGCAAGGGTCACAGTACTGCTACCGCTCTAGCAGACGTGGTGGACAACCTTCTTACTGGCCAGGACCAGGGTATGATCTGCGCAATGCTTTTACTTGATTTCTCGCGTGCATTTGATGCAATAAATACAACGCTTTTGTTGTCAAAGCTGTCCTTCTATGGAATCAATGCAAATGCACTCAAATGGTTTGATAGTTACCTCTCTCACAGGCAACAGTATGTAGAGTTAACTACAGAAGATGGTTACAAAATGAAATCAACCCCACTCCCTGTGACACGCGGCGTGCCCCAGGGGTCTATTTTAGGGCCACTACTCTATGTATTATATAGTGCAGATATCACAAAAAGTATTACACAATGTCAACATCACTTATATGCTGATGATCTGCAACTGTATCTCTCTTTCCCACCTTCAGAACATGCTTTAGCTAAGACGAAAATGAATAATGACTTAACCCAAGTGGTTGACTGGTGTAAGAAAAACTGTTTAACCTTGAATCCTTAAAAGTCTAAACTTATATTATTCGGTGCTAAACATAAACTTAAAAAATTCAATAACGTTTGCCCCTCCTTCGATATTACTATAGATGGAGAAATCATTGAACGCGTAGAAAAAGCCAGAAATCTGGGGCTAGTACTGGATGGCCACCTTAACTTTGAGAGGCATATAATTGAATGTGCACGCAACTGTTTCTTCCGCCTTAAGTTATTATATAAAATCAGATCTTACTTGAGTGAAGAGCTTAGAATCCGGTTATGCGAGTCACTGATTCTATCTAGGTTTAATTATTGTGATACAGTGTATGGACCATGTCTGCTCTCCAGGACTGCAAGACTTATACAGCGCGTTCAGAATGCCTGTGCCAGGTTTTGTTTTCACGTGCCGCCACGAACTCATGTTACACCTTTCTTTAATTCGAAGAATTTGCTCAAGATGGAGGCTCGTAGAAGGCTTCATCTCGCTATATTAATGTTTGATATAGTTGGTACTGGGATGCCGCAGTATCTCTATAGCAAGCTAGTATGGGCGCAGGAACATAGTAGATATCTGAAAAGAGCCTGTAGTAACATCTTCTCTACTCCCAAGCACCGCACTATGGCTTTTCGTGGATCGTTTAGATATGCTGCCTCTCGATGTTGGAACGATCTGCCTCCACCTATGCGTGACCTGAAAACAAAACATACATTCAAAACACAGTTTAAAAACTATTTACTATGCAAAAAAGTTTGTCGTAATTTACTCAATGTATTTACCTTTGGGGTTTTCACGGCGCGTTTTGCGTGGGTTTGGGATCACATCCGATTGTCAACAAACTGAACAGGCAAGCAGTTCTTACTTTTAATAGATGCATTTACTAATTTCAGGCACACAACTTATAGCAAATTTCAATTTCAACTTGAAATTTTTGAGGTAGGGTAAAGGCACCAGTGGTCAGCCTCATAACGACTTTTTTAAGTTTGAACAGTTGCCGTTTCTACAGCATATGTCGGATAATGAAATCTACAACATGATTGGATTTATTGTTTATTATAGTTTTAAACAAAATATATGTCAAAAACAATAATTTCCTTATAAAATATATAATTACGTTTAAACAAAAAATGGCACTTTGTGCCAGTGGACAGCCTCTAAAAACCAGTAAACAGCCTCGATAAATCCAGTGCTCAGCCCTTGTAAGTATGAAATAGTTGTAAAATGTATATTTATAATCATTGATTATAAATAGACATTTTATAACTATTTCAGGTAAAACTTAAGTATTGCTTATAGATTCTCATACAAATAGCCACATTCGTCCCTAAAAATACTATTTAAATAAGATCGTGGCTGAGTACTGGATCTTCAACACCCAATGATCAGCCGTATGAAAAAATAATTTAAAATGTGGCTGATCACTGGGTTTTTCAACCATGAGGAAATGTTTGTCGTACTAAATTTGGAAATTTATATTTATCGGTTCTAATGGTCGTCTTGTTATTTCAAAAATAATCGGAAAACTTAGTTATCAGCCCCGTGGCTGTCCATTGGATCTTTTGTGAAAAAGTGGTATCCAATGGTCAGCCCCCTCAATTTATACGTAAAAAAGCGATAATTTATTAAAATTTAATATAATTAAATACATGAACTAATTTATAAAGATACCATGTAGAAAACACAATCACATTTCATAATAAAATAGGTTCTTTCTTACCTGTTAAGAGAACACTACGTGTAATAAAAAATATGGCGGACTTGACACTATTGCTCTTGTCGTTGGACAGCACCGATATGAACGTGTTTATTTCTACCCCCTGATCCCCTGCCACTCCTGTCGCGTGACACATTAACCAATGAGGAATCAAAGCGTCTATTTAAGTGCAAGTGATTTGTTTATTTTGATTATAGCGATATTTATGGCCAATAAACGATGTAAAAGGCTGAGCACTGGTGCCTGGCTGGCCACTGGTGCCTTTACCCTATATGGCTGCGTTGCGTTACGTGACGAACGAACAAGGCAATTTGTTACATTTTCGTGTTATTACAAACAGTTTCAGTGATGTATAAAAAACAGCTTTTTTTTTTACCAGTGTTAGATAGTTGATAGTAAATTGCTATAGTTCGGAAGGCAAAGGTGACGTAGCAAATACAGCCTAGTTCTAACGTTTTATAGTAATTTACCATAATTCGGAAAGCAAAGACAATGAAGCCAATACAGCCGATCTTTATTTCTTTTAATTTTTGCTTTTGTTTATTTTATTTATATGTATTATTATTATAACTACTTTTATTTTAATATTTATTAATTTTTTATGTATTATTTTTCATGTACTGTGTACTTGTATGTTTATTATTTGTTGTTTTTGTGCGTGTACGTCCGTACGTCCTCAGGGCCTGCCAGAATACCAGCGCTTCTGCGTCACTCTGTCCATCTTAGAGTGACGCAGACGCATATGCTGAGGCAGAGTCCGAATTGGCCTCGCTGTATTTTATGTTATGTTAGTTATTATATTTTTTTTCTTGTTTGTAATTGTTTTTGTATTAATGTAATGTACTATAATATGTTGTTGAGGCCAATAAAGGTGTTTCTTTCTTTCTTTCTTTCTATTTATTAAAGTATGTAACTGATTCATTGATTGATTTATCGATTAGAAAGAAGAGCTTTTGAATACATTATTGGAGTTCATAATTTACGAGTAAACCATTTCAAAGATTGCTGATATTACTAGACGATTGTTTGGTGCAAAGGTAGCGTTCCTGCCTTTCGCACCGTCGGTCCTGGGTTTGAATTCCGGAAGGGGCAGTTGTTTGTATGACGATTTTTTGCCTTTTTACCTGAGTCGTGGATGTTTGTATATATTTCTATGAATATAACTTATTTATGTATGATATATGTCATCTATCCGTTACCCTGGTATTCATAACACAAGCCTAAAAGTGCTTACTTTGGGCTAGGTTAATTGGTGTGAATGTAGGAAATATTTATTTATTTATTGAATAGATTTTCCATTAAAAATTGGTCTATATTACTCTTCTATATAACGAGCAAATTATAAGGTTTAAGCCAAAGATTTGAGTAAGGAAAATATCAAAATTCAATATTACAATGGGATTTGTACGCCTCACGAACACGAATAATAAAATCTAATTAATTATCTGACAAATTAATTAACCCGCAATCACAGTTAACAAGCTAGCCGTGTATGTTAGCAGTGCTGAACCAATATTGTTAGTGTGGCCTACATAGGCTGTTTGGCTAACTTGTGATACAAGGTTAAACAATTAATCTCTGACAAAGCTACAATTCGCTTTATAAATTAACAGTCAAGAATATAATAAAATATTCATCATTTTTCTTCTATATATATTTTTTATACTACGCCAGCTCGGAAAGGATAATGTCTTTAATGTCATACAAAAGTAATAACCTTTGGTTTTTTTTGTTAAGTTTTCCCATAAGGGAAGGCAAAGGATTCAAAGTTCATACAGCCTAGTCTTCAGTATTTTCTTTTATTAATGAGATCATGCTTAATGATGATGAGAATTGATTTATGGATGTGTGGCAAGTGGACCAAGCAACAAACAAACTTAGAGAAAGGGAATTATTTCATTATTCATTCATTAATAGATGACCGATATAAAATGTATAATGAAATAATTCCCTTTTCCTAAGTTTCAGTAAAGGGGTGGGGTTAACTGAAACCTCCTCGTGGACTTCTTGAGATAGCGTGAAAAGCGACCTTCCACTGATTTGTTTCACTTTCCAACACTCGTACATGTTCGCAAACACTTGGTCGTTAATAATCCATCACACTAATATCCACCATAACAACATAACCAAAATCTCTCAAATGACGTTTTCCGCTCAAAATTGTTCAAATCACGGACTTAATGCTATTAGGCATTCTCAACCAATCAACCGGAGAGCTAAGTGTAGAAATAGTAAAAGGCAGTGGATAATTATTGGACAGCTTCAATGACGCAATGTTTGTTATGCCATAACTTCCCGAGTTCTAAACCGATTTCAATAATTATTGCGTGGAATCGAATCGACACGTTTGCCGAATTTTGAAATTCAAAAAAATAAAAAAGTTATGACCATATAACATTGGCTCCATGGGATTTCCCATTGAAACAAAATGCGCGAGCTTTTTGAAAGTTTTCATTCTTATGGAATTTTAAAATTTAGGTACTTAACTTTGTTGAATTTTTTATACACTTTTTTAGTATTACGCTCCGCTCCAATGTTAGGTGCTAGAGAAGCTATATACTTAGCGACTGCATATACCTAGTTTTTAGTAATTGAAAGCTACTCAATATGAAGAAACAGTTGTATTATTTATCGATTGTTTGGTACTTTTAAAAGTATAACATTTACCGATGTTATAGTCATAAGCATCTTTATCAAAATCACAGTTTTGATGCGTCTTTTTAATATATTTAAAGATATAGTTTGATCGTGGTCGCTTCCTTAGAGTATAAATCTGTGCATCTATAAAACAAGATTTCTTTGTACGTTTTTTTTGGAGGCTCGAATATTAATTATATATCGATATATACGACCTGGTGATATTTAATTAACGAAATGGAGAGAAAGAAAAGTCTCTCCAACGAATCAAAATATCAGATTTACAATTTCCAATTAAAGCTAGCAAAAACTACGTCAATTTATTTAACGAATCAAATGGTTGCGAATCGTTTCCATAACCCGAGGTGAAACAGCGTGAATCGAAATAAACAAGTCCCAACGAGGATTTATCGTTAATTGAGTAATCAAACGGTTAGGAACAATTTTTTTATTCATAATTTCAAACAAAATTTTATCAATAAATTGGAAAGATTGTTGTCATAATTCGTTTACGTAAAGCATTTTTTCAGAGTGACTTGACATAATAATAATATTTTCTTATATTCACACGAATCAGCCTAGCCCAAAGTAAGCACTATAAGTCTTATGTTATGGATACTAGGGTAACGGATAGACATACATATATTATACATGGATTATTTAATATTTATAGAAATATATAAATACCAATGACTCAGGTACAAATGCTCTTATTCATCACACCAAAATCTGCCCCTTCCGGGATTTGAACAAAGGACCGTCGGTGCGAAAGGCAGGATCGCTACCGTGGCACCAAGCCGATGCTGTATTTTATTTAGGAACCATTATTACAAGCACTGTCTCGGTATGTTACTTACCAATAGAAACAGAAGACGAACTGTAAAGTTTAGGTTTGCAATTGTTTTAAAGATATAATCTCTTCGTAATCGCAGTACCAAACTTGAAATTGCATTCCTACATGGAATTGCTAAGAGTAGAATAGACTGTTCTGTAGCTTTATACACAACCGTCGAAAACTGCTCTTTCTGAATGCGTGCGGAAACTTTCCTAAAGTCACCTCCATGACCTATACATAAATCCGACATTGGAAACTTTTGACAGTGTGATTCGGTATGAAGACTTAATCTATTGAATTCGTATCCGACAACATAATCAAAAACTTTCCAAAAAAAAGAATAATTTAATTATGCCTTAGTTATACTTTCTAATTATTGTTTAAAAGTAGTTTGAGTTAAGTTTATTATCTTTCTTCGTTTTAGATGCGATGTTAACTTTAAATAAGGGATATTTAAGTAAGTACGATAAGTTTATGAATAAGTAGCCTGGTATTTTCGAATAGATTGGTTTAGCTATGCTATATAATTATCCGCGGAAGGCCATTACTTTAGTTTTAAGGATTTTATTTTGTCAGGCTAATATCAGACTCCTCTTGCTTCTGATGCAAATATGCAGCATGTGTAGAGTAATTTGCTAAAAACACGTCTTGATTTGTTATTTACACTCTTTTTTTGTTTAAAAACAAATGGACTACTATTTTTCAATGACAATCATGTTTTATTATTATTAAGATACGTGTTCTTATTCATTTTGATCGATTTATTGATCAATTTGTTCCCCCCACCATACCCTTACAAAACTATACACACAAAGCTCTTTTATTTACTGTTCCACCAACTTTGTAAAGCTTAATATTGACCCGTTTATATTATAATAGTAACTAAAAGAGAACTTTGGCATTAGAAATTCAAAATAGGGTCCAAAATAAATAAGTTTAAATATCTTTTATTTGTCTTTTTAATCTGCATAGTTTGAACTAAAGTTGAACTTGTTAAATATAGGTAATTGTTTTAAGGTAGGCATTTAGAACTTTTAATAAACCACTTATTGTTATTCACTAATATTTAAATTAGTTCAGCTGGCAATTGAGGTTAAATTAGAAAATTTAATATTATATGAATTACTTTTATTAATGGCAACACCGCAAATAAAAAGAAAAAAAATATCATTGGGACGCAACAATGAGGTCATTTTCAAGATTAAAAATCGATTATAATATAATACAGTGGAACCCCGATAACCCGGCTCGTTTAATCGGGCGCCTTTTATAATTCTAAATGCTTATCATTATCACTGTTTGATGTAGATATACAAACATTATATTGGCAAATCTTCACTAATGTTAGTAATGCATGATTGAACAGGTACTTATACGCACCACCACTACACTATACATATTGTGCTCGACAAGGGTTGCCAGGTCATAAAACTAAAAAGCCGGACAGACTAGTCAGTTTAGCCGTACATTTGGGTAAAAAATCCGTACCTCCTTAACTGTTTAGTCTTATCATAACACGGAAAGTTTTTTAAAGTGAAACAATGGTATTTGTAATTTACCACGAAATCTTGAATTCTAATGAAATATCAATAAAATTGAATTGATAGGTCTTCTCTTCTATTTATTATTCAATCATTACAAAACTAATTTTTATAATTACAATAATTTCAAATCAACATACCAAATTTATGGATACCGTCTGATTTGGCCGGACACGTCAGCTGCAAAACTAAAAGATATTTACGATACCAATACTATAAAAAAAAGGCTCGAATAAATAAATATAAATATCAAAAATATTGTTATGTTTTAAAAAAATGTATAAATATTTCGCAGAAGAACAATAATATAAATTTTATATATAGAAGCAAAAACAAATGTAAAGCTACATGGTCAGTTATTAAAAATCAAATCACTGGTAATAAGTCGCATAATTATATTACTTCCATTGAAGCAAACGGTAAACTAATTACTAGTCCTACAGACATGGCTACCGTTTTTAATAGCCATTTTATTGAATTGACAAATTTGACATCACAATCTAGTAGTAGTGACTCTTATAATAAGGACCCTAAATATATAGCTAAATTACAAAATTCTATGTTCCTGGAACCTATGACACCAAACGAATTGAGAAAGGAAATAATGTCACTAAATAACACCAACTCCGAAGGTTATGGTGGCATTAACACGAAGATATTAAAGGATTGTGTAACTGAACTGACTAGTGTATTGACACATTTAGTCAACTTATCCTTTTCCTCAGGAACCTTTCCGAATGAATTAAAGCTATCGATAGTTAAGCCATTGTACAAAAAAGGGAACAAACATGACATAGATAATTACCGTCCCATAACATTAGTATCAATATTATCCAAAGTCTTCGAAAAATGTATGTTAAATAAATTGATAAAGTACTGTTTAAAATATAATATTATCAATAAAGAACAATACGGATTTCAAAAGAATAAATCTACCACATTAGCGATTTCTGATCTAGTAGGTTCAATATTAACCAATCTTAACAAAAAAAATCTCACCACCGGATTATTCTTTGATTTGTCGAAAGCTTTCGATTTTGTTTCACATACGCTACTTTAAAAAAAAACTAGAGTCACTGGGAATAAGAGGTCCGACTCTACAATGGATATCTTCTTACCTTTCCGGTCGACAACAGTGTGTTATCTTAGAAAGTTTCAGTGGCAATGATATGAAGTCATTCCAATCAGAATATAGAGAAAACTTATCTGGCGTTCCCCAAGGGAGCATTTTAGGCCCTTTATTATTCCTGCTCTATATTAACGACATAACAAAAGTGACAAAACATAAATGCATTATGTACGCTGACGATATTTCAATAATAGTGACATCAAATAATGGACACGACAATAGTAGAATACACAATCATGAAGAACAAATTAATAACACAATAGACAAAATTACTGAATGGCTAAAAGCTAATAATCTAATAATTAACTTTAATAAATCTTTCTTTATACAATTTAATAAATGTAAACATAAACAATACAATATTACTCTAAATGTATCAAAAATTAAAGAAGTCTCACATTTAAAATTCCTAGGTATAATGCTGGATGAGGACCTGAATTGGAAAATACACGTTGATAACGTGTGTGGTAGAATAAATAGATTTGTCTATGCACTCAACCGCGTAAAAAACTTAACTAACAAAAAAACAGCAATTATAACCTACCATGCCTACGTTGAATCAGTTCTTAGGTATGGTATTCTTCTCTGGGGTAATAGTACTGACAAAAATAGGGCCTTTGTTGCACAAAAGAAATGTGTCAGAGCTATCAGTGGAATACCACCAGACGAATCATGTCAACCCTTCTTTAAAAGTCTTGGTTTGTTGCCACTGCCTTCACTTTATATTTGCGAAGTGGCTACCTTTGTGCATAAATATTTAGAATTATTTAAGAAAGCTGGTAATTTTAGATTAAGATACCCACAAAGATTAATATTTAATGAAATACCAAGAAGTGCAAAGTATGCCAATAGCTTTCTATGTATGTGCGTTCGTATATATAATAAAATTCCTAATGATATTAAAAATCTTAACAACAGATTGTTTAAGAATAAATTATGTAAGTGGCTTAAAGAGAACAATTTCTATAGCATAAATGATTTTTTTAGTTATAATAATTCTAATTAATTTAATGTTTTTACTTAATGATGTATTGATTTTTTTTTGCTATGTTAATTAATCTAATTTTTTTTTATAAAATCTTAATTATGAATTAATCTCATGACATTCGTAAATTTTGTAACGTCGTTTCTCATTAATAAATTAAAATTTTGCATGCTATGTATATATTTAGCAAAACATGTGCACTGTTTAAAATTTGTTCGCCAACTTAATACCATGTTTTATGCAAATAAAATTTATTCTATTCTATTCTATTCTATTCTATTCTATTCTATTCTATTCTATTCTATTCTATTCTATTCTATTCTATTCTATTCTATTCTATTCTATTCTATTCTATTCTATTCTATTCTATTATATTCTATTATATTCTATTATATTCTATTCTATTCTATTCTATTCTATTCTATTCTATTCTATACTATTCACGTATACAAAAAGCCTGACTATGTCCGGATTTATCCGGATGCCTGGCAACCCTCTACATTTGTCTACTAGTTCAGATAGAATCTTATTATATTGAACTGTAATTTGTCTGATTACTGATATAACTGTTTCAATATATTCCGGATTATAGGGTATCTTAGGCAATACTCTATAATCCAACAAATTTGATAGTACAACACTCCACTGCAAAACGTTTGTCGGAGATTTGCTGGGGTTCCACTATATATTCGATCCGGAGAAGCTAGACTTTCAGCCTGTGGTTACTTAAGTTAAATTTATAAAGTTAAAGAAATCACCTTCAACCTACAAAATGTAGGAAATAAGAAGTTGCAAGTTTTTGTTTTTGTGTTCCAGAGTTCTTAAACAAACTTCATTTTCGCTAATGACCTGCAGTAGCGTAAAAGAAATAAGGAAAATCCACGGTTACTAAAGTCTTATCTTACACAGTGGTGGAATAAAACAGGGTTAAGTAAAAACAGGTGTTTTAATTTCGCGTTTAAAATAATTTCAGTTCTTTGTTCATAGAGGTATTGAATTCCGTATTTTTCGTCAACGTTATTTCAGAGTATGTTTTGAAAATGCTTGCTATATGATTTTAAATGCGTAAATTCATGCATTACCTTATGAAATATTGGCTGACCCAGCCACGCGTTGCTGTGTTATCAATTAAAGTGAAACATATTACATGTCTTATGTCAGAAAATCCAACAAAATAAAAAAGACCTCAAAATTGGTTAGGTAAAGTCTGTTTATTCTAACTTGTCCTATATTGTAAATAATCTTGGCACAACTTTAAAAAAAAAATAGCCATTTAAAAATAAAATAAAAACAAAGTCAATAATCTATTACAATAAATCGTTATTATAGACTCAAACCTATTGAATCTAGTTATCAGTTGATTTTTAATGCTGCATTTTCAATAAAAAGGAGTGCCAAGATTGTTTACTAAATAGGACAAGTAAGGGTGAATAGACTGTAGTTTTGGATTTCATCGCTATGTTGCTAAAAACGCGTAACTACGAAAAAATCAAAATAGATGTTTCGCGCGTACATTCTGAATAGCCATTGGCATCGTCCCATGTAGTATTAAAGTACCTAAATCTTTAAATATATTTATAGTATAATCAGACAAAGACGTAGCAATAAAGAATAAAATAGGATTTTTCGCTCTCCTGTAAAATTGGTAACTACCAAGTAACGCGGTATTAACCACCTTTGGTTCCGCTATATAGTAGTATCAACGACGATAACCGATATTATGACAATTCTTTGTGTGTATGCTTGTTACCATATTGTCTCGCTATCCTAACATTGCTAAACTAAACTTGCCCTTACGTATTCCCGCAAAAACAATATGATAGCGTGTTTCTACGCGCTACAGCGCCATCTAGTATAGATAATAATATTAAACAACATCACATACATTTTTCTGAACCCAAGTTTAATAACTAAATCACTTGTGTTATGGAATTTAGAAACGACGACAGTACCACAACTAAAAGATCAGAAATAATTTTCTTCATTGACCCGGCCGGCGATCGAACTCGAGTTTTGCCATGAAAACCGGTATGCGAGCCACTCGACCGCGAAGGTTTAATCCTAATTATATTATGACAATACTTTGTTACTATATTAACCGCAAGTAGTTCGTCTACCGGACGCTAGATGGCGCTAACGGAAAAATATATAATAATAGAAAAATGTAAAGACTTGTCAACCCGTGCGAAGCCGGGACGGGCCGCTGGTAATAATAATTATATTTCTTAATTTTATACAAGTGCTTTGTTTGGACTAGGCTAATTGGTGTGAATATAAGAAATATTATTACCTTATAGTAATATTGTAAACAGGCAAAGATTACAAGTTTGTGTGTTTGTTTGTATGAAGTAATCTCTGGAACTAATCAACCAATTTTGATTTTTTTCTCATCAATAGAAAGCTCCATTATTCTTAAGTATTAAGGGCTATATTTTAATGTGACTAAAATGATTAACGTCCAAGGAAGTGGGGTTAATGCGGTCGCCTTTGATTGCGGAGGTTAATCAACTTTTGCATGGGCCAAAAACAAGTAAAATTAGTATCACGTTTGCTTAATAAATTATTAGAAAATATTACATTGAAAACATCACAGATTATACATAATTCACATACAAATACTTGTATAATTATAATTCATCACATAAATATCGACCCCTTCCGGGATTTTAACCCAGGACTGGCAGTGTGTAAAGACCCAGGACTGGCAGTGTGTAAGGCAGGATCTAAGCACTAAACGGTCTTCATTTAACACATTCACCTCCAACAAGATTTTTCATACAATATAAAAAAAAAATCTTTGTTTTTAAGTTATATTTAATAAATTATGTAGAGATATGATTATTTAACACAGAACTCGTGACTGACAGCACTAAATGGCAAGTTAAAGTAGGTACTCAGTGTCAGTCACTGGTGACTGACATAGCCCCATTGGAGTATTCCAGTGTCAGTCACCCGTGACTGACAAGGCGGTCAATGTGTTAAGATTATTGTTATTCGTTTAATTGAAAAATGCTATATAATAAAGTGCCATTTTGTATGTAATTTAATGCACTAGTAGTTCTTACTTTGATTAAAGGCATTGTGTGAGTTACTTACTAAAAAAACCTAGACTCCCAAACTTTTCAACCACATTACAGATAAAAATAAGACCTTGAAAGATCTACAACGCACAACTTTCGCTACTCCTTACCCTTTTCTTATGGAAACCTTTCACGACAATGTATGTAGATTTTCTTAAGGTATTCAATTTCGGCGGTGAATTGAACGTATGTTGGTAACAGTTGGTTTACATAATAAAAGATGTGTACCTTGTTGGTAGAGGGTCTTTCAATAAAATTGTCAGGCCAAATTTATGTAGACTAGAATAATAAATAATTTTTTATGTGTGATTGATGTTAGTCGCAAATGACCTCAACAACAATACCGGGTTTTGGGATGGCGAGATCTTTAGATGGACTTCAAGCCGGGAGTAGCGAGTCATTGGGTGCGTTTGGCAGTAAACAGCGATTGATGGCGCTCGCTAGCACTGAGAAACAAACTATACAGTTTTCAGCAAGGACACGTTTTCTAACTTTCGCAGCGCTGACGTTTTCCGCCATTTTGCTTGGATAAGTTTGTTTACAAACTTAAGTTAACCGGTGGTTTTGTGCAATCATTAAAATAATAGTAGTAGTCTCGTCTTCTTCAATATTGTCATTCACTAAATAATTAATATATTATTCATAGTTTAAAACTTCACTGCATTTGATAAAAATATATTTATTTATATTGAGGTTATGTTCCCCAGCGACCGCTAAATTTGCGTCCTAGAGGAAAATAGCGGCATACCATTTGACAGCGCTTACCGCTTAGCGATCGCCATTTTGCTTACAAGCGGTACCTAGCGCTTTTTTCTGCTAAACACACGGATTGTAGTGGTTTTCTGGATGGATGGCATCTGTCATGAGAGAATCTCCGAATCAATAAAGATTCACTACGGCGCTCTAGCCGGAAAGGGAGAATGGAATGCCATAGGGCGCACCTAGGCTATGGCACGCCGTTTAATGTGGGAAAGAAACACCCAGGTATATGCATGTACCTGGTAACGCGATTGTGTAGAGCGGGTCTTCGCACTCTGTACCTACGAGGAATAAACGCTTGTGGACATTCAAATATACTTTCCTATAGGTGTCGTAAAATCTACTAATCATACTTAAGATACCATACACTTAAAGAAGACCTCTAAATGCGTAGGAGCTTTTTCTATATGCTTTTTTTCTGCAATTACCAGGGCTGGTTTTAGGGGAGAGCAGACAGTGCTGGCCTGTGTCCTCTACAAAGGGGCATCCAAAATAGAGGTAAAAAAAAGGTTATAAATTGCGACGGATCGGCAACTATTACCTTTTTTTCCCAGATTTTGAATTTTTATTCGAATATAATTAGGGGCCGCCGTTCCAAGGCCTTCAGACTTCCAAATCTGGCTTTGGGAATAACTACACTCGAGAGCAATGAATCCGGGTCACTTAAAGAATCCTAAAAATCTCGGAAACTAAAAATGATAGGTTAATGCAATAAATTGTATTTAATAGACAATGTAATACTCCTTAAATGAAGGTATTAAAACTTCTTAGTTATTGTAAAGTTATATCATAAAAAAATCAAATTTGAAAAAGGGCCACTTTCGAAGATGGAACTACGAAATTACAGCATTTGGTTTTGCTTTTGTTTGTAATCTGTCATTTATGTGGGTACATAAACCATGTTGATAGTGCTCTATATTCATTATTCAAGCTGAAATTATGTCGCTTACGCCTGAAGAATGCACCAGAATACTTACAATGCCGGAGTCAGCGCGATACAGCCAGGACTGTCGGTGTGTCGCTGTCAACAGTACAAAGAGTTCTCCGACGTTACGAAGAAACTGGTTCTAACCTACGCAGACCAGGAACGGGCAGAACCAGGTGTACCACAGCACGAGAAGACCGATACTTGGTGAACACCATGCTTCGAAATCGCTTTCTCACAGGAACTGAACTCACCAATCAGTTTCGACGCCTCGGAGGAAGTAACCCAAGTGCATGGACAGTAAGACGTCGGCTTGCTGAATCTAACTTAAAACCCCTTAGACCTGCAAACGGCCCTAAACTGGAGCGTGGGCATCGTATTTCAAGACTAAGATATGCCCAGAGCCACGTAAATTGGAGTATTGAAGATTGGTCAAAAGTTATGTTCTCCGACGAATCAAAATTTATGCTCTACAAGCACGATGGAAGACACAGAGTGTATCGAAGACCAGGGGAAAGATTCAAGCAAGCATGTATCGAAGAAAAAGTAGCCTACGGTGGTGGGTCTGTACTTGTGTGGGCCGGAATTTCTTCTGAAAGTCGCACAGAGCTGGTGATCAAAGAAAACGGCTCTTTAACTAGCGTAAGATATGTGGAAGAAATCCTCAATGATCACGTTGGTCCATTTATGGTCAATTTAGGTGAGGATGCTATATTTATGCATGACAATGCCCGACCTCATACAGGTAGGATTGTGAATGACTACCTTCAAGAGATGAACATTACTCGTATGGAGTGGCCAGCGCGCAGCCCGGATATCAACCCGATCGAGTATGCTTGCGACGAGCTAGGCAGATGTGTAAAACAACGAAACCCTCCCCCAATCACGCTTCGTGTGCTAAAAATTGCTCTCACAAAGGAATGGGAGAATATTCCCCAAAATCGTATAAGGAACTTGGTGTACAGCATGCCAAACCGCGTAAACGCAGTAATGGAAGCACGAGGAGGCAATACGAAGTACTAAAATTCAAGAAAATCGTAATAAAGTTCAAACATTTCATGTTTCCTATTTTTGTTTTAAGGAGAGATCAGCAGTTTTTTTCTTTATGTAATTTTGTGTTAATAAAATGTATGGTGACTCATATTTTTTTTACTTTCATTTAAGGAGTATTACATTGTCTATTAAATACAATTTATTGCATTAACCTATCATTTTTAGTTTCCGAGATTTTTAACATTCTTTAAGTGACCCGGATTCATTGCTCTCGAGTGTAATACGCGTACCAGGTGTGCAGATAAATTAGGCATATTCACAAATCGTTACTTCAAGTCTAAATAAATCAATCAACAAAAAAACTGTTTCTGAAGAAAATATTTAACGATAAATTGTAATTTGTAGGAGGGCTTAGCTTTTTATAGAACAAAAAACATAAATAAAATGTGAGTAACAAATTTATGATATTTAATTTTTCATTTTCAATGTTATATTATTTGGTATTATTTAATATAAAAATACTAGAAAAAATCCACTCACCTCACAAGATAGTCCCGTCTGAGAAAAACTTCTGAGACAACTTAAATTTTCTAATATTTTTCTATTAAAAAGAGCGTGCTTGTACTTATGTACGCGCGGCAGAACTTAAACATTTTTATTAAATCTTCAGATGAGATATTTTAAAATTAGTCTATTCACTTTAATAGCTAAGTTTATGGTGTCACAGTTGCATGCGGCTTGCTCAACTTCCGTTACATGAAAAATTTCACCCTCAAAGCGAAAATTATCGTATACCAAAGTGTTAAGTTTAAGCGTATTATTTCACCAACAAAAAGTACATGCAAAAAGTAATTTATTCTAAATCATTATGATAACCCGAGCGGAGTCGAAGAAGGACGCTAGTATTTTTATCAAATTTTATTATTATGTAACGAACTACTTGAAATACTAGTTTCAAATACCTATTGCCAATAACTATATAAACGAATATACTATGACGCAATGTCTTTCAACGCAACGCAAACTTCCCTAGTTCTTAACCGATTTTAACTTGAAATTTATTTCAATAAAAAAGTTATGACTAAAAATTCTTGGCTCTATGGGACTTCCCATTGAAACAAAAAGTGCGAGCTTTTGGATAGTTTTCATTCTTATGGAATTTTTTTAATTTACTAAACATTATTGATTTTTTTTTTAATATTACGCTCCACTCCAATGTGTGGTGCTAGCGAAGCTTTATGCTTAGCGACTGCATCGCTCTCCAATTCTCCCCAACCTCGACGAGTGTTCACAAAGCTCGGTAACTCAATTGGGAGAACATTGGACCGGATTTTCAAAGGTTGCAGGTTCGATTCCCGCCTGAGAATCCACTTGTGACCCGAGTCGATTTTTCTAGTATTTTTCTAATATAATAATTGGACCCATTTTTGCAAACAAGAACCAACACACAGTTTGAGAACATCATGGTACCTAAACACTTATTATTTATAACATTTATAAATCTGATATTCCTAGATAGGCTATAGTATTCCACATGAGGTTAACAAGTATTCATTCATTAATATACTATTTATGCATTTTGCACATTCTGTTTACAAACATCTCGTTTTCTCGAAAGCAACCTGCTGTGGGTTGGTTCTCGTTTGCAAAAATGGGTCCAATTTATCTTATAAGATACCATATCTTGAAAAAAACATAAAATATTTAAAAATGATAAAAATGAGATAATTGTTATAAATAAATATTGATATTTTTACTTGCAAAGTATTCACACCAAGACCATAGAATGAACTTTAAAGAATATCGTAAAAGGAAAAATACGGCTTTGTTATCTAAGACGGTAGTTGGTCATGAATGTCTCCTACCGGAGCATTCATTATTTAGCAAGGATCAAAGGGTCAATGTGATCTAGTTACAAACGCCAGAGACAGCAAAGTTTATCCAAGCTCCATGGCAAAGGAGTAATACGAAGACGGTTTATAAAAATAACGATTTTATTCTCTAGTTTATAAGGTATACATTGCTGTTTTACACGAAGTAATTTACTTACCCCGGTAAAAGTAATAAATGGACCAACTTAACTGGCCTCAAAGTCCGTTTTCTTAAGCCATGCAAAACAAATACTGGTTTAATTTGAATACATTTAGTATTAGAGAATGGTTTGTTCAGCAAAGTACTTTTTTATTACTTTGTTCAAGTTTTTAGTATATAACGTCGTATGATTTTTATATTTTTTATTTAAACGAGAAATTTTAATAAAAAAATACTTGAAAAAATCTAGTAGACTTACTTGTTATTCCCGCCTGAATATACTATTTTTCTATTAAAAATATCAAATAAAGCATTTTATAAAATGTTCTTGGAACCAAACCATTTATTTTTAGTACGGATTGGGAGAATTACATCGGTTCAGTATCGGTATTGTGACATTTATAGACTATCGCTTAGACTGTAATCTTATCTATACAATATATGAAAGTATAAGTGGTACTTACTTAAGATGAAGGTAAGATTATTAATTACTACAAAAAAAAATACTTGTCTTAATTGTCAAACGGGATTCGAACCGACATCCCCTCTCTATCTGGGCGAGTATTCTTCCAATCGAGCTTACGAGACTTGACAGAGCAGTATTGAATTTTTCCAAGTATTTCTTACATTTACGCCAGCGTCATCTCTTCATGTTCTGGTTACTACTACCTACAACATCAACTGTTACCTTTGTTAAATATGTACTTAATTCCTCAAAACCCGAGAGCATTATATCATGCGCGCAACGACGATACCTAAAATCCGCGAGCTCTCTATAGCGCGCAGTCTGATTTAATCCTTATTACTGCTTTGTTAATGGTTCTTTTTGATTTAATGATATTTTGTTCCCCAATAGAGGGAGAAATAAGGCATTTAACACAAAGCTGGGCTTCAAGGGATTAAGTAACAAAAATATAAGAAAATCCCATTATAAATACATTTTCATGTAAAATGTTGCTAAGACAAGACTATGTTTCTAATTCTACAAGCCACGAAGCCTTTTTTAATAAGAGCAAAATTTTCTTATAACTGCGCGTCACCGAATGAGGCCGGGCCTCTCCGATCGCGCCACAGAAGTCATCACCTTATAACGATTCATGTGGTGATAACCGCCTACCCGTTAATTTTTATTTATTTTATTTTATTTTATTCGGAATACCAACAGCGTATCTTATAAAACTAATTAATACAAAACTTTGTTACGACTAAGCTATTAACAGGTACTCGCAAGTGGGCACTAAGATTAAGATTAATATCTTGTTGTTCGCGCTGTCCTGCAGCCTCGTGGATCTCTTCATCGAATGCACCACATCAAACTTCACCAAGCCTACACTTAATCAAAATATGTGGCTTGCCCGTTTGGTTACTACAAGAACTATTTTATATCAGAAATGTAATTAACAGTGAATAAATTTTTCACCTTACGCCCATGTGACGGTAGCGACCATTAATTTAGGTACTAGCTGTAATTTCCTGTGTTGTAGAAGTCGATAGCAGTATATGCGACTTCTTATATAGAAAAAATCTACTGTGCGTCGTAATCATGTCATTCCATGTTAATAATCAGTGTTTGTGTGTTTATAATCTTATATTTTAATCAATTTGTTGCTTAGTTTTAACTATAACGCTGGCTTAAAGTTACAGCTATATTTGTCCCTTATACCTTTAAGTACGTACTAAGTCAAACTAGCAGAATAACAGCAAGAGATTATTTCTCGTCGACAAGCCGAAGTATAATGCCTCAATTGACAGCAAGACAAACCTTTTATAGCATCAAATGGTGGGGGGAAACCCTTACTTTGACAAATAACCAATCGCCGCTATCGGCCAAGTACACGTAATCGTTTAGTGACTTTTAAACATTGTGATACTCTTTTAATAATTGTACTCATATTCATAATTTCGTTTTGATTATAATAATAACTGACCATTTGCTAGCATAACTTACATACTGTACACACGACTTTATCGAATAAACAATGACAGCAGACAATATATGAAAATTTAAATAGGATTGGATAGGATCCACATCACATCCAGTGAACACGGCTCCTGTAAAAAGGCGGAACGTCAGGATTACATACAAAAATATACAAAAAATTATTTAATAAATTAAGTTTTATTTAAATGATGTGGGTAAGGCATGTCTGTGAGAACTAAATAATATATAAACATAAAAAGTGTATTGACGAAGTTGAGAATATTTTTTCCAGCATCATAGAAGAGGTTATGACTGAACCCAATTTTATCGAAAATCTATAAACACGCAGAGGCGCTATTTTATTTTATTTATTTAATTAGTTCGCCGACAATTTATAATAATACAAAAATGTTTTTCAGCTTATAGCAAAATCACATTGGTGTTGATAGTCTTGTTTCTATATTTTTAGGGTTCCGTACTACGAAAGGAAAAACGGAACCCGTATAGGATCACTTTGTCCGTCCGTCTGTCTGTCTGCCATGACTTTATCTCAGGAAAACGTGGAGCTGTGAAAAAATCAAACTTCTAAGCCAACGCAATCAAGAGATACAGCCGTTTATGCCGCAAATTTTCGACACTCACAATTAAATCAAAACCTACTGGATACTTCCCGTGAACTCAGAATCTTGAAATTTGCTACGAAGCAACGTCTTATAGCACAGATAAATAAAAATTACGAACACCGTCAATTTTTAGTTACATAATATAATAAAATTATTTTACGGAACCCTCGGTGTGCGAGTCCGACTCGCACTTGGCCGGTGCTTTTTTGGTAATGAGAGATGGTAACTGTATAAAATCCATTCTGTGTAATAGTATTTTTTTTTAAACATCTTGGTAGTACAAGAAAGGTCTAACTATGTAATGTAATGTACCTGTATGTAATGTACATAAAAAGGGAGAAAAAACAGCCCTTGCGGAGTTTATTGCGGCTTCTTCTCGATACAAGGTCAAGGTTACGTAGAACTTACGAAGCCATGACTTAGCTTTCTCATTTAATACATGCATTGTGAATACTCTTATTGAATAAAAAATATTTCATCTTTATCTTTTTGTACTTTATAAAGATTCTAAGTTAAAATAAATTTGCCCACCTCTTTGTAAAGAGGTGCTAATACAATGTAAAAATACACAGCATAAAAATTGAGAAAACACACAGTATAAAAAACCTAACAAAGTCACTGACTTTTTCACGTTGTAGGATTCACGCGAACCACAAATTGCTGCTTATTATAGTTAAAATGTAGAAGAAAAAGACACCAGGGAAATAACTGTCTTGTTTGTTAATTTATTAGGGATAACATCAGTACAAAGATAATTATTACAATCTTGTAAGCCAGTTATAGTTATTCACGGTTAAAAAGAACATATATTTTTTCGTAAAAATCCAGCTTTTAACACTCTATTGACAAATTTATAATATATTTATACATAGTATGTATGTGTATTCACACCTACTATGAATACTACATATATATATATATATATATATATATATATATATATATATATCAGTTTATAAATTTAATGAGTAGTTATGGTGATAGATTAACACTAGATTTACTATAAAGTAAAAAAAATATATACAGCAAATTCAATGTTACATAAATAATATAATAGTATAGCTGCTGTGTGAACGTAGCTTTAGCGTACAAACAAATAGAAAGTTTGCCACTTGTCTTGGGGGCTTTTGTACTTTCCACATACCTTATCTGGGGGCATTATCCCACCCACTCTGCTCCACTAGAAATGTGCCAGATGTGTGAGGAAAAAATCCAACATTAGTTGCTTTAAGCTAGGAAAATGAAGAAATTCAATTAGTTGATTTATTCCTTGGGTAATCTCACACATGGTGAAAAACCAGACGTGGTTTATTGTAATATTAATATGTACATTACTAGCCGTCACCTGCCGGCTTCGCTGGGCTATTAACCCAGATATGCCTGAAACTATTTTTATCTTAGGAAGAGAAGATTTTTGGATATATGGTTTGTTATAATCCCAGTATCTTAGGAAAAATATTTTAAAAAAATTCACAAGTAGAAAAGCTGGAAAATTGATGACCCATATATGGGTCGGTCGGCATAAGCACTGCGTTTTAGTAAACGCTTAAGTAATAAATAGAAATATACATAAAACGCTTAAAATTGAAACAATTGTGTTTTCTAACTTTCTATTAGCTTATTTATGATAACGGGTATTGATAATATATAAATATTACTGTGTAATATTTTAAAACACATTTTTGGGATGTAAATGTATGTCATATTCTACTCAAATGTGGCTAGTTTTTTATATATTTTATATCATTACTAACATAAGATCACCAATGTGGTCCAGACTGTATGAATCTTCAAAGCTGCTTTTTGGTATAGGATAAGACCCGCGTTTTGTGAAAAACCTTTATAAAAAGGCTCTTGTGACTGACCTGCTAAAACCGAGATGATCAAAATCTCCACCGTCACTATGGAATATTGCCACACATTATGTCAGTGCTATTACAGAATAGAGGAAACTAACATTTTTTGCCTCTGATAAAAGTTCGATATAGACCTATATTCAGATCGGAAAGATCGACGCCTCCTATGTTTACATTATATATTTTGACAATTTGAGAAAAACGCTTCGTTTTTATAGTGGAAAATGTGTTGTTTGTTCTTGAAAAATATCATTGAGTTAACAAAATAGAGGCCTCATTTTAGTAAATTTATCATTTTGAATCAGTCCCGCCACAGTCAGATATGTTTTCCCAGAACATACAACGAGTTTGTATAGAAACATATCCACTATAAAGAAATATTTCAACGAAACATTTTATAATTTAATTATGGTTACATTAATTTTTTTTAAACATATAGATTCGTATACTCCACTATAAAGTTTATTACCATGCCATTGAATAATTGGTTAAAGTAATTTATAACTTATTTAGTTATTTGGTCTTTCCAGAGGTTGGAAACTAGAAAACTAGTATTATTTGTGTCTACTCCTCCAATGGTAGGCCTTGTTTTCTACGGACATACGTAGAATAAAGGCGAAGAACTAACTCTTTAAGATGTAGATGCCATTGGCTTATGAAAAAGATTTCTTTTGTTAACTGGTCAAAGGAATGTTATCATCTTCACTTTCCTTATCAGATATAGACCAAATAACACACCAAGCCTCTGCGATGCACGTAGAATAGTACTAGGTAGATTATAGTAATAGCACCCTCTTCCTCGGAATCTCTATCTGTGACAGGAGTATTTGCGTTACAAAGTGGTTCAAATATAATGCATTATGGAGCTAGATAATTATTTACATCTAATTCACTCAATATTTTGAAAATATTCTGAAATAACAAACAACAACTATATTCATTTAAAAAGTTAAAAGTACTATATTTGTGCCGACGGACCCATGTATGGGTCCATGGAATGCACAGCTGAATAAAAGGGTAAAAATAAAGATAATTTTAATTTTCTTTACAATATGAATATTACTAAAGTAATATACTTTTTAGTTTCACTACTGTTTTATTAGAATAATAACGGTAAATTAATATAAACTTACTTTTTTGAGGATATGTTTTACAATTTTCGATTCACAATTTTTCGGCCGCAAATATCAACTGGTAATGTTTTGATTTACTATGTTACTTGTCATTATAAATAACAAGTACCTCTTAAATTTTCTAAAAATATGTGTATTTTGTTTTTAACGTATCAAAAAAGGACGCTAGATTTTTTAAATTCTTAATACCCATACATGGGTAGGTTTAAGTGAGTTAATAGTTTCTTTTCATTTGTATATGTTTTGTTGAATAATTGATTTGATTGTCATTTGTCACCTGCGAAACCGGCAGGTGACGGCTACCCAGCATATAAATATAATGCCAGCCAGAATATAACCAATATAAAGTTTCTGCAATTAACTGTTGGAGTGGCATCTTTAGCTTTCTTTTTGAACTTTTCACGTTCTTAACGAATTTGTTATTTAAGTTAAATACAGAAAAATAATCTCTGAAACCATAGCAACCTCCTGAATAAAACAAATTCGGGAAAAGTTTATAAAAGTAAATCGAGAAAAGGCAAAGCGTCCATTGAATCCAAAAAACAAGTGGCCTAAAACCATCTACAGATTTTTCCACATCGATTGGTCATGCTCCTATACTGATAGGTTCAGTAGGTTGGACGCGATTGCGTGACAAAGAAAACCATTTTAGATTTTCTGATTTCTTTGTTCACAGTTATTATCTTAACTATTCCAACTAGTTTATACTACTTATATTTTAGTTTTTAAAATAATCTGCCAGATTTATATATATTAGTAAAATAAAAGTATGTAGCTTACTACCGCAAAACTCAAGCAGTGCACATCGCCCGCCAATAAATGCAGAAACCGCAGACACCGGCACCTTCACCGACTACTCTACACGTGTTTCGCCCCCACACGGAGCTCCGTGTGGGTAGTTCGTAGAGTAGTTGCACACTGCTTGAGTTTTGCGGAAGTAAGCTACATATTTTTATTTTACTAATGAATATGGACGTCCGCCAAGTAACGCCTGATTCTAACAAATAAAGATTTTTATATCTACAGAAATTATATTTAATAGATGACCTCGGTGGTCGTGTGGCTCGCATACCGCTTTTCATGGCAATCCCAATCCGAGATCCCGGGTTCGAACCCGGCCGGGTCAATGCCTAAAATGAACTTTTATATATTAACTCGTTTCTGAGTGTAGCAGTACCGTCGTTGTTTTTGAAAACCATAACGCAAGTGCTTTAGCTACGAAAGAGTTCGGAACAATGTATACAATACAATATGGTCTTATATTATGATTACCCAAAGAAATGATTACTAGATTCAATTCAACCCCTCGCTACCCGAGCGAGTACTCTTCTGTTGGGATACCTTAACAGACCCGTCGATTTTTTTAGTTAATATTATACTTAAACCACACAACACAACTTAGAAAAGTTGAATTTTTTAACTACAAAATTATTAGTACTAAATAATGTATTTTAATTCCAATACTTATCTGTAAAAATGTAGGAAAAAAATGTTTTTATACCTGAACTAGGAAGGTTCCATTAAAATGAAAAATGAAATGAAAAATGAAAATAACTTTATTCAAATGCACTTAAAAATAAGTATTTTACCTACCACCCATTCAGAAGGTCTTTTAACAGACAAGAAGAATGGGCGCAAGAAACTCGTCAGCTTTAACAGAAGTAACGACATTTACAATATAATACGTCGTCACCATACACAATCCACAAAAAAAACAATATTATTTTGTTATGACAATACTAATAGTGTTATGATATCATTATTTCGTTGATTACAACAAAGTTAACAAGTATCTGTACTTACTTAAAGTAAGTATCCCTGAACATTGCAATAACGTACGGGGAATAAACGACAAATTTAAGAAAGCAACAAGATTTATGTTTAGTATTAGTCAATAATACAGAAGGTTAAAGCAGACCCATTTCCCAAGGCAGCACCCGATCACGAGCATGACGCATGATACAGCCATCGCTTCGCTCAACCATATCTCAGGGGACGTAACGACCCGCACCACATGCCACCACCCAAGAAATGTATTAAGAGAGCATGTCAGACTCTAACTACCAGTAATAAATTATTTTTAAAAATTAACAAATGCTAATGTTGTATGACACAACCTGTAATAAATAGTTTCATGTTGAAACGACACATATTACTTCCATGCATCGCGATCTATTAAATAGTCGTTGACCTTGTAATAACCTTTGGACATGAGCTTATTTTTTACATACGTTTTAAATTTATGATAAGGCAAATCTACTATACTTTGTGGAACTTTATTAAACAGTGCTATACTTTTCCCTTGTCTGAG
Organism: Calamotropha paludella; assembly: GCA_927399485.1. Classification (NCBI taxonomy): domain Eukaryota; kingdom Metazoa; phylum Arthropoda; class Insecta; order Lepidoptera; family Crambidae; genus Calamotropha; species Calamotropha paludella. The sequence continues at coordinate 4,224,986 of OV656823.1, read as the reverse complement.
GCTATCACCTCTCAACCTCAAACAATTGTCAGGAGACCACTTAAGAAATTAATTATTGATATAATTTATATAATTTACTTAAATACCATCGTAAAATCCTTACTTAAAAACCTTAATTTTTAATAAGCACGCGGTTGTATTTTTTCCTCAAAATTACTTCCCATAAACCGTTGAAAGTTAATAAATTAAAAGATAGCAAAATGTTACAGTAGCTCACAAATCAGTGTTCTGCTAACTTTGTATTATTCTAAACTTTAATACTCTACAAATAACGTTTAGATTCGTATAACTAGCAGTAGTAATCTACTTAGTGCTTTCAGAGTAATCTACAATTTAATCACCCACCTGAAGTCTTAAACTTTACAGATAGCGAAACTGTTAGTATCTAAGGCTCAGTGTAGACTTATGGAGAGGCGCCAAAGATATTATTTCGTTATCTTGACGACCGTTTGGCGTAAAGACACTGATTCTGCCTGTCGCACCTATGTGTTTGTGTGATAAATACGAGCAACTGTACCTGAGTAATTATAATTAAATACTAGCGACCCGTCCCGGCTTCGCACAGGTGGACAAAATTCTTTAATTTTTTTCTATTATGAAATATTTTTCCGTTAGCGCCATCTAGCGTCCGGTAGACGAACTACTCGCGGTTAACGCGTTGCTATGGTAACGCATATACAATGGAAAAAGAGTGGGAAAAAGAGCGGACAGACAAACAACTTTGTGATCTTAGATTATAGATTAAATATCTATGTAAAATATTTACGTATGTATATCCGTTACACTAGTATCCATAACACAAGCCTTACAGTACTTATTTGGGGGTAGGCTAATTGGTGTGAATGAAAGAAATATTATTATTATCTATTGAAAATCGATTAAGCATATTCGGAAATTGATATAACCACAAACCTCATGTCTTAAAAGCCTGATTGTACAGCAGTCCGTTAGCCTGTGCTGACCCTGTGTGAAATCTCATTTACTTTTCTTTAAATAAGTATTTGTTTTCATATTCAACCAAGAAAAAGTTATATTTAGATAATCTGGAGGCGATAGTTAATAATCTAAGTTAAACAAAAGAAATAAGTGTAAATTTCGTATATACATACTTTGTTATCACCTTGATATGTGAAAGTGAAAGCTTAAATTGATATTTTTTATTGAATTCCGTACAGTTCAAACTCCATTTTTTTATAAGTAACCATAAATACCATTAGCTCTTACTGTTAAGGCAATAGTATTCAATAATCATAATTTATCAATTAGGTTGCCCCTTGTTCTGGGTTATAAGCATTTTCTTTCTACGAGATTTTTATTCATATGGAAGACTAAAGCTCAGGAGTGAAGAGAGAAATAGACCCATAATCTTATGATCTAAAGGCTCGTAACATAACGTTTAATAAAAGCGTATCGTTGTACCAATCCATTTGAATCCTAGACAACCATAGAACCGTATTGATTTTTTTCTCTTTATTTGTGGCTTGCACGATTTGTGCATTTAGCCAGTGTCAAGAAAGTATAATTGCCAGTTTTTGAGTAATTTGTTTTCTTAATTTCATGATGATGACTGAACAGTAAAATATATTTTCCCTCCTATATTTCAGTAAATTTATGAGGTTTTACTGAAACATGGACTTTTTGAGAGAGTAGGAAAAGACAACTTCCGCTGCTTTGTTAGACTTGCCAACATACTTGTATGTTCACAAACACTAAGTGGTTAGTTATCCGCCATTATTACGCACTAATATCCACAACAACACAAATTTTGACAAGAGAAACAAAACCACCAACGTGACGCTTCCCGCTCCCGCCAAAAAGTCCCGTATCGATTTAACTATTAGAGAATAATTACGTTACAGTTGTATGACAAGTTACCTGTCACAATTGATTGATTAATTGGTTGGCTTTTGTCAACTTTTGTTTTTGTTGTACGTAACTAATTATCGAGCGAACTTCAACAATAGAATGAATAATACAAAATGAAAAGGTAAAGCTAAAAATATAATCCGACATGACAAAATAATACTGTAGTGTTGCTAAGAACGATTCATCCTCGATAAAACTAAAGGATAAAGTTAACAGTTTTTTGCAGTATTTTCTTTTTTTACTTCTATTGTAAGGAAAAACAATTTTTCTTCAATGATTCGTGCCCCGATTTTCTTCAATCCGTGTGTGGTGACGTAGAGGACATAATACAATAACAAACAATTATTTAAATCTAACGTGTAACGATATTCAGTTTTATCGCCAATTGCGATCTCAACCAGACAAACTTTGAATGAAGAAGATTATTAGGAAGCAAGTAAAGTAGTGTAAATAAAAAAGAAAGCATGTGTGCAATTGACACGTGATGGAAGTGAAACTTTCAAAAATATTACGTACACGTACACAAAACACCACGGTTGTTGTGATCCCTCCTTACAAGCTTTGTACTACGTATGCGCACACAAATAAGTTTTAACATATAATGCTTCCTATCTCATTTTCTCCTACGTTAAATCTTATGAATTTATGTGTCTGTCTCTTCTTACTGTCGCTTTTTCGTTTCATCCACTTTCAAATCTAGTCTAAACGTCAGGGTTACATATAAATATTACGCAAAAATCGTAAAAAATTTGTTTGTAGAATTTAGGCACCCAGATATTGTAGAGGTAATTCTCAAATAAATTTATAAAAATATGGACAGATTGTGCTCGTCTTATGGAAACTGGGAGAGAATTCCAACTACGAACAGCTTAGTTCACAAGCTGTTCGTATTACAGTATTCGTTCGTATAACGGCCATAAAAGGTAGTACCGTGTGCGGGAATTTTGAGACCCAGATTTTCTAAAGACTTGGGATAATGTGTCATAACTAAACTGGCGATGATACAATTTGCTTTTTCTCTCAGAAAAGATTGTCACGTACTATCGAAAGGACGGCGTCAATTTTCCATTAGTCCGAATGGAATCAGTATAAGAGTCGCGACGTTCGGAATTACAGACACGTACCTCGTATAGTATTCATGAGTTGGCTGCGAGCTAATTTTAGCAGGAATTAGAATTTCGTTCACGTTTCCTTACACAAACAACCAACGGTGCGTTCATGTGAAGCTAGTTCTGAAATCACTGAACACGCTTTAATTGTTTGGAACTCGGATTAAACTGCTATGTGAGTTTTGTTAAATACTAGCGACCCGTCCCGCACGGGTGGATAAAATTCTTTAATTTTTTTCTATGATTAAATATTTTTCCGTTAGCGCCATCTAGCGTCCGACAGACGAACTACTTGCGGTTAACGCGTTGCTATGGTAACGTTATTTATACAATATAAAAAGAGCGGGAAAAAGAGCGGACAGACAAACACACAAACTACTGTGATCTTGATTATGGATTTTTTTTTAAAGGAAAGTATCTACAGTTATGTTGAGGCGTGGTATTTATTGACCTCACACATTATTTTTTTAGATTTTACTGCTACACACATAATATCACACCTTTTTACCGAAGGAGTAGGAAGAGATCATAGATTTCTACTTTCTACAGTCCTGACTTACATCTTTAGCTTCTTCAACTCTCAACAGACCTTTCACACAAGCTCTATGTTCTATTATAGCTCAACATTTATTACTCATTGTATTTTTCACATTGTTTTACGTCTCTTATTTTCTTTTTCTATTCTCGTTTTCTCTCTCTCTCTGAGTGTGTATGTGTGTGTGTGTGTGTGTGTGCGAGTGTGAATAAATGTATTTTCTTTCTTATAGAAAAAATAGTTTCTTTTTATAAAGTGAAATTTAGGTAAACGTAGAAACATGTGTTTAAAATGGTTTCATTTACAACAAAGGTAAGCACCGTAGGATTTTTTCCTTCAGAATAAAACACTTTTTTACGGATTTTTGCGCATGTTTTATTTTATTTTATATTTAATCCTGACGTTTCGACTCCTTTACAGGAGCCGTGATCACAGGATGACTAAGATGATGGTTGTCATGTATTTTCTACTACCTTCAAAATATTTTAATCGGGCACGTTCCTAATTATTAAATTATTTTATATAAATCAAGTTGTTTTATTTTATTTTAAAAACATTATTTAGTTATTTAATTAATTCTCACTACGATTACATTGTATACTACTGAGTCTACTACCAGTTCGGAAATTGGGAGGGCCTTCCGAGAAGAACTGGCGAAAGAAACTCGGGCAGGGGGACCGACCTCCATCACACGAACACGTAAAGAATAACGTACGTAATAAAGAACACGTAGCTGACATGAAACATAGGCGCGATAATAGGTCTGCAGTGTGTGAGCATGCTTTTGAGGGGCCAAACCACTATATTCGTTTTGATAAACCACAAATTCTCGCTAGAGAACAAAGATTTGTTCCTAGGATGCTACGCGAGGCTATTGAAATTAAGAAACATCCTAATTTCAATAGAGGTTGGAGCGTTCCACCTGCTTGGGACCCCATAATTAATAAATTAATACCTACAAAAACACATGATGTAGTTAGCTCTTTTTGCAAATAATTAAACAGTAAGATGGAGGTCGGTCCCCCTGCCCGAGTTTCTTTCGCCAGTTCTTCTCGGAAGGCCCTTCCAATTTCCGAACTGGTAGTAGACTCAGTAGTATACAATGTAATCGTAGTGAGAATTAATTAAATAACTAAATAATGTTTTTAAAATAAAATAAAACAACTTGATTTATATAAAATAATTTAATAATTAGGAACGTGCCCGATTAAAATATTGTGAAGGTAGTAGAAAATACATGACAACCATCATCTTAGTCATCCTGTGATCACGGCTCCTGTAAAGGAGTCGAAACGTCAGGATTAAATATAAAATAAAATAAAACATGCGCAAAAATCCGTAAAAAAGTGTTTTATTCTGATGTGTAATGTGCGCGGAAGTGTAAGAACTAAAGATTTTTTCCTTATTTAGTCAAGTGTCCCAGTATGATAATGTACTAATATTGAAAAAAAATATATAAATGCTCAATATTATAAAGCAATATTACCTAATAAATAGTAACAAATTGAAAATAAGTTACAGTCAGAAGATCGGAGACGATCACCGTATATAGTGAACATGTGTAACCATAACTGACGATATTGGTTCACAACCCTGACTTCAAGTTCTAATAACTGTGACAACCCTAATGACTTAAACCAACCGAACACTTTATTCACGGGAAAATGCATTACGCATACTTTGCCGTATGTGAACGGCGAAGCTGTGTGGGACTAAGGGCTTGGAGACCAATACACTAAAACCGTAAACATACCCGTGTATGTACCATTACTTGTGCCAAAGATCCGTTGGGACCAGTGTGATTCTACTAAGTAGTAACAAAAAATGGCAACAAAAACGTTAAAAAAGGTAGTAAAAAAACAAAAAAGTGGTAGTTGACTTGCCTACTGCACCGACACCAACGTTCTGGGTTCAAATCCTGTGAGGCCTAGGACATTATAAGATCGTTTGGTGCAACGGTAGCGATCTTGCCTTTCACATCGAAGATCCTGGGTACCAGTCCTGGCAGAAGCAGATGTTTGTGTGAGAAATACGAGCATTTGTAGCTTAGTCATGGATATTTAAATACATTTCTATGAATATTACCTACATATATATGTATCCTAGTCCCCTAGTATCCATAACACAAGCCTTACAGTGCTGCTAAGATTGAGTTTTATAGTTATACGGGTGATCGGTAAGGGTCGCACGTACAGTCTCTCGAAGCGGACATATGAAGCATACATCGTTTCACAGTAATGCGGATTATTCTATACGGTACACGCTCCGGGTCGAAACTGTTTGACGCCATCTGCGTCACTTGCTCCAATATCATACTGAACATTCGTTTTAGAGTGCCGCAGACTACTAAAAAGTGCGCTATTTCAAAAGATTTTTTTTCTATATGTCTTAAATCTGTGATAGGATGCCACAAAATATATTAAATTTATTTTTTAAAAAACACCACATTATTGAATCAGCGACAAGACTTTTAATAAAAATAATGATTCAAACAATCATTAATTTCATAAAATATCAGTATATTATATTATCAGCACATTATATTATGACAATACTTTGTGTGTTTGTTACCATAGTTACCATAAGCCAAAGAATAACAGTTTTTATAATCAATTGACGTTACCATAGCAACGCGTGGCCAGGTCAGCTAGTAGGTAGATAGATAGGTTATTAACCGTGACTTTTCGATTTTGTATTTGTTGGATCAGCTCCAATGGATCAGCTTCAATGGCGCAATGTCTGTTACGCCATTACTTCACAAGTTCTTAGCCGATTTTAATATTTTCATGTGGAATCTAATCAACACATTTAGGACCAGATTGTGACAGAGCCCGAATTTTGAAATTCACAAAATAAATAAAAAATAAGACCAAAAAACATTTGCTCTATATGATTTCCCATTGAAACAAAAAACGCGCGCTTTTTGAAAGTTTTCATTATTATGGAATATTAAAATTTATAATTATTGATCTTTTTTTCTTAAATTTTACGATCCGCTCCAATTTATGGTGCTAGCGAAGCTTTATGCTTAGTGACTGCATCGCCTAGTGTATGTCTAGCAATATAATATATGTTCAGGAAATAATAGACTGAAAAAATTTTAAGTCTAAATTGAAGCCAATATTGAATCCAATATAAATTATGATCGTTCCCTAAAAATTGTATTATATTCACACAATCGTTAATAACTCTCATTGATCTCAAACGAAATGAATCAAACGAACGTAAATTACTGTAACCCATTCTACTAGGAACCTATATCATCTATTCTCTTTGAAATACAGAATACACTTAAGTGTTTGTTATGGTTGTCAAATGTCATGGAAACATTTTTTTTATCAGAAATCGCTTTTGGATAGCAAATAAAATCACCTAGGTATGTTGATTCATTTGGTGATGATTATTTTAACAGTAAACTAATATGAATTTTTTATCATTTAACAAAATTAAAGTTTTTGTGTAGTATGTAAAAAGGTTTCGCTATGTGTTTGAAACGTAAACCGTTTATTATTGCTTATAATATTAATTCTATAAATAATTTGTATACATATTAACCTTTAAATATGCTTTTATAAGGTAGGTATCTAAATAAATAATAAAAATAAAAAGTTTTATTGACAAAAATGTACATATACTCTAACTTGTAATCAATGCCTCCTTTTAAGCTATATATATTAGCCTGTGTCTGGAGACACTGCTCTTCTTTAAAATGGATAGCAGTTATAAATTACTATTAAATTAAAATAATCTTACAATAAAGTTAAATAAAGTTATATGTATATGTATATGAAAGTATAAATGTGGTGATATTAATGTGTATAATACCAAGGCATGTTAATTGAACGAGTACTCGCCCGGATAACCTAAGACCAGTTGATTTTTTTCTCGATTAAGTAGACCTTTTTAAAATTTTCCACAAATTTTTGAACCGTTGGTTTTGTTATTGTCAACCCTACGTTACGCTTAGAACCCAATATTTGAATAGACCAAAGGATAGGGCTGTCTGCAAACAAAATACCAATTGCGTTCCTCTCCCTTTCATTATGTATTTACATATTAATTTCTGTTCGTCACTTCATGAATTTTCTGGAAATAGTGAAATGAACTGAAAGGGTAGGTTCGTGAATAATTTAATTAAAACATATATTTAATTTCCTTTGTTTTGCAACTTGTTTGGATTACAAAGGTGTTTGAAGGCTTAATCTGAAAAATAACTAGACCTTCATTTTGTTTTTTATTTAATACTCACGTTTCTACTCCTTTACAGGAGCCATGAACATAGAATGACTTCTGTTGGTATCTATATACAATAGATAAAAAAATTCCCTCTCACAGCCGTCACTACTTACCGATTTTGATGATTCATTTTTCTTTTTGCTGAATTTTTTCCTACTCAGGACATAGGATAGGTTTTAAATACAACATAGCTACGCATGGCCGTGTGATCGTTAAGGTATAAAAACCTTCAATATCGTTTTAAAGTCTAAAATATATAAAAAACGATTCACAAGAGAAAACTTTTGTTTTTTTCATATAATTCGAGTAATCGAACTTCAACTTTTTCCTTTTTTTTTGTTAAGTTCCCATATGGGAAAGCAAAGGGTACAAAATCCGTACAGCCTAGTCTTCAGTTATTTGTATTTTTTTTAAATTAGATCATTATGTATGATACTGAGAGTTAATTTATGAATGACAGATGATTAATAGATGATGAATAAATAAAAAAAGAATCCCTTTCCCTAGGTTAAGTAAATGGTTTTGAGGAAACCTAGTGAACTTAATGAGAGAAGTATCTTTCTTCACTTTCCAGCACCCGTTCATGTTCACAAACACTTAGTGGTTAATAATCCACCACAACACAAAATTTAACAAGAAAACCAGAACCATTAAAGTGACGTTTCCCGCTCCCCTATTTCCTATTTCCTTCAAAGTAATAAATACGACGTCAAGAAAAAATTGTTTTAATAGCAACATTAACGTTGCTCTAAATTTTTTATAGACAATCCCCTTAGATCGACCTGTTAAGCAATTTATTTATGAGGGTCGTTAGATTGAAGGTTTTACTTGAAACAAGCAATTTTAAGAAGACTTAATAGTCTCCATTCATCATTTTAGACACAAATGTGTAACGTAATCATGGAACCACAAAATTATAGGGTACGTGTTGAAAATGTGGGTTTAGAGTATTCACATATTTTTTGGCTGCCCTCAATTGATGTATAATCATTTACATGAGTATTGCCGTAAATATACTTGCTAGACTTGTAAAGTATTTTTAATAGACTTCAAAGAAAGAAGGTAAGAAATTAGATTCGTATTATATGTAATATTGTTAGTGTTGCACGGTTTTTGTTAATGTAAGTCTATATCAGCTTCTTAAAATGAGTGCCACACATCAATGTATGTATGTGTACGTCTACGGATATCTCAAAAATTATAAGTGAAATTGTAAAAAAAAGCATGTGTGCAATTCACACGTGGTACAAGTGAATCCTTCAAAAATAATACGTATACAAAATAGCACGGTTGTTGTGATGCCTTCTCTCAAGCTTTATATTACGCATGCGCACATAAACACGTATTAACACACGTACATAATGCTTCCGATCTCATTTTCTCCTACGTTAAATCTTATGAATTTGTGTCTGTCTCTTTTTACTGTCGCTTTTTCGTTTTAAAGAGACACTGTATTATGCTTCCTATCTCATTTTCTCCTACTTTAAATCTTAGGAATTCATGTGTCTGTCTCTTTTTCGTTTCAACGAATTTCGAATCACAACGGTGCTAAAGAAGTTTTCACTTCAAAATTGGAATCCATAGTTCCCTCAGTTTCATTAATGTTACCACTTGTTACTTTTAGACTGATATTAAGCACCAAGCGCTTTTCAACATCATTTATAATACGCACAGCAAAGGAGTGGAACTCCCTCTCTGCGTCTGTGTTTCCGAGTACATATAACCCGTCCGCTTTTTAAGCCGGGGTGAATAGGCACCTTCTGGGTTAGCTCGTTCCATCGTGGATCCTGTCTTGGCCCCCGGGCTTGAATAGGATCAAGAGCGAACTCATTAAAAAAAAGTTCGCATATTTACTTTTATTTTTCCCCTTTTAACTATTAATTAAATTAATTAAAGTTTTGAAGTAATATAGAAAGAAAAACTCAGATAAAACGGGGTTGGATTCCCGCCTGAGAATTTACTTGTGAGCCGAGTCGATTTCTTCTAGCGTTTTCTATTAAAATAATTTGTTCAATATATTGATGTTTTATTTTTGTGTTGAGATATTTTTTCTAACTTTTAAATACGACGTGTGGTGTTGACTAGTCGCCTATAGCTGCTAGCGATATGTAGAGCTACCATCACAGCCACAACAAAAAAAAAATAACTAAACAAACAAACAAAAAGATTTGTGCTAGAATAAGACTTATATCTAAGATCAACCAGACGGTTCTCACTTAATTTTGTATTCATGAGAAGTTTTACTGCCATTAAAAGTCGACTCGTTCCTTTTATTACCATCTGATTTTAGTAAAAAAAGGAAAATAGAAAACGGAAACAGTCTCACATAAAGGCTATAGAATAAAAAAATAATAATAACTTTTATTATTTTATTTATTTACTAGCGCACGGGTGCAATGCTCTACTACATGATGTATTATACATATAAACCTTCCTCTTGAATCACTCTATCTATTAGAAACGCCGCATCAAAATCCGTTGCGTAGTTTTAAAGATCTAAGCATACATAGGAAGAGACAGAGGGAAGCGACTTTGTTTTATACTATGTAGTGGTGATGATATCTATTTATCAACGCTTGTTAACAATTATTTAACTAAATACTAGATTTAAAAATCTAAAAATCCCACGTTTTTCAGTAACCAAAAAAGAATAAAATAACCCGGCGGGGCCAAGCGAAGGGCGCATCAAAAGTGGGGGGCATATTACTTATGGAGATGTAATGAGATGTACCTACGTTATGCATAGATGTTGAGAGTATTTGTAAAGATGCGCCCCCACGTTTTGAGTGGCCCCTCGCTTGGCCCCGCCGGGTTATTTTATTCTATTTTGGTTACTGAAAAACGTGGGATTTTTAGATTTTTAAATCTAGTATTATTATTTTATTCTTTTTAATTTTCTTGCGTTATTATTATTTTATTCTTTTTAATTTATTAATTAATCGCAGCAAACCATGAGTCGCTATGACTTTTTTCATATGAAAGTGAAATTTCGCAAAATTTGGCCTTAAAGTGGCCGTAGAAAGTTAAAAGTTGTTTTAGGATGCATTGTCATCGGTTTCTGACTTGCTCCAAAAATTTCAGCTCGCTAGGTGGCCGGGAAGTGCCTCAAAATTGAGTTGCAAGAATCCAACTGCACAGACAGACAGACAGACAGACAAACAAGAAAGCGACCTGAGAAAAACGTGGGAAAATACAATGGCAAACTGTCATAAAATGCAACAATCACTTACAGGTTAATCAACATGTGCTATTAATAAATTAAAAACAATTAAAACTGAACTAAGATAAAAATTAGGATGACTAAAATCACTCATTTTGCCAAACGCTTTAAGATTATGCGACGGAGCTTGCTGGGTGAATCAGCGAAGATACTACGGCACAATATTCTTTCATTAACTTCTTTACTTATTCTTGGAATGGGGGAGTTATAGCCAAATACTGTTCTACGTAGAGGATTCGCAAGGGGGATTATCACACTTCGTATCAATAAACACGAAAATTAAACTTACACAGCAACTGAAGATAGTCAATTGAATTATGCAGACGTAGAAGGGTATAATCATACATCGTCACCAAAATGTATTTTTTAATTTGTAAAAGGGAGGATATAACATCACGTACATTTCTGTGTATAGCAACATCTGCGCAATGGCAACAATGCAGTGATATTATTATTTTAATTTTATGTTTATGGTACAAGGGTATGTATGGCAATATATTATTCCATAACTCCGAATAAAAAAAATCATATGTACCCTTCTACGTCTGCATAATTCAATTACATGATTGAAATGTTTTGTAAAAAGTAGGTCCATAATAATTCTATGATCTTCCAACGAAGTTATTTTTAAATGTGCTAAATCATTCTTATAAGATATTTATTGTTTCCTCTCTCGATTTCCTGTTGAAAAAGTCAAGTAATTGATTTTTTTTTTAAATACTTATGCTACAAAATACTTGTAACACGTTTGCGTGCCACAATACGGGTGTTAATATTTGCAGCAGCAGAAAATAAAAACAGCCTAATTTCTTCGTTTTGATATTTTTTTATAATGGATAGTTGTGAAATTAAAAAATAAAGCAACGACAACTCTAAATAGTGTAACGTAGTTGCGAAACGTGAAAACACGTCTTGTAACGACGTATTTACGATGACGATCGTATAAATAAAACTTATCGCTCACTTATCAATTCAAAAACGGGTCGTCACCCCTGGCTTATCACTTGCTTGTCCCGAGGCAAGTCGATGCCTTAATAAAACTCAAGAGAAATGGTTTTTATTTTTTTCTAAAAATAAACTAATGGAACCTTACCTTTTATTCTTTTTTTTGTTTATTTTTCCCGTAAGAATAGGTAAAGGTTACATAGTCCATACAGCCTATGACCTTTGTCGATGCGTTAAGATACTGATTAGTATAAGCAGTAGCCAATCTTTTGCATAGTAGTAATGGCTAAAACTATGGCTGTGATGAATTGTTTCCAAATTGATATGTGTACTGATTACACCATATTAAGGACCGGACTTCGCCAAAGCAGAGACGAAAGTAGACAAGAAATGTGATTTAAATAACCTATTACGACGTAGCGCGTAGCAGTTCGTAGTAATACTGACACCACTTAGATGTAGATAGCTACGCCGTAGCTCGTAGGTTTTATCAGTACCAGTATATCTTTATCGTTACAAATAACTTATATTTTATGACCTGAATATGGTTTTAGAAGAAGTTCTAACACATTTTAATAAAAACCTCTAATTAACGCGTTTTTCTCTTGTTTTTTTTATAAATAATCCTGACATTCCGATTCCTTGAACAGGAGTAATCGCAGCCATGCTCACAGGATCCTATAAAGAAGTTGAAACGTAAGGGTTAAATAATAATAATGTAATTTTTATTTTTCTTACATTCACACCTAGTCTAGTCTGAACCAATCACGCAAAGCTTGTAAAAAGGTTACTATGAATAGAAAAATAAATATTATACGTGGATATATAATATTCATAGAAATATATATAAATACTCATGACTCAGGTACAAATGCTCGTATGCTCAAACTGCCCAGGGACTCGTATCCAGGACCATCGGTGCGAAAAGCAGGACAGCGATCCTGCTGTGGCGCCGAACGGTCGACCAATAATAACCTCGTCGTAAATCCAGTTAAATTAGTTTTATTTAAAAGGGTATAATACTTTGAAAAGCATAAAATGAAAATTAGATCACTGTTAAACTTTAATGTTTCCGAGAATTAATTGCAGCTCAGACAGAAGCGGATTAAAACTATAAATTATTTTCCGTATAGTATAAGTTTGATAGTTCAGCGTAATAATGTACAGCGTATTTCAGGTTTATTACATTCTGTCTTATACTTTTTTCTGTTTATTACGGTACATAAACTTTGTAATAAAACCGAAATTACTCATATTAAGAATGTTAGTTTTTACTTAAGGTATATAAAATAGCATAGCCCAATTTTGCACACCTATAACCTTACCACAGAATATTAAAAGCTACTTTTTAGCCCCCGATGCAAAAAGCAAGGTTTTATTAGTTTGACCGCTATTTATGTGTTTGTCTGTGATACCCTAGATCTTTATCGGTGGAAACGAATTGGAAGCGGATTTTTTTAATTTGAAAGCAGGTTGAACGGAAGTTCTTAGAATTGTTTCATTAAAATCGATTTAGCCGTTTTAAGGTTTCAGCTCTTTCGTTATCTGTGTTTGATATTTTCGACGCACAATGGGTATAAATTAATAAATCTATCTGACTTATGCACAATTACAAACTATGTTATGTGTGTTGTTATGTACAATAATGAATATTATAAAACACAATACGTAATTATTAGGTATCATAGAGGAGCAATTAAATATAAGACTTTTTAAGAGTTTACTTCTACATAACTTCTGCCTGCAGTACACATACCAACTAAAAAGTTGATACCATTAGAAATATTCCCATTAGATGATTAAAATAATAATTAATTTCTGTGCCTTAAAACATTATTGAACAGTGGTCAACACATTAAGTTATACACTCTAATCAACCCCATTAATTCTATTTTTTTTAAGTTATACTTCTTTAGGCGCGTTATGAAAAAATGTTGAGAGTGAAATTTTACGATGCGCGCGCATCACTGCAGCACAAAAGTTACTGTGTGAAGTTGGCCGCAAAAGCGACATAGAATAAACCAGCAGGATAAAGTTGGCCACTAATAATGATTGTGGGGGTGTGTGGTGTGTGATTTTAAATTATATATGGTAGTTAAAAGTAATTTCTATAAAACTATAATAACAATTTTATATTATATAATAACAATATAACAATTATATTTAAAAGTGGTTTTTATTTTATAAACTATTTTAAGTGCGTTTATTGATTTGAGGTTAACTGTATGTATTCTTTTTGTTTGTAATATTTTAATAATTATTATTATTTTTGCATTACTATTGGTTAAACAGTTTATTTTAATGGTTTTTGATATATTACTTGATTATGTATACAGATATATAGGCAATCTGTTAATCTTTTAAGATACTTCTTCTTGCTTCTTACTGATCACTATATAATTTATAAATTTATCTTTCTTTTCACATACAAAGAATACGAGCACACGGGGGGAAATTTTTAGTTATCTTTGTTTAGTAACGATAAAGAAGTATAACTTTTTACGTGCGTACCTACATAAGTACACACAACGGTTTTTATAATCAACTTAGTTATTCACAAAATTAGAAAATACAATGTTATATCTACGCAACACTTTCACGTGATTCAATATTTAATATTACATTTGCCTGTACTTACTAGTTTAGTTTATTAAAGGTTAATGATTCTAGTATAATACTACTTTAATTTGTTTGTTTATGCAAAGAATTACAGTTACTTTAAGTATACTTTCAATCCCACATACTTTACAAAATAACTATGTTTAATAAAAATCAGACTTGATTATCCTTTAGAATTAATTAAAATGACCATGTTTTTTAAAGGATCCGACATGTTGCGCGGTTGTACGAACAACGTGCAACTTCATTAAAACAGTAGTAATCCCATTTTAATTGACTAGCTGACCCGGTAACGCGTTGCTATGGTACCGCGTATACAATGGAAAAGTAGCGGGGAAAAGAGCGGATAGACAAACACACAAACAACCAATTTGTGTTCTATGATTATAGACTAGCGGCCCGTCCCGGCTTCGCACGGGTGGACAAAATTCTTTAATTTTTTTCTATTATTAAATATTTTTCCGTTAGCGCCATCTAGCGTCCGGTAGACGAACTACTTGCGGTCAACGCGTTGCTATGGTAACGCATATACAATGGAAAAAGAGCGGACAGACAAACACACAAACCACTGTGATCTTAGATTATAGATTCTACTGTGAGTAATTATGAAAGTTTAAAATAATATGTTAATTTTCCTTTTGGGTTCAGAATACATATTGAATGCTTACTCTAGGATTTTTTGCTACTTATATACAATCTGTACCTTCGTACTTAGCATTGTAGTGTAGACTAATCACAGTGCATTCTGGTGATCTAGCTACGTTAGGAAGAGGGGGAGCAATTTTACCCCGAATTGCACTGGAGAATGTAAGGTCTGAATGGTCGTTAGATGTCGCGCACAAACGGTTGTCGGCAACAATCACAACGAAACCAATCAAGGAAAACAGATTACAAATGAAAACTCAATGTGAATAATTAGCGGTAACACATTACTAAAGTCCAAGGTGGATTAGTGATGCTTGTAACTAGTGGGATTATCTGCATGACGTGGCTTCCGAAGCATGGGGTAAAACAAATATACAAAAAAGTACTATAAAATTTCGACGGATTCACAAAAGGCTCGGTAGCACAATGGAAGAACCGTGGACTAGACATGCAAAGGTAGTGGGTGAGAATAACTTTTGAGTCGAGTCATTTTTTTTAAATATTTTTCTTTTTTTTTGTTTAACTAACTTAACCTTAGTTTAATTAATCTAGCCCAAAGTAAGCATTGTAAGGCTTGTGTTATGGATACTAGTGTAAAGGAAAGACATGAACATGATAAATAGACATGAATACTCATAGAAATAATATAAATACCTATGACTCAGGTACGATTGCTCATATTCATCACACAGACATCTTTTTTTTTTTTTTTTTTTTTTCTTTTCCCAGTGGAAAATCCTTTATGGATTCGACCCGCCACGGGTTGACTCTCCCACACCTTAGCGCACGGAGCGTAGGCGGGGTCAGAAAATTTTAATTTTTTTACAATTTTGTGCACAATTATAATTGGGCACAGATATAAACTTATTTGTGTATATATACACACAGACATTGGAAATAAAATAGCTTATAAATACATAGTATATTATAAAAAGACTTGTAAAGACCTACGCTGGAAAAGCATTAGGTACCATCTCCGCTGAAATCAAAAATAACAATCTCATTTACATCTGGACCGGAGGCAGAGGTCTGTGAATAAAACATAACGCCGATGTTTTTGCGTCAAAGCGTTGGTCCGTACGTTTAATACAAAAATAACAAGAAATAATTTTGGATATTTTTACAAAACTCAAAGTAAATTTTGAATAAATTTCGTTTGATGATCGTTAAGATTAATGTTACTTTGTTGCCACAGTTATTCATGATATAGCGAGTGATTTTTCAATAGATATTTCTCAGGGACGCGTCAAAATTAATATCAAATATTTAAGACTGAACAAGCGGTTAGTGCGTTCGGCCAATGATTGCAAACGTTGAGCAACTTTTGTGATGAATCGAAAACCTAAAAATAATTAAAAAATTAAATGAGTATTTTAAGAATAGTCCATATGATCAAGAATACGGCCGTTTTATTGGTAACGACAATTTTGCGATGCCTTTTAACGTAAATCTAGATTTAAATTTATATTGAAGATATACTTCTTTTGACGCATTGATGGTGAAATTTTTGATGTAACGGAAGTGGGGCACGCAACATGCAACGAAAAAACGACAACATAAAGTTAGCCGTTAAAGTAAATACACTAACTTCAAGATCAATCAAAATTTTAATAAAATAGTATAACTTCTGCCACGCGTTGATATTTTTAGTAATCTTTCTTGACTCAATATTATTTGAACTCAAAATCACTTAAAACAACTCAAGTTTAGGATTGGTGATTTTACGTATCCCTTTTTAATAAGTAAAAATGCTTGTGTATGGTAAACAAACAAATATCCCCGATTATATTCAAGAAGTGAACACTTCAAGAATATCCATTTTTTTTGTCAGTATTTGGTAACAAGAGCCGGCTTTCCGTCTGGCTTACTTTCTGAAGAATTACTCATCTAGTTTGATGCGACTACCCCTAATTAAAGGTCACCCCAAATTAGGACCGTAATGGACTTCTACTTACTGGACTAGGTAATTTTAGCCTTAACTAGTGATGAGAAAGACTAGAGTCTATTAAGTCCTCATTTTTTACTAGACTTACCTTTTTTGAATTCGTATTTCGTATTTTTGTGATTAATAAGACTCGTGAAACAATACGATTTTACAACCAGAAGTTTTTAACGTGAAAACAAAGACCTAATTGCATCTGTAGTCATTTTTCCCTCGTTTCCCTCGTTTTTCTCTTCTTCTCATGGTGTCTGTTTGTCTGTCTGTAACGTACAAATCTTGAAACTAATTTTTTACCCATTTCCCGACTAGCTGGAGCTCTGAAACTTTAAACATAGGTCAGAACTCGATGACAATATGATTATATACTTTTCGACATGATTCAATCTCAATTTCAGAGAATAAATTTAATTTCAATAGGAAAAATTTTAGTTCCGAAAAAATCCACAGATGGCGCTAAAAACGAGGCAACAAATGTTGCATAAGGACATACTAACTGCTACTTGATATTTTATATCGAGCAATTGGAAATCATACACACAGAACTAAAAAGAAAAAATAATTTACATTAAAAAAATGACAAAAGATTACATTTGGTATTTATAGTATTTATGCGGCGTTTTTCGTATTGGACACATGGCAGAGAATTATTTTTTTTTAGTTGACCTGAAAAACGAGGATTTTTTTTTAATGTAAATTTTTAATTTGACAGCCGCTTAATGCAACATTAGCAATCCTACTTTCTGCGCCAAAGGTTCCGGGTTCGAATCCAGGTAGCGGTATATATGTTTGTGTTATGTAGTGTGTCATGGTCGTTTATATACTTATTCATGTAGTCTATACATTATTTAGTACCCAAAGAATAAGTTCTGCTTAATTTAAGACCAAATAATTACTGTGAGTTATCCGGACTTTATTTTTTAGTTTTAAAATAAATTTCAAAGTAACTAAGTTCATTAAAAACCTCGAGCTTCTTTTAATAACTTGATTTCCCTTAGGAAAACTCAGTTCTATGCAAAGAGTCCTCCCACTTTAGGGGCTTATAAAAAGAACTTGTAACACTAAACTCGTGTCTTATTTAAGGCAGTCTCTCGCGGGCTGCGACAAAATGAGTCTTAAGATTAAGATTAAAGAACTCAAGTTCATACCATAAATATTTCCAACAGATCTAATATACATTAGAGTGCTTACTTGTGTTAACTGCTTTGTTCGTACGTTACTAATGTTCCAATCTCATTCAAGGTACCCTTTTTGATTAGCCAATTAGTACTCCCTATTCGACAATAATTATTTTGACGACCGTTTGGTGCAACGGTAGGGATTCTGTCGTTCGCACCGATGGTATTAGGTTCGAATTCCGGAAGAGGTAGATGTTTGTGTGACGAATACGAGCTTCTTTATCATAGTCATGGGTATATATATACATATATGTATATTTCTATGAATAATGCTTATTCATGTATCATATATATCTATCGGTCAGGGGCGTGCATTTGTTTTCCAGCGCGGTAGGCACTGTAGATCTAACTAGTCGTAGTTGCGCTTATCATTTAAAAATTCCAAATATTTGGTAGGTAATGTGGATATAAATTCACTTACCACTTTTTTTGTAGGTTTTTTCAGGCTGTAAGTTCCAATGTATCGATTAAATCATCCATTGGCGCCTGACGGCCGAGACGAGACCAAGCGAATTTTTCACCACCACAGATATCACAGAAATTCATGAATATTATACATGACATTTGAGCGATAGCCGTAGTGGCTTTTAGAAAAGCCGTTGTTGTTGTTGATATAAGTTTTTTGTCACTTCACATCATCACTCACGATTTACGAATAACGGGTATAAATAATTATACGAGTAATAATACACTGTCTGAGGTAAATTGAGTAAGAAAAAAAAAGATGTTGTTGCAGTTTGCGCCTGTTTTGCTAAAAAACAAGTAATATCAATTAAACGAAATAAAATATTCCTATTGCGATCGAGTTTGCGTTATGACGCTCAACGTCGCCTTTTAATTGCATACTGATACCTAATTCAACGCGATTTTTTCCAAAATTAAGCATAGAGACACACGCTTGAATATGCTTGTCGGATTGATCATGTTTCTTAGCAAGGTTTGTTAAATTATTCAAATCACCGTAACCAGTGTCATTCCACACAGTCTTTGTTGTAGAAAACAAAAGACAGGGAAAGTAAAACAAAAAATTCGAATGGCGGCAACCAGCTAGCCAAGTATAACTGTCGTAATATTTGGTATTGAAATGTCTGATATTTTTACCTTTCCGTTGAATAAGCTCGATATTTGGAGTTGGTCTAGTAAAAGAAACGATTTTTAATTTATCTATGAACGTAAACTGTCCGAAAGGATAGGTACGTAGTTTTTGTACACAAATCGAATCCTTACAATCGGCACTCTGTAATTTCTCCATTATTAAATACCTAACTTCGATACTTATTTTTAACAAAAACACTCATCAACATCTTTTTTCTTTACACACAGTACACTACAAACACACACATGAAATTAACAAAAAACAACAAAAAAATGCTATCTTAATAGATAATATTGTAATGATATTACTAATGTAATTAAATTATCGGTCGCGCGCGCGTGATGAAGCCAACAACAATACAAACTAAAGGAAGGAGGCACTTGTCGGCGGCATTGTTACATTTTTCATACGTCTCAACACTTATGACATCGCAATAAAGTCGAAACTTGTTCGGTCTCGTGCGGTAGCGTATCCATCTCATCTATTGCGTATAGGACCGAGTGAGACAGATATAGGGTCGGGGGTCGTCGGTTTATCTCGTTCGGCAAGTAGGCTTGCTTACCTATCAAACTATCATGCTTTCAAATTGCGTAGCTCATGTTTTAGAACGTTACACGGACAAAGAGCGCACTTTTATTGCGACCGTATTACTTTGACCAATACTTTTTTTAATTATGTTGTATGAAACGCTGCTCGCTTCGAATAGGCAATCTTTAGACTGCTTACCGTTACTGTACGTAGTAAGGAAAAACTTACTGGGACGCTGCTCAATAGAAGTTTGGCTGAGTATAGAATTACGGAACCAATTAAACTTAATTAACTTTAATACTAGTAATATATTATTTAGGTTCTTAATGAGGTAGGCACTGCCTAATTGCCTATATGGTATGTACGCCCCTGCTATCCGTTATCCTAGTATCGATAATACTAGCCTTATAGTGCTTACTTTGGGCTAGGCTGATTAGTCTGCATGTGGGATGTGATGTTCCAAAGTAAAAATGTAAATCATATGGCAATATACTTTCTTAGCAAAGTGTTAAATAATCAGATCAGTAACCCCCGCACTTTGACCAAAAATCAATATCAGAACTAAAGAACAACTTTCTGCAAGCTTCTCACGTATTTTGGATGCCTTTGTACTACCTCTAACTAGGAAAAGCTATACCTCTAACAGTTACTTTCCACTTGGTTCCGCATGTTTAATAGTAAATTTCATTCTACAGACCTTCAAAGAAATCTACGAACACGTTAAAGAAATATATCTTAAACCAAGTTAATTAAAGAGATTGCTGTTTAGCAATAAGACCGCCTATTTGGATGTTTTTCACTGTTGTTTCTGTATCCTATTTGTGTATGCAATAAAGTATAATTTATTATTATTAATAGAGTTTAATACCCTCTCATTCTTTAAAAAAATGTGGCTATTAAATAATCTACGTGTAAAGGCAGTGTGGTATCCATAAGAGAAGAAAAACACTAACCCTTCACAATCAGCGGACTTAGTTCGATTTTCGCCGATATACTACGGACGCGGACCCACTTACAACACAAGCTGTTTGTATATATTGGAAATGGGAATTTTTGTAAAACAACATTTCAAAACGTTCACAAAAGTGAAGGATATAGTATAGAGAAGCGTTATGTACCCAAATGATATAGTTCTAAATACCATACCTAAAACTAAACATTACCAATCAAATGCACCCAATCATGGCAATTAAAACGTTCAATAAAATACCGGAACATATTAAACATTCTTTTAATAAATTTAAAACAGCACTTCGAAAATGACTTATTGAAAATAATATTCACAGCGTAAATGAATTTTTGACACCTGTCCCTGTAAATTTTGTATTTTTTCATTATATTTATTATGTTCTAAACCAACTAATTTGCATGCCATCGTGATGGTTAAATAAGCTTAAGAAACACTTATATATTAAAATGAGTAATGCAAATAAATGATTTGATTTGAAGCGTGACATGGATACCCATGTATCCCCCACGTTTTGAGTGGCCCCTCGCTTGGCCCCGCCGGGTTATTTTATTCTTTTTTGGTCACTGAAAAACGTGGGATTTTTAGATTTTTAAATCTAGTATTATTATTTTATTCTTTTTAATTATTAACTCAACGAAGTAACCATGTGTTACGCAACAATCGGATAAGCCCCATACAAAAGTGAAAGTTGCCGAAAGTTGACCTGAAAGTGTACCTAGAAAGTTAAAAGTTGTTTTAGGATGCATTGTCATCGGGTTCTGACTTGCTCCAAAAATTTCAGCTCGCTAGGTCGCCGGGAAGTGCCTCAAAATTGAGTTGCAAGAATCCAACTGCACAGACAGACAAACAAGAAAGCGACCTGAGAAAAACGTGGGAAAAACTAAATTAAGAGTAACAAGATAGATCAATCGAACAAAAAGGACCAGCCAAAATAGAAATTTATTTGATAGAATCAAGCGTTACTTGGTGGAAGTCCATACCCATTTATATATCCATATGACTCCCTTAGTGCTCGTTATTGCACGGTCTAACAGTTCCTGATGATGCTCCGTGTGGGGGCGAAACACGTGTAGAGTAGTTGGTGAAGGTGCCGGTGTCTGTGGTTTCTGCATTATCTTATATTATAATCTGTAATATCTTAATTATACTTAAGTTTAACTAGTTCGAAACTTTATCTAGGCTGACTCTACTATTTGAAAATGTAACATACGAAGTGCAGGTTTCGAGGCACGGACAAATATAGAATATTTTATACTATAAAATAAGGAATTAAAATTTTAAACGATTTCCACATAAACCCTTAATTATCTGTTTTTTATCATGACAAAAGTTAAGTTTTAACAAGAAACAATTATAAAAATATTATATATAAAGAACAAAATGACTTATCCAATACATGTATTCTCTCTTTCACACAGCCTTTTTTTATATTTCAAAGACGCATGGCACAATTTCTTGGTCTTCATAAACGTTTGTCATCAGCCAGCTTGTAGTAGATAATTCGGGGTTAGAAAATAAATCTGGATCGATATCGACTTTTGTAAGAAATGATTGGGTTCATATGGAATGCGAGTCACATATTGCGCATGTCGCTCTATTGTCTATGATTTTCCTTTTGCGAAAAAAACAATAGTAAATATAGTTCTTAATAGTAAATAAACTACATTTAAACTATTTTTTCGCATTTATGATTAATTATTAGTTTACACAAACAAAACAGAAAGTAAACTACAAAAAAATGCACTACACATACTATGTACAATATATTTTATAAATATAAGAAAATATTCCACAAAAAAAATAATTAATCAAAGATAATACAATTTTCAAATGTTTTTTTTTTGTTTTATTCGTTTTCATTTTGTTGTACGTAAATTGTACGTAAGTCAATTTGCTCAAAAACTCGATTTACTGCACTTATCGTAAGGACGGCAGTATGGAGGAATAATCACCGAAAGAAAAATTCAAAATCTGATCACAGCCAAACCGCTGAGACTACATTGATGAAATTTGACGCCAAAACTCACATCGTGGTCGTAACTAATGTGCAAAAAAAAGTTTTGAAACCGGACATACCATGGAGGAATAATCACCGAAAGAAAAATTCAAAAGCTGATCACAGCCAAACCGCTCATACTACATTGATGAAATTTGGCGCCAAAACTAACAAACGAAGGTAAGGTAGTGCTTCGCTCAGTATTTGCAAACAGCAGCATGCATTGCAGACCTAGTTTAATGTATTTTGTCAGAACCAACATCAGTTGTTGCTAAAAGTCTGTTGCTTGGTTACGCAATAGCTACCTTTCATTTGAACTGAATAGTAGCAGGTTACGAAGGGGTTGGCATGTCTAAAAGAGAAAAACCTCGGTATCTTTATTTAGACGCATTGCGAGCTACCACTCTATCTTGGTTGCTATTCCTACCGACACATCAAGCGCTTTTCAACATCTTTTATAATGCACACAGCGTAGGAGTGGAACTCCCTCCCTGCGTCTGTATTTCCGAGTACTTATAACCTGTCCAGTTTTAAGGGTGAATGGGTACCTTAGGCCTTGGCCCCCGGGCTTGATTAGGATCAAGAGCGAACCCATCAGTACATTTTATTATGACAATACTTTGTGTGTTTGTTACCATAGTTACCATAAACCTAAGAATAAGTTTTTATAATCAATTAACATTACCATAGCAACGCGTGGCCGGGTTATACCAGCAACACGTGGCCGGGTTATACCAGCAACGCGTGGCCGGGTTATACCAGCAACGCATGGCCGGGTTAGCTAGTACAAAATAATAATAAAAAAAAAGTAAAAAAATACTTATAAAAATTGATGTTTTTTACGATATTATTATAAAAATAAAAGAAAATATTTTTGTGTTACAACGGAAACTGCTTTAATTTAAAGTATAATAATTTATGCAAAATTTTGTCTAGTCTTGTACCTTAAAAGTTATTTAATATTCCTTGAGTGTACAATATTTTACCAGAAACAAGATTTCAACATGAAGGTTTGTTTTAACGATCTTAAGGTGATTACGTACAGAAATTACGGATTTGATGGATATCTTTTGAAATAATTGTTTTTGCTAACTTTTAAAAATTTTCTAATTTACTACATAATACTTCGTTAAGAAAGTGTTTTGTGTTGTTTTATTGAACGCTACCTAAACACTTATAGAAAAACAAAAGGAAGAGAAACATTGTGTATTATAAAAATTACAAAGTATAAACATTTTTATTCAATACCAATCAATTTTAAATATTGTTGAAGTGAAAACTTCATTAGCATCGTTGTGATTTGAAAGTCGTTGAAACGAAAAAGCGACAGTAAAAAGAGATAGACATATAAATTCAGTAGATTTAACGTAGGAGAAAATGAGGTAGGAAGTATTTTGTACGTGTGTTAATACGTGTTTGTGTGCGCATGCGTAGTACAAAGCTTGAGAGAAGGCATCACAACAAACGTGGTTTTTGTATACGTGTACGTATTATTTGTGAAGGTTTCACTTCTACCACATGTGAATTGCACACATGCTTGTTTATAATTCAAGATTTCCCGAACCGAGTAGAAAATTCTACCCATTACTAATGCATCTCCAATTTTAGTTATAGATTGCTTTGTCTTTTCTTTTCAAATTCAAATCATGATTCGAATAAATTCTACAAAATGCTTTTCAACTTCAAATAGGTTAGCATTTTATTTATATTGAATTATGAGGTTGATATTTGATTGATTGATGTGATTTCGTATTTGGAACGAGTTCAATAGTCTTTTATTTTGGACGACGACAAATCAAAATGTAGGTAATCATTTCTAAGAAAACCGTGGGAGACGTATTAAGAAACCCGCAAACGGCTTGCTATTACTTCAGGTTATTCCGAAAACGATTGAGGGTAAAAACGATTCTAGCTGATAGGCAATAAGGCGGTACCTGTGTTACATGTGTAAATAGTAATTACCCCGTTTAATAAAGTAGGCAAAACAGGAAAACCATTTACTTTATAAAGAAAAGCCTGGACGGACGGAATGAGAGTCGTGAATCGTAAATGAGATACAGAAACTGCGGCTTAGTTATTTTTACCCATAAAATTGTTGCCAGGTAGAGATGGTTATAAGCAATA
The DNA here is from genome assembly GCA_927399485.1 of Calamotropha paludella. NCBI lineage: Eukaryota > Metazoa > Arthropoda > Insecta > Lepidoptera > Crambidae > Calamotropha > Calamotropha paludella. The sequence continues at coordinate 4,199,980 of OV656823.1, read as the reverse complement.
TCGCTTATTTAGTGATACATGTTTTATTATGTTTATTTTCACATCAATTCGACGACCACCGTGGTCATGTAGCTCGGATGCCGGTTTTCATAGTAAAGTCACTCCGAGTTCTTGGGTTCGACGCCCGATCAGGTCAATGTTCGGTCAATTAAAAACGAACTTTTCAAATCGCTACGTTTGACAAGGTACTATATCTTAAGAAATTATTATTAAATGAAAAACTTTAACTTTTCTCAGGTGTCAAGCATAATCATAATCATAATATTTTATTGCTTAAAATATGGTGTACACAAAAGATGTTGCATTACAATATTAGTATCACATATTTTACTGTCTGACAGCATGCTATAATGTGGTATAATTTATTTAATAATTTAATTTTTTAATTCAAAATATTAATCTAACGAGAATTATCAATTTAAACAATCTCCAATAGAATGTCAAGCATAAAACAATATAAGTCAGCATCAAATTAGTAAAATAATAAAAAAAAATATTAAAAAGAATAATCAAATTAAAAAATTAAATAACATTACGGAATATATTTTCGATAGATTAATATAATTACATAAACTTTTGAGTTTTTAATCTATACAACTCTCGAACTATGCTAAGAAACTATACAGGACTTGAATTTACATCCTGTCGGTATTCGGGCAATTACTCTTCAATTTGAGATACCGAAATATTGACCGACTCGTCGTATTTTTCCAAATATTTCTTAAGCTAACGCCAGCGAAAACATCGAATGTAATCATTTTACAAGTACCGAACAATCAATAACAATGAAACAGTTATGTAGTTCTTGCAAGGCGATGTCAGTTCGAGTCCCACATGGCAACGGAGAGAAATTGAATTTTTCCATATATTCATTTGATAAATTATTATAATAGAAAAATACTAGAAAAAATCGACTCGGGTCACAAGTGAATTCTCAGGCGGGAACTTTTCTAGTATTTTTCTATTATAATAATTTATCTTATAAGATCGCATTGAAAATGCACAAAATATATAAAAATTATAAAAATATATTCATTTGTTCACATATAAAAATCTAGCAATTAATTCTTCGTCCTTCGTGTTTACCAATAAGTACCAAATAGCTCCTTAACCTCGCACTGTAGTCTGCGTTCTGCAACCAACCCTTCCCTAGCAGTGTTACAGCCTCCCACCGACTTCTTTTCCTATTTCTTTACTGTTCACGCTGTCCGTTTATAGAACTCACTACCAGAGGACATCAGAAAGGCTTACTCTCAGATCCTTTCGTTGCAGAGCAGTTATTTCCTTTCCTCCAATCTATTATAACGCTATTGTATCTTTATTTCTCTCTTATCTATTATTTTATATCCAAAATTAGCTATAATTAATTATTCTTACCCAAGGTTGCCTGGAAGAAATTTCTGTATAGCAATATCGCCCGTTTTATACTTTTCTTTATTGTACTTGTCCTTTTCTGTTTGCTATATGTCGTAGACTATGCTGCTTAAAGAGTTTCATACACGATGAGCTTCATTTATATAAAATATATCCTAATAATCCTTTATATTTCGTGTAATGTAATGCTGCGTAGGTATTTAATTTTTAAAATTTCCATTGTAAAAATGTGTTTCGCTGTATGCTTACATAATTTAATAAATATTGTACATAGACTAGATTTTATCACATTAATGAAAAGCTCTGACATTTACCACCTACACGCCTGATGTTCCATGTCGCGTATCAGGTAAATCCGTCTACACCCACCGTGCCTCCATGACTCATTGAAATCCACCTTTTACATTAATACAAGGTCGTTTTACAATTTAATTATAAAGGCTTTATTCTTGGAAGCCACTATTAACCGTCAGCAGAACAAATTGCAAGAGTTTTATAGTCTACACAATTTAAGATTTTCATTTGTTTTGACGACATTTTCACTTTGACGGCTATTTGGTAGCGATCCTGCCTTTTTCACCGACCGGCCTGGGTTTGTGTGATAAACACGAGCAATTCCACCTGTGTCGTGGATATTCATATATATTGCTAAGAATATTACATATCTATGTATTACAGATGTATATCTATCCGTTACCATAGTAATCATAACACATACCTTACAGTGTTTACTTTGGGAAAGGTTAATTAGTGTGAGTGTAAGAAATATGATTATCAGTACATTATATAATGACAATACTTTGTGTGTTTGTTACCATACATAGTTACCATAAGCCTGAGAATAACAGCTTTTATAATCAATTAACGTTACCATAGCAACGCGTGGCTGGGTCAGGTAGTAATTTATTATAAAAAAAATGAAGCATGGTTGTTTTATTGAAGATGCTTAACACGATTATATTATTTTCATAAACGAGTTTTGGGGCTATGCAGCTCCATTAGAACTGTAGGTACTGCGACTGGAAAGACTATTTTGACTCGCGTCCAAGATTTATTAGCTCGTTTAACCTGCCACTTTTAGGTGATATGTCGTTGCAGGTGAATTCTGTATTTTTGGATTCACAGTTTTGGGTCTTTCCTTCTCCTATTTATAGTTTACGGTAACTCAGTGTCATATGAAAGCGATATATATTTAGGCTGCAGTATCCATTTAATAAATAATAACAAAAATTAAGACCAATAACTGCGCTGGTTATCCTACTGCACTGTATAAGATCTGCAGTTCATTTTTCCAACTCTTCTTTAACTGGGATTATGATAATTCGAAAGTCATTGCGTTTTACTAAAATTTCTTATGTTACAACATCCTTACTTTATTATTATAAATCGGAAAGTTAGTTTGTTTGTTTGTTTGTTTGTTTGTTTGTTTGTTTGTTTGTTCCGCTTTCACGCCGTAACTACTGAACCGATTGCTTTGAAATTTTGCAGACGTAAAGATAAAAGTCCGGATTAAATAATAGGGTACTTTTTATCCTGGAAAAACTTGATATTCCCGAGGAAAAACATAAATATTGTTTGCTTGATGTATGGATTGTAGATGGCGCTGTGTATCGTTTAAAACAAGGTAAAATATTGCAAACGAATATAAACATGTAAATTTAGAAGCTAAATGATACGATAATGAATCCCCGAAAATGAGGAAATCCCGAGGGATGACGTACAATTTGTTTTATCGTCTAAACTGTTTTTTTTACATCTACTTATATGTTGCAAACGAATATGAACATGTAAATTTTGAAGCTAAATGATACGAAAATGAATCCTCGAAAATGAGGAATTCTCGAGGGATGACGTACAATTTGTTTTATCGTCTAAATTGATTTTTTACATCTACTTATCCTGAAATCACTAAAGTCAACGAATTACTAATTGGTATAAGTATTAGATACGTTATTTAGTTCTTGAGGTATGCGATAGATGGTGCTGGGTGTTTTTTAAAACATGGTAACGATGTGTTTTTTAAAATACATAAGACGTGGAATGATAGCTTACGCTACTTAGTTCTTGAGGTATGCGAAAGATGGCGCTGGGTGTTTTTTAAAACGTGGTAACAAAGTGTTTTTTTAAGATACGTAAGAAGTGGAATGATATCTGGCTCTTTAATCTGAAGCTCATACACTTATTCGGTGCACTTTTCGACTCATTTACTTACTTGCTGTTTTATCTTTATTCACTGTTTTGCGCTTTTTTTGGTTCCTACCATTTTACATTGAATTGTGTATTTTATAGATACACAATTCAACGTGACTAAATGTAAGAGGCTGCGTGTCACTCAGCTTGGGCGGAACATTATTATAGCCACTATTTTAACTGGCGCAGCAAAGGGTGAAAGTGTACTCATTCCTCGGATTCCGATTATTCCAACAGATCTCCCATTTCAATTTAAAAGACTACAATTTCCTATAAGGGTTTCATTTGCAATGACCATTAATAAAGCACAAGGCCAAACTCTAAGGGTTGCTGAAGTACACTTGGATAAACATTGTTTTTTGCATGGTCAGCTCTATGTAGCGTGTTCCCGGGTTTCCAGTGCCCAAAATCTGCATGTTTTTACTCCACAAGGGAAAACATATAATATAGTGTACCATTCAGTTTTGGTTTAACAACTAATTGTATCCAGCGTTACATCGCGCTTCTTAGATTTTTCCGTGGGAATGAGAAGTTTTCTTATAGTTGTGCTTTATACCGCAATATAACCGAATTCCACGCGGGCGAAGCCGCGGGCGGAAAGCTAGTATTTTATAATATTGTGAGGTGACCTACAGATATTATTGAATATTTTTGTTTTTCTAAACAACACTTCTGTAATTTTTTGTAGCCCAATTAGCCTATTCATTCATCTAAGCAAGTATAGCAAAAGGAAGTAAAGAGAAAAACCGTGATAATATTCATAAAACAGAATAATTTTTTTAAGACTCCAATATTTGGCCATAGTTGCATACGCCATCGTCGCAGAAGATGATAATGTCCCCGTTTGAAATAATAGTAATGTGAATGGCCATGAAGCTTAAACCAATATATTAGAAAAACCGTGTAGCGAAAAAAAATACATAATATCAAAGCATCAATTCTGTTAACTAAAGAAAAGGCAATATAAATTATTAATTTTTAAATAACTAGCGGCCCGTACCGGCTTCGCACGGGTGGACAAAATTCTTTAATTTTTTTTCTAAATTAAATATTTTTCCGTTAGCGTTATCTAGCGTCCGGTAGATGAACTACTTACAGTTAACGCGTTGCTATGGTAACGCGTATACAATGGAAAAAGAGCGGGGAAAAGAGCGGACAGACAAACAACAAATTTGTGATAGCAGATTATAGATATATTTAAAATATAATGTGAGGGTTGATTGTAAATTGTTAAATATGTAAACGTTACTATCGCACATTGAGTTCAGATTTCAAATTAAAACCTTTTTCTCTAGTTTTAAGGTCTATAAAAAGTTTTTTATAAACTTACGTAGAAATTGTATTTGATTTATCTTTGTTTGGGTTTAAAAAGTCGAATATTTTGATTATCTTTTGCAAAAGCTTCAACAATAGCAATAAAATTTTAAAAATAATTCTCAAGTTTACTACACGTGTGCTTCATTATACAAAATAGAATACAGATATTTAAATGCATTTCGCTTTTTCTCCTGTGTTCACGAACGGTGAACCGAATGATCAGTTAGGCAAAAACCATTTTGATCGCTATCATTTTACAAAATGGCCGCTTTAATGCGATGAGTTTTGCTATACCATCGCCGAACGTGTGGGTGGAATAAGAATACGTGGTAAAGTAATGCTTTCCCAATAGTTGAAAATAAACCAGAAGGAGAATGAGCTATGGAATATAGACACTAGTCTGGGTGCAAATTAGTGCTACTTAAAACTTCTAATACGACTCACAGTATAACTTACATAACGAAGATTGTAAAAATTTTTTGGTCACCCATCCAATACCGACCTTTGCTTTAGTTGCTGAACCTCCGCAACCGCTAGACGGACGCAATAAACTTCGCAAACGATCTTCTTACAAAGAAATTTAATATAAATAAGTAATCCAGTTCCTCTTGAACCTCTTGATATTCGTAATATTTCAGGTAACTTGAATCCTCTAAAAGATGTCGCCCATATTATAAAAACAAAAGAGAATCGGTTCGAAGCGACGACAGTTAATAATGCAAAACATTAAAGACACTTAACTTAATCATGTCAGTTCATCATCATAATTAATTAGTCTTTTAGCGATAAAATCTTAAATAAAACAACTGCTGATCGGATACTGGCGCATTTTTATATTAAATCCTGACGTTCCGACTCTTTCACAGGAGCAGTGATAGCAGAATGACTACGGTAATCATACATATCATACATGTGCTACTACCTTCACAATCGGGCACTTTCCTAACTGTTAAAATTTAAACAAACCAAAAATTTTTTTATTTTCTATATAAAAAAGTTTTTTTTATTTAAATATCTGGTGTGCACGAAACTACCTTCTAATTCTTTAGTAATAGTAGACACTCATTGTCTATAATTTGATTTTATTAATTTGTACTAATGATCATATAGTCGTAGACCCCATCTTGGCCCCTGGCTTGATTGTGATCTAGGGTGAACCCATCCCATTCAAAATAAAATAAAACAAATAAAGAGAAAGAATCTTCTTTTCTATATATCTTTCGTATGACCTAGTGAGAATCGGTGACTGTTTAACTCCAAATGCAGTTAAGACCAAATGCTAAACGTAGCATTGTTCCAGCTTTAAGGAGCTCAAAATAATAATTATCTGTTTCTGTCGTCGTCCGTTGCGTAAATGTTTAGGCTCATTCATAGGACAACTGCGTTATCAAATAACCAATTATTGTTACTAACACTTGAATCACACGCTGCGCAGAATGACTACAACAAATATTGCTCTGTTGTACAATTTTTTGCTATCTCATTCGCCAACTGTTGCCACCCGCCAAATTTGAGGCTACTATATTAATTGATAAATTCAATTATTTATCGGACATCAATGATCCATACTCCAATTGTTGGTACTTTATAGACCTACAACCTATGTTAGTATTTTCAACCGACTTCAAAAAGGAGGAGGTTCTCAATTCGACCCGTATGTTTTTTTTTTTCTATGTTTGTTACGCGATAACTCCGCCAATTATGAACCGATTTGAACAAATCTTTTTTCGGCGTATAGGTAATACCTCAAGGGTGGTCCCATTTGAATTTAATAATAAAAAAAACAACCCCCAAGGGTGGAAAATTGGGGATGAACTTTTTTATACGCAATATCTCCGCCGATTATAAACCAATTTGAACGAACGGCGCTGTCTCATTAGAGCTGCGCGTTTAGTAGGCCTACCCATATTAAATGCACTAAGGGTATCTACAAAAAAGTAACACTAAAAATTTTAAAATAAAATAATTAACTTTAAAAAAAAATAAAACCGACTTCAAATGCGTGAACACAAAAAAAAACTAAAAATTAAAAAATAATTCCTAATATCTATTACCTAATACTATAATTTTCCTAAACTATGTCAAAGTAATTAAAGTTAAACCAGCTAAATATCTTACAATAGTTATACTTATATACCTAATGTTTTTTGGAGTCGGAGCCAGTAATAAATGAATATTAAACCTAATGAAATAAGAAAAAAGTACCCAATGAAACAAAAAATATTAAGAAATAAGTTGTATGTTAAGCCTGGTACAACAAAACCTATACCAACTAAGAATAACAAATACAATAGAATACAACAAACAAAAAAGAAAGCAATAATAATTTGAAAATTTGCGCATCTGAAAATTCAGTATTTTTGACACGAGCGTCAACGTAGTCTGCCCTCAAGTGTCTGCCCGCCTTCGGGTCGCTCACTCGAGTAAGAGCCGCGCGCGCCCCGCCACGCGCGCCCGCGTCCCCCGCCGCACCGCGCGGCCCCGCCTCGCGCCTTGCGTCCCCCGCCACCGCGCCGCACGTCTCTTGTTCGCGGCTAAACTTAATACGGCTGGCACCGACTCCAAAAAACAATAGGTAGGTATATAAGTATAACTATTGTTAGATATTTAGCTGGTTTAACTTTAATTACTTTGACATAGTTTAGGAAAATTATAGTATTAGGTAATAGATATTAGGAATTATTTTTTAATTTTTAGTTTTTTTTTGTGTTCACGCATTTGAAGTCGGTTTTTTTTTTTTTCTTATTTATTCAAAATTAGGTATTACTGTTTCGAAAATATTGTAATGTTTTAATAAGTTAGGTGTTCTTTATTTATCCGAGGGTCCAGAGATACTTATCGCCCAAGAGTAATAACACAAACAAAAAGAAGTGAGACAGGAAGAGCGATAGATAAATAGAAAAGAAAGAAAGAAAGAGAAGAGGGAAGTATAAATCCTATGTTAGTATTAAATAACTCAACAGGAGTTGGTAATAAAAGAAATTTGTGCCAACAGAGGACAGTGCCCACTGTCGGCAAAGCTTTTTAGAACAACGTCACTATAGATAGTGTCAACGGGGATAATATGTTATTATTATATTGTTTATATTTAAGCATTTACGAGCTGCCTTTTTAAATTTAGGTCAATTGTTTCAAGAAAACAAAAGATATATGTAAATCCAGTGTATACATTACTTTCGCCTGCTGTTACATTCGTGATAAAACAGCAGCGGAGAAAAGACCTCATATATTCCTTCCTATTCACCTGATAATGTCTGTCTACGCAAAATTTCGTGATGATTTGAGTTATTAAGTCGTGAAAGCGTAACAACTCAACTTAGGCTTTCATTATTTTTTTTATATATTTTTGAAGTGAAAACTTCTTTAGGATCGTTGTGATTTCAAAGTCGATGAAACGAAAAAGCGACAGTAAAAAGAAACAGACACATAAATTGATAAGATTTAACATAGGAGAAAATGAGATAGGAAGCATTGTGTACGTGTGTTAATGCGTGTTTGTGTGCGCATGCGTAGTACAAAGCTTGAGAGAAGGCATCACAACAACCGTGGTATATATAAGTGTACGTATTTGAAGGTTTCACTTTTACCACGTGTGAATTGCATACGTGCTTTCTTTTTTTTATTTGGCTTACTAAACTGGGTACAAACAAATGACATATTAAAAGTAACATTATATAATCTTACAAACATTTACCCTGTTATATGTAAGCACAGCATGCATGAAAAACAATGTAAACTACCATAAAGCAAATACTAATGATCTTTATAATAATAACAAAATCTCACTTCTATTCAAATCACAATTGTATTAATAATGTTAAGAATTATTATATTTTTTTGTCAATTATGCGAGTATATGTCTAACTTTATTACTGTCCCATTTAAGTATTACTTCTTTACTTTATCTGTAGATAATTATGTTGATAACGTGAAGTAACATCAATACTGAATTTCAACTTAAGTAACAATTATTCTGATTATTAGTTGTTCCTAAAACATATACTTTTTTAATTTATTTACCAACAATTGAGTATATTACTACATAACAACAAATCCTAAAATTTAACACTAAATGCATCAAACAATTATAGGTAAATACCAAATGCTCAAGTAGAAATTTAACAATTAATTTAATTTAAAAAAGTAATTATTAACAATAGAAATTAAGTAATTGAATTGAAACTTTGTTTTAATATATTTTATCATTAATTTAACTATGTGATTGTACTAACATAATGTAAGTGCATTGTTATTAACAAAATAAGGATGTATATTTAATTCTGAAACAAGTGATTATTATTATTATTATCATTATTATGCTTATCAATGATGATATAAACACAATCAATACAACATTATATTATAAAATGAAAACGTTTCGTAATAAAATACAATTTCATTCGAGGAACAAAATATGTGTTTGTATTAGAACTTTACCTCACGTATGAGCTACGTGCAGCCAACTCGCCCATCCCGGACAACTCCAGACAACTCTAACCCCCACTTATGTTTCAAATGAGATTATAACCCGCCTCAACGCCTTTTATTTCTATCTGCAATCTTGCTGTGCAAGGTATGAACGACAGCGTTGTTTCAAAACAACTTTATTAAATGGCCCAACTGAGAAATCAATCTATGATATATTAATAATAATAATATTTCTTACATACACACCAATTAGCCTAGCCCAAAGTAAGCACTATAAGGCTTGTGATATGCATACTTGTGTAACTATACTACCACATTTGCAATGCTTGTGATATGCATAACTGGGTAACTTGGGGAATCTATAATCTAAGATCACAAATTTGTTGTTTGTCTGTCCGCTCTTTTTCTGGCTCTTTTTCCATTGCATATGCGTTACCATAGCAACGCGTTAACCGCAAGTAGTTCGTCTACCGGACGCTAGATGGCGCTAACGGAAAAATATTGGATAATGGAAAATATTTATAGAATTTTGTCCACCCGCGCGAAGCCGGGACGGGCCGCTAGTTTACACTATAATATATTAAGCCGAACAAAAAGTTTTGAATAATTGATCCAACACGGAATTGAGTAAATGACATAGTTAATTTGAAGGCGTTTTTTTGTATTTGCGTCTTTTTTTGTGTGTATCCTACTGAAATAGAGTATTTGTGACTATATTTTTTTATTTCTCGAACATAACTCTGTTTTAAACGACAAATATTTGGGTTTATTTGGAAAATAAACGCTTGGAATCGGTATGCAAAAAGGTGGCTGTGAAGATTTAAAGCAACTTAATGACACGATTCTTTATTAATTTTTGGCTTTTAATCCAAGTGCTTGAAATGTAGGCCGAGTTGTGAATCTATGCTAGTATGTTTCACACGACGTTTGTCATCAGAGTCAAAAATCTTAAAACAATTTGTCATATGTTTATATAAAAATCAATTTATATAAATATATACAATAAGACCAAGTGGAGGAGGATCTTCGCACATTCCAAGCCACCCAGTGCTAGGAGAAGGCGTAGAACCGTACCGAATGGCGTCTCATGGTATCGGAGGCCAAGACCCAATTTGGGTCACTGCGCCATCTTAGTTATTTAGTTTAGTTAGTTAGACAACGTATCAGTAACAAAGAAAAGGAGAATCATACATTTTGAAATAACAAACAAGAATGTAAACGGTGAGTTACAATATTGTTAAAAACTAAAATTAAAAAAAATATATTTTTGTATTTCTTTTTAGGTTGAATAAGTAGATAATTACAACTTCTTCTTAAGGTTATTGTGTATTTTTGATAACTCGTGTCGTGTCGTGTCACTTTAAAATAAACTTTTTTTATTATTGTGTATGTTTTTGGTGGCCTTGTAAATAATAAATGCTAGTTTCCTCTCTAATACTGTTTTTTTATAGTCTATTACATTCTAGTAAACGCATTTCGATATAGATCGTTTAAAAAAATCTACAATAATCTCACATACTGGATTTTAAATGTAAAAACTTGCAAAATGCACAAAAGTTTATTGCTGGCTAACTTAGTTGCCCCCTTATTTTGAAACGGTGCTATGTGAAAGGTGCTAGCTGCATTTCATTCTATCCAGCAGAAATAATCTCGGATACTTCAATTTAAACTGTGAGATTTTCCGGTAGCGAATTTACTGGGACGTTAGAGCGACGTAACTGCCAATATTTCAAAAGATTTCAAAAACCTGGTCATATTTTTGAAGAAATTCTTAAAATCGCTTTACCTACTATAAATCTCTAATAAATCTAAGTAATGGTACTTTGGTATGAGTTCTAGTAAGTTATTGTTAAGTCGTCTATTCGATATTACTCTACGATTTTGTTATATTATAATAATAACAATATTTTTTACATTCACACAAATTTGCCTAACCTAAAGTAAGCTCTGTAAGGCTTGTGCTATGGATACTAGGATAACGGATAGGCATACATATAAGGTACATGTATATGTTATATTTATAGAAATATACATAAATACCCTTGACTCAGGCGACCAGAACCCAGGAATTAGGACGTGCGTAGGGCAGGATCGCTACCGTTGCACCAAACGGTCGTCCAACGGGATTAGATAAAGTTATATCCTGCTTGTTCAACTATCGATTTTTCATAGAATAAGATGAAAATATATTTTTATAATTCTCTGTTTTTTGAAAGATTTAATATGAAATTTTCGTTTTTGCCATTATTTTCTATAGATTATTATCTGTAAGTATCTGTTAGAAAACTTTTGTGCCAAATAGTCAAATGAATATAAGCTTTATAACAAGTGCAAGTAAATTATTTTTGGAGCTCCCATGGATCAGCTTCAATGACGCAATGTCTGTTACGCCATAACTTCCCGAGTTCTTAACCGATTTTTTTTTGTGTGGAATCGAATCAACACATTTAGGACCAGATTGTATTTTGAAATTACAAAAATAAAAAAGTTATGAACAAAAAACATTGGCTCTATGGGATTTCCCATTGAAAAAAAGCGCGCCTATTTGACAGTTTTCTTTCTTATGGAATTTTAAAATTTACTTAACATTATATTTGTTTAGTATTCCGCTCCGCTCCAATATATGCTGCTAGCGAATATTTATGCTTAGCGACTGCATCGCCTAGTTTAAATTAACTTTCAATAAATAAAACCCCACACATGTATTGCAAATTTGCATAGTACGTTTAAGTATTAATGAAGCGTACTAGAAGACTAACTTGGACTCCAATTGCCTTTGTAAAATAATTTCACAGACTACGTTGAACTACGTAGGGTTGTCAAAAAATGCTTTTATTTATTGATTGCACCGATACTATTTTTATTTTAAAGAAGGGCTTACTTGACAAACTAGGTAATTGCATAGGCGATATTGCGGTCAACTGCAGCAATATCAATTGTAGGTTATTTTGGATATTTTCACTTAACAAAGTTTCACATCATCCGTCTTTTAGTATCACCACCATTGGGACACAGGTCTTAAATATTAAAGACAGACAATATAGAAATCATGTACTATAAACCATCATATAGAACGGGTGCAAAAGATTACAAATGCAATCGGGATCAACTGTTTTCAAATAACAAGGAGTTTTGAAGTTTGTTTAAACCTTCTAGATAGTAAAACGAATGCGCTTACTAATTCTCCGTCATAATCTTACAAAGCCCATGATTCGAATAGAATAAACGTCGTAAGGATAAAAAAGTTTAGAAATCCTCACATTTTTTTCTTGAAGTAATCGAAATATATTAAAAAGTAGTAAAATAATATTGTAAATTGCCAACCCTAAGGTGAAGCCAAAGTAAATGCACCCGGTTTTACACAGTTGGTAAAGTTATTATATGTTCTTGTTAGTCTGCACCATAGTTTAGTGTTTCATCAGTGAACTTACCATATTTGGTTAGCTAATACAAAATGAATGTTTAGTTACAAACTGGGACAGTTATGTGCATACTAAAAACAAACGACAACTTTACAATTTTCACAAATGTGTTTCCTCCCTGTGCAGTTTAGTTTAGCATTCCCTACACCATGGTTTTTGTAAAATATTGGTTAATATTCTTTTTTTCCTCCACGAGTTGACTCATGCATCGTCTGAATTCGTCCCAATCTGGTTTAGGTTCGGGCTGTGTGCTGGTCTTTCCATATAGTTAATGTTCACCTCTAGTAGCCAATGATAATCCGACCAGTACGCGATCGGGCACTGTCATGTATGTAGACAGTATCTTCATCCAAAATGGCTAAAGTAGACCAACGCATTCGTTTATAATTTCTTTCACGTATCCTCCGCAAGTTACAGAACCGTTTTTTCTAAAACACCAACAACTCTGTACGACTCTCAGAAAAAAGTCCGGCCCGCACAAGTATATGAATCCACTGCGATAGGACACTTTGCCTTCGATGCATGCTTGTTTAAATCATGGTCTTCTATATATACTCGTTCTTCCATTGTGCTGCTGCAGCATAAAATTTGATTCAACTGTTCTCAGTTCAAGTTATGTTCTCATAACTTGACCAATCTTCAACACTTCAACTTATCTGTTCCGGGCATATCTTCCGGGCTTATCCTAGCCAGAAATACGACGCCCACGCTCCAGTTTAGAGTAGGTCAAATGGTTTTAAACTAGCTTTAGCAAGTCGTCACCTTACAATCCATGCACTTAGATTACTACCTCCAAAGCGTCGAAATATTTGTAAGTTCAGATTCTGTGAGAAAGCGATTTCGCAGCATAGTGTTAAACAAGTATCGATCTTCTCGTGTAGTAGCACACTTCCTCGTTATGTTGGAGAATTGTACTGTTGACAGCGGCACACCGACTGTTCTTGCTGTATCACGCTGACTCCGGCCGTTTTACAGCATCGTGGGAATATTAGAGAATTCTCCAGGTGTAAGTGACGTTATAACAGCTTCAACAATGAATACTGAACATTGTGAACGGTGTTTTCTATATGACAGAATAGAAAAAAAGTCAAAACAGATGCAATAAATTCGTAGTGTCGTTTTAAAGAGTTCCATTTTTATATGTTGCTATTTTGGCACAACTTTACAGCACCAAAGAAACTTTACAGCTTTCATTTAAAGGATATTCAAGTGTTTATTTAAACAATTTAACTATTTATTATTTTTTTAATTTCCAAAATGTTTGGGATTCAAAATTCATTGTTCTGAAGTGAATTATATATTTGAATACGTGACGTACAGAGATATTTATGCTAGTAAAACAGAAAGCTAAAAATAGCAATTTATGATAAACAACGAGGAGGCCCTCTAATATGAACTTTACAATAATAACTGAACATTTATAATACTTGTACTTTGATAAAAATATACTGATATACAATTTACGGGCATTACAACATAATTTGTTTGTTATGTGATAAAACCTAATGAGTTGTACGGGCCAATTTGACCACATTTTGATATGATGTTAGAAGTTAAAGTTAACGATGGAGTACGCAGATAAAAAAAATACTTTTTTATTTTAGTTAACACGTAAAAAATGCAGTATAATTCCGGTTATAGATAGCTTTTTTCGCGACCGTTCAGTACAAATATTTTGGCATACTACTTTTAAATTAAATATATTAATAAAATAAGTTAACGTCGAGCGACTAAAAGTGTGTTGTGGCTAAAAAGTGTGCTGCGAAGTCGGCTCAATATAATAGTAATAACAACATATATAAACAAATATGTCTTGCGACTAAAAGTGTGTCAGAGCTGGAACTGTGTCGCTCATTCAGCGAAATATGTGTGGTGGTGAGACCGCACACGGGTTCTGTTGAAAGTTTGCTTCCTGGCAGAACCCTATAAATTGAATAACTGTAACCAAACTACTGAGATAAATGAAGTGAAAACTTCTTTAGCATCGTTGTGATTTGAAAGTCGATGAAACGAAAATACGACAGTAAAAAGAGATAGTCACATAAATTGATAAAATTTAATGTAGGAAAAAATGAGATAGGAAGCATTTATACGTGTGTTAATACGTTTTTGTGTGCGCATGCGTAGTACAAAGCTTGAGAGAAGGCATCACAACAACCGTGGTATTTTGCATATGTGTACGTATTATTTTTGAACGAACAATTCTTCCATAACTTATATCTCATAGGGTCACATAAAATTGAAATGTTGCACAATAAAACACCATGCAATGGATTAAAAAAATACGTAATGCAATCTCTAGAAGCTGTCGAACGGTATAAGAAAGTCAGCATTGTTCCTTTAAATGTTCAAATAATAATTTCTTTAATAAATAAACTGATTAAAAAGGAAAAGCAATTTTAATTAATTTACAATATTATAATAAAATATCTGTTTTTAAAATGTTTATTTTAAATAGTCGAATTCATGTGTGCAAATTAAATCAATTAATTAAAATCTGTTAACACCGAGAAGATACGCTATCAGTTGATAAATCTTGTAAAAATTGTAGTGCAATTTCATACATCTTTAAACTCCTGCTGTAAAAGGTCTCCATCCAAAGCAGTTACTTTCTCTTTAAAGAAACAGTTTTGAAGTCTATTCAACTTGAAATAAGAACAAGCAAAGCTAAAATGAAAACCTTTGAAGTGAAGAAAAGTTTCGCGATGGTTTAAGCAAATAACGTTGCCATTAACAACCTAAGCTTTTTAAAGAAAATGTTGCTGATTTCATGAATATTTGATACCAGTGGTTGCCTTCGACCTCGTTTACCTTGAATTAGGATACGTTAGGCTCACTTAAACTTCCGATGAAACGTAATATTCTTATGGCTGAAGAAACCATGTCTTTAACTAGAGTTAAAGCAATCTTCATACTAAATTTCTTCAAAATTGGTATCTCTATTTCGCCACGAAAACGTTAAAGTTAAAAACAGAGTTACTTTTGCATTTATAATATTTATAAAATAAACTTGAGCGAAAATGAAACTTTGTAATGAATAACCTTTTTAGAGGGGACTCATGCCAGCACCCACCACTCCCCAGGAGTTGTGCTAGCAAGACAATGGTAAAATACTTCTGTTTACATAGCATGATTATCGAATTAAATCCCTAGTAGTTTATTTATCTATAATCTAAGATCACAGTTGTTTGTGTGTTTGTCTGTCCGCTCTTTTTCCCGCTCTTTTTCAATTGTATTAATAACGTTACCATAGCAACGCGTTAACTGCAAGTAGTTCGTCTACCGGACGCTAGATAGCGCTATCGGATAAATTTTTAATAATAGAAAAAATTTAAAGGATTTTGCCCACCCGAGCGAAGCCAGGACGGGCCGCTAGTATAATATTAAAGATAATTTTAAACTTTAGACGGTGGAGTTACTTGCGTGCTGGATCTCATGGTGACTCCACTATTGGGCTCCATCCCCGGCCGGGTCAATGTACGAGGGGCGTTCAAAGTATTCTCGGTATCGGGGTGATAAACTAATGATGAGGGTAATTATATTATCTCATTAGCTAAAGACACTCTTTGAGGGTATAAATATAAAATTTCATTTAATTGTCATCATTAGTATTCAAGATATCATTACGAAATGACAACTAAGATGACAGATTCCACAACGTTGAAAAAACACACAGGGCGCGTTGCCAAGGTTGCTGTGAGGGATTGTGGATTTGAAGAAATCACTCATCCACCCTACAGCCCAGACCTGGCCCCCAGTGATTACTTTTTGTTCCCAAACCTTAAGAAAGATCTTCGAGGTAAGCATTTTTCCGACGATGAAGAGTTGAAGGCGGAACTAGATGGCGCTAACGGAAAAATATTTAATAATAGAAACAATTTAAAGAATTTTGTCCACCCGTACAAAGCCAGGACGGGCCGCTAGTTATACATAAATAAGGCAAGGTAAACTTGAATCAAAAACTATTAATATTTAAATGAGAATATAAATAAATATATTGTTAAATAAGAAGTAATTCAACTTAAATTTCGTTTCCAGCAACGAAAAGCTATTTTTATTATTCGCCCAATGGCTGGCTGCTAACCTCAGCTAGGATATTATAAAATATTTCCCATTTCCAATCAGGCAATGAAAGTGTATTTTAATATCCCGTTTTCGAAGCTATGAAATGGTCCGAAAGTGTACCATTTTTACTTTACGAATATATATTCTACCTTTTACCAATAGGAAATAATTAATTTGTGTGGTGTGGTGGAACTACGCATCAGTAACTTTAAATTAAGCTGGTTATAAGCGCTTGTTTGCGCAATCGAAAATGTAATTGATTTCTATGAATTAATATGGTAGAGTATTTTAACGTGAGTAAATATTAATGCTTTAATTAAATTCAACGCAGGCAACAACCAGTCAACCAAGCTAAAAGTGTAAGGAAGCAATTCTTTGTTACTAATATTGTGTAAAAATATGTATTTGAAACGAGTATTCAAATATTTCAACAGGAGCCTGGGGCTTATAACTGAAAATGTAAAGGAGAAATTTTGTATAAAGATTGATATGCTGTCTACATAAAATTTCTATATATGAAAACATTGTAAAGGCATATTAATTTCAATATCTTTTTTACAATTGTTATTTTTTTTCTTTTTCTTGAAGATTTCATTAAGGAAAACAAAGCTTCCCTTTTTTTGTTATTAGAAAAACCAGACACATAGTATTCCTATTTTTGTTATGTCACCGTAGTACGTAACATTAACATTTTTACAAGAAAAATCCAGTTGTTTACAATTAATTTAATATTGTGACATAAATTTATAAGACTTCTTTCACTTTCATACACCAAACATTTTACATAACAGTACATTATATTTAAAACAATAAGTGTGTATAAATATTAGTACCAAATTGTCTTAAGAGATGGCGCTATACTTCGTTGAATCACAGTAGCCAAGTGGTCACAGTCATAAACAACCGAATTGTGATTTATTATAAATAGTAATGTGAAAATTATGTATAAAAAAATAAAACTAAGGTCAAAACTAATTAGCAGTTACTTTAAGTACACATCAGCTTAATCGTAGGAAATAATTAGAAAAGTACGTAAACAAGGTTAGTTTGTAAACCACCTAATAAAATATTAATTTTCAAGTAGAATTCCTTGTTCTAGTGTAGAATAGAATCCTTATACAAAACAATTACTTCAGAATCGTAATTTTTTCAAATTGATTCAATACAATTTTTTCACACTTCATCACATTTAACGAACATTCTTGTCAATTTGAATTCCTAACGATTTTCTTCATACATCCAATAATCATTATTTACCATATTTTTTCCCCGCTTACTCAAGTACGAATACTTCAAATATTCTTTACATTTTGCCTTTATTCGATTTTCTTATTCCTAAAATGTAAAGGTATTCTAAATTATATTCCTAAATCGTTCATTTTCTTTGCCATCTGCTGAATCTATTGTTGATAACTGGTATTTTACAATTATTTCCATTAAGAGTTATTTTATTTCGTTTAACTGACAATATTAGATAAATCTGACAGCTTGAAACTGAGTTTAAAAACATAAACTAATTCAATTATGTGGAGTACCGTCTTAGTCTGATTTTGAACCATAAAACTTTTGTTTCAGAATAAAATCTCTTTAAGTTAACTAGTTTTCATCTCCAGTAAACGCGTTGGACTTTTTGGCGCAAGCGGGAAGCGTCACTTTGGCAGTTTTGGTTTTCTTATTTAAATTTGTGTTGTGATGGATTTTAGTGGGTAATAATGGTGAATTATTATCCACTAGGTATTTGGGAACATGCAAGAATGTTGCCAAGTAAAACAAAACAGCGCGAGTTGTCTTTTATTGTTCTCTCAAGAACACTTCTACTGAAACCCAGGAATTATTTAACCCAGAATTCATTCATTATTCATTTATCCACTACCATTCATAAATCAGGTCTCATTATTATTCATCATCATTTAATAAAAATAATTACTGTATATGAAGACATGACTAAAAAGACAATCATCCAAGCCAAATAATCTTACAAAAAACGCGTTAAGCGAACGATTGTGTGACTTAAGCAACCTTCATAACGGCCTGTAGACGGGGAATTTATAATCATAAGTTCTCCAATACTTCAGAAGACATGCTAACTCCCGGCTAGCTCTAGTTAATAATACCCACCAATCACACTGGAGACCAAAGCCCAAAGACTCCGCTGGCTTGGCCATTTAGAAAGAATGAATGAAGATAGAAGCGTCACCAGGGCCTACTTGAATAAACTACTGGGTCGGAAACCGGTAAGACGTCTCCGATATAAGCGGATCTTCGCGAGCTTTAAACTAGCGACTGGCGAGAAACCGTACAAGACAGGTACAAGCGGCGTTTTCTTGTATCGGAGGCTAAGATAAGGTTTGGGTTGCTGAGCCAGCGTACTAAGTAACAGCGTTGCCAGTATGTTACTTTTGTAACATGTAACGTTACTTTTGACCATGACATACCAACTCTTGATGTTAACTAACTTGTAAGAATTAATAAATAAAGAAGAAAAAACTACACGAACTTCGATTTGAAAACAAAAATAAATTAATCTGTAATTTAACTTACAGAGACTTTTGGTTGGTTTGTTGTTATCAACTTGTGTGTGTTAACAATAATTCAATAAGAAATTTCAATAGAATTTGGTTTTGTTTTGCGTTCTCTTCGCGACAAGTTAAATTTTGCGAGTTTTCCAGTATTAACCTTTTTCTAAATACGATAATGTTACTCTACTAGGGAAAATATTATTTTTTGAGCTGTCTTATGTTATTTTTCACTATCGGCCCAGACAATATTGGTAAGCAAGCACTAGTCGCGTGTGTTAAACTAAACCTACATTTCATAACAACTTTTAAGTCCAATTACTTTTAAATTAGGAAATATATACTTACGAAATTGTATACTTTTAAGAAGGATTTATAAATCTAAAAAAACGTAGAAAATATTTAAAATTTGAGTGATTTTAAGATTTCCATAGAATCAAAATAATAATATGACCAAAAGAATAACCGCGCTGGACATTAGTTTTCAGAGTCTCCCCAAGTTTCTTTCGCATTTTAAGGCAAGTTACGTACCTTATTTTCTTTTTTAATTTTTAGAATTATTATTTTTATTTTAAAACTATTTAAATAATTAACAATTTACTGTGTCAATTTTATAATACTCATCTTTTAAACAGTATATACCTACATTTATAATATTTTGCATGCTGTGATAACCTATAACTGTAAGAACAGTAAGCCTTAAGTTATTATATTTTCTTATGCGTATAAGGCTGTATCTTAATGTTGGCGATCCAATAAATAAATGAAAATAAATACTATTCAGGAGTCTTCAAGTCACGAGTGAATGGGTATCTTTTATTTTTTATTTATTTAAAGTTTGTTGCATACAAAAAAATATGTACAAATGGCGTTCTTAATGCCATTAGGCTTTCTCTACCAATCAACCGTAGAGTTAGAAACTGATAGCGTATTGGTGGTGCATTGAAAGGGTAAATAGAAAATGAGAGCTATAGACTACGTAAACATACATTTACATATATATAACTTACTGCTTAATACTTAAATATCAATACACTGAACTAGATATATAAAAGTGAGATTAAGTGGATAGGTTCGGAGTATTTAAAAGGAGATCGCGAACCAGTTGTTTGAAATCAAATTTGTTGGGAACATTTTGAATATGGGGTGGTAATGCATTCCAGAGTCGTATAGCCTGCAGTGATATCCTACACATCCTACATCTCATGGTCGCTTACCATTTGGTGAGATAGCGGTGAAGCGATTACCTATTCGCGATTTAAAACAAAACAGAAATTTATTTTTTATTTATTTTAATATTAAACATTTCAGAAATATTTTTAATATTTATACTTGAATATCTTCCTTAAAAGTTTACAATTTCGGAGGAACCGTCTTAACGCTCTTAACCCTTTATAACTCAACAACATATTTTCTGAAAGACTTGTTATTATGGTAGGTAAAAATAAATAAAAAAACACGTATCTTTTTGGTTAGGTTTTTTTTATTAGATATGTAGAAAATCATAAAAAAGAAAGTGTTATAGATATGTTACACTGTACTTTACCATTCCCCTAGGATGTATGAAATGCCTTGAAACAATTGTTCAACTTATTATAGCATAATGCTACGCCACAGTTTTCAAAACAGTTGTGTAGTTTTTAAATTTTGTTTGTATTTTGCAAATTTTACTATTAATTTACTAGTTCATGACTATTGCACAAAAATGCATCGATAGGTATGTTACCGATACGACACATTGACTTAGAAGGATATAAAATGTGTGTAGTGGAAATTCTTAAGAATTATTTGGTTTGTTACAGTAATGTCACACAGAGATATAAAGGGTTAAATAAATACCTAACTCTACATATAGGTAATAACTTAATAATAAAACAAAATCATTAAAGAGCAGTTCAAATTGAACCTTACGAGCGATTTTCCACGATGACGAAAACCACGGAGCCGTTTTAATTTGCGACTGTAAATTAATTCTTAGGGAAAATTTATGAGGGACAAAATTAAAGAAGGTGCCATGAATATTTACGTAATTTTGTAACGAAAAAATATGAAATAGTGTACCAAATAACTTAGCTTAGTGGTTAATAATAATTTATAAAATATTTTATTTTTTGAAAAATTCATCTGAATCTTTTATGCGGGCGGCAATAACTAAGCTTCCGATGACGTCACATCACACAAAGCAGCATCGTGTGCTTTGTTTGTCGTAAACAGTGTGTTGAAAATATAAACAGACTAGCTTTCCGCCCGCGGCTTCGCCCGCGTGGAATTCGGTTATATTGCGGTATAAAGCACAACTATAAGAAAAATTCTCATTCCCACGGAAAAATCTAAGAAGCGCGATGTAACGCTGGATACAAAATTCATATAATTCATTCCACTTCTTACGTATCTTAAAAAAACACTTCGTTACCACGTTTTAAAAAACACCCAGCGCCATCTTTCGCATACCTCTAGAACTAAATAGCGTAAGCTATCATTCCATTTCTTACGTATTTTAAAAAACACATCGTTACCTTGTTTTAAAAAAACACCCAGCGCCATCTATCGCATACCTCAAGAACTAAATAGCATAAGCTATCATTCCACTTCTTATGTATTTTAAAAAACACATCGTTACCATGTTTTAAAAAACACCCAGCGCCATCTATCGCATACCTCAATAACTAAATAACGTAACTAATACTTATACCAATTAGTAATTCGTTGACCTTAGTGATTTCAGGATAAGTAGTTGTAAAAAAAAACAATTTAGACGATGAAACAAATTGTACGTCATCCCTCGAGAATTCCTCATTTTCGAGGATTCATTTTCGTATCATTTAGCTTCAAAATTTACATGTTCATATTCGTTTGCAACATATAAGTAGATGTAAAAAAAACATTTTAGACGATAAAACAAATTGTACGTCATCCCTCGGGAATTCCTCATTTTCGGGGATTCATTATCGTATCATTTAGCTTCTAAATTTACATGTTTATATTCGTTTGCAATATTTTACGTTGTTTTAAATTACACACAGCGCCATCTACAATCCATCCATCAAGCAAACAATATTTTTGTTTTTCCTCGGGAATATCAATTTTTTCCAGGATAAAAAGTACCCTATTATTTAATCCGGACTTTTATCTTTATGTCTGCAAAATTTCAAAGCAATCGGTTCAGTAGTTACGGCGTGAAAGCGGAACAAACAAACTCACTTTCCGATTTATAATATTAGTAAGGATAAGGATTAACCCAGATATATTTCGATTTGTTTTTGTGAAAATAAAAAGTCGGGCTATACAAAAACTGATAGCGAAAACTTGCATAAAGTAGATGCGGTTTATGTGATGTGACGTCACGGTCAGCCAATGTCTTAGACCGGATGTTTACGTACAAATTTAATATTGATGGAAAAAAAATTATTTCGTAATTAACACAGATTTATTGTAATAATAATTAACTGTTATAGATCCTTACAAATATTATAAATGTGAATGTCAGTTTGTTTGTTATGCTTTCACACAAAAACTACTCAACCGATCATCATGAAACTCCGTGCATATGTTCTTGGAGGTATTAGAAGTAACATAGGATATTTTTATTGAAAAAAAAATTATGGCTTATATTCGGGCGAAGCCGCGGGTAAAAGCTAGTTTAAATAAACCTATGTAATTATTACAATATTTTTCCGATAACTGTTAAATAGAGAATTCTATTAATTCGAGCTCCTTAGTGCCTCGGGAGGCAAACCACTAACTGGACCCGTGTGGTGAGTTATGTCCCATTCTCCCTACAGTGTTTTCACAAATTGGTGGGAATTGGTCCCATGAGTGGGAACTAATACTACCAACAATACCTCAGGGACCAGATGTAAAACGATGTAGTTTAATCTGCTTAACAATTTTTTCTTAGTTTCACATACGTTTATATCTTAGCTCTAAAACTGCAACTAATCTTTTGTTTTAATAATCTATCTATCTATAATATATCTAATCTTTATGATCACTACATTATATTCATACAACGAGATTAATACCATGTTTTTTTTTGAGGCTCCAATATTTAGGCGCAGTTGCATGTGCCCAAAGAGTATGTAATCACTACAACATGTGCCATCGTCAGGGATGAACTGAAGTTTTTTTGGATTAACCTAAACTTAAAGACCTTAAAAAAGACTGTTATAATACCGGATTTCCGATTATTCGTCTACTGGAGTGTTTTTTTACCTAACAACGTTATAACACGATCTGATTATCATCAGTAATATCGCTGGCTATGGCCTCCTGAAATTGAAGAATCATGCAAAATTGGAAACATTAAGCAATATGTAATTTTTTACACTGTATAAGATCATTAGAGATCATTGCACTAATAGCTGCTGATGAAGCTCCGTGTGGGGATGAAACACGTGCAGAGTAGTTGGTAAAGGTGTCGGTGTCTGTGGTTTCTGCATTTATTTGCGGATTTTGCGGAAGAAAGCTACATATTTTGTTTTACTCACGGATATGGACTATCGCCAAGTAACGCCTGATTCTATCAAATCATTAGAGATCGTTAAATAATAAAAAAAAACTAAAATTAAAAAATATTATAATTAAAACATTGAATAGACCAGGAAAGTATCTCATTGGTTTATTATATATAGACGAAGAGAACTACTATGAAATCATGCCAAAGTCTTCTATTTATTTATTATGGCACATCAACATAACATACCTAGTATATAAAAAAATATAACATTACACATTACATAGCCTAGCACCGATAATTTGCAAGAGAGTTTTAAAATCTAAATCTAACATTATGAAAATACAAAAGAAAGCTGAAAACAAAAAGAAAACAGAAGTAGTCTTGGATAGTCAAAAGAAGAAAATTTAAACATTTTTATTATCGTTGTAAATCAACCATTAAGATTCCAAGAACGTTTTAGAACTATATCGCTTTAACTGCTAAATAAATGAGGCATTCAAAATTAGCAAGTTGTTTGCGACTATTAACTATTTTATTGTGATAAAGTTCTAGAAATGAGTAGGAATAAAATAGCTTCATAATGTTTTATAGTTTATATGAAAAACAATAGGTACCTATTCCTGTTTCAGCAAAACATACTCTTCTACTAATATATCTTCCTCACTCATACTTTTTATAACCATGACTCAGTAATCCCAGCTTATTTGCGCTAAGCGGCTTATGTTGACTCCGCATAATCCGCAATCATACATATACCGTACTAAATACATTCACTGTATATATTAGTCATTTGGCAACTGAAACTAAAATAACTTGTTCATTATAAATGTCAAAATATTATCTAAAAAGGGGAGTTACTTTAGTTATTTTGCCCACGATTTAAGGTTAGTTAGGTTAGTTAGGTAATTTTCGGTCAGTAAATACACATAAATTAACAAAACACCCAATAATATATCTTTGTATCTCCAATACAGTCTGTTAATTTATGTTAAAATTGGCTCACTTTAATGCAGACTATCGGTTAAAAATTATAATATTTATGATTTTTATCTATTTTTTGCATCAATTTTATCTTATATGGTACATTATTTTGATAGACAAATACTAGGAAAAAATCAACTCTGCCCACAGCGTAAAAAACCGGTCAAGTGCGAGTCGGACTCGCCCACGAAGGGTTCCGTACAAACTTTTAGTGAAATAAAAAATCACGTTTGTTGTATGGGAGCCCCCTTAAATAATTATTTTATTTTGTTTTTAGTATTTGTTGTCATAGCGGCAACAGAATTACCTACATAATTTGTGAAAATTTTAACTGTCTAGCTATCGCGGTTCTTGAGATACAACCAAGTGACAGACAAACGGACGGACAGACAGCGAAGTCTAAGTAATAGGGTCCCATTTTTACCCTTTGGGTACGGAAACCTAAAAAGTAGAAAAGTACTAGAAAATTTCGACAGGTGTTCTCGGTAGCTAGATTAGGAGAGCATTGGACCGGACAACCAAAGGTTGCGGGTTCGATTGTCTTTAGTATATTTCTATTAAAACTAATTTATTATAAAAATAATACGTCTATCCCTCGAAAACAGTACTTTTTTCTTAATGAAAGGTATCTTATGTTCTATCTGTACCCCTTACAAAGTGTTTACAAAATTTCAAGATGATTGCTTGTGTACTTAAGGAGTGAAAACCTAACAAAAAACTCATTTCTTATTCATAATATTACTTATTATTGTTAATTACCCGATGACACCGATTAATCTATCAAAGATACCAAGATACCAAGATACCAAGATACCAACAACCCCGTCAAAGTTTAATACTTAATTTAATTAAAATCTACAAGTTAAGTTCTCCAATGAACTTTATTTATTTTCCATTAAAATTCCTAGCGAAAAGGAGATTCAGGAGCTAAAATCAATGCAAATAAAACTCAAATAACAAAGTGTAAGAAGCTTGCAATATTTCCGGTCTCTAGTTTACAAAGCAAGTTGGTCCACTATCTCGAGAACAGCCATTTATTGCGACCCTAGAGAATAAGGCGGACAAAAATACGACTAGATCTCGGTCGTAAAGATTCTTTATCATTAGAAAGTTTTTGCCGGAACAAGAAGAACAATATAATAGTACCTACTATTATTGTATAACAAATAGAACCAAGTGAGACAGAAGAACAAATTAAGATAGTAGAACAAATTAAGACAGTGGAACAAATACGTTCTGTAGTAGATACAATAAATAGATTTTTTTTTTAATTTATTTATAAGTTATTACAAGATTTAAAAACTGGGTACATGTCATTATGAATCCAACCCTCATATTACATATTAGCTAGTATTGAGGTGGAGCTAGTCTAACTATAGCTACTTTTAGGTACTTACTAGAGCTAGTATTACACATATTAAATAAATTCAATTATGTAAAGAAAATAATTTAAATACCAGGCGATGCAGTCGCAAATCATAAAGCTACGATAGCACCATATATTGGAGCGGAGCGTAATACCTAAAAAAGAAGAAAAAAAAATTTATTTCGATGGGAATTTATGTGAATTTCGAAATTCGGGCAAATTGCGGGCCGTCACAATCGAGTCCTAAACCTGTTGATTCGATTCCACACAAAAAATATTAAAATCGGTCAAGAACTCGGGAAGTTATGACGTAACAGACATTGCGCCATTGAAGCTGATCAATGGGAAATTCGCTCGCTCCTTTCCAATACACATTATTCTTCATTTCATATTTTTTTAAGGTTTTTAATTTTAGGTTAAAATTAAGTAATATTTTCTTTACAATAAAAACTTTTATGTATGTATGTGTTTGTCTATGTGCTCATTGCTAGAGATTTCTACCGGATAGCTTTATACCTATAATTATTATCAATTATTTACCCCCAATTTGCATCGGAAAGGTTACAATACTCAACTCCATAATACAATTAATTAATCTACAAGAATAAAGTGTAAATAAATAAGTATGGTATGTAGTAAAGAAACAATTATGACTAATTATAATTCTGACATCAAAAATTATTACTAACATATTACGTCCGTTAAGAATATAAACTTTACCAACGAGATCCCCTATCACATACAAAAATAAGGTAACATACATTTGAAATGCAATTTTTATCAAAAAACATAATCAAAATATTAATATAAAATAACAGACAAAATATAAAAAAAATTAAAAGGCGTTATAACGTCACTGGTTTGCAAGAATAGGGACGGAACTAAATTTGATTTTATAGAATCAGGTTTTCAAATTTCTTATGAAATCTTTTATCGCATACCAAAAAATTTAATTGTATCTCTTTCTGGCTAACGGTGGCGCGATATTTGCGTTTTATATCTGTTTACGATAATAATAATATATCAAAGATTTAGACCGTTTGGTAGAATTCAATTTGACAGAATTTTGAGTTGCGTCGATATTCTCGCAAACCAGCGACATGTGTGCAGCAGTAGGTAGGATTTATTTTTTAATATTGTCGTGAGGAAAAGGTGTGATAATTATAAAATTAAATTAAAAATCTTAAAAACCCCCGACACAAAAAACATAAGCTACCTTTAAAAAGTAAAAAATAATAAAAGAAAATTAATCCTAAAGTACCTATATGTATAAGTATGTATTAATATTTTAAAAAAACTTCGCGTTCGGGGACAGCATGTGACACTAATTAATTAGGAGCGGTCTCCGAACGCGAAGTTTTTTTAAAATATTAATACATACCTATAGGATTATAAGGATACTTTAGGATTAATTTTCTTTTATTATTTTTTACTTTTAAAGGTAGCTTATGTTTTTTGTGTCGGGGGTATTTAAATTTTTTAATTTAATTTTTATTTTATACTTTTTAAAGGTAAACATACTTATAATATCTCTGGTTAAGTTGTAAATACATAGGTTCTTGTCGATTTCAAATTCATTTGAGACCCCACTTGAGCATATTTGCAGACATTCGGTTTTTCTTTCCCACTTTAACCCCCCATAACTTTTAAACGGCTCAATCGATTTTCATCAAACATATCTAAGAACATTTGTCCGTAAAACACCTGTAATACAAAAAAAACTAAATTGAAATCGGTTCATTCGTTCGGGAGCTATGATGCCACAGACAGACAGACAGACACTTTAACCCCCCATAACTTTTAAACGGCTCAATCGATTTTCATCAAACATGTCCAAGAACACTCGCCCGTTAAACACCTGTAATACAAAAAAAACTAAATTGAAATCGGTTCATTCGTTCGGGAGCTATGATGCCACAGACAGACAGACAGACACGTCAAACTTATAATACCCCTCTTTTTGCGTCGGGGGTTAAAAAGATAAATATGTCTTTACGTGCCAAAACCGAACAATATATCGTATTATAAATTATTTGTTGTTATTTATATTTTGTCATACGAAAAGCAATAAGAAAATATTATATGTAAAATAATAACATAGTATAATGTTATAGTTTTTGTACAGGCTTTAAAAATAAAATCCAGCACGCTAAGGAAAAGCTTTCCAAGATCCTCTGGGAAGCCATATTGCAGTAGCCACTTCATTTTGTTGCGATAAGGGTATCCAAGCCGGTTATACAAGCAAAGTTTAGTCTACGAGGAAACTGCTAACAAGTTATCGTAAACGCGAACAAGAGAACATCTAAAGAGTACTTGTTTATTGGATATTGCTTTAATAATTAATCTTCAAGCTAAAGGTAAACCAGGGGAAAAATATTTTTGGTTTTATTTATATTTTAGCTCCTCGATGGTTTTTAGTTTTCTTTTTTTATTAGATTTTTTCAGTATTTTTCAACAACAACAAAATTCTTTAAATTTTTGATAATATTACATATTTTTCCGTTAGCGCCATCTAGCGTCCGGTAGACGAACTACTTGCAGTTAACGCGTTGCTATGGTAACGTTATTGATACAATGGAAAAAGAGCGGACAGACAAACACACAATCCACTGTGATCTTAGATTATAGATTTAAAACATTAAAATGAATACAATGAGTGTTAGTAGCTTTTTCATGGAATCAATAAAAACAATACTTGGCATAAAAAACTAAAAATGAACAAAAAAATATATTTTTTCGACACAAGGATATTTTTGGCTTACACTAATTGTATTAAATTCTTTTACGCTACTAGTGAGTACTTGAAATTTTCAACTCACACGTCTTTACTAGTAAAACAATTTTTTTAACCTCTAAATATTTAAATACAACCATATTCAATCTCTTTTTAGAATTAACTATAATAATAACAATATTTCTTACATTCACACCAATAAGCCTAGCCCAAAGTATGCACCCAAAACGGCTTGTATTATAGATACTAGAGTAACGAATATACATAAATATATAGTACATAGATATGTGATATTTATAGAAATATATATAAATACCCATGACTCAGGAACAAATACTCGTATTGATCACACATGTTTCTCTTTTAATATAATTATATTCAATTTTGTTTTACATAGCATACTGCCCTTTAGAGATTTTATCATCACCGAACCGAGTTCAAAATTAACCCCTAAAATTTTAAATATAATTTCACCTGACCTTTTGAAGCGTGACCTGAAGCATAGACGGCTCTTCATGGATCATATTATAATTCTGAACGTAATCCATACCTTTTTAACGAGAGGCAGTACTGTTACAGCTGTTCTACAAATATTCCCGAACGTGATATGAATTATAAAACCGTGATAAAACCTTACTTTGAATTTTATTTTAGGAATGTAGTATGTTTTGGAAACTTTTTATTAAATATAATTTCTTTATGCATTATAGTTATTAAGTATTTTATTTTAATTGTAAGTTATTGAGTACATATTTATAATTAATTTTGAAACGTAATTATTATCTAATACCAAATTTTCTACTCTACTGTCTACACTTATAATTTTTATGCTTACAGGTAAGTAACTTTTTCCTTAACTCTCAAATTAACTTGCTTATTTAATAAATAAATAATCATTTAATTCGTAAAAGTTACATAATCATGATTTTCCTTTACTAAAACTACGTAATTTTTTTTGTTTTTCGAACGCTTATATTTATTGGTATAATTTTTTTCTAAAGGATTTTTACATACGGGAAAGCAAAGGATACAAAGGTATACAGCTTTGTCATCAGTAATATTTATTGAACATTTACATGACAGTATTTTATTAAAAGAAATATAATTCAAACCTAGGAAAGCTTTAGTTTTTAAAGAAATAATTAATAGAAAAAATTCAACTTGTCTCAAGTGTCAGCCGGGTTCGTTCTTATAATAATTTTCTTAGAAATAAAAGTCTAGCAAATAAATGTTTAAATAACAAAAATTATAATAATCCTTAATATTGATAACCAATGTCATTGTATACCTATGTATTGGCTGTATATTTACATTTTTTATTTATTTTTTTATACCGCCGTTCCTTCCAGTCCTATCAACCGAAAGGTTGTCTGTCACCGATCGCTTTAGCGACAAGACCGCCCATTGTAACACTATTTTAAGTTTTATGTTATTTCTTAATTTCTTATCAACAAAGTATTTTGTATTGTAGGTAAATTGTGTTGTATGGCTTGAGAAATGCGGCTTATGGGTTTTACGTTATGCTCCTCTCGTGGATATGTATATCCTGGTTATTGCTAAGGGATCATCATTTAAGGCTCCTGAGTTTCCGCAATAGTACATTTCGTATGCAAAAGAAAATATATTAGAAAAACGTTTTCACAATTTTGATCTTGTTTTACGAAAAAACAAATAAAAATGTAAACTAACACAAATCGACATGTACCTTGTAGTGTAAAATATTCAAAAGGTACATAAATAGTGTTTTTCTTTTTACTTTAATAACAGTTTTTTATATTCTGCAAAGAAAATTCGACAATATTAAACAAATTTAATGTGTAGATCTGTTGGCTTTATTTCTATTTGCATAACTTGTCAATTATATTGTATCTTAACAATATGTAGATATTGTATTTTATCTTCTATTGTGAAATAAAAAGAAACTTTACATAATTCCAATAAAACCACTTTACCGGACGCGTTTTTTTGTATTTTTTATATATCCGTTTTGTTGCGGGTTTCCAATCCTTTACAGGAGCCTTGATCACAAAACGGCTATGGTAATCAATGCCCAAAAAAAGAAGTAATAGTAGTTTTATTGCAATATTTTATTTAGATGAACGGAAGTGTAAGAACTAAATAAGGAAATTTTCTATAATAATTTGTCATAGTAATCCCTCGATCATAATATATGATCGAATTTATATTTATTTTGTTTCAAGTTTATTATACAACAGATATTATATACAGGTACATATAATTAAGGTTACATGAAGAATATTGATGTATAATTCCTTTATTTAATAAAGAATAATTTCTGGTGAACAATACTAGATGCATCGTCCTTTTTTAATCTTTTTTTGTGTAATACTCATACTCAATATTTTATTACTTAAACCATAAAGTTTAAATTACTTTCTTTGTTGTTTAAAAGCGCCTTTTAAACTGCAATTTTTATTAATAAATATAAGTAGTATTAATAAAAAAAATATAAGACATTAGTATTCATCGAAACTGGATTATAACTGTTTCTTTTTTATTATTAAGACTCGACGCAGTTGCATGCTACATCATCACGGAAGAACTTAAGAAAATATAAATAGATAGATAATATAGAATGCCTATTAGCATTAAGTCCACCATTTGTACGTGGTTTTTTGTGTACAACAAAGTTTTAAATAAATTAATTATAATCCCGTTTCATGTAGTCATCTCAGCGGAAAGACGCCGCTACCAAAAATTGCCATATTCTTCAAGTGTTACAGGTTGGAGATTACAGTGAAATACAATAATTCAGATGACACCGCTGCCCTATTTATAGTCTACTGAAGGTATAAGATGTTTGCCTGATTTAGTTATCTCTGCAGCAAGACATCCACTACTGGAAAAAGCCGCCACCAAAAATTGTCAGAGTATGACAATTTACAGGACCAAGCGTTACGGGAGGGTTGGAGATCGCAGTGAAATTCGGAAAATGTCCATGCTGCCTATTTTGTGGTCTTCCGAAGTTGTAAGGTGTTTGCCCCCAGGATCGTATTAGTTGCCTTTAAGACACCGTTAAGTGTGAAGGGTTATTTCTATTCCTCTCTGCTGGACACCATAGGGTCACGGCATTTTACTTGTTAAATTACGTTAATACTCAGGTCCTTAGCTTTAACCATATAAGGGTCAGATTGCAAGTCATAAATTGGGTCAGGCTATATTTTGTTTCTAATACGTATTTTTAGCCAATCCCTCTTCTGATGAGGCTTTTTTATATGACAAATATATATAATACTAACTGCGACTTACTGGAACCATAGCTACACAAATCTCTTTAAAAATTTCAGATAAAATCACATTTTGCCGAGCTTAAAATTGTTTACCGAAATATTTTATCGAATAATTATGTTTTATATCCGTATCCGTATTAAATTGAACTTAGACATAATCCGTTTTTATTTGAAACTAAATCTATCGGGAATATTGAAAAATATTGAAAAACAAAATCACATTATGCGGCGAAACAAGCTTACGGCGAACAATATTTTAGTAAACAATTCCTTGCCGTATCTTGAAATTTATGGCATTAATAAAATAATATAATTTTTTATATATATTTTACACATTTTGTACTGGTTTTCAACAAAGGTATAGTTATAATTAGATTGTAAACTAACCTTAAACATCCTAGTATTTACTCGTTGACCTGTGTCTTCGTTACCCGATATCAAGTAATTACACAAAGCTGGGCTAATTGCACTAAAGCTTTGATAATCTTCGGGTAACCACAATGGGCAATTAGATTACAGTGAAGATATAGATCAAACTATTGTTAGCTTAACTGTAAACTTATTTTAAACCAATTTAGCCCATATTTTTCAAAGTCATTAACCAATACGGGAGGGCACGGGCTTGACAGAATCAGGATTGCCGTAATCTGCTTGTTTCCAGTAAATGTCACGTGTACGGTTTGTTTACAGGCAGGTGACGTCATGACATATGTAACCTTTGTGTGTCTTGCGGTCTGTACCGGTGTCTTTAGCGTTTTGGTGGGTTTTATAATCAGTTTAACTTTGATGATATTTTTTATAGAAAACTAGCTTTTACCCGCGGCTACGCCCGCATTTGTTTTAAATTATTTTTTTCAGTAAAAGGTATCCTATGTTACTTCTAATACTTCCAAGAATATATGTACCAAGTTTCATGATGATCGGTTTAGCAGTTTTTGCGTGAAAGCATAACAAATAACGCTTACATAAGCGTCTTATGATAAAAACTCAAGTAGTTTAAAAATAGTTAGAACAGCAAAGTGGGTAACTGTAAAATGACTTAGATCTGTAAAAATATACAGTCAATATTATCTGTTATGTTTTATATAAGAAGTTATCTCTGCTTGTTAAAATAAAGTTAAAATTTCCAACAATAAAAGTGTAAAAAAATTATTACAAGAAAGAATTCAACGTATCCCAGGTGTCAAGCGGGACTCGAACCCGCATTCCTCGCTTTCCGGGCGAGCGCTCTTCCGATTAAGCTATCGAGACCTTGACAGACCCGACGAAGTATTTCTTAAGCTTCGCAAATGCTCAAATAACAAAACTATAATAAATATTTTTACCTATTTTTATATGACTAACCTAAAAAAAATAATCTTAAGTGCACTTTCATACAAAAAAACTTTTCTATCCACATCTTGCCGAACTACCGTATGGAAAGAGACAAATTTCCTTTGGCACACAATATGAATTTTTTTCCACATTGTTGTAACTTTCTACTAGATGGCGTTGATATTCGCCGCCTATTCAATACCTATAAAATAAATCATTTATTATTTAAGATAAAACAAGCGAATATTATTTTTTCCTATCTTATTCTCTAACAAAAGGTTTATACATGAAATAAAACGAAAATTCTCCTATTTTTTCTATAGAAACTTTCCGACGAACATTTTAATCAACCCAAAATTAATTGGTAACATAATTACAACTTTCGGCTGTTTCTCACACAACGAGTCTTTAAGAAATTTAGGGCGCCAAATAAATTCTAATTGCTTTAAATGAAATAAAGTGGTTATTATCAACCTAAAAATAATTACATTCCATTATGAATGAGAACAATGAGACAGGTAATTAGTGAGTAACGACTTCTAATTTCCACCCCATAAATTTGAATAGGATAATGAAAGGGAGAAAAAACAAATTGAGGACATTCTTTCAAACACTTGTTTACTCGTACTTAACAAACCCATTGAAGATAAATCGACAAATATTTTGACCACAACAGTTTGGTACAACTGTAGGTACCCAACCCAGACGCGGTAGATGTTTGAGAATATCTCTATGAATATTACATATCTTTGTATCATATATGTATATTATATATGTTACCCTAGGATATACAATGTGTCCCGTCACCAGTGTGCCGGAGCCTTTAATGGTGTGAAATATGGCATTTTTTATCGACAAATTGCCCCTCAAATTTTGTTTTTCTCTAACGGTTATAAAATGGCCACTATTTTGTTTTCTTGGTAACCAAGACCTGGGCTCTCATACTAATTCGACCACCACTACTCATGTAAAAGTCTTATCAACATTAAAAAGTAGTCATTTGATAGCTAAACATGTAGACAACAGTTACACAGCCATCATGTTTGAAGCCATCATAGAATAAAAAATAGAAAAAAATAATTAAGGAAAAACAAATAGATTCTTTTTTGTGTATTTTTTAATTATTGGCTGTCTGAGAAAAAATTTGAGGTGCAATTTGTCGATAAAAAATGCCATATTTCACACCAATAAAGGCTCCGACACTGGTGACGGGACACATTGTATAACACAAATCTGAAAATGCTAACATACACAAATCAATTAGCCTAGCCCTATACTAGATGCTAACCTAAAATATTTTCATTCAGTTTTTGTACACAACATCTCTAATATTAATTATTTTATCATATAAATAATAATAATAATAAATAAATAAATAAATATTTCCAACATTTACACCAATTAACCTAGCCCAAAGTAAGCACTTTTAAGGCTTGTGTTATGGATATACTAGGGTAACGGATAGACATACATATATCATACATAAATAAGTAATATTCATAGAAATATATACAAACATCCATGACTCAGGTACAAATACTCGTATTCATCATACAAACATTTGCCCCTTCCGGGATTCGAACCCAGGACCATCGCACGGAGGGACACGCTCCATACAAGGGCGGTCATAAATAGTTAAAGTCCTGTTACTATCAATACATTGTATTATTTTAGTGACTTATAGTTGTAAAAGTGTTTTAGGAACATTAAAATGAAAGAAGTACATGTATTTACGGAATAAAAAACGTTTACTTCAGTAAAAAACAAATATAAACAATAACATACTTTTACCTAAATTTATCATGAACAAACACTTAAAAATTGGAATGTAAAACATATATTTTAAATAAAATAAGAGTCAAAACATTGATAACATTATTTAATTATAATAAAATAATAGAAATAAATAAATTAAAATTAATTAAATACAAAAAAAACAAAACAACTAACAAAATACAAATAAATTATTCTTATTCTAACAATATTAAACATGTAACAATTTTATTACACTTTGTGACAGAGTATTTTTCTTTTTAGGGGGAAGTTTCCGAAGACTTGTAATATAAGGATCTGAATGTAATAATAGTCGTTGTATTAAATCTTGATTGGTAACTTCACGTGACATTTTTCGAGTGTGACTTCGTCTATAAATTTTGATATACTTATTTGTCGCTTCAGCAGCTTCTTCGGAAAGTTCTCCTATAGATAACAATGCATAACTTATAATATCTGATCCATGTACGAGCACCTTGTGGACAGAAGCAGAAAGACTATACCACGGATATTCCTCGACCAGGCTGTATGCTGTTTGTAATGCATAGTCTTTAAACTTGCATTCATTAATTTTATGTCCAGAAGATAACGTTTGTAATATTACACAACAACGATCTATGAGATCCTTATTCAAACCTGTAATTTCAGCAGATACAGCTGATTCCAAAAAAAACTTCCTGGCCGTGTTTCCATCGTTAGACGTCCCGCTTCCACCACTACGCGGCTTGTCAACTATTAAACCTAATCGTTCCCTAAACTGGGACTGTACATATTGTTTTTTATTTGATAACAATTGTTTATCACTATCTAGCCTAACTTGCCATTTTTTTATGTCTAATCTATATGAAAGATGAATAAAATATTCGAAGAAACGTATCCAAGAATGTAGTGGTGATAATCCAAATTGGTATCTACTCTCTATTACAGGTTTTTGTAAACATTCGTCTATTTTATTCATCTCTTTAGGGGTAGCATTACATATATAACATCTACTTGTAGATGTTTCACTTAAAGCACTACAAATTTTACCATCTACCATTGAAAGCTGCAACTTATGAGAAACGACCAATTCACGATTGTCGATCTGAATAAAAGTAGGTTGCAAACTTTCAATTTTATCCTTAAAATAAGCTTCCTCTTGCAAAGACACTGCTGTGCTTTCTTTCAAAAATTGAAATCGAATAGGACGGCAGTACCTAGTGGAAGAGGGTCGAGGATTTTTCCATAAAATTTTACAATTATCTTCAGCTAATTTTACAATAATTTGAAGGGGTACATAAGATGTTACAAACAAACTACTATCTTCTAAAGTTGAATCTGAAAAAAATTGTTTGTATTCACTATGTCCAGTGCTGCCATCGAATCCCCATTTCCCAAGTAAAGAGATATTAGACAAACAATCATCAGGAATCTGATCTAAGACCTCTTTTTGAGATTCAAGGATTCGAGAAGCTGTGTGATCAAAAAGACTTTGTAATTCAACTTCAGCTGAAGACTCGGAAACAGTTATATTAGAAGGGTAACATCTCTGTTTCGCTTTAGTAATTTGTTGGTAACATGGTAATACATTAGGAGAAATCTTACTATTAACAAAGTTTTTAATTAATAAATACTGATGTTTTGTCAACTGAGCATCAGTCACAAGTGACAAGACATCATCAGTGCTAACTCTAGATATACACGAATCGAATGAACAGTCTGAAACATCAAGCAATGCACTCACAGTAGAATCATCAGACTTTGACAAATCAGCTACTCTCCGACGTTTAGTCCTTTTACTACATTGCGTAAAAGGTTTTCGAGGACGACCACGTGAATGACACGGCGACGTTTCAGACGGAGTACATTGCTTATTGTTTTTCACAAGTTGAATTTTTTCAATAACATTAAACCAATCGGAATTCTTATATAAAAGCTTGGTTTTATCCCTATTACATTTTTTCCAGAATCGAGCAATAGCTGTACATAAATTATTAACAATTTTCTCTAAATAATGAATATCAATGTTCTCAGCATCGTTCAGAGTAGTCAACAAACTTTGTAGGACTTGACGACACTTTTCCGAGTCATTATCGGTATTGACAGTTAGCCATATTTCAAGAATATGCATTGTTGAAAACGAGCATATATATAAATTACCTAAAACAAAAAAAAACGGTTATATTCAGTCACAAAACCTACACAAAGCACTAAGACTAAATAAACTAATTTCGTAGCAAATGCTACGAGATAATCTGGCAACCGTAGCACCCTTGTCATCGCCAAAAGGGCAGATAAGGGCAGCCAAGTTTTA
This sequence comes from Calamotropha paludella, assembly GCA_927399485.1. Lineage (NCBI taxonomy): Eukaryota > Metazoa > Arthropoda > Insecta > Lepidoptera > Crambidae > Calamotropha > Calamotropha paludella. The sequence continues at coordinate 4,162,500 of OV656823.1, read as the reverse complement.
ATATTCCTAAGATAAGAAAGTCTAAAGATTATGGTGCAATATACCTCCATAGTCGGAGCGAGTGGGAACATATTTAAAAGTTTATTCAAACTTTGAATATTAAAATATAATACTCCAAGAAAAGTCGCCTCGTAGCAATGACATACTAAAGAAAATATATACTAAGATACAATTAAAATAAAAATATTAATTATTACATACCCTGTTCTTGGATATCCATTTCAGAAAAAACACACACAGCACTCACAGGTCCCGCAATGACAACAAATGACGTCACGCTTTTTAATGACTCACTGATAACAGTATTTACGATTGGCGATGCGCTCTCTTTGAATGCACAATAGATAATGAAGGCGCACTCTAATTACTGACCTATTTATAGTTTCAGAAGGTACCGCAACTATCCAATGTAACGACAAGGAATAAAATGTAAAACTAGAAAGCAGGTTTTTAAGATTTATGACCTATGGATGTCCCACAGTGCATCGGTGCGAAAGGCAGGATCGCTACCGTTGCACCAAACAGTCGTCAAAGATATATAAGATAACATAGAAAATTCAAAATCATATGTCTAATATTATTAATAATATAAGATTCGATTCTAAGTACTGCAAGACTGTTTATATTTGAGCCTACTTCCACAACAATGTTTGTGTACCATCCTTGTTGTTGTTATGATCATCAACAATATATTAATTTCCTAATGAAACGTAAAATGTACCAAACTATGCCTTTCCAAATTACAACAATAATAGTTATGCTTAACTATATGTAATATGGTTTAGTACGTACTTCCATAATTTAGCTGTATTTAATTTGAATATAAATTTTATTGAATTTACTCCCCGAAATATTCACGATAATCGAACATCCTAGATATTTTCAATTCGTTTTTTTTAAATCATACTATACGATGGTATGATAGGAGCTTTTCAGCAGAGCCATCAATACTCTCGTATGCACTGTGAAAAATTTACTGTAGGAGTAATCAGATTTTGTAGCGCTTTTTCACTTTTTATGTCTAGAATGCGCTTTTAATAGCTGAAATCATTGAAACATATAGTTGTTTATGTCAACGAATCAAAGAAAATCAAAATGAAATTATGGTTATTTTAAAAAAGCGATTCCTTGTATATTTCATCATAGATATTATATTACTAGACGATGCAGTCGCCAAGCATAAAGCTACGCTAGCACCATATATTGAAGCGGAGCGTAATACCTAAAAAAAGAAAAATATTTTTTTGTTTCGATGGGAATTTTAGCGAATTTCAAAATTCGGGTCCGTCACAATCTGGTCCTAAACCTGTTGATTCGATTCCACAAAAAAAATATTAAAATCGGTCAAGAACTCGGGAAGTTATAGCGTAACAGACATTGCGCCATTGAAGGTGATCCATGGGAGCTCCAAAAAACACTATGTTTTTCGGATAAAATAATAATAATATTTGTTACGTTGACTACAATAAGTCTAACCCTGTAAGGTTCGTGTTCTGGATACTAGGGTAACGGATAAACATACATATATGATGGAAAGGTATATAATATTGATAGAAATATACATATACCCATGACTCAGGCACACACACACACTTGGTATTCATCACATAACGATCTGCTAATTTCGGGACTTGAAAACGGAGCGTAGCCGTCGGTGTGAAAGCTAGGATCGCTACCATTGTGTCAAACGCTTGACGCTTTAAAATATAAATTACTACTTTATTAAGGACTCGAAATTCACCTATTATAGTCTATTTCTGTCTGATATTAGATAATTAAATGGAATCTAAAAGGTACTAGACAAAACGGTTACCCTTCTTGAAGAGGGTGCCCTCGATTAAATACGTAATTTCTAGATTAAATAGAGTTGGCTAAATGAAGTAAAATTTCCCGATAATAAATCAATGAGTGTTTGAACACTGTTTGAAAATTTTATTCTGTTTGAAAATCGTCACAATAATAATACAAGTTAATTTGTAGATGACAAGTTATTCTTGGTGCTCAATAGCACACTATTAATGGTAACTGCCCCAACTATGCTTGTGCCCAATTACAAAAATTATGCTTATATACCGCCCATATTAAACCTTAAAAATTACTTTTTTTATTTTATGTTTTGTAATTACTCATTACTTTTTTAAAATTTCAAATGTAAATTTTCTTATTTAAAATGTGTTTATTTCTATTAGGAAGACAAAAAATGTGACATTTTTGTACAAACATTCTTTACATCATTTAAACTTGTCTATATATAAGGTGGGCTAGAAATCGTCGTAAAAGACCATATTATTAAAAACCATATATGGTTGATATACCAAAGTGTCGCACTAAGCGTTATAGTTCCAATTTTGAGGTACGTATCTAAGGAATGGAATTCTTTGCCTGAATCTGTGTTTTCTGACAAATATTTTTTGGTCTTTAAGTCACGAGTGAATAGGCATCTTTTAGGCAAGCGCGCCACATCCTAGATCGCATCGTCGCTTACCATCAAGCGAGATAGTAGTCCCCCATCGTGGTAGGGCCATCGGGCCAGCTGCCAGGAACCCTAAGGCGAAAGCCAACAACGACCTCCCGGGACCAACGGCAGCATGAGGGTTAGGGCATGCATACTTAGGTTTTTAGTAGGTAGGGCTCCACTCCCCCATCGGGCACTAAGCCGGGTAGGGGAATGGAGGAAAGTCCCACATAACTGCGCCGCTGTATACGTAACGCATTTTACTAAGTATAAAAAAGGCAAAATTGTCAAGCACCTACCTATTCACTATAAAAAAACGTTGCTACCTTTATTGTGATTACCTCTAGTATTATTTGTTGCCTTTTACCTGAAAGGTTTTTCGCCTTTTATGAAAGCTTGGTGCTATTCTATCCGGAGCGTAAATGAAGAGTGAAATGTATGCCTAAATAAAATGCTAAAGATGCTCAAAGAAGTAAAAATTTAAATCAACAATTCCTATCCAAGTTAAAATACATAATGTCTGGCATTTCGGTTCTGTATTTTATTCATTCTCTTATTTGACATGATTTAAGTTACAGCGAGTGTACGCGAAACTTCAATCCCAAAGGAAATTGTAAAAATATAAAAGTGGAGAAGGGACGGCTTCCAATTTCCCTAGTTTCGTCAAAAGCCTAGCGGTAGAGGTCTCATGTGCAAACGAAATTGTGTACAGAGGACCTAAGTAATTTATATACGTGACCATTAACATTCATTTAAAAAGCTTCGAAGTTCTTAAGTTTCACAGACGTTCAAGGTTTGCTAGTATCCGTGACTTCGTCGGTTTTATTACGCACGCACTGTTCAAACACTTTATTCTTACGTCACAGGCAGATTGAATAATTCATTTTTAATGTTGTACTGTACGTAAGCTTTCGGTTTGTCTCTCCTTGACACTGATATACATTTCTTGACTTGCTTGCGGCGAATTGAAAATGAATAAATTCTGTTGTTAGGGATGTATATGACAGTCACTTCCTTAGTCATTCTATGAATACTTCTGTTATACGTCAATACTAAATATAAAAAACAAGAATAAATGCATCGTAAACCCGGATAAAATGGTTTTATATATACACTAGCGGCCCGTCCCGGCTTCGCTCGGGTAGACAAAATTCTTTAATTTTTTTCTATTATTAAATATTTTTCCGTTAGCGCCATCTAGCGTCCGGTAAACGAACTACTTGCGGTTAACGCGTTGCTATGGTAACGTTATTGATACAATGGAAAAAGAGCGGTAAAAAGAGCGGACAGACAAACACACAAACCACTGTGATCTTAGATTATAGATTTGTGTGATAGGCGCGGAAGTATAAGAATATAATATCATGAAAAATACCTTTTTCGTTACACATTATATTAAATTAATATTGACATGTTAATAGTAAAGATGTAAATAAAATAACTTTTTTAATCAAACTTTTTCATAAATGACTGAAAGAGAGTACTTGCCATTAAGCAAGCCATTTTGTATCCTTTTGTGTGCAATTAAATATCAAAAAAATGTATAACACTCAATAGATATATAGAAACTTTATGATAACACATTAAATTGCATAAAAAAAATAGTGCATTTTCACTAGTTCCGCCGTTTATACAATGAGCCGCGGTCTTTCCGCTGGGAGCGATCTCTACCAGATAATTTTGACTATGGAAAGATTGAAAAAAACTAAGTTACGGGGTTAATAAAAAGGAAACACAATTGGCAGATTTAAATAATATATACACATTATATTTGGTAAATAAATACATTAAACAGTTATAAACGATGATAAACATTGTCTGAAAAAACTGCAACGGACGTTTTCAACGATTTGTTTTGACCCTTGTACGGTGTAAATTAAATTATAAAACCCCATTCTTAATAGTAACATAAAATTTTATTAAAAATTCAAATAAAAATAATTGCTATTACAAAATCAATGATTATTATTTGAACGACAAGAACGCGTGGAGTTAAGTCTTGATTTTTTTTTATAAGGACCGTACTATATAAAATCCTTACATTGTATTAGTATTTTTTTCTACAAATACAAGTTTTACCGACGTAGGACTTACGAAATTATGACATATCTTATAAAAGTTCATAATAAATAAATATAATTTTATCTTTATATTTTACTAGGTATTAATTGTATATCTTAATATATATAATTCTTCTGTGAGTGTGTATGTCACTAAACTCCTCCTAAATGGCTGGACCGATTTGAATGTTTTTTTTTGTGTGTGTTCAAGGGGATCTGAGAATGGTTTAGATTCACAAATGGTTTAGATCGCCCGGCAGATGGCGCTGCAGTCGGCACAGCAACGCGTGGCTGGGTCAACTAGTTGTTCTATAAACCTTAAGTTAACATTTACATAATGCCATGGCATTGACATGCTGTGGCATTATGCTGAATGGAGGTCCTTTCGGTAGTATAATAATGTGAGGATATGGTTGCAAACAAAAGAAATACTGCACTTTTAAACTTCTTTTATTAATTTTAGCCACACACGCGTTACATACATCGACGTATCAATGTCTAGGAATGGCGCCAAGACCAAAGAAAAGTAAACTTATTATCTATCTCTGTCATATTTCTTGCAAACATTCAAATAACTATCCCTTCCTTACATCGTTACGTTCCGTTCGTCACAATAATAATTTAAATTACTGAATTAAATGTAATTTGATAAAGCTCACGAAATTGTACACGCAGAAAGGAGGGCCTACGACTTACGACCTATTTTTAGACCCAACAAATATACACAAAAAAACATAGAAATAGGTCAAGCCGTTTCGGAGGAGTTCGATAACAAACAATTGATCCCAAGTTTGTGATACGTAAGTCTACGTTTCCTGACAAATACAATTTAGGAGTCTTTAAGTCACGAGTGAATAATTATCTTCTAGACAAACGCGTCACAACCTAGCATCGGCGATATAGTGGTCAAGCTCCTGCCTATCTATATATATATAAATTCTTTATCACAGTGTTTGACCGCGATGAACTCCGAAACTACGCAACCGATTTTGATTTTTTTTTTCATTTTGCTGGGTTTGTTCCTACTTAAGGCAAAGGATAGTCATCATTAACTTGTAATAAAACAATTATTGCAAATTATTAAACTGAGCGACAGCAAAGCGTGGACGGGCCAGTGAGTTTAGTATAAAAAAAACACTATGACACAAGATTTTGATATATTAGACACTCCCAATAAATATTTTTTCTTTTTTCATTTTTTTCTAACATCAAATAATCTTCGCAGAATGTCGTCGTGCCGAGTGGCGGCATGTGTGGCCGCATTAGCAGCGGTCTCCTGCGCCCTGCCCCCAGCGGTCTTCACGCTAGACCTGAACCGCCTCTATGGACACCACACCAAGAGATCTGGTTAGATTTAAACTAAGAAATAAACTATATTGATCATTAATTTTCTTCATGAAATTTGACGGATTATACGCCTGTGTTAGAATCGTCCTAGGAGCCGTAAGACGAAATTTATTTATTGATTTTCCAACATTTGTTTACACCAGTATGTTAACGTATATAAAAACCCTTTGTCGTAAAAAAATCTGATTGGCCTGCTATATCTAAAGCAATTTTTACAAGTTAAAACACTTTTTTCTTGGTTCTTCTGTTTTTTTTCATTGAGCGAAGCTCTCTTTTAGGCAACTCTCAAATTTCGCTTGTCTCCCTCCTGCTACTTAACGGTTCAACCGATTCGAACGAATTTTGGCATGAACATACATGATTATAACCTGACGGACATAGGCTATGTAAAAAAAATATAGACTGTATCATGGAGGAATAATCACCGAAAGAAAAATTCAAAAGCTGATCACAGCCAAACCGCTGAGACTACATTGATGAAATTTGGCGCCACAACTCACATCGTCGTCGTGACTAATGTGCAAAAAAAGTTTTGAAATCGGACATACCATCAAGGAATAACCATCCTTCAAAAATCTAATTGCTTCGCTCAGTATTTGCAAAAAGCAGCATGTATTGCAGACCTAGTATAACAGGTTGTAACTTAAACTTTTCATATAGCTTTGCATACTTTATACATGAAATCAAGTTATTTTCCAAAACAAACAGTATTATGTTTGATACTTAATAAAATAATACATGTTGTGGTAGAGTAGCTAAGTGTGTTTATAAAATCCATTATAAATAAATAAGTTTTATCTGCTTAAATATTAAAAAAAAATTGCAAATGGAATAACGAAGCGTTCACATTTTCGCATTTCGTAAGTGCATGCATATTTATAATAATATCTTATTTAATAAGTACATAAACTAATATCGAAATAAAAATCTAATTTGTACGCATAATGCTTTTAAGATATATAATAAAAATATTTTTATATATATGCTAAATAAAATAAAAAACTCTTCCATGAGTCTTCAATAAAATAAATATAAATAGTAATTAGTCCACTACAAATTATTATCAATCTTCTTTGTTTTCGTAATGTACGAACGACGATGGGAGTATTTGATCCAACAACAGTATTTCGACTCGGTACATTAAATGGGTTGATTTTATTGCGGGGAAATCTAACTGCGACTCGTATTTTAAATTTATTAAGCAACGGCGGAGAGTCACGATCTAACCTTAAGATTCCAAAAGGATTTTTTTACCTAAACACTATCTTAAGTATATATGAGTCATCATTTACCCCTACCCTTACCGTTTGACTGATAAATACAAAATGGCAAAAGTCTGTCTTTTGCTGTATTCGTTGCAATAAATTACTTAATCGTCACTTGGTATAAGTTGCACAATGCATAATAATACGGCATACCTAAATATTGAAAAGCATTTACTACCAAACTGTATATATTCATAATTAAACTAGCTGACCCGGCCACACGTTGCTGTGGTTCAATTATTATAATTTGCATATATATTTTATGACAAATTAAAATGAAACCTATCCTATGTCCTAACTTGGAATAAATCCAGCACAACGAAAAAAAACATCAAAATCTGTTGAGTAGTTTCGAAGTTCATCGCGATAAAACACTGTGACGTTGATTTTTGATATATATAGATAGATATGAAAATATTATATTTATTGTTTCTTTCGACTTATCATTTCCTCATATTAAATATTTATTTAGTTTAATATGCATTTGAATTAAATAGTATAAATACATAGAACGTAAACAAAACAAAAATGATATTAAACGGAAGTATCTACGTATGCGAATCGTAGTTACGAATTCTTAACTGTTCATACTATTGTGACATGGGTTGACAAGTTGACAGTCTTTCGCTATTTTCCGGAAAGGGAAATGACAGGACTATATATAATCTAAACCACAAAAAGGGTTAGCATATCATAGAGTTGCATTTTGAAGTAATAAAGCTTGATAAAATGTTTAATGGTTAGATATACTTGTAGGTTGAGAATAATAAGCTGATTTTAAAACCTAACCTTAAATAACCTTAAAATGATTATTCTATGATTAATACCACAAATCTTCATCGCCAATAATATAAAATTACAAAATGCAATGCAACGCACTGTCGAAGCAATCTCATTTTGTTTTTGGACGCCATATGAAATTGATCTAAGGACTCGTCCGGTTCTAGGTCATATTTGAAATTATAAAAAAAATCGCACGACAATGTTCTCGACGCGGATTTTTCAGTGAGACACGTTAAATCAATTGAGCTTTCATAAAATGTGGTGGGTAATTCAAAATAAGAACAATACCACCGTACATGTAATTACTCTTTATTTGTGGAATGCATGATTTGTGCATTTAGCCAGTGTCAAGTAAGTATAATTGTCAGTTCTTGAGTAATTTCCTAGGTTTCAGTAAAGAACTGTTTCAGTCAATGGTTTTACTGAAACCTCCTCTTGGTCTTCTTGAAAGAGCGCTAAAAGACACTTTCCACTGTTTTGTTTCACTTGCCAACACTCATTCATATTCAGAAACACTGAGTGGTTAATAACCCACCATTATTACACACTAACATGAACCACAACACAACATTTAACAACAAAACCAAACCATTAAAGTGACGCTTTGCGCTCCCGCCAAAAAGTCGTACATGTAATTCCATGTACATACATGTAATTTTTATTTTATAATTACAAACGGCCAGGCCCCAATAAAACTCTTTTTCGCGAAACTCTTATTGGCCTGCTATATCTAAAGCAATTTCAAAACAAAAACTCTTTTTTAATGTAAAGTAAAAATAAACTTTAATATAAAGGAAACGTAAGTAACTTTTTCATCAGGGTTCGCCGCCACATCGTTCGTTTGATTCACAGCTCTAAAAATATGTAAACATTGACAATTCAAATGCTATAATCTCTTTCGATAAGAATCATAACATATCAAAAGAGGAGATATATATATTTTAATTCTACCTATGTGTGTCTGTTAAAGGATTTTCCAAACATCAATTCCAACCGCAAACATTGAAAGAAAATGGCGAACGGTGCCTCCTATTAAATTCAGAATGTCAACATCGTCGTATTCTATTTATCTCGTGTCTTTGTATAAATATCTTATACAAACAATATAAACAACAAACAAGATGAGATGCCAGATGTAACGAAACGCAATTAACATAACCAACTGAGCTTATATGACAGCACCCATCTTAATACTGGAATAATTTGCCTTTGTTCTTCGCTGCTCTACAATGTAATTACGCAGACAATGACATTTTAAACAGATGAAACTGAGTTAAACACCTAACGCGTTTATAATCTTTCATTTAAATCAAAGATACAAAAACAAAGTTTCGTTTTCTTTCGATGTTCTTTTGTTTTCTTTTTTAAATATTAATAACTAGCGGCCCGTCCCGGCTTCGCATGGGTGCACAAAATTCTTTAAAATTTTTCTAGCCTTAAATATAGCTTATGTTACACAGCGTGAATGTAGCTTTCCAATGGTGAAAGATTTTTTGAAATCGGCTTAGTAGTTTTTGAGTTTATTCATTGCAAACATACAAAAATACAAATCTTTCCACTTTATAATATTAGTGTAGATAAAACACATCGTACCTACTTTATAAATATGAATGTATGTTTGTTTGTTATGCTTTACTACTAAACTACTAAACCGCTCATCATGAAACTTCGTACAGAAGTAACATGGGATACTTTTTACTGAAAAAAAAATTTGCGGGCGAAGCTGCGTGTAAAAGCTAGTAATTAATATTTCCGATACCTCACGCGGTAAGCCAAATACTTTTTACGAGTGATCTACGTCCTTAATACATTCGAACTCTTTTCGTTTGCATCAAGGTGTCAAGCTGGACGCAAGCGAGAGGATGTGGATTTTTTTCAAGTAATAACTTTTTTATATAAAGGGTCTTTCAAAAAGGACGGGTCGATGTTGACAGTGTGTGGCGGCCATGTTCTTTTGAGGGCATCTGTCAAATCTATTTTATTTTATTCAGTCACTGATGCCAAATCACCATGACAATTTACACGATCGAGCAGCATGTCCAAATGATAAAACTTTATTATCAAAATTAGTGTTCGTTAGTGCAAACGTTGCGCGCATTGCGTCCATTTTACGGCAGACGCGGTGGCCCTTCAAAGTCGACTCTCCACCGTTTGGTAGCCAAATTTGAGACAACTGGTTCGGTAAACAACCAACCAACACCCTTACGTCAAAGGAACGCCAGGTCGGCTGATAACATCAAAGCTGTCTGTCAGAGTGTGCAGGTGACTCCGAGGCAGTCGATTTCTCGCCATGCACCTTTCGCAGACTTCGACATGGAGAATTTTGCGCCGGGACTTGGGCCTGCACCCGTACAAGATCCAACTGACCCAGCAGCTCAAAGTAAATGACCATAGGCAACGCCGTTTGTTCGCTCAGTGGGCCTCGGAACGTTTGCAAGAGGACCCCGATTTTGGCCGAAAAATAATCTTTAGCGACGAGGCCCATTTTTGGATGAATAATTTTGTAAATAAGCAAAATTGCCGTATATGGGACGAACACAACCCACATGAGGTTCACCAGGTGGCAATGCATCCACAAAAAGTTACTGTTTGGTGCGGATTTTGGTCCGGCGGCGTCATTGGTCCGTACTTCTTTGAAAATGACGTTGGTGAGGCCATCAACGTCAACGGCGAGCGCTACAGATCAATGATTAACAATTATTTTTGGCCTGAATTGAACCATAATAATATTGACGTGAACGACATGTGGTTCCAACAGGATGGTGCAACGTGCCACACAGCGAACGACACAATGGACATTCTGCACGAACGGTTTGAGGGTAGGGTTATCTCTCGCAGAGGTGATGTGAATTGGCCGCCAAGATCGTGCGATTTGACTCCACTAGACTTTTTCTTGTGGGGTTTTCTGAAGTCGCAGGTCTATGTTAATAAGCCGCAATCGACCGACGCCCTGAAAGTAAACATTACGCAAGCCATTGCTCAGATTCAGCCGGTTCTATGCTGCAGGGTCATTGAAAATTGGACCTCTCGGATCCGTGCCACCGTTCGAAGCCGCGGCGGACATTTGAACGATGTCATATTCCATAAATAATGGCATAAATGAGCCTTTCAAATAAAACAAAAATATCTTTAATATCTCACACACAGCTTTTTTTATTCAATTACAAAATCGACCCGTCCTTGTTGAAAGACCCTTTAAATATCAAAAAATATAATAACATGAATCATTTTGTGTTTTAATGGTGCCTTGTTTTTTTATTCAGACTAGCGGCCCGTCCCGGCTTAACACGAGTGGACAAATTTTTTTAAATTTTTTCTATTAATAAATATTTTTCCGTTAGCGCCATCTAGCGTCCGGTAGACGAACTACTTGCGGTTAACGTGTTGCTATGGTAGCGCATATACAATGAAAAAAGAGCGGACAGACAAACAACGAATTTGTGATCTTAGATTATAGATTAATATCAAAAAATACAAAAACATGAATCTTTTTGTGTTTTAGTGATTCCCTGTTTTTTATTCGGATTAGACTGATTACAAAAATAAAATCACTTCCTTATCCCGTAGGTGTAGGCAAAGATCACAGATTTCAACTTTCTACGATCCTAACATACATATCTCGCTTCCTGAACTCTCATCAGATCTTTCATACAAGCCCCTCGGTTCACAAATAGGAAAAGGCCGAATACCGAATAGTAACTGAATATTCGTTGCAAGTCTAATATAAACATCTTACAAATACACAAAAATGAAGCGATCTTGTTTTCTACATTCCCAATTATACCAGCCACTGTCACAGCCCAGTAATAAGTACTAACTACGTACCGACGTTATGAACCCCATAGATCTTAATAACGCCGACACGTTCCTTCATTAGTGAGGCATGTTTCTCTGTCTCAGAGGACTGCCATGTCTTAACGACGAACCCAAATTATTATAACTGGAGCAAAATTGTTTTCATGAACTTTCTTTTGTTATTGATATTATTGCTTTGAAAACAATTGAGTGCTGTATTTTCCTTTTTCTTCGATTCAGAGTTCTCAATTTTTTAATTTATAATAACAAATGAATAAATAAAAGTCCTTCCTTAGATAAAAAATCGTGGAGTATTTAGTTATTCTGCACTTTAAGATTATTTATATATACTGGGCGTCAAAGGTATTTTATATATTTATTTGTTAGGAAAAATTAGAAACGCATAAGCTATAATATGATAAACAAAAAGGGAATTACAGGTTTTCACTTACAGCAAAAGAATTTCACCGTTTGTAAAAAGAAAAAATTAAAAAAATAGCATGTGTGCATTTCACACGTGTGGTAAAAGTCAAACCTTCAAAAATAATACGTAATACAAAATACCACAGTTGTTGTGATGCCTTCTCCCAAGCTTTGTACTACGCATGCGCACACGAACACGTATTAACACACGTACCTAATGCTTCCTATCTCATTTTCTCCTACGTTAAATCTTATGTATTTATATCTGTCTCTTTTTACTGTCGCTTTTTCGTTTCATCGACTTACAAATCACAACGATGCTAAAGAAGTTTTCACTTCTAAAACTTCCGGCTTAGACACTGCTTCATCTTGGATATGCCACATATAAGTCGATCCGATTAATGTTTCTCAAGTACATACTTAAAATCACGCCTTTTCGCGGGGGTCAATTAATAGAAAATAAGTCTCATTTATTTATTTATTTGTTTTTGTGACGAAAACAGCCATTCTTAGTCTATACATAGACAATCTGATATGGATAATGACGTTTCGGCCAAAAGTTGCCAACAGTAAAAATCACAATACGCCTAGGGCAATAAAGTAGGTAAACAAATTAACGTAAGCGGTAAAAAGACTATTATTAATAGCACTTAATACACTCGAGAGCAATGAATCCGGGTCACTTAAAGAATCCTAAAAATCTCGGAAACTAAAAATGCTAGGTTAATGCAATAAATTGTATTTAATAGACAATGTAATACTCCTTAAATGAAGGTATTAAAACTTCTTAGTTATTGTAAAGTTATATCATAAAAAAATCAAATTTGAAAAAGGGCCACTTTCGAAGATGGAACTACGAAATTACAGCATTTGGTTTTGCTTTTGTTTGTAATCTGTCATTTATGTGGGTACATAAACCATGTTGATAGTGCTCTATATTCATTATTCAAGCTGAAATTATGTCGCTTACGCCTGAAGAATGCACCAGAATACTTACAATGCTGGAAACCGGCCGGAGTCAGCGCGATACAGCTAGGACTGTCGGTGTGTCGCTGTCAACAGTACAAAGAGTTCTCCGACGTTACGAAGAAACTGGTTCTAACCTACGCAGACCAGGAACGGGCAGAACCAGGTGTACCACAGCACGAGAAGACCGATACTTGGTGAACACCATGCTTCGAAATCGCTTTCTCACAGGAACTGAACTCACCAATCAGTTTCGACGCCTCGGAGGAAGTAACCCAAGTGCATGGACAGTAAGACGTCGGCTTGCTGAATCTAACTTAAAACCCCTTAGACCTGCAAACGGCCCTAAACTGGAGCGTGGGCATCGTATTTCAAGACTAAGATATGCCCAGAGCCACGTAAATTGGAGTATTGAAGATTGGTCAAAAGTTATGTTCTCCGACGAATCAAAATTTATGCTCTACAAGCACGATGGAAGACACAGAGTGTATCGAAGACCAGGGGAAAGATTCAAGCAAGCATGCATCGAAGAAAAAGTAGCCTACGGTGGTGGGTCTGTACTTGTGTGGGCCGGAATTTCTTCTGAAAGTCGCACAGAGCTGGTGATCATAGAAAACGGCTCTTTAACTAGCGTAAGATATGTGGAAGAAATCCTCAATGATCACGTTGGACCATTTATGGTCAATTTAGGTGAGGATGCTATATTTATGCATGACAATGCCCGACCTCATACAGGTAGGATTGTGAATGACTACCTTCAAGAGATGAAAATTACTCGTATGGAGTGGCCAGCGCGCAGCCCGGATATCAACCCGATCGAGCATGCTTGGGACGAGCTAGGCAGATGCGTAAAACAACGAAACCCTCCCCCAATCACGCTTCGTGAGCTCAAAATTGCTCTCACAGAGGAATGGGAGAATATTCCCCAAAATCGTATAAGGAACTTGGTGTACAGCATGCCAAACCGCGTAAACGCAGTAATGGAAGCACGAGGAGGCAATACGAAGTATTAAAATTCAAGAAAATCGTAATAAAGTTCAAACATTTCATGTTTCCTATTTTTGTTTTAAGAAGAGATCAGCAGTTTTTTTCTTTATGTAATTTTGTGTTAATAAAATGTATGGTGACTCATATTTTTTTTACTTTCATTTAAGGAGTATTACATTGTCTATTAAATACAATTTATTGCATTAACCTATCATTTTTAGTTTCCGAGATTTTTAACATTCTTTAAGTGACCCGGATTCATTGCTCTCGAGTGTATAAATGATAATATTTATTCAATTTTATTGTTGTTTCATTAGAGTTGAAAAAATTTATATGGGAAACGATAAAATAGCATTGTTTTACCATATCAAAAACTTGTCGTGTTATAGTAAGAATAAAAAATTAAGGGTGTCCTGCCTTTTTATCAAAATGTCCGGCTTAATCGACTAGTCTGTCCGGTAGTTTAGTTTTCAGTCCCGGGTAATAAAGAAAACGAACTTTTCTGTATTGGCTGGCGTCTAAATGTTGTGGTACGTCGTTGCTTCCATAAAAATTTAAATAGCTACGTAACTCACTATATTAAGTAATGTTTATAAATGTATATAATGATACTAGCAACGTAAATTGATGCCAAATGTGTACCAGTAAATGTAATTACACTCCCTCCAATTAGAACTCCATTAACGAACGCCGTATTCATATTTAATCATCCGTAACAGTCAGCAAAATAAAAGCCACCGCGACGATGGTACCTGACACTAATTGCTAACTGATCTCCCCAAAGGAAACTCATTAATACGTCTCAGTCTCGTAATGAATTGGATACTGATCTCGTATTCTAGGGAGATTACTACTGCAAAATTACCTATTGTCTGTTAGCTCGTCAAGCCAGCTTGGATCGTGAAAAATATTTCTGTCACAAAGATGACCTCCTTGGTCGAGTGGCTCGCATACAGGTTTTCATGGTTACGACGCTCTGAAGGCCTGGGTTCGATCCTCGGACGGGTCAATGTAGAAATCGAACTTTGCTATATTGGTTAGGATCTGAGTGTTGTAGCACCGTCATTGTGAATTCCAGAACACTAATGCTTTAGTTACTTAATTTGGGTTCGGAACAAGATATGTTATGTTGTCCAATATTTATATTTATTTATAAAATAAATAAATTAAAATAAAATATATTTATCGCAGACGAGGTCCATATTAATATATTAATCATAGAATTTATTCTTCTTCTTTCTTCTTCAGTCTTTCGCCACCCAATGCTGAGTGTAGGCATCCTGCATTGCCCGCCATTCTTCCCCGTTCTGGGACTTCCTCTGCCAGAACTTTCCGGCAACTTTGATCAGATCGTCAGTCCACCTCATCGGCTGTCTGCCCACACTCCGACGACCAGTTCTTGGCCTCCGTTCGAGCACCTTCTTCCCACATCTTCCATCCGTTCTACGCTCTATGTGTCCCGCCAATTTCCATTTTCTTTTGGCGATTTCTACGGCTTTCTTTCTAAGAATTTATTATTTCATTATAAATTTAAAATCAAATATTTTTTTATAATTAAAATTAACGCTATATATATGACAATTAAAATTAGCAAAATGAAATTAAATAAAAATGAAATCAAAACATCAATAAGCAACTAATTAAAAAGTTAATAGCAACTTAGTTAAATATCTGCGCCCCAACGGAATACTAGGAACATACGTGTGTACTCGCATCCAATGACTGAGAATGGGGCAGTCAGGCTTGATGACCTTCAGGATTGTGTTGGTGCTGCCCCGCACTCTGTACATCAACTATGCATCTCGCTTGCGCAGCACGGTATGAAACCCATCAGTGTGCGCGTGCGCAAACATATTTATTTGTAAACGATCTATCAATAAAATCTATTTATTGTGAAACATTAATTCTTTAAAATTCAGCTGGTTTTAGCTTTTATGACATACAAATCAATAGTGTTCTTTTGTCTCACTCATATTATAGTTTAGATTCATAGATTAGTGTCAAATATTATTTGCTATCCAATTCTACACAATTGTATATTGTTTTAAACTTTCATGAACACTAACATTATCTTAATATATATAAATCACGTGTCACGTTGTTTGTCCGGGATGGACTCCTAAACTACTAAACCGATTTTGATCAAACTTCGTAACTATCTGTTATTTGATCTAACTTAAAAGATAGGAAAGGTTTTTTTTTAATTTATAACACAGCAACGCGTGGCTGGGTCAGCTAGTAGTAATATAAGTTATTTACGGGATTGTCACCATGATCACGGCGCTTGCAACAGTGCCGAAATATCGGAAACTCGCAAAACAAGGTACATGGTAACAATCCATTATATTCTATACATAATTGTAACTTAATTCATATATAATAATAATATTCATATAATAATAGTTCGTAATCATTTATTAATTATTATTCTATTTATTATTTACCATTTAATTGTATTTATTTAGTACCAATTGCAAATAATACACATATGTGTCGTAAGTTGAGAATTTGTCATGAGAACAGTAACATTTGTAAATGAGAACTCATTCGCTGTAGTCTTAAATATTTAATAACAAAAGTCATTAATGAGGCTTTTGTATTGTTTGATGTAATTAGAGAATTTATTATTTATACCCCCTTAAAGGCAAGACAGAAATATACTCCCTAGAATAGTGGAATAATTTAATTTACTGTATTTTATGTGGCCGTGAAATATCATATAATATTTGACGTCAAAGTGCAGATGTTAATTAAACAAGCTACAAGGCTTGTATTACTTAATAATAATACTTTAACACGAATCAACCTTTAAGTGAGCACTACTTCAACCTCTAATCAAGCTCTAAGTGAGCACTGTAAGGCTTGTGTTATGGATACTGGGGTAATCAATAGACATATACATAAGCCACGTAGATATGAAATATTGATATATATAAATACTCATGACTCAGTAATAAAAGGGCGCATTCATCACACAAACATCTGCCCCTCCCGGGACTGGAACCTAGAACCGCTGGTGTGAAAGGCAGGATCGCTATCGTTGCACCAAGCCGTGCTGTATAGCTGTCTGGCAGGTCAGACCAGCACTAACTTGCCATATTTAAGGGTGATACAAAAATCGACCAATGATATTATATGTAATGACCACAAACCTCCCGTAGATATATAGTATTTTACTGTGGTCTCTAATAAGATTTAAAATACGCCTGTAAAAATCAACCACATCTCCGAGCCCTCGGGTGAGATTCAATCCAACGACCTTTCGCTATCTAGGCTAGTGCTCTGACCGCTAAGCTACCGAGACGTTGACAGACGCTCCGATATTAACTATATAGGACTTTATGTGTTCGACTTAAAATAGAAAATTAATTGATGTGGTTTCGATGGTACCTTGAAGGTATTTTCCAAACGAATGTTAACTTTTGATAGTTACTATCTTTACTTCCTTATTCTAATAATATGCAGTCGTAATATCGGTTTTTCTTCATTTATTTTCGTTATTTCGTGCACCATTTCCCTGGCATTGTAGTTTTTAATTCACACGAATTGCCATTTCTCCCGGGATTGTACCGATTAAACTTTGTTAGCTCTACAACAGCGATAGTAAATGCTATTAATCGACTTGTTATCCAAATATTTCAGCTAAAAGGTCGTTATACGGACTCAAGGGTATAATACCATGGAATCATCAAATGTTTCTGTTATTTTTAAGTCTCAGGATCCTGTAATCCAATGTACTTACTAGTACTTTTGTTAATTCGGATAAGATAAAAGATAAAGTGCTTTCTATTCAACATAAGCATTACCAATGCGTTTATTGAAAGTCAACGAATATACTTGTACCATGGCTTCCTGAGCCTACGACAGGACACCTTATACTGAGAAGAAACTGTAAGAAACTGTGCAAGGGCTGTTTTTTTCTCCCTTCTAGTGCTTGTAAAACTGTATTAGAAATTAGAAGTATAGTTATTTAAGCAAAGGCCTTTAACTCCACGCCTTTTTGTTTTTTTTTTTATTTAGGTTAGCTCTTGATCCCAATCAAGCCCGAGGACCAAGACAGAATCCACGATGGAACGAGCCAATCCAGTTTGTCCTTCAAATAATCATCAATTCTGTAATAGCCTTTGCTTCTAAGAGTTATTAAAAACTTTTTTAAATTTCCCTAAAGACTGATCAGTTACATGATGTGGTACCTTATTAATGGCAATACATCTTCCTAAAATGAGCCTTTCGTATTTTACTATATTAGAGGAAGGTTAGCGATTTTAAGTAAATTAATCTGTCTGGCCACGAATCTATGGATTTACACACTGTTACCATGGGAAATTTCGCCACTTCTTGCTCCAGAGATTTACTTGAGAGACTCGATGTCGCCGTGTCGTTTAGAGCAAATTAATAACACTATCAAAAACAATTAATAACACAATCATAAACAAACTCAAAAATAACACCATAGGTACATGAAAGTACTTAACTCTATTAAGATCACAAATTTGTTGTTTGTCTGTCCGCTCTTTTCTCGCTCTTTTTCCATTGTATCAATAACGTTACCATAACAACGCGTTAACCGCAAGTAGTTCGTCTACCGGACGCTAGATGGCGCTAACGGAAAAATATTTAATAACAGAAAAAAAATAAAGAATTTTGTCCACCCGTGCTAAGCCGGGACGGGCCGCTTGTATATAAACAAAAGACTTTGTTATAAGTGACTGATTGGCTGACAAACAATGCAAAGCCTAAACTTTAAGATTCGGAGGGTGGTTTACAAAAGGATAAAAAACGCTCGCTAAAAAAAGATGTAAGATAATTCTGTTCGTAGGGAATGAAAAAGGGGATAAACTGTTCTATAAAAATCTGTCATTTTCAAGATAAACAGTTACTTAACTGATAGGGTTTTATATTCTTAGAAAATTTCTTAAAACTTTTAAACTCGAATTGAACTTAATAAACCCAATAGCCTCTCTCTAATATATATATATTCTTATATTTATATATCTTAATATATATCTCTATATTTTTTACAAAAAGAATATAATAATTTCATTGCTGTTTCTTTTAATCCATTGTATGATATTTGTACAAGTATAACATTCGATGCTGGTATTCCGCTTATGAAAGAGTTGAAAACATGTTACTGTCAAGGTCTCTTTAGAGCGATTTGAAGACCACTCGCCCGAACAGTGAGAGGTTGTGGGTTCACAACCCCTCTGTCATCCCACCTGACATCAGATACAAATATTTTTTACCAGAAAAAAATCTGTGAGTGTGGTCAATTCAATTATTTTTGGTATAGGCTTCTTTTTCGTTTGGTACGTACATAAGAGCTAAATTATACGAACCATTTAGGAATCCCGTTGTATTGTTCCCCGAAAGAAAATTACCAGTGAAAGGATAACGAAAGTAGGTCCCAACAAATAACCCTATTTCGGGAAAAATAACTCACCAGACGCGATTTCTTGGAATGGCCACTTTATTCCAACTCTGAAAGCAACTAATTCGTAGCCTTATAAATTATGTTGATAGTGGTACGACAGCTGTGACGACTGCACGCGACTGGGATATTCTGCGACGGTATTAAAGATTCTGATTACTGTCAACTTCTGCAAGTTTATTAGACAATTGGAGTTAATTAGCGTAGTTGTTTTGAAACTTTGCTTGGAAGGTTTTATACTGTGATTGAATTATATAAGTAATTAAATCTTGGATTTAATCTATCTGATATCCGCAGCTGGTAACAATATTTAATGAAAATTTATTTATTTGTATCGATAATAATCTGTTAAGAATTAAGGCTCGTAAGAGATAAATTATTATAATAGATATATCGATTATATATATAATAGATTTCTTATAAGATCGCATTGAAAATGCATAAAATATATAAAAATTATAAATCTCGTAAGAGATAAGATATAAAATACGTGTGTAAAAAACAACCACGCCTCCGAGCCCTCAGATGGGATTCAAACCCACGACCTTTCGCAATCCGGGCGACTGCTCTGACCACTGAGCTACCGAGACGCTGGCAAACGTGTCGAATTTTACAAACGTATTTCAACTTCTACTATGAGCTAGTATCGTTCCACCAATGTTGAACGCTAACTACCTTCAACATTGAAAGTAATATTTTTACAAATATTAAACAATCAATTAAGATGGAACCAGCTATAATTATGTTTTTTATTTAATTTTTTGCATTCACAATGCAATATTTCTATAAGATATAAAATACGTGTGTAAAAAACAACCACGCCTCCGAGCCCTCAGATGGGATTCAAACATCTCGTAAGAGATGTTGAAAAAGGAAGAAGTCTTATTTCAGTTATTTTTCAATGTAATGACCACAGTAATAGACCACAGGTCACTACGTCAACAGCTCTTATAGGTGATATTTTCATTCTACTTAATATGTGTACAGGCACGAACAATAAGTGTATACCTTAGAACTATGTCACATTACATCAATTATTTCTTTCTATACTGTTGTTTCTTTGCTTTCGGTCGATTTAATGTGACACGATTCTATAGTACAGTACGGTAATACTCATGATTGAACACGCTATTTATAACTTCCAATCAATATATTCTTTTCGTAAATAAATTATTTGAAAGTTATTAATATTCTATTTTGTATATTATTTATATAAATAAATACTTTGTTAATTCAGCACTGGAAAGTAAAATAACTATTGTTAGAAACTTTATTTTGCAAAAAGTATCTATTTTTGGGATGTGACAACACATCAGTCTGTGTTTGTAACCCTGTAGGGTTATACAGATGTCCGAAAACACCACAGGTGGGGTAAAGCGGAAATCCAGAGGTAGAACATCACTAGGAGCATCTCGAATTACCCCCATGTATGTGCCGTAATTTTTCGTAGTTTTCGAGTTTTTTTTTACAGAGACTCCTCATTAAATCGGCCATACAACAGAACTGTATTTTTATAGATTTAGACCTATTTAATTCCAACCTGGAAAATATGCAAAAACTTGTGGTGCAGAAATGGTTCCCCGGTTCTTTGTCTGTCCGTTCGGATTGTTAACCGTCTTGTATTTATTTGCACTTATATGACTTACATACATTACTTTTATTTCTATTTAACTTTCATGTTATTAGGTTTTGTGCTTTATTTTTGTTAAGCGTGTACATGCATGTTTTTTTTTTTTTTGAAAACTTCTTTAGCTTCGTTGTGATTTCAAAGCCCAAGAAACGAAAAAGCGACAGTAAAAAGAGACAGACTCATAAGTTCATAAGATTTTACGTAGGAGAAAATGAGATGGAAGAATTATGTACGTGTGTTAATACGTGTTCGTGTGCGCATGCGTAGTACAAAGCTTGAGAGAAGGCATTACAACAACCGTGGTATTTTGTATATGTGTACGTATTAGTTTTTGAAGGTTTCACTTCTACCATGTGTGAATTGCACACATGCTTTTTCTAAGTAGTGTAGCATTAGTTGTTATTTGCGTAAACTTGTAAAAAGTGCACTTATTACCTAAAATGTAACATTCTCACTGTATGTTTTCGTATGAAAATGAAAAAAATAAAAATTATTAAGATGATTATTTTCTTAATAAGTGAATGACATACCTTGAAAAATAAAAACAATTATGGTTGAACCACAAGAAAATGTTGAAACACATGCTTAAAAGGATTGTTAAAAATATGAAAAATTGCATAATACAAAAACTAGCTTAACTTATAAAAAATTAAAATCTATATCTAATTATAAAAATATTCCCTGTCGCAATGTTTTACTGCGATGGACTCCGCAACTTATCAACCGATTTTGATGTTTTTTTTTTCATTTTGCTGAATTTGTTGTTAGGACAGGATAAGTTTCATTTTAATTTATAACAACGCGTGGGTCAGCGAGTAAATATATAAATTACACTTAACTCACAATAATTATTTCTTTCCAAACTGAGCTTATAGTTGGGTACTAAACATATGGAACACAAATAGATAGTACAGTGAAACCTTGTTAAGTGGGACCTGGATAAGTGAGAAACCTCTATTATTGAGAATTCCAATGAGGTACCGGCACTTTTTCATCAAATTACCTCTGTTAATGGGACTTTTCGAACCTGGTTAAATGAGATTTGATTTCTAGGGTTTTATCGATGTTTACCTCTATAATTGGGACTCTGTAGCTCAATTCCCTTTATAAGTGAGACATTTTATCAGATTTGGACAGGTTTCGACACGTTTTTTTGCAAACATTTGAATTTCGCACCTGTTTTGTTTGTCAATACTATCTCAGGTTTTGACTTACAAACTAAGCGAATACAAGTGTACAAATTGTCCAAACGTAAATATAACACATTATCAGTATCTGAAAAATTAGAGCTTCTGTCAGATTATGATGTGGAAAATCAATGTAATTTGTAACACCAATAATATGCATTTTTATTAACATTTCCACCTCTATGAATGGAATAACGGTACATTTCGACTTCTATAAACGGGGCCTCTGTAAATGAGACAAGTATAATTTTGAACCTGTCTAATTGGAAAACTGGATAAATGAGAACCTCTTTAAATGGTACAAAATCCTTGGTCCCTTGAGATCCCAATTAACCAGGTTTCACTGTATATAGGTGAAAGTGACTTGTTTCCTCACATAAAAACATAGCCCTACTAAGATTCGAACCCTAGACCTTTGGCGCAGAAGCTTGGATCAATGCTGTTGCTCTAAACGGCTGACAATTTCGTTCATTTGGTGCAACATTGGCGTAATTGTAAATTTTGTGTTTTTGAAGTAGGAGCAAATAAATGTTAAATACATTTTCTATTTTAAATTAGCATTACCTTAAAATACGACTACAAGCGTATATTTTTCTTAGGTTCATTTAGCTTCCAGTGAAAAAAAAGAAATACAATTCTGTCGATGTTTCCCAGAAATGTAATTTTGACAAAAAGTGTAATTGCGTCATTGTTACACCAAATGAGCGATATAATGATTTAATACAATCATCTAAACTATGATAGACCCACATCTATATCAAAGTATTTACTTTATTGGAGCGGAACGAGCGAAGCGATCGAAGCTCCCGTGGATTAGCTTCAATGGCGCAATGTCTGTTACGCCATAACTTCCTGAGTTCTTAACCGATTTTAATATTTTTTGTGTGGAATCGAATCAACAAGTTTAGGACCAGATTGTATCGGAGCCCGAATTTTGAAATTCGCAAAAATTCACATCGAAACAAAAAAAATCTTCTTTTTTTAGGTATTGCGCTCCGCTCCAATATATGGTGCTAATGTGGCTTAATGCTTAGCGACTGCATCGCCTAGTTTTATTATTAACAATTGCCTAATTTGAAAAAAGCAATACAAACTTTAAGCTAAATATATTTAGTACTTAAAATAAAATTGCACTCATTTATTTCAATTCTCTTGTTGAAACCGTTTTATAAGGATTCAAAAAATATCATCTTCATTTTACAATCTATTATAACGTCTAGAAATTTCCTGAAAAACGTCTTGCCTGAATAACGTTTAGCCTTTATAACAATATAAGTCATAAAAAGTCAGTATAAAATCATGAGAAACTATGTTAATAGCCTTTTGTTTGCAGAAACTGCTGAATCAAAGTGATTATTAACAATGATAAGCAAGAAAATATATTATCCAAGTTACTTAATAATGACGTTAAGAAACTAGATACTAAGTGTTACGTTATAGCAGCTTCTTTATAATCACTAGTATAGAATAGATTATATAATATTTAATGCCAGTAGATAAAGCAATGTTACAACATCACATATATTATTCTGAGCCCAAGTTAAGTAGCTCAAGCCAGAGCTGGATTTGGGGGAGGGCAGGCGGGGCTACTGCCCTGGGGCCTCCACAAGAGAGGGGCCCCACAACAGAGATAAAAATTTGTATTTACAAATTTCGACGGGTAACTTTCGATTACCAAGTTTTGCCAATTTTTTTTTTTGTAGAATGTAGAAGAACTTTAGAAGTTATAAAAACTGTATCACTCATATTCACAATAAACGATTTTGATTTTTTTATTCGATTATAATTAGTGACCTCTGTTGCCTCAGGGCCTCCACATGTCCAAATCCGGGCCTGGCTCAAGCATTTGTGTTATGGAATTCAGAAACAACTACAGTATCACAACACACAGACCCAAACTAATATAAAAAAGTTCGTTTTCTACATTTATCAGGGCAGGGATCGACCCTGAGAAGTGGCATTATCATAATAAACCAGTAATATATAATATAATAGTATTAGTGATTAATTTTATTTATTAAGAAAACTTTTAAAAATATTTGTCATTATTACCTACTGGCAGCGCCACCTAGGGCCTTATGTATGTAAAGACTTTTGTATAACGTCTATATGTTAAAGATACGTCATTTTTACATAGTATGGGCACGGTAACGTATATCTAATGAACATTAATCGAGATAGTCAAATAATTGATAACGAGCAGTCGAAAATAAATTGGTTGGAAAGCAATAAAAACAATAAAATATAAATTCATCATTCATCTTCTTCCAAGAAAAATGTGCGTTTTCGTCATTAACGTACATTAATGTTTGTCACTCTTTTGTCACAAATATTATTAACGTTATTAAGTTTTATTATATAGTATGTTAAAATGATACAAAGAATAAAAAAAAATGTTTGTTGCCGATTTGCTACATTTTATGAAACGATTTTAGGGATTATTTATAAACACTTAGGTTTCATTGTAGCAATATCTAATACACAACTGTTTCAATTCACGCAACAAGTATACCCATCTTTATACTACTATATAAGTATATAGGTATTGTCTATACTTCAATTTTTTTGGATAAACTTTAGGATTCATTTTATAACTCACTGATTCTAATTCTACTATATTTTTTATCAGTAAGTCTCTCTGTTTATCTGTTATATCCACTTTTAAGTCAAGAACTGGTTGATTTTTTCATGTTGTTTTTCCTTTCCTTGTCCAGACATAAACAATTTACCAGCTAATAATGGACAGTAAAGTAAAGTTTCTGAAGAAAACTGATATGAAAATATTTTTGTTTCGCAAATTCCTTTTCAACCAGTTCTTTTGTTTATATGTCGTAAATGTATAATAAAATCCACTGAAATACAAAACACTTTACCAAAACAAGAAGAGTTTTTTTATACATTTTTTATTCAAGCAACACTGACATTGTATTAACAATAACATATAAGAAATACTAAAATTTACTTTAACTTTTTAAGTATGGACAATATTGATTTGATATTGATCATAATTACTTTAATCACATAAATTATTACTAACACATACCTATTTGCCTTAACAAAATTTGACTCAACATAATTTTGCATGTTGTATACGCAGCAAAACATGTTGGTAAATATTATAATAAAGACCATTTTAAACTATGTTTCTAGCAAAATAAATTATTATTATTCTCATTCATTACATAAATAAGATAATAATATATTGAAAATTAAAGTTAAAACCAAATCATTATGTCAATGGTGATAAGTTTCAGTATATTGGGAAGTTTGATATTGAGAGACGTGCGTTCGTGACAATGTTTATTTCTTAACTGGTTTTAACAATAATCTACGCAGGTATGTATGGCTGGGCGTTTGGAGACAAACAATAGTATTAGATATAGATTTTACTCACAACACATCAATTTCCAAAATTCTATGAATCATAATTAAGCTAACAAATGAGTAAGTCAGAATATATTTAAGCTTAATGCAAATAAGTTAGATCACCATAAATAATTGATGGAAAATGACTTTTGATTTTTTGTATGATAAAGGCAAAGACACGCAACGTGCGTGTGTTGTAATCGTTCGTTAACTGAAATTATCAAATGTGGCCGTTAATTTCATGAAAGTCCTTAAATTTTTTCTTGTTTCATAACTAATAATCATTAATTTGTAAGGTATGATACAAAAACAAAGAAAAATATTAACTTTGGGAAAAATATGTGGTTTTGCTTTCGTTAGAGATATTCGTAATCTTTGCATGCTAAATATATTCAGAACATAGAAAAGAATCATGGCGGCTTTAATGCCTTACTGCATTCTCCATCATTCAACCGATAATGTAAACATTATGTAATCTTTTTTATTTCATATCGGAAACGCTTTGTTATAAGACTTACAAAGACAAGACGTCTTTATAGTCAACTTTTATATTTAGGTATACACATAGATGAAATCTATAAATCATTTGAAAAAATAACGTAGAATCCTAAATTTTATAAATAGGCTTATAAAATAGATTTATCAAAACAACGCAATGTTTTAATGCAGATATATAATTTGAAAACGATAATTTGAAACTTTTTGTTTACAAAACATTACATAGGTATAACATATTCAGTAGGAAACTGTACATAAAAGTTTTTAGTCTTCACCCAAAAGTTTGCTAGAAAATAACTCAAGTTCGAATTAAGCTTCCATTTTATAAATTCTTAGACAGATTGTGTTGTTTTTATGATGTTTGTTTTAATAAAAAAATAAAACAATTTATGAAGTTGACAATTACTGTTTGTTGTACGTAATTGTTGTAACGGAACCGTACAATTTTATGAATGTCATAATTAATTATGAAATTATTTTGTTAAGAGACGTATGCTTACGTCGTTGGTTTATGCACTCGATTGCCCCGCGAGTGCCAATTATATATCAAAATAAAGTTAGTGCAATTACGGCATCCTACACTGGCAGTTTCATTTATCAACACCGAATTTTTCATTATCAATTTACATTGTCATTTATTATCAATATTGTATGACCTATACAACTGTATTTAATTATTTATACCTACTGCATTGACAACTGCAACTGAACTGAACTATTCTTTTTTATTCAATTCTTCTCTACTCTATTCTACTCTTTTCATGTTCCAGAATACTGCCATCCGTACGAGCCGTTCAAATGTCCTGTGGACGGTAACTGCATTTCGATCCAGTACCTCTGTGATGGTGCACCAGATTGTATCGACGGGTACGATGAAGACTCCAAGCTCTGCACCGCTGGTAAGTATTAGTAATAACCTTTAATTATTTAATCCTGAAGTTTCGACTCCTGTACAAGAGCCGTAATCACAGGATGTCTAAGGGTGATATTCGAAACGTCAGGATTCAATAATATAAAAAATAAAATAATGTTTATTCAATTTGAGCATTTACAATTCGTGTATTGAACGCCATGGCTTCGTAAGTCGGGAGACTTTATGCTACTCTCTAAGGATAAGATCAGTGGTAACCAATTAAGGCAGCCTTTTTCTCAGCCTCCAGGTCTTAAAAGGCTGTTGTTTTCTTTTAAATATGTGTAACAAAGTTTTTTATTTTTCGTACTTATTACAAAGATTTTTTTAGTAACATTTTCTATTACAATAACATCCAAAACTTTGCAAAATAAGTTGGTAAGTAATAAAATTGAATTCCGTCGTTATGATAAATTTGCTACGACGTAACGCTTGGCGTCTACGATCTACGATCGAAGTCTGCAATATCTCTAATCACATCGTAGCTACACGATCCCAACACAGTAAATCGGAAAATATTTTTCCACTAACATTAATCATTCAGTGATAAAATTCCCAAGACCTCAAGACGGGTACTTCGAGACAGTTGTTTATTTTTATTGCGCCATTTCGCGATGTTTTACGAGGAAAAGTAACAAAATTCAGCATTAAAAAACAGTTTTAACTCGTAATTCCGAGAGTATAAGGTCGGTACACCCATTAATTACGCAGTACCCTTGTTGAATGCATTAAGGATTGGTATTTTGTACCTGGTGGTGTAAAAATAATAATAACAATGGACAAAAAAAATGCAAAAGATTTATTGAAGTGAAAACTTCTTTAGCGGCGATGTGCACTTTTTGGGATGGGTAAAAAATGTTAAAACTTGCGTTAAGGACACGTGACCTGATCGAAAATTTCTTAAAACGGAGGGAGAGTAAACCGCCGGCGCAGCGTAGAAGAGGAAGTATTATCCCCCTCTCTTTCTACCGCGAAAATGTATGCCTGCTCCTGCTATTTCGTTTAAGTGTACGTGTATGTTTGTTGTCATGTTTGTTTACGATTATTAGAAATTATTCCCTAAGCATTCCAAAATATCAAAAATGCACAACATTAATGTTCATGTTTTCACTTCTGCCGGCACTCCCGGAGTGCAACACGTTATTTTTTTTACTTTATGTAGAGTTATAGACGCAAGCCAAGTAATTAAGATTCGTTACAATTATACGAATTCTTGGAGACAAAAAGTGATTCTTTATTTATTTGGCTATAGAGACGTGCAGAACGTCTTGAGTCTTTTAGCATAAAAATTATTGTCATAGGAACATGAGCATCTTTATCTTGCCTTCGTCTGGAGTTAACACTAGGGTAATATGCTATATTTTTATGCATCTTATCATATTAGAGATTTTGTAATTTTATATGTTTTTTTGCATTTTTCAATGCTATCTTATAAGAAAAAATATTTTAATAGAAAAATAATTTATATTAGACATTTGTTGATATATAGGTATCATAATATATACGATCTAAAGTTTTTATTAAGATTTTCTTAAAGGTTTTGGTAGCTCGATTGGAACTGCAATCGCCTGGATAACGAGAAATGATGGGTTCGAGTCCCGCCTAATATATGTTAATTTTTTTTCTACTATAAAATACTTTACATAGTTTGAAATATTTAAAATAATATCATGCTCGAACTGTTTACCTGAATGTCTCTAGTTATACGGTGGTATTATCTTTTGTTATTTTTATTCGTATTTTTGCTATTTATTTGCTTTTGGATATCCTTTTGAAAAATATCATTCTAAATTTTATATTAGTCAGATATTTTTTGACGTGACAACGTCTTATAAATTGGTTTGCCGGGTGACACTTCAAGAAACTGCGTTACGCTCCGCTCACGTTATGCGCTTACAATGAGAGCGAGTGAGAGGCACGCGTCCCTTCCACTCGGGCATGGTTAGCCCGCCTAAGAGCGAGAGAGACAGACATAAAAAGTGGAAGGGACGCGTGCCTATAAATTAATGTTTTAAATATAATTCTTTGTATAAATAAATGTTTTAAATTGTTACTATTATTTCATCCTTCTTCCTACTATACGAATGAATATTCACATTAAAATTATTTTACCACTCAAAGTCGTTGTCACGTAAAACTTTCGCCCGTATACCGACTTTACAGGCAACCAACCAGTTTTTTTAAGTTTTGTTGCAGTGTCAGTGTTATTCAGTCTTTGGTATTTATTTGTCACATAAATAAAGCATTACAGGTTTCACAGTCAATGATTAATAATTAAGCTAGTGAAGAATTCCATTTTGATCACATATCATTATCGTAATAGCTTGATATTTTTTCACTGATACTTAACAATTAATTTCGTCTTTCAAATATAAATTTAGTCTTTTTCACTTTTTAATAATTTTTGATGACATGCAAATATGATAGTAAAATTTATAATCTGGTAAAATGTACTGGGTCAAATGAAAAAAGGAGAATAAAGATGAGGGAAATACATTCAACCAAAGTGCGTTAAAAAAAATTTTTATCATTAAAGTGTCGTTTTGACTTATAAAGGTCTCGTATTTACAGCCAAGCGGCCGCCGGTGGAGGAGACTGCTTCGTTCCTACAGTCCCTGTTGGCATCCCATGGGCCCAATTACTTGGAGAAGCTGTTCGGTAGCAAGGCCAGAGACGCCCTAGAACCGCTCGGAGGAGTTGAAAAGGTTGCGATCGCTCTATCAGGTAAGACATTTAAACTCCGTGGTCGAATGATTCGCATATCGCTTTTTTATAGTAACGCTACTCCGAAGTCCCGCGTTCGATCCCCGTCCAGTTCAATGTAGAAAACCTTTAAAAGTCACAGTTTTAAACTTAACTTAATAATTTTAAGTGAAAATATTAATAAAACGCTACAAAAAAAATGGTTAGATGAAGTTAGACATGTGACTATAAAAATATATTCCCATTGAATACACTGCAGTAGAAGTTATGTACGTACCTACAATTATTAAAAAAACACTGACAACTTTGAAAGCCTTTGTACAAAGCCTACTTATAATAAATGTCTAAACACAAGCGTTTACAACCCCTCTGAAGGTTTGCATTTCATTATTCAACGGAAACTGCTAACGCTACCAAATTGCTCATAACTGGAAGCATCATTTTGAATTCTGATTTAATCCCATTTTATTCCTGTGTCTAATCTGTAGATATTTAAAATAAATATTGTGAATCAAAAGTTTATTCTTATAAACCTAGACACTTTCTTTACCTTATACTGACATGTAACGTACACCGTACACGGATCAATTAAGTAGGTACTACTATTTTTTGATTTTTTTATAATTTCCATTTTTAATGCTATAATATCATACTAATTATATTATGACTATGTGTGTGTGTGTATGTGTCTGTTATCATATTGTTTCGCTATCCTAACATTGCAAAACTAATCTTGCCCTTACGTACTCCCGCAAAAACAATACGATAGCGACAACGCGTTACAGCGCCATCTAGTATAAATAAAATTAGAAAAAAATACTACAAAATAGACGCGACTTAGAAGTTGTTCTCAGGAGGGATATATTAAAAACTACTATTTTACAATTTACATCAAGCTTTCAACTTTTATTGGGTACACATAAAAAGATCCTTAAAATTAGCCGCTACGCATAGTGTAGAAAACCAAACGATATTACTACTTATTTGGTTTCGTTTATTAAGTATTATTTCGTAGTGATAAAAGCATGCCCAATACCTGTAATTTAATATTCGTTTTTTTTGCCCTAATCATCTGTATCTCTTATTGTTTATCGCAATTTAAACGTCTCGCCAAATTTCAAATTAAAAAAAATATATCAGTTGTTTATGGTTATGTATCCTATCTCTGTTTGAGCTGTAAGTGATCCTTGAGGATGGAGAATTAAGGATTGAGAGGATTGAGGATGGAGACCTGATGAAATTTGGATATGTTGTTCCTATGCATATTTTATGAGAAACGATTTGTATTATTATATTATGTAGCAGCAAACTACCTACGTGTATGATGTATAGTTTCGATAATCTTTATTAATATGACTTTTTAGTATAAACATGACATGATTTCATTCGGATTTTTTTAAACTTGTATAATATACTTAGTCGGGTCATAAGTTCTGTCAAAAACTTTTGATGTAATTACTTATACACCTTTTGACAATTACTTAAAAATCAAATATGAAATGAAAGATCATTAAATGTACAATAGAATTTTATTTACATTATTCGAAATGCCCTCCCCCATTTTGAACACATGCCCTTAATCTACGCGGCCAGTCATCGATCGCTGCACGCACCACATTCATATCTATTTCTGCCGCTGCTTTAACCAGAGATGCTCGGAGAGACTCCAAATTCGGGTGAGGTTTAGCACAGACTTTTTCCTCCAAATATTGCCATATCTTGTAGGTTTAGATCTGGACTAGAATTGGGCCAGTCTTCATGCCGGATGAAGTCAATTCCACGAGCGATCAACCAGTCTTGCGTACTTCGTGCCTTATGAGCCGGTGCAGAGTCCTGTTGGAATATCCAATGCCTGTTCCTAAACATTGTTTGAGAAAGAGGTTCCACTATGTTTGTTAGGACAGTATTTTGATAAACTACGGCACTAGTTCTCACACCTTTTTCATAGAAAAACACCTCAGTTACGCCTGAATATGAGACTCCAAGCCAACCCATGAGTGAGGAAGGGTAATGCCCTCGCTGGACCCTCGTAATACGCGCGCTTGCTTCTTCACTGCTGTGGGCATACACCTTATCATTTTGTTTGTTAAAACTTTCTTCAATAGTAAAAATTTTTTCATCCGAAAAAGTGAATTTCGCGGTATTTTTTTTCCGCGTACCGTCATAGCAAAGCGCGGGATTTGTCTAGCCTAATTTTTTTTAAACGCTCGTTCAAAAAATGTCCAGACTTTTTATGATAAGCTCGTAGTCCCAGATCTTCATTCAGTACTCGTTTAACAGTGGTTCTGCTTAGCCCCATTTGCAGAGCTAGGATTTTTTGTTTACGTACGGGATTTCGTTCGATTCGCGCCATCACTGCTTTGATGACCTTATGTGTCCGAACTGTGCGAGGTCGGCCGCTTCTCTTACGATCGTCGAAGCTTGACTCTTCGGTGTATCGTTTGATAGTACGATAAACAAACCGTAACGTTATTTTCAAATTTTGTTGAATATTGAAAATGTCTTTTGGCGCGTAATCACAGCGGTGCAACGCGATAACCGCGATTCTGTCTTCTTCGACCACTCCATATTTGAAAATAAATTAAATATAATTTCTTTTTTATTTTACAAGCGCGAAAGTTCTATTTTTACAATTAGTCGAAGAATTTCTGGCCAGTATTCGAAAATAAAAAATATATGGTTTTGACAGAACTTATGACCCGACTAAGTATACACTTCTTTCGCTAATAATTTTTACCCGTTAGGACACAATCAATTAAAACATAGTATACATAGAATAGTTAAAGTTTCTCTAACTCCAAAAAAGGTCTAATCGTCCTTTTTAACAAAGAGCACGATGATCCTGACCGCTTAAAAATTAAGCCGGGATTCGGAACCGGTTTTCTGCCGAGCCAAACGTCATAGCTTTATAGCCACTAAGACAACTAGCAGAAATCGACGTACTCGTATGTGCCAATAAGCAACATTACCTATGCCAGTGCATCCGATTTGAGTACCTGTGCAGATAATTTCTGCACAGGTTGCCTATAAACAGTATGCCTATTAAC
Organism: Calamotropha paludella; assembly: GCA_927399485.1. NCBI lineage: Eukaryota > Metazoa > Arthropoda > Insecta > Lepidoptera > Crambidae > Calamotropha > Calamotropha paludella. The sequence continues at coordinate 4,129,647 of OV656823.1, read as the reverse complement.
TTCCTTATTTTTTGTTATATTTCAGAATCTCAAACAATCGAAGACTTCGGCGCAGCTCTCCATTTAATGCGATCTGATTTGGAACACCTACGCTCTGTATTCATGGCAGTTGAAAACGGTGACCTGGGCATGCTTAAATCTCTCGGCATCAAGGACTCCGAGCTTGGTGACGTCAAGTTTTTCTTGGAGAAACTAGTCAACACCGGGTTCCTTGACTGAATAGCACCGGAGTCTGCCTCTGATTATTACCACGTCGTCCAGTTTGGCCCTATCAGCTCCTCCTTCTACAGTTACCTTCCCTACGATTCCATCAAATACAGAAGAAAATAACTTCCCTCCTTTTCAAAATCCCGTGCGATTGTTGAATGTTTGTTGATACTTTTATAACAGAATCATTGGTAGAAGTCAAACTAAACTACAACCGGCCACGTAGCTTTTTTTGTTCTACCGATGATTCCGTGCTTCATAAACCAGATGATAGTAAATGTTATTACTTTTCTCATTACAGTAAGATAGGAATATTTTTATATTAAATTTTGCTTCGCTAGGTTAAAAACCTTGATCGGTTTGTATATCTTGGGTTGTATTGGGGATACTCGCGTCAACATCAGTCTGAGTAGAAAAAGAGATGTCAATTCGCAAAAGACTATTTATTAAATGTTCGTCTTCTTTGCGAATGATTTCTGCAAAAGCCTGATGCCCCAGTATGGCCCGTTTTGTATGAGTGTGATTGCATTTTGAATGTCGCCCCATTAATTCTAACATTACCCAAAAAAAATCAGAGGCGACTCCACGAACTGCGTCCATTCTAAGCGAGATATAAAGCAAAAAGATGGTTGAATTCATTCGAATAAAAAAAAATGTCCTTAGTATATAAATTAAGAATCTTTGAAAGAATGTATGCGCTTTATATCTGGCTTTTGGAAAAATCCAGAATAGGACCATCGATACATATCATTTTAAAACTTAGATGGTAGGATAAGAATACATATCATAGTTTATAATCAGTAGTGAATAAAATACAATTATTTTAATATGATCGGTATTGTAGTGTTTTATGAACAATTTTATAGGCCCAAATACGTAGGTACATTTTGTCATCTTTGAAATAAAAGAAGCATGTTAAACGGTGCTGCCTTTGAAACAGCAAACATATCAAAATTATGTGATTGATATACTTATATAGAATAATCTAATGAGTGTTATTAAATTATTATAGATTTAAAGTAGTTGCAAAAAGTAATGATAATCATATTACTTAGATAGTATTAAAACTTTATTCATGTAGGTACGCTATCCTTCACTTTTGACTGTTTATTTTGATTTAAATTTTCAGTGTTGCTAGTTTATTAAAAACTTTTGCCAAATGCGGGCTAGGGTGACAACGAATTACGAAAATATATTGTTTATTGTTTTCTTTTATAGACCTTTTAAGATGATCAAAGGTCCAGTAACGTTCAAAATAAATAAGAAAAAAAAAAGGCGGTTATTAAAAATACCCGTTTACTTTTTAACAATAATTTATTTTCTAAAGGCTGGGGTGTACCAAAATTTACTATCTTAAATGCAATCAGCCTGTATTTGTCAGAAGTTATGTAGAAAAAATCTACTCTTACGTGTTTACTTTGCTGGCAATGGCAACCACTATTCAGCTAATGGTCTAGTCTTGTCAAAATGACATCACTGACATATATTTACAGACTTTGAAGAATGTTACCATTAACAAAATTAATGTTATATCAAAAAGGCATCTTTAATAAATTACAAAACAAAATTATGTGACGTTGTTGATTATTGTACTTATTAATACCTTTAATTCGTTTTTGTCTATCTTCGTAGTTATTTAAAACGACTCATAGATATAACATAACGATCTTACTATTTCTATATACATCTAATTTAGATGTAGTTTCAGATTGTCTATTTCATCTACGTGTAGATAATACGTACCAAAGAACTTTTAAGGATAGTGACCGTTGGTAAGTAGAAGATAATTTTAACTTGCGTCAGATTTTCCAACTATTTTAAATGTGTGCAGAAACGATATTTCAACTACGACGTTAGTTAATATTATGTGTTTTCAACTAAGTGTAAATTATGGCTTTATCTTAAAAGAGAAATCAATAAATGAATCATCTTGAAATTGGAGTTTCATTTCAAACCATTAATTATGTAAGTCTATTGTATGTCTGTCGTTCTTCTACGGAATATACACTGAAGAGTGTGCTCGAGCTGCACGTGGTCATATCGCCATTGCCCTTCTTCCATCGGACATCCAGACGCACTGCGGGCTACCACTCTTCTTGGTTGCTATTCCTGCCTGTCGCAACAAGCGATTCTTAATATCTTTTATAATGCGCACAGCAAAGGAGTGGAACTTCCTCCCTGCGTCTGTATTTCCGAGTACTTATAACCCGTCCGTTTTCAAAGACAGGGTGAATAGGCACCTTCTGGGTTAGCTCGCTCCAACGTGAATCTTGTTTTGGCCCTCGGGCTTGGTTAGGATCGAGAGCGATTCTATTCACAATAAAAAAAAAATCAAAAAGTTCCAATACAGAAGATCAGTCATGTGTTTTAAAATACTGTACTTGGAAGTTGTTAAATAACACTTTAAAACAATACAGATATAACTAGCCTACCTATTGGTTTGAATCAATAATAGTTGGGTGACAATGGCAGTTAAAAATGTAACTTGTGTTCGGGATATTAGAATAATGGAAGGACATACATTCACACTTATTGGAGCGGAGCGAGCGAAGCTCCCATGGATCAGCTTCAATGGCGCAATGTCTGTTACGCCATAACTTCCCGAGTTCTTAACCAACAGGTTTAGGGCCAGATTGTGTCGGAACTTGAAATATTTTGAAATCCGCAATAATTTCCATCGATTTTTTTTTTCGTTTTTTAAGTATTACGCTCCGCTCCAATATATGGTGCCAGCGTAGCTTTATGCTCAGCGACTGCATCTCCTAGTATATTATACAATATACACACATGGGACTCGAGTGCAAATGCTCGTATTCATTACTTACCAAGTATACCCAAAATAAAGATTTGTGGAAACCGCTTTATGTAAAAAAATACTTTTTATAATTGAAATGGAGCTAATAAATAATTGAACTAAGGTAGTATTAGTCATATCTATTCAATTTTATAATTTAGCTGAATTAAGAGGCTAGGCGGCAGGATTAAGAAATAAAAGCAAAAGTTGTATCAGCCAAATATCGTCCACTGCTGGACAGGCCTTCTCCAAGGATCTTCACAGCGACCGATCCTACGCTGCCCGCATCCAGGTGTCCTTATGACGCCCATAGTAAGGGACCACGACTCCGTTCCGTATGTCATTACTGCCAACACACTGGTCAAAGTCTTGAAACACTGCGGTATTTTGGACGAAATGTCGCGAAGTTTAGTTTTTTATTAAAACGAGGGCAGGTTGCAATCGCCTGCTAAACTTAAGGGTTGACCCACATCAATCCGCACAAAATCAATATTCAACTAGATTTCGTGCTGCCAGATGTGGTTTAATCCTTAACAATACTAAAAATTCTAAGTTATACAATGTGTCCCGTCACCAGTGTCGGAGCCCTTAATGGTTTGAAATATGGCATTTTTATCGACAAATTGCCCCTCAAATTTGGTTTTTCTCAAAAAGCCAATAATTAAAAAACACACCAATAAGAATCTATTTGTTTTTCTTTATTTTTTCTATTTTTTATTCCATGACAATTGAAACATGATGGTTGTGTAAATGTTGTCTACATGTTTAGTTATCAAATGAGACATTTTTAATGTTGATAGGACATTTACATGAGTAGTGGTGGTCGAATTAGTATGAGAGCCCAGGTCTTGGTTAACAAGAAAACAAAATGGCGGCCGTAAGAGAAAAACAAAATCTGAGGGGCAATTTTTCGATAAAAAATGCCATATTTCACACCATTTAAGGCTCCGACACTGGTGACGGGACACATTGTATATCGTGAATCGTTATACTTTCGCTCTGCAGTGTTAATGCTTAGTTTATAATCTTATAGGTGTCTATTATCGTAACAATGAATGGGGTACTATTCGTCGAAGGTCTAGTTTACTTAGGACATTCATGGAACAAGTAATCAAAAATTCATAGTCTAAATCCTTCGCAAGGCTTATGATGGATCTATTCGACAGTAAGAAATATTTTTTGTCGAGGGAAAAAAAAAATGTAATATTTATTAGCGGAACACAAAATAAATGCCAGCATTTATTTTTTTATTAGACAATCACTAGAAAAAATCGACTCGGCTCACAAGTTGTTGATTCCAAGCGAGACTCGAACCCGCAATCTTTGGATGTTGGCTCGGTAGCTCAATTGAGAGAAAAGTGGACCGGACCTCCCACAATTTGCGGGTTCGAGTGTACCTAGCCTTACAACTAAGAGAGTCTGACTGAGGCAAATTTGTGAGCCGAGTCGATGTTTTCTAATATTTTAATATTAAAATTTGCCATAAAAAAAAGATTGAAAACGCAAAATAAAATCATAATACCACCAATATTCATATTCGGCATTCTTTCCATTGCAAGTGCACCATAGAAAAGTCATTGAAAGCAGTTTTTGCACATACTCTTCATTTCCAGTCTTTTCGATGTATTTCTATAAATACACCTATGTGAATTACAGCATAACAATCCTTATCAACCTTAATTACAGTTTTCTCTTTTTTTTATTTTCTCTACTCTTTATCGTTATGACGACTATGGGCCTTAATCTATTTCAAAGCGATAAGGATTGTAATACTGCCGTTCTTATGAAAAGTGCAATAAGTAGTTTCAGCTACTTTCGAAATGATTGCGATTAAAGATTATTTTTTTGTTTCTTTGTGTATCATCGTAACTTGAAACTTTTACCATAAGACTATAAAATGAAGCGGCATTTTCAATTACCTTTTCACTGCGAAACAACTAATCCGATTTTATCGAAATTGGTTTTATCTTCTTTACTTGGTAAACATCATGCGTTCGCTCAAAAATGTATGCCAGCGCGATACAGCCCAATTCAATGCGAACGAAGTAACAAACACCACTTAATAATAAATGAAAAAGAAAATAGCACCTGTTGAATAGTTTTGTAATTAAAACAAAATTACATTATTAACACCTAAACTAAATACTAACTTAAATAATTGGACTCGGGACAAAGTGAAATAGTTACGCGGAAATACTTTCATTTTCAAATAATTTGTAACATAAAATAAACCCAACACTTAACAAAATATAATTATTCTTAATAAAACTTATGAACGACAGACAATATTACTATTAACTGTATTATTTTATCATCTAGTAGATAAAACTATTAAATCATTCATACACATTTTCATACTAGCATATCTAGTCTTTACAGATCATATAAACAAAACATGGTTTAAGATTTTTTAAGTGTTTAACCCTTCGGACACCCTATGTTCTAATAGAGTATTTGACTACAACGAAAATATGGATCACACTGTTGTTAGCTAAACAGTAAATATGTACTATCGAAGCCTCTGGCGCCTTATCAGTCCTAAGTCGAAAGTCGCTTGCACACTGCACGATGCCTATTGCTTCAGGCCACGCCCCGCTCGATTCATTCAACAATGCCGCGCGTGAGCAAACAAGCAGAAAAAGCAGATTGACAATTGACAGTACTGACATCAAGGGCGATTTTAAAACTAGTTGTTTATGATTGGACGTAGTATAAATCGTAGTAAAATACGAAGCCAATTAGGGTCGTGTGGGCGTGTTCGATGCGATCAGTTCAAACTAATATTTCTACAAAGTGGTAAGGCACGAGAGACCTCGATAGTACATATGTCTGTCTTCTACAGAATATACTTTGGAGTGTGCTCAGGAGCTGCATATTCTTATATTGCTATTCTTACCGTAGCGCTTCTTAACATCTTCTATAATGCGCACAGCAAAGGAGTGGAACTCCCAGCGTCTGTATTTCCGAGTACTTATAACGCCAAATATTAAAGCCAGGGTGAATAGGCACCTTCTAGTCTTGGTCCCCGGGCTTGAGCGCTTTTCAAGAGCGCTCCCATTAAAAAAAACACATTAAAACAAATGATAATAATATAAATTTCATATTCGACCACGTGATTGAAAATATACAGAATTGGTTACTCTTTGACAACTTAAAGGACAATGCCCATCGTAGTATAGACTTTGGTATCGTTTTAAATGATGATTTTTACCTTATTTTTCGGACGCTAAATATAGATTACATTATTTAAAACAGTTTTTCCGTAGTTCGACGGGTAAAATGAAAAAATATATACAACAAAACTCATCAAATTAACATTTTTCCCTTCTTCATTTGTTTTAATTTACATTTGAAATTTTATCTATCAATAAAATGGTAGGATGTGAGCTGGATGCGGGTATTTTAATGCTTTAGTTTGAATAATGCTCTATATTTAATATTTTACATTATTAAGGGGTTTTCATCACAACACTCAATTGACTGCATCAATTTGACAGTTTCATTCCGTCAGATTGCCCCTTTACTGCCAGTCTTCTAAACTATTAACAATTATGCATCGATTATGATTGCCTAATGCAAGTTTATGTGAATAACTTAAATACCTATGAGTTGATATTATTTATAATTAAATCTACCTACCAACTTCTTTATTAGACCCCTAATACATTAGCATATATCTATGATCATAGAAGAATCACTACATTGCACGTAGTATGACGTATAAAATCTAACATCATAATGTTTGGTGAATCTGTGCTTTCTAGGGGTACAGCAGCACACACAGACATGCTTTGCATGCTGTTGTGCATACCAGATCGCTTATTTTATTGAATGACGTGCAATCTATGTGCTGGCAATGGATTGACGGATCCCTTTTTTTCATCATGCAAGCTATAAATGACGTGTATGCATGCGTATGTATATGAATCGTCTAGACATCTACATGTCATGCACGTTGACGTAAATGCATGTCAGCAACATTACGTTTAGGGCTGTACTGATTGGTGTCTAGACTAGAACGGCCTTATAAGGGGTATTATATACATTGTCACAGATAGATCACAGATTGGTCTGCTTGTTTGTTAATGTGATATATTATATTCCATAATTAAGAATATTAAATTGTATAAACTCACTGTTGGTGGTTTAAGTAATTTAATTATAAGGGTTCACATTACAAAAACTGTATGAAAAGTAAAAAGCACGGCGCAACAAGATTAGTAAAAAAAGAGCGCCGTTAAAACCATATATTTATGTCCTATACTTAATCTTTTAAATTGCTAGAATGTGATCTGCCAATTCGATATTTCAATGAAATAAATAGCGTATCAATTGGCAAATCGATACGGTCGTTAGAAAATGGCAACACCAAGAAAATAAGTGTCAATAAAAATACTCTGTAATATGGAAGTGAATTCATTAATAATTATTTTGTGGAATATTGTCTTTCGAAGTTAAGGCAAAGTATTTTACAGCGTACCACGAATGGGCATTCTCCTTTTGTTTAAAAGCAGGTAACGTCAAGTTTTGGCGGGCTTTTTATAATTAAAACTTTGGTAGTAAAAGAAAAAGAATGAATAAAATGGCAAATGTATTTAGTCCATTGAAAAGTTACATTGGACCCTGCGTTTTTCAGAGGACGCAATTTTATTGTTGGGACGTGAGGGTGGGTTCACTAGAAGCTTGACTCCAAGTTTATGGGGTTGCAACCCTTGTCCCACGGCCGCCATATTGGAAAAAGGGGTAAAAGCGCCTTTTTCCCTATATCTCCCGAACTATACATACATACATCCCAAAAAAACAATGTTACGTCTTAAATTGTAGCAAATCGCTTTGTCTACAATTTAGTCTATGTAATTTTCTTCAATACAATTAAAAATAAAGAAGTTATTAACAAAAATATCGGAAAATTTCGCAATAATTTTTTTTTTTTGTTATAAAACTTCTTTATTTTTAATTTCAGGACAAAATATGCTCAGACCAATATCAGAGCATCTCACAACAAACATTTCTACCTATGATTTTTTTAGATTTAAATAATTTATGGGATTTTAGAGCACTCTAAAGTCGACCAGGTTCTTACTACTCGCAAGAATCCGGTGACAACAAAACGTCAACCTTAATCCAACCCCTTTTTCTAATATGGTGGCCGCGGGACAAGGGTTGCAATCCCACAAACTTGGTGTTTAGCTCTTAGCCCCCCTCCCCCCCCCCTCACGTCCCAACAATAAAATTGCGTCCTCTGAAAAACGCCCAAAAAAATGTAACATTTCAATGGACTTATTACGCTATATCGAACAATTTTAGTTATTTTCGTAAGACCTGTCAAATACTCTATTGTTACACATAACAATAACGTATGAATTTGTGACAATTTTGGAACGTTACGACCACCAACAACAATCAAAGAATTTAGCCAATCGGTAATAGAACGTGTTGAGGTTAATTTAAACATATTATTTGATGAAAATACTTGAGTTAAACACTTCATAATGCCACATTATATGTCAAACAATGTTTTGTAATAAGTTGAATGTTTTATTCTGGGTACTTCTGTTGATTGGTGCTATTAAAAGATTTTATCCATATCGACAATAATAACTAATCAGAAACATGTTTATTGAGACAACTAGAGGAACTAAAAAGTAATTATTTCTGTAATAATTATTATTTAATTTAAACATTGACTTTGACCATAACCATTGAATGAAAACTCTATTAATCATAAATTGTTTTATACAATCGAAACTAAAGTTAGTAAAAAATCTTTGTAATTTTGTGCTGTACTAAATTTGATATGAAAAAAAAGAAAATTATGAGATATGAATATATAACAGAATTACTCAGAATGAATACTATTGAACTTCAAGCATCTATACCTGTGGACATTTGGGAAAAATGTCCAAAAGTATACATAGTTAAAGCTGTAAATATAAAAATTGAATTAAATTACCCACTTATACATACAAATGACCAATCACATCAATAATCATTAAATGCATACTTATACAGAGACTAAGTTTCAATACTTTTTGCCAGATCTCTTGCGCGTACTTCCTGCTCTCATTTGATCTTCCTCATCCATTTTATTGTAATGTGACTGTATGTGGGTCAATAACTTCTTTTCCCGTGAAAATGATTCGCCGCACATATTACATGGATATTTATCTTTATCTTTATTATCTAAAACGCTCTTAGCTGCTGGCGTAGAAGTGGAAATCTGAGATTCTTGAATTATATTATCAGTTGGCAAAACATATGATGGCTGTAATAAAGGATCTACATTAATAAAAGTGAAAAATCCAGAATCTTTCGCCGGAGTTGTATCTTCTAATGTGACAGAAAAAGGCTCTTTATTATCTGATTTTGGTTTGACTTCGGGTTTTGATTTTTTCGATTTTCTCTTGGGAGGTTCTTCTGGTGGCGTTGGTACAGGTTTGGTAGAAATGCGCAATTTACTTGGATTTCCTGTTTGAACAACTGTGTATGACTGCTTCTTCATAGCAGGTGTAGTAAATGGGGGTTCAGTTGGAACTGGTGCAGAGTAAATCGCAGAATGATGAGCAACTGTTTGGAATAAACCAACAGGATATGGTTGACCACCTGAGTTTGTTGTTTTCACAGAGGGTTGATCATCTACATCGATAATTTCACACACTTTCGTATCAGATTTACTACTATCCCCATTCTGTTTCCGAACTTTTGATTCAGCAGTTTTAGGTGGATCACTTTTACGTTTCTTTGATTTGCTTTCCGCTTCAGTTTTTTTAACCTCTTCTGTTTCTGGATTAACATCGGATTCTTCTACCAGTTGAAAAGTGTTATTGGGGCCTGGCACTAGTTTATAACGCGAATTTAAGCTTGGAAGTGTTGGAAACTGAACAGATGGTGCTGTTACTGAATTATTTACAGATGGTACTATAGATGAGCTAACTGGTTTCGGTGTTGAAGAATTCATTTCCATTGGAACTACAGTCATACCTATAACGGAATCGTAATTTTCATCTTGACGTTTCACTTTGCTTGCAGGGCCTATTTTAGGTTTAGGTTTTGTTGGAACAGTTTCATCCTTCTTCTTTACTTCAACTTCTTGTTTTGCATTGTCAGACTTATTTTCTAATGGTGGTTTATTGGAGTCATTATCGACTTTAGTATTAATGTACTTAACAACTGGAACTTTAGGTGGTGCTGGTGGGACAAAATTTTTTGTAAAATCAACTTTCGGCACACCCCCATTTTTAGCACATCCATGTGTCATTACCAATTCCTTTTTCAAAAAATTACGATTACATAACTTACACTGGAATAGAACCCCTACACTATTAACCTTTATCATACTTATATGATCCATTATATTGAATGGTTTCTGCTTCTCAGCAGGTTTAATTTCCTGGGTGGTTTCAAGATTTGATTCAGTTTTGCTATTTGTGTTGGATTCATTATAGTCAAAGCTTAAGTCATTTAAGTTCGTGCCTTTGCCTTTCTTATCAGGTAAAGAGGATTCTGTTGCTTTTATATCATTTTGCTTATTTGGTACTTTCTTTCTTTTGTAATCTTGTAAACCATCCAATAAATATTCTGCTGAATTTTTTGATCTCGACACTCTAGTTGGTATATATTTAGTATCATTGGGAACATCAGGAGTTACATTTAAAGAAAGCTCCTCTGCTTCACCACTATCCTTATTTTCTTGCCCTTTACTTCTGGTCTCTTTCTTAGTAGCTGGAGATGGTAGTGATGGTTTGGTATCTTTTTTTAGAGTAACTGGCAGTTTATCCTCTTTAGGAGGCAATGTATTCAAAGGTATATCTTTGATACCTTCCATTGCTTTCTTAATCAATGCATCACAAATATCATCATTTGACATATTTGATTTATTAAGCTTTTCTTCCCAAAGTACTCTAGTTTTAGGTTTAATAATGAGAGGCTCTTTCTTACCCATAGCATGCCGCAGGTTATTTTGTGTCTTAATACATTTTTGAATAAACTCATGCAGTTCCTCCACCTTAGCTGAACATCGAAAACATATTTTATGAGGTAGATCATCATTTTCTGCTACCTGAAAAGGAAATTAAAAGGATTTTTTCAATAGTAATCTACTTTGGTATAAACTTAGATATTGTCCCCGGCAAATAAGTTAAACATGATTTTAAAATCACGTGACATGCGCAGTAGTGAATAATGTACCTAAACTTGCTACTGCGCATGTCAAGTGATTTCAAAATCATGTTCAACTTATTTGCCGGAGACTATTATAATACTTTGACTTATTGTCTTGGGCATAATTTTTAGATAAGCATAGTGATCATTTGGTACATTGTTCTGACTACTTTAAGGTGTTATATTATCTTATTTATGTGTGCAATATAAGGTATGGGCACAAGGGTTGCCCTTTGGATACCAAAGCTATAACATTTATATTTTACATTTGTATGGAACTATTTGTATATCATATGTTAAATAAACAGGTTACTTTAAGCCACTCAAAAAAGGTAATGTGACAAAACTAATAAGATTAAAATTAAACAGAAGAATACAAATATTTGGAATAATAATGTTTATTAACTGTCAAATTATATGAACTTCCAATTTAAGGTGCCTTCTCATACCCCTATAAATTGTTTAACACTGAATGCCAGAAAATGTAAAGCTTCATAGGCAGCATAAATTTAACCGAGTTTTCATTATACAGAGGTGAATGTTACACCAAAGATTTAGAAAATGGTAATGGTAAAAAGAGATTTAAATATTTGTTCAGAAATGAAATCGTAGCTGGTAATAAAGTAACAATAATTATGATAATATTAGCTAACAGCTAATCATATCATTTTGTAAGCTGTTTATTAAAAATTAATTTTTAATTTTTTTTTTTTACAGGTCAGCTTGGGTGAAGATATTAACTCCTTAACTTAACTATTTTTCAATACTTATTATTTTTATGTTCTCTATAAATTCCATAAAAAATCTCTTCAATAATTACCTGATTAAAGACTACATTATCTATATACCTATGTATATACAATTCAACCAGACACTGATGAACCTAACCCTAAGATGAATTATTAGTGGTAGTCAGATTCAAATTCTTTGTACACTTTTGAGCAACTCTAAATAAAATAAAATAGAACAACTTGTGAGATTTACAAAACTAACATCAGAGGGGATTCGAACCCGTCATTGTGGCAAACCAATCGCTCTGATCGCTGGGTTTCCGAAGGTTCATACGTGAGCATATTTTCTATTTTGTAATGACCACGAAAAAGGCATTTTTGTTATGGATATTCTTACCCCGAATGGCATCAATTCATCGATTTTTTTGGCAGTGACTTTATCAGCATCGAATATATTGAGAAATGGTCCATCTTTGGACTCGCAGAGTCTACAAACTTTTAAGTATACAACTTGATTGGCAGTGCTCAGTGCAGCGGCAATTACATCCATTTGATGCACACCTGGATCCGAATTTAAAACACTTCCTGATTCCTTTGATGGTTCAGACGAAGCTGTCTGTTTAGTCCCTTTAGATTTTGCTTTTTTCTTTCCCATTTCGCGTTACGTCTATACAAAGTGATAGATAATAGCTTGCCACAAAATGTCTGTCGTAATGAAAAGCTGTAAGCAGTTTCTAAATTACGACTTCTAATATCAAACACAGCAGTCTTTTATATTATTTTTTTATTGAAAACATAACTTGAAAACTCGAAAACACTTTCATTTTTCCATTCAAAAAACCTGATGAACTTAAGTAAACGTAATGGTGTTCACAGACTATTTTTTTAGCTAAACCACAGCTTACTAAACTGAGTAAATAAAACAGTGTATTGTGTACGTTATCGTTCAAGCTCTTTTGTCTGTGCTTTAAGTGTTGTCATAAAGAAATATTATTTACATAGCTATTCACCACAGTGTTAAAAAAAGGCATATGTGCAATTCACACGTGGTAGAAGTGAAACCTTCAAAAATTTTGGTTTCAAGATAATAATACGAATGTAAAATTTCGGAAAAAGGATAATTGTAGTAATGATCATAGTGATACAAAGTTAGATAATTATTTTACATGTTATTCGTATATTACATACATTTATTCAGACTCAGAGCTTACATTTTCGATAAATGATACAAGATGCTTATGGTAACTAAAGTACATACCACGAACATAAGACACTGTATAATGCTTCCTATCTCATTTTCTCCTACGTTAAATCTTATGAATTTATGTGTCTGTCTCTTTTTACTGTCGCTTTTTCGTTTCATCGACTTTCAAATCACAACGATGCGAAAGAAGTTTTCACTTCGAAATATATTGTTTGTGATCATCGCTATCATGTTTAGTTAAGTTCATCTTGTTTTTTGATTAGGAAAATAAAAGTGTTTTCAAATAGCGCTTCGTGTTTTCAATAAAAAAATATTTAATATAAAAACAGCGCTGATTAAATCTTGGCAGTTATATTAGTACAATAGATATTTTGTGGCAAATTATTATCTATTACATTGACCCTAATTTACAGTTGTTAACTTTGTTGGTTTTACATAATATATTAATATTCTGTGACAACGTTCAATTATTAAAATATCTCTTAAAATATTGGACATAATAATATGAAACTTTCATAAATTCTGTATTCCGAAATAGTAAAATTAGGTCTGCTTTAAACGAAATAAAAACAGTATAGCTCACAGAAAGTGAGTATATACTTTAAACTAAGTTTATGACTATAAACTTAGTTACTATGACTTGTTACTTACTATGAGGGTTATAAGTCTATAACACTTTTATCTTTATCATGGTCAAAAAACTTTAAGTACTGAGACATATAAATGGACTTTAACCCTCATAGTGTTACATAAAGTCCTACTAGGGACAAGAGGGCGGGGATTGGAGGAAACATGCATGGACGCTTAATTAGGCAATAAACCAATGTTAATAATTACAAAATTTGAGGAGTGTTTTGGGGAGGAGTGAGAAATTTGTTACATTGTTTATAAAGCTTGTGCGTAGATGTGGTGTTTGTCACCGTAATAACTTCGTTATTTTGTGTGTATAGAAATAATTCCGATAACATATATACCTCAGAAAAATAACTAGCCTTTGTTATTGTTCTGAGGTATATATGTTATCATTATCATTTCCACGTCGCACGTTGTGTTTTAGCGAGCATCTTTTTAATTCTTCACGACCCAGCGAGAAGTGACAAATAGTCATAATGACAAAAGGATGACTTTTGTCACTACGACTATTTTGTCATTGCGCGCAGAGACTTAAGAAGTGGCAACATTTTTCAGTCACTACACCGCCATCTTGAAATTTAGTATTGTGCCAGTCGGGGGGGCGGTGACATATTTTACCCGTCATCGTCATAATTTTGTTAACTTATTGTAAAAAACGCGAAAATAAGTGTCGTTCCGGGGTGTTATTAGTTTATGTCAGGACTGAACGTGAGGATGGCGGGTCAGACTATTAACGATAGGTTTTTGGCCGCGCGGCACAGTATAGCCGGCCAGGGATTAGCAAAATCAGTATGCAAAGCCACTACCGAAGAAATGATTGCACCCAAAAAGAAACACTTAGATTGTAAGTATTGTTATAAAAATCCCTATTGACTTTTTTTAATAATTTGATGATAACAGGTAGAAAGTTCGCTATCGTAATTTGACTACCAATAGAAAAGCTATTGGTCGATAACAATGGTCTTGAACATCCAGTAGTTTAAAGTATGATCGCTGGACATGATATCGTTTGAATTCACCAATGATTTGATTGTAGCACGAAATTAATATGCAATCGATTTGTGTTGAAATATTTTACACAATTCAATCTCACGGCATCTACAATGCAACTTGACACAGTTTTACTATTATGTCATGTGAACCGACTGGAGGGATGACATGTAACATGCTGGTATGATAGTTGGAAACAGGTGATTTATAATCGGTTTTATATAAGAACTTTCATATTGGAGCATAATTCTGCCAATAATAATGATTTTCTTATTGAACTGTAAATTTTTGTTAGGTACTTTTAATTTATGAAGGTAAAAGAAAAAAAAATCTATTACAATATATGACTAAATTAAAATGTTTTAAGAAAACCTATCATAATTTAAATGATTTAAATAAATTATGAAAAATAAAACAACAAAGTTCATAGCTATTGTTGAACAATTGCATGATAGCAATACAAGAAAAATATAGATTATTGAACACCAAAAAAAAAACAAAATAAATGGCCAGTACAAGGGGTGGTCTTTTCCTTTAAAGTATTTTCTTAAACCTGACTGGAGATAGCAATGATTCATTCTGGAAACAAACCTATCACATTAAAATATACTGTGATAATTTCTCATAAGATATGCTATAATTGTGTTAAATTTTGTGCTTATTTAAGTAAGTTTTTGGATAAATGTACAATAATTTAAAAAATGTAGTTTAAAAATTATTCTTATACTAAAGGTGTAGATGATAATCTATTTCATATTTTTATCATATCAATGATCGCAATTTATTTGGTGATTTGACATAAACAGCATTAAACTGTATGAGTATTATTGTATTTTTACAAAGACTACTTAACATATATTACTCCAATCCAACTTTATATAGCACTTGTGCTGTGAAAACTAGAAATACCACCATCAGACCTTAGAATTTAAAGAAACTCTTCTATTTACCTATATTGAATCTTGGATGAAAATCATATCTTTATTTGATTTAATATTTAACTATTAAAATTGTATAATGCAATTAGGAGATATCATATGATTATAATACTTATAAAATATGTATTTGAAGAACTGATATGCCAATTGAAAAATTGTATATTTACCTTTCCTTCCCCCACTAGCTAGTTGTGAAAGGCAAAAGTTTCTATAATAAAATTTATGAGATAATGCCTCCTCAAAGAATCACTGGATATATCAAAGATACTACCACCACCAATACTAAAAAAATATACCTATAAAATCAATTTTCCTTATTTAGGCTGGTTTGCTCATGGATGCTCATGCTTGTTTCTATAATTAAATGTATAAAATGACAATTCTTTAAAGAATCGCTGGCCTGTTAGGAAGCACAAGTGTGTCTTAAGGAAATGCATACCTGTCCAATGGAAGACTGCAAGTTTCCTCAAAAATTTTTTAAATAATAATAATTCTTGATTCTATGAATTATTACAGTAGGTTTTTTAATGTGAGGAATTAACTTTAATAAATTACATGTGATGACTACATTACTGGCAAAAATAATGGTATAATTGTCAACATGACAATATAATTTGCCATTAAAATAGATATTATGATAAAAAGGTTTTAGGTTCGGTGGAACTAATGTTGCTTATAGTTCAGTTATTACATGAGTTCTTATGCCATTTGATGCCATAAATACAGAATTCATATATACCTAAATTATAGCAAACTCTCACTAATAGTAGCGAGGAACCTGTATTGTGATATATGACTGTAGTATGATGTCATGTAAAGCCTAGCCAGTAAAACCTCGCCATGATATGAAAAATAATTGAACTAATTTCTTCTACTGTAATTGATGTCAGTCTGAAAATGAAAAACCTTTAGGTCAGTTTTTATTTTTCTGGTCAGGATTTAATAATTTAATCTATAATTAGTATTTTCATGTCAAAGTGCAGTCTGTCTACCAAGACAAAGGAAATAAGTAATTCTGCCTTATGACTTGTAGCATTTTAAATAACTGTTTAATTAGACATTAATTGTAGCACCTATCCACTTATTTCTGTCACATTTTTTGGTAATAGTTTTTAAAATTTATAAACATTATCTAGGAATGGTGGTATAACAGTTTTCCCATTTTTAGTTTCCCAGTTTTCCATAATTTTATATATGAAAGTAGTTTACCTAAAATATAACACAAGTTAAGTTACTTTGTAAAAGAAAGCAAAAAATCGTGTAGTAAATATCACAACTTAAAATATACGAACCATCTGTCAGCTCATCAGTTTATATGTCAGGTGGGAATTAACTTCACCACCTCACCCACATGTAACACAAGCATTTGGATTACCACAAGGGGTTAATATAATATTACTGTTGGTGTACATAATCATAAAGAAATTAACTAGACTCCGTAATTTACATACTGGAATGGTATTTATACCATAAAAATTGGACCAACTTTCTTTCATTTTTAAAAAAGAAATTCAACCAAAAATTCAAGTTACAAGGCTAAGAAATCTGCAAAGTTGGGATAGATATTTCCAACTTATTAATATCTCATGATGAAATAATAAAAAAGTGATAATTTTCTTTCTAAAAGCAATTTTATTAAATTAATTTATTAACACCATGGAGAGCTATTAATTTGTTATCATTACATTGTAATATTAGCTGCTTGGAAACAATATGAAACATAAAATGAATTGTTTTGATTACAGTCAAGTGATAAAAGCAACCATTTCCTGTGTTATCACAATAATTTGATATATTCAACATGGTCAAAACAAAATGTGAAAGATGAGATTTAAAAAAAAGCAACAAAGTATGTACTAAAATTTAAGTAGTATGTAATTTATTGATTTTTTACACTGCATATTTTAAAATATATAAGTTGAATGCTTATGTTTATTCATTAAAATAGGAATAAACCTTATCCGTTAGAACACAACTTATTACAATGACAACCACCAAAATGGCATGCTAGTACAAGGATTGCCTGCCAAATCTCTTGTTTCGCAAATTCATAGGCTTATGCCGGGTTATGTGGCACCTTATTTAAAAAACCTTGGCAAGTCAGGAATATGGCTCGCAAACTTACGGCTTTGTTCAAACTTGAATGCAGATAGTTCATAAAGATGTATTATATATTTTTAGGTGTTATGGGCCAGTCTAAGTTTCCTTTAAAATCAGTCCCTGATCACGCATCTATAATATTGTTATTTCCAAACTGACAGTGAATAGCCATTACATGAGTGTTTGTTAACATTTGTGAAGATTATAAACAATAAAAGTATCAATCATTATTTTTAAAGAACTGTAGGACGAAATGGACGATAACCTTAAATTTTTAGTTGAAAAAGTGTTCTTCCGTATATATCGATATACCAGTTAATTCGGCAAATCGTAAAGTATTTATTTCTTTGTTATTCTCAAAAATTAATAAATGATTGTAAACGATTATAAATTAACTTGAAAGACCCCAGAGGTTTTGATTTCTTATTAGAATCCAAATATGTATATGGCCTAAGTGGTAGATTTTTACAATTACTTTATGAGGTCCTAAAAACTCATTGGAAGTGGGTAGTCCGACATTTAATTTAGTTCTTGTATGTTTATCATTAAAAAACACTGATACTCCCGGCGGAAGAATATGAACGTCTGCTTTTAGACGGCCTTGATAATGAGCTCGGAGAAAATCCTACCCACTTATGTTAAGAATACGAGGCGCCAAGATGATGTCACAGGAACATAACATGCATATTATTCAAGATATGACATACGATTTAATAGAACTCTCTCCTGCGAATGTATTTTGATAGTAATGTTGGTACATACTTCGATCCATTTTTTTTCTATGCAAGCTTAGCCAAGAAACGTAACCAAGTATTATAAAAATTGCAAATTTTAATTATTTATAATCACACTACTTGTAAAAAGCTAATATCAATTCCTATCTACAGAGTTCCTTACTGCTCTCGCGATGCTTTTTATGTTATCAGACTAGTAGAATTCACGAACAATATACAAATTTTATCATGCAAATTTGTCCTGCGTTTTATGTCAAAAGTTCACAGAAGGGATGTCACGAACAGAGGCCAAACATAAAGCCCGACGATTAGTCTAATCTACGCTGTCAATTATGTTTTACAGATGGGGTAAAGTTAACGTAAACTTGAACACAGTTAAGATATCCAAATAATATAATTTGATGCAACAAAAGTGGTTAAAACAGATGCTGATAAAGAAGTAAAATTGGTAAGCATGGCAGATTTTCTTACTTATTATTTTCGTTCAGCATTTTCCGATCTATTTATTATTCATTCACAATTGCTTGCAAATTGTTTTGGTGTACACTCGCTGATCAATGGAAGAATGTTAGATACGACGTAGTTACGTGTATTTTTAGACATAGAAGAATGTAACGCGTGATCAAGTTTATATTGACTAGATAGAGCCCGCCGAAATAAATTGAAAATGCTTGCTAATAAGCTATTGATTATAAAGATAACATTCGCTCACAATAGGAAATCAAGTCATAACTCTATTATGAATGTTATTCTTAGGCTTTTACTGACAATATGGTAACAAGCACACAAAGTATTGTCATAATAAGTATAATTAGGATTACACGATAGAACTACACATGATTAAAGGAACTTTATTCCACAAAAGCATAAGTTTAACTATGGTTATGAGCATTACTTTTGTAACAGTTTTCAATGATATTACAACAAAAATCTAATCGCACACCTAAACTAAACAGCGATTAACTAAGAAAAACCCGATCAACCTTTCGTTAACGATAAAAACTGTTTACTGTGTGCCTGTACACGGCAGGAGTTTTCTGTGTTGATATTATAGAAACATTGTTTGGTATAACTTGTAATGGGTCTGAAAATTTTATGGTTATTTCCGTATTGCTTAATCTATATACTATGTATATTTGTTTTTGTTTTTAGGAGTGGATCTGTGAATTTAGTTTCTAGTTGATTATCATTTGAAGAGTCAATGTAAATTTTCACAAGCAGCAATTTGAATAGATATCTTGCTCAAAAGAGGCCAATTAATTCGCATGGAAAAATTCAACGAAGTATTTTAATGAAGCTATATTTTTATAAAAATTTAATAAGAATAAGAACTCCTGACTGCCTAATAATATGTTGTCCCTTGATATTCATCTATATTTTAGCTGGCATTTTACGCCACAGGGGATTAATCTTTTCTCTTTGGCACTTGTATCTTTGGTTTCGACAAATATTAGAAGATTTTACCAGAATTTCTAAGCACTTTTACTTGTTTGGATTTGAACATCATTGATTGTTGTACAATCTTTTATCCGTTGTTTCTTCTATGACGGGTTCTTGGGCATGTAATTTTAGCAACAATAGCATTTTGAGGGGCAAGTTGTGCACGTGCATTATCATTTTATAGGAACTCTTAGAGCTGCTAATATTAGTGCTGGATAAAGACAACGATGAACTAGTAGGTACAACCTTAAATGACTGATCCAAATAATTATCAAATAAAAAATTCAATCCAATTCAAAAATGTTTAAACAACACCATTCCAAATAATAACGACAACTATACTCACCTTACTATGAACATTGATTTAACTCAAAATTTACGCAGCACTAACCATTAAAATGGCGACATCTCAAAATAATGTTATTACAATTTCCTGTTTTAACTCGACAACGACTTTGTTTACGACGGGCGAGTGCGTTCAGGTTGCAATACTGACTACAAATAGCGAAAAACCTACCAGTTTTGATAGGGGCGGAGCTCGCTCTCTCGACAAAAGTTAGCTGAGTCATCCTTATTTATTTATAACAAAACAATGTAACTTCTCAATATTGCAAAACCTGGTTTTTATTGACTAATAAAAAAAATATAATTTATATTTTGAGTACCATTCAAATTACAATTTAATAATATTCAACATATTCAGTTCATTTAAGGAAGATTGATCACTATCCCATACGCCTTTCTTAATCTGTTCTGTGAAAAGGATCAAATCAAAAATTTAAGATTAATTTATGATTTTTATTCACTTTGTTGTAAAGTTAGACGTTCTACGTTAGCGTATATTTAATAATTACTAAATTATGCTGGCTCCTAGACAGATACAAATACAATTTCAAAATATAAATGACCGTTTGGCGCAACGATAGCGATTCTGCCTTTCGCACCGACGCACTATGGGGTATTAGAAGCAAAAAACCGGTCAAAAGTCGAAATCAAAATTTGTACCCAATTAGTAAATGAACCTTCATTTCTCATTGTTGAATAGTTATGACGTCACGCCCCGATCACCTTACAAGTGTCATTCAATTTTGTTTGCCCCTCCGACAGTCGGAATTTAGTCGTTGTTCCTATCGCACGTCTTTGTTCTCGTCGCTTGTAAAAACGGAGTTTTATTAACCGCTATTGTAAGATTTCTGAGAAGTGAAGTGAAGTTTTTTATAATGGATCTTGAAGATCGAGGTATGTACTGTATTTTAAAACTTATATTCATTTGTATATCATTCATATAAATATTTTTTTTAATTTTATTAGCAAACATTAAACTTAGCATAAATTATAGTTTTATTTTTCCTTTTTTAGTGTTTTAGTTATAAAGTTCGGATAGGTTCGGTCAAAAATGATAGCACAAATATTAGCCTATCTTGTGTACTATCATTTAAACCAAAAACATAATCCGCCAACATCCGCCTTTTCGAAATATAGTTCTTTATATGAAACAGTAATTTAGGTACTAAATTTAAAATATTTTTTGTCCTCATAGGATTTGAAGAAACTGTCCGGGAGAAAAGTAGGACAGATCTCTACAACTATATAAAGCAAAGTTCTGGACGATTACTTGATGACAAGTTCGCATACATGGAGGATTGTGTCATTAGGGAAACTAATTGTCCAACTGAAAAAATAAGTAGTCTCAAAAAGGAATTGAAACTGTTCAAATGGCAGTTCAGACAAAAATGGACGGCGGCATCGTACAAAGAAGAAAGATTCCTCCAGAACAATGCTAAGTGGCTTACAGGTACTATAAAGTTATCGGCCTGGGTAAAACAAAAGACTGGTCGGCCGCGGCCCTCAAAAGAGTTTGGGGAGTTAAGTGATCGCAGTAAACGGCGCAAAACAAAAGAACTCCGGGCGCAGGTACCCGATGCAACGTTAACATATGCTGCTCAAATGAGTCTAAGAGCCGCAGGAAAAAGCGATGCTTCGGCTATCATAAAAGAAATTACCAAGTCCCCGACTAGAGCATACAAAATACGTAAAGTAATCACACAAAACAAAGAAAAAAATATACAGCGGTTATCAACAATGGAAGCCTTATCAATGTTCGTAGAAGCAGGTTTGTCTCGAAGTCAGTACAATGTGATACGCAGTGCTAGAAAACAGCTCTATCCGTGTTATTCTTTGTAGTGTTGCCCAAATGCAAGAACAAGACGAGACTTAGCCAGTCTTGGTCTTGGTCTTGCGCCAATACACCTGGTCTTGGTCTTGGTCTTGGTCTTGCGCTTGCAGTCTTGGTCTTGGTCTTGGTCTTGCAGCAAGAGTCTTGCAAGTCTTGCAATTACCTATTAGTCTATTGCTATTTATTAAAGTTTACTTTAAATCTTAGAAAAACGTATTAGAATTGGAACATTGTGAGCTTGAATTAACATAGCCATAGTAAAGATCAATCAGATTAATAAATAACTGAAGATTTGATAAGAAAGTCGAAAAATCAACTGACCTATATGTCGTTTTCCATGGAAGTAACTGTTTCTTAATAAACATTTATGATTTATAAGCTTACATTTGCTAAAACATGTAAAAAAACAAATTAATTACAATAACTTGACTGTATTTTAAATAACAATGTCTGTCTAGAAAGAGATTGAACCCTCAACTTGCATGAAATTTAATAAAAGAGTTTTATGATTTATCATTTATTTCAATCAAAAATAAAATACAACACAAATCAAACATAACAGTACACAACAGCTTTATCATTAGGTTATGTTACTTTATATCAATTCTTTTGACCAAGAATTAATACAAAGTAACCATCTGGCTGACTCATCACTTAACCTATTTCTATGTTTTCTAATTACTAATGATGCTTTAGAAAATAATCTCTCAGCAGGTACTGAAGTTGCAGGTATTGAGAGAAAATCACGGGCCATCTTCGATAAAGTCGGATACTCTGTTTCATGCGTCCTCCACCAATCTAAAATGTCTTCCGAGCTGGCAGTTCTTGGTTTTCTCAGGTACTCCTCCAACTCGTCTATCACTAAGCCTTGAAGACAAGATCCAGATGACGTCGAGGGACATTCATAGAGTTTATCAAAGTCTATAATGTCTTCATCTTCATCACATACTTTATTTTCTTTTCTTGGCAATTCCAGAGATTTGTTCAGTGAGTGTAGACTTTTATATTCTTCATAAAGTTCATTGAACTTGCGCAGACTTTCTGTTTTAAGTTGCTTCCCCCACATTGTCAGGTCAAAAGTCTGAGCCTTATGCCTTGGGTCTAAAATTAAAGAAGTACAATAAATCCAGTTGCTCTTCTTATAATGTTTAAGCATTTTGTCTCGAGCTGCTTGGAAAGCTAGAATGAGCCTTTCATCCACTTCAGATCGATTAGGTTTCTCATCTAACTGTTTTACCATGGATTCAATTTTATCTAGCAAGAGATTGAATGATACAATGACTAGCGGTAATGTAACATATTTGTCTCCACCAAGTTTTGTACTTAAAAGTTTAAAGTTTATTAGAAATTTATGTAATTTTTCGAGTACCTGCCATTCACTAGCTGTGATTTGAAAATCATTCAATTCGGTGACAGAACTGCACAATATGTTAATGCCCGCTCTCACTTTTAAACCAAATCCAATCATATCATGTGTGGAATTCCATCTTGTTGGACAGTCAAGAATGGCATTTAGATTTGATGGCACGCCAGCTGCTTCACAAGCAGACTGAAACTTCTTCTTCACTATCTCACTTCTTTTTATTTTACTGGAAATACTGCGTAACTTTGTTACAGATGTACGCGAGTCAGCAATATTTGGTGCATATTCTTCATCTTCCTCAGTTTCGTCTGCATAGTCTTCATACTGCTGATCTTGCGCGTTAGTGTCAGACTCACAGTGTAATGCTAAGGTCTCTAATAAATCTTGTACACCAAGGTTTAAAATGTGAGCAAAGCACCGGAAATGTTGATTGTCTGAATCAAAGTGTGGCAACTGTTTGCCCAGTTCATACATAAATTTGGTATTTGCAGTTGCGTTGTCGACCGTGATACCTTGTATTTTATCAATTATGCCATATTCCAATAAACATTCATGGAAAATCGTTGCAATATCTTCCCCAGTATGTCGACCGCGTGATGGTATAAAATCAAGAACTACAGATCGATACTTCCATTCGTTGTCTATATAATGCATAGTAACCCCGTAGTAACTCCTACCAGCAATTGACGTCCACCCATCAATGGTAAATGACATTTTAGATGATAATTGTTGAAGTCGTTCCTTGAGATTAAATTGGAGCTCTTCAAATCGCTCTTTGACTTTCCTTCTAAGTGTAGACCTTTTAGGAAACTCCATATTAGGGCAAATACGTCGAAAATATACTTGTGTAGCTTCGTCATCGAAAAATGAGAAGGGAAGATATTTTTTCACTACCCAATCAACTGTAGCTGTCGTGATGTTGTCACTGCTGTTTTCCGACTGAAATAAAACAATAAATCTTGTGTTATTATTTAAAACATACTAGGTTTGAGCGTTTAGGAGGAGGAGGTTTGTTGTTGTTAAATCGAGAAAATCGTTAAATTGACATTTGTTATATTAAGGTTGCACTGTACTGTAATTTACCAAAATAAAGTACTTAGTTGTTACTGGCCGATTATGAAAACAAATGAAAATATAGGTGTTTATAAAAATATTTAAGACGATAATTACATACTTAATATGTCGCACCCCTAGATGAAAACACCACTAACTCAAAAATACTTACGTAAGTTACTGGCGTTTTTGAAAGTATCGCATGAACAGCTACGCGGAGTTAAAATTCCCGTAGCGACAATTTCGACCATTGTTAAAAATGACGCGAAATATGTACCTATGTATTACTATTTTATCAATATCTATAAAATATTCCGAAGTCAGTTTAAAGTCATTTGTTCAAAAAAGACTTTTTTGAGTTCCTGGAGTTTTCATATAAAAAAAATATATTCTTACCTGTCCACTTCTTCCAGCGGTTACTAAAAAGCTTGTGATATCTCCACTTAATTTTGGTTTAACAGGAAGAAATATTTGTGATTCCTTTTTGTGGAAAGATATTAGATGTTTCCTTAAGCCTGAAGTGTTTCTGTTTTTCATTTTTATTTC
The DNA here is from genome assembly GCA_927399485.1 of Calamotropha paludella. NCBI lineage: Eukaryota > Metazoa > Arthropoda > Insecta > Lepidoptera > Crambidae > Calamotropha > Calamotropha paludella. The sequence continues at coordinate 4,104,578 of OV656823.1, read as the reverse complement.
AGTCTTTTTATGTTGGCACAATTTACACAAGGCAGTTTGGGATGCATGAATTATTTCGAAAAACTCCTCAAATTTGCTTTTGGGTCTTTTAGATCTGTGACTCAAACTCTCGTTACTCGGACTAGAATAATTTGAATCTTCGTCACTCATATTAAATTGTACACGTGATACGTTTTTAGAAAACAACAAGAATTAGTAAAAACAATTATTAAGTTAGACTCGAAGCACAGCTCAATTGGAAATGACTGGAATTAAAATAATTCCTTTGTTTATAGTACGTTTCCTTGCTTTCTACCGCGCCGCCTCGCCACGTGCCGGCTCTATTAAAAGGATGCCGCCGCAAATCAAACGATGCCGCGTGCGGCGTACAAACACAGATTATTACCTACTTGTACAGACGCGACGCGTGAATAAAATATATGTAAAGAATTAGTGCCAATCACTATTCTTTACATATAAGTGAATGTTTTGGCGTACATCTATACTAATCTATACTAATATTATAAAGCTGAAGAGTTTGTTTGTATGTTTGATGACAGAAGTTTTAAAATAAATAAATAAATCCTGAACGTCACTATACCTCCAAAGTTACTATTCTTCGTGGGCGAAGTCGCGGGCACTGCTTGTAAATACTTTTTTTTTTTTTTTTTATTTATTTTTTTTTATTTATTTATTTCATATACAAGAAAAAAAAATACAAAGATACAATTTAGTCCCACAAAACCGACTTGTCGGTTTGACTGAGGGATCTTTAGTCTCTTAGCTTATAATTATAATTATGTAGGTATATAATACAACTATAACTGTATCAGGTAAAGTTAAGTGCACAATAATTGGATTTAGACTGAATTACAACAAACTGAAGGAAAATTTAGCGGTGATAATAATAAGATACAATTGTTGTAAGATATAAAATACGTGTGTAAAAAACAACCACGCCTCCGAGCCCTCAGATGGGCTCGGAGGCGTGGTTGTTTTTTACACACGTATTTTATATCTTATAGAAATATTGCATTGTGAATGCAAAAAAATAAATAAAAACATACAATTGTTGTGTTAAATAGTAGTCATCAGATAATCTTTTAATATTTTTTTAAATTTATTTTTATCCGTTTCACATCTAATAGTTTCGGGCAACGAATTAAGAAGATATGGTATACGCTTCTGTAAAGTTCTGTCACCAAAATAATTTTGAACCCTAGGAATTACAAATTTCTTTTTTGAAGTGGCTCTAGTGATCTGGTTATGATTTATGTATTCAAAAGTGGAGACACACTCTCGGCTGCCGTGATTATTTACTAATAATAAATCGCAGGCTTTTTATTTTATTAGTAGGTAAGTACCTACGCTTTTTATATTATTTTATTAATTATGTAGAATTTTTTTACACGTTTCAAGTATATTTAAAAGTGGCTACAATATTTATCAAACGGGTGATATTTGAACACTTTTTTGCTATTTTTTCTTGTAAAAACTTAAGAAATATAATGACTAAATGTACAATAATAGTACCTAAGTAATTAGTTTAAAACCATATAATCAATATTATAATATATACTTACTAGAATAAATTATTATGACATCTACTACCTATCCTTACCATTTTATTCTAATCATAATACTACTTGCGTGATCAGTATAATGTATTCATTTTCATTATAAGCACTCTGAAACTTATTTATTCTTTGGAACACCTGTAGGTACTCTTAAAATTCGAAATTATTTTGCATGAGTATACCTACGCCTACGCCCTGTGGCGGCAATCAAATAGTGTCAAATGTTGTGATTTCGGCGCGGCGGCAACGATTGTTGTATATGATTTCAAAAGAAGCCGCCGGCGCGTGTATTATAACCATGTGCTTCCGAAAAGCAGCAAATTTCTTTGAGAAGTAAGTACAAAACCTTTGATGCCGCATTATCAAAGTGCCGATGGTTAAAACATAACTATGCATGCACTCAGTTTGATTTTAATGGATATTTTTTTATTCGCTATGTAGGTATGTTTATGGTATTAGTCGTAATGCGCATAGATCCAGTTTTTCATATTCTTTGATACAGTTTTTTGCGTCTCATAGAATTCCTAAGCGTACCTATACACCGAACTGTTACACCTAACTACTCCGTGAAATAGCGCTAAGTCCTAGCTGCAAGACGCAAGAGTCTTGCAGGCTTAGTCTTGTTCTTGCTCAAGTCTTGCACGGTCAGTCTTGGTCTTGGTCTTGCTAAAAATACGCGGTCTTGTTCTTGGTCTTGGTCTTGCAAAAACGCAAGAACAAGACCAAGACTGCAAGACCAAGACTGAATTTGGGCAACACTAATTCTTTGTTACAAAAAGCGAAAGCTGATTGTTACCCTAAGCCTGAGTCATTTCATGTCACTGACACATGTGCTGAGATTAAACTGCAAGATTTGGTAGATCACACTGCTTCACGGTTATGTACATACCTCGAAGAAGTTTTGAAAGGACTTTCAAGTGAAGAGAAGGAAAATTTAAAACTTATATCAAAATGGGGATGTGACGGATCTCAACAGACACGGTATATGCAATCCTTACAAAATACGAACGAAAGCTATGACGATGCAAATATATTCCAAAGCTCGTTTTTGCCTTTGAGATTACTTGTTAGTCATAACAGCCAAAGTAAAGTCATTTGGCAAAACCCCGTCCCGTCGAGTCCAAGATTTTGTAGACCTATTCGAATCAGATTTGTGCATGAAACTAACGACATCACAAGAAATGAAATTAGTTATATAGAAAGTCAAATTGAAAAATTAAACCTATCTGAAATATTTTTGAATAGTGAAGTGATAAAAGTAAAGCATCTGTTTTTATTTACTATGGTGGATGGAAAAGTCTGCAATGCGGCAACTAATACCCTATCAACAATGCGTTGCTATATTTGCAAAGCAACATCAAAAGATTTCAATAAATTAGAAACAAGAAGAGAAGAAGACCCTGCGACTTTGAAGTTTGGTCTTTCAATATTACATGCGAGAATAAGAATATTTGAATCGATTCTACATTTGGCGTACAAATTACCTACACAAAAATGGCAATCAAGGTCTTCTGCTGACAAAAAAATTGTAAATGAGAATAAAATACGTATACAGCAACAATTTAAAGAAGAAATGTCACTACTAGTAGATGTACCAAAAGCTGGTTTTGGAAATACTAACACAGGCAATGTATCAAGACGATTTTTCTGTGATCCTGAGACAGCATCTAGAATTACCGGAGTAGATTTAGATTTGATAAAAAGGCTTAGAACTTTGTTAGAGGTCATTTCAAGCGGTCACAGAATAGATACCGACAAATTATCAACATTTTGTAAGGAAACTTCAGAAATTTATGTGAGACTTTACGGATGGTATCCCATGACGCCTACACTCCACAAATTGTTGGTTCATGGACCTACAATAATAAAACATGCCATAATCCCTATAGGCCAGCTCTCTGAAGAAGCGGCAGAAGCGAGAAACAAACACTTTCGGCAATACCGTACTGATTTTGCTAGAAAGTTTTCAAAAATATCTTGCAATGTGGATGTACTAAATAGGCTTTTATTGAGTTCAGACCCATTGTTATCGTGTACGCGATCAAGATTTATGAAGAATAAGAAGCCATTCACAAAAGAAGCATTGGAATTTCTTATACCAGAAAGTGATGATTCTGAAGATACAGGAGCACAATATACGACAAACGATAGATGAATGTGATATATCTGATGATAATGAATTTGACTAATATAGTATTTTGATATATAAAATCTATTGTTTTAATACCCTCTACCCAGTAACATTTTACTTTATAATTTATTCTTAGATAATATTAAAGGTACGCTAAAATAATCAATTTTAACGTACCTGAGGGCAGTATAGTAATCGCCATTGAGCAAAAATAGATAAAATATGACCAATTTATCAGTTTAGGTAGTTAGACCATAAGAAATAGTTTTGGCCAGCTTTTTGTTACAAATACCCCACCGTGCGACGGTCCTATGTTCGAATCTAAAAAGGGGCAGAAATTTGTGTGTTGAATACGATATAAGTATGCCTATCCGTTACCCTAGTGTCCGTAACAGAAGCCTTACAGTGCTTACTTTGGGCTTGGTTAAATAGTGTGATTGTTACAAATATTATTATTAACAACATTTTTAAGGCACTAAAATATCAAACCATTTCTGTTAAGCCGATACATACCTTATAGAAAAATATCGGATTTTTCTGTTCCTTGTTTTCAGTTATCTGAAAACAGGCATAATCGAAAGTACCTTATCATATTACCAATTAAAAAAAACATGTTGCTTATGTCACACGGTATAAGGAGGCCGACGTTATGCCTACAAACAAAAAAAAAGCAATTTATTTAAATTACCACGTTTTTCTTATCTCACTTTTCTTATTTGTTTGTCTGTCCGGGCAAAATCTTGCAACTTAAATTTGAGGCACTTTCCGATAAGCTAGAAAGCTGAAACTTTCAGGATAGTTCAGAACCCGATGACAATGCACTCTAAAGCAACTTTCAACTTTCCAGATGCACTTTCAGGTCCACTTTCGGCAACTTTCACTTTTGTATGGGGCTTATCCGATTGTTGCGTAACACATGGTTACTTCGTTGAGTTAATAATTAAAAAGAATAAAATAATTATACTAAATTTAAAAAATCTAAAAATTCCACGTTTTTCAATGTCCTAAAAAGAATAAAATAACCCTGCGGGGCAAAGCGAGGGGCCACTCAAAACGTGGGGGCGCATCTTTACAATAATCGGCATCAATGCATGTCATTCATCTCTTTAAAATCTCCTCTTAGTAATATGCGCCCCCACGTTTTGAGTGGCCCCTCGCTTTGCCCCGCAGGGTTATTTTATTCTTTTTAGGACATTGAAAAACGTGGAATTTTTAGATTTTTTAAATTTAGTATAATTATTTTGATAAAAGGATTAAATAAAAATGAAAAAGTATATTACTATTATTTAACTACCCGCTACTTTGTTGCAGCTGAAGTCATAATTTTGGAAATATTTAAAATAGCTATCTTGTTTAATTAGGAATGATCGGAAGAATGATATTTATTTTCTTGTTGACAATGAATACAAGTGCGATTAACTCCGAATGACATGTGCCGTTTTTCGTTTACCATTTGTCGTTTGTTAATTGTCAATTGATAATGATGATTGTCAAATAATGTTTAATTACAGAAACGTATGGAACGATTGCCTTTTTATATTATCACGGCGTGTTCCCTTTCCACCTCATGTTAAATAGACAAATGTGATTCATGAATGGAGTAAAAAAATCAGAGTTAAAGACGAAACTCTGAGCTGAGTCTTGCATTTTTTTTGTTACGTATATTTGATAGAATCAGACGTCATTTGCCGGAAGTCTATATCCATTTAATAGGAAAAATATCGAGCTTGCTCCCTGTGGACCCCCACAGGCGTGTGGGCCGCAACAAGTGGAGAGTAGTTTGTGAAGGTGCAAGATGTGTCGCTGTTTTTGTGTCTGTGGGATGTACTTTTTTTGTATTGTAGTTGTTTCTTGTGGAAGTATTTTTTATTTTATTTTATGTTTTTAAATTAGTTACATATACAATTGAATTCCTTAACTGACGACCCAGCGCAAACAAATAAAACAGATTTTAAAAGTTGACGGTAATGTCACTTTTGTCGAGAGAGCGAGCTCCGCCCCTATCAAAACTGGTAGGTTTTTCGCTATTTGTAGTCAGTATTGCAACCTGAACGCACTCGCCCGTCGTAAACAAAGTCGTTGTCGAGTTAAAACAGGAAATTGTAATAACATTATTTTGAGATGTCGCCATTTTAATGGTTAGTGCTGCGTAAATTTTGAGTTAAATCAATGTTCATAGTAAGGTGAGTATAGTTGTCGTTATTATTTGGAATTGTGTTGTTTAAACATTTTTGAATTGGATTGAATTTTTTATTTGATAATTATTTGGATCAGTCATTTAAGGTTGTACCTACTAGTTCATCGTTGTCTTTATCCAGCACTAATATTAGCAGCTCTAAGAGTTCCTATAAAATGATAATGCACGTGCACAACTTGCCCCTCAAAATGCTATTGTTGCTAAAATTACATGCCCAAGAACCCGTCATAGAAGAAACAACGGATAAAAGATTGTACAACAATCAATGATGTTCAAATCCAAACAAGTAAAAGTGCTTAGAAATTCTGGTAAAATCTTCTAATATTTGTCGAAACCAAAGATACAAGTGCCAAAGAGAAAAGATTAATCCCCTGTGGCGTAAAATGCCAGCTAAAATATAGATGAATATCAAGGGACAACATATTATTAGGCAGTCAGGAGTTCTTATTCTTATTAAATTTTTATAAAAATATAGCTTCATTAAAATACTTCGTTGAATTTTTCCATGCGAATTAATTGGCCTCTTTTGAGCAAGATATCTATTCAAATTGCTGCTTGTGAAAATTTACATTGACTCTTCAAATGATAATCAACTAGAAACTAAATTCACAGATCCACTCCTAAAAACAAAAACAAATATACATAGTATATAGATTAAGCAATACGGAAATAACCATAAAATTTTCAGACCCATTACAAGTTATACCAAACAATGTTTCTATAATATCAACACAGAAAACTCCTGCCGTGTACAGGCACACAGTAAACAGTTTTTATCGTTAACGAAAGGTTGATCGGGTTTTTCTTAGTTAATCGCTGTTTAGTTTAGGTGTGCGATTAGATTTTTGTTGTAATATCATTGAAAACTGTTACAAAAGTAATGCTCATAACCATAGTTAAACTTATGCTTTTGTGGAATAAAGTTCCTTTAATCATGTGTAGTTCTATCGTGTAATCCTAATTATACTTATTATGACAATACTTTGTGTGCTTGTTACCATATTGTCAGAAAAAGCCTAAGAATAACATTCATAATAGAGTTATGACTTGATTTCCTATTGTGAGCGAATGTTATCTTTATAATCAATAGCTTATTAGCAAGCATTTTCAATTTATTTCGGCGGGCTCTATCTAGTCAATATAAACTTGATCACGCGTTACATTCTTCTATGTCTAAAAATACACGTAACTACGTCGTATCTAACATTCTTCCATTGATCAGCGAGTGTACACCAAAACAATTTGCAAGCAATTGTGAATGAATAATAAATAGATCGGAAAATGCTGAACGAAAATAATAAGTATTAAAATCTGCCATGCTTACCAATTTTACTTCTTTATCAGCATTTTTAATCTCGAAGTAGGTATAATAAATTCGCAAGAATTTTCTCATAAATTTATGTAATGTGTCGTACTTGTTAATGGCTATAATTTTGAATCTTTTTTTGCTTTATTGATATTTCTCATTATACTTTCTAATAAGTGTTTATATATATGCTGCGATCTGTTACATTTAGTCTATCTAAAAAATATCTCACTCTTCTCTGCTTTTTATTTAAGTTTGGGTTCTCAATCAGGTTAGTTTGGCATAGCATGACAAAATAGATTGTAATACTTACTACCTGTTCAACTAACTTTAAATGTTTGTTAATTTGCCGTCTTTCTGTCTGCATTGTCAATTATCTGAAATTTGTTAAGGTACTTATTTAAGCAAGAATTTTACCGGATCTGGCTATCATGTAGTAATGTAAGTCTGTATTGTATTACAGATTAGACATATTGATATGACCGACAATTGTCATTTACTGTAATAGACTTTTCACGCATTATTATACCGCTGCATTTTGTTTTGTATACTATTCTGTTAGTTAATATTGTGGATTGTGGGGGCAGTGACAACAGTAGCCATTTCATCTGTTTTATTGAATGTTTGTATCTATTGTAAACTAGCTTTAGTCAATTTGTGTGTGAGGTTGTGATGTAAGTCTTGGGAAATCGTAAATATAATGATATGATTGCTGAAATTATCAATACTTTTTATACTGATTTGATAAATTTGTAAGTGCAGGTAGTAATAATACGTCTAATACTGACACTGATGTGATGAAGGCAAACTATTTAGTGCATTCAAAAATAACACCAAGTTGGACATTAATGCCTTAAGTCTCACTGCTCATGACAATGATCCTTTAACATCTTATAGCACTGTCATAGTTATTGTATTCTTGTTCTTCCGAAACTTAGTTAATGCCTTTTCCAAGGCAATATACTTTATTTTGTACAGCCGAACTACTTTTTCAATTCTTAACAACACTTTAGAAAACTTTTCGACCGTCTAATTCTCATGGGTGATCTCAGCATCCGTCTGTTGTAAGATGACAGTAGAGCACGTAAGAGACATAACTTCTTTAAATCTTCAGGTACTTCAACATCCTCTCTCACTTATAAATTAGAATTGGGATTTAATAGTGTCTAATGCCGATACCGTAGCCTTCCCATGGGCAGCTGACCGTTCCATTCCCTCATCATGATTTGATCTGTCCCTCGTATAGCATTCGCTTTCTAAAAATAAGCTCTGGGTTACTTTACCAGCACAAAGCATATGAATACAGATCGTATTGAGGCTAATGAATTGATCACCAACCTTACAATTTAATAATGTTAAATGTATGGTAAATTATTTTACTTATGATCTGATTAGGGTATGAGAATGGATATGATCTCATAGTCTCAGGAGGATACCCCGAGAATATGAGAATAGGTTCCTACCCATTCTCATATTCTCGGGACATCTTCCTAAATGAACGTCGTAATGTTCATTCTACGATTCGTGTGGGGCGTATAAAACATTTCTGTGCCTTGACTGACTCCGGTGTTAAGAAAGGCAATAAACGTGATAAGGCTAAATTACGACCACACTGTCTGTTTACAAAAAGCTGGTCAACATTTGTAACCGGATGTGTAGAGATGCCAAATCGAAAATCGAGAGCATTACCCATAAAATAATCTGGAGCTTTACACGATCTAAAGAAGTTGGCAAAACCACAGAAGCTTTCCCAAGTTTTATAGATCTTAACGCCACCAACACTTTTCTCTTCCAATAATTATGGGCACGCTCTTTAAAAGTTTTACTAGCATTTTTATTAAAGCTTATTACACCTAATTAACTTATTCTTACTTTGAAAAAGATCACTGAAGCTGATGTTATAAAATGCATCAAATCAATTTCTGTACTTTTCTAGATGCTGGCTGGCTTTAGAAGTTTGTTGTGCCAGTCTTAGTTTTGACATGAGTTTTTCCGTCTTGGATGATATTTTACTTGTGATCACTCCCATTTTCATTTATTCACTGGCATTGTGAGCCAGTCCTGCTACGTGAAGGAATTCTAATGTCATTCCACTTTTTAAAAACTCCTTATCACATTTCCGTTCTATATCTATTCTTTCAGTCTTAGTTCGAGTACTGGAAACCCACGTGCTTTAACAACTGTATTCCTACGCAAAGTTTATTTCTAAGTGTATTAAATGGTGTTTACTTTGACCTTCTTCTCGGCACCCTTAATTCTATAAATGCCTCTGTTTCTTCACCTACTGACTGGCTTCATTTATATCATACCTCTAATAGTCAAAAGCATGTATTAAGAAAGTTTCTTCGATTGGTCTTGCTTAGCGGCTGACATGCAACAAGGCGATGCTCTCTCCTCTAATCTTCACGACATTAATTCATCAAACCTCTAGTGTTATATGTTCTCCTTTTCACTTGTCACCAATTTACGACCTACAAGTCTGGACACTTCAACAATTGTGATCTTGCAGATGCAATTTAAATTTTAAATCTTGATCTTAGTTCTCGTCTTTTCTTATGCATGCTGCTATTTTGATGTGTATATATTGAAGAATATATAATAAAAAAAAGTACTAACTAACATTGATTGCGGTTGTTCATTGTATTGAAAAGGATTCTCGACTTTCATGCATTGTTTTAAAGTCAGTTTTGCAATAATGTTTGCCATGCCAAAAACAGACAATTTTAAGTGCCTAACCGTTGTTTCGTCTAGGAAAATCAATAGTGGAGTGCTTGGCTGGAGTAATATTTTTTAATTAGTATAGCAGTTGTATTTTAAGGGGTGTCCCCTGGGTTCACTTAGGAATTTGTCTCTAAATTCAACGGTTTGATTTATTACTCTAAATTAAAATTAAAGAGTAAGAGCACCTCTTGGGAATAGCTGAACGGGTTAGTTTTTTATCTATTCGAAATAATGAGAACGTATTATTCCCTTATTTAATATGAAATAAAATAAAATTATTTAATATAAATTAAAGGAACTCGATCGCAAAAACCACTGAAACTATTTTGATAAAACAAATCTAAGATCCATAATTCGAAAACCAGCTTTCTAATCAAAAAGTCTCATCCAAATTCTTTAACCCGTTTTGGTGCCAACACACATAGCACACGTCTAACGGGCTTAAAAAAGATAAAGAAATGGCTTGAAAGTTTTGAACATACGAGAAACTGACACTACTGACACAACAATTTTACAAGATAACTGAACATCTCTCAATGTCATCATTAGTTATTTATTTGTGGAGATGCTCTTGAACACATGAACAAACTTACTAAATCCACTTTCTCTGTGTGTAAATATTAGTGTAAATAAATTTAATAAATTATGAATACATCCGTAACATACTATGAACCTTGATTAAGTTACGTTCAACTATACCCTAAAACTTTTTTCATCTGTGGTTTATGCTATTTTTATATCTTCCTACGTAACAGCTGGAACTTAAATCATGTTTCTAAGAAGTACTAGCAACTTGTCCCTATTATTTTTTTAATTATCATAATGAGTGAGTATTCTTAGAAATATCGTTTGATGGATAGAAAAAGTTTATTTTGCTTTATTTTGGAAAGAAATGGAACGGAAAATGTGCTCGTCACCCATATATTGATCCAAAGATGAACGCAGTCAACAACACAAAGTTTTTCCGTTAACAGCAGAATTCCGTAATCGATGTAATACTGTACGATGTAACATAATATCACTAACAATATTAAGAAAATTTGGTTATTTTGTACGTTGATGTAATATTGTCCGTACGGACGTGTCATCAAACGGAAAAGAGGAAATATTATATTTTCTTTTGATCAAATGAAATATCAAAAAGAGGGTAGATAATAAAGTATTTATTAAGTGGCCAAAATCAGTTTATTCATCTAGGTCATGTATTTGCCATCAAAATGGAAAACTAAATATTCAAATGCTCTAAATTTATATTGTATGATGATCAGTGGTCGGAGTAGGTATATTGATTTTAGATACTTGCGTCATGATATCATAACATGGACATGCATTTCTTCCGGAATGTACCGGAGTTTCCAAAAATTTGGTAAATAGAGTAATAAAATAAAAAACCATATGTAAGCAAACAAAATTGTTTATTGTGAATACAAATAATCATTATTACAGTTTTATTAAAAACAATTATTTTTAATCCTCATCGGTTACAATTTCTACATTTTGATTTTCTGTCTCTATACAATTAAAATAAATAACTATAATTTTTTCAATATTTTCGATTTTTAAGCTATTTCTTTTAACATCTAAGATCCATTTGTAAGTGGAAAATGATCGTTCAACATCTGTAGATGTCAATGGAGCGAATTTGAAATAAAGTTTCTGATTATTTGCTACGCTTTTTTCAATACTCTCGCTGTATTCTCTAATTGTATCTAAATCTGGATTTCGTTCCATAACTGATTCTATTTTATTTTTTATATTCTCATTATTGCACTCGTTAAGCGTAGCCCTTACTTGATCAAATACTAAAAGTGAATCAGCTAGAGATAAATTTTGTTTTTGTAACTCTTTTAGGGCTAGTAGTATAATAGAGTAATTTTCTTCGATATATTTTAAATCATTTTCTAAATTTTGTTTTTCCAAAATGTTTTTTGCGTTTCGTATGGCTATAGCATCAGAACTGCTCAAGCAGGATAAAACTTCTTTTATTTTATCTAAATGTTGAGCGTAGTAAGATGTTGCCTGTAACCAAGTACCCCATCTGGTAATGACTGGTTGCGGAGGCAACGGTAAGTCAGGATATTTTTCTTTTAAAATGTTTACCCTACTAGGAGCCTTTAAAAATACTTTTTTAACATTTGATATAAGAATATCAATATCGTTGTATTCTGACCTTATCTGCTCACTTACACGATGAAGAGCGTGCGCCAAACATGTCACATGCTTCATTTCAGGTAAGTAATGTTTTAAATTTCGCCCTGCAGATAGCATGTACGCGACACTGTCAGTGCAAAGCATTAAAATATTGTCAACTTTCGCTTCAAAAGTGTTTTGCCATAAATTTTCTAGACATTGCAGTACAAATTGTGTTATTGTTTGTCCATTTACTGCTGTTAGCATTTTACAAGCAATCAAATAAGGCCGGCCTGCACTATTACTAGGATGCAATGGTTTTATTAGGAAATTGACTATGTATCGACCAAAAATGTCTGTTGTCTCATCCAGCGATATCCATAGTTTCTCATTTTTATTAATTTCATAAATCGAATTGATTTTATTCCTATAAAACTTCTCCAAATAAACTTTTCGTAACTGTGATTCGTCAACCACTTTACGATTGGTACAAACGCAACAACAAGTACTGCACATATATTTCTGAAAAAACTCTTTGAACGCTGGATTTTTCATTTGCGACCAAGGAATATTGCATAGAATCAGGAACTTAATGAGGTCGAAGTAAAATTCCTCTTGCGGTCTCTTAAATTTTCCTTGATGTACAGCGCCTTCAATGTGTTTGGTAATGTTGCCTCTATTCACAGCTTTCAAATGACTTTCACACTTTGTACAGTATATAGTGCCACTAGCGTTATCGTAAAGTAGCTCAGGATAGTGCAATAACCACTTTAGCACTGTTTCAGCCTTGACCTTTGCCATATTTATTTATATGTCACCTAAAACAATGATTTAAATTTACAATATATACATACACAACTGTAAAGTCGATAATGAAATTCTGTTTCATATAAAGTGATTTTTTTAACTGAAGCGGTGATAGCCCTGCGGTGTGCGTACCGGACTCTCATGCGCTATGATGATTGCTATAAAGTGATATTTTAACTGTTTCCAAGTTCTAAAACCTTCTTAAATAGTGAAAATAATTAAAACTTACCCGTACAAAAACAACTTCAAATGGGCCCAATCCAAGAGTAATAAATCGATGTCCGTAGTTATAAGCCAAATTCGTCGTTTTAAGTAGATTTCAGAAGACAGTACACAAGCCAGGGTCAAGTCAAGATATTCACAACACATAAAATAAGCGCACTCCACGAACCGAAATAAGTGAGTGAGCCACTTGGTCTGGATGTCGGTGCGAGCATTGTTTTCGAACAAACAGTCAATGAGTCATCCAGGATACTTGATTCTAATTGGTCAGATGCGTTGAGCATAGACATAAGAGGACAAAAGACCCTGTTTGCCGGATGTCGTGTGTTGAAATGAATATTATTATTATATCATTTTATAAATGAGAGCGAGTGAGAGGCACGCGTCCCTTCCACTCGGGCATGGTTAGCCCGCCTAAGAGCGAGAGAGACAGAGCGAGAGAGAGAGTGAGAGAGATAGGCATACACACCGGTTCATGTCTTGCGCTTCTATTTCGCTTAGGCGGTGATATATGAAATTCAGTGCGAGATTCTTTGTATAAATTAATGTTTTAAATATAATTCTTTGTATAAATAAATGTTTTAAATTGTTACTATTATTTCATCCTTCTTCCTACTATACGAATGAATATTCACATTAAAATTATTTTACCACTCAAAGTCGTTGTCACGTAAAACTTTCGCCCGTATATCGACTTTACAGGCAACCAATTTTTTTTACTATTAAATTCTGGCCATCTACGCCACTAGCAGCATAGCGTTGAGAGTATTGATACATTTTTAACTAGTTTCATGTAATAATTTCGATGTTTCGGTATTTTTATCATAATAATCCGGAAACTCGGAGGCGTATCCATATTAACATATACGTTTGATGTCAGTGACCTTAATTCAATATACCTACTCCGACCACTGATGATGATTCAACAATTAATATTCGCACTTTACCAATATATACTTATCTTTGGCACAACGATTAGTGCTGAATATAATCCGATAAGGACTACCGGCCGTCCGCCGGCTCTGAGCGTCAAGCAAAGAAAGAGAGCCGTCTGACTCAGTGCGAGGCATTATAAAGGCACCGCGTCACTCCACCGCCTGGCGGGGAGGTGACGTGGACCGATCGTGTTGTCTATGCTATGACAGATAACACGTTAGACCAAAGACAATGATGAAAAATATTGTACTATAAAGTGTACATAGTTAAATCAATCAATAAATCAATTTAGTAAATCAATAAATAATCATTTAAATATAAATAATGACAATGAATATGATTAAGTAACAATTAATACACTCCGAATTATTCCTAATTCTAACACGGCCATACTGACAGTACTTCGTCCCCGAAGTACTTTTTAGATTATATAAAATCAGATATCGTTTCACAAAATCAAGTTATTGTTTCTTAATTTTATAAACCTCTATGCCTAGACATGTACAGTTCCATCACTTGCTGGTTAGTGAAGACAAACTGACACCAAGCACATGGTTATCCAGCATATCTTTTTTTATAAACCTCTATGCCTAGACATGTACAGTTCCATCACTTGCTGGTTAGTGAAGACCAAACTGACACCAAGCACATGGTTATCCAGCATATCTTTTTTTTATAAACCTCTATGCCTAGACATGTACAGTTCCATCACTTGCTGGTTAGTGAAGACCAAACTGACACCAAGCACATGGTTATCCAGCATATCTTTTTTTTATAAACCTCTATGCCTAGACATGTACAGTTCCATCACTTGCTGGTTAGTGAAGACCAAACTGACACCAAGCACATGGTTATCCAGCATATCTTTTTTTTTATAAACCTCTATGCCTAGACATGTACAGTTCCATCACTTGCTGGTTAGTGAAGACCAAACTGACACCAAGCACAGCGGTATCCAGCAACTGATTTATTTATTCTTAATCATTGTTTTTATGAAACGATTCTGTAACACTATTACTCAATTAATAATTTTCATTATCACCAATTACAAGTTCATTTTCATTATCATCATTTATAAGTTCATTTTCATTATCACTATTTTCCAGTTTCATTTTCATGATCACTTTTTACAAGTTCATTTTCATTATCACTATTTACAAGTTCATTTTCTATAGAAGCATTTCATCTATGAAGTTATGTTCATTATCTTTCGTAACCTCATTAAATCGAGCCTGTAAGGTAAGTTTGCAGTACGACCTGTTAATAATCGAAGAGAATATAATCCGGTTGATTTTAAGACAGTTGTAATCAAAATTTGAACTTTCCAAAGCCTGTTCGGCCAGCCTGATGAATCAGAACATGTAGTAACAGGCACTAAAATTTTTCGAAAAGACGTGTAGATAACATGCCTTTCCTATTCTATCGAAATATAAGTAACATGATGAGAAGTGTAATTGTAATTGAAAAGGCTATGTGTACACGATTGAATAATTTTCTTTTAAAATGTAATATTCTGCATCCAAATCAGTATGGTTTTCGAAAGGGAAGTTCTACAACTTTGGCATGTTTTGAATTAGTGAAGGTCGTTTCCGAGAGCATAAATAGAGGTACACCGATGTCAGCTATCTTTCTCGACATGACTAAGGCTTTTGATTTCGTTAATCATGAAAAGCTCCTACATAAGCTTGAATGTTATGGCATACGAGGTAAAGCATATGACTGGATAAAGTCTTATTTATCAAACCGAAAACAATGTACGGAAACCACTAAATTAATTTTAAAGGGAAACACTATTGAAAAAGTGAAATATAAATCTCAATTTCAACCTAATAACTGTGGTGTTCCACAAGGCGGGATCCTTGCGCCAATACTGTTTCTGATATATATAAACGACCTCCCTAATGCAACACCTCAAAAAACAATACTTTTTGCAGATGATACAACTGTTTTGATAAAATGTGACAACAAAGATAACATTGAAAATAATATAAACAATTCATTGAAAGATATTATTAACTGGTTAAAACTTAACGACTTGCAAATTAATTTAAAAAAAACTAAAATATTGACATTTCAATCCTACAATTCTAATGCACAAAATATTCAAATCCGTTATGATAATAATTTATTAGAGCAAGTTGAAAATATACAATGTTTGGGAATCAACATTGACAAACATTTAAATTGGAAGGAGCATATAAACCAAATTTGTAAAAAGCTCAATCGTTTCGTCTTTGCCTTGAGAAAATTGAGACAGACCGTTTCCATGGAAGCAGCACTATCAGCCTATTTTGGTTACGTTTCGTCTGTAATCAGCTACGGTCTCTTATTATGGGGAAATTCCGTTGACAGTTGTAGCGTTTTTAAAATACAAAAAAAGTGTCTACGGGCTATGTGTAATGCATGGTATTTGGATAGCTGTTTGCCCTTATTTAAGAAACTTTACATACTACCATTGCCGTGTATGTATATTGAAGCAGCGTGTTGTTTTGTCAAGGACCATCCAGAACATTTCAAACTTTATTCTAATGTTTCTAGACGACATGTTAGGGCTCACTATGCTCATACAGTGGGTTGCCAAATTAATAGGGACAGTCGCAAAATATTGGTTTTTTACACTTTATTGGTCCATAACTGATTAAAAAATTTGTTTTGAGTTATAATTACATTTAATAATACTAGACACATATCTTACAAGTAGTTTAAACAAAAAAATAATAATCTTTAGGTAATTAAAAAATATTAGCAGGTATTATGAAAATGGCAATGAGATATTGCTAATATTTTGTCACATTTCCTTTAGCCTGAATGAGTGCTTCGATCCGCCTTGGCATGCTTTCTATGCACTGTTTGGCACTTTCCTTTATTTTAGGGTTGTGGTGCCACACATTTATTAATTTTTCGATCAGTTTTACCTTGGTGGTTATCATTTCCTTGGCAATTTCCGCCTTGGTAATTTCCCATAAGTTTTCTATGGGGTTCATGTCTGGAGAATTGCCAGGCCAAGGTAAAACTGGTATATTGTGGTCTGCTAAAAATTTCGTTATACTCCTTGCTTTATGGCATGGTGCTGAGTCATGCATGAACATGAATTCCTCCCCCTCTGGGAACCATTCCCGGAGTTGCGGCAACAAGCGAGTTTCTAGGACCTGCTTGTATTGGTCTTGTCTCATGGTTCCCTGGACAATGTAGAGACGCCCAACACCTTTAGCACATATGACAGACCATACCATAATTTTAACAGGGTGTTTAACGCGTTCCACAATGCAGTCAGGGTGAAATTTCTCGCCTGGGCGACGTCTGACAAAGTTGCTTTTGTCGGCTAGAATCTCAAATGTTGATTCGTCTGAGAAACACACCTGAAAAAAAAGTATTTATAACTTTTATGAAAATGTTTTTAGATAATATACCATAACATTAATATAATATTAATATAAAATATAAATTGACATTAAAACTGACCTTGCTCCAGTCTTCAACACTCATCAGACGGTGTTCACGAGCCCAAGCAAGTCGTTTCTTCTTCATCGCCTCTGTCAGTCGCGGTTTTTTAGCTGGACGATGACCGGTCAGGCCTTCCTCTGCCAACCTTCGCTGTACAGTTCTCTTAGAAACTTGTATTCCAGACTCCTGTACCATATGGGTTAACAATCCAGCACTTTTCTTCCTGTTTTGCAAACAGATATCCCGGATTTTCCTATCGGACCGTGGTGTTGTAATCCGTTTTCTTCCGCATTTGCCTTTTCTTTTGGGCGAAAGTGGCTGATCTTTATCCAGATTTATTTTTATTTTATTTACTACAGACTTAGAAACACCAGCCAGTTCTGCTATCTTCCTCTGAGAATGACTTGTGTGCAAAAGAAGGGTTTTAACCTCAGACTTTTTTCTTGGAGACAAATCTACCCCTCGACCCATAGTGAAAGCTGTAAAAATAAAAAATAAATTATTTTCGTCCTAAAATCAGCCCCAAAATACTTTAGATTTAATAACAATAAAGTAATACTTACTTGCAGTCAATAATTATTTCACAAAATCACAAAATAACTTTTTAAAATAATTAGTTTCGTATTTCACTTTTACACGTGTGAAGGACTGTGCGTCTCTCCCGATATTAAAATATTTTTACAAAATAAACAAATCCCATAACACTTGAAATTTACTTTCAAGTTGGTGCTGTGAACATAAAAATACATTCCAGGACCACTTACACCACTTGAAATAGCAGTCAAACGCGCCTGAAGAAAAAATATGATAAAAAATATGACTGTCCCTATTAATTTGGCAACCCACTGTACATTATATCAACCCCGGTGTCATAAAGATATTTATAAAAGAAATGTTCTAAACATGTGCATACAAATTTATAACAAGCTACCCCTTTGTATCAAAACATTAAACGGGCATTTATTTAAAAGAAATTTAAAGAAATGGCTGAATGAGAAATGTTTTTATAGTGTTAAAGAATACATGGATTTTAAAAAATAATTTTGAATATTTTTTCTGTTATGTCGAAATTTTATTATTTAAATTTTGATAGTAATGATTTGAGGATGAATTTGACATTTTTATTATAATTTTTATCTTTTTTTTTTTAATTATATATATAGTAGACTCGATACCACTAAAAATTTGCACGCCTGCTTGCAGGTTAAATACATAACTAAAATGATATTTATAAGATCTTTGTATAATTTGTATTTCTGCAAATAAAAAAATTTGATTGATTGATATTTAAGACGCTTTGCTAGACATTCCCTTATCAGACTACAATTTACACCAATACCTAATATGAAATTTAGTTATTTCTCATTTAGTTCTTACACCTCCGCACACACTACACATTTGAATAAAACACTTTATTTTTACGGATTTTGCGCACTTTCTATTTTATATTTAATCCCGATATTTCAATGGTTGTCATGTACCCTCTACTTCCTCCACAATATTTTGATCGGGCACGTTCCAAATTGTTAAAATTAAATTGTTTTATTTTTAAATTTTATTTCGTTATTACATTCTTACTACGATTACATTGTATACTACTGAGTCTACCACCAGTTCGGAAACTGGGAGGCCCTTCCGAGAAGAACTGGCGAAAGAAACTCGGGCAGGGGGACCGACCTCCATCTTACTGTTATTATTTGCATAAAGAGCTAACCACATCATCAGATTTTGCAATGTGTGTTTTTGTAGGTATTCATTAATTTTTATTTATATTTTTTTTGTTACTTTTTCTCAGCCATGAATAAATATTTTAGTAGTTTTTAGTCACGATTCATTAAATTTACTCGTTTGCTGAACACGTGGTTTCAAATTACAGTTTTTAGTATCATAACGAGGTAGAGCATCACGTATTGCCAACAACAATCCCTTCAGCATCGTAGGGTCTATATCGAACTATTTAACCGACCTTGGTCACATGCTGAAAGAAAGAAAAAAAAATTTAGTACAGGGCGTGAGGATCCTACTTCTGATGTCATCAAACGGAAAAGAGGAAATATTATATTTTCTTTTGATCAAATGAAATATCAAAAAGAGGGTAGATAATAAAGTATTTATTAAGTGGCCAAAATCAGTTTATTCATCTAGGTCATGTATTTGCCATCAAAATGGAAAACTAAATATTCAAATGCTCTAAATTTATATTGTATGATGATTCAACAATTAATATTCGCACTTTACCAATATATACTTATCTTTGGCACAACGATTAGTGCTGAATATAATCCGATAAGGACTACCGGCCGTCCGCCGGCTCTGAGCGTCAAGCAAAGAAAGAGAGCCGTCTGACTCAGTGCGAGGCATTATAAAGGCACCGCGTCACTCCACCGCCTGGTGGGGAGGTGACGTGGACCGATCGTGTTGTCTATGCTATGACAGATAACACGTTAGACCAAAGACAATGATGAAAAATATTGTACTATAAAGTGTACATAAACTCGGCGTCAAAAAAATCGCACCTTATAAAAATCTTATTCAAAAATTCCTAAACCTTATATAGAGGATAGTGTTAGGTATCATTAGAAAGGTAACAAAAAGGAGCATCAAACAACAATTAAGTGCAATCTTTTTTTTAATTAAAATTATACAAAAAGCATAAAAATTTGAAAAATAATAAAAAATCTTAATTAAGTCCTAATTAATAATCGATAATTTACAAAAAAAATGTACAAAAAGTGTCTTAAAATTAACTCAAAATCTAGTGTTACCCCCCCTTGCCCTGATGACGGCTTCCATACGGTCCCTCATAGACCTCACCAACTTCAGGAGCTCTTCTTGAGGGATAAGACCCCATTCTTCAATCACCGCGGTTTGGAGTTCCTCTAGAGTCGAAGGAGCCGGATCCCGAGATCGAACCTTACGTTTAAGATGGTCCCAGAGGTGCTCTATCGGATTCAGATCAGGACTTCTCGCTGGCCACTGCATCACAGGAATTTGGGACCTCCGCAGGAAGTCGTTCACGATGGCTGCAGTGTGTGCGCGAGCGTTGTCGTGCATTAATGTGAACCCCTCGCCAAAAGATTCGGCAAAAGGGACCACATGCACATCCAGGATCTCTGTGATATAGCGGCGCGCAGTCAGCGACCCTTGTCCGCGAGCACCTCCGGTCCGGGAGACGCAGACCAGGTCGGTTTTGCCGGCAGCCGACATACCGCCCCAGAACATGCAGGATCCGCCTCCATATTCCACCGTCTCCTGGATGCAGGCTTGAGCGAAACGTTCACCCTGCCTCCGGTATACTCTTCTTCGTCGGTCGTTGCAGAAAAGACACACTCGTGTCTCGTCTGAGAAGAGAACAGCTCCCCACTGCTCAATGGTCCAATCGACGTGGTCGCGAGCAAACTGCAAGCGGGCTCGTCGGTGCGCTGCAGTCAATTTTGGACCTGTAGCAGCTCTGCGGGCTGCTATGTTCTTCTCCTTCAGTCTTCTTCTAACCGTGGATACACTCACGGTGCGTCTGCGAACTGCCTGGAGCTCCTGTTGCAGCTGAACAGCGTTTGAGAAGCGATTTCTCAAAGAGTACGACACAACGAACCGGTCGTCTCTTTCCGAAGTGCAGCGACGTCTACCGGACCCATGTCGCCGGATATAGCCACCGGTCTCTAAAAAGCGCTGGTAGACTCTACGAACCGAAAAACGGCTCAGATTCAGTTGCCGGGCGACATCACACTGCCGCACCCCTGCTTGCAGTAGTGCAACCACTTGAGCGGCCTCATCAGCTGTAGTGTCCATTTTCCAGATGTTCTTTCTTCAGTAAAATCAGTGCGTGTGTCCCCTTCAACGGTTTAATAGCGAATGACCCACATTGAACCCGTGTTGACCTCTTTATACCCACAAAGTTAGCGCAACTCGCGACTCTCCCGAGCAGCAAAATTTCCTTAGAATTTTTGTGACCCTTTATTTGTTGCTTTAGGTTTTATTTGATAATGAAAAATAATGTTTTTTTATTAAGTTAATTAAGTAACCTTTTAAATAAAATTATAATTAATACGACTGCATGTGCATATCCAGAGTTAATGCCATTTGAACGTGATTTTCTTAGAGGTGCGATTTTTTTGACGCCGAGTGTAGTTAAATCAATCAATAAATCAATTTAGTAAATCAATAAATAATCATTTAAATATAAATAATGACAATGAATATGATTAAGTAACAATTAATACACTCCGAATTATTCCTAATTCTAACACACGCACAAATGTGTTGAGTTGACCTGGGACCCCATTATTCCATATCTTAAGGTATTTGATTCATTAAAACATAAAAGTGTTTTATATAGATTGTTGTTCATTGCTATTTATATACTGAATGTCACATATTTTATATTTTTTCTTTTTTATTTTAAGTTACTTGCCTTGCGCATGGCATTATCAAGCCATGTGGAATTGTGGAGTCCCATAGGGAAGAAAAGCACAAACCCTTTACACTTAAAGACACAAAAAGGCGACTACCCTGGAGGTAATAAACTTCATGTAAAATCTAAATGGGCTGCAGCGTTTTCCGAATTATGGTCTCACTGCGATCCCTAAGCTTATCGAACAATCCCTCCATTTTTTCGTGGAAGACTTAGAGGTTGAGATTATAAAAAAATCATGTGTGCAATTCACACGTGGTAGAAATGAAACCTTCAAAAATAATACGTACACATATACAAAATACCACGGTTGCTGTGATGCCTTCTCTCAAGCTTTGTACTACGCATGCGCACACAAACACGTATTAACATACGTACATAATGCTTCCTATCTCATTTTTTCCTACGTTAAATCTTATGAATTTATTTGTCTGTCTCTTTTTACTGTCGCTTTTTCGTTTCATCGATTATCAAATCACAACGATGCTAAAGAAGTTTTACTTCAAAAGTATGGTGTCCTAATAAACTTAGTAAACTTAATAATGAGATCCCGATTCTCGAACATTCCGGACTGCTTTGACCTTCGTTCGCTTTCAACGTTCATTATGTAGGAAATAATTTCTATCGAACGAGTCATTTAAGGAGGATGGTCATAAAATTAAGTATTTTTCCTAAAAAAACGTAAAACAAACATTGAAAAAATTCTATTCTTTAAATTTACCAAGAATTTTATTGATCAGGGGAGGGGTTGTTTAATGGTTGATATAAATCTTGATCTTATATTAATTATAAATAAAAGAAACTAATCAGTATTTTCGTAAGCGTATTCATATTATCAATATAAAAACATGATTTATTATACAATGAAACATGTTTAACTCCTTTGGATTAAGAGTTCTTCTTTCTTCCATTTCTATATAATAATACGGTAAACACAATTAATATTACCGCAAAAAACTTGTGGTAAACTAAATAAATGCTTGTATTACGAGTAAGTTCATATCCGTAGTATATAACATTAACGAGGTTCTATCTCGGTTCACCCGTTTCTCTAATCAATTTTGTAATGAGATTTATTCTGCGTATTGTGTTGCTGTTGTGGCAAGGTTTCCATGGCTCCTGTGTCCCGGACCCCAGTAGTTTTTCTTATCCACCCCTACCATGATAAGCTCAAAGTCGTCCGCTCTGCTAGTTCGCACACTTATAAAAGCCTGTCAAAGTTATTATAGGTAATAGGTGTAATGTTAGAAAAAGAAGTAGTAAGAAAAAGTATTGACAAGTTTTAAAGACCTAATAAATCGTAATTAATATGCTATTGCTGCAGTTTAATGCCTGCGTCGCTCATTAATATAGAGAATCTAATTCAGGTTTTAATTATTTATTTCATTAGTTATGTATTACTACTTAAATATTAAACAACTTCTTTTTTTGCTATTGCAAGAATCTTAAGTATTTTACAGTCAATAAATTACAAAAATTACCAGCTCTTGTGTCGGCATACCAACAATGTTTGGCTCTTACTTTTGTCATAAAATAGTTTTTTATACACTGGCTGATGTATGGAATGATCTTTTGTTGTGTCGACATGTTCTCATGAAAACTTGTGGACTATTTTATTTTTGCTTCTTATCAATACGTTATCGTCATTAGAAAGCGTCGCGTAAGTAAGGTATTTAAGCAAAATTCGCCAGTTTTTTTTTTTTAATATTTTAACTCAATTGTTAAACAAATTAAGATTTTAAGTCAAAAAGTTATATAAAAATTGTTCTGAACCCAAGTGAATTAGCACTTTGTTAAGGAATTCAGAAGCAACGACCGGTACCACATCACCCAGACCCAAACCAATTTGGAAAGGTTTGTCTTCTACATTGACTAGGCCGGGAATTGAAACCTGGAATTCGAAGTGGTGTTACCATGCAAACTGGTATGCGAGCCACACATCCACGAAGGTTGTCATAATATTACTAACTGTAACAAATCATGATTTTTAAATCAAACGAGAAGATTAATTACGTATATCAGAATTATAAATAACTAGGCGATGCAGTCGCTAAGCATAAAGTTTCGCTTGCATCATATATTGGAGGGGAGTGTAATACTAAAAAAAAAAATAATATAAAGTAAATTTAAAAATTCCAAAAGAAAGAAAACTTTTAAATAGGCGCGCTTTTTTCATAACTTTTATATTTTTGTGAATTTCAATATTCGGGTCACAATCTGGTCCTAAATATGTTGATTCGATTCCACACAAAAATTATTAAAATCGGTTAAGAACTCGGGAAGTTATGGCGTAACAGACATTGCGTCATGGAAGCTGATCCATGGGAAAATCCAATTATTATTTTTAACAAATATAATCTTGAAAAATTAGTGCACTAGCTGCTTGAAGACAAAATTATTAACGAGACGACTGAGGACGTCAGGTGAGTAACAGGTTCTGTACGCCATTTGATGAATTTTATAAATTATATTATACAATGCCGATGCCCATTTATTTGCCATCTTAAAATCTATATATTTATCATTACAATTGTGTTATATGTGACTTAGTAACATAAGTAAAACTTATTATCGTATTCCTCGACGGGCACAGTAATCTGAGAGGTCTAGTAGATTTTATTATCGCTTAGCGGCAAAAAAGGCGCTACATTGACGGTTACATAATAATATTAACCTTGACTGACTGACCAAAAGAGCCTATCGGATTCTTCATTTGCAATTTTAAAAGTAGCATAGTGAAAAAAGTCTCGTTAATTACGAAATACGATTCTTGCTGTTTGGATATTTTATCGGATTCGATGATATAGCGAGCGCAACCCATTTTGGCCTATTATCGTTATATTGCAACAGTTTATGGGTCAACTTTTCTACACGAGTCTGGGTGTTTGTGGTACTGACTTTGTTTCTGATTTTATTATCTAATTTATTAATGTTTTCAAAGCAAGCGCTTCTCAACTTCTTTTATAATGGCCACAGCAATGGAGTGGAACTCCCTCCCCGCGTCTGTATTTCCGAGTACTTATAACCCGTCTGTTTTTAAAGCCAGGGTGAATAGGCACCTTCTGGGTTATCTCGTTCCATCGTGGATTTTGTCTTCGCCCCTGGGCTTGATTTGGATCAAGAGGGAACCCATTCTAAATAAATAAAAAAACTACTTTATTGTGTAGAACTATTAATTTCATTTCGAAAACGGTGTTATTAGAAATTAAATCTGGAAGTCTCCTGAGATTGTTTACTTTTTCAAAATTTTGAATAAAATAGTCTAATCAATCGGTAGATATTAAAATATTGCCATGGTCAAATTACTTATGAATCAATCTTGAGCAATCAAGGTTTCTGGCTCTTGTATATGAATGAATTGCGGCAAATTGTATGGTACCAATTTTCTCGATTTTATCGGCTTTTTTATGGCTATTGCCTTATTTGTTTAGTATCATTCGTTTCGAACACAACAATATTCAATCACTTGCTGTTATTTCCATGTAACATCATTATACGCTTACCTCATATGTAACGGAAGCGCCATTATTTTTAATGCCATCAAAGCCTGTTGCCGTTTTAGTTTTGATGCGCCGCCTTTCACACATGGTAACTTTATGCCGTACTTAAATAACTATTCCCTACTGTAAATATGTTACCGCCGTCATTAGGTAGGCATGTTTGCTACTTGATTCTATGAAATTATAGACTCTAAATACTTGTCTTCTTGACGAGTGTTGCTGAAACTCGTGATGAATATGCTGACACTTTGTATTCTCTATGCAGATTATGCTGACTGTTTCTGTTGCCAATCCACGAAATGTTAAAGCAATCTTCTAACGTTACCTTCACTGAAGTTAAAAGTATGATGAGGCATATAGAAGCATATACAGTAATATGGAATTTATTTAGTTATAACACTTTCTCGTCCACTCGTTGAATTAAATTGATTATGAGAATCAATCAGAGTATTTTTTTCCATAAAAAAAATGATAATATGATGTCGTCTTTGTGAAATCGGTTCTCAACGGCAGTTTTTACGGTATCTGCTTCTTGATGATTCCGAAATGAAACTCGCACTTTCAGAGAATTAAAAGATAAGGCCAATGACTTACTGGTGTTTGGTCTCATACAAGATCTTTACGTAGTTTAATGTTGTGTTAGGCATTCTTCTGAATACGCTCATATCCTGATACTATAATGTTATAGACACACACACTCGTTTAACACATCCCACTCTTAGTTTTGACTAAATTATCGATGTGATATTTCCAGAATTATTTATTATCATTGTTGATTTACTAGCCAACCCCGGCTACGTTTTGCTGTGGTTTAATCTCATTAATTCAGAGAAGTTATCGTTCCTTGTGTTTGTAGTTGGCCAGGAGACGCAACTAGTGGCGACCGGGTGAAATACTTTATAGGTATTATGTCCACTCGTCAACGGCAATTTTGTCGTCAACGGATATTGCAATCCACATGGCTGTTGCTTATCGGGTCAAGTTCAGAAAGACAATAATAATAATTTTACGCCATTCAAACTGACCTCCCTGTGTGTGGCGTGACCTTTATTCTCACCTGCGCGTGATTCCCAATAAGTTTAAGGTTTTAATTGTCTTTGTTTTAATATGGAAAAAAATGTGTCTTTACTGTTTTGAGTAATTAAAGCCGTTGTCTTATTGGCTGTATTACTGTGATTAGGGTTCATGATTTCTCGAGCTTTTCATTTTCTCGGGTCTCGAGAATTCACGAGGCTAATTTCTCGAGACTTCTCGGGTAGTCGAGAAATTTACATTTACGTACGTTTTCTCATATTATTTGGTTCAAATAACGACAACAAATTCAGTGGTTTTCCTCTCAAATAAAAGTATCAAATTAATTATAAAACTTTAATTGATTCTATTCAAAAATATTAATCTTATGAGTAAATTAATTACCTTTTTTTTTAATACAATTTTTTAATAATAATTTATTAAAAATTGGCCCGTGTCGCCACGCAACATAACAAACGGCGATTTAATTTCTATGTAGGTACATGATTTCTTGAGTTCTCGACTTTTCATCGAGCTTGATTTCCCTGGAACAAAACCCAACGATTTCCCGGGTAGCGGGTATCACAGCTAGGGAATGAATCCTAGCTGTGATAGATTATGAAAATTGGGCAAATATGTAACTCTGATATAAAAGTATTTCCACCATACGGACTGGGTCCTCATGTAATCTATGACCCATTCTTCCTGTATTGTACTCTCATACGCAGAGAAGGCATATCCTTAACAGGGACTATAAATAGACTGTTTAAGATGAAGCAGTGGTCAGCCTCTTCATTTTCTTCTCATTACTTTGCTTAAAGAATACAGGTCTTCCTTTTAGGCAGAAATACCATTATCCAGAACGAAACAGTACTCATAACGAAAGCGTTATAGAGAAATATACCAAATCCTTTCTTTAAACAGTGTTTCTCAAACGATCATTTTAATGAAAGAAGGCAACCGTATACCTTAACATTTGTGTACTGATAATGCTTTATAAAAGCCTTTGTTAATAATCCAAATGTACGTATTGAATTTGTCTTATTAACATTACATTAGAAACGTCTACCTTCACAACTGTCCAAATTCTTGTTACAGTAAAAGAGGCAATAGAAACTTAAGCAACAACAATATTTAAAAATTATGTTTGTTATCAAACGTGTGGTTTTGCCAATAGATTTACCTATTAGTGTATTTTTATGCGTTAATAAAATATTAGTTAAATTTTAATTGTTAAATTATTTTCTTATGTAACTTTCAACTGTTTAATTGTCTTAAAATAGTCTTGATGACCGGTTTGGCGTGGTGTCCCTACCTTCATAGCCGGTTCCGGAAAGGATTGTTTGTGTAATGTACGCGAGCATGTGTCTGAGTTATGGGTTTATATATTTCAATAAATATTATTTATGTATCCTATAAGCCATGTCTACCCGCAACCCTAGTATCCATCACCGAGTGATGTACTATAGTGATTTACGATATATAAAAAATAATAGTTTGCTTGGTAACAGTATAAAATAGTGTTATTAATTAAAGATAAGATGAGCAGTAGCTTGCTTGTTTAACCTTTGCTCGTGTTTACTCCGTAAACCGGTTGGATAACCCTCCGATTAATTTCCACCTGTATATAGAATAGTAAACGTGCGAAAGACATAGTTTTTATATCCAACTCGTAATGAAAACTGTGCCATCTGTTATTTTTTATCATAGCAAGAGTGACTGGAAACGCCCAGATATATTATATGCCTATATTGCGCAAACATTTAGGTCGCGGGTATTATGATTATACTTTTATCAACGTTGTAAAAAATATCTTTACTTACATCATAATATGCTGCATCGAGCTCTTCATATACGCTGTTTGGTAATACCTATGTAACCCTGAATATGGTACATAAAGTACTGAGGCTGTATTCCCGGAAAATGATTATTAAGCCTGAAAGGCATCATTCGACTGAAATAAACATAACATAGTTTTTTTTTAACATACTTAATGACAGTATGGATTATCAAAAGTAATATCAAAGATTTGTCGCTTTGACGTTTTCCGTATGATAAAAATAATAAGTTTCAGCCATGTGGTTATGGTATGATATGGTTATGGTAAAAAATACTTAAGAACTGGCAGTATGGCTTAGAACTCCGCCTGTTCTGAAAAAGACGAATGTAAACTACTATTGCCTACATCCGCATTTGGTCCATGTGGTTAATTTTGGTCTGTTCTCATTACATATAATGTGTTGTATAAGAACGGTCTGTGCCCTAAAAATAAGAATATTTATTATGAATCTCTTCGTAATCGTAGCGTTCTTTCGTAACGGTACGTTAGAAAAGATTTAATATTATATATAACTGTTTATGTATTATAAAAACTTCAGCATTATGATATACAAGAAACGACATGCGGTTAAGAAGGATTTTCTTGTTCCAGATCTAGTCCACTGCACAAACGAGCCCAACGTTTCAATACCACAGTTGGCGAATCTGCTCGTGGAGAGGACGCAAAATACCAACTGGGTAGTAGTCTACAAAGCACTCATCACTGTACACCACTTATTAGCATACGGGAATGAGGTAATTATGTAAATGTTTAAATTATTTACTAAGAAACAAACGGTCATACAAAAAGATATTAATTCTAGATAACATTTTAGAAGAAATAGGTCTATAGTTGCATTTAGTTATTTAAAGTATTCCCTTTTACTATTTACTGAAAAAGTACAAACAGAATATATAAGATTTATAATTTTTTATATATTTTATGCATTTTCAATGCGATCTTATAAGATAAATTACTAGAGTAGAAAAATACTAGAAAAAATCGACTCGGGTCACAAGTGAATCTCAGGCGGGAATCGAACCCGCAACCTTTGGAAATCCGGTCCAATGCTCTCCCAATTGAGCTACCGAGCCTTGCGAACTCTCGACGAAATTTTCTAGTACCTTCCTGATTTTACGCTGTAGGCCAGCGTTGTTTCATCAATGAGAGGAACATCCTCTCGTATTCGAAAGAAACATTTTTACAAATGTTTGGTCAATCGATTAAGATGAAACAGCCATGTTAGATTTATAATTTTTTATATATTTTATGCATTTTCAATGCGATCTTATAAGATAAATTACTAGAGTAGAAAAATACTAGAAAAAATCGACTCGGGTCACAAGTGAATCTCAGGCGGGAATCGAACCCGCAACCTTTGGAAATCCGGTCCAATGCTCTCCCAATTGAGCTACCGAGCCTTGCGAACTCTCGACGAAATTTTCTAGTACCTTCCTGATTTTACGCTGTAGGCCAGCGTTGTTTCATCAATGAGAGGAACATCCTCTCGTATTCGAAAGAAACATTTTTACAAATGTTTGGTCAATCGATTAAGATGAAACAGCCATGTTAGATTTATAATTTTTTATATATTTTATGCATTTTCAATGCGATCTTATAAGATAAATTACTAGAGTAGAAAAATACTAGAAAAAATCGACTCGGGTCACAAGTGAATCTCAGGCGGGAATCGAACCCGCAACCTTTGGAAATCCGGTCCAATGCTCTCCCAATTTCGTCGAGAGTTCGCAAGGCTCGGTAGCTCAATTGGGAGAGCATTGGACCGGATTTCCAAAGGTTGCGGGTTCGATTCCCGCCTGAGATTCACTTGTGACCCGAGTCGATTTTTTCTAGTATTTTTCTACTCTAGTAATTTATCTTATAAGATCGCATTGAAAATGCATAAAATATATAAAAAATTATAAATCTAACATGGCTGTTTCATCTTAATCGATTGACCAAACATTTGTAAAAATGTTTCTTTCGAATACGAGAGGATGTTCCTCTCATTGATGAAACAACGCTGGCCTACAGCGTAAAATCAGGAAGGTACTAGAAAATTTCGTCGAGAGTTCGCAAGGCTCGGTAGCTCAATTGGGAGAGCATTGGACCGGATTTCCAAAGGTTGCGGGTTCGATTCCCGCCTGAGATTCACTTGTGACCCGAGTCGATTTTTTCTAGTATTTTTCTACTCTAGTAATTTATCTTATAAGATCGCATTGAAAATGCATAAAATATATAAAAAATTATAAATCTAACATGGCTGTTTCATCTTAATCGATTGACCAAACATTTGTAAAAATGTTTCTTTCGAATACGAGAGGATGTTCCTCTCATTGATGAAACAACGCTGGCCTACAGCGTAAAATCAGGAAGGTACTAGAAAATTTCGTCGAGAGTTCGCAAGGCTCGGTAGCTCAATTGGGAGAGCATTGGACCGGATTTCCAAAGGTTGCGGGTTCGATTCCCGCCTGAGATTCACTTGTGACCCGAGTCGATTTTTTCTAGTATTTTTCTACTCTAGTAATTTATCTTATAAGATCGCATTGAAAATGCATAAAATATATAAAAAATTATAAATCTAACATGGCTGTTTCATCTTAATCGATTGACCAAACATTTGTAAAAATGTTTCTTTCGAATACGAGAGGATGTTCCTCTCATTGATGAAACAACGCTGGCCTACAGCGTAAAATCAGGAAGGTACTAGAAAATTTCGTCGAGAGTTCGCAAGGCTCGGTAGCTCAATTGGGAGAGCATTGGACCGGATTTCCAAAGGTTGCGGGTTCGATTCCCGCCTGAGATTCACTTGTGACCCGAGTCGATTTTTTCTAGTATTTTTCTACTCTAGTAATTTATCTTATAAGATCGCATTGAAAATGCATAAAATATATAAAAAATTATAAATCTAACATGGCTGTTTCATCTTAATCGATTAACCAAACATTTGTAAAAATGTTTCTTTCGAATACGAGAGGATGTTCCTCTCATTGATGAAACAACGCTGGCCTACAGCGTAAAATCAGGAAGGTACTAGAAAATTTCGTCGAGAGTTCGCAAGGCTCGGTAGCTCAATTGGGAGAGCATTGGACCGGATTTCCAAAGGTTGCGGGTTCGATTCCCGCCTGAGATTCACTTGTGACCCGAGTCGATTTTTTATAGTATTTTTATACTCTAGTAATTTATCTTATAAGATCGCATTGAAAATGCATAAAATATATAAAAAATTATAAATCTAACATGGCTGTTTCATCTTAATCGATTGACCAAACATTTGTAAAAATGTTTCTTTCGAATACGAGAGGATGTTCCTCTCATTGATGAAACAACGCTGGCCTACAGCGTAAAATCAGGAAGGTACTAGAAAATTTCGTCGAGAGTTCGCAAGGCTCGGTAGCTCAATTGGGAGAGCATTGGACCGGATTTCCAAAGGTTGCGGGTTCGATTCCCGCCTGAGATTCACTTGTGACCCGAGTCGATTTTTTCTAGTATTTTTCTACTCTAGTAATTTATCTTATAAGATCGCATTGAAAATGCATAAAATATATAAAAAATTATAAATCTAACATGGCTGTTTCATCTTAATCGATTGACCAAACATTTGTAAAAATGTTTCTTTCGAATACGAGAGGATGTTCCTCTCATTGATGAAACAACGCTGGCCTACAGCGTAAAATCAGGAAGGTACTAGAAAAATTTCGTCGAGAGTTCGCAAGGCTCGGTAGCTCAATTGGGAGAGCATTGGACCGGATTTCCAAAGGTTGCGGGTTCGATTCCCGCCTGAGATTCACTTGTGACCCGAGTCGATTTTTTCTAGTATTTTTCTACTCTAGTAATTTATCTTATAATATCGCATTGTAAATGCATAAAATATATAAAAAATTATAAATCTAACATGGCTGTTTCATCTTAATCGATTGACCAAACATTTGTAAAAATGTTTCTTTCGAATACGAGAGGATGTTCCTCTCATTGATGAAACAACGCTGGCCTACAGCGTAAAATCAGGAAGGTACTAGAAAATTTCGTCGAGAGTTCGCAAGGCTCGGTAGCTCAATTGGGAGAGCATTGGACCGGATTTCCAAAGGTTGCGGGTTCGATTCCCGCCTGAGATTCACTTGTGACCCGAGTCGATTTTTTCTAGTATTTTTCTACTCTAGTAATTTATCTTATAAGATCGCATTGAAAATGCATAAAATATATAAAAAATTATAAATCTAACATGGCTGTTTCATCTTAATCGATTGACCAAACATTTGTAAAAATGTTTCTTTCGAATACGAGAGGATGTTCCTCTCATTGATGAAACAACGCTGGCCTACAGCGTAAAATCAGGAAGGTACTAGAAAATTTCGTCGAGAGTTCGCAAGGCTCGGTAGCTCAATTGGGAGAGCATTGGACCGGATTTCCAAAGGTTGCGGGTTCGATTCCCGCCTGAGATTCACTTGTGACCCGAGTCGATTTTTTCTAGTATTTTTCTACTCTAGTAATTTATCTTATAAGATCGCATTGAAAATGCATAAAATATATAAAAAATTATAAATCTAACATGGCTGTTTCATCTTAATCGATTGACCAAACATTTGTAAAAATGTTTCTTTCGAATACGAGAGGATGTTCCTCTCATTGATGAAACAACGCTGGCCTACAGCGTAAAATCAGGAAGGTACTAGAAAATTTCGTCGAGAGTTCGCAAGGCTCGGTAGCTCAATTGGGAGAGCATTGGACCGGATTTCCAAAGGTTGCGGGTTCGATTCCCGCCTGAGATTCACTTGTGACCCGAGTCGATTTTTTCTAGTATTTTTCTACTCTAGTAATTTATCTTATAAGATCGCATTGAAAATGCATAAAATATATAAAAAAATTATAAATCTAACATGGCTGTTTCATCTTAAT
Source organism: Calamotropha paludella (assembly GCA_927399485.1). NCBI lineage: Eukaryota > Metazoa > Arthropoda > Insecta > Lepidoptera > Crambidae > Calamotropha > Calamotropha paludella. The sequence continues at coordinate 4,071,491 of OV656823.1, read as the reverse complement.
CGATTGACCAAACATTTGTAAAAATGTTTCTTTCGAATACGAGAGGATGTTCCTCTCATTGATGAAACAACGCTGGCCTACAGCGTAAAATCAGGAAGGTACTAGAAAATTTCGTCGAGAGTTCGCAAGGCTCGGTAGCTCAATTGGGAGAGCATTGGACCGGATTTCCAAAGGTTGCGGGTTCGATTCCCGCCTGAGATTCACTTGTGACCCGAGTCGATTTTTTCTAGTATTTTTCTACTCTAGTAATTTATCTTATAAGATCGCATTAAAAATGCATAAAATATATAAAAAATTATAAATCTAACATGGCTGTTTCATCTTAATCGATTGACCAAACATTTGTAAAAATGTTTCTTTCGAATACGAGAGGATGTTCCTCTCATTGATGAAACAACGCTGGCCTACAGCGTAAAATCAGGAAGGTACTAGAAAATTTCGTCGAGAGTTCGCAAGGCTCGGTAGCTCAATTGGGAGAGCATTGGACCGGATTTCCAAAGGTTGCGGGTTCGATTCCCGCCTGAGATTCACTTGTGACCCGAGTCGATTTTTTCTAGTATTTTTCTACTCTAGTAATTTATCAGAATATATAAATAATCAAAAATTTAATATGATTCAACAGCTAAATTATAGTTTACTTTACCAAATATTTAATGCTTTTTAATGATCACAGTTTATCTGAACATCTTTTTCAATGAATTACTATCCGACCTTATTTCTGAAATTCGTGTTCAAAATTTAAATGAACGCATCTGATAAGGCATTCTATATTATTGCATGCCAGTCAGTAACATTGTCCTATCAAAAGTTACTTAATTTGTAAAGTTTACCATCTCTACACCTTCTTCGTCTTCTTCGGAAGTCGAAGTATGGATCTCCTAATTTATCAATTTGAAAATTTCCAAATTACCCTTCACCCAAATGGTAAGCATTCGGGATTATATAATTTTTATAGCATACTTTCTGATGAGCTTGCAATTATATGAAATATCTGGAGTTTTGAACTACAATCCCAACTATTCTCCAGATAGCACTTATATTAACCCAATTATTATTTTTGTACGCATTGTCGTCATACCAGTATTTCTTTCAATCCCTCTTATCCTATTGCTCTCATTACTAAGCTAGTATTTTTATTTTTTTCCTTTCAAAAAATTTCAATCAAATCTTATTGGTAATAAATACAGTTTTAATCTTATCAGGAGAGATAATCTATGAGATACATTCACAACTTTTTTGTCGTCTTAAAATCACACAATAAATTTACGTGGAAAATACTATAGTCATTGATACTTTGTATACCAGTCATTAGTGTAACAAAATGTAAAGAATGAAGAACGTAAATGATAGTTAGATGTAAGTGTGTAACAATGGATCGAACTTTTAGAAAAACCCACGCATGATTCCAGATATTCAGGCGTCTGTGAGATGAATAGGATATTAAAATACCCTTTGAATCAGAAGCACAGATGAATCCTAGATAGTTGTATCAAAGTGTCCAGACATTTTGAGCATTAGACGTTTTTCTAGCTAAACATTCTGCTATATAGAGGTTTTAATAGTTGGACATTGTGCTAGTTAGGCGTTTGTTGAAATTTTGGGTAGTTGGATGTTTTGCTACTAAGACGTACCGTACCTGCTGTTTAGGTCGGATGTCAATAATAATTATGTTCCAAACACAAGTATGAAGTGGCACATCTAGGACCGCAATGTAGATGAAAACCATGATGAATCACAATTTTATTAAAATTAATTCAGTTCCTTTAGCAGATAATATGAAATCCTTACTATTCCCAACCCAACCCTCAGCAACCTTGCATTTGCCAAAAAAGTCGATGCGATCTCTGACGTGTAAATCAATATTGTCTATACTTTTCTTTATAGCGACGTCGCTGATAGACAAGCTGATAAAGATAATTAATAATAGCTATGTTATATAGAGAGTGTTTAATATACTTTTATTCAAAAATTTGTCACGAGAATGTGTACTTCTAACAATTTTTATCGGACTAGGGAACAGAGTCCCGGATTTACTGTTTTATAAGTGATTTCCCAATAGATATGTATGTCTCACTTGTTCAAATGTAGGTTACTAACTTGATCAAAGGCTTTTTTATACAATTTTACATGTGAATAATTCGTAATCGCATATAAATTAGTAATAAGTTTTCATTACGTGGAGCAAACAACTGTAGTTCGCAAGAAAATTTCCGGAAATCATAATATTCTTATCGCATCACAGTTTAACGATCAACGCGTTGCTTAGGTACGACGATTAATCTCGGGGTTCCAATGTCCTGCGATTGGCTATGATTCTAGTGAAGGTATTTTGCAGTAGGATTTTCTACGGAACTCGGAACACTTTAATAGTTAACCATATGAAATTGGGATCTACCATCTAGTTAGTTAGCTGCAGTGTTGGCCAGCTGGTTCAAAAGGTTTGTTAGAATATTTTATACTTTCTGTCATAAAATTATAAGTACTATTTTGTTATATGCATGACGGGGCGGCTTTCAATTGTTTGTAACCATTGTGCTAGGATCATTAGCAAAATAAAATTATTCTATTCATTTTGAATTGACTATGGTGACTATCCATTGCAAATTCATTTTAAATGTCCCAATACAATTTATAATAGCGTTATAAACCTCAAGGGATCACATTACTAAATAATAAAATGGATCCAAATTTTAAGCAAGTAATTGTTACTTCAAAGACATTTCTCTACTCTGAATGTTCTGAAGACGTGCAGGTTTATTTGATTACGAGCATAGTCAGAATCTTGTCATTGCTTAAGGTTATTTTTCTTAATTTCTAAAAGATGTCTTGACAAAACTCTGCGATTGGAAACAATTTAATACATTAAACACCTTAAAATATTGTAAAATGAACTCGATGGCAAAGATTGATTACCTTTACTTGCGACATTGTATTGCAGATAGGGATTGCAATTGCTGGATCCAGCATACAGCAATCTAGCTGGATCCAGCGCCTTTTTAAACATGCTGGATCCAGCATACACTGCTGGATCCAGCGATGCGGATCCGCAAACGTATCAATTTTGCTGATCAAACACAACCTTGAAATTTGTCTTAGACAAGCTATAAAGTCAGGGCACTTCCCTAAGCGTCGAGCTAGCTGAAGCACTACACATCAGAATCGCAGAACGGCGCCTCTCCGAAATTACTGGTACGTTAGTATACTTGAAAAAAGTATGAAGAAGCAGTACAAAAACCTGTCTATTTTCCTTTGCCAAAAAAGAATGCGATGCGGCAGGAGATGAAACTTTGTTAAAACGAGTAAATAAACAACATATTGTAGAATTTGTAGAGCCGGTGCAAGGAGATATCATGGAGTTAGAAGAGGATGGTCTAGATGATTACGCAGAACCCGTGAAAATGACCTTAGAGCAAGAGCTTGAGATGGAACTTAAAAGAGAGAAGGAAAACTTTAATAAACAAAAGCTAAGTGGTCAATTAGATTACGAAAAGGTCCTGAGAAATTTCATGAGAATTTTATGAGCGTTTATGAGACCGAAGGAGTGCGAAGTGAACATTTGTCTATGGTTTATGAGTATTTAATGACCCTAAAACCGACCAGTGTAGAGACCGAAAGGGCGGCAGCCGGCTACATATGCAGTTCTGTGCGAAGCAGGTTGGGAGATAAGACTATAGATAACATTTGCTTTCTAAGGTCTTACTTTCAGAGAATTCAAAAAGAGAAATAGTCAGTCTCTTATCGTCAGATTTTAAATTGCCTAATTATTAACGAGTGGAGACTGGAGAGAAGATTATTTCTGAGTTTCTTTTATTGAAGATTAAAATAGTATTATTATTATGGTCTTTTTTTGTAGTTAATTTTAAAAGAATTTGTAAGACCGATTGCTACTGATTAGCCGTCCTATCATTGAACATAAACGTAATAAGATATTGCTTACTTAGAAACATTATCTAAAATATTAAATGTTATATTGTATATGTTTGTTATTTAATTTTAAGTTGATTCTTTTGATCTCAAATGATAAAGAAACTAATAGCAAATTGATATAAGATATCACCAAATGAGTGAAAGATTTCATAGATTATCGTAAGAAGTACAAATAAATAAAAAAAACTCTTAAAAATGTCGTCTTTTTATTTTCGTTCCACATTTTGCTGGATCCGCGCTGGATGCAGCTGGATTCAGGTCAATCCAGCAAGAATCCAGCTGGATTGAAAACGCCACTGGATTGCAATCCCTAATTGCAGATCATAAAGACTATCACTTTACTAGGATACTTTTTTAATTATCTCAATAATGCAAGAGTTGGAGAGGCATCTGGTGCAACTGGAGTTGCCTCTTATCATTTAAGACATATGCTTGGGTACCACAAAAGTGGAATTAAAAATAAGGGTAATAGTTTGAAAATTCAAAGTATAAATGCCAGCGTACACGTAAGACTCAGTTTGTGCATAAAACAATTGATTATAATCTATGATATGGCCTACTGTGTTCCCCTTTCGCTATATGAAGATAAATATAATACGTGACTACTACTACAAATAAAATGTCGTCATTGCAACCACTTGTGTCAATAAAGGCATACTATGGATCTTTTAATATTGTTGTTCGAATCGTCTAACTCCTCGAGAGGAAAGAGTTGTTCGATCGTTTCTTTAAGTATGTGTGTGCTTTTCGCTTGAGCACTTTTGTTTTCTATATTGCTTTCCGAATCCTGATTAAGATTGAATAGCCTTGCTTCAGATTATGCAATATAATCAGAGGCAAGCCTTCCTAGCTGTGATTAAAATAAACGATCTGTTGATATATTACAGTGTTGGACCTATTTATTAAGATTAGATTGGGATAATCTGAACAAACTCCGTTATTTATCCGTGCTCCAATTTTGTATGTAAATCTTTTTATTTCTACTATTTGCCTTACCATTGCCTGACTGTGTAAAGTATAATGACTGTTTCAACCAACAATATTTAATTTACTACAGTTGTAAATTAGCAATCATGTTTCCTTTAAGTTCTTAAGATCCTTGTGTGCATTTAATGCGGTACCCTTTAAAACTAAAATCGGACAAGACATATAAACTGAATACAAAAGGACCTAGATTTGACAAGCGCTATTTAGGTCACTGACAAAGGTCTAATAAGATCAATGCAAATGATAATTGATACTTTTGTCGTTTGCGTTTCATATTGAGATCGTAGTATTGGTATGATCTGTTATCTGTGTTACCATTGAATGGGCTGCTCCTATAAAATAACTTAACCAAATGGTTGTCGCCATTTTCACGCCGATGTCTGGAAATTAAATTCTCTCTTTCAGTAGACTAAATGGTCACTTTATAATCCTAGTAGAATAGGTAAATATGCATGACATATATGATGAATTAAATGATTGTACATTATCAAAATCACAACCGAAGCGAATAACAAGGACACCGTCCAAAGACTGTCATAGTCAAAGCCCCACTTCGTTGCATGAAATAAGCAAAAAAATATGTCCAGTTAGTTTTGAATTTCTCTTTACTCTTTAGCAAGACTTGAAGAGCACATTTTAATTATACCTACTGAACGAAGATCTCAAATGCTAGAGCTGATCTGTCGGACTTATTTCAGTGACTCTTGATTCAACTTGTGCTAACTCTTACATGAACCGTAGCGAAGCCACGGTTAGCTAGTACTTACCTCGTATGTCATCTACACTAATATAATAAAGAGGAAAGATTTGTATTTTTGTATATTTGCTATGAATAAACTCAAAAACTACTAAGCCGATTTAAAAAATTCTTTCACCATTGGAAAGCTACATTCACGCTGAGTAACATAGGCTATATTTAATGCTAGAAAAAATTTAAAGAATTTAGTCCAACCGTACGAAGCTGGGACGGGCCGCTAGTATCTAATAAACGCCAATAGGTGGTGTAAGGAACAAAAATTAATACTGTGTTTCTTTGGAAACGTTTCCGATTAGAGAACATCTGCTGTTACCCGCCTTTTTAGAAGCGTGTTTTCATAGCCACGTTTCAATTTGTCTCTTCATTATTTATTTTGTCTTCATTGCACATACGAGGGTGGGTCAAAAAGTTCGCGGAATGGAGGGTAAAAAGTAAGAAATAAAACACAAAATTATTTTTCCTTCTCAATGTATTCCCCCTTAACTCTAATACATTTATTAGACCTATCAATTAATTTATTAATACTTTCGAAAAAAAAAATGATTTCTCTTTGTCCTCAAAATAGGCAAAAATTGCGCTCTTCACTTCTTCATCGCTGGAAAATTTCTTCCCTCGAAGCTCTTTTTTCATTTTTGGGAACAAATAATAATCACTTGGGGCTAAATCTGGGCTATAGAGAGGATGTTCCAAGATTTCGAAGCCCACTCTTTGAACAGCAGCCATGACTGCGCGAAACGCAATTTTTCTCCATGTTGCAAATTTTCTTCCGGATTGACTTGTTGATTGATGTGTAGCTCAGGTAATTATGATTTATTTATTTTTTTTAAACTTAATATTTATACTCTTAATGAGTGTCACAACTAGTGCAGGTAGTAAAAAGTCACATTTCCCCCCTCCATGCCCCTCATTCCGCGAACTTTTTGACACGCCCTCGTAGAGCGGTACAATGACGGCCTTAATGTCTCAATCTCTTTTTCTGATTGCACAATCCATTCAGCCACGTAGACAATACACGCGTTACTATAACACACGTGTGATTCTCACACTCCATCACATGGCGTACCATAACCGAGCTTTGAGCTAATTCCTTCGAGCGCGCGTAGCGAATCTACGACAATTTGGAGAATCGCATAGACTGCATATCCTTAAAGATGTACGAGGTAGCTGAGCTTGAAGAAATGACCTCTGACTAGAAAAAATAAATCCTTTTTTTGCGCAGCCGACTCGCTATTCCCAGCTAGAGGTCCATTTAAGGATGTCGTCCAGTTTCTGTAACGGTCATCAGCGACCGATAGCAGTCGCGTATCCGTGACCGTGAAAAGTTCATAAACGCACTCTGTTTAAAACACTTACACAGAATTCAACCTTTCGTCAAATATTAGTGTACATTGTGAAATACCATTGGAAGGCAATTAATGATCATTTATTTAATTGATAACATTTAACCTTTCAAAGACATTAAGATTGGATAGCTAATTACAGAACTTATAAAAACATCAGCTGTTTCCATTCATTAGTTGGATTTGTAAATATACAAATATTGCACGGTTAAATATGAGGTGTATTAACTATTTAAATATAAGTTAAAAAGTTGCTATGGTAATTATAGCACAAAACGAACTCTCTAAAAATTTAGATAACTTTGCTGATAACTGTTTAAACGAAACCTCACAAATTAACTTGGTGACTATAATTACATTAATCTATAATCTAAGATCACAGTGGTTTGTGTGTTCGTCTGTCCGCTATTTTTCACGCTCTTTTTCCATTGTATCAATAACGTTACTATAGCAATAGCGATAATCGCAAGTTGTTCGTCTACCGGACGCTAGATGGCGCTAACGGAAAAATAGTTAGTAATAGAAAAAAATTAAAGAATTTTGTCCACCCGTGCGAAGCCGGGACGGGCCGCTAGTAATATACAAATAAACGTAGTTGAGTAAGGGTTAAACTATGATCAACCAAATATAATAAAAAGCTTGATTTGGACAATAGCAACAGAAATTAAATTGAATTGAAACAAAGTTGTATACGCTTCCTCTCTCCTAGCCTCCTTGTGGGCCCGACAAGGTCCATAACACTAGTCGTATATTATTCATAACATCTATTTATGTACATAATGGTTTTGTATGATGATGGCAATAAATGATTTAGTATTGAGAATTGAAATATAGAAATTATTATAGTCTGTGCTTTCATTGTTAAACGAGTCATTCATTATCTCCCACGAAAATTGGGGGAGTTTTGCCGTAATCTCAGGAAATGCTGCTGCCTCTTTTTTGGTCTACGGGATGTGTATAGTGATTGTCTTTATTTGCCGACATACATGCAGACTTAGAGACTAGAACATCTAACACACCAGCAAGTTAGATGAAGCTGAAACTGGCAGCAGGAAAACAGCAGCTTTTTGCAACGACAAAATTTTCTAGAACTATTCAAGCCCTCATGAATACTTACTAGAATGTTAAATCATACATGTTGAAATGTTTCCAAAAAGTTTTAGAAAGTTTGGTCTTTGCAAAAAGCTGCTGTTTTTCTGCTGCCAGTTCCAGCCTCATGCAAGTTAGATAAAAGAACAAATTAAGAATAAAAACAACATACATCATATAAAAAAACACAAGGAGAGCTTACTATTAAAATTATTTAACAAGGTCTTTACTCACCTGTTACAACACCTTTAGGTGTCAAGGGTTGCACACGACGGCACACGGCTGCAACACCTAAATAAAATGTTAAGTTCATTTGTAATTTATAATAATTATTTCAGTTCCTTTCTGCCAGTTATTTTTGGAGTGACCACATTATCTATTGATCGAGTGATCAATTACTGGTGGTAGACTCAGTAGTTATAATAACTTTTTTACATTCACACCAATTAGCCTAGCCCAAAGTAAGCCCTATAAGGCTTGTGTTATGGATACTAGGGTAATGACATGACATAGACACATATATATGGTACATAGATATATTATTATATATGCTGCGTTGCCCCGCCACCCATGGGTGCGATCGGTCCTATTAGGCCTGTATAGCCTTCCTAGGCTAAGGCACCTACTTCAGGTGGTGTTTAGTCAGTATGAGTCTGACATAAACTCTCGGCCGGCCGATGTATCCATGTAGTATTCACAACCTCCCTCCCTCGCGTCCAGAGGGGAAAAGAAAAAGTTATATATAAAAAAACTGGTTGGTTGCCTGTAAAGTCGGTATACGGGCGAAAGTTTTACGTGACAACGACTTTGAGTGGTAAAATAATTTTAATGTGAATATTCATTCGTATAGTAGGAAGAAGGATGAAATAATAGTAACATTAATTTATAGGCACGCGTCCCTTCCACTTTTTATGTCTGTCTCTCTCGCTCTTAGGCGGGCTAACCATGCCCGAGTGGAAGGGACGCGTGCCTCTCACTCGCTCTCATTGTAAGCGCATAACGTGAGCGGAGCGTAACGCAGTTTCTTGAAGTGTCACCCGGCAAACCAATTTATAAGACGTTGTCACGTCAAAATACCCACCACTCGGGTACAAATGCTCGATTCGATTCGATTCGGGATTCGAACCCAGGACTGTTGGTGCGAAAGGCAGAATTGCTACCGTTACACCAAAGCATCATAGCAATAAATTTTTAGGCTTAAGTAACATATGTATGTTAACTTTTACTCTTTGAAAACAGCACACTTAAAGATGACGAAATATCTGGAGTAAATAAAAGCATGGACAAAAACGCGTATTCGGCGCATGTAAAAAAATAATTATCCTGAGTGGACTCGAAAGTATATAAACACTTAATTAAATTGACCGAATTAGACGAAAATATTAAGTATTCATGCTCGAAATGCTTCCATAAAGGAAAGTGATATTAATGTAATTTTTTTGTATTATACGATACAATTTAAACTGTAACACAATGCCAATAAGGTTTTATTTTCTTTTTCAGAGATTCACACAATACTTAGCATCGAGTAATTCAACATTTCAACTAAGTAATTTCTTAGATAAAAGTGGAGTGCAAGGTATGTATCGTTTTTATTATGTAATAAAGTAAAATAAGTTAAAAACAATATAATGCTGCAAATAAAAACGTTTGATCTATCCTAAGAAATTATTACAAGAAAAAAAATAATTTGTGTTAGCTCATTCGGACCCACAGCCCTTGGCTATCCGGGCGAGTACTCTACCAATTGAGCTACCGTCACCTTGACAGACTCATAGAATCTTTCCAAGTATTTCTAACCTACAATTTCTTATAATAATTAATTTAGATATATAAAACTGTAGCAGTTTAGTGCTTCAGTAATTAAAAATAAGTAACTATTGAATATTTCGGGAAGTTACAATCGCTTATCTATAAATACTCGATGTGATATATCGATGCGATGTCACGCGCCATTCGCTATGATTGCGGATATCGGAACAGGTTTTACGGATATAGTACTTTTAATTATTAACCACGGTAACAATTAGTACACAAATAGAACAATAATCGTTAATACACAACATTTAGAACTTATTCCCTCATAATTTTAATGTAATGAGGAATAAAATGGAAGTTTGAAGATTTGTCATTGTAAACACATTGCAGGAAAACTTGGTACAATATTCGTGTGTACTGTAAACATTCATTAACACCTTAATTGGTAATAGAACTAAAAATAACTATTTTTAAACGTACAACAATTGAATTGAAGTTTTAAAGCGGTGTTAGGTGGAACACAAAAGGGTTTCAGCAATAGTCATCGTGTTAAATCTTAATATATATAAATTACGTGTCACGTTGTTTGTCCGCGATGGACTCCTAAACTACTAAACCGATTTTAATCAAATTTATACACTGTGTGCAGTTTGATCCAACTTGATGATACTTTAATTTATAACACATCAACGCGTGGCTGGGTCAGCTAGTATTTAATATTTAAAATCGTATAAATGATTCCTGATACCTGATACTTTGATAATGAAGTCCTGATACTTTATATAAATAAAATAATTAATCATATGATTAATTATTTTATTTATATAAAGTATCAGGATATATTATGCTGTCAAAATGATAAAGTTTTTAAAAGATATAAATTGTAAAGAAAAAAGAATGCTGTATGATAAATAAACCTTTTGTCATTTGAACTTACTACCATAATATATTAAGTCAAATATTATACTTCTTAGTTATATTTAATTAACTATAAGCTTACAAAGTTTTGCGAAATTAACCTAAAGACTGAATTAACAATCCATTATGTTACGTAGTTTGAAATCCAAAATGAAAACTCACTATTACTCGACAGAGTTATTGCCAAACTATGTTGGCGTCGGCGTCGAGCTGGCAGACATAATAATACCTACATAGTTAAGTTTTATATAGAAATTATGTATAATACAAACTAGCCTAGTCTAATATAAACTTTGAAACTATCAAGACATTTATGAGATATGCAAACATAAAATTAAAAAAAAAAATTAACGGTACTGTATGTCCTACCAAAAGTACTCTTGTCTCATGCCGTTTCACTGTAAGAGCTGGTACCTTATTTTGATAATCCAAAGAGAAATTGTATTTATTCGTTGTCAATGAACTATTTGAAAGAGATTTCAAAATATAAGATGGATTCTTTAATTTTAAATCGTGAATATCGTACTGTCTTATTTTTATGCTCAAATCGGAAATAAATGTCAAGAGTATTGATTAATGTTTGGTTAGAAAAAATCCAGATTCGTGTAGTCGCAGTTAGACCGTCATACACGCATGACGTAGGCAAGCGCGAGTTGGTTGAGTAGCCACATACAAGCATTAACCGTTGACCTCAAGGTTCGACGACCACACGGCCTCGTCCTGGCTGAGATTGGTGTATGAACGAACACATATCAATAGTGGCAACTTGAACTATTGTTCATCATTTATTGTTCATTCAAGATTAGATATCAATTTGACTATATTAGTACTTCTCTCGGTATAAGGTCAAACATTAAAGATCAAAACTGCCTGAACCTTGAAAATATCAAAGTATAACAGAGATTTATTAATGGAAATGTCAACCAAATATCTGTAGTATTTTTAACTATGCAACTACTAAGAAATGTATGTTTTTTATTTCGGATCTAATCTATTAAAGTCAAGAGACAAACAAACAAATCGTCAACAAAAAAAAAAGAAATATTATATAATGCCATAGTAAGGATTCCAGAATTTAATACAGATATTTTCAACACGCGAAATCACCATAAATGTTATTCATCGGGAAAGAATCAGCTTTATCTTATATAGAAGCAACCAAAACTTGTGCCAATCATCCCCGTATTTTGGTATTTCCTTTTTATCTTGTAGCGGAGTAGCGATTTTCCATTATTTCTCTCTTTATTCCCGCCTCCATATAAAATGCTATTAATATCACATTTCCATTAATATTACGTTCCAGTTATTGACAGTCGTTGCTTTCCTTAAATTAAAGGATGGCTTTTTTAATCCAGTCAATATGGTCCTCATGAAGTGGAATTGCAATTAGATTAGTCAAATCATTAAATATACAGTTTTAATTTGAAGGTAGTTTTATTAGTGGTCGCTGTTATTTATTAAAACTTCTCAATAATATTAAAAATCTCATTACAGTCTTTCTAATCTTTCCCCAGTGGCAGATAGGGCTACTATAGTTTAGTATATGTTGTTAAATGATGGAAAATAACAAAGGCTGCCAACCTAAACCAAAGTAGGCCATTATTTCACTAAGGATAAGTTATTAGGGAAGGTCGTTAGATGTTTGTATTGTATTAGTTTGGCTGACATAAACTATCTTTTGTATTCGATTAATTAGACTTCTGAGGGCTGATTTTTCAACTCTCGGATAGTTTGTCAGACAATAAAGGGTAATATTACTAGGAACGATAACAATTGACAACTTGTTTGAATTTGCCAGTATATCTGAAAAATGATTTTTATTTGGGGTTTGGATAAATCAGACCTTGGTTTAGGTAATATTATTATGAGACAAAAAATAATCAGACTTGAAACACTAACACATGACAGGCATTGTTGTATTTTTGTTTGCTCATTTGTTGTTGTAATGATAGTTTTCTCAATATAAAATTACTTAAGTATTATAATAAAATATTGTTGATATTACTTTTTTGACAGTTTTTATTTGCAGCATTATTTTTAAATATCTTTAAGAATTAAAATCGATTGCATTATGATTTGATTGTAAAGATAAGAACTCACAGGTAATACTGATTCGCCTATCTACCCAGTTATGTTTTGTATAGAGATACGATATCTTGATATAAATGCTAAAAACTATTGTGTGTGGAAAACAGGATTAATAAATCATTTTACGGACGCAAAGTACTTAATATATTATTTCAACAGTTTATTATTTTGACTCCAAAGCACATTTGTGATAGCTGTGACCGGAATATGTAAAGTTGTTTTTAGTACTTGCCGCATACTGTCATATAATGGATATGACCTTGTCACATCTCCAGATTTTTTGTTAGACGCGCCACTCGTCTGTGCGAGGTAGAATCCTTTAATGCCCAATTTAATATTTAAAGTACAATTTGTAAAATTTATTTCAACCCGAAAACCGTGCGATGTCTCGTAGCGCAAAAATAATGATGGGTTGGTTAAAAGACATCCTGAATTTTTGGCCTTTGCTAAGGATCAATAACGTATATACTATATCGTAGATTTATTTTTATAGGTATTAGATTTCTAAAGTCAAGTGTTTTGTATCTTTTTTTTTAAGTTCAAGAGTTAAACTAAATTATTTTAAAATACCTGAATTCAGGGATATCTTAATCAGCAAGTCCTCAATTTGCTTTATTTGTGACAATGAATAGCAAATTATACCATACACGGATTCCCCGATGCAAAACGACGCCATCTTAACTGATTTTTCAAGGGCATTTGACAAAATCTATCAAAAACTTTAATAAATAACTTGGTAAAATATTACTTTAGCGGTCCACTATTGCGGTGGTTGCAATAATATCTGATTATTCGTTCTCAGTATGTAATTTGAAAAGGCTACCGTTCCGATCCATATTTCAACACATCAGGTATACCTCAAGGCTCCCACATCGGGCCATTACTCTTCGATATTTTCATAAATTACATTTTTAAGGTCATCAAATTTGCCGACCTCCATGTTCGAGTGGCTCACGCACCGGTTTTCATGGTAACGCCACTCCCGGGTACGATCCTTCGCCGTTAACCGGCGAAATGTAGAAAAAGATCTTTTTAGATGTTATGGTAATGTCGTTGTTTCTGAATTCCATAACACAAGTGATTTAGCTATTTGGATTCAGAATAACTTATGTGATATTGTCTAATATTTATTTATTATTATTTATATATAAAATAAAATGACATATTATATACGCATACGATCGTAAGCTAACTAAAGCTGTGGCTATGTTGCGCGCGCCAAACTTTGTAGTAAAATTAATAAAATATCCTTTAATATAAAAAATATTACCATATTCAATTTTCCAGGAATTCACAGCCTTTATAACCTTTCAAGTTTCAACATAAAGTGTATGATTCAATATGATTTTCTCTAGAATGCATAAGTAATACCGTCCTTATAACAAAACGATTTTGTTTGTTTGTTTTGGCTTATCTCCGAAACAGCTTGGTTGATTTCAAAAGGACTGGCAGATAGCTGCTGTTTTCAGACAATACATTTATTGTAAGGCCAGCAAATAAAAGAAGCACGTATCTAATAATTTCTAAAAATAGCTAAGACGACTCTAGGAAAAAAGATTACATATTACGCACCATTCCCAAGCGGAATTCGTACTTATAATCGTGGATTTCGCTGTCAGGGTCCTGTAATGCTTCTAAATGTAACTAAACTAAACAAAGTTTTATTTATGACACTCGTTTCGTTTCTCACAATTTCCGTTAACCCGCTTGTACTACAATTTATAAATTAGATTAAAGGGGCAACAACAGGATTTTGAACTCGATAACCAATGTGTTAAAGTCCTTTATAAACTGTTATGGTCAATTCTTACCCTTTATGGTTGCTAACATTGATTTACGGTTGGTAACATGACTCACGTCTTGTGGCATTCCCCTGATGCAAATGCGGAATTGCAGACGATGACGTCACTTAATTCGATGCACAAATGGGTTCAGTTTATTTCGACCTTAGTAACCTAGAACTTAGGGGTCATTCAACTTTGCAATAAAAATGTAAGGCCAGACATATCAAAATTTTTACTACGCCACTTGTCTCTGTAACGTACAATTTTACTGTCTATGAAAAATTCATCACTAGTTACTAGTACATACAGAGGGGCCGTAGTCACATGCCTCTTTTCTCTAAAGCTTATACTAGCTTATAAATATAATGTATTGTTTTGTTATCCTCTATATTATATCCTCTGAACATCACTATTATTATGTATTAAGTACATTAAAATATATTACGTGTCATTTGTTTATTTAATAGATCATAAATATTAAAAAGTTAGTGTATAATAAATTTACAACCGTTTCGTGCAACGGTAGCGATCCTGCCTTTCGCACGGACTGTCCTGGGTTCGAAACCCGAAAGGATCAGATGTTTGTGTATGATACCTGAGTCATGGGTATCGTTATATATTATAAAAGATATTGAATATATCTATTATATCTATAATATATCTATTTATCATTCATATTTTTATTAGTCACCCTGGTTATAACACAAGCTATACAGCAAATTTTAGAAAAAAAAATGAGATGAGAATATTTTCTTGTTAGATTTTATTTATTAACGACAAAATCGTGATGAAATATTTGTAGACAGGCTCTACACTTTTTGATTGTTTTATTGTTTTACATGCACCTAGGTAATATACTAAACTTACACGAAGATTTTTCTTTCGAAATTTAAAAGACTTCCTATCCAATCCGATACCTCAGAAAATCTTGAGCTATGATGATTTTTTAACAGTATATTATGATCTAAAGAACAAATAATACATCGAAAGACCTGAGTTTGCTGAGAGCCACACTGTATTGGCCCTTAGCGAATAGTATCTATATCCCCTACGTCATCTAGAGTGCATCCTTGTTACTGTCCAATAAAAGATGAACGGTAACATTTTGAGTTACATTTTTCTCATTTCTCCTAATCCATCAAACTCAGTCAAATAATATTCAATTCTAACAAGACCATCTTTATCTACATATAAAGTTCAATCATCAAATTTTATGAGTACCTACTGCTCTTGGCTGTTCTCCATGCGCCAGTTGATCGCGACGAAGACCAGGCAATATCTGGTTCCTCACCTTCTATCGCACCCATTTCTAAGCCTCGGTTAATGTTAAATTCCTGGCTTATTTATTATATATGACGTGATCAAAGTAAATTTGGAGGGAAATATATTTGGCTCATATAACAGCAAAATTATCAAATGCATGCATTTATTTAATTGTGCCCTTTCTATATATCATTATATAAAAAAAATGTTTAGTTCAAGACTTAGTCCATTAGAGGGCGCCATATCAATATTAATTTAAAGTGACGTCACATAGCCTATAACCGGCGGACGATAAAGACGCTTCAAACGATACATCATTTGTCAAATCATGATAAGTAGTTTAGAAGTTATGAGGGTACAGACGAACATACATACATCACCGGTCAAGATCATACACTTCACCTTTTTGCTTCACCTTAGTCGGGTAAATCAGGGAATTTGTCAATTAAAGCTGACATTTTTAAACGTGCGATAGAGGCGAAAAAATATTTATGGACAAGACAATAGACATTTATTTACTTTCGACATTTTCGAAGATGGGCTTCGAAAATGTATCTGTTTGCCATTTTCAGAAAAATTACAAATACCCAATCATCGAATCGTCACGGATTATGTTGTCTATCCATAAGTGTAATAAATTCCGTTCCACCCATGTTTTCCTATCAACTTCAAATTTGATTCGTGAAAATAGTATGCGTTAATGTCACAAGGATAATTCCTATAAAATCATGTTTATCACCTTCGAGTCTAAACCCGATTTTCTATTAGGAAGATTCATTACTAGTATTGCATAAATCGCTCGTCTAATATTATCATGCATCAACACTTTGTATCGAAGTGATTCTTATGTAACATAATTTAAGCATCTATACGGTTGCAATAATCAATGAGCCGTAAATAGGTATACTTACAATATTTATTTAGATCAAGGTTATACAACTACTAAGATTCGAAGCTTGGAATATGGACAATTTATTGTGTAGGTTATCACGTAAAATAATAAATCGCTTTAAGAGTCCGCCCATATCAATATTTACAGTAAACAACAACTCAATCTACCCAAACATTCCGCCTAGCAGAAGGTATGGGTTCATGATATTATTTGAGCATTGTAAATACGAAACTATATTTTGAGTGTTGCAATGCGAAACTATTAAAAACTACCCAAGCTTGTCAAATCCCTCCTCTCCGATGTATTTTCATCTTTATTTCTAATGCGTAGAATACAATATCAATTGAGGATCCTTAACATTTTGTAGGTCGTTGTGCTGTTGTCGGTAACGCGGGCGTGAACACTAGCATTTAGCTTGCTATGTTGTCTTATTTTACATAGTATTTTTATCTTTACGACATAGTGAAATAATTGTTGGTGGTTTCCATTATTAAATTAGATTAAAATGCTGTGTGGTGTTCAGTAAAGCAGAAAAGCATGAATCCTTCACACCTAAGGTGTCGTTAAAAGGCGATTTATTATACTAGAATTAATCAAGCTGTATGATAGCTTCTATAGACCACAAATATTGGCAGAAGCGTTTTCCGAACTATGTATGGTCTTTCACTACGATCTCCCACCCATCTGCCAAGCGTGGTGATTATTACAAATCTCCCCCATTTTAGGGAAAGACTTCCGTCCAGCAATGTACATTTTCCAATTAAGATGGAAATCACAAAATCATTATTTAATGATAAACTATAGAAATGAAAACTATATTTCGATTATTATCCATAAAAAGATATACGGAACCTAAGATAGGGGTTGGTTCTACAGGCGAAGTTAATTTCTTAATACAGCTATTGTAAATATGTGCTTTATTACTGCAATAAACAGATTTTTTCGAATCGTAGAAAGCTAAATTCTTACCATGGTGGGGTACTCGGGATGGGCACAATAATAATAATTCTTTTATTCAAACCAATTAGCCTAGCCCAAAGTAAGCACTGTAAGGCTTGTGTTATGGTTACTAGGGTAATATAATGTCAAATATTTATAGTTATACATCTAAATACCCACAAACATTGCCCCTTCTGGACCCAGGACCGTCGGTGCGAAAGGAAGGACCGCTACCGTGGCACTAAACCGTCGTCAAATAAGAGCAGAATGAATTCTCCACAAATATGAATCTTAATTTTTCATTTTCGTTTCGTGTTCTTATTTTTTGCCATTCTCTTTCAGCCATCCGGTATGAGCATCTTCTGTCAACTCTGTCCATCACGAGCAATAAAATACACCATAGACTTATGTCACATTACATCAATTATTTATTTCCATACTGTCTCCTCTTTGCTTTCGGCTATTTTGTGTGACATGATTCTACGGTGTCTTATGGCTCTAGAATGTACGTTTTGCACAGCAAGATATCCGTTAATATGTTGCCAATCGTAAAATGAATTGGCTATAAAATGTGACATTTTAAGCTTACGTCGTAACTATTGGCGGACACATATCCGTCCAGACACTTTACTACGCCAAATTTATTTGACCTAAGTCTCATACTGTATACTAGGTATGTTAGAAATAGTATTAGTCAACGTGAATTTAGTTATTTCCAAATTAATATTAGACAACATCACATACATGTTCTGAACCCAAGTGGCTAAAGCAACTTGAATTATGAGATTCAAAAACAACGACGCGACGGTACCACAACATTCGTTCTAATTTAAAAATAGAAGTAAAAAATATTTTTAAAAACCAAGTTTATATAAGCGGACTAAAAATAAGAAAATATTTTTTCCCCAGAATTGTGATGGAAAACTCTTTTCCCGGAATGATAAAAATTTCAAAGATATATGTTCAAATACTATGACTAAAAACGTGGGGTGGACGGTTTTCAGGCTTAACTAATTTAATTCACTCATCACTCATTCACTCATTGGTGATGACTGAATAATGAACTTTCATCCATTATCTACGTGTGGTAAAATTTTGAGCTCTTTAGGAGCATCAGAAGTGGTCTTATTTTGAGTTATAGAAGATTAGAAAATTTTGCGGACAGACACGAACGAAAGCAAGTTAATAAAAACGCGGTAAAATAGTTCGTTTTTACGTTGATCTGGCCGGGAATCGAATTCGGGAAAACCGGTATGCGAGTTACTCGACCATAAGTCGTGTAATCACTCAAAGCTTAAGTTAATGACATACATACATGATTATCAAGTCGTTATTTTTAATTTTCGTCAATTTTTACCAAGACAACTGACAATCAAGTTAGGGAACGTATCCGTGCCACGTAACCCACTTTTTATATTTTTTGACCTTTTGATCCCTCGGTTACCCGTAGGAAATGCCAAGACACTCCCCCCTTCTCCCTCTAGTTTTCACATAGTAATAACAAATATGGTTTCAAATATTTTTTTGCAAACAGAAAATTAAAAAACCCTAGAAAAATGGAGAAAACCAAAGCCCCTGTGACCAAGCGTGGTATTTGGAAGTCCCGCTTCACCCGTGAATGGGTCATGTAGTATGGGTACGTTCCGTTATAATTTAATTATAATTATGATGGTTTCATTTATATATCTAAATGCACTTTTTCATCTATTGGCTCAGTCTAGAGAACCAGTTAGACAAGAGGCGATTGACCTTTAATAATAGCTTCTATAACTCATATGGATGTCGAAACGATTGCCAAGTAAACATTATTTATCTTTTCTGAAGCATATTAAAAAAAGATAATAACTTTTATTTCGTATCATCTACCTATTATCGGTCATTTAGAACATACTAGTCAATTGTAGATAATATAAAAATAATCTATAATACGTATTCTAAAGAGGCTTTTACTTTTAGTTTATATGTAGCGAGTAATATTCGTAGCCGCTATTTATTATTATGGAAGTTCTTTTAACTATATTTAAAATGAACCTTTCGGATGCACATAAAATATTTTTTATCCCGATATTTTCACCACATGGGTAAAATCGTGAGGCATAGGTATCTTTTTTATCTATATATTTTAAAAGGGGTTTTATTCTTTTTGATATGGCAGCCCCATCATACCTAATACAAAAACCAAACATTACCATTTTATGCTCTTAGCTAGCTATTAACTTAAATAAATAACTAAGCTACACAAAGAATTTGTGATTTCTGATCTAGGATCCGACAAAATACTTTAAAACATTCTGACATCTGGTTATGTTGAAGGATTAAAAAAATATTTACTTCTTATCCTTGTTAGTTACATAGCCCTGAGCAAATATTGCACATCTTCCACTTTACAGCTAGTATCTATAAAAATAAAATAAGGCTAGGTATGCATTAATGCATGCATTAATTGCGAAAGAGTAAAATATTTTATCTTTTTTGCTTAAATGCCTAAATAAAATAGAAAAAAAATCCGTAAAATTTGGAGCCAAGTTATTTTTACTATAGGTATTTTTGCATGGAGTCAAAATAATAACTTAATTTAGAGAAGCGAGACATCATCTGTTGAATTAGGTAATGAATTATATTTGTTGTGTATGGATCATATTTGCCTTATATTATGTACAGTTTCTACAAGGAAAGTAATTAAAATACTCACAAACAATGACCGTGTCTATAGTTTTCTCGTCATTGTATTACAGATATGTCATAATGATGTGAACAACACTTCCGATGCCACACACAGTAGTATTAAGCTGTTTTTTAACTATCAAGTAAATATATGACTTCTTACACTGCATCTTGTGCCTGTGGTCTTTAAGTGTTTGACACTACATGAGTTTGAGCACGTCCTTGATCGGCCAGGAGACAATTTCAATGAAGTCTTGAGGACCACATGTGTCGATTGCTCAAGGTTTATTTTTTGTTTTAGATGCGCTTGATATTGCATTATTAATTATTTCTTAAAATAAAGATCTTGAGCAATTGATAGCGGTGACCCTAAAATATTTGTTGGGTATTTGACACCACTCTGTCGAAGCCCTAAATTTTGTAAAAAGAATGTCTTTTATTATTTATTTTTTAAATTATACGCACCTCTTTACTGATATCTTATTCCCTGTTGCTTACCGAAAGGAGCGGCTGGTGCCCGGATCGGTGAGTCACAATGGACTGTGTAGCTTCGTGTGTATGTCTGTAGTGTCTTAGGTGCACGCTTGGATGTTTGGTTGCAATTTTGTTTTTAGACTCGCACAAACACCAGCTTAACGTTCTTATGTCGTTTGTCGACTTGCTGTGATTTTTTAATAATGTATGTTTGTGTGTATGTGTCTGTGTGCTGAAAGGTGAAGTTCTTTTTGTTTACAAAGATAATTATTTCTTTAGTAAAATTTCAAAAAGTTAATTACCCAGTCTACAGCTTGAATAATATATTCAACTTCGTCGAAGAATAATAACTTTAAAATAAAACTTCGAAATCAGCCTGTCTATTCTGTAACATATAATCTCACTGGCGATCTTCGATAGTACAAAGTTTTGACAATTAATTAAATACCCATCACTGGTTAAGTTAGGACATTGTCACATTTTGTTCTGCAACATTTAAATGGATATTTAACATATGACAAACATTCGAACAATAAAAGCTTGATAGTGAGAATTTATAGCACAGAATAGACACTATCTAAAAAATATAATTTGTTATAGTTACTATAAAAAAGGCCTTTATCAGTGCACTTTTTTTAAGAGACTGTGTAACCAAAAGCAGTCTCATTTATTTTATTGCTTTGATTGTTTGAAGGAACTTTTGTTTTGTGTTTGTAGGCGTATATATACTCGCCGTATCGTTTCTAGGATACGGTATCACAAGGAAACATGATACTGACGAGTTTGGTTAGCTTTGCCGTTATTTAATATTATTTAATTTAGTGTTATTGATCAACTTATGTTTATATCCTTGTAGTGGTATTTTGTTTTCGACTTAAATTGTTATAGCTAATGTGTTTTTATTTTTGTTTCATTATTTTTAAAAATATGTTGATGTGTTTTTGCATTCTACCATTATGGTAGTTTTTTATTTATTAATTGGTCATAATTTTGAATAAGTACTTAATCATTTTGAAATAAATAGGATGATTGACATTTTAAGTGTTAATTTGATTTGATATAGTATCACATTATAATTTAATAGTAAAGTTTTTATAGTTTGCAATTAATTCTTATCAAGCTACACAGTACACCGCACTTGCTAACTAATGCTACTTAATTTTAAATTGTGCATTTTTTTTCTGTTAACTGTGTAGTTAGATAGCACTATGCACGCTTTAATGTTAAGAAAAACTATTTAGAAGTTATATTTTGAAATTAGAAAAAACAATAAAAATATGTACAATCTATATCGAGAAATTCGAAGTTATAATTGAGATAAAAAGTTTTTTTTTGTTAGATCCCATTTAAATATTAACTACATAACTATGAAATATATTGTTAATTCTCACACAGTTCCGACTAATTGACCGATTTTTTTGCCAACTATTCTCACCAATATGATCGATTCAACTCATCATTAACTGTAAATTCTTGACGTGCACTTCCCTCTTGAGGTATGCATCGATTTATAAAAATATATTCGGTAATATAAATGTATTACCGAAAAAATTCGTTGTAAATAATAATTTTGATAATTTTTGTATAATCTTATTGCAATGACTAACCTTAAATTAGTTTAATGTACTATATTTTGTTTAATGTACTAGTTTAATTCTTTGAGTGAATGTACTACTAATGGAATATATCGGACATTATTATGTGTAACATCCATTGTATCCATATTCTTGCATATAAATTTATTATTATTATTAAAGTCGGTAAAAAAATCGGTCGTGTGCGAGAATGATCGTTCATCACAGTAATTGTAGCGGGCAGGTCTGTCTTAAATGTCATGCCCAACAAAAATGTCTGTGATCTGTGATTTTTTTTATATTTTCTACAGGATATGACATGTCACCGTTCATCCGGCGCTATGCCAAATACCTCAATGAGAAGGCTCTGTCATACAGGACGGTCGCCTTCGATTTTTGCAAAGTAAAGAGGGGGTAAGTATTCTCAAGAGAATGTTTTTAAATATATTCCACCCTTAACAAATTAACTTATCTTGGATAATATTTAGTATCACTAAAGAACATGTAATATATAATCACTTTTTAAATTTATAATTTGTTTATTGGACTCCATTATGGTTTGTGAACAAGTAACCCAGTCGTCAAATGAGAAACAGTCTCCCTAATATTTTGTAAACGGTGTGAAAAAAATATAAAATATAATCGAAATGACCTCTCCATTCTTCCTTTTTAAAGATTAAATTGATCTTCATTATCTACTTATGTAAACGAAAACGATCAACCAATTTACTCTTTTTTGTGTTGTCCGCATTAGAACCATTCCAGTATTCAAAAACATCCTTATGAATGACATCTCTTACAGTATCTGTGGATCTAAAATAAATTTGTACAATGTTTTCGATCTAAAATACTATCGGAAATACTGCTCCCAATCAAAAAGAATAAAAGAGATGGAGCAATAATCTTTGATATCGATTATAATAAGAATGAAAATGAGCTTATTCTTACTGTCCAACTCTGAGCATCAATATGAACTGATCCCCTGTGTTTTGAAGTTGTTCTCTTAACATGAAAACCATGCAGTTTTCTTAATTGCTACAGATATTCTTTTACACCGATTATTCCGCGATAGGCCTCTGTGATGGATGAACCCGTTCCTTCGATGTTTCCATGCATAAATGGACCTATATTTAATATATTAGAAGAAGCCATTGCAAGGCTAATGTTAAAGGGATGTTCTTTATCACATCCAAGCTTCAATACAAGTTTCTTTGACAGCATAAATTAAACGTCATTCCATTTCTAAATTCCAACAGCAAAGAAGAAGGCTCCCTTCGTATGATGAACGTGGAGAAGCTACTGAAAACCCTCCCAGTTCTGCAAGCGCAGTTGGATGCGTTGCTCGAGTTTGACTGCACTGCTAATGATCTTACCAACGGAGTCATTAACATGTGCTTCATGCTCCTCTTTCGGGACCTCATCAGGTAATGGTGCTGTTAACAAATTTATTTATTGATATTAGAAATGGGACCAATATTGTATCCTGAGAAACGCTCTGATCTGCAATCGTTAACCTTTAGGTTATATGTACTATTTATTAATATCAAGAACTATATGCAACACTTGGTCAAGAAATAAAAGTTTGAAGATAAATCATAAATTGTAATTTATTTGGATCTCCGATCCGATATTGTAAACAACAGAATGCATTACATTTTTGATCTTGTAAAGGCTTGCTTTAAATTGTATTCATTTAGTTGAACCGTTTATTTATTATAAGGCTGTAATACACTTACCAATCAATACATTTAGATTGGAAGATAATTTACTTTTGCAATGTTTTTCCCTTGATGTTAATTCTAGTGCTTACTGATAAAATTATATGTCCTTGTTATTTCCCATTTTTTATCTACGTTTATTTTATTGATCTATGTTATGGTGCTCCATAGATTATTCGCCTGCTACAACGACGGCATCATAAACCTTCTTGAGAAATTCTTCGATATGAACAAGAAGAACTGTCGGGAGGCTCTCGACCTCTATAAGAAATTCCTCATCAGGATGGATAGGGTCGGCGAGTTTTTGAAGGTAAATTAGGCTTTTTATTTTTTATCTATCATATACTTATTAAAAAACAGGTTGCTTAACGGTAGCGATCTCGCCTACTTCATCAACGGTCGTGGGTTCGAATTTTGGTAAGGGTGAAGTGTTGTGAATCAATAATGACCCGAGTAATGAGTGTTAAGCAATTTTTTTATGTATTTATCCTTGTATCTACAGAACAAGATCTTAGTTTGGGACAAAAAGAAATTGTGTGCGTTTTCGCAGTTTGAATAAAAAGCAATTACGCCGAGACAATATAGGAAATCCAAAAATTAAAGGGTAACATTTATTTGCAGATAAATGGGCTGACGAAATTTCACTGACGAAGTCTCACGTATACTCATCTACATATATTTATTCTCCTTCTTTTGAAATTTATCTTTAGAACTGCCATTATTATCATCATACATTGACAACAATTACTACTCTATTTTGTCCCAAGTTGTCAATTGAAATATGGAATAATATACTATTTGTCTTTTCCCAGGTGGCAGAAAACGTGGGCATAGATAAAGGCGATATTCCAGACCTGACGAAAGCTCCGAGTAGCCTACTCGACGCGCTGGAAGGTCATCTCGCCGCCTTGGAAGGAAAGAAGGGCTCTGCTGCTAATACGCCCACACAAACAGCAAGGTAATTGGCACCACAATCTAAAGATGTTATTGCACCAGCCCATGTTATTGTACTTTGGGTAGGTCTTTCTTAGTGCGTGCCAATAATGATCAGCATCATTCTCTAAGTCTTCCTGCTAGAAGATGATGATAGATGATCTAAAGAAACTATTGGAAAAAAGAAACAATTGATTTTTTTTTATGTGTGTTCGCTCTTGATCCGATTCAAGTCCGGGGGCCAAGATAGGATCCACGATGGAACAAGCTAACCCAGAAGGTGCCTATTCACCCTGGCTTTAAAAACGGACGGGTTATAAGTACTCAGAAATACAAATATTAAATATGCCTTATTTCTTTATACTCTTGAATTAATTACATTTTATTATTCGCTTAACTCCGTTAGACAGCGCTCTACGTTCATCCTCGCCCAAAGAAAAAGTATCTTATTCTTATGATTTATGGCCCATTTTTTACGTTTTCGTCCATAGGGAAAATCTGCTTTGCAGTGAGGACATTAATAGGTTTGTGATGGTTACGCAAATCTAGTCAATTATCGGTACTGACGTTGATGTTTGGACCTACCTTATGTCATTATAAAGATCACTTAGTTTTTGTGTGTATAGCTTGACGTTATATCGATAGTACCAAGATTGAGAGGCAAGAGGAATCCGAGGCATTTTACAAAAGTGAGTTTTATGAAGGCATCGGCATTGCAGTGGCATAACCATGAAACCAGTATGCAAGCCGCTCGACCACTGAGGTCATTAAAATAAGGGTTTAATAATACATAAAATTTAATTGTTTACAATTGCATTACATGCGATATAATTACATGTGATATAAATAGATAGGCATCTAAATACATTTCTCAATATACTCATGGTACTAAACAATCACATGTACTATCGAGGTCTCTCGTGCCTTACCACTTTTTAGAAATATTCGTTTGAACTGATCGCATCGGACACGCCCACACGACCCATACCTATCCCTAATTGGCTTCGTATTTATATTACGGCCAATCATAAACAACTAGTTTTAAAATCGCCCTTGATGTCAGTACTGTCAACTGTCAATCTGCTTTACGCGTTCTAAACTTCTAAATGCTCTCACTTGCTTGTTTGCGCACGCGCGCCTTTGTTGAATGAATGGAGCGGGGCGTGGCTTGAAGCGATAGGCATCGTTCAGTGTGCAAGCGACTTTCTACTTAGGACTGATAAGGCGCCAGAGGCTTCGATACTACCTTGATAGGCACAGCAACAAGAAACAGAGAGAGGCAGTAATTTTATTAATATTTATCTTTAAAATACCCTTGCAATTAAGATTTTTTAGGCATTGTTTATTTTATAAAAAAAAAAAAAAAGTAAGAAATATTTTTTCTCTCAGCCTTTAAGAAAAAATATTTGACTATATTGAAAGTATAGACCAAACTGTTAACTGTTAGCTTAACAACTCAAATAATAAAAATTTCATATTCGATCAAGTGACTGAAAATGCACGGGGTTGGCTGAAATTTGAGTGTCTAAACCTGCTTGTTTACAGTAAATAACATTTCAAGTTTTACGTATTACGATCTGACAGCTAAAAGTTTGTTTCCTAGCAGGTGACGTCATGACATCAAGCAACCCGCAAAAAGGTGTCTTTAGCATTTTGCCGAGCTATTTATTAATTCAAACCTTGATGGTGATTTTTATAGAAAAAAGATAAATTAACGAAGCATTAATCAGAATAGCAAATAAATTATGCTATTACTAACAATTTCAGATATTTTCGTAATATCTGTCAAGTAGGTATTTTATTATAAATTTTTATTGACATTGGATATGACCCGGAAGTAATTAATTAATTTAGAGGTAATATCCTCTTCCATGTATAATATAGCAATGTTTAAGTATACTTATTTAAAACAGTTACTTGTTGACTTTGTTGTAATCAACGATGTTATGAAACCATAATTAATTTTGTATGATGACGACGTATAACATTGTAAATGTCGTTACTTCTGTTATAGTTGACGAGTTTCTTGCGCCCGTTCTTCATGTCAGTTAAAATATGTCCTGAAAGGGTGGAAAATATTTTTATTTTCCATGTTAGGCGATTCAAAACAACTGATTTTAAGTGCATTAAAATAAAGTTATTTTCATTTGATTTCCAGCGCCCAAAAGAACGTGGCGAGTGTAATGGGCGCGCTCTCATCGACGTCTTCGTCATTCGGCAACGCTGCAGCCTCCACTCGTTTGGACAATCAAGCTAATGGCGCTTCGCCTCTCTTCATAGATGATACACTCAAACAACAAGCTCTAGCTGAAGAAGAAGCCGCTATGAACCAATATAAGGTACGGGTTAGGATAGCTTATAGCGATCTCGATTTTTGACGTGACAACGTCTTAAATTAGGTTGCGGCTGGGAGTCACTTATGAAAAAGTGTAACGCTCGGTAACGTTACGATGAGTCACCGAACGAGAGAGAGGCCCGCCGAATGCCTTGCGTCTCTCTCCCACTCAACTATGATCGGTCTGCCGCGCGCATTGTGCAATTTAATTATATTCATATCAATAAATATTCTACCGAGAAAAAGACGTTGTCACGTAAAATCTTCGCCCGTAAAACCGACTTTACAGGCAAAAAAAATTTTTTTATTTAATTATTTTGAACATTAAATCGGTTATTGTGATTAAACCATAATAGCTAGATATATATTCTCGGAGACTTTTTTGTGGGTCTTAATAGGATCTACAAACCAGTAGTACATCATTTTGTTCTATTGTCAATAGTTTTTGCAGCGCACGCAAAAATAGGTTTTCGATTTTACACCTTGTGTTACAAAATAGCAATTTTATTACGGATCCCTAATTTTGAAAAAAAAAATATAGCCTATAGCTATCCTCGATAAATGGACTACCCAACATTGAAAGAATCATTCAAATCGGACCAGTAGTTCCAGAGATTAGCGCGTTCAAATAAACAAACAAACAAACTCTGCAGCTTTATAATATTAGTATAGATAACAAGTTCTAAATACGATATGTGTTAACATTACAATATAAAAATAGATGGCGGAAAGTTAAATAAAATACATCAAAAATGAAAAAAAGGTTTTTTTTTTTTACTTTTATATAAAAAAAAGAGAATGGCAACTCTCTTACTTAGAGAAATAGCTTAATTGGATTTTTTTTTCTAATAAATTAATTTTATTTGGCAGTATAAAATTACATGTTGTGTCATAATTATTATTTATTTAAATAGCAGACTAATCACGTGCTGTATGTGTCTACACCGGCGAAGAGACTAATTAATTATCAGTTTAACTTTATATGCTTTGTCATACGGTTGAAATTGGTATAACAAAAATATAACTTACGTTGCCAAACGCGTTCTAAAACGCGCGTCGAAGCGTTAAAGATTGGTTGTGGTAAACATCCAAGATAGGAGATGGCCAATGTCGTCTTGTGCATAATCAATGCTTCTAATGTGATAATTTGTAGAAACGTGGCTGCCCACACTTGCGCAATAGCGATGTCATTTAAAAGCAGCAGTAGAAAAGGTGAATATACGATATAAAATTTTACTCTTTTAACAGTGGTTGTGAACTACTAGATGCATATCAGGGAAATTGTGAAGTGCAGGTGCATTATAGGAAAAACATAAGTACTTCTCCAGGTAGATTTAGTTGTGGACAACTGTAAAGTTTTTAAAGTCATTATATTATATGACGTTAAAAATTACAATAACATGTTTAAAAACATGTAGTACCTCATATGTTGATTGATTAATTGATTTTTTTTTATTTTTTCGAAAACTTTTTTTTTTATTTTAGCTTTTGCATTGAATGTTAAGACTTAAGGTCAATATAAAAGTCGACGCAAAATTGTTTACCGGAGCACTTCTGGCCCTCATGCGGCGGAACAGTGCTTTATCGTTATTTTCATTATCCTCTCAATTATAGTCTAAGTCCACTTATTTACTTTCCAAATGTTCGATGTCCGTTATAGATTTTCTTTATCCAAAAACAGACAAGTCTAAGTCTACGTTTAACATTAAAGATGTTAAAGATACAAAAGAAAATCGTCCAAAAAGAATTTAACAAACGATTCTGAGTTTTATAAAACTACCCTCATATTATGACATCAAACTACCCTCATATTATGACATCAAACTACCCTATATTAAAATGTTGTTTTATAAAGTGTTGAAGGTTATGTATTCGACACACGCTAAAATATAGTTAAGCGTAAGCGTAACTAAACATTTACAGGTGCACTTATTACAAGGTGGAGAATGGACAGGCGATGAAGACGTATCAGAGATAATTGTAAGATTACATGTGGGACGGGTCTAATGTATTTGTTTATAATTTATAATGATTATATGTTGCTTAGGGGTTGCTGAAATATACTTATTATATAGGAACAGGTGGCCTTATAAGAGTGAATTTTCATTAGTGCTTACTGAGTCTCAACCCTAGATTTCTTAGCGCGATGCAAATTCGATTGTCAAAGTGAGACACCGCTATACGCGGTCTATAGTGGCGTCTCTTTTTGACATTTAAACTAATATCGTTACAAAACGTGATGGTAGGGCCTCTGGACGCTGTGTGTAAATGTTGAGCTTCGTGTGACAAGTTTTAGTACTAAAACTCTCGCAGTTTAAATGTGTCTAGTATTATTATAATACCAGTTTACTGAGTAATTAGATTAATTGTACTTGGGACGTAAAAGAGAAATAATGTAACTAGTTGGAAAAAAAACTACACATTTATTAGTTAATATATATGTTTGTTATTAACATTATACATTTAAAGGTTCTTAAAAGTTTAATAAACAAAAAATATGTAATAAAATTCATTACAATGATTCAATGCGACATTTACTTTGCGTTTAAAATGCGAGTGTATTGTAAGTTTAAAATTATTGTTATGTACAAAATGGCATATTGTTTTATGTGTTTTAATGTTATAGTAATAATAGTAGAATATACAAAAACTTTTATAATCACAGCTAGTTGATATGTATTAAAAGCACAGATCTATTAATCATGTATATTTAATGTAGTTATTACAAATAGCAAATCTTTGCCACTGCTAAAATATCTCAACTTAGCTGTTCAAAACAAGTCTCGCTGCTGATTTATCAAACATTAAATGAATATAATATTTAAGAAATCATTAAATGTTTCAATGTAGCTTATTTGAAACGCCTCCGTTGGAATTAAATTATTTTAATTTTCAGTTGTATAAATTTAGGGAAGCGTAAATTTAATATATCTTATTCTTTATTAAATAAATCTAATTTTATCACTTTTTTATTATTATTTCAATCCTTATGAACTGCTGGTGGTGGAACATTATTATTAATAAGTGCAAAGCATAATCGCCCCTATTTCTTTCAGAATAAAGTGCAGTCTCCCACCAACAGTGCGGCGAACAATCCGTTCCTGTCGAGCGCACCCCCCGCCAACCAATCACAGAGCATCGTGGATCTATTCGGACCCGCACCTGCGGAATCGGCTAATTCTGCGACTAAAGTAAGATTTTTGTATCATCCATTCTCACTATTCCATATAAAACCGCCACCAATTATCGGAGGTAAATCCTTCCGAGGCAATGAGGAAGTCGAGAGAAGATCAATTTGGTCAAAATGACCATAGGGCCTATCACAATCTCTTAGCGCAATGCAAGTTCGATTGTGAACGTGAGACACTACTATACGCGTTTTATAGTGGCGTCTCTCTTCAACAGCTAAACTTGAATTGATGGTAGGGCCTTAATATTGTTCCATTCCAAAATATAATTCCACGAAAAACTTGATTATAATAATTAGTATTATTATTTGAACCCATATTTATATATATAACATTTGGCTACATTTTAATTAATTGTATTATGTTATGATCATCCTGATATGAAAGTAAAAAATAAACCATAGTACGTAAACTGGGCATTGCGGCAAAATATTATTTGATTTTAAAGTTGTAGATATGTCGCAGTAAGATAGATAAAGCCGTAATAAAAATAATAAGTAAATAAAACGGTCCAAGTTTAGTGATATACTTATATTACTAGATTAAGTTCAGTGTTATAAATATATTACTTGATAAAGCTTAGTGAAATAGAAAGCTACCATATATAATTAAATAAAACAATATTATTATATTGGTTTTATCTTTATTAAATAATCAACTTTATGTATCCTGCAGTTAGTTACAATACTTTGTGACATTAACACGTATTAAAGTAATTTCAATTATAATTAAAACGATCATATTTTTGGAATTTAAACATTAACAATACAATTAAAACAGTTATGAGATTTCTTTACTTCTTAGTTCCACTAAGTTGAGATCTTGGTTCTTTTAAAAGTATTTTTTAATTTTTGTTCAGACAAGAAGAGGAATCATGACATCTAGAATTACATATCACTGAATGCTTCTCACAGGCACATCTTTTAGTATATACTATATATTCGATTTTTTACAGGAACATTTTAAATAACCTTGACCACCAAAGCGCGACAATTTTTGGCATATTTCTCTCAGTGACAAGTTTTCATTTAGTATAAGACCATTCAAAGTGATGTTTGAAAGCTGTGTTGCATTTCTGGGTAACCAATCTTTAACAAAGTTAACATAGTCAACATGTAATTCGTCATTATGTGCAAGTGTTGCCGATGAACAAGATTGTTGTTGATTTAATATCTTCTCAAGATCTTCTTCAGTTCTTAGTTTATTAAGCAAATCAGCAGGCACTTGTGATGACAAACCAATTTGAGGATCTACTCCAAAAAGAGCTTTGTATGGTGTTCTTTTTATAGTGCGATGAAAAGAGCAGTTTTTTTGGTACTGTACAAAGCGTATTCCAATCGACCAATTAGTAGAATTATTATCTTGTAGCCAAGCCGCACACTCCGAAAGCTATTTCACTAAACTTAATCTAGTAATATAAGTATATCACTAAACTTGGACCGATTTATAACTATATTCCTAGTGGGATAGTAATGAATCGCTTTCTTATAACTATGTTACGGTATATAATTATATCCCTAGGGATATAACTATATTACGGCTTTATCTATCTTACTGCGACAGATACATATTTTGGGTATGATATTTTTAAAAGATATGTTGATAGTGTTTGTGAATTAATTTGTCTTGATTAGATGGTATATTTCCTTATAGTGATTTACTGCAGTAACCATTATTTTTTTACTTTATGTTTGAAACATGCAGAGTTATCTTCTCAGAGGTATCAAATGGGACATTTTAGGTGATATTAAAAGTGTATGACATATTATGTACACAGAAACTTAAATACATTTTTTATATCGAAACGACAGATTAAAAAATAAAGAAAAAACTTTCTTTCTAGGCGTCAGATGACTTACTATCATTGGCCGGCAACCCGTTCGCTGATATGTTTGGAGGTAAGTAACTTGTAAATAAGTAGTTATTGAAGAGTAAATTATATACATATAATCACACATGTAAGTTTAAGTTATAAGTTAAAAGATCATATTATCTTACTCCGAGGAGCCAGGTTTAAAATGTGACGTAGAATTCTAACAATATGTTATTAACAAGGAAAGCTTACTTAGGTACTGTGCTGTTTATGATTAGCGGTGCCGGCATTTGTAAAAATAATATTTACTGTCTTTATTGTAAGAGTACTTTAAAAAACACTATCATTTGTCACAATTGTTAAACATTACAAAACTAATAAAGGAGGAGGGTCAATAAGGCGGGTTTTCGGCCCCTTTCATTTTTGAACTAAACATTCCAAAAATATTTTTTTATCTACTATATGAACTAAGAAATCGATTTCACCCCAACCCCTCTCCCCCCTCCCACCTCCCCAAGAAGCAGAATAATCATAAATGACTTAAAACATTTTTTTTCTGCGGAAATACTTAACAGAGTTTTGAAAGTTTATATTATTTTTGAGCTAAAAAATATTTTTTTTATGTATTAAGTCATATATGATTATTCTTCTTCTTAGGGGGGTGGGAGGGGGGCTGGGGGTAGTTCTGTTTTGGGGTGGAATCGATTTGTTAGTCCATATAGTAGATAATTTTTTTTTAAATTTTAGGTCAAAAATGAAAGGGGTCGAAAACCCGCCTTATTGACCCTCCTCCTTTATAATTAAATCATACTTAAATGTTACCCTCCTCAAAAAATTAAGCTACCACAGTTGTGACAAGTGATCACATAATTTACTACACCTACACTTTCTATCCCAACACTGTAAAATTCGAGCACATCCCCACCCCAAGCTTTCTGGGGATGGTTATAAATAGCACAATGAACACTTCCCATTTAAATGTCTCTTAAATATATACTGAATGACTATGCAGTACATGCAAATGAAAATTAAAACATCAATATACTCACGAAATGATGTACTGAAACACTATTTGTTATATTATATAGACTTAAACGAGTCCAAAGTACTTTTGAATAATAGAAAAACAGTTCCAATATTAAGAGAGCGTATCTCAATTTTCTATCTTAAGCACTCTGTACTCAAGGAATATAAAAATAATAATATAGATTTCATGAGGATAGACTTCAATCTAAGATCTTAGATTTGAATAGGTCAATATTTTAGTAGTTTAGAGATTTAAAATCAAAATTCAGTGACATTCAGAAAAATTCACACCGCATTAAAAAAAAATAGATTTTTTTATAATGGATTCCAAAATAATTCCATTAACTTATTAATGTTAAAATTGAGTACCATAACGGTATATCGACCCAATTATATTGCGTGCTGCATCGTAATTCACGTATGGCAACCCTTGTAGCCGCACAGCCTGCGCCGGCGCAACCCGCGTGGCCGCAGCCCACCAACGGTTTCGCGGCGTTCCCGCAGCAGCCCGCGAACAACACATTCGTGTCTGAAGCTAACTTCTCTAACGTTTTCAGTAACACAGACAGCACAGGTGAGGCGCTTTATTAGCACGAGGGGTTGCCATGATTAAAAAAAAATACTTTTTTCGGTAGTTTTCTATTCAATTATTAGATTTCAAACTGTAGTGATAACTTGTTCTAATAAGTTCTTTTATTTTCAGATCCAATATCTCTTAGACACTAGTTAACTGTTAAGTATTAGAAATATAGCATGAGGACAATTATTTTGGTTTTATAGATGCATAAAGTTAAAACGTCTTTTCTGATGAACATGGCAACCCCTCACAATCTTTCTATTAATATTTCAAAAGTATTCGAGTTGGTGTTGGTATCGTGATGTATATTTGTTTATACCGTTTCTAATGTACGTATGTTATCCGCAAGCTGCCGCGGCTAACCCATTTATGGGTATGGGAGACCCACCGGTTTCCGCTTCCCCTGCCCGTCCCCCGCCCCCTTCCATCCCCCCTCAACCGAAATCCGCCTTCGATGACCTAGAAGATGTTATGCGCATGTCCCTTGGAGGTTCCCCCGCCAAACAATCCAATCAACCAATCACACAGCAGCCCCAACCAATGGCAGCGCAGCCTTTCAGTGACGTCATGTCGATGCCGATGTCACAGCCAATGATGTTCGGGTCTCCCGCGCGACAACCGATGATGCCGATGGCGGCGATGGGTTCGAAATTTGAATTTGAATAGATGGTCGTTTTGTTTTTTTTTTAATCGTGACGCTTGAATTTTTTATTTTATTTTTTAATATTAGCACAGCGTTTTCGAGTTGCTAGCTGTAATATAGTTTTCACGTGTCTGTGTAGATTTGTATTTCGTCTACTTAATTTCAGCTTTAACATTAACAACGTCATTATCACGATAACTTTTTTCTAATACTTTTAAATAATAATCATTAAATGTGTTCATAATATATTTTTAAACCATGTACATTATTTTTTTTTATAGCATCAAGCATGGTGCTACATGTTTTGGAGTCGACTAAACTTTTTTGTTTTATTTTCGTTAAAAAACGTTATCTCATATATCTTTGTTAGGTACTTGACATTGCATACCTTACATTGCTGTTTTTACTTAATTTTAATTTTTGTCTCGTAACTTTTATTTTTAAATGCAAGCTTATGTAATTGAGCAATTAACATTTGAAAATGAAAGAAATATGCACCATGTCATTGTCGATACCACTTATGACAGTTCACTCAGTACAGTTCTAACCAAACTAATAGTTAGTTCAAAACATGGCCGCAACGTCAGGATATCACGGACATATTATATTGTATGCACATATTCAGATAGAATGCTATATCAGTAAGAGAAACACATGCGTACGTACACAGTGCGCATTACGTATGTGTTCAGAGCGGTTAAAAATTTTGGTACGTATTGTGTAGGTCGGTAAACAACCGGTGCAATGCGGTTTTTACAGAATAAATCACTTTTATTTTTACCGCATTGCTATATCATACCCTTCTTCTCTATTTATTTAAGAAAATCACTCTTTAGCGGAGGAAGAAGCACACCTATTTCCATGTTTTTTAATCCTGCTGTTTCCACTCTTTTTTTCAGGAGCATACAGAATCCTATAAACAAAGTATTTTTTTTTTTTTTTTTAAGATCTTATTTCGCACACTGCTGATGCGTGCGTAGGATTTCTCTCTTCTCTTCTATTCAATCCCATATTGAAACAATTTTCATCTAAGTCGGACATACAATACTAATCATGTCATCTGCTGAAGATCTAATCTTCTTTTGCGTATGCACTAATAAAATACTTCGCTTGGACAAAAGAGATAGCGTTAGTGTTCCATCTTTGTCTCACATAACTAACTCCGAGTCATGATGGGACGTTGATTCGGCTTTATGCTGTTGTTAAAGCTCTTAAAGAGTTAGCTGTCAAAAGTGTCGGTCTGATAATGTAACATTGATCACGAACGACAATCTAAAGTCAACCGTAAGCACCCATTAATAAGGTGTATTTAATAGGTCAACAACCACAGCAGCAGCCAGGAAAAGTTCTCACAGGTGACCTGGATTCATCGCTTGCTCAACTCGCAAACAACCTCACTATCAACAAAACTGCCACAGCTCAAAAGTAAGTCTAGTTTAATTTTGATCTTAATAAAAGAACAATGTATCTTGTCACGTTATTAAAAATAAATGTGGATAATGTTAAATCGGCATTGTTGTTGCGCATTTTTGAACCACAACATTTCAAATTTAATTAAAAGTTAAAATAATATCTTTGTCAGCTGAATTGGTAGAGTACTCGCCCGGATAGCGACAGGATGCGGGTTAGATTTCCGCCTGACAACTGACACAATATAAATTATTTCTTGTTGTAATTTCTTTAGATATAAAAATCTAGCATTAATATGCTTAAATAAGAAAATATATTCATAAGAAATGCTTATACTACTTCATAAGAGCGCAAACATTGAAAATTGAGTCGTAAAATAATTAACTTAGAGTCTTCTTCTTAAAATAGTTTATACC
This sequence comes from Calamotropha paludella, assembly GCA_927399485.1. Classification (NCBI taxonomy): domain Eukaryota; kingdom Metazoa; phylum Arthropoda; class Insecta; order Lepidoptera; family Crambidae; genus Calamotropha; species Calamotropha paludella. Next base: position 4,034,978 of record OV656823.1, on the reverse strand, counting down.
AGCTGACCCGGTAAGGCGTTGCTATGGTAACGTTAATTGATACAATGGAAAAAGAGCGGGCAGACAAACACACAAACAACAAATTTGTGTTTTTAGAGTATATACTAGCTGACCCGGTAACGCGTTGCTATGGTAACGCGTCATACGGGTAGATTATAGATTGTTTTCCATTGATAAACGCTCGGTATCTACCTTGAATTTATCACAGATAAAACGCACATGTATCGAACTGAATTTGATAAATATTATTTGCTTTACGTACTTTTACATACGCACCGACGATTTCTATTCGAATTCAATCGCTGTGCTTTAACGCACCTAACGTAAACAGTGCCTTAGCTATTTACGTGTGCTACGTGACAAGATACATTTTCAATTAAGATTTAATAATTAGCATTGGATTGATAATCGCTTGAATTTTACTAGTGAACACACAATCATCGAATTCATATATTTCTCTGAGTTAAGTAGTTAGTTTCAGATGAAATGTAAATATTTAGCAATTTGATTGATACCAACTTAAAAGAAGCTCCATAGGCACTGTACTAATGGCGCAACGCGGTGCAGAATTCATACGAACCTAATAATTATTTAAATTAATTAACTCTAAATAAATTTCGGCCTTTTACTTATAAAAGAGACGAACTCAGCGAGTGCTTTCTTTTTCTCTCATTTTGTTTTATGCAAATATCTACAATAAGTAAAATTTTACATCAATTAACGACATTAGACAAACGCTTAGCCTACAGGGTCACTAAAATGTGACTTATTTTTGCTAGGAGAATGCGAGAATAAATAAAAAATTTTTTTTTTTTTGCTTTTACTGAATTTTTTACATGATCTATATAGTCTTTGTTTATATATTTTGCTATTGCGCCTATCCCACGATTAAATGAAACCTCTTTTACCGAAAAAAAGGAATGAACGATTTTTTTATTCTGTTGAAGTAGTTTTATTTGAATGTTAGTTTTTTTTTTATTTGACATGTGTATGTCATAATATATATAATATACTTGTATAGAACAAATTCTTTTTAATTGTGTGCTAATTAGTTAGATAATAAAATTATAACACTGATATTATTGTCATAATAGATTAATACCTATTATTTTGTTTGTTGATTATGTATGGTTACGATGTATATATATATATATATATATATATATATATATTTTAATTTGTTCGCTCTTGATACCAGTCAAATAATGTATAAGTCCAGTTTCTTGTGTTCTTTCTTCGTCATTTAATAAAAGTCTTAAATGGGTGGTAGTTATAAAAAATATGGACGATTTAAAGGAACTTTTAGGTGCATTTGAATATAATTAATTTTGGTTTAATTTCTAATCGGTTTTTGAGTTATTCCAAAATTCGTCAGTTTAGTAAGTCCGTTTTAATAATTGTAATAAAATTTAAGAAGAATCTCTTATTTGCCTCTACACTTGTATACGTTTTACGGTAGTAAGCAATCTGTACACTACATATAAATTAAAAAACGGTAAAAACTGTATGCGTTGTGATAACATTGCTCAATGAATATATTTAGTTTTTAAAAATTTATCAATATTTTTTAAGTAATACTTGATTTATTAAAAAATCTACTAGTAGACACCCTTACATAACATTTCAATAACATCTCTATTTATCTTGCTTAAAAATGTCTTAAGTACTCTACGAGAAATCTAAAGTTATAATAAACAAAGATTCAAAAGTTTTCATGTTCGATCGCTGAAATGAATGTTCGCCCTTGCGGTACAGGGGCGCGGGGATACGGCGACAAAGGGGATCGAGAGAAGAGCACTCATTAATCGGTCGCCTTATAATTGGTTTCTGCATTAAAACTTTTAAAAGGAAGAAGCAAATAGCAACATTTTTGTTGATTTTAAATAGTCAAAACAGAATATTTTCTTAAATATAATAAACTTTGTTATAAGTCAAATACCATTTAGTTTGAGATATAACATTATATGCCAAATATTTTGCTTTTGACCTGTATGATGATCTCCTAGCAGAAATAAGTTACAATTCCATTAAACTCGTGTATGCATTTTAATAATATGTACGGCCGATACTTATTTGTTTATTTGTATCTTGTACTTTAGTAAAGTGCCTTGAAACACATTATTTTTAGTACTATTTAAAAATATACTGTATGTATTTATATTTTAATCTGGAAATTTTCAGTACTATGTCGAGTGAAGTATACGTGGAATCATTTTAGTCTGCTAGTTTAAATACTTATATCATCGCATTTCTATTTGTTGCTTTATACTTCTTAATATTCTAAAGGAAGTATAAAACAGCCGAAGAACATTGGGTTCATATGGCAATATAATTAAAACTCAACTGAGCATTACAGGTTTTGAATAAATTTTAAAACAACATGGTGGACAATGGAACTGTGTCCGATTGTCTTTATCAATCGAAAGAAACTAATTACAAATAACAGATAAAATTGCCGTATGACCCAATCCACCCGCATGGCTATTCATAGTGTAATAAAATCATACAGTGAGTCAACTCTCCCCGAACAAAAATTGTGACATTAAAGTGAAAAGAAATTTCATCTTTTCGAGTGTTTTCGGAGAGATAACAAAGAATAAACTTATATAAAAATTTATAAAGCTACTGAAATAGGTAGTTAAAATTCTGTATTTTGTCACAGTAGCTGCATATTTATCAGCATATATTGGAAGAATCGTAAAAATAGTATTTATTGCGTGCGGTAAGTGATTATAAATTAAAGCGGGTAGTTTTAAAATATCTAACAATAAGTCAAAATGTGTTTAAGTATTAGTAAAGGTGAGGATTAGAATTGAGATCTGAAAAAAATCTCGAAATGATTATATAATTTAATAAAGATATAAATCAAAAATAATAAATATATATTGTAATTCCTTGCCAATTTTCGAAAATTTGGCTAGTAATTATTATCACACCTTAGAATAATACTGTACTCATAAATTCATAATTATGTTTTTTATCGTACCTTAATGTTACATAATTATACTCAACTTTTATTTTTGTAGCCTGAACCAAACTATACGTTGCATACACGATTTCACCAACCACTGTACTACCTGGCATTTATGTTATAAGTTTTCGTTGTACTTTATTTGTATTTTTGGTGTAAAATAAAGTAGATTTGTATTATATCCCAAAAGCACTCCTTTGTCATTATCTGGAACAATGGCGGTTACCACAGAGAGTACAAAAAAGCTTGTTTTTTCACACTGACCCGACATATCCGTAATATTAGCGATAGCAACCCTTCCTAACGGCGTATAGGCTCGCCCACAGGTCGCGAAAATAGCGTTTCTATTTAGCACTAATTTACCTTGAACTTCCAACTATATTCAGAAATATTGGCAACCGTTGACCGTTTATAAGAGTTGACTCGCTATATGATTATATTACCGCATCACTGACCCGTCGCGTGTGGTAGACCGATGCAGTGGAACTCGCCGAAGAATGCGTCCAAGCCCGGCGCCACTTGGAGTCCGCAGCCCATGCAGGCCACCACGGGAGCCGGCTACCGGCCTATGGTAAGGAACACAACAAAGCAGACAGAATTACCTAAGTGGCATCTTCGCTGCTACTAATAGAAGTACTCTATAATCGTGTATGTACTGTGTTAAAAATAGCGCGCGTAAATTTTCACTAAAACCCTCTTTCAGATACCCGCGAACAATCCAGTAGATGCATTCCATAATAAAATAAACATAAATTTATCAAAGCGTTCCGAAAATTTTCGTGTTAAACTTTTGAGATGTTATTTCTCTACCAAACCGCCATAATATACAGCGCTATTAGGTTTTGTTCTAAAATACAATCAAAGTCATTTTACTTGCATCAATGCAAACCGTTTTTAAATAAATAAAAACACTTTTTACATTGTCAAATAGGTTATTCAAAATATTTTATCGGACACTAGACGAGTGCGTAACCCGCACTTATAACTCGCACGCAAAAAAAAACTTCAAAGTGTGACCTGTCTAAAGTTTAACTGAGTTATTTATCTATGGATTTCCTCTGGAGTCGTCACTGACAATCAGCGTTATCAAGCCAAACCAGATGCGGTAACCACTACAATAGAGAATTAAGCAGCACTGGCTGTATTCCGAAATATACATCGGTATACTGGCCTGTCATAATGACGTCATAAATCCGTCGCCATTTTGTACTGTTTGGTACAATGTGACGTATTTTGCCGGGCTTTTTCTTCCCTCGCTCTCACACTATTTTAAATATAGCGTCGATTTCTGATGTCAACGCGCTAACCAGTATATTGCGGAACAAATCAACAGCATGGCGTTGATTCATGACGTAATTACCACTGGCTAGTATACTGTTGTATATTTCGGAACACAACCTATGTATTTTCTTAAACCTTGTCACAGAGAGTAGTTAGTAAAAGCAATCACAATTTTAAACATGACCCCTATAATAAAGTACGTAAATTAGTAAGAGTTTCATCTAAAGTTAAATCGCAACTAATGACTAACGCTTGAATTAGAAACAGTAAAAAATATGTCGATCGTAGGTAGGTACTATTTTGCAGCGTTATTCCGCATTTTCACTTGAGAGTTCCATAGTTTTTATGGAAATAATCGGCAGATTTTGTTGATACAATAACAAAAAAATTTAAAATAGTTAATTTCTAATAGGGAAGTAAAACAGTAAATAAAATATACTAATGTATGGTATTTACCAATATTTTATTGAACCATTTTCGACTTTAAAGACATGAAATAAGGGACCAGCTAGGAAAATTTTGAATTTTCTGGTTTATTCATGTAATGTTACATATAGGACTGTTATAACGTTTATTAATCGTAACTGATTAGTTAATGTGAACCAATGTTTTGTAGTTTTGATGAGGATAGTTGAGCTAGCTTTACTAATATATTATCTAGGTAAAAAGTTAGTTTTGTTCTGACCTTTATAGTTCCCTACATAAAACAAAATTTTGCTTTGAAGACGTCAAGTATCAAACTCACACTTCCTCAAATAGAAAAAGAAAGGATTGTGGGGATGTGATTTTTGTTGTGTGGGCCATTGGGTTGATTGTACCTTGGGAAACAGTAATATTAACTGGAAAGAACTCTCTTGTGAAGTAAATAATTGTGCCCTAAATAATCACAGAAAGAAGCATAAACCGCCTTACACGTCTGTCCCGCTTTCTATGTTGCATAATGCGATGTATAATTTTCGCTAGCAACTTTCTGTTACGCTGAATTAGATCTTTACGCTAAGACTTTACGCTCAGTTTCCTTTGCTACATTTATTATTTTACTTTGTGCATTTTTTTCTTTGTTTTCCCCGTAGCATGCCAGCATTGTTTTGCGTTTTTCAGGGCCCTGGCATGACACTCCCGCCAATGCCCCACACTTTGCCCCATACATACCACCCTCCGCATTATATAATGGTAAGTTGCTGGTATTTTTTTTCTTTTACTTTCGCTTAATTTTTATTTAGTTTTACTTGGTTGACCCTGGCTTTGCTTTAGGACCCTCTATTAGATTATTTTTATTGACACAAGTAAATCCTATCCTAAAATTCCTTGATGGTAAAAAGGGGTAACTGCCTACTCTTCTTACTTTTGAGACAAATACCTGATTAGCATAGTACAAAATGGTGTCGTCGCAGAAGTATAGGTAAAGTAAAAAAAGAGATATTGTGTGTTAGCTTGTGCATGAGTGAATGATTGTTCGCATGCTAGCACATACAGTGCGAGAATTATTGTTGTGTTTGTGATTTAATCACTCATGTCATATTTAATAGATTAATAACAATAATTAATGCGAATTAGTGCGGCTGAATGAAAGCATTTCTAAGACAAAACTGTAATTTTGCAAATAAATCATAAATACAAGAAAAAAAAAATAGTTGTAAAAATATTGTTATTTATATTGACATGCTTAATGATACTCTTAATAAAAATATTTTTTTTGTATCTCCAAAATAGCAAAATTACTGTTTGCCATCAGTTATTAACAGATGAGTGTGTTTTACCACTTACAAATGTATCGTTATTTGTAATTATATCAAATACAAAAAGTGGTAAAACATACCGTATAATGAACCCAATAACATTGGAATTACAGCAACAGCCAGGCATGGTAATGGGGATGCCAGGAGCGCCCATGATGCCCATGGGAATGGCGCCGCCAATGAGGCCGGCAGTTCCTCCGCAGCCAACCACCAACCAGTTCAGTTAAACCACGGAAACATAGGCTAAATCCAGTCTCCGGCCCGACTGCTACAAACCTATTTGGATAATACAATTCAAAAATTCAATGTATGAACGCACTGTTAACTGCCAGTGCATTAAAAAGAAACGCTTTGTGCTACTTCTTAAAAATATGTAGAATTCTCTCGCTTGACGCCTTCCTTAGTCAGCCAGTAGTCAGGCGATTTAGACCCTAAGCAAAGTTGCGCCTACCTGTCGTTGGGTTGTTTTAGAACGAGTAAATCATACAATGTTACATGAAATCGTAATATGCAATTTAAGCTGTTGTACAGTCAGCTACACAATCATTGATACAGAATTGAACAATTAATTTGATGAAACATATTTTTGTAACAAAGCCTGTACACAATGTTTTGTAAGCGATTGTACAATATTTATTGCAATAACTTTATCAATTTATGAAATCAAGTCTAAAATGCTGCCATCTTATTGATATTTTTTTTATATATTAATGCTTGGTTTTTATATAAAATACCAAAGGAGAAATTGTTTATTATTCTGGTTAATATGTACACGTTGTCGCGTCATTCTATTTATAAGGGTTAAAGCAATCGGGTCGCTTACAGCCATCGTTTACGCTGACTTGTGATTCAGGTAGGTGCTTGATTTTTGTCTTCAAACATTTTTTTCATATTAATCGTAACAACATTATAGAAGTGATATTATCGCCTACCTAGCCCTATATTTCTCTTGGAAATTAAAAATATCATTTTAACCGTAGCACTAGGTGCTCATTGAAATATGAATCATTGTGTATACTATAATTTTAGTCAAAGTAGACGCGGTACGTAGTTTAGTTCCTTGCAACAGCGAGCATCATATAAATAAAATTGCCATGATATATTTTTATAAATGAAATCAGTAATCTAAATTCGCTTTATTTCGTTTTACATTATCAAATAATATATGATATTGTACATTTAATATTTATTTAACTTTAACAATCACTAACGCCACATCATTGCAAATCGACTTAATGATTTTATAATTTTAACTGAATTTTCTTATGAAAACGGTGCGTATTTATTGTAGAATTTTTTTATTTTTCAAAATTCAGTCGACATCACATTCCATACTTGTACAAAAATATTATTTATTCTTATCTACAGTTTATATAAAGTATACTGTACTCGTGTTATGAATTAATTCTATTCCTACCTTTAGGACAACGTCAGCATTTGTGGTTTGGAATTGATGTGAAAATCTAGTTTATCAAAATTACCATACTTCTATTGTAATTAATAAATATATACTGGTAAATTAAGTAAATGAAATCTTGCATACTTAGTCAATAGAATTGGCGGGAACCCAAGACAACCAATAAAATTCTCTTGTGTCCCTTAATTCTTTGCAAGATATTTGAATAGAAATGCACTTTTGACACTATCGAAGGTAATTTCTAATGTTATTTCCATATCCACACGTAATCTTATGTAAAAATGTATTTGTCATAGATGTACTATTAAACTATTATGTACGGGAGTATGCATTAGATTGTTAACAAATTTAGATGTTACGAGTGTGTATCGCATGGCTAATGTGAAAATTACGAGGGCTTCTTTATGGCGAGTCTCTACGATTATCAACATCTTAGGTGATCGGGGGACTCCACGAAGTAAAGTATGCTTAGCGATTTGCCATTGCCAAATGTTTGGGATTCTTGAATATGAACTATTATTCTGTGTAATCTTTATTGTTATCAACAATACTTTGTGCAAATGCGTTAATTTAAAGCCGACTAAATACTTGGTTCTTGTGATATATTTTTTCATTTGAAAGACTGTAATTATGAAAGTATTACAACGTGCTTTATTTTATTTTAAACTTTCTCGTTTATATATATTTGTCGTTTGTACAAAGTATTGTACAGTTTTGCCATCAATGAAATTGGGATTTATGAATATTGTCAGGTTACTATATTACAGATGGCAGCACTCAGTGTTGCTGCATTATTATCAAAAATGTTATAGGAAATATATATTCACTAATCGTAAAATATATTATGTAGCTATTTATGTACACGTTATAATAGAGTATAATAAAAACGATTTAGTACAGTTCAAATTCTTGCAGGTCGGCTAAATAGTATTGTAAATAGTTATAATCAAAGAATGTAGCTTGTGTTATATCAATAATTGTTACTTGCATGATTATAATGGACACTATAGGTAAATTTAACAAAGTGCCAATTACTTACATTTAGCCTGCTGAGAGATGTGACATAAACAAAAATCAGCACTATTGTGAAATTAATCTAGAGTGTCTTTTATTGTCGATAAGTAGTGCTATAATTTGCGTACCTTTTAATTAATTTAAATAACTGGTTTGAGAATTCAAATTAATGGTATATAATATCATTTACAGTTTTTTGAGATCTGTTGATTTAGAAAATTTTATACAGTTATGTAATTACTAGTATTTATTGTGCAATATTTTTTTTTCTTATTTCTCTGATTTGTGAAATTGTTTCAGACATTGATTTCATGCCCAGTAATTATTCCATTATAGTTGGCCATACTGTACTTTTCGAATTATACTGTGATGAATGGTCGATTTGACTGATTTGATTGAGTTGATAGGGTATTCTTTTAGATTATTTAAGTCCTGATGTTTAAGTGAAAGTTAGTAGAACTACTTTACCCTGTTCTTTTAGTACTCATAGACGTCTTTGAAATTTTTAAGTTGTATATTTTATTTGATTTTTTAACGATGTAATGTAGCAATCAGTTTTTTATGTAAATATCCCTGCTGTCTTATATACTAGCTCTATCATGCCTTTAGACATTTGATTTAGTTTATTTATGAAAGGAATAAACCAATTACAATTATTTTTCGTTATTTTATTCATTTTTCTATTTCCCCATTTTAAGCTTCATCCAAGGGTCCAGTGTTGCCTGCATGATAAAATTTAAATCATCATTGTATTAGTAGAAAACAATTAATTTATTAAATATATTTAGTCACGAATGTTAGTAAAAATATGTTAAAATATTTCATTTTGTGTATCTGTAGTTGTGAGTGTCTACTTACCTCTCTTAATCCAATGACAATACTATCACAAACTAATTATATCGGCCTGTGTGTTATGAAGTATTTATATAAGTATAGAAATAGTTGCACTTGCGCAGTCTGTCTAAGGATGTTAAGCTTAGCGTCTCCTGAGACAAACCTTATCATAAAGCTAGCAGTATATTCTTTAATATCACAGTATTAAAGTAGCACTATTCCAATAGGTGTCTATCAGAGAATATTGTATAGTTGTTAAAATAGCTGAAGAGTAGTTCGTACCTAATAAGGATACGTTAAGGCTTATCAGTTTGTGTTAAAATATTAATGTATGTTGGATAATCGAACTACTCGAGAGATAATTTTCTTATAATAAAACCTGAAAACTTAACACATTCCTGATAAGCCAAATGCATAAATTCAAAATAATATATTTTTGTTAGGATTGGTCTGTTTTCTGTCTCGTAGCTGTTCTTGTATCTATTTCTATCCTTCTAGTAATTGTTTTGGTCAGAAAACACTCCTAAAGTAAAAAGCTTAAAGTGTATCTTGTTGGATCGCAAATAGTGGCGGTTGATTATTACAAATATAATAAAATAAAGTTCTAATTATTGTTTTATTCTATTCCCGTTTACCTTTTCAGAAGCACCTTTTTAAATTCAAGACATATAACGTAGCTTAACGTTTATGCTAAGTTAAAAATGTGGGATTTGTAATTGACATTTATATATATTTTTAAGACAAAGTTTATAAAAAACAAACTTCGCTAATTGCTCTGGTGGTAATTGAAAATTTAGATAAAGTGATTTTAATTTAGAAATATTTAGAAAAAATTATATTTAGGCAGTTTATTTTGATGCCTTTGTTTGTGTCAGTTTATAAAAAAGCTGTCAGAAGCAGTCGGATTTTTATGACGTTTGAGACAAAGAAAAGGTTAGATTCTGCCTAATGTACATTTTTTACAACTTTTTTTATATAAATCGAAATATTAATTAGTTTCAAAATAACAAACGACCATTTGGTGTAACGGTAGCGATCCTGCCTTTTGCATCGACGTTCCTGAGTTCTAGTCACAGATCATAGGTATTTATTTACATTTCGATAAATATTTCATATCTTTGTATCACATATGTGTCTATCCATTACCCAAGTATCCATAACATAAGCCTTATAGTGCTTACCTTGGAGTAGGCTAATTGGTGTGAATGTAAAATATATAAAGAAAAAAATTATATACGAGTGTGCTTTAGATCACACGACTGAAGTGAAACTTCTTTAGCTTCATTTATATATTAGATATACGAAACTATGCAAGAAAGAAAATGTGCTCGCACCTCTCTTTTGCCCCTACAGTAATATACGAAACGTAACTCTCGTTTATGATTTAAATATGAGGTATATTTGTTTGGCAGGAGTTCTAAACCTGTAATTTAGTTTAAAGATTAAAAATTATCGAGATAAAAACAAAAATGTGTTAATTAAGTCTTTTTGCGTGATCAAGAGTAAATATTATCACATTGTGTAACGTCTGGTTTCCATTTATTAAATTAAAAACATAATAACAAATATATAGCCAAAATAGCGGTCTGCTTACTACACTCCTTTGACGACACGCAAGTTGCATAAGTTTAATTGACAATGCACTAAGACAGACTTCATTATGCCTTATATATACAGTGCGTCTGGTCATGGACTAGCGATATTCTAGTCTGTTAGAACAACTATTCTAATACTATAACACGGGTTCGTTTTCAATTATAGGCCGTTTTCAATCATAAACTGTATTATAATTATCTTTCATTACAATGACACAATCACATTATATACATAGAAAATATGGTACTTGTGTGTACGGAGCGGCGCAGGGCATAGCGCAGCAGCGTGTTACTTTTAATGTGCCTTGCGCGCGACTAGCTCTCACGACGCGAACCGAGCGGGCAACCGTCGCCGACGCGAAGGGCGCGAAGTACCAATAGGACTCGGCGGATAGGGGTGTGCTATAGTCTCCCCCTCCAAGTCAGTGGAACGCGGAGGAGCTGACTTGGTAACTTGTTTATGCGGTCTTCCTCGTTTACGACTATGAATAATTGGGTCGGAATTCCCTACGTAGGAGCTCAAGAGACTGGCATGATACTTGCCGCGAGGTTTGTGATCTCGGTCCGCGACTGCGTATGTAGTGGGCGACACTACCTTAGTAATAGTGTAGGGACCCTCTCGACGAGGCGCAAATTTACTTGTATTATAGTCGACATTCAAGTTGAAAGATTGGATCTTTAAGGCCCATCTAGCTAGGCGACCACTTGGGGTTTTTAAGGACAGCAACCACTTCAGAGGCTGGTGGTCAGTCGTAACGTGGACCTCGGCGCCTTCGAGGTATCCTCGGAATTTGTCGAGGGACCACACCACAGCCAGCGCTTCCCGCTCTGTTGTGGAATAATTTCTTTCGGCTGCTGTCAACAACCGACTGGCATATTCTATAGGTTGCTCCGACTTGGGATCTGGACCTTGCATCAGTACTGCACCGAGAGCATACAAGCTAGCATCGGTGCGCAGTACAAAAGGTTGCTCAAAATCCGGTTGCCTTAATACTGGGCTTGTACTCAGTTTCTTCTTGAGCTCTTCAAATGCGTTATTTTCTCGATCTCCCCACTTCTAGGGTCTGTTCTTTTTAGTCAGATCGCTTAGAGGTTGTGCGACTTCAGAGAAACGTGGAATAAATTTTCTAAACCAAGCACAAGTTTGCAAGAAGGTCCTTAACTCTTTCAGATTGGTAGGAGGCTTCATATCCATCACGGCTTGTACCTTCTTGGGATCTGCTTCAATTCCTACAGTTGTTATTACATGTCCCAAATAATTAACCCTTTCTCTGGCGAAAACACACTTGTCTCTGTTCGCTTTAAGGTTAAACTGACGCAGACGATCGAAGACCCGCTGTAAATCATGTAGATGGGACTCCAAGTCGTCAGATATCACCAGAATGTCATCAAGATAAGCTACAACTGTTAAATTTTTAGAGCCTGCAGTATTTCTAGAACGCGCATCAGTTAATCCAGCACGAAACCTATCCATCAGCCGCTGGAACGTCGACGGTGAATTCTTAAGGCCAAACGGCATCCGTCGAAATTGAAAAGTTCCGAAAGGCGAAATAAAGGCGGTCTTGTCCTCCTCCTCGCATCCTCCGTAGCTACTTCTACTTGCCAATATCCAGATTTAAGGTCTATTGTGGACATTATGCAGTTATTCTTAGCGGAAGCTAGAATATCATCAATTACAGGCAATGGATATTTGTCGGTGCGCGTCACTGCATTTAATTTTCGATAGTCTACACAAAAGCGAGTATCACCATTTTTCTTGGGAACTAAAACTACCGGCGAAGCCCACTCTGACTCCGCTTCCTCTATTATGCCTAAATCTAACATCCGATCAATTTCACGCCTGATAATCTCTTTCTTCATAGGCGTTACTCGGTAAGGTGGGGTGGAAATTGGCGCAGCATCTCCTGTGTCAATTTTATGTACCGCGAATGGTGTAGGCCCTCCCCCTGTACTGAAGATATCAGAGTTATTTTGTAAAAGAGTTTTGAGTTTCTCTTTCTCTGTTGTGGATAAGAGAATACCTTCGCACTCGCGGAGGTCCATCGACGAACTGACTACTGTACATTGATCTCGCTCATAACTAAGCGTATAAAAATCTGTAGAACGCAAGCTATATAAATTTTTATCGAAATCTAGTACCATGCCAGAATCCTTAATAAAATTCATCCCGAGCAAAGATTCGGTTGCACCCGGTAAAACCATGAAACGTGTCTCTATTGCTACTCCGTGCATCTTAACAGTTACAAAGGCTGTCTCTACTGTTTGCACACGCTGTGCCCCGTCCGCGAATTTTAACTCAGTGGTAACTTTTTCAAAACGCTGTCCATTATCACGCAAAGGCTTCGTTAAACTAACACTGGCTACCGATTGTTTCGCACCCGTATCTAACAATGCGGTGCCTACTGTACCGAACACTTCAATGTTAAACATGGGTCTCACTCGCGGGTCAAATACATTACAGGCGGACACAGATTGGAAACTGGAAGATTTTGCAGATGGATAAAGTCTCTCTTTACACACTGTGCAGTTTGACCTTATAATTCCGGGCGCACCGCATCCGAAGCATGACAACGACGGGCGCAGCTCTGAAGGTGTAGAAACAGGTTCATTTTTGACTTCTTGCTCGCTGTCTTTTCTAGCTAGTTTTTTACAGAATTCTTTAGTGTGCCCAAAATTCTTGCAATATAAACATCTAGGTCTAGGCACCTTATTACTGACTGGCGTACTTAAGGGATAATTCCTAGTAGAGCTAGCTAATGATGTTTGTATAAAAGTCGTCGGCTTTGATTGGGCTCGTGCATTTGGCGGGGCGACCAGTGTCGAAGCACGTGTGAATTTGTGAACAACGGCCCCTTTTTCTTCCAGCACATCTTCTGCTGCTCGTGCTAGCTGGAGCAGTTCGCTGAATGACGTCAAAGAGTTCCTAGCTACTCTCTCCCTAATCCGTCTATGTAGTAAGCCATATGCCATATCAAGCTGCACTGGATTTTCAGCTAGGGTATGGGGAGGAGCTTATATAGGTAGTGCGATATAAGCGCTCTAAATCTACATATAAAAACGTCTGTTCTCTCACTCCCCTGCTCTCGACTGAAGATCTCTCTGTATATTCTTGGAGGCGGCAAGCGCGGGCCAAATGTCTGACGCAAGAGGGCTAGGGCTTCATCCCATTTGTCCACCGTATGCTTAACGCCTTGCCACCATGTAGCGGCAAAATTGGTGAATAGCATGGGGAGCCCCCTTAATGCAATGTCATCAATAACACTCAAACAGTCTTTATAAATTTGTACAGAGTCTATAAAAGCAATAACATCACCTGTACCGTCGTATCTTGCCGAGCAATTAGAGAGATTTGCACTTACATGTGTCTGTACTGGCGGTGCGCCTTGCAGAGGCGGCATCGTCCGTAAGGAATTCAACAGAAATACCAGCTGGTGATCCGTCATCACAACCGGCGCGGAAGTCGTTGGCTGAGGCGAGGCGACGGGCGGAGCCTGCCCGTGCGGCGGCGACATGTGTATAAAGGCGGGCTCACGCCCGTACAGCTGTAAAGTTGGCGAGGGCGAGGCGCCGGCGGACATAGGGCGTCCAGCCAGCGGCGGCGTCGACGATCGCATGTCAACGAAAGTAGCACCTCTATCCGAAGCCGACGGTCCTGGACCGTCAAACTGTTCTCGAGCTGCAGAGAACATCTCCCTTGGTTCTGCGTTACGTGTAGCACTATTAGCACGTGACCGCGTTAACACCATGTCTATGCCAATATACACTTAAAAGTCCAACGAATTTGAAAGTCTATTAATTGCAATAATAATACCGAATAGACTAAAACACATCAACGAACTAAACCTAAAAACTTTAAGTAAATACAAAGTCTAACACAAATAAAAACTGTCCAAAATGTTCATAAATCAATTTAATAGTTCTATTAGCACAAACACACAAAACAATATAAGGCGCTAGTAACACGTAGAAGTTAGGTAGGTACGTATTGTTTCGAAAGTTTTCTAGAATCGTCCAAGATGGCGGTTAAGTTACAGAGTAAGTACTTACTCTACGACGCCTAGATGCACTAAAAGCTAGCACATAAATACTTATGGTACTATCACTATAGTTCGAAACACAAAAATTTACTAACCTATTATTCACTCTTACCTACTAACTACTAGAAAATTGTTATTTTGTGCACTTAATCGTAAGTACCTACTGTGCGCAAAACGTAACGAACGAAACCAAGCGGGGCGATAGGTGGAAAACAAAGTACACACACCATTCGAAGAAATCACTGGAATGTCACTATTTCGGCACTAAGCACTAAAGAGTTCAGTCATAGTTTTAATTATTGTACATATTTACAACACAAACACAGTTTGTAATTCGAACTCAAAAGTTTTAAAACACTAAAACACGGCCGAACGTTGGGACGCCACTTATAACACGGGTTCGTTTTCAATTATAGGCCGTTTTCAATCATAAACTGTATTATAATTATCTTTCATTACAATGACACAATCACATTATATACATAGAAAATATGGTACTTGTGTGTACGGAGCGGCGCAGGGCATAGCGCAGCAGCGTGTTACTTTTAATGTGCCTTGCGCGCGACTAGCCTAGTCTAAAACGTTCTATACGTGCTCGGCGTTGGGAGCCGAGCTCTCACGACGCGAACCGAGCGGGCAACCGTCGCCGACGCGAAGGGCGCGAAGTACCAATAGGACTCGGCGGATAGGGGTGTGCTATAATACACAAATACACTACATAGTTAATTCCAAACTACTTATCAGCTATGTGGCAGCCATTTTGTTTTTTTTTCTTGAAATATTCTCTACTTGCACAAAAAAAATCATATCTCCCAAAGTGTAGGCGTTAATTGTGCTTGCGCATAGGCTATGTTCAAACAACAATAACTTTTAAAGTAGTAGACATACAGCTGTAAATTAAATGTTTTATTGTAGCTTAGATCAAACCCTATCAATCTAGTGGAAAAAATAAATGAGTTATCGGGGTTACTTTTGCAGTAATTTACAATAATTAGTTTGTCATATATTTTTTTTATATTTTACTTGATATTCATTTAATTTTTCAAATTATGAACGACAATTGTACAACAACTCCCAGTTTTAATTAAATTTTTATACGATAGACTAGAGTTTTGCGCTTCGAATAAGCTTATTTTTATACCATTAACGCCTACACTTTCATGGGAGATATGTTTTTTTTTGTGTCCAAGTAGAGAATATTTCAAGAAGAAAAACAAAATGGCTGCCACATAGCTGATAAGTAGTTTGGACTTAACTATGTAGTGTATTTGTGTATTAGAATAGTTGCAACAACAGACTTTAGAATATCGCTAGTCCATGACCAGACACACTGTATAGAGCTAAAGAAGTTTTACTTCAATCAGACGTGTGATCTAAAGCACTCTTTTTTTTGTTTTTTAAAGTCACTTCTCCACATGATTGTGGTTACCCTCACTGCTGCTAATTTTGTGTGTGTATGAAAAAAATTGTGTAAAAAAAAAACATGCGCTTTATTCACAAATTGATTGCACAGTCAACAGCACATCCATATATAAAACGTTTATCCATTAGATTTTGGCGAAGGGTCTAAAAAGTGACTCTGTTTAAAATTCAGTTTGTATATATAAACCTCAATATTTACATATGCGCAATTATGAATTTTAAAATCATTGAATCATAAAGTGAAGTAAGCATATCTTCGAATTTTTGACATAATATATAGCACTGAATCTATTATTAATTGCGTGAACGTGACCATAACCTAACATAGCCAAAAAGATTTTTTTCAGTTGGCAATTTAGTGAATCAATCGATGACAGCGACGAATTTTCGGGTCGGCGCTGACGACATTTTGTCAATAAATTATAAATTTTGTCGAAATCCAATAAGTTTTTGTTCAGTGCATAGTATTAATTTAAAGCCACAAAGATGGCAGATAATGAACAGAAAGCAATGCAGTTGATGGCGGAGGCGGAGAAAAAGTTAAGCTCATCGAAATCCTTTCTAGGGTCACTTTTTGGGTGAGGACAATGCTTTCTCATTATTTGTTGATATTTCGTCTTTGTGACCTAATTATAAAACAAATTTAATCTATTGATGAAGCTTTTGTTGTTGTAACATTCTATTTTGCTTTTTAGCACTATCCAATAGTTTCCTTGTAGGTATTACTCATGATATTTCACAAGAACTCCCTAATTAAACATGAAGTCACCAATTTATTATTCGATTTATCTTCTTGTATATACAAGATAATAACAGACATCTGACATGCTACATATTCCCATTGTTATCTACAGTAACTTAAATTTTTTCTACTAAACACACTGACACTCGAGACCAGACCAGAGACTTGAGACTCATTTATTCTCTTTCTTTAGGTTATAGACTAATGGAGCCTAATTCGTTTTCTTTGGTTTCAAAACTTGCAGTTTTATATTTAATAATAAGCCTAACAAATTAGTCATGCTTTTCATCAAAAACTATCACGGATAAAATGTGAAATCAGTATTGCACTGTATAAAATAAATAGTTAGTTTTTTAGTACACTTTATGTTCGGCAACCATTTGATGCAACTGTAGTGATCCTGCATTTTGCACCAACTATCCTGGATTTTAATCCCGGTAGAGGCATATGTTTGTATTCATACATGCATTTCTACTTGAGTCTTGAGTATATTTCTATGAGTATTTATATCTATTTTTAATATTATGTATGTCTATCAGTTAGCCTAGTATCCATAATACAAGGCTTAGAGTACTCTTTACGGGTTAGGCTCATTCATGTGAATATAAGATATGCTATGATTATTATTATTCCTTAAAGCTTATCCCTACTTCTTTAACATTTAAATAATAACTTATGATAGTGTATGGTGTTTTTAGATTTTAAGTAGTTACTATTCTTCTTATTAACTTCTTACAAAATTTGTGCATAGTTAAATGAGATATACAAGATAATAACAGACGTATGACAGACAGAATGTATGAATGGTATTCATGTCATTTAATACACATCTTTCTGTTAATGTTCATTTAATCTTTCATTAACTGAAAGGGCAAATTAAAAATTTGATCATGTTACATTAATTGTAAACCGTTAAGATTATTAAATTTTAATTATATAAGGTGCTATTCTACCCTGTAAGGTAATATAATATTTAGTTGTAGCTAAATATTATATTATCGGCTAATATTACACAATAAATATTCAGAGTAACAATGGACATAACCTTGCCATACTCAAAATACATTTCAATAAGTTTTAATAATTACATTTTTAGATTTTTTTATTAATCTAAATTACATTGTCGATTATCATCACTAAGTTAAAAATTGTACTCAATTTGATTGTATATTTTTTAATATCCCATTGCTTATGTTATTGGAAATTATCAGTTCATATGTTAATTGAAACTAATAAATAGTTAATAACTAAGTAAAGATTGATTAGCAACTAAATAGCTAGTAGCAACCATATGCTACTAGCTATTTAGAGACAATTGTGATGTTTTTACAATACTGTACTACATGCTTCATTAAATTAAAAAGTAAATTAATTTGATGCTCATCTCTTCTATCTATAACACAGATCTCTAAAGTAGAAGACCTTTTATCTGTAGCTTGTTTTTTTATTTTGAAATGTTGTGACATGTTATGTAAAGCCAAGAGAACAATGAAAGCGCTCAACTCCAGACAACATAGGCTAATTCACATTGTTTATAAATTTTCTTACCATCCCACCACAGTGGTTCATCTAAAGTAGAAGAAGCGGTAGACTGTTATCTCCGGGCCGCTAACCTATTCAAGATGGCTAAGAAGTGGGCTCAAGCGGGCAATGCATTCTGCAATGCGGCGCAGCTACACCTTAAGGCTGGAGTGCGTCACGACGCTGCCACCAACTTTGTAGACGCCTCTAATTGTTATAAAAAATGCGATCCTAATGGTAAGATTTTATTTATTTATATTATAAGTAAGGTTTTGAGTGTAAATCGCACCTTTCGTAGAAAGAATGCTGCTAATATAAAAATCTCAAAAGCACCCTTAATTGACGAGCTTCTGGTGAGTTCTGGTGAGAGTCGAAGAAGCGAGATACATATGTAAGGATCACAGAAAGTTGAAATCTGTGAAAAAGGCGATGATACATACATACACTACCGTCCAAAAGTTTGGAAACACCATGGTAATTGAAATAAAAACAACAATAAAACACATAAGTCATGATTTATTACTATGAAATCTTAATCAAACGTTAGATTAACATTAAGTAAGAAATATTCAGTACAATTAAGTGCAAAAATAAAGTAATTTTCATTAAATTTTGGCCTCATCAAAATGACCACCCTTATTTTTAATTATTTCTTCACAAATTTTATTCATTCTTTTGATTAATTTTGCGAAGTATTCGGGGTCCAGTGACTTCCATTCATTTTGTAAATGTTGCCACAACTGTGCTGAGCTCGATGGACACTGACTTTTAACTCTTCTATCAAGCTCATCCCATACTAATTCTATAGGCGAGAGATCTGGCGATTGTGATGGCCATTTCATAACTTGCAAAAATTTTTCGTTTTGTTTTTGCTGTAAGAACTCCTGACATAATTTTGATGAATGCTTTGGGTCGTTATCTTGCTGAAAAATGAAATTTCGGCCAATCAGATTCATTCCAGAAGAAATTGCATTTTCTTGCAGTATTTTCAGATAGCCTTCTTTATTCAGTTTTCCGTCAATTTTAATCAAATGACCGGGCTTATTGTTACCAAAGCACCCCCAAACCATTACACTACCACCACCATGCTTAACGGACTGCACAGTACACGCTTCTAAAGCCCGTTCGTCTTTTGATCGGCGCACAAAAACACGTCTATTAGATCCAAAAATTTGAAACTTAGACTCATCCGTCCAAAGGACTTTTTTCCAGTCTTCTTCCGTCCAGTTTTTATGTGCTTTAGCCCACTCTAGTCTATTTTTCTTATGGGTAATAGTTAGTCTTGGTTTTTTGGCTGCAACGCATCCTCTTAAGCCAGCAGACAGTAAACGTCTCTTTACAGTTGTGATTGAAACTGGCTTTTCTCGTGTTTTATTTAAAGTAGCAGCAATTTGTGGCGCAGTTAAACGTCGATCTCGTTTCGATAACACTTTAATAAACTGATCTTCCTGCTTTGTTGTGGATTTGGGACGTCCAGATCTCTTCCTGTCTCGATTTTCTCCCGTAGCTCGCTTTCGTGTAAGAGTATAATGTACACCTTTACATGAAACTCCAACCTTTTTTGCGATTTGGCGTATAGAATATCCTTCTTTGTTCAAAGTACAAATAACACTTCGCTCTTCAAGAGAAATCTGTTTCCTTTTTGCCATTTTATGCAGTTATCGACTGATGTTACTATCACATGAACCTCACAAAGTACACTGAACTCTAAACTAGATACTTAATGGAATTATATACTTATTTTAAAAAACTGATCTCTATTCAAAACAAAAACAATGTTTGTATCTACCAATTCTAAGAAATTAACAATTGGCAGTGCAGCAACTTTTGTGGTCATAAAACACGTGTGCCGGTCTTTTGTCAAAGTACGGAATAACTGATAAGAAATAAGTAGTTTTCTTCATTATTGTTATAAGCACGATTGTAAAAATAAATGAACTTTAACAAGAATGTGTATATTTAAAGATTTATTTGCGGTAATTTTTTTTATCTAATGAAAATAGGGTGTTTCCAAACTTTTGGACGGTAGTGTACATACATATATATACAAGTCGATGGAGTACCTGAGTATGTACGTATGCCCAAAGGCCTCCTCCATTTTGACGCTACGTTATCCTTTCCATAGCCTCTCTGGTTCAGGCTGATCACGCTACGGTGTTTAACTTATCAACTCATCTTTTGTGTGACGCTTTCAATTGACTTTTTTGGATACCAGTACATAATCGTTTTGCTCCATTTGCGTAATCTTAAAAAGTAGAATTTTCTTTTACCGTTTTTCAACTAGATCGTTGAAGTACTATCAAAGCCTCTGGCGCCTTATCAGTCCTAAGTCGAAAGTCGCTTGCACACTGCACGATGCCTATCACTTCCGGCCACGCCCCGCTCCATTCATTCAACAATGGCGCGCGTGCGCAAACAAGCAAGTGAGATTAGATTGACAGTTGACAGTACTGACATCAAGGGCGATTTTAAAACTAGTTGTTTATGAGTGGCCGTAATATAAATCGTAGTAAAATACGAACAGTTCAAACGAATATTTCTACAAAGTGGTAAGGCACAAGAGACCTCGATAGTACATCGAAATAATTGACGTTATTCAATACACAGTATGTGGAACGGGGGTTTTCCTCAGGTGGTGTAAGGAATTGAAATTAGTCTGTCGATAACAGCATGAGAAGAGAAACGTCCTTTGCACCCATACTTTAACAACCATTTGTATTGAAAATGGTTCCTTGATTATAGGGGTTAAAGTGCATTTTCTTAGGTCAATAGAAAATTTATGTACGCCCTATTAATTTACAAGTACAGAAAGGAGCTCAGTAATAATACAATATTGGAAGAAGACAAAAAATATAGGCTTAAAACGACGCTTGTGAACATTGTAGTATTTTAAACCGCGCTACAATATTGTCATCCGTTTTCTAAAAGGTCATTTTGCCTCAGGGGGTCGATTTTGAGTTTAAAATGCCAGCATATGTAAAAATATCATCCGATCTGTCTAGGAATCATATTCTTGTATCTTTTGAAACTTTTATAAGTCAACAGTATAAAACAAATTTTTAATCTATTAGATTTAAAAAATAAGACTATTTTAACAAGTAAAATGTTAACACAAATTCAAAATAATATTATTTTTGTGACACCCAATTGTTGTTGAAGTAAATTAACCTGTCCACTGCTATTTGTTGTACTTTTAAATCATACGTATCGATTATCTATGAATGGAGGAAACAGGACGCTGTTTATGAAAGAGTATATAAAAATTAATTATTTTATGATTATGAACTCATGTTAATGCTTGTATATGTTTATGTGATTGTAGCTTCGAGTTGGTTATCATAACGCATGTTTGTTTGATTTGACGATAATAACGATAATGTTTGTCAAGATCATGGTCAATGGATTAATCACGATTAAACTTTCAGTTTCGCGAGTTCTTATCAGTTTGCAGTTTTGAAGGTTCCCACTTTAATCGACGTGATAACATTCAATTTTATACCATTATTTATCATTATTCTGCTTACTGCTTAGTTAGTTTTTTTATTATAGATAAAAATACTATAACAATGTAAATACGATAATGGGACGATAATGGTGACCTTCGTGGTGAAGTTGCTTACATACTAGTTTTCTTGGTAACGCCACTCCGATCCGGATCTAGGTTCAATCCCCGCCTAGGTCAGTTTAAAGTGGGCATTGACGATCAGTTTTTCGCGTCAGTCCAGACGTAAAACTGTGGCGTCACTCCAAATGGTTTTAGGCCAACTCGATTTCTGCATTCATTGGCGTCACTCCGGCTCTTAAGTTTTCGATCGGCCGGGCTGTTAGGAAGTGTACTACCTGTTTGTGTTGGATTGACGATCACATACTCACGATCAGTTTGGCGCGACATGCCGAATTGGATCTATGATACTCTCGGAAATACATGGCGTGTCGTCAGTTAAAACTTTGGAGTGATGATTCGACACTCACGATCAAATTTTGGATGGACGTCAGTTCAAACTTTTCGGGTCTCGGTGTTATGATACAATCACTATTAGAGAATCTGAAGCAATCTGGGTACACACCGAGCGGAAACCTTAGACATACGATACGATATGCCTGTAATGTCAGCAATCTAGCAAGCAGGTAGACAATGCGCAAAGGACAAAGTTTGGAGTTCCTCTATATACCATTCCTAAAAAAATTGTGAATATAGCCATATCCTCTTAATATATCCGTACTAATCAAATTCATTCAATCCGTATTAAATGACGAGTTATATCCAGTTAAAATTTAATTATATTTATCCATATTTAACATCTGTTTATTAAATGTAGAGTTAGTACATCCATATCTTAAGCGGATATCTCCGGACTACTAGTCTTAATTTTTTTGTGTTTATTTATCGTTTTCATTCAATAAAACATATTGCTTAGAATAATAGCAACAAAAAATTACTAAAGTTTTATCTGAAGTCTACTACAGTAAAATTGATTAAAATGTCTCGAGGTATATCCAGCTAACATTTAATTATATTTATCCATATGCACATCTGTTTTTTAAATCCGGACTAGTCAGCCGATGATTGGACAAATGATTTGTAGTTGATTCATGTGATTGGATTTTATATACTGGATATGCTAACAAATTTTAAACGGAATCGTTGGATATATATCTGGTGTGGGATATAGCTCCAGGATATAACTGAGTCCGGAGTTACATAAGTCTTCTGGTCTGCCATTATGAGATGAGACACTTGCCCGTGTTTTTTTAAGTCTTACAAGTTGTAGGTCGGTCAAGCGATGGTCGTCTTCAATGTTTACTCGTCCTCGTTTGAATTCCGCAACCCACTTTGATCGTTGTATACAATGGTGCAGAATCCCCTTATGTTTTTTCATGTCATCGTGAATTTTTGAGCGTTAATTTTTTTTAGTTATTTAATGATTGAATTCGCACATTGCTCAATTATCGTCATTTTCTAAATCGCTGTACCTGATGTCTTTATAACTCCTGCACCTGCACCCGATCTCCTTAATTTGATATACTTAAAAACATACACAATAAGGTATTTAACTGCAACGAAAATATAGATCACACTGTTGTTAGTTTAACAGTAAACATTTTTTTAAATCACTTCAGCACACACATTATTTTAAAATATATAGGATTTTTATGAGGAATCATTAATAAAATAATTAAAATTTTATGTTCGACCACGTGATTAAAAACGCACGGAACTGGCTGAATCTGGAGTGACGTCATCTTCTTGTTTACAATAAATGTCAGTCTTATACCCGTATTCACAAACGTTACTATGAGGTTTCACAGTGTGCGCGGACGCACGGGCTCCCAAAAACCCATTCATAGACAATACTTGAGTGACGATCGGCATTATGCAACGCATAGTGTCTATTTGGTGTTCAGCTTACGTCAAAAGTTTAAGTAGGTTGTTTTTCGAGGTTTGGTTTTCCTTTGTTTGAAGTTTTTTTTTCTTTTACAAAGGATTACAGTAGCGAAAAAGAATTTGATAATTATATCAATGAGCAAATCAGAATAAGTACTACAAAAGTGAAACGGGATTTCCAAGATCCTTTTGATTATTATAGTTCGGAGGAATTTAGACGACGTTACAGGTTTTCCAAAGACGTGGTACTTTTTTTCTCTTACCACTAATAAATGAAGACCTAAATAAATTGACTGCGAGGGGTCTTCCAGTGCCACCTATTTATCAGTTGCTGGTGGCCTTAAGATTTTAGTACGGTGTATCGTATTACGATTTGACAGCTAAAAGTTTGTTAGGTTAGGTGTCCTTAGTGTTTTGGCGAGTTTTTTATTCATTTAAACTTTGATGGTGATTTTTTAGATAATTTAGGTTTTAAAAAAGATTTAATCAAATGTGAAATATATTATGCTATAACGAATAATTTGAGATATTAAAATACAACATCTTTTTCACGGTTTTTTGCATGATGGCAATGCTTTAGTCATCCTGTGATCACCGCACCTGTAAAGGTGTCGAAATGTCAGGATTAAATATAACTTATGCGCAAAAATCTGAAATAGTTATTTTATTTAAATGTGTAATTTGCTCGGAAGTGTAAGTACTAAAATATTTAAGACAAGTACTTTTGTAAAATCTGTCAAATACGTTATTTTACAAATTGACAATAAAAAATCGTGTGAACCCAATTACAGTAGAAAAATAAAAATATCATAAGTATCTGTGATGCCACGAACTTTTCAATCCACCTTTGTAATCAAAAGGTGGATTGAAAAGTTTTATTTCTTTTCTATTAATGAACACGTAGAGAAAAGAATCGACCTTAAGGTTGATCCCCATCCATCAACACGGAAACATGTTCCACCATTTTCTGTCGCTCAGTAACGTCATTGGAAAGACAGATGGAGTGCTTTAGCGCCTGGTAAAATCAACGATTAGAAGCACGCTATCTCTCTCACTCTTGCGAACGATGATCCTGCGCTACAGAAAAGGATGCAACATGAAAAATGCGAATACTAGCTAACAAATGGTTTAACCCTAATCCTCCACGAGGATTGGTGAATGTTAACGTTTGTTGAGGCCTGACTTTATGTTTTGAATTATGCCAACTTTACTACCGCGTTTGGGTTAACATTTTATACTCAGATCTTATTTCCTTCGTATTATGGTCTTACATATAAGTATTAACTTATGCTGGATACAAATGATTTTATGAGAAAGTGCTTTACTTCTTATTCTAAACCGTGTACTTAAGCTATACAGGATTTGAAACTGATGCTGTCTTTGTCTTCCTTTAACAAAAACAATGACAATATCAGTTTAAAAGCCTAGTTTAACTTTTGTCCACGTTTTATTATAATAGGGATACTCATACCCTTTATATGGATTGTCGCCGTTTCGCGGTTATGGTCAGATACCTTGAAGTAGGTGAAAAAAAATGGTTTACTTAACTAATTAACGTAAGAAACCAGTAATCGTTTCTTTGTTCAGGCTACAAGATTTTATCTCGATCCAAGTGTCATCGTTTTTCTTTATCTAATTTGCGCAAAGAGATTAAATGTATACATACTTCAAAGTGCACTTACTGAAAGAAAATTAAAAAAATGTGAATATCTTTATATATAAAAACTAGCGGCCCGTCCCGACTTCGCACGGGTGGACAAAATTCTTTAATTTTTTTCTATTATTAAATATTTTTCCGTTAGCGCCATCTAGCGTCCAGTAGACGAACTTCTTGCGGTTAACGCGTTGCTGTGGTAACGTTATTGATACAATGGAAAAAGAGCGGGCAGACAAACACAAACCACTGTGATCTTAGATTATAGTTTACGTATCACAGTGTTTGACCGCAATGAACTCCGAAATTACTCGACCTATTTTGATGATTATTTTTTTCATTTTGTTGGATTTTATCAACTTAGGACATAGGAAAGTTTTCTTTTTAATTTATAACACAGCATCGCCTGTCCGGGTCAGCTAGTATATTATAAAAAGAAAGGGAACCAAAAATATATTTTTACTATTCGATTCTTCCGAATTCAAGCTCTCCTTGCTCACCATCGCTAGCGCCACGAATAGCGTTAAGTATCTTGTAAACACATGTCGCTGAATAAATTATATCGAGTTCGATGCCCGTCGTTATGACACGTTCACATGGCTCTCTGTACACATAGATACAGACCCGACAAACATAGACTTATGTAATCAAGATATTTTTAATCTACATTTTTAAAAGAGGTTTAATCCTCTTGGATCTGCCAATCCATCATACCTAACACAAGAATTAAACATTATGATATTGTACTCTAAGAGCCTTTACTAGCACACTAGTTTTTTAAATGCGCCGTCGACACGCGCTTTTATCGATACAAACGCGATACTCACGCACGTCAAACGCAGCTTAGCTATGAAATTATGTAGGAGTTCGAAGTTCTATCTTTGAATACCTGTATCAATTCAGTCTCGCGCTGGAATCGGTATCTTTGTCGATATTGTATCGAATCAAACGCATTAGACATGCAAAAAGTTGCTCTGTAAAATAAATAGAAACGCGCGTCTGACGTGCTTTCCTATAACGCGCATTGATACCGTTAAAAAAACGCAATTTGCAAAGGCCCTTTAATTATAATTATATTTAATTAAATTTCAAAATAAAAAAAATATTGGCTTCAATCAGTGCCTCCTTTTAAGCTTATATTAGCCCGTGTCAGGAGACACTGCTTTTCCTTAAAAATAAATTATTATTCAAATAAAATAAAATAACAATAAAATAATAATAATATATAAACTTATAATATAAACTTAAACTTATATGTTTTGTGTATACCTAGTATATATGTGTTTATGTCGACGTGTGTGTGCGTGTGTATGTGTGTGTGTTTTTAACTAAGCAAACATAAAGAACTCATTGATCATGCTTATAAATATATTTTGCTTTGTTTACAGAGGCGGTATCGTGCCTTTTAAAAGCTATCGAGATTTACACCGACATGGGTCGTTTCACTGTGGCAGCTAAACAACATCAGGTAATTTTTTCATGAACTAACGGTAAACTCGCTTGGGCAAAACATAATGTATACATACATCACTTATACAGCTTACTATGTTAATCTGGAATAATGCATTTTTCAAATGGTGAAAGACTAAAATAGATTAGACCTTTCTAAAAATTATCGGGGCTGTGTAGCAATGTGTATTCGTATATTACTACATTATATACACTACATATATGGTTAAATAATAATAATAATTTATAGCATTTAGAATTTTCTAATAATACTTGATTTTGTTGTTTGTTGAAATACGACATTTTTGATTATATGACATTGATCATATTATACTTTGTTAAAAGCAAATAAACTACGACCGTTTGGTGCAACGATAGCGACCCCGCCTTTCGCACCGGTGGTCCTGGGTTCGAGTCCCAGAAGGAGCAAGTGATGAATACGAGCATTTGTACCTATATCATGGGCTTATATATATATACGGCATATTTATGTATAACATTATATTATAATAAAAACCTTCAACATATAAACAAACTAAAAACCTCTCTCCATAAACAGATAACAAAACTCTATCTTGTGATGAAAAGAAACTGTTATAACAAGAATTTAAGGAGAATAAAATACACAAGATTAGTCATATACCTTGATAATATTACGAATTAATTGCACAATAGTTAAAACTTAAAAGAACAGTGATAAGTAGATGTTTATTTGCCATACAGATGTCTCTCTTTAATAAGCTAGTGTTATAATTTTTCCCCATCATCAATGTTATATACCTGATTAGGAATATAGTTTTTCAAAAATACAACGGAGAAGTTTCATGATGCTGTTAATGTTAATACTATATTTAAGATCAATTACCGGAAATCATATATCTATGCTCATGTTATCAAAGACTTTGTGACTAGCTCAACATACACGCCTGAGGTTTCGTCACCGCTAAAGTTTTCCTATACATTTAGTTGTCCACAAAACCGGTGATAGGAATCAGAAATAATTGTGACCTTTCTTCGTTATTAGAATATAGCGGAGCTATACGAAACGGAATGTGTGGACTTAGCTCGTGCGATGCAACACTATGAGCAAGCGGCGGATTACTTCCGCGGCGAGGAATCCACCTCTTCGGCCAACAAGTGCATGCTTAAGCTGGCCCAGTACGCTGCTCAGCTCGAGCACTACGACAAGGCCATACAGATCTATGAACAGGTATGTATGTTTATATTACACCTGCTTGGAAAGTACTTTTCTACTTGTGCAAAAATGACTCAGGAAGAACATCTTTATTAACATGTCATACTTTGCGGGAGGTTAAGAAGTATAAAACTCGTTAATTTGCCTGTTTTTTAACACTATAAAAGAGAATTAAATAGAACACTAAAATCTTAAAAAAACTGACTATTTCACACCCTACTGCAGAATCTTTCAA
This sequence comes from Calamotropha paludella, assembly GCA_927399485.1. NCBI lineage: Eukaryota > Metazoa > Arthropoda > Insecta > Lepidoptera > Crambidae > Calamotropha > Calamotropha paludella. The sequence continues at coordinate 4,006,486 of OV656823.1, read as the reverse complement.
ATATACGGTGTTAGCTGAACCATATTGTTGCAGATCGTTTTTTAGGTCTCGTTATGTTTTCTGTTCGTGTCTCTTATAATTTAAAAATTGTTAAATAAGTTTGCGCTGCGCCAAATTATTATTATAATTGTAAGTACTAGCTGACCTGGTGACGCGTTACTATGGTAACGCGTATACAATGGAAAAAGAGCGGGAAATAGAGCGGACAGACAAACACACAAACAACTGTGATCTAAGATTATAGATTTATATTATCTCATTTTGAGTGAACGTAAAAGTATTTTATGAGATAAAATGTCTTTAAACCTAAACCTATTGTAAACTGAATAGAACACAAACCTTTCTGGGTTACTACAACAGATACTACTCTTTTGCACAGGTAGCAGTTAATGTTAGAAATGCCTAAAAATATTTTGTATATCGATAGCCTATTAAAGGGCCCCAAACAGTCATGCTAACGATAGTACTTTTAATAGTATTGGAAGTAAAATACCTCGAAATACTATCAATAGTGTTGACCTGATGATCGATTTCAAGTACTAAATCGATGTTACTGTAAAATTACGTCGATTCTATCGAAAAAATCACTCACTTTGGGTGGAAGCTATCGATCAGTCGATTTTTCTGCAACACTAATTAAGAACCTTTGTACACCATTTTTAAACGCGCCGTCGACGCGCTTTTGTATCGATACAAACGTGATACTAATGGAAGTCAAACACAGCTTGACCATGAATTTGTTCAAAGCATAAATTCAGGCTCGCACTTGAGTCACTACAGATGTGATGATAATGCACGTTTGTATTGATACAAATTCATCACACAGGTAAAAAATTGCTCTGTGGAATCAAAATAAAACGCGCTACCAATGAGTGTTTCTAAAACGCCCATCGGCAGCGCGTTTATTAATACAATGTGCATAGGCCCTAATATATCAATAATTTATCAACGACATCATTAGCCTGATAATGTTGCTACTGAGGCACAGGCCTTACACATGGTATAATAGAATACCAGAGAGGCTGGGGCCATAATTCGCATGACTCTATTGCATATTGGTATTCACAAATGGCTTAAAAGTACTTTTCTAACCGGGAATAAACTCAAGATTAAGACTGTAAAATTACGTTGTCGCGGAACGGAATTGAAGCGAATTCTTGTAATTTTACATGTCATAATTAAACTTATTAACCCCCGACGCTAAAGAGGGAGGAGTTATAAAATTGTCCGCTGCGTGTGTGCGTGCGTACGTGCGTGCGTGCGTGCGTGTGGACCTCTATGTATCCGTCTGAGGCACCGTAGCTCTTAACTGAGTCAACCTATTTGAATGCGTTTTATAAAATAGAAAGCTAGTTTTCTAGCGGTGGTTCTGTGGCTTGTTTTATTAAAAACTGTTGCCATATCTTAATGATACAAGATGAAGACAATTATTATGTTTTTACTAGCTGACCCGGCGAACTTCGTACCGCCTTAGCGTAGCTTTGATGCACTACTTTATTTTGTATAGCTGACCTATCTTATGTATGAGTATAAGAGAGTATAAGAGTATAAGAGACCTATTCAATTTGAACTGGAATCTATAATATCCTCCATATAAAAATGAATCCTATTATTGTTAGCGTGGTTATGGATGTGTTGTCACAGATTACCACAGATTTTTTTGTTTTAAATTGAATGACGTTGACATTCGTTACGTTATATTTTCTTTATATTTTTTTCCGTAAGAACTTTGTACAGAGTATTAGAAAACTACAAAAAAAAATCAGCCAAATCGGTCAAGCCGTTTTCATGTTATGTCGTGACAACGGAAAACGGGTTTCATTTTTATATATATAGATTACGTGTTTCCACAATTAAAGCGGCTTTAAAATGTTGATGTTTTTAATTTAATATTTTTGCATTCACAATGCAATATTTCTATAAGATATAAAATACGTGTGTAAAAAACAACTACGCCTCCGAGCCCTCAGATGGGATTCGACCCACGACCTTTCGCTATCCGGGCGACTGCTCTGACCGCTGAGCTACCGAGACGCTGGCAAACGTGTCGAATTTTACTTTAAAATTATTATATTTTTTAAAAATGTTGATGCTAATGAGTAATGCGATCGGTGACGAAAAGCAAATAAAATTATAATTAAATAATTCATTAACAAAAGTACTGATTAGCAAACTGTTGCTATAAATGACCGAACACTCGTCTTGCAAGAAATTCTCGCACACTCTCGAGCATTCCTACCGCTATTGGCTCGTTTTCAAATTGCATCTTACACACTGAATATAAAACACATTATAGCATGAATAATTTATTACAAAAAATTCCATTCCGCAATGAATTGGGCTTAAGTCTAAATTTACATACAAGACAATAATTTAAATAGGCAACTCAACTATATCATGTTAGAAATGTAAATAAATTCGTCATTCGGTTTCGGAGTACTAAAATTAGAATGGGTCATTAACGCCTAATTATCCTTCCTTTTTGGTAAACTTTAAAAAACGGCAGAAAACTTATTGAAAGAGTTTTTATAATTCATTCATAGTAAATTGCTAATATTTTTTGTTTTAAATGCAAGGTTTTATGAACCAATTTATTCGTCCGTAGTGTCTACGTAATCACAGCATTACGGTCACTTCAGACAGTGGTATTGTTTAGCTTTCAAATACCCACTATATCACCAGAGCACGTCGTTGATTCTGTCTGCATCTGCAGTCATTAGCAACCAAAGATTTGTGGTGGATCATAAATGAAATGTGGATCATAATCCACCGTTTTTAAGTTATTGATTCATAGACAATGTGCACTGTTAGTTACTTTTACAATGATGTCAGATGAAAGAAAGGGGGCACAGATTAGAAACAATCTATGCCTCTTAAAACAAATTTGATTACAATGAAGACACAGATTAAATATTTAAGTATGGTAACACTAAGATCTAAAATACGCCTGTAAAAAACAACCACATCTCCGAGCCCTCAGATCCTCAGGCCCTCGGAGATAAGGTTGTTTTACACGAGTAATTTTAATCTCATAGAAATATGGCATTGTGAAAAAAATAAAAATAAATACATTCTGTATATCTGTAACGATTCGCACTTCCAGTTCCTTAATCCCCATGAAACCAAACGGAAAGTGTGTATACCGATATCGCTAGATAGATAAAAGATATGACATTTGCCAGATTGCCAAGTCGTCACTGGACAACAGCCTCCTGAAGTATAGCGCGAAGGAGTACATGTTCCGCGCAGCCTTATGCCACCTTTGCGTGGACATCCTCAACGCGCAGCACGCCGTCGAGAAGTACTGCGGCCTGTACCCTGCCTTCGCAGACACTAGAGAGTACAAGCTTGTCAAGGTAAACATGCCCTTGGTTACAATTTTTACTTCCAATTATTAGATAGGTTTTAATATTTAATTAAATAATTAATTTTGTGAATTATGTGGCTGTATAGCGATTGCCCTTCGCCGCTTGACATTGACAGTTCACAGATTATATTACGTTACTTTTTTAATTGGTACACTGCTACACACATTTTTCTAAAATTGAACTCTTTGTTCTTAAGGAATTGATTGAGCACCTTGAAGAACAGAACGTGGAGGCGTTCACCGAAGCGGTTAAAACATACGACAGCATATCAAGATTGGACCAATGGTACACCACTATATTGGTTCGCATCAAGAAACAGATCAATGATAACCCCGACCTCCGTTGAGGCGTTCACGCCTCGCCTGCCGTTAACGCCGCGTGAGTTTGCCTATACACCCTTTACGTTGCTTAAATTTCTTGTATCCGTCGCAGCAAAACAAAATGTCAAAATACGATTGGGCGCCAAAACGCCATTTTGTCAAATTTTCTCGTTATTTATTTTATAATTGAGTGGGTTGTGGAGATTGTTGTATGTTTGAGTCACTAATCAGGCGATGCAAGTGTATATATCTTAAGTGTAGATTTTTATAAGAAACAACAAATGCAAAAGTAAATCTTATCAAGATGCGCGTATGTAATCATAAGTAATCATTTGCAATGTTGGCAATACAATATTAAAAAACAACAAAATTTTACACTTGTATTGTCTGAAATCTTGTCCCACAAAAATTGGTAAAACCATTAATTGTATATTATTATAGAATATAATATGATGGTGTGCATGTTTGTTAAGAAGTAATGGAAGGTTCTAGATTAAATAAGTACTTATTGTGGTACACAGATAATTTACTTTAATCAAGGAAAGACAATTTTCATGCAACTATTTTGGGTATTTGCTCAAAATTGCTTCTAAGCAATTCGGCGTTAACGTCAGGCGTATATATTTCCTTTCTATCATAATTCTGTAGTTAATTAATGCCTATTTCATTGTAACAGTTAGGCGAGTGCTACCATGTCACACTATTCGAAAATACCCTGTGTCGTATGATAGGATAAGTAATTATTGATGAGATTTATTTCGAAAATAATGCTGTATGATTAAATATGATACTGGTTGGTAAATCTCATTTGAATGTTTTATCTGCTGATTTTAATTATACTACTACTAGTAACAGAGCCACTATAGTTTTGTTGTCTATACATTTGTGTTAAATGATGGGAGCTTTTACAGACTAGACGGAGATACATATTCTTAGTAATTGAACCAATCCAAGGCCGAGGAAGCAACCCTTGTTATTTCAAATTGTTACACAAAATTATCTAAGGATTACAACTATACTATCTGTTATTGGGAGTTATTGAATTGGGCTGTTAACGGTTACCGCTATTAGTGTTTTTATATGATGAATTAATACTAAAACTATTATTGAAAACACACAACTGCTTTGACCTTAAGCTTTGGAAATAAATCGTTTTGTGAGAGGGCAAAAGAACCGACACCTTCCTCTATCCGTACACAGACTAGTAAGGCATTGAAGTTGTCTTTAAAATCATTGACGTTTATTTGAATATAACATTTACAGACTAAATCTTCACAGCATGTTACAATCTGTATAATCGCATTTACTTATCTCACTCATTTATATTAAGATTATAATGAGCTGGATTAATATAATATCAGTTATAATAACATCATTTTAATTAAGTAACTTTCTGTGTAATAATATATTAAATTAATTTTAACAAGTAACAAATTCTAACCCCATATTTACTCGGCGGCATTTTCTTGGAATATCTTTCTGTAATTCTCATATCAAGATTAAACTCTTTAAATATTCAATAGTGTGACATAAGCGTTTTCTAGTATTCAAGATTAGGTGATAATCATTACTAGGTGTTAAGTTGGGAAAAAAATAATCGAAAAAATGTTTTTTAAATCAACGCGTAGATTTAATAGCTATTGTTCCATATACTGTAAGTTCACCTTTTTCTTAGAGTCCGAAGGTACTCGACAATTGTTATTCAACGTTTTTTTTAATTGTATCGCTACAGTGGCGGCCTCATTTGTATATGACCGTATGTTTATATTCTATGTGCTTAGGGTTTGCGCACACGTGACGATTTATTTGTTGGTTGGAAATCATAGATAATTTTATAATTGATAAATAATAATCATTCCAGTTCATAAGTAAGTAAATCCGTATTTTTCTTAGCTGTTTTAAATATAAAGCATTCTAATACGATTTCTGTATTTCATGTAGTAAGTTATCAACTGACGAGATACGAATTTGAATCAAAAGTTTATGCCAATGCAATCATACTGCATTCGAGTATTATATTTTATCACGTAGATAGTATTTATAAGGTTGAATTAAAAATGATTGGTTTTCTCTTAATAATAAGGTTCGCATTCTGAAGAACAATAATTTAACTATAACAAAATAATGTTGACTTTTTCCGTAACACTTAAATCAACTTTTTGTGAGGGATGCAAATAAAAAAATCTTAAAAAATTTTTGAGAATTGCACAGAATAACGGTTCTAATATTTTTTTTTGGTATCGGATTTTGTTGTTAACGTAGTCACGTGTGTCTAAACAGACTTTGTATATAATGTATGGGTCCCTGTTAGATACAGCGATAGGAATTACGCCTGTCCTCCTTTTTCAGGGCCTTTACTCTCATTTAGAGTTAATGTATTTAAATACATTTGTTTTTATTTGTTGTAAATATTATCTGTTTTGTTATGTATTAATAATAAATTTTATATTTTAATTCCAATTTTCCTTTTTTTTCATTTTTTTACCCCGTTTGATTGTTTTTAGAAGTTGTTTCTGTAGTAATAAGCGGCTTCCTAATATTTTAGCTAAGGTATATTACACACGTGCGTTTTAGTCGTAAGTGTGTATGTGCTCTTAGAATGATATTGTATGGGTAATATTTTATGGACGATCTCATGGGATAAGGTGTGGGAAATTATTATTTAAATAATATATATAAGATAAACGCCTTAATAGGCTTACTTTTTGGTATATAAATTGGTGGAGCGTGTTACATCTCTAAAGACGATTATGCCAAAACATTAAAAGATTTTTATTTAAAAAAATTAAAACTAGGTTACTTTAAATTTTAATTATCTTTTTATTTTGAGTGGTCGATATGTAATAGCATTGTAAGAATTTTTCCTTCTTTAAAATACGATACTGACATTGAATAACCTATTAGGAACTCAGTTACTCAAAATAAGGTCGATAATTATGTTTGCTGCGATTATGAATTATGCTAATATATCTTTAACCAACGCATTAACTGTATAAATTAAAGTCACGTTATAAAATTATTGGCAATATGACCAGTACAGTTGTCTGTAGGAAGCTTATTCATACCCGCTCATTATCAATACTTCCCCCCAGGCCAGACAGTAGAGGTTTATGTTTTTAAGAGATGTAACATGCTGTTTATATGGGCTAGAATTTTTCGCATAATCGTAACCATAGCAACGGCAGTTAAGTATTACATTGTATTGGCACACTGATATACATTTAAATGTAAAAATAAAGTGTTATTAATAAAAACTAGTTTTAATTACAGAAGAAAATTCCCTATTCTTAGGAGTCATCCATAAATTACGTCACATGTTAAAGGGGGGAGGGTATCACCGGAGTGTGACATGGTTTGACAAGGGCGGGGGGGTTAAAAGGTTTGTGACGTCACATGTAAAATTTTAAGTACTAAAACGTGACATTTATATGTGAATTAAAAACAAAAGTTATATGTTAATCATATAATTAGTCTTATTATTTCCTAACTATTCGTTTGTTTCCACTGTTATCTAAAACTAGCTAACCCGGCCACGCGTTGCTGGTATGGTAACAAACACACACAAAGTATAGTCATAATATATTGTAGATAGATAGATATATGACATTTTAATAAAAATAAGAAAATACGTTTATTTTTAAATATATGCATAAAATTTTAAAGTGTGTGAGGTCACATCAGGGAAGTGGGGATTCTAAAAATGTGATAACCTGTGACAAGGACGTGGGGAGTGGTCAAAAAGTCGTAAAATTCGTCTTGACGTAATTTATGATTGGTCCCTTATTTATTTTTTTAAGTTACCCACTTCATCTATACGTTTATATTATACGTCGTCTATACGTTTCTATATCTATTTATTAAAATTCCCTGGCACGGTGTTTGACCGCGATGAACTCCGAGAGGGTCAGCTTGTACTATATATGTTTTTTTATCAAAGTTTCTTTATCAATACTAGCAGGCGTAGTATGACAACTTAGCGACAGTTGAGTCTGATCAGCCGAATGCTAATTCGGCTGCTTTGCTGAACGAATAATGATGTAGGATGTTTGCTGTACTCTAATGGACTGCCACTGCGTGATTTAAGTGTTACCAACATCAATAAAACTGGTTTCAGTCTTTTTTAGGGCGAACAAAATAGCATTGGTTTGTGGCAAAATCTTATTTTTTTTTATTTATATTATTTGTCAGTCTATTCAATTTACAAATTCTCCGTTTTGTTCAGTCAATTGATAAAAATACCAGAACTTTAGTTACCCCGTATTCAACTTAGTTGTTTAAGGGTTCCTAGGGTAAACGTGAAGCCTTCACTCGGGGTTAACAAAATATAACCCACGATGATCTGGACTAATGTAGGTACTCCTCAAATGGTAAACGAATTTTAGTGGATCTAAAGGTTACCCCATTACATATCAACACACAAAATTCGCTCTCCCTCTCTCTACATCTACATATATAAATAAAAATCAACTTCCGAATGTTTGTTCCGTAGGTATGCGTTCCGAAAGGAGATTGTCCACTCGCTATAGACACCTTGGCTACTCATGGACAGAACATTTAGCTAATCATATGTGATAGATTGAAAAGTTTACATCATTAAAAGACAAAATATAAGCCTAGCTTTGTATCAGAAATTATATTTAGATGTTTTTCTATGCATTAATAAAAAAGATTATGAATAAAATGAAACAACATTTTTTTAAACTATTTATTATTATTCAGATTCATAAGTAATTAGTTCATGATCCAGAAACTGAGCTGGTGGATCAATATGGTCTTGATACCTTGCCCAGCCTAAAACCCAGATAATTGTCATTACATGTGCACAGCAACCTACTGTTCTACGGCACACCATGCAGTTACAGTAATATTGTTTTATTGCTACACTTCCTTCATTATTATTTTCGTAACATAATATATATGAAATATATTTTTCTTCTAATGTGTCTACTTTGGATTCTCCCACGTAACCATCTGCAATTTATTAAAGGAATTGGAAAACCCTCCAGTAGGTATAATCTATCAATAACATTCACTGAATCCAAAATCTTGCGGAATAATAGTGAACATTGTGTAATACAAGTAATACAACAGAGGCATCAACTACTATCGATACGAATTGGTAGATTTTTGATGTTTTATTTTAGCAACACTGGAACCAAATTGCCGAAGCACATTATTGCAAGATTCAAATAAAATACTTAAAAATTGTGTAATTTTTGAAGTGTGAATTTGCACAAACTTTTTGGTAAATAACATTATCTCAAATAAAAATAAAAATATTGCTAAATTTGTTTTTTAATAGCATCGTGTCCTCAAATGTCCAAAATTGGACAATGTCCGATTTTGGCCATTTGTGGTCAAAATGTGGCCAAAATGTCAATTTTAATCAGATTGTGATAAAACTTTGTTAAGTTGTCGTATCCATGCCAGGAAAGGTTTATATACATATAGTTAGCAAAAAAGAGAATTGCTAAGCATGCAGACTTGATAAAATATAAAAAAAAACCACTGTTCATGCGATTTTTTGTGCAGACATTTTATTTTTTAACATAACAATTCACACATTAATATTATTATTAGGCCTCTTTTTGCCAGTATGTTTTCCATACACGTGTGTTTTCTCCTCATTTTGACGCACCATCTCATCAAGAAGTGCTATATCTTTATTAAATAACTGGTGAGGCGCAATTCCAAGTTCTTTGTCGTATGGCATTTTGCCAGACGTATCACCTGTCCCATCATTCTGATCATCAGGACCAGTCAATATATGTTTTTGCTTCTTAGAAAGTCTTTTGTTGGTAATCGAGTCCTTATCTCCACCCATTTTAATGATTTCGTCCAGATTCCCTTCCTGGAGGAGATCATCTCGAAACTCTTTGAATGCCTTTGCCAAATCTTCACCCAACTCAACTTTGCCGCTCACTTTGATAGTGTAACTGTATGCTAATGGAATAGCTGGAAAGAAAGTGCTTCAGTATTTTTCTTTTTGAATGAAAAACTTAAAATAAAATAAAAAAAGAGAACACTCTGTTAAATAATCTATGATAATTTCAGTTCTATGCAGTAGCAGCTTACTAGGGTTGACTGAATATTTTACGCTTTGATAATTTATTACATTTTCTTACGAGGTTTTTTGTAACACGTTGTATAGAAACCATGACTTCATGAAACCATGCTCGTATTCATCATACAAACATCTACCCCTTCTGGGTTCGAACCCAGGGCCGTCAGTGCGAAAGGCAGGATCACTACCAACATTGGATGCCATTCAGCTGAGATGATAATCTATTAAACCAATTTGGTTTTATGTGATGAACATAAAGACGGATATTTAGTTTTTACTCTTCCGCGCGCATAACACATTTAAATGAAACAACTTTTGTTCGGTTTTTGCGCATAATTTATATTTAACCTGCAAAAATATTATGAACACAGTAGAAAATATATGACGACCAATGCCTTAGTCCATCTGCGATCACGGCTCCTGTAATGGAGTCGAAACGTCATGATTAAATGTAAATTATGCGCAAAAACCTGAAAAAAGTTGTTTTATTTAAACATAAAGATGGAAATAGATTGAGTAAAATCAGATTATTTTACGGAGGACGACATAGGTTTGACCGACTGTCCTTAAAAATAACAACTCACCGATAATTGAAACGAACTTGAAAAACATTTTAGATGTTCGTTTATATGTTTGGTAATGTAAATTTTATGGATTTTAAGTACGTATAAACATTTTATGCGAGTGAGTTTAATTTAAAATTAACGACGCAGAGTATGAAATGTCTTTAATAGGTAACATCATAATTAAGAAAGTAGCTGAAAAGGTCTAGATGACTAGTTATGTGTTATTAAATTACTGAAAATAAAGTAGGATTGTCGTATTTTGATCAGAATTATCAGCTCAGCTTACCTGGCGAGAATATGCTTCATCTTGATAATAGCAATAAATTAGTCGATATGAAAAAAAATACTTTGTGATCCCTATGTAATATATGCACCGTCTCAATTTAACTGGTGAGACCCGCTTGTGGGAGGCCAGTCAAACCGATTTGCTATCACACAAGATCACTTAGTAGTAGTATCTAATATTTTTTAGGACCGGGGTGCGGAAGCAACCGGGTTCCCCAATTAATGATAACTTCACAGAAATTCTGGCTGCTGTAGAGTCAACTTGTAGACGTAAACGAATGATAATGTCCACAGGCTGTTGATTTCCGTAATCACAGGATCACTCCCTATGTCACATGCAATAAAGTCCCGCTTTACGAAGGCTCGAAGGACCATAAATGTAGGGTGTCCCAGACTAAGATGATATAATTGATAATAACTGATAGTATGATATGATACATGATAATAATTTGATTGATAGGAGGAAAGGTTAAAAATGATAACAACCTATTCCAACGAATGCATAATTAGCACTGATTTATTACACAATATGCATTTCTTATACTTAATACTTATAAAATGCTTACTTAAACTAGTACGATGACTCGTACAGATTAGTTCAAATAATCCTTAAAATATGAGTCATTACAAAATTATAATAATACATTTCGGACAATTCCCTCCAATTACTTCGTCTGAAACTCTATAGAATATGACCACATTCACCAATTAGCTAAGCCCAAAGTAAGCTCTGTAAGGTTGAATACTAGGATACCGGATAGACATACATATATGATACATATATATGAAATATTCATAGAAATTTATATTAAAACCCATGACTCAGGTACAAAAGTTCGTATTAATCACACAAACATCTGCCGCTTCCGGGACTCGAACCCAGGACTGCCGATGCGAAAGGCAGGATCTACCGATGCACCAAATGGTCACATAGAATACCTAAATTATTGGAGCGGAGCGAGCGAAGCTCCCTTGGATCAGCTTCAATGGCGCAATGTCTGTTACGCCATATCTTCCCGAGTTCTTAACCGATTTTAATATTTTTTGTGTGGAATCGAATCAACAGGTAGTGACGGAGCCCGAATTTTGAAATTCGCAAAATTTCTCATCGAAACAATTTAGGTATGACGCTTCGCTCTAATATATGGTGCCAGCGTAGCTTTATGCATAGCAACTGCATCGCCTAGTATACTTAACATAATAACCATACTCGGGAACAAATGTATATTAATTATACAACTATTGACTACCAAGTTTCGAAACCAAGACCGTTGGTGCAGCAGCTCAAGATCTCTACTGGCAGTGGCGGATTACCCCCTAGGCACGCTAGGCACGTGCCTAGGGGCCCCGGTGTAGAAGGGGCCCCAATATATAAAAATATAAAAAAAATGTAAATATTAAATTTTTATTTAAAAAATATTTTCTGATTTTGTATTTATTCACTCAAGAAATGAGTATTCCACAAAATTTGAGGGGCAATTTGTCGATAAAAAATGCTATATTTCACACCATTAAAGGCTCCGACACTGGTGACGGGACACATTGTATAAGGGGGCCCCCAATCATAAAGTGCCTAGAGGCCCCAGGCGACCTTAATTCGGCACTGTCTACTGGTACATTAACTTAATCATGAAATAATGTTCAACACCATTCAATATACTATGTATATCTCGATATTTCAGTACACATCAATAGAAATTAGTTTTATCCCCTTTACCATGTTTAAATGGGTCGTTCTTCTTTTTTATCGACAATGACTTGTCTTCTTCGCAAAAAAAATAATATTTTGCTCATAAGTACTAAATTACTTAATTTTTTTATATAAAAATACACTTGACAATGCAATAATTTTAATATCCTCAAAACTAGATTTTATCCATGATTATTTTTTACAAAATCAGTGTGACATAGTATACAAAAAGCGTGACGAAGGTGTTATACATACAAGTAAAGTGTGTCCCTCTATGACTAGTAATGTAAACAAACTGCTCTGGTAAAAGAAAATCACATTGAAAGTTTCTATCCAAGAACATTTGCTGAACTACTTAACCTTTTTTATTACATTAATAAGAAGAAATAATTTTTAATGTTTATATTATTAAATAAAAAAAATATTTTATTAGCTGTCTCCCGATGTATATGATTTTAGTTGCTACCTTCTGTCACTCATTTTATGGTACAAAATAGTGTGCGTTAGAAACTTTGACCTTGGTCACTAGGTTCGAGAATAGTCCCCCTCCACCCCGCACTCGCGCTATACGTTCCCACTCCCCGGCAATACCAGTCAGTCGCTCGCAAACAGAAAAAGGAGGTGCGTGTGTTTATTTAGCGACCGCTCTGTCACGTAAGTTACGACTTTCAAATGTTATTCTAATTTCGGGGTTTTAATATTATTTGATTAATGTATGATAAATATATCATATATACCCAGTTTTATGCGTAAATTTTAATTAGGAAAATGCTGAATATCTTGAACACTACTATTTTACACCTCTGTCACGTAGCACCTCTGTCACGTAGCACCTCTGTCACGAAAATGTGTGACGGAGTGGTATAACTCGTGACGGAGTGGTCATTTTTGTATGGAACTTAGAGCCTTAGTTAATATCCATAATAGATGATTGCTAGTTTTTTTATGTTGGTTATTTTATTGTCAACTATTTTGTTAATTTAAGGTATTACCATCAAGTAAATGAAAAAATGGCATTATCTGCGGCTGAAAGACAGCGACGGTGTCGTGAAAAAAGAAAGCTTAACCCTGAACTTGTTGCAGAAGTAAAACGTAAAGATTTAGAAAGATATCATGCTCGCAAAACGTTAGTTAAGGATATGACACCAAAAGAACATAAAAAAATAAGAAGACAATGGCAGATTAGAAATAAAAAGAGAAGAGAAAGACAGAAAACTTTGCAGAACATTTTGATTAACACTCCGGCTTCTACACCGCCTCCTTCAAGTCCCAGACTACTTCCATTAAGTCCCAGATCTCGTTCACTGACTCTAGCCTCGTCTGTTGCCAGTAGAAGGGGAAGAAAACAAGTGCGACGAGATAGATCACGCCTTTATAGACAAAATATTCAACTTCAAAACCAAACACAAGAATTACTAAGAAAAGTACAGAAATACAAGAAAAGACTTCAGCGACAGAAAAAGAAACAAAATAAAGTACTTACAACAACAACTCATAGTAAAAAAGAAAATGAACATGGCAAAGAAGAATACAGAAAATATACTATCTTATCAAATACCATTAAGAAACATTACAAGCACACAAAAAACCGCAAAATAAAACGCTATATTAGAAGTATACTTGAAGACCCAGCAATTCAACGTTCCGGACAAAAACTTCAACTGGCAAAAGAATCCATTGGAATCCGGAGAGTGACAAAGTATAGTTCCGTCTTGCCGAAAATTAGTATATTAAAACAAAAAATTCATGATTTTTATCTCAGGGATGATGTGTCACGAGCCACTGCTGGAAAAAAAGAGACAGTCACTTATCAAAAAAGGAAGATGCAGAAAAGAATTTTGTTGGATACTATGAAAAATCTCTATAAGTCATTCCTAAAAGAGTGCCCCAACGTTAAATGTCACTACAGTTATTTTGCAAAATTTAAGCCGTTTTATGTCGTACCACCTTCAGTTGACAGTCGTGAAACCTGTATGTGCAGGGTACACGCAAACATTGCATTCATGAGAGTTATTTTGTATAAAAATAAAGTTATCAAGACAAATGACATGAACCAGATAATCTTACAAACTGTATGCAATATAAATTCATTACCATGTATGAAAGGGAAATGCGAAAAATGTAAAGCAAAAAAGCTCAATTATGATACAACCACGATCACAAAAGAAAAAGTTTTGGAATTACCACAATGGGTCAGAATCACAGATATTGTCGAGAAACATGGAAAAAAGTTAAAATCAGCAAGAATATGAAACAAATTCAAAAAATCACTGTTGAAGATTTGATTCAAAAATTTGAAGATGAGTTAAAAGATTTTAAATCCCACATATTTAATATTAAAAATCAATATAAATCATACCGACAATGTATAGATGGATTGACAGAAAGTGAAATTGCTTTACATATTGACTTTAGCGAAAACTATGCCTGTAAGTACCATGAAGAAATACAGTCTGTGCATTTTGGAGGATCTCGAAACCAAGTAACTTTGCATACAGCAGTATTATATCACTTGACTTTTAATAAGGATAAAAATATAACTTCCTTTTGTACTGTGTCTTCTGATCTGCAACATGGCCCTGCCGCTATATGGGCTCACCTACATCCAATTCTTGATTACGTAAAAAAGGAACTGTCTCATATTAAGACGATCCACATTTTTTCAGACGGGCCAGCGACGCAATATAAACAAAAAATAAATTTTTATCTCATTGCCACGAGATTCTTTAAAGAATACGGATTTGATGACTTGACATGGAATTTTTTTGAATCTGGCCACGGCAAGGGTGCGGCTGACGGCATAGGGGGGTCTATTAAACGTTTAGCTGATCATTTTGTCGCCAGCGGACACGATATTGTTGACGCATCACAATTCTTCGATGCAGTCAACAATCGCAGTAAGATAAAGGTCTTTTTTGTCGGTAAAGACGATATCGCACAGATTTTGATGACAATCCCACAAGGAATTGCTCCATTAAAAGGAACTATGCAAGTCCATCAATTGCTTGCTCAGCAGCCTAGAATGTTGAGCTACCGAATGTTAAGTTGTTTTTGCGGAAAATTTTGTGATTGTTACAATTTAAAGACTTACTGCCCATTGCCGAAACGTGAGGCAGAAGTTGACATTTCAACCTCGGATATGGAAGAACCACTGACTGATATAACTAATATAATTGGTTCTACTAAGGGATTTTATAAGACTGTGTATACCTCTACTTCAGAAGACGAAGATGACCAGCCTCTTTTTAATTTGAGAAAATCTGTAGATACAAAACCAGGTACATCACACGATCTACTAGTAGATAAGATCCATCCATTATTAATAAAAAATGGAATACATCTTTTAGTCAAAGTACTAAGTGAAAGAAAAATTGAGTACACTTACTTAGGAGTAGCAAAAAGTGGAGTGGATGAAGATGGAGATGTTCGAGTGATGTTTTATAAATCTGTTGATGATACTGGGAAATTGTTTAAATTGGTAAAGACTGATGTGTCAGATGTGATGTATGAAAATTTGTTACAAATTATTCCACCTCCTAAGATAATTAAAAGAGGAAAACGCGTGTTTTACGAATACGATCAACCAATAGAAGTTTTTGAAAAGTAGAGTTAGTGAAAAGATATTGTAAGACTAAATTAATATCTACCAAAGAATGGACACCAATCATCAAGACTTGTAGTAACATTTTAAGTATATACTATGTTTGTTATTGTTTTCTAAAATTAAAAATTGTTATAAGGTTAGTTTTGTTCGGCGGACGTAAACATTGTTTACCACTCCGTCACTTCGTTAACCACTCTGTCACAATTTTGTCCCTCTTAAAATTTTAGTTCAAAGTAAGTTATGAACCACTTTATTGTTAGTATTTACAAAAATAACGTTTTCTAGTATTATATGCTAAATAATAAAGGTGTTCACTAGATTTTTAAGCGACTTTATTGGGCGACTTTCATAATATTAAAAAGTTTTATGTCTTATGAATCAAAAATGTGACAGAGTGGTATTGGATAATTAAAAAAAATGATTATTTAAAAAATTCCGTCCAATGGAGCTAGATAATAGTAAATGTTTATATTCTTGATAAGAAAGTAATAAGAAACTGAAGTTCTGTTTTAAAATGAGACATAAAAAAAATAAATACTTTTGTGACTGAGGTGTTATTTTTTTCATACCATTCCTACGAAATTTGAGATAAAACGAAAATTACATGTAATACTTCGCTGCATTATATGTTTTTGTAATCTACAATAATGAGGCAATAGTTTAAATCACATTTCACTAAATAAATCACAAGTTTATTTTTTTATCAAATATAAAAATTTGCCGGTCAGATTGTCGATAAAAAAGAAGAACGACCCAAATACTTATGAATTAGTATGACTACGAAGAATCTATGGACTTATCTGTCAATAGTTCAGCAGTCCCAGGTCAAATTTTAAAGTGAAACATCTTTCAATAAATATTTAAGTAGGTAAATATGTGACGAAATTTCCGATCACATTTTTAAGTTAGTTTTATCCCCATCACAATGCCAAACAAATGCTTTTGAATTTGTATGACGTCGAAGACTTTTATGGACTTACATTTCAATAATTCAGTAGCTCCAGGTCAAGGGTTGCTCATTCATATGTAAACTGGAATATAAATATAGTGTATTTGTTTAGCGGTGTGGCCAGTGTGTTTTAGCCTCGTCGGCCCAACCGACGAGTTTGAATATAACCTTTTCTTCTGTATATTAAAAAATATATAAATAAGTGCAATCTCTGACAATGCATCAGGAACCAGATGTAACTGCTAAAATCGAGAAAAACAAATTCGAAGCTTCGATCAGTGAATTAAAGAAGAAAAGTTTTGTCTCTGCCGCTGACGTCGATAGTTATGGTAAACGTTACTCAGCTGGATTCTACTTTTTTAATTTTAATGTTACTAATAATGTAACTACTTTACTACTTATGATTTCTTTAGACTACACCATAATTTTCTATGGCAAGGATGATGGCGTTTAACATGGTTAATTTAAAAGGCTTTAAAAATAGGTGTTTTTTAATATCTGCGTTAAAATGGGTCTTAAGTGTTGCAATCCTCATTTATTTTAAATAAGTACCTATTACAAGGTGAAAGTATTAGAATAATTCGGTTTAAAAATAGGTTTTAAAACAATAGTAATACCCAATTAAAATAAATTCATGCAACTAATACATTTTTTTATTAAAAGTAGGTATCTACAGATCCAATGGTAATAAAGGAATTACTTATTAAATTATAAAATTAACAGTACTTGCCTAGGTAACTGAAGTTTTATATTGATAAATATATTAATAATAATAACTTTACTACTATACAACATTTTTATAATAATTCGTTCTAATGAAATTTTATTATAATTTTCAATTGCATCAATATCTCGCTACATTTGTGGATACCAAAAGGGTTTAAAAACCCAGGCCCCTACTTAAAACTATCCAGGACAGCCTGAAAAAGCAGGACTTGTCCTGAAAAACAGGATGGTTGTCAGCTCTAGCTTTAAAGTAAGTTCATAAACCAAACTAAATAATTTATATCGATTCGAACAGGCGAAAGCAGCGTTACTTTGGAATACATCCGAGCCCATCGCTGCTCCTTGGATAAGCCCGAAGAATTTTGGACGGAAGTTGGCAACGAACTTGAATGGACCAAACCATGGGATAGAGTTCTTGACAACACTAATCCACCTTTTACTAAATGGTAAATAATCCAAAATGTTTGAGTACCTATGTTTTTTAATTGCTGTACTTACTAAGGCAGTAGGAATGCAAATCATTTATCAAAGTTACATCTTCTAACGATGGAAGGAAATATATTAGGTTTCCTGCGTTCCCTATCGAAGTATTTATTATAGAAAACCCCTAATTAATCCAACATATGGAATACAACCCATAAGTTAATTAGGCTAACTTTAAATTGCCTTGGTATAGAATGGAAAGGGAAGCGTCAATTTCACTTCGTTGTGCAAGAAGGCGCGAGAATCGCTCGTGAACGCTTGTGTGCGCGTAAAGTCAAGGATTCTAGACTGTTTCCAACCTCTTTCATAGATGATTATTGCTGCACTGCTACTCCACATTTGCACCGTTTCCTATGGATTTCCCAGATGCCACCGATAGTAGCGGGGCGAATCCTCGAGAATACGCGAGAATTCTCTGGTAGAGGCGCGAATTTTCCTGTTTATTCTTTGCACAATTAATATAAAAATCATTTAATCATATACAGTATCGTTACATAAAATCGCTTTTATTTCATTCTCCGATAATGTAATTAAACTTAGATGGTTCGTCTAGATGATAGGCAAGTAATTTGTATAAAGTGTTTGCTAGTAGCGTAATTCTCTATCTTAAAAGAAAGAGAAAGTTTATAATTCTAAAATAATTCTTCGTGTTTTTATTTTCTTTTTATTATTCTTATTCCAAAAAAATTGTTTAAAGACAACAATTTTTTTGGAATAGGAAATAAAACTGATAAAAATAAAACTAAATTGCTGCTCGAAATAATTTAATTTAATAAACAGAATAATTTCAATATAGGTGGGTAGGAGGTGAGATGTCAGTGTGCCACAATGCTGTAGACCGACACGTGGCAAGTGGCAAAGGAGAACAAGTAGCACTGGTACATGATTCGCCTCTTACTGATACCGTTCGAAAGATTACCTACAATGAGCTGCAAGAACAGGTACTTAACTAACGTCACATAATAATTGAACTATCTGGAATCGTAACGGTCAATACGCACGGTTAGTTGTCGGCAAAGTTTTTCAACGACAGTAATCTGTTTTTGTGACGCACACACCCGAAAATTCGTCGGTATCTCAAGTTTATTTGTTTTTTTGGTGAAATATCAGCTTTACTATCTATCTTTATATATAAAAATTCCGTGTGTTTGACCGCTATGAACTTCGAAAGTATTCAACCGGTTTTGATGTTTTTTCATTTTGCTGGCTTTATTGTAACTTAGGATATGGAATAGGTTTTATTTCAATTTATAAAACAACAACGCGTGGCCGGGTCAGCTAGTATAGTTAAAAAATCTCTGTCACTGTGACCGCGATGAACTCTGGAACTACTTTACCGATTTTGACGTTTTTTTTTTCATTTTGGTAGATTTAGTCCGACTTAGGATATTCATAACACAGAAAGGTTAAAACTTATAAAAGATTTATACATTTACAATTAGTGTAGCTATGTTTAAAGTGAGGTTAAATTAACTTTAATAAGAAGTAATCGTATAATATAACAAAACGGAATTATTTGTCATTGGTCAAAGCGTTTTAGCCACAGAGATACTGGTGTTAAAAAAACCTTTTACAAAATTACTTGACAAAATATTATTATTGTTTATTGCTTGGTAAATTAAATTATTCCCCCTATAATTCGTATTGCAAAATGTCTTGCGGGAAGTCTAACCCTGACTTTAGGGATGCATGTCCGACAAAAGAAGACCGGGTTTTGTTAAGCTTGTTTGATTTCACGATACAACCAATCATCTGAACAATCGGTTAGATTAGTCAGCGCACGATAAAGACCTCTAAAGGCATTTAAACATGACGCAATAACTTACTAGTGCACTAAAATCGCCTGGAAACATTTAATTGTGCATTAAATACATTTAAATTAAGAATAAGGTGCGAAATAAAAAAAGATATTACAACAGGATTTTTTTTGTTTCTTTCGATTCGAAAAGTTATTTTTATTTATTGTTAGTATATATTAATGTAATTATTAATGTAATTCAATCCAAACTCAACTCTCGTGTAAACGGGGCCAATATATGTAGCCAATAGACACGTATATACGGAGGTGTCGGTCATGCAGTGGCGTAGCGTGCCATCTGGGCGCTCGGGGAGGGCCCGGCCAAATCGAGCATTTTGCCGCCCCCACTCGACACTAAATTAAAATAAAATTTTCGAAACATCATTTCACATGCAAAAAGGTATATTATTGTAGGTAAAATAGGAAAAACTGTTTTAACGATAAGCGCCTTGACATTTCTTCGCTTACGTTTCCTTTTTTGCCTTTTTCTTGCGGTATTCTGCACCGCTTTCTCTAATTCGTTTCATTTTCAAATACTGATTAGTTAAGTATATAGTGAATAAGATTAGATAAGTTTTTTAACGCACAACACACAGAAATGACATTTTTATTTCTGTAATGCTGGATGCGGGAGCCAACAGAATAAACAGACTGAAGTTGGATAGTTACTCATCGCGTACGAATTGACCCAAGAACGTCGAATCACAGCACAAGGCGGCAAATTTCAAATTTACGTCATTGTTGACTCGTCAAACGTTCTGTCATGAAACATTTGAACTCTACCCAACCACTTTGCTGACGATATTTGGCCGCCCCCTGGCCTTCTGCCGCCCGGGGCGGCTAATGATTTTTTAATACACGTCAAATGAACCCATAAAAACAAGTGGATTAGTAGATACAGAAAAATATACCTTATACATCAGATAAACAGTAAACTGTAAAATAAATAAAAATACTTAATTAAAAAATAAAAATATGGCATTGTGATTGCAGAAAATAAAATAATACAATACAATAAAATAAATTAATAATATGTCAATCCCGGTTCCTTTGGAGCAGTAAACAGAAATACCAGTGTGGTCAGTCGTTATAAAATATTGAAATGTAATTTATGATATACTAGCTGACCCAGCCAAGCTTTGCTGTGGCTCAGTTATAATAATTTACAATAAATTTTCTTTTTTGATTACGAACTAAAATGAAACCTATCCTATGTCCTAAGTTGTATGTATGTATGTAGGGCATGGTTACCGGTATACTGGTATATCGAAATACCGGTATACCGATAAAAATTTTCGGTATTTTGATACCGGTATTTGAGGATAAAATACCGTTTTTTCGGTATCAAAAAATATCTATTTTCGCAAGGGTGGTTAAAGGTGGTTAAGGTGGTGGATTTGGTTTATAGTGAGGTTCATACTGCAGATGAGTTTTATATTTTATGATAATGATGACAATCACAAAAAGTTTCGATTATTAGAAAATCACTTCGCAAGACACTGAATGCATAATTGCATATAGCAAGTATTTAGGTAGTATTTAATGATACTGCTTTTAGTTGTTCGTCTAATAATGTTTTACTTCTACCAATAAATTGCTGTCGGCATTCGCGCACGTACTAACACAATACGACAGAAACAAACGTAAGCGCTTTGCTCTTAAGTGGCAATCACAATCACAATCACACCAACAAAATTAAATTAATTAATTTAATCTGATAAGTTGTCAAAATATTTGTGAATCTGCCTGATTATTATTAGAGAATAACACCGAATTTATTATGTATGAGATTGTGATATTTGTGCCAATGAAACAATAGAAATAGTTCTAAGACCATCATACCGTATTTTCTTTAGTATTTTTAATCCCTTTATTTTAATAACTCATTTTGTGGTTTCTACGGAGCCATAAAGCGTCGAAAACTGTTTTAATAGCTCTCCCGGAACAAGACTTACCGACGTTATTTTAATAATTTAAATAGTAATTATATAATAACAGTATTTAAAAAATACCGAATAAATATCGAAATTTCGGTATACCGGTTATTGAAATTTCAATACATACCGGTATTGATACCGATCAATACCGGTATGAAAATCATTACGTTATTCCATGCCCTATATGTATGTGCAAAAAAAAAAAACAGTATTACAGCTGGTCCCATCTTTAACGAATGTTTCATATTTGTAGAAATGTAACTTTCTGTGTTGAAGGTAGTTAACTTTCAACATAGGTGGAACGATACTAGTTTATAGTAGAAGTTGAAATACGTTTGTTTCGCCGCGTCTGCCAGAGCACCTCGGTAGGTCAGCCGTCAGAGCACTCTCCCGGATAGCGAATGGGTTCGAATCCCACCCGAGGGTTGAGAGGCGTGATTGTTTTTCACAGGCGTAATTTATATTTTATTAAAAATGCTTTTCTGTTGCGCTTATCTCATCATGGGTCCTCATTCTTGGTCCCTCGTTCTTGGCCCTATTTCATTATACTCGTCGCTCAGGTATCCCGGATAGCTAGCAAGTTGTCATTGCTCGGCGTGACGCGAGGATCGAGGGTTCTCATCTACATGCCACTCATACCGGAAGCCATCATCGCTATGCTGGCTACCAACAGGATAGGAGCCATACACTCTGTTGTTTTCGGGGGTAAGCTGATTCCTTTTTGGAGTTGACTCCTTAAGAATAGATTTCCATATAAAGCACCCGGTATGAAAAAAATATGAAGTGTATTTAGTGATCGTATGGACTTTTTTGTGCTCAACTTTTCGTGTGCACCTTTCACTTTTATTTTGATTTTTTTTTATACTATCTGTGCTTTTTCAAAGACAATCGTTCTCAAGGAGTACTCCAGTCATGCGTCAGAGCTGACATACACACTTTTTTATGCTTATGATCAGACGTTTTTATTGATAAAATGAAAGTTAAAAGATGCGTCTTTTTGCATAAAATGTTTGATATATTTTTTTTAATTCTTAAACATTGTCGAAGCCTTTAATGGTGTGAAATATGGCATTTTTATCGACAAATTGCCCCTCAAATTTAGTTTTTCTCTTACGGCCGTCATTTTGTTTTCTTGGTAACCAAGACCTGGGCTCTCATACTAATTCGACCACCACTACTCATGTAAATGTCCTATCAACATTAAAAAGGTGTCATTTGATAGCTAAACATGTAGACAACAGTTACACAGCCATCATGTTTCAATTGTCATGGAATAAAAAATAGAAATAAATAATTAAAGAAAAACACATAGATTCTTTTTTGTGTATTTTTTAATAATTGGCTTCTTTGAATAACCAAATTTGAGGGGCAATTTGTCGATAAAAATGCCATATTTCTTACCATTAAAGGCTCCGACACTGGTGACGGGACACATTGTATTGGATAATTATACAATCTATTTGAAACCTTAAATCTAATAACTAGTTCAATATCAATCGAGAAATTTTGAGATTTTTTGAAAATTTGCTGTTATCTGTACATGCATGAAGTAATTCTATTATATGTATATGTCACCGTAAAATTGTAATTACTGTAAGATTATAATCTATCTCGCGAGATTGTAAACTGTCGAAAGATTGTGAATCGTAACATAAAGTAAAATCGTAACATAAAGTAAAATCGTCACATATCTATTTCATTGATCTTCAATGATCCTTAGGTTTTGCTGCCAGGGAATTAAGAACAAGAATCGAGCACGCGGAACCCGTCGTGATCATCGCTGCCAGTTGTGGTGTCGAACCGAATAAAATTGTCAGGTATAAATAAATATTTGATACGAGATCTCGTCATTTTCTTCAATGCCAATGAAAGAGACAAATAGACTGTGCCTATGTATAAAGTTTTTTCTCTATGGTGATAGAGATAAAAACAGCGCGGTGGCGCTGTGCATATTAAAGCTTTTTAGTCTTTCCCGCCAATAACTGTATACTATAGAGAAGATATCCTATGTCGCAGACAAACGAGACAATTCGGTATTAATTTAATAAAAGTTATCAAGAGTTGGAAGTACAAATAAAAGTTACGAGGTTGAGTGAATTATTAGACTGTTATGTACAGGATACTTTTAATAAAATTTGGACTGAGTTTTTAATAGCAACTACCGATAAATTTATTATTACCGCTAAATATTATATAAAAAGTAACAAAGTTTGTAAGGTGTCAATGTAATTCCCCCAGAGTCTTGATTTTTAACCATTTTCATTCAGGTATAAAGACATATTAGATGAAGCGTTATGTCAGAGTTCACATCAACCTCGGACCTGCATTATTTATCAACGTCGGCGCGTCTTGGAGTGTACCTTGGAAAAGGATCGTGATATATCTTGGCAGGAAGCATTGGAGGCCGAACCAGTGCCTTGTGTATCTGTAGAAGCTAATGAACCCCTTTACATATTGTACACATCAGGTGAGTGTCTAATTTAGTAGTATCTATATTTATCCTACCATACTTTGATAAGTTATATAATTATTTTATTGTTTAATAATTGGAAAAAAAAAACTCCTCATCACCAGGGACTACTGATGCTCCAAAAGGCGTACAGCGACCCTGTGGCCATGCTGCAACTTTATGTTGGTCAATGCACGCTGTTTATGGTCTAAAAAGGGGGGTTTGGTGGGCAGCATCGGATTTGGGATGGGTTGTAGGACATTCTTACATTTGCTATGGGCCACTATTGGCGGGTCTGACATCAATATTATACGAAGGCAAACCTGATAGAACACCAGATCCAGGACAGTATTTTAGGTAGGTAAACTTAATGATAGAGTATATCATTATCTATATGGAAGTGAAATAACTAACAAAAAAACTATTTTTTTTAAAAAACAGGATAATAGAACAGCACAGAGTTAATGCGCTATTTACCATACCAACCGCTTTTCGTGTGCTAAAAAGAGCAGATCCATCCGCAAAATATGCAAGAAGATATTGTGGCAAATCTCTCAAGACTGTATTTATGGCTGGAGAACACTGTGATCAAGATACCAGAGTGAGATAGTAATTTTTTTGTATAATATCTGAGGTTTTTTTCATTTCAAACTTTGGTTTAAATCTAGTGAATGTATATGTAACGTTAGAATAGCATTCATGAATCATTAAATAATTAAACAGACACACGCAATATATTTGTAAAAAAACATGAAATAGGGTTTTTACCGGAAATTAAATAATATGCAAATTGTATTCGGTTCCAGACACAGCTCTGATCTCTGCCCTGTGGCATTCTTTGTTTAACAGTAAAATACAGTTTAATGGTAACGTTTCTATACCTCGTTTCATAATAAATAAGATGTTTTGCCTGTCATATACGTCACTTAAAAAGCTTTTAATTATTTTAATTTGAAAAGGAAAAAAAATATTAGAGAATATTTATTGTATTCGCGACGGGTAAATATCCCTTTAGTCGCCTATGTTAACATGGTTTACTCAATATGCAACGAGGATTGAGTTTCTATAACCTTTTTAACTTTATTTTTCAGTTGTGGGCTGAGCGTATTTTTGGAGTACCTGTGCTTAACCACTGGTGGCAAACTGAAACTGGTTCAGCTATTACAGCCGCTTGTTTAGGTTATGGTGTTAAAGCCGTTCCACCACATTCAGCAGGTTATCCGGTCCCTGGTTATGATAGTAAGTGGTTCAATTACTACATACAATCAATCATCACCCAATAACCATTAATATATGCAACTAACGTTTGAAGCTTAAATTCACAGTTCGCACCTTACGAGAAGACGGGACTGAATGTGTTGCTGGAGAAGTTGGAAGATTGGTAGCAAAACTCCCATTACCGCCAGGTTTTGCATCAACTCTATGGCAATCTGATGAACGATTCATAAAAACGTATTTTGAATCTTACCCTGTAAGTCATAATAATACTTTGTTCGAAATATTATTATTTTATCAAAAGATAATCTGGTGCCATTCTTTGATATTTTACTTATTGGTTTTTTAAAAGTGATCATAATGATAAATAATATCTGTGATGTGCACTGCCTTAAATATATTTTACTTCTAAAAGGGCTACTACGATACACAAGATGCTGGTTGGGTTAGTGCTGAAGGAGCAGTTTGGGTCGTTGCTAGAGCTGACGATGTTATAAATGTTGCTGGTCATCGACTTTCAACAGCAGCTCTTGAAGATGTCGTATTGAAGCATGCGAGAGTGGCAGATGCAGTCGTAGTAGGTGCTCCTGACCCTACTAAAGGAGATGTTCCACTTTGTCTGTACGTAATGAGGCCTCCTCAAGATGGTAAGTGATATTTTAGTGACCCTATTAAAGACTTCTTAAGACTCTATTAAAACAATGCTACTCTATTAATTACGATATACGACATGACAATATAATTACGCAATATTAAGTATGTATATAAGTATTAATGTTTTTATTGATGGCATTCCATGTTTTATATATATTCATGCACATAGGATCCGCTAATACATTTTTTAGATTTACAACAGAAGAAAGTTAAATATATATAATTATTTCAATCTTCCCAGATGAAGAGATAGTAGCTGAAAGCACTGTTACTCAAGAACTTATTGCATTGGTTCGCCATCTCATTGGCCCAATCGCAGCGTTTAGAAAAGCTGTTGCAGTGCCTGCCTTACCACGCACAAGATCGGGCAAAGCTCTACGAGGTGCTATAGCAAAATTAGCAAGATCCCAACTTGTAAAATTACCAGCCACTATAGAAGATCCCACTGTTTTCGGTGAAATTAAAACAGCATTACAAAAATTTGGATACGCTGTTGACGCACCCGATCCTGAGTTTTAATGTTTTGATAAAAAAAGGCTATGTTAAGAAAACCTCACATAACTTTTTATTAGAAATTGATGTTTTTTAATGATTTAGAGAATTACCTATTTGATTTAATTCCATGCGATGATAGACTGCTGTGTCAGTTTCTTATTAAAATGGGGCATGTCGTCAAAACAGTAGTTTAATATTAAGTTATTTATAATTGAATTTAAATATTATTCATTATTTACATAGAATTTATTCTTAAGTAGTAAAAATGAGTAGTTATATAGAATAACGTTAAGTAATAAATCGATATAATAGTAAACACACCTACATGTTAATGCAAGGTAAATAAGATGTAATTTTACTTTGACTATAATAATGACAAAGAGTTATTCGATTATACATAACATGTTATATTATTTACTAAGCACATAACATATTATTATGATACTGCTAAGTTAGACATGATCTTTTGCAAGAAGGCGTTGGAAGTAGTCACTCGTATAAAATGTATGTAGACTTAAAAATGGAAACAAAAATAAGGATCTCCAATTTCTTATTTATTTTTAATACAATCATTAGAAACGACTGTTTATGAAAATTAAATGTTATCAATTATTTATCAATATATTTGGAAATTAACCACCTGTATAAGTTTTTTATTAATTATGAATTTTGTATTTTCTTTTGTATTTTTCTTATGAACATAAATTGTTTTTGTTCGTGATATTTTAGTTTTCACATAATAACATAACGCAAGTAATGTGAAGTGAACGGATATGTATCACTAAGAGTTTAAAATTATACTTATTCAGAATATGAATAACCTAACACATCGAAAACAAAACTTGGATGAGAAAGTACTATATTTTTTATATGGGGTCTATTTTAATAAACTAAGTTAATGAATTTGTTATTAATATTATATATGTATGATATAATAAAACTCTAATTGCCTACGACAATAATAAAAGTTTTATATAGGCAAAGGGATGTAACTGCAATATATATTACTGAATTTAAGTTATTTCTATGTAAAATAAGATTTGTTAAGTACAGTCAACAGCTATTCAACCTACGCAATATTGCCAAATGTTTCTATTCTATTTTCAATTTAAAGTCTAATACATAGAATTCGACATATCAATTGAGAAAATTTGACAGTTTGTGACAGATTGATAATCTAGGTAGGTCTTAGGTGTTCGTAAAATATAGAACAAGGAAAAGAGTGAAGAAGAAGAAGGAGAGTGAACTGATCCAGGTTCCCTTAAATTATATCTGTAAGGCTATTTATTATAAATAGGAATGTCTGAAGTCTTTAGATAGAGTTATTTTTTAAATTACGCTTCGTAAAATTATAATAATAAGAGTAAATGAATTGTTACTAATATTGTAACCTGACCATTACAAAGTAATTTATTGTTTGTACCCTAAAAAACAATATCATTTTAAATAGTGAAATAGTCACAAGCGATAAAATTTTAGGACAATGTGCAGCAACTGTGACACTTTAAACAGGAGAGAACACTATAAATTGTTTAAATATTTATCATTTTTGTCTAATTTCATGTTTGTTATTGTTGGGCACGTTTTGAGACAAATTTATTTTAGCAAAAACCATGCACATTACCTTACAACAATGTAAAAAAATACATGTATTTTTAGATATTGTGAAAAAAGTCTGAACGTGACTGCAACATAACTTTTACACCATAGACAATTTTGTAATGCATTATAAAACAAGTAATATTATGAATAAAACAAAAAAAAAGTATGTGGATTCATTTATTGCACCCAAACGTGACAAAATAGCAAGTTCTTTATAAAGATTTGTCTATTCTTTTTTGTAAGTTTAGTAGTTGTGGTATACTTTTGTGATGTGGCGGATATTAGTGTGTAATAAAAGTGTATTGTTAATTATTAAGTGTTCGTTATAATGCATGAGTGTTATGTAAAATAAAACAGCAGAATGTCTCATTTCTCTTAAGAAGACCCCACACCATTCCTTTCATTCCACATGATTCATCATCCATTGATGGTCCATCATTCATAAATCAGCTTTATGACGATGTGACTTAATTTATTTCTTATTTACCTAGACGTTCTAGAATTTTTTTTACAATTGTCTAATATACTAAAGCAAAATATATTTAGGCAACATAGCTCTTGACTTTTTGGCGGGAGCGGGAGGCGTCACGTTGGTGGTTTTGTTTCTCTTGTTGAAATTTTTGTTGTGGTAGATATTAGTGCGTAATAATGGTGGATTATTAACCACTAAGTGTTTATGAACATACAAGAGTGTTGGCAAGTGTAACAAAGCAGCGGAAGTTGTCTTTTCCTGCTTTCTCAAGAAGTCCACGGGGAGGTTTCAGTAAAACCCCATACATTTACTGATACCTAGCAAAAAATATATAACTGACAATTATACTTACTTGACACTGGCTAAATGCACAAATCGTGCAATCCATACATAAATAAAATAGCTCTCATCTGTAATGTCAGTGTCAATGTCATTTTCGTAATGTCATTTTGTAATGAATGACGCATTGAGGAGGGTCCAATCAAGGTCCAATGCATTTTGTTTTATAATCTGATTTCATATACTTGCCCTTTTTCGTTAATTATCGTCATTTCTAACAGTCAATG
Organism: Calamotropha paludella; assembly: GCA_927399485.1. NCBI lineage: Eukaryota > Metazoa > Arthropoda > Insecta > Lepidoptera > Crambidae > Calamotropha > Calamotropha paludella. The sequence goes on along the minus strand of OV656823.1, from coordinate 3,977,243 downwards.
CTACTAATTAGTTTCCCACAAAACAGTGTTTAAATGTTTTTATTGTGAGCAAGAGAAAGTGATTTGCCTACGTGTAAATAAAAATCGGCATCTAAGGTAATACTTTCATTTTCTGTTTAATCTAAATAAACAATAGTTTTATCTTAATTTATTGTTCCATAATGAAAAAAAGAAAGTTATAAGAGCATAGTTTTATTTAAGAAGTTTATGAGTTACTTTTGTAACTGCTACTTATCTCTGCTAGACATGACAGCATTCTTTTAGATATCAAGCAAGCATTTATTATCTTTATCAAATTCACATTTTGAAAACAGTGTGCTATCATTGAGTTTTTGATAAAAGTAAACTACATATAAGATAAATCTTATATGAATTAGTTTTCATACTTAAAATAGTAATATCTGTTATTGCTGAAAAAAATAAAATATGTGTTCTATTTTTCTAAGTGTTATTTATAACAATAGTAAATATTCGTTTATGATCTTAATGTTCTATATTAAGTAAAAGAAAAGTCATTGATATTATTGTGTGGAGAATACACTAGTGATTAATCATTTGGATAAATATTTTTATTGGGGCTATGTTACAATATCAAATGGGATTTTACTCACTAGATGCTATAATGTCTATTATAACTTGCTTCTAAATTCGTTCTAGTTGGGTTGATTTCAAAATCCATTATTCCAATTTCCATTAGTTGCCATAAGCAAGAATATATGTTAAAGAGTGACTTCTTTGACAATCGCTGTGGTTGAGATGCATACATACCAGTTTTCATGGTGATGCCACTCCTAAGTCTCGGTTTCTTGGTTCCCTGTTCAGATGGTCAGAGGAAAAAAATAAAATTTTCTGTCTTGATTGAGGTCTGAGTATTTTAATCAGGCATGTTTCTAAGTGTTAAAATTTTATATAAATGAAATTGTTTTATTTTACATTTTATTTACTTATTAAATTCTCACTACGATTAGATTATATACTACTGAGTCTACTACCAGTTCTAAAATTGCCCTTCCGAGAAGAACTGGCGAAAGAAATTCGTTCAGGGGGACTGACCTCCATCGAACCGTTATTATTTGTAAAAAAAGTTAATTACATCACCAGGTCTTGCAGTGTGTGTCTGTGAAGGTATTAATTTTTTAATTATTGGATCGAAGCAGGTGGAACGTTCCAACCATTGTCTCTATTGAAATTCAGATGTTTTCTGATTTTGATTAGCCTTGTGTAGCATACTAGGAACAAATCCTTGTTCTCTAGCGAGAATTTGAGGTTTATCGAATCAAATGTAGTGATTTGGCCAAAAGCATGCTTACACACTGCAGACTTATTATCACGCCTATGTTTTATGTTGGCTACATGTTTTATCGTGATCACGTATCGTGAATCGAAACGTCATGATTAAATATAAAATAAATTGTGCGCAAAATCCATAAAAAATTTGTTTTTTTTTAATTTTTATTACTAGGTTAACAGAAAGACATATAGATATGATATATTCATAGAAATATAAAAAAAAACCGGCCAAGTGCGAGTCGGACTTGCGCAATGAGGATTCCGTAAAATATTTTTATCATATGGTGGAACTAAAAATTTACGGTTTTCGCAATTTTTCTTTATTTGTGCTATAAGACGTTGCTTTGTACCAAATTCCAAGATTCTGAGTTCACGGGAAGTACCCAGTAGGTTTTGATTCCCTTGCGAGTGTCGAAAATTGCGGATTTTGCGGCATAAACGGCTGTATCTTTTGATTGCGTTGGCTTAGAAGTTTGAGTTTTTCACAGCTCCAAGGGACAGTAGACCTGAGTATTTGATATAAATTTCAGCTTTATACGTCCACATGTTCCTGAGAAAAAGGGTCTTGACAGACGGACGGACGGACAACAAAGTGATCCTATAAGGGTTCTGTTTTTTCCTTTTGAGGAACAGAACCCTAAAAATACCCACGATTCAGCTATAAATGCTTATAGTCATCACACAAACATCTGCCCCTTCCGGGACTTGAACCCAGGACCGCTGGTGCAAGAGGCAGGATTGCTACCATTGAACCAAATAATGTGTGCAATGAGTAACAGCAGTTATAGTTTTCTTTTAAGTGACCCCAAGTGTAATAAAATAAGTGACTCATGTAATAACATGTAGTTGTGGGTTTTTTTTACAATCATTCCTCAATATTTTTTAGCAGTTACGTCAAGCCATTTCAAAACACTTTTCAGTTCTACTACTAGTTATAAGATATAAAATACGGGTGTAAAAAAACAACTACGCCTCCGAGCCCTCAGGTAGGATTCGAACCCACGACCTTTCGCAATCCGGGCGAGTGCTCTGACCGCTGAGCTACCGAGACGCTGGAAAATGTGTCGAATTTTATAACGTATTTCAACTTCTACTATGAGCTAGTATCGTTCCACCAATGTTGAACGCTAACTGCCTTCAACATCGAAACATCAACATCTACTTCTAGTTGTTTATGTTACTGACAGGGAGCCATATTTTTATGGAGTCACGCTTGGCCCTTGTATGTGTGCATTCAAGTGTTTATTCTTATTATATCACATTCTTCTATTGTACAGAAACAACAATAGTATTTACTATTTAGAATTAGAATTTAGAATTTATTTAAATTGATTCAATCATCGTTAATACTATTATAGTAGTGAAAATATTATTAACATAATTTTAATGAAAGTAAAACTAAATAAATTTATTATGATCCTTTCATCAAGAGTTTTGGCACATGAGTTTCTTGCCCGATTCTTCTCATGTTAGCCCCTACGTTCGGAATCGGGTCGCTCGTGGCGATTACATGCGCGGCATCAACTCCGCGGATGTACTTGCCGCTAGCGCACGGGCTATCTTTATTATAGAAGAATATTATCTTGATTTTGTAAAATTGACGATTTTAAGTGCCCGCAAGGGCCTATGAAATAAAGTTATTTTGATTTTGATTTCATATTTAGAATAATTTTTATAACAACTATTAGTACCAAATCAATAATACTACTTAGACTTATAAACTGTTGAATAGTCTATAAACTGATGAATAGTCAGTAAAAACTATATCGTCGAATTGACAAGCCAAGTCATGTAAACATACATAAAAAACTGTCTATCAATTAAAGACAGAACTCCCACAGATAATAGGGCGATAGCAAACAAAAGCCGTGAACCAGATACATTACTTAGACTTTTGTTGGATCATCTTTTATACACATATTGATTAATCAGTAATTCGATATTACTTGAAAAATTCAAAAAATATAAAAACTATAATCAGTAATTTTATTGCCATTATGCTTTTTGCTCTGTTTAAGTTATCCAAAATCAATACTAGTTCCTGTTGAATTTATTCCTTAGATGTGGAAAGCGGCCACTGACGTCGCGGCGCCCGCCATGGCGGAAGCCGACGACTGGGAAACTGATCCTGATTTCATTAACGACGTAACTGAACACGAGCAGCGATGGGGGCCTGGCGGACGGAATGTAGAAGCTATCGAGTAAGTTTTTACTATTATTTCATTGATTTCGGACAGACTCCGTAGAATGAAGTACAATAAAACAAAAATACAAAGTAATTCCTTAATTGTGTGGACATTCAGGTATTCATTCTTATTATATCACGTTCTTCTATTGTACAGGAACAAAACTAGTAAATAAATTGATTCAATAGTTCATACTATTATAGCACTGAAAACATGATTAAGTCTACAATTTAAATGAAAATGAAATAAACTAAATAAATTTAAATGGAATTGAATATCATAGACAATAAATACAATGTTATTTTTGGAGCGGAGCGAGCGAAGCTCCCATGGATCAGCTTCAATAGCGCAATGTCTGTTACGCCATAAATTCCCGAGTTCTAAACCGATTTTAATATTTTTTGTGTGGAATCGAATCAACAGGTTTAGGATCAGATTGTGACGGAGCTCGAATTTTGAAATTCGCAAAAATTTCTATCAAAACAAATAGATTTTTTCTATTTTAGGTATTACACTCCGCTCCAATATATGGTGCTAGCGTAGCTTTATGCTTAGCGACTGCATCGCCTAGTGATATTTACAACGTTGCTTTAACCCTTTTTAAGCTGTGTGCAGCTGTACCACTTGGCAGTGATGAATACCATCTGTCCATGAACACATCCTAAAATACCACTTGAAAATGCTATGAGATTTCTTATAAGACTTACATTGTTGACAAATAAAATGACGAAAATATGTCGCACATACGGTGCTATAACGTCACTTATGTAATTTTAGACAAAACTGAACTGAGTATGATAAAATACTCCTACCTCTACTCTACCTCTTTACGTTGCTTTCTTTTACTCCAAAATGAAGTTCAAAGTTGTAGCTTAATTATTGTATTTGTTAAGCCGAGAAAAACTATATGCTGTAAGGATGTTCAATTTTTAAATGCTCCCCCTGTAATATTACACCGTTTGCATAAGTGACGTTATAGCACCGTATGTGCGATGTATTAACTTTAGTAAAAGCGTGAATGAGGTTATTATTATTTGTAAAGTATGCTAGAGTTATTTATAGCTGATAAAGGAGGAAATGTGTGGGACTTTAATGTTGTTCACCTCGCCACTTGTTACAGTATGGCAAAATTGCTCCCCCTGTAATATTACACCGTTTGCATAAGTGACGTTATAGCACCGTATGTGCGATGTATTAACTTTAGTAAAAGCGTGAATGAGGTTATTATTATTTGTAAAGTATGCTAGAGTTATTTATAGCTGATAAAGGAGGAAATGTGTGGGACTTTAATGTTGTTCACCTCGCCACTTGTTACAGTATGGCAAAATTGCTCCCCCTGTAATATTACACCGTTTGCATAAGTGACGTTATAGCACCGTATGTGCGATGTATTAACTTTAGTAAAAGCGTGAATGAGGTTATTATTATTTGTAAAGTATGCTAGAGTTATTTATAGCTGATAAAGGAGGAAATGTGTGGGACTTTAATGTTGTTCACCTCGCCACTTGTTACAGTATGGCAAAATTGCTCCCCCTGTAATATTACACCGTTTGCATAAGTGACGTTATAGCACCGTATGTGCGATGTATTAACTTTAGTAAAAGCGTGAATGAGGTTATTATTATTTGTAAAGTATGCTAGAGTTATTTATAGCTGATAAAGGAGGAAATGTGTGGGACTTTAATGTTGTTCACCTCGCCACTTGTTACAGTATGGCAAAATTGCTCCCCCTGTAATATTACACCGTTTGCATAAGTGACGTTATAGCACCGTATGTGCGATGTATTAACTTTAGTAAAAGCGTGAATGAGGTTATTATTATTTGTAAAGTATGCTAGAGTTATTTATAGCTGATAAAGGAGGAAATGTGTGGGACTTTAATGTTGTTCACCTCGCCACTTGTTACAGTATGGCAAAATTGCTCCCCCTGTAATATTACACCGTTTGCATAAGTGACGTTATAGCACCGTATGTGCGATGTATTAACTTTAGTAAAAGCGTGAATGAGGTTATTATTATTTGTAAAGTATGCTAGAGTTATTTATAGCTGATAAAGGAGGAAATGTGTGGGACTTTAATGTTGTTCACCTCGCCACTTGTTACAGTATGGCAAAATTGCTCCCCCTGTAATATTACACCGTTTGCATAAGTGACGTTATAGCACCGTATGTGCGATGTATTAACTTTAGTAAAAGCGTGAATGAGGTTATTATTATTTGTAAAGTATGCTAGAGTTATTTATAGCTGATAAAGGAGGAAATGTGTGGGACTTTAATGTTGTTCACCTCGCCACTTGTTACAGTATGGCAAAATTGCGAGAAGAGGTGTTCGAAGCTGATAAGGAGGAAAAACAAAAACAATATGAGAAGGGACCGAAACCTTCTTATGGGTGAGTAATTTATAATTTAATGTCCTGTTTTTATAAACATATTTAAATAAAGAAACATTTGTAAGAAAGAATTTTAAGGGGCTATACCAGTGTAACCCATGAAAAATTAGGCGATTTTCGGTAATTTTTTGAAAAGAAAGTACTCAATAGAATGTTTTTTAATTTTTTGGACATAATAAAGTATATTTTCTGCTTATTTTAAGATATTTTTTAACAAAAATATTGAAAAATTAAGGGAATTATGTGCTGTCTTCGGAGGTGCCAAAAAAAAAGTTCCCCAACTGCTTACATGATTCCGGCCGAATGAGTAGCTGAAACAAAAAAAATCAAAAAGGTTATTAAAGTTGAAGGTATTTCCTATACATCCAAAATGGTGCAGTTCTGAAAAATGCGTCGTTTTTGGGTTAAAAAAATGGTCGTTTTTTAAATGCCAAATTGTCAATTTTCAACCAATAGAAAAATGTTAATCTTATAAGATAACATTGAAAAATGCAATATATATTTTGTATGTGTGTATAATGTGGCTTTCGAAGCATGAAACTAAAATACAACACGACCTTACCACATTGTCTTATCTTCGCAATCACGTGCGTTAAACATTGTACCATCCACCTCCATTTTTACAATAAAACAATTTTTGTTTTAGTTTTATTTGGATAAAATCATTATTTTGTGTATTTTTCGTTACTCTAATTTGATCCATGTGTTTTGTGTCCATTTCAGCTACGGAGGTAAATTCGGTGTACAAGCTGATCGTATGGATAAATCCGCTGTCGGTCACGACTACGTAGGCAAGACTGAGAAGCATGTTTCGCAAAAGGATTACGCTCAAGGTATACCTTTTACTTAACACGACGACTGGTGTAACGGTAGCGATCCTGCCTTTCGCACCGATGGTCCTGGGTTCGAGTCCCCGATGGGGCAGATGTTTGTGTGATGAATACGAACATTGTACCTGAGTAATAGGTATTAAAATCTATAATCTAAGAACACAAATTTGTTGTGTGTTTGTCTGTCCGCTCTTTTTCCATTGCATACGAGTCACCATAGCAACGCGTTACCGAGTTAGATGACTCGGTAACGCGTTGCTATACTATGTAAAATTGTAACCGAATGAAACTTATAGCGCTATGTAGTATATTTCTATGATTATTACATATCTATGTATCATATATGTATTTCTATCTGTTACCCTAGTATCCATTACACAAGCTTTACAGTGCTTACTTTGCTAATTGGTGTGAATGTAAAAATATATATATTATTTAATTAAAATAATCAATCACAAACACATGTCAAAATATTTTTTCTATTATTGGTATCTCCTGGAGCTTACCTTGAAAATTATACAGCTTCCTTCGTCAATGTAAACTTTGCTTTTAATTTAAAGGTGATTAATCTTTGTTTAATTTAAATTAAAACTTTTACGTTTATATAACAGTCAAGACACATAAATTATTAAATTTATGATTCACACAATAATTTACATAACATTGTTGTATTAATCTCTAATCTAAGATCACAGTGGTTTGTGTGTTCATCTGTCCGCTCTTTTTTTCCGGTCTTTTTCCATTGTATATACGTCACCATAGCAACGCGTTAACCGCAAGTAGTTTGTCTGCCGGATGCTAGATGGCGCTAACGGAAAAATATTTAATAATAGAAAAATTTAAAGAATTTTGTCCACCCGTGCGAAGCCGGGACGGGCCGCTAGTATATAATCTAAGATCACAAATTTGTTGTTTGTCTGTCCGCTCTTTTTCCCGCTCTTTTTCCATTGTATCAATAAAGTTACCATAGCAACGTGTTAACTGCAAGTAGTTCGTCTACCGGACGCTAGATGGCGCTAACGGAAAAATATTTAATAATAGAAAAAAAATAAAGAATTTTGTCCACCCGTGCGAAGCCGGGACGGGTCGCTAGTGTTTAATAATAAAAAATATTATTATCAGGTTTCGGTGGCAAATTCGGTGTACAGACGGATCGTATGGACGCGAGTGCGGTTGGCCATGAGTACGTGGGTAAGGTGGACAAGCACGCGTCTCAAACTGACTACGCTCAAGGATTCGGTGGCAAATTCGGTCTGCAGACGGACAGACAGGACAAGGTAAGTACCATGGTGCAATGGCGGAAAAGGGTTTGACGCAACGGACTTTGCTTTGACGCGTGTGTGAATACATGGTACACACACTACAGTAGTGTTATCCTTAACATCTGATAATAGCACTACAGAATTACCGATTCTATTCGTTTTGTATTAAAAAGCATAGAAAATAGAGATTATGAAAGTAGCTTTCTGAAATGTTAAGATATTACGGCATCAATGTTCTATAATGGTTCAAAAAACTTTGGTGCTCATAATGCAACAAAATTACAAGAAAATCTCACATTTTAGCCATTCTACATTATGTTCAGCAGACAACGGCATTTTTTCATGGATTTTGAAAGTTATATTCTTTGAAAAGTTTGAAAGAGTGAAATAAAAATGAATAAAATTCTACCTCAAAATTAATGAAAATTTTGTTTTGAAAAATAAAATATCATCAAACCTTACTTACTTTCTGTAAGACAAAGTTAGTGTAGAGATCTGCAGTTAATATCTACCAGGGCGACAACGGTCGATTTTATCAAAATAACATCGAAATCAATATCAAGTATGTATCAACATTTCATCATTTTAATTTTTCAAATATCATAATCACCAAACGTATCGTTCGTAAAAAAATTTGGTTGTCTGTAAAGTCAGTTTACGGACGATAATTTTAGGTGATAGCGTCATAAGAAAACATTGATGAAAAATTGCATACTTTTATGAATTGAATTGAATTATTATCACTGAATTATCATTATTTTGTATAATAGAAAGAAGTAGTTTCGTAGTAAGAACGTTACACTTTTTCGTGCGTACAGCCGATTTAAAAACGTTATCACGTCAAAAGATGATATTAGCTCTTCTAACAATTTTTTTAACGCAAAGAAGTAACCGCTTTAGAAACAGTTTTATTTGTATATTTCGATTCTGCTCTGAACCATCTTTTAAAGATACAACGTAAACTAATGCATATTTCTTTATTATGTCTTCGCAAGGTCAAGTTATGTAGCTATATTTTATTATAAACACCAAACTAATATTAAATTTATTTAAAATAGAAATAATTATTATTGACTATTTCAAAACCTTTCTCATTGAAATGATATTTTAGATATTTAAAATAGAACATCTTAAGCGAAGAAATATGTTTTTTTCCTCACATAGAGCGCGGCCGGGTGGGAGCATCGCGAAGAGGTAGAAAAACATTCTTCGCAGAAGGATTATTCCGTGGGTTTCGGTGGTAAATTCGGTGTCCAATCGGACAGACAGGACGCTTCCGCAGTTGGCTGGGAACACAGGGAAGAGCATTACAAACACGACTCACAGAAAGGTAACTTGTACTTCAATTATGTTACTTGTACGTCAGCCATGGATCAGCTTCAATGACGCAATGTCTGTTACGCCATAACTTCCCGAGATCTTAACCGATTTTAATAATTTTTGTGTGGAATCGAATCAACACATTTAGGACCGAATTTCAAAATTCGCTAAGAAAAAGTTATGACCAAATTTATACCATTGGCTCAATGGGATTTTGATTCATATGGAATTTTAAAATTTACAAAAAAAATGTTTTTTTTTTATTATCAGTGCTAGCGAAGCTTTATGCTTAACAACTGCATCGAACTAGTATTATTTCCAATAGAATAGAATTTTTATTTGTGAAATATTAATCTTAAAGTAATTATTAGAGTATCACTAAACTATACCTTTATCAAGGTGTACAAATATCAATGGAATTTTGTTATTAATTCCTTAAACATAAAAATGTCAGCATATAAATAAAATAAAATAATACAATATGAATGAGAAAAAAAAAATGTCAATCGATATAATTAAAATTGATACACATACTTGAATTTTGAAACTGTTTGAGTCTTAGTTGGAAACTGACGGATGTATGAAGCCTCGAAAGACTTTTATTGTATAGGAAGCTTTAGCAGATTAAAGTTTTATTATCTACTAGCTTTCCGCCCGCGGCTTCGCCCGCGTGGAATTCGGTTATATTGCGGTATAAAGCACAACTATAAGAAAACTTCTCAATCCCACGGAAAAATCTATGAAGCGCGATGTAACGCTGGATACAAAATTCATATAATTCATTTATCTTCTGTACTTTTCTTCTTACGTATCTTAAAAAAACACTTCGTTACCACGTTTTAAAAAACACCCAGCGCCATCTATCGCATACCTCAAGAACTAAATAGCGTGAGCTATCAGTCCACTTCTTATGTATTTTAAAAAACACATCGTTACCATGTTTTAAAAAACACCCAGCGCCATCTATCGCATACCTCAAGAACTAAATAACGTAACTAATACTTATACCAATTAGTAATTCGTTGACTTTAGTGATTTCAGGATAAGTAGATGTAAAAAAAAAAATTAAAAGATAAAACAAATTGTACGTCATCCCTCGGGAATTCCTCATTTTCGAGGATTCATTTTCGTATCATTTAGCTTCAAAATTTATACACTCGGCGTCAAAAAAATCGCACCTCTAAGAAAATCACGTTCAAATGGCATTAACTCTGGATATGCACATGCAGTCGTATTAATTATAATTTTATTTAAAAGGTTACTTAATTAACTTAATAAAAAAACATTATTTTTCATTATCAAATAAAACCTAAAGCAACAAATAAAGGGTCACAAAAATTCTAAGGAAATTTTGCTGCTCGGGAGAGTCGCGAGTTGCGCTAACTTTGTGGGTATAAAGAGGTCAACACGGGTTCAATGTGGGTCATTCGCTATTAAACCGTTGAAGGGGACACACGCACTGATTTTACTGAAGAAAGAACATCTGGAAAATGGACACTACAGCTGATGAGGCCGCTCAAGTGGTTGCACTACTGCAAGCAGGGGTGCGGCAGTGTGATGTCGCCCGGCAACTGAATCTGAGCCGTTTTTCGGTTCGTAGAGTCTACCAGCGCTTTTTAGAGACCGGTGGCTATATCCGGCGACATGGGTCCGGTAGACGTCGCTGCACTTCGGAAAGAGACGACCGGTTCGTTGTGTCGTACTCTTTGAGAAATCGCTTCTCAAACGCTGTTCAGCTGCAACAGGAGCTCCAGGCAGTTCGCAGACGCACCGTGAGTGTATCCACGGTTAGAAGAAGACTGAAGGAGAAGAACATAGCAGCCCGCAGAGCTGCTACAGGTCCAAAATTGACTGCAGCGCACCGACGAGCCCGCTTGCAGTTTGCTCGCGACCACGTCGATTGGACCATTGAGCAGTGGGGAGCTGTTCTCTTCTCAGACGAGACACGAGTGTGTCTTTTCTGCAACGACCGACGAAGAAGAGTATACCGGAGGCAGGGTGAACGTTTCGCTCAAGCCTGCATCCAGGAGACGGTGGAATATGGAGGCGGATCCTGCATGTTCTGGGGCGGTATGTCGGCTGCCGGCAAAACCGACCTGGTCTGCGTCTCCCGGACCGGAGGTGCTCGCGGACAAGGGTCGCTGACTGCGCGCCGCTATATCACAGAGATCCTGGATGTGCATGTGGTCCCTTTTGCCGAATCTTTTGGCGAGGGGTTCACATTAATGCACGACAACGCTCGCGCACACACTGCAGCCATCGTGAACGACTTCCTGCGGAGGTCCCAAATTCCTGTGATGCAGTGGCCAGCGAGAAGTCCTGATCTGAATCCGATAGAGCACCTCTGGGACCATCTTAAACGTAAGGTTCGATCTCGGGATCCGGCTCCTTCGACTCTAGAGGAACTCCAAACCGCGGTGATTGAAGAATGGGGTCTTATCCCTCAAGAAGAGCTCCTGAAGTTGGTGAGGTCTATGAGGGACCGTATGGAAGCCGTCATCAGGGCAAGGGGGGGTAACACTAGATTTTGAGTTAATTTTAAGACACTTTTTGTACATTTTTTTTGTAAATTATCGATTATTAATTAGGACTTAATTAAGATTTTTTATTATTTTTCAAATTTTTATGCTTTTTGTATAATTTTAATTAAAAAAAAGATTGCACTTAATTGTTGTTTGATGCTCCTTTTTGTTACCTTTCTAATGATACCTAACACTATCCTCTATATAAGGTTTAGGAATTTTTGAATAAGATTTTTATAAGGTGCGATTTTTTTGACGCCGAGTTTATGTTCATATTCGTTTGCAACATATAAGTAGATGTAAAAAACAGTTTAGACGATAAAACAAATTGTACGTCATCCCTCGGGAATTCCTCATTTTCGGGGATTCATTATCGTATCATTTAGCTTCTAAATTTACATGTTTATATTCGTTTGCAATATTTTACGTTGTTTTAAACGACACACAGCGCCATCTACAATCCATCCATCAAGCAAACAATGTTTTTGTTTTCCCTCGGGAATATCAATTTTTTTCCAGGATAAAAAGTACCCTATTATTTAATCCGGACTTTTATCTTTACGTCTGCAAAATTTCAAAGCAATCGGTTCAGTAGTTACGGCGTGAAAGCGGAACAAACAAACAAACAAACAAACAAACAAACTCACTTTCCCATTTATAATATTAGTAAGGATGACCAACATTGGGGTATTTTGTGTGGTTTTCTAATCAACCAATACTTTCATTACCAAGGTGAAAGATGTGTTCACTAAATTTTGAATATTAGACGCGAATATTATCCACAGTATTTAGTTCTATACTTCCTAACTTAGCTTTTAATAACTTAAGGACTTAAACCATCATTTACGTAGTTACTTTTTAAAATGAACACTTCTTGTCGTCTGTGGACACGTTTGTTAATGTTACTTAATCGCTAAATAAATCTTGTATCCCTATAAACTAAACTGATGTGTTTTTGTCACTTCGCTTATATCATATTTTTCTTATAATGAAGGCAAACTCGTCAAAATTGTCATAGTTAAAACAATGTTGTTTTTCGTGTAACAAAGTTCTATAATTGAATTCAAATTTACGTGAATTCTAGGGTTTACATAGTCACATAAACTTTGAGTGAGTTATATGTTACGTTATGGTGTGTATAGATTATGCGGTCGGTTTCGGGGGAAAGTATGGTGTACAAACGGACAGACAGGACGCGTCCGCAGTCGGGTGGGACCACCAGGAAAAGGCGCCTGCACATGCTAGCCAGCTCGATCACAAAAAGGTGAGTAAACTACCCAACTATTGGTTCCAAACACGAAGTAATCCCAATTGAGCTACCGAGCCTTAAAGGCTCGGTAGCTCAATTGGGAGAGCATTGGACCGGATTTCCAAAGGTTGCGAGTTCGATTCCCGCCTGAGATTCACTTGTGACCCGAGTCGATTTTTTCTAGTATTTTTCTATTATAATAATTTATCTTATAAGATCGCATTGAAAATGCATAAAATATATAAAAATTATAAAACGAAGTAATAGATGTAATTTGAAGCGAAACTTCTATACGGGCGCACGCTGCGCGGCCACTATCTGCGCCAACCGTCAGATTTTACCGTTACACGATATATATCAGTGCCAGAACCAGCTGCCTCCCCATCTCTTTGTGCGTGGCCTTCTGTCTCGCTTTCACTTGTGTCAGTGTGCGTGGCCTTCTGTCTCGCTTTCACTCATGTCAGTGTGCGTGGCCTTCTGTCTCGCTTTCACTTATATCAGTGTGCGTGACCTTCTGTCTCGCTTTCACTCATATTAGTGTGCGTGACCTTCTGTCTCGCTTTCACTCATGTCAGTGTGCGTGGCTAGTTATAGTATAACGGGCATCCCTAAACGGCACGGTTTCTTTTTGCGTTCGCAATGCCACATTTATATGTGTTTTAAAAAACATCTGCTACTTGAGGAGCCGGAGATGTGGTTGTATTTTACAGGCGTATATTAATTTCACGAAAAAATTGAGTTCACTTTTGACTCCAAATGCAAATATGTCCCTGAAAGTTTACATTACAAAAAAATCCACTCTAATATTATAAATGTGAAAGTGTGTCTGGCTGTTACCTCTTCACGCTTAAACCGCTAAACCGATTTATATGAAATTTGGCTTAAAGATAGTTTGAGTGCCGGGACAGGACATAGGATAGTTTTTGTCCCAGAAATCGTCCTTAAATGAAAAGTGTGTGTGGGAGTTTGAATGAGGAATTAATAACCGTGGAACCTTTTTAGATGAAATTTGGTATTTGGATAGTTTGAGTTCATCAAGTTTCAAGTCAATCAAGTGAAATTAATACACCCAGGTAAATCACCTGATCACATGCTGTCAAAATTTCTAAATTGGTATTTAACTCTTATAACCTGGACTTAAAGCTGAAAATCTAATGAAGAAATTTGTATATTTTTAATATGCTGTTGACTGTATCTTAGATATGGGTATTTGTTGTATGTTGTTTTCCTTTATTTTGTCTTAGTTGGTGTAATATTGTCCGAAATGCTTTTTTTAAATTAATTTTCATAGGTTATTACTTGCAGTAAAAAGATTCATATTATCGGCAGGGTTTCGGTGGTAAATTCGGCGTAGAAACAGATAGAGTGGATAAGTCCGCCCATCGGTTCGACGAAGTGGAGAAAGTGGGCACTAATTACACCAAGCAGAAGCCAGATATCGGTGGCGCTAAACCGTCTTCCATTAGAGCCAAATTCGAAAACATGGCAAAAGAAAAGGAGCAGGTATGATGAAAAATTCTCTGTCACAGTCTGACCGCGATGAACTCCGAAACTACTGAACCGATTTTGGTGTTCGTTCATTTTGCTCGATTTGTTCCCATTTACGGGATAGATTTTATTTGAAATAAAAAAAAAATGTTTTTTTGTAAATTATAATAACAGTGCTACATTAAAACGTGGCTGGGTCAGCTAGTTTTATTTAAATATATCTATCAATCATATATGTATGTCTGTTTATCACTAGTTTTCTTAACATAAGCCTTGGTTTAGGTTAATTAGTGTAATATTAAAAATATTATATCATTATTATATTAAAAATATCAAACAAGTCCCTACAATAATCATTAATTATTTTTAATGTAGTCAGTAAGTATTATTTTTATATTTTTTTAAATATTTTGTGTATTTCCTTATCCAGGAAGCACAACAATCCGTGCAGAGGATAAGGCAACAGAGGGAACAATTGGATAAAGACCTCAAACAGAAGGTAAGTGTTAAAACATCCACCTTTCTCTTATTCAAAAACAGAATGACACATCCAAAATGATTTTACATAGCACTTTGGATGTAATTGAAAGCAAAGTGTTGCCTCTCCAGTTGCAAGTGGAGAAGCTAACAGAAGTGACGATATATGCAATAGTATACATCGTCACCACACATAATCCACAAAAAACAATATAATTTTATAATCAAAATAATAGTAGTGTAATGGTTTCTTTATATCGTTAATTACAACAAAGTGTACTTAAACATTGCAATGATATACAGAGTACATGGATACAGCATTAACTTACACATACAACAACATTACAAAATAATAATTTATTAGTACCTATACTTTGTCCAATGTAGGATGACACTTTTGACAGGTGTCACTTCCTCATTGCTACGTAATAAGGTTGCGTTTGTTTCCTTATGTTTGGCTTGACATTGCAATAGCAACTTTATACCCTCTGTATAGGTGTCAACTGTCAAAAGTATCATCCTACATTGGACAAAGTATAGAGGTAAATAAAATAGAACATTTCCTTAAATTCTTAAAAACAGACTTTCACCAGGAAACCGACCGTCTCGCAAAAGAGAAAGAAACACAACCTCCAGAGCCGGAACCGGTGAAACAGAAGCAACCGGAACCGGTAAAACAGAAAGAATCGGAACCGATAAAACAGGTTGAGCCTGTAAGACAACCAGAGCCGGTACAAAAGATTGAGCCGGTGGCATCGGTTGATGTGGAAAGATCAGCACTGCCTAAAGAGGAACCGGAAGAGGCGAAGACAGCAAATTTACCCGATGTCACCCTTGTTGGAGAGGCTAAAGAAGAAAAAGAGGAGGTTAGTTTATATTATTTTTATTTATACATTAAGGATAACAACAGCATTTTACAATTGGTATGTATAAATATAATAATTATAATGTTTTTTTTTAATGTATCTATCATAAAAAAACTATTTTCTTACACTCTATTAATAATAGAATTAGGTACTTACTATGAATAAACATACTACTACATATTAATATATATGGTAATAGATTGACAGTAGATTTACAATCAAGTAATAGGAAAAAAAAATCAGTGAAGTCTGAATTCTGTCCATTTGATTGAAATGGTTTTCGTTCGATATAAAATCTGCTGCAGATATTAGAGCAGGTGATGCAGGTGGCTACTTCTTGTTTCACATAACTTATTTAATAAAAGGTATAATATGAAAAGACAAACTGAAATATCAAATTATGTCTTTGTCGAATAATCTTTGTCGCTGGCTGTTACTTACTTAGTTAAATATTCCCTTAGAGCGGATACAATACATTAATACTTTACTGTTTACACCACAAAAAAATACAGATTGGGATTTGTTGAATTGATACAACAACTATACGAGCGAGGTGTAATGCAGACGATTAGCGACTCTTAAATAGTTTTAATAAGGCAGCTTTTTAAATGAATGAAAATGCACTTAAAATAAGTAGTTTTGAATCGTCCAACATACCTACCACCCATTCAGGACGTGTTTTGACTGACAAGAAGAATTTGCGCAAAAATACTCGTCAGCTTTTACAGAAGTAACAACATTTATAATATTATACGTCGTCACCATACATAATCCACAAAAAAATACAAAATTATTCTGTTATCAGAATTATAGTAGTGTTATAGTTTCATTACATCGTTGATGTAAAAGTGATCCGATATGTCGCAGTGTGTAAAAACCGTATTCGTTACAGATAACCAGACAACCGACAATCGTGGTATCCCCAGTGGGTTGGGAGGAGGAAATGGCGGCTGAACCGGATCCGGATGAAGATGGGTACATTGCCCGGGCCTTGTACGACTACCAGGCTGCAGCTCCTGATGAGATTTCGTTCGACCCGGACGACATCATAACCAATATAGTCATGGTGAGTAGAAATTTACACATTTGTGAAACAGCGCCATCTAGGCAGACTTGCTTAAATTAAATCATTTAATACTATACTTTGTCCAATGTAGGATGATACTTTTGACAGGTGTTACTTCCTTATTGCTACGTACTAAGGTTGCGTTTGTTTCCTTATGTTTGGCTTGACATCGCAATAGCAACTTTATACCCTCTATATAGGTGTCAACTGTCAAAAGTATCATCCTACATTGGACAATGTATAATATTCGTAGTTTTCTCGCGACTAACGACTGGTGCACATATAATCTGTATAGAGGGCGCTGTTAATCCTAATAATATGGCGAAGATGTAGTAAGATTTATCTACTTAAACTTTTATTCTCTTATTGTAGATTGATGAGGGTTGGTGGCAAGGTTTATGCAAGGGTGCATACGGATTGTTCCCAGCCAACTACGTGCAACTACAGGACAAATAAATATATACATTCCTATTACATATGAAAGTACGTGTCATATTACGTCACTATACTCACGAGTGTGATATTATAACACATATTAACCAATAGAACGCATGGTAATGTAGTTTAGTTGTTGCAAAATATTTTTATGTCATTCGAATAAACGAGCTTCGAATACCGAAGTTTTTTTCGCCGAAAGATTTTTTTTTATATTTCAAGTTCCTTACTGTTTTTAGCTGTTCTAACCTAAACGTATTTACTTAAACTAAGACCTACTCTGTTTCTATTTTAAATTAAATCTATCAGGAATGTTGAAAACTATTGAAAAACAAAATTAAATTATTCGGCAAAACTAGCTTTCGGTGAAACAAGCTTTCGGCGAAATGAGCTTATGGTGAAACGAGCTTTCGATGAAACAAGCTTTCAGCTAACAGTAATCAATTCCGTGCCGCAAAAACACACTTCTGACAATATGCTATTACGCTCGTGACGCATTCAGCCACATACCCATATACATAAACACACTTGTCGATATAGACACTCACATGCTAATACACACTAATGATGCGTATGGACACGCCCGTGATGCACGGGTGATGTACGTGATTAATGTATACACATATGTGATGCATATATATACATATCGTGACGGCTATGAACACGTTTACGACGCATATTTAACACATTGTTTGCGGATCCCGAGTTACCGCGTCATATCGCTTTATATGCGAATGCGCGGGAAACGAGTTAAATCGTTTTGTTTCGCTAAGTGGTGGGTCGATGAAAACTTGTAATCAAGGGCGCCAAATGGGTGACGAACTACGCACTTTCTATTGTCAGCGGTACCCCATGCGTCTACCTGTCGACACAATTAATTTGGGACCGGAGCGATTTGGCGAGAAAATGCCCGCTTACAAGTGTTAAGTATGCGTATTGTTGGGTTTGTATTAAGAGTGCACATGTACAGTCACTTTAATCAAAAAAAGAATCCATTCGATTTTTAACTCAAAAGTTCAATCCATAGGGTTCAATAATGCTTGAGAACATTTTACAGATTGTGGTAAGTTGATAGACTGTTTGTGTGTAGAAGCACTGCTCGATTGCCTTCCCTAATTATTTAACTACGAATTCTGCATACTGAATAAAATATGAAGATATTTTTTACACTTTTCACAACATTCGTAGCTTTTCTTCTAACTAATTGATTTATCTGTATATTTTCTTTTCTATTATATATTTCAAATGCTTTATTGCTATTGATAGTGAAAATATGACACGTACGAAATGTGGGTAGTTTTTTTTAAACTGCCATCAATACAAAGTCGTTATTTGTTTTTTTCACTCTACCGCATTCACCATTAAGTTCAGTTTTGATTAACTTTAGGATTAAAGGTTTATTTTGAGGACGTTTTTAATGTTAGATTTAATATTAATATTAGGTGGAAATACTGTATTATTTTCAAAGACTTTTATACTGATTGTATTGTTATTGTAAAGCTTTTGACACTATGACAACTGCCAAACGATAATGTAAATAGGTTTTCCGACATTTTTGCGTACTGCGAAACAGGTGTTTTGTATGAATTGTTATAAAATTAAGATATAAATGTTTAAATATAAGTGTTTATTATTAATTGACGTCACTAACAGCGATAGTAGATAAAAAAACCATTTGAAAATTAGAGTAAGACTAGTCAAATGATATAAAAAAAGTAATTTTGCTAACGTGACACCAAATTATAGTAATAATAACAAAAATTAGAAAAAAAATTGAGAAATGTTTAAATATGTACTTATGAAATGGAAAAATACTAACCTCGTTATATGGAATTTAAAAAAATAATCTAGGAAAGAGTCTGACACTAATAATTATAAATATGTAGACGAGTGAAATAAAAGTATTGAAGTCTTCAATGATTTAAGTGAAACTAAAAATAAAGGTTAATCATTTAAACCTTATTTGCATAAACAAAAGGTATAAATTCATTGAAAGCTTCAATGAAACGTTTTGAATTTAGAATTCATAGTTTATTTTGTTTTTGGTTTCGTCTATAAAAAAGTAGCCGATTTTTCTTGTAAATACTTGGGTAACTTATGGTATAAAATTATACGGTTAACGAAGTTAATATACAATGTGTCCCGTCACCAGTGTCGGAGCCTTTAATGGTGTGAAATATGGCATTTTTTATCGACAAATTGCCCCTCAAATTTGGTTTTTCTCAAAAAGTCAATATTTTAAAAAATAATCTATTTGTTTTTCTTGAATTATTTTTTTCAATTTTTATTCCATGACAATTGAAACATGATGGCTGTGTAACTGTTGTCTACATGTTTAGGTATCAAATGACACCTTTTTATTGTTGATAGGACATTTACATGAGTAGTGGTAGTCGAATTAGTAAGAGAGCCCAGGTCTTGGTTACCAAGAAACAAAATGGCGGCCTTAAGAGAAAAACAAAATTTGAGGGGCAATTTGTCGATAAAAAATGCCATATTTCACACCATTAAAGGCTCCGACACTGGTGACGGCACACATTGTATAAGCATTTATTAAATTAGTAACAGCCTTATGTGTGTTAGTTATTGCATCTCATAGATCAATACTTTATTGTGGTTACTTTGAAGCAAGTGTCACAGCATATCGAAGGAAACTTTTAATAATATAGGATAAATTATTTAATAGAATAATACTAGAAAAAACGACTTAGCTCACAGGTTTTACTTCATATAAAATCCAAAGGTTGCGGGTTCGATTCCCTCCTGAGAATCACTTGTGAGCCGAGTCGATTTGTTTTTAATGTTTTTCTATCAAAATAATATATCTTGCAACTTTTGTCTGCGTGTATTTTTTCATTTCGGGTAATTAAGAACAAAACTCTCACGTTTTCTAATCATTTCTTAAAGTCGACTGCAGAATTGTAATAAGTCATAATCAATTAATTAAGGGTAATTAAAAATAAGGGTATTTTGTAAGTTATTTTTTCTTGTATATTATAATGATTTTTAATTATTAGTCCTTTAGTATCCCTAGTCTAGATATTTTATAAATTGACTATTTTTATTCTAGATAATTAAAAATATATCATAAAATAATGTTTATCATACAGAACATATTGACGTGAGTTCACAATTCCATTAATATGTAAATACAATCGGTCACACATTTTTTTACTTTTGCACGCAGACGAATTTCTATTACGTGCATTAGCGTCAAATATAGTAATAGCGATATTTAATTTACGGATAATACGTTCAAATATTTCAAAACACACGAGGTGATCAAAAATACAACAGTCAACGTATTAAAATTGATGACAACTGTTTACTATGTCAAAATACTTGAAATAAAGATGTTTGAAATCAAACTAGCGACCCGACCCGGCTTCGCACGGGTGGACAAAATTCTTTAAATTTTTTCTATCATTAAATATTTTTCCGTTAGCGCCATCTAGCGTCCGGTAGACGAACTACTTGCGGTTAACGCGTTGCTATGGTAACGTTATTGATACAATCGAAAAAGAGCGGACAGACAAACAACAAATATGTGATCTTAGATTACAGATTATTACATTTATAATATTATGTGCCACACCATGTTGCTGTCACAGAGAAATTTTAAAAATATTTTTTTAATAAAAAAATAGTAACATTAAACGGAGCAAAGGCTATTACAGAATAGATGATTATTCAAAAGGCAAAAATGCATGATCTCAATGGCCCTTATTTTAATAAAAAACTTTTATGATATAGCTGGTTTCATCTTAATCGATTGTTTAATATTTCTAAAAATATTTCTTTCGATGTTGAAGGTAGTTAGCGTTCAACATTGGTGGAACGATACTAGCTCATAGTAGAAGTTGAAATACGTTTGTAAATTTCGACACGTTTGTCAGCGTCTTGGTAGCTCAGCGGTCAGAGCACCCGCCCGGATTGCGAAAGGTGGGTTTGAATCCCACCTGAGGGCTCGGAGGCGTAGTTGTTTTTTACACACGTATTTTATACCTTATACAAATATAGCATTGTGAATGCAAAAAAAAAAAAAAAACAACTTTTATGAATTAAATTTTTCTTATGTATCTTTAGTAGCGCTAGAATAGTTTCCATTAATTATGAATTCTGTAACAACGGAGGATTGTCAATAAGGCGGGTTTTCGGCCCCTTTCATTTTTGACCTAAAAATTCCAAAAAAATTTTTTTTATTTACTATATGGACTAACAAATCGATTCCGCCCCAAACGGAACCACCCCCAACCCCCCTCCCAAGAGAAGCAGAATAATCATATATGACTTACTACATAAAAAAATATTTTTTTGCGGAACTACTTACAGTACAGAGTTTTGAAAGGTAATATTATTTTTGAGCTAAAAAAATGTTTTGGAATTTTTAGTTCAAAAATGAAAGGGGCGGAAAACCCGCCTTATTGACCCTCATCCTCTGTTTTGGAATTTTAAAGATTTAAAAAGAGGAAATAACAACACTTCCCGAGTTTTTTTGTTTTTTTCTCGGTACTAGGTCTCCCAACATAGGAAAGTAATTAATTTTCAATGAATGTATTGCAAATGCTCATTTTGAATATAAAGCATTTTATCTTAAGTAAATAATAGTATTTACAGCTATACAGCTGTTCCGATATTATTGATCACTTCGAAATTGTTTATTTAACAACACATCAAGCTATACACAATATTAAATAAATGATTCTTTTTACAATGATATAATGTTCATAAGGAAATCTTGGTCATGTCTAAATAATTGATGCTGAATGTACACACAATTTTAGGTCAGTCTAAAAAATCTATGGTCGAAATAAAAGTTATTTTATTTTATAAGTGTATAATTTAAGTTTGTGTAATATGAATTTTTATGGGAAAATTATAACAGCCCTTTTTTAACACGATTTATTAAATTTAATCCTTTCCGTGCCAGCTACGAGAATACTCGTAGTGCGTTACTGTAACATGGTGTCGGCTACGAATATGCTCGTGGATTTTTTTGGGCATCCTATCCAAAAATACATTTTTTGGCACTACAAGTAAGATTGGTTTTTTAGAGTTTGGCATTAGGAATAGAAATACATGTTAAGTGTTTAAATAGTATTTTCGTAGCTGACACGGAAAGGGTTATAATTATAATACAGCTAAAGTAAAAATTTATACTTCCTTAGGTATGTAATTTCAACAAAGTTATGATAAAGAGAAGAAATCGGTTCAAATTATTTCATTGGTTACGTACTCGCCTGTTGGAATACAAGAGAACCACAGAAAAGTTATTTGCTGAATAAATACATTGCCATTGTGAGAAAAACTTCTAAAATGGTAGAATACTTTATGTAATAGGAGGTATATGATGCCGAACTCTGTTTTGTATAAAACGATTTATTGTTTATGAATGAATAAATGATTATTTTCTAGCTAAATATTTGGTTTGTTTTTAACCTGTATTTAGTACCCTTTATTTGTATGACGATTTTGATTTTCATAATCATATATCTTTAAATCGGTTTCATTTGAAATAAAATGAAAATAAGACACTTATTATGTTTTTAATTTCCATCTGATTAAATTTTTGTGTTTTGAATTTATTATTTTTCTATGCTCTTTGACATAGTAATGTTATATTTTACTAAATGTATAAAATTTAGTAAGCATATAATAACTAAAAAATAAATTGTAACTAAAATTAAACTTAATAAAAAAAATCACTGAAGACGAAGAAGACCGTTAGCGTTACCTCGTATTGCCAAACTCATTTTCTGGGCATGGTACAAACCAGCCTACCAATCGCCTTACTTCTCAATGAGGTTTTTTAAGGTCCTTGTATATATATATATATATATATATATATATATATATATATACAAGGACCTTAAAAAACATATATATGTTATTGTATAAATGTGTAGTTCTTACACTTGAATTGCGTTTGAGGTTTTCAGGGGAAGCTGCGGTAATACCAGGCTTGCGACAGGTTCGTGAAAGATGAGACGGAGCTAGTGTCCAAGCAAATTGTGACCAACACTTAAAACCGCCTCATCTTCCACGGAACTGGAAAAACATCAAACTTATGTAATTTTTAACTTCTTTAGCGGTAAACAAACAAGGCGTGATCATAATAATAATAATAATATTTCTTACGTACACACCAATTATCCTAGCCCAAAGTAAGCACTGTAAGGCTTGTGTTATGGATACTAGGGTAACGGATAGACATACATATATCATACAAAAATAAATAATATTTATATAAATGTGTACAAATACCCATGACTAAGGCACAAATGCTCGTATTTATCATACAAACATCTGCCCCTTCCGGGATTCGAACCCAGGACCATCGGTGGGAAAGGCAGGATCGCTACCGTTGCACCAAACGGTCGTGATCGTTTGATCATATTTATAATACAAATAGCAAAAGAACCATAACAAAATGCACACGCCGCCTTGCCAGTTATAAATTGGAAGTTACTAAGTTTACGAATTGACGCAATCAAGCAAATAAAGCACAGACAAAGCAAGCAATATATAGTTTAATAACAATGTTACAAACGAAAGCTGCGTTCTTTGCGCTAAATTCTTATCGATCCAGTTACGGAACGCGGCCACTCTAGTGAAAATGGATGTCTTATCAAAGTTTTTGCCGCTGACCACACCAACTAAGACTTCCTTTCTTTTTTGCTGTTTTTCCACAGGGTCCTTAGTTCCTTTACAAATTAAAGGCCCACCTGAATCCCCATGACTGACATCGCTCATGTATGAATATGTGCAGATAAAATTGTCCATATTAATTTCCCATACTGAAGAACAGTTCTTCCTGGTCAACAGAAACATTTGTCCAACTAAAAGAACAGGCGACGTCCTTTGCATTTTACCCTGTGCGATATTCCCAAATCCAGCTGTGGTACAACCTAACGGATAGTCAATATTCCGTCTTAATGCTGGCACAATATAGTCCACATTCTCTTGAAAACGCCAAGGCTCATTGACGTAGACAACAGCTATGTCATTCTCAGGAAAATGGAAATTTGGATGCAATGAAACTTTCCTAAGTTTTCGCCACTGGCATTTCTGCGTCGTGTCAGTGTTGCCAGTATGGATTAGTTCAGTTAAAAACTCTCCTGCTACTACACGAAGTTTTTGAGGGTGTTTCTTGTATAAGAAGTTTTGGCTTTCAAAGCAGTGAGCTGCTGTGAGTACTTTCTCATCACTAATAATGCTTCCCCCGCAAATGTTAGACCATAGGGTCTTATATTTGGACACTTTAAGTAAGGGTTCCTTAATGGATACGATGTAAGGTACTTGGCCCCACTTCGCCGGTATGCCATGGACAACTGTTGGATGTGCATATCTCTTTGAGTACTTCAGCGTGGTAATAACGCGTCTGTCTGGTTCATTCGCTACGTAATTGACGGTAAATATAAGTAATAGGATCAACGAGGTAACCATTTAAATTCACCACATCATCTGGATCGTGGGTCACTTATTTAATTTAAAACCGTGAGCCGAATGGCGAATCCGAACGGGAGTAAATATTTGTTGTAAGGAGTGAGAAAATTACCATAATAATCTATTGTGATTCTTGACATAATTTGTCAGTTGCAAGTCAGTTGTTAAAAAACATCATGGCGTCGTCTGTTGTAGGTTGTATTAAAGAGGTCAATAGGTTAATATTATAACAGTGGTGATTTTAAAATACTCTTTACGTTGTAATGAGATTTAAAATATACCTAAAAAAACAACCACATCTCCGAGCCCTCAAGTAAGATAAGATAAAGATAAAATGTTTTTTATTTAATAAGAGCATTTACAATGCACTTATTGAAAGTAAACTATGCTATGGCTTCGTAACTCATACGACGGGAGATCTTGTACCAGAAGAAGCCGCAAGAAACTCAGCAAGGGCTATTTTTTCTCCCTTTATTATGTTACAGAAACTTTATTAAGGAAAATTAAGGAAACTTTTTCTAGCGTTTGTGAAAATGCATTAGAAAAATTAACTCTACGAAATAATGATTAGAAAAATACCTTAAAAGTTAAGTATACCTTAAGTTCTTTAAAGAAAAGTCATTAACTCTACGACTTTTTGTCCTTCAAATAATCATAAATTCTATAAGCTTTTGCCCATTAGAGAATATTTTTACTTTTTTAAATTTCTCTATGGTAGTTTAGTTGCATGGAGTGGTACCTTATTATAAAATGCAATACATTTTCCTTCAAATAAGTCTCGTTTTTTATGATTTATGTATTGTAACAGCAAGTTTATTTTTATTACTATTTTTAGATTTCTTTTTAGATACACAATATTTTCATATATATTCTGGAAAGACAAGGTAGGTGCGATCCTACGACCCTTAGCTATCCGGGCGAGTGCTCTGACCGCTGAGCTACCGAGACGCTAGCAGACACGTCATAATCTTACCTGAGGGCTTAGCTTGTTTTTTTAGGCATATTTTAAATCTTATAAAATTATAGCATTGTCAATGCAAGAAAACAAATAATTACATAATAGGTAAGTGTTTTTGCTTATACCAGATATATGTAATTCACCGAATATAAAAACAAGTACTTATCTTAATAATTGATGTATTTGTAAACAAAATAACTCAAAAACTACGAAAAATCGCGGAACATAGGGGTATGATTTGATAGGCCTAGTACTCTGGACTTCCAGATAACGCTATTATGGGACACCCTGTATGTATAGATAAGATTATTTTCTACCTAAGTATAATTGGTTGACGAAACTAATAAATTTGAGAGTTTTAAACTAAAACATGCAAATTTAAATTCTTAATAATATTTTTAACTATCGACAAGGAAAAGCTTTATATTCCGATTTATCATGTTTAATATAAAATCTGTGGTAATAGAGCGACTCGATAAATTTGACGATCGCAATCAAAAATTAATAATTAAGCCAGCTATTACGGAAAATTGTCCAGTAGCTGTAGTGAAGGCGCTATGCCTTTCTAATTACTCAGTGCCTTATCTATCGTTCGTCTTAATTTTCTTTGAAGGACTACAATTTATTTGCTAAGCTCATCCTAAGGCTACTGTTCCACTGGAGATGTGAGATAGTTATCGCTTAACTGAGGAAAAAGTCCATCAAAAAATTACTAAATTTTAATAGTATCTCGCAGCGTTATACTGGTAGATAAAGGTTTTAGTTCTTTGGTTTTTTGAACTTGAAATACCATGATAAACGGTAGCGGTATAACATAGCGGTCAAAGTTATCCGTCAGTGTTCACCAGGACAATTGTAATGACAAAATTTTGTCACGGCTGATTACTGCACGTAACGTAGTGTGTTTATATAAGGGTTGCATAAAATATGTCATGATATTTATCATGATATATATCAATAATATATATATAAATCGACAAATACACACAAAAAAAATACAGTTTCATTTTTTTTTGTGTGCGAAACATTAACGACTGATAACGTTAGTGGTAAGTATTTAAAACGCATTATCGTTTTGTTTCTATGAAAACATTGGATTTATTTGTCGATAATTTACTAAAAAGACATAAAAATTATAAATTCGTTTTTTATATTTAATTTAGATCAAGACTTTAGGCTTTAATTTAGAAATAGATTAGTTAGTGGTTAGTGTGGTTTAGTGACGAAACACAAAGACGTGGCGAATTGGTGAAGGGCAGGCAGGAGCGTTCTTTTTGTCAAATGCTCAAATGTCCGCAGTCTGCACGCAGTTTTATAGTTATACTAGCAGTATATGTGAAATGGAAGAATTGCTTATCTTCCCATAACTCTGGTAAAGTCACTATCGTTTCATAGCTTCGCTACGCTATTCCTTTCAATTATCTCGTCCGTTGTGGTGGAGAAACAGCCTTATACCGGGACGTTGCTGCCTACCGTCACATAATTTGTCACGCGCTTCCACCATAATTTACGAGATTTAAATGCGTTATCGAACAGTTGTCTTCTTATTTATAAATATTATTAATATTAATAGCGTCCGTAGTACATCTATTGGGACATTAGCTTTATTACGAACCGTTTACCGCTGTGCACAGATGTAGACCCACTCGTATGGTAACACTAGCATTAAACTTAATTTAGCTTACAACTAGGGGTCAACGGGAGTATTTGACGCGTTGTTAAAATACCTTAAGTGGATATACGAGGGGTGATCCAAAATTAGTGATAATTGGTTATTTCAAAGTGCACATATTTTTATGTGTGCTCATATTAGGTTAGCTTATAATAATTATATAAATTGGTCACGATTCTCAGGAAGTACATTCATTTGAATACGAACCGTCGAAGTTACTTCAAAATAGAAAAAAAAAACAAAATTGGAGTTGACATCAAGTATCTCTATTTGAATAAAACGTCTACCAAAGTCATACGAATGTTTTTTTACAAAGTCGGTGTGTATGAATTAGCGTTGCCAGATTTTTTTTGGCAAATCGGAATTTTGAAACTTTTTGAGCGAAAAAAGCGGGATTCTTTCGTCGAAAGCGGGACATAGTAAAAAAACGTATAAAATCAGATGTTTTTATATATTTATCATTCTATATGAGTTTTAAATTATGATTACGTAACAATATATAGCAAAAGTAGCCATAGAAAATGTATTTTAATGAAAATATGGTATTTTAAATCAGATTTACCCTATCGTTAGGTAGTTGACTCTTCTTCGTCTTCTGAATAAAAAACAATTATAAACAAAAATCAAAGTCAATAAAGTTTTATTCATTAGAAAAATTTAGTGTTTAAAACAATAGTCTGAGAGTTATGAGTTATCCTCGAAAAGCGGGACTGAGCCTGTCCCGCGCGGGACATTTAATTTTGATTTCAAAATCGGGACATCCCGCCAAAATCGGGACGTCTGGTAACGCTGGTATGAATATAACTAGTAAGTAAATGAGCAAGCAAAAAAAAAATACTCATTGATTTACCCATCGTACTTATTTTATTATTTTATAAAATTACCTATAATGCATTTTATTAATGTTTAAGAGGTAGAAAGTAACTTCACTGTCTTTTACGTTTTTCATTGTGCAAGTAAACATTCTTATTGAATTGTACACCCACAGAAGTTAACCTGGCTCAGTGATATTGGAGATCACAATACGTAGGTGTACCCGTAAAGTATCTAGAAACCATTATTTACTTTTACGCTTAGTATTCAAGGAACGTAAACTATCCTAAA
This sequence comes from Calamotropha paludella, assembly GCA_927399485.1. NCBI lineage: Eukaryota > Metazoa > Arthropoda > Insecta > Lepidoptera > Crambidae > Calamotropha > Calamotropha paludella. Next base: position 3,948,683 of record OV656823.1, on the reverse strand, counting down.
ATTAAAGTTTGTTGCGTCACTTTAGATCGGGAATATGTGTGTAAACAAATCACAGAACTTTTACATGCATTATATTATAAATATATTATTAGTATTAGTTACAATCGATAAAGATAATTTTATTATTACAGTTTATAGCTTGTTATGTCCACTGTACCTTTATGTTCGACCCCATTATTATTAGCATTTTATTTATTTCATTTTCATAGGAAAACATAGAGTGATAATGTTACATTTTAGGTAATAAGTGTAAAGTCTGTTCATTCTAACTTGTCCTATTTGGTAAACAATCTTGGCACAACTTTTTAACGAAATCGCCCATTTAAAAATAAAATAATAACAAAGTCAATAATATATCACAATAAATTGTTATTATAGACTGAAACCTATTGAATCTAGTTATTAGTTGATTTTTAATGCTGGATTTTTTATTAAAAAGGAGTGCCAAGATTGTTTACCAAATAGGACACGTTAGGATGAACAGACTGTAAGAGACTGTGCACCATTTACAAGTTTTCGCATTTAATGAATATATTGAAATATTTTGAAAAGGAACTTGCGTATTTTTTACTTTAAGTATCAATTTAGTTTTCACACTTCCGCACACATTACAAATTTAAAGAATACATTTTTTTTTTTCATGAATTATTGAACATACTTACTTTAAATTACGTGAGACGACCGTTTGGTGCAGCGGTAGCGATCCTGCCTTTCGCACCGACGGTCCTGGGTTCGAATCCCGGAGGGGGCAGATGTTTTTATGATGAATTCGAGCATTTGTACCTGAGTCATGGGTGTTTATATATATTTCTATGGGTATTACATATCTATGTATCATATATGTATGTCTATCCGTTACCCTAGTATCCATAACACAAGCCTTACAGAGCTTACTTTGGGCTAGGGTAATTGGTGTGAATGTTAGAAATATTATTTATTTATTATTTATTATTATATTTAATGCTGACGTTTCGACTTCTCTACGTGACTTAATAACATGAACCTTATTCCAATTAGCCAATAAATAATCGATTTTGACGTCGAAATTATTTATAACTAAAAGCTTTATGGTTCTAAGATGGCATGAAAGAATCTTATTATGTAATTGCCTGTATAAAAATTTAACCAATGTAACAAATGAAATCAATTTAGCCTACATATAATTTAAAAAATTATATCACTACTACAATAAATCATTAATAAAGTAATTGAATTAATAAAGTAATTTAATTCATGTTCGACTACGTGGCTTAAAATGCAAGAAATTGGCAGAATGACGGAGGTACGTCACCTGAATGTTTACATAAATGTCAGTATAAGTTGTACGTATTACAATTTAACAAATATTAACAGGCAGGTGACGTCATGCATGAAAATGTTTTTGGCGTTTTGGCGGGTCTTTCGTTCTTTTTTTAACTGATGGTTATTTTTAAAAAGAGAAATAAACAAGGAATTAATCAAATGGCAAACGTTGGCTATAACGAACTATTTGAGATATTTTCATAATACCTGTCAAATACTCAATTACTTAAACAAAACTTTAATATTTTTGTTCTGTGGTAATTATCTTTGCCAAAGAGATTAAACTAAACTACGACACTATACACTTTACCGGCAGCCGTCATGCATTGTTTTGTGCGGTTTTGGACGATGACAAATTAAAAACCCTAATTATAAACGTTCTTCGGTATGAATAACTGGAATATAAATTTAACTTGAGTAAGAAAAACACCCATTTAATCAAATGGGCTGTAATTTTATGCCAGATGAAAAATTAAATAGATGAATATTATAATAATCTTAACTCTTATAACAACAACCATGAGCGTCGACGATAAGCGAATAATAACTTCATTGAAATATTCAAAATATCGTGTAAAGCCGACCATTGTGAATGGGGATCCTGTCCAAAATACAAGGGTACCGTATATTGTATCCATTAAGGTTGCGAAGCGATTGGTCGAACCAAACAAATTTTTGTGGCTAAACTTGTGTGGAGGAAGCATTATTGGATATGTCAAGGTGTTGACCGCAGCGCACTGCTTCGAAGACAAAAAGTTTTACTATGTCTCCCATCACTCATCACTAAGGGTGGTAGCCGGTGAAATCGCCGGTGAAATAGTTCATTCTGGCAACACAGAAACAACAGAAGAAGGCCAGTGGAGGAAGATTAAAAGGATTGTAGTTAACAAGAATTTCTTGTTTCCCGTCAACGATATCGCTTTGGTCTTTGTAAATGAAAAGTGGCGTTTTACACAGTTCGTCAATTTTATAAATCCCGCGACTAAAACTGCTGATTATCCAAATACTTGTTTTTCAGCTGGTTATGGCAAAGTGGCTGATGATTTTCTCTCACCAGATTCACCTAGTCTTCTTTTGGCACGCATCAAAGTGTTGCCAAGATGGCAGTGTTCTGTTCTATGGCAAATGAATATGAACAATTTTATTTGCACTGATAGTACTTTCGGTGATGTGGCGAGGGGAGATTCTGGTGGGCCATTAGCCTGTCATGGTATTACCGAATTCAATCAAGCAGGCGATGAAGTGTTAGTCGGAATTGTAAGTGGGAAAAACTTTGACAAAACAACTTTGTACACCCGAATATCAGCTTACCACGATTGGATTCAAAGAGATTGTGCTACTAAATTGTTAACTCCAATGTTTATTATTATACCGATACTTTTAATATATCTATCTTTTGTTTCTGTTGGATCGTATTATCTGTGAGGTTATCTAATGCCTGAATAAAATTAATAACTTTGCAAAAGAGCTAAGAAAACCTGGCTATTAGATTATGCAAAATACATCGATATTACAGTTGCTTTTAAATAGATAACTGGAGTGCTCTTTTACGATCGTCTAATACATTTAATAATTAAAACGGTTTCGTAATAACCACGGTAAGGGCGCTTTTAGTTTTTCGCGGCTTTAGTCTTTTAATAGGAATTTTAGATTAACCTACTTTTCACTCCGATGGGTTGGCTTTAGATGAGTGTGAAGTTGAAAACAAAATATGTTTCACAAGTGTGTTCTCTGTATTCATTACGAGCGTTTGGATACGTTTTACAGGTTTTAAATTGGTATGACCAAGGAAAAATACCGTCTATTATATTTATTTTTATTTTATCCATTCAAGATGCCATATATTTTAAACATTCCCACAAGCAATGTTTGACCGCGATGAACTCCAAAACTTATCAACACGAACTCACAAACGATTCTGATGATTTTATTTTAACTTTGCTGGATTTATTTTTTACTTAGGACATAGGATAAATTTTATATCAATAACACAGCAACGCGTAGTTTGGTCAGCTATACTTTGTCCAATGTAGGATGATACTTTTGACAGGTGTCACTTCCTTATTGCTACGTACTGTGGTTGGTTTGTTTTCTTATGTTTGGCTTGACATTGCAATAGCAACTTTATATCCTATATATACGTGTCAACTGTCAAAAGTATCATCCTACACTGGACAAAGTATAGTACTCATATAAAAAACAATCACCTTAGGGTAAACAACCTAAGGGCTAGTGAATATGGTTGTTTTTATAGAAGTATTTAAAATCTTATACTGTCTGTTTTAGTCAAATAGAACTTACCCGTTCACAAGCCATAGTGTCGCCATACTAGCTGCATTGTAAGTAATTTTATGGTGATGTGTAGTCAACATGCGTACCCCACCCCATTTGTATGTACCATGAATATCAAGGGGATATTAGATTTAGAATCCATGACGCATCAGACTAAGGCCGTGAAAAAGTTGTATCGCTGCTAGTCTTGGGTTGAACATGAATTCATTCATGACTATATTTACCTGTCGAAGCAATCATTCCGTGTAAGTGGATGTAAATAATAAAAAGTTATATCTGCTTCCTTTATATGAATATGAGATGAGAAGGTCTGATGTCGGGTATAATTTATGGAAATTGACATTTCAGTTTAGTAAGCGCGTTATTTTATTGTACAATGGTAGCGATCCTTGCACACTTTCACGGTCCTGGCTTCGAATAACGGAAAGGGCAGATCTTTGTGTGATGATTACGAGCATTTGTACATAAGTCAATATAACATATGTATGTATCATATATGTATGCCTTTTTGTTACCCTAGTATCCATAACACAAGTTTTATGGTGTTTACTTTGGGCTAGGCTAATTGGTGTGATTGTAAAAATATTATTATTATTATCTATACAGGCTTGTGGTGTATGGTAGAGTGGAATAACACCAACACTTAACACCTAAGGGTGAATTAAAGGCGATTAATGATACTAGACGTAGAAATGATGCACCTCACGTATACCACAATATGATCATTAGCATTTTGCGAATTTTAGTCAAAAAATGCAAATAAAAACTTTTTAAAAATATTATTATTTTGATCTGAATTATAAAAATACATTTTTTTAAAATTTGTTACATAAAAAATACCTACATAAATTATAGATAAAACAATTCCACAGAAATCTAGCGGATTAAAGGGCAGGATTTAACAGGACCTACATATTCGTAATATTGTCAAAGTTGCATAGTTTTTTTATATGTTAGTATATATCAGCTTCTATATATATGGGTGTTTAATTTTACAATTGTATATATTAAGTTTTTACACTTATGCGCATATAACACATTTAAATAAAACAACTACTTTACGGATTTTGCGCATAATTTATTTTTATATTTAATTCTAAAAATTTTAACATTTAGGAACGTGCCCGATTAAAAGATTGATCACGACTCCTTTGTATGTATGTTTATTTATAAGTAATCCGACTTATGTAACTATAAGGCGGATTGCAGGCCAATTTAGGGAATTGTGCAAGTTTTATTCAAAATCGGTTCAGTAGTTTTTGAGGTAGAGTGCTAAGTGTGTATAAGTCACTAAGAAAACGTGTCGTTGGCTTAACAGCGTAATTCTAAAACAATTAATTATACTAATTATGCATGCCATGTGCGGTATCAGCTTCAGTAATAGGAATAAACGTTGACACAGGCTTTTTAGGGCGTCGACTTAAAAAATATGTAGGTATACTTAGTATGTATATGTTTTGTAACCGGAACGCATCACAGTACGCGTGGAGTACTGCCGGTTAGATTTAGGTGAATCGGAACGCTTGGTAGCTAGATACTTTTGGCAGTCAGAGGAACCAAACTCTTACTTAAACGTTGTAAAAAATGACTAAGAGAATTAAAGTGACTTTGCAATTATCAATATATATTGTAGTGTTAATTAAAAGTAACTAAACCCTGAACTAGCCGTGTAGTTGAGATTTTTCAAAACTTAAATCTTCTACTCCTTCCTTTTTTAAGTTATTTATGAGTGATAGTTTTGAAGTCGCTTTAAAAATAAAACACGTTTTAAGCCTTAGCGTCCATTCGTTAGTGGGATTTACAAACTAATAGGTTTATATGATAAATTTAAATAGAAAAATACTAGAAAATATCGATTAGACTCACAATTTATTCTCGGGTGGGACATCAACCCGCAACTAATAGGTCCACTAGCTATTCCAATTAAGCTACTAAGCACCCGTCGAAATTTTCTAGTACGATTATTTTCACTTTTACATAACGCAATCAAAAGATACAGCCGTTTATGCCGCAAAATTCCGCAAATTTTCGACACTCGCAAGGCAAGATAAATAATAAGGTCGCATTCGAAAAAGTGAAAAAAGTACTATATAACTGGGACCGGAGTTCCAAAGGTTGCGGCTTTGAGTTCCGCCTGAAAATAATGAGCCTAGTCGATTTTTTTCTCGATTTTTCTTTTCAAATTTATCATAATTTTAATAATAATAAACTTTCAATAATAATAAGCTAAAAAACCTTAAACATAGACAGAAGGTAGCTAGCCTATCCGTTTTATACATTTCGGAGAGTCTGCAGCAGAATTGCACAGCCTTATTCCGCCGTCCTCAGAGTCGCACATAGTGATTTAATTCCAATTTTGTAATCCATACCGCTGAGAGCCCTGGCATACGGTGTATTTTGAACGCGTAGATGACGCGCGTTTCAGGAACCCGCGTTTTCTGCGCCGTAGATGCCCCGATTTGCGTTTGTATTATTCAAACGCGATACAAACGCGCGTTCGAAACTCGTTTAAAGCGCGTACAAAGGGGCGGAGGAAGGGCGTGTGCTCACATCTCCTCACCACCGGCGCCGCTGTTGTAGTAATAAAACGCGGAAGGTACGAGCGACTACAGCGCGTCTGCATCGCTGTATACTCGCAGTAGACGCGCGGTTCACGATCGCTCCGTGTGCTTAGGTTACAAGGTTGCGTTCGAATCTCGCAAGAAGCGCGTATACGCGCGTCATCTGCGTGTCGTCTGCTCATTTAAAATACGCCGTGTGTTAGAGGCCTAAAGAGTGGAAGTCTTTGTCTGAGTCTGTGTTTGCTGATAAATACAATTTAGGACTCTTCAAGTCACGAGTGAATAGGTATCGTCTAGGCAGGCGCGTCACATCCTAGATCGCATTGTCACTTACCATCTAGCCAGATAAAGGTCAAGCGCTTACCTACTCACGATAAAAATCTAATATATTTTAGAAAGACAACAATTTATAGTGTAGCTAAAAAATATATACGCACTGTAATTTTGTTTATTTGTTTGTTGGTACGTGTGTAGTATAATGTGAGAAAGGATTCATTGAAGTTAGGCGTAAGCAATAAGTCACTACCCACCTATATCCCACCATTTAAATTTAGAGCGTTCAAATTGAGGCATTAGTTTATTTTTTTGTTTAAAAAAAATCTTGGGCAGGTCTCCAACCAGGTGGACAGGTGGAGCTTAGAGCTGTTGTTTAATAGTAAAAAAAATAAGCCTTTTATTTTTTCTCATTTTTATACAGTTTTACAATATTATATTTAGTTTACATATGATTTTATTTTAATGATTTTAACTTTTATTTGAGTAATTTGATTTTAATTGTTTTTTTATTATTGAATTTCAGTAATTTAAAACGTTAATAATTTTACTTTAATGATCGGATAATTTCATTTTCATGTTTAATTTTGCTAGCGATTTGATTTTATGAATTAAAAAATATATATTTGAAACCAAAATAGAATATACATACTAACACAGCTTTTAAGATTCTTTGTTACTAACAGATTATGAGACTTCGATTTTTGAAATAAAATAAATTGAATTGAATTGAATTAAGGAAAATTGAAATAATTTTTAATATTCATAATTATTTTTCGTATTTGTAGTTTATATTTCGTTATTTTATTAAGTTTGATGCAACGGTAGCGATCTTACCTTTCGCACCGATGTTCCTGGGTTCGAGTCCCAGAAGGAGCAAATGTTTGTGTGAGAAATACAAGCATTTGTACCTGAGTCATGGGTATAGATATTTCTATAAATATCACATATCTATGTATGATATATGTATGTCTATCCGTTACCATATTATCCATAACACAAGCCTACAGTGCTTATAGTTCCCAGCATATAAGTTGAACCGGGTTTTGAAATATGGTGACGTGCGCAGTAGCAAGTTTAGGTACATTATTCACTACTGCGCATGTCACGTGATTTCAAAACCAGGTGCAACTTATATGCCGGGGACTATACTTAGGGCTATGTTGATTGGTGTGAATGTAAGGAATATTATAATTAAGTCAAAAAATCTTATTTTTCATATAATATTGAATTTTATATTTAATGATTTTTGAAATGTTTTATTAAGAACCCCTTTACAGGGTAAAGGTTGCAAAGGGGTTCTTAATACCCCTACAAAACTTTTTGTCATAGCCATAAAGGTCCTGTTTATGGCTATGACAAAAAGTTTTGTAGATTTTAGTGTAAAAAAAGTTCATGGACCGTTTGGTGTAATGGTAGCGATCCTGGTTTCGCTCTTTCGGTCCTATATACATATATATGTACCCGCCTCCCTTGGTTTATGTCCCAAAGACGATGCTCGCGTGCAAAGTTTAACCGGTGTAAACGATGGTGTCTCTCGAATTTTAAAACTTTGGTCGGTATCTTTATATGGGCTAATTTCTCAAATGTAAATTTTACGCGACAATATTAAAAATCAAGGTAATAAATAAAGTTATTTTTCCTTCAAACAAGATGTGATTATCTAAATCTCTACAACAATATTAATGATACAAACCTTTCTTAAGGGTAAAAAAATATTTAACCTAATAATTCATAGTTTGGTGGTTTGTCCACAAAATGAATTACCGGGTGTTTTCATGGCTCAAAAAATCATCGATAGCTTATTGAAATTTTATATTATACTAGTTGACCCAGCCACGCGTTGCTGTGCCGCCTGCAGCGTCATCTGCCGGACTGATTTGTGAATCTAAACCATTCTCAGATCCCCTTGAACACACACAAAAAATTTCATTCAAATCGGTCCAGCCGTTTAGGAGGAGTTCAGTGACATACACACTCACAGAAGAATTATATATATAAAGACTAGTGGCCCGTCCCGGCTTCACATGGATGGACAAAATTCCTAAATTTTTTTCTATTATTAAACATTTTTCCGTTAGCACCATCTAGTGTCCAGTAGACGAACTACTTGCGGTTAACGCGTTGCTATGGTAACGTTATTGATACAATGGAAACAAGCGGGAAAAAGAGCGGACAGACAAACAACAAATTTGTGATCTTAGATTATAGATTCGTAATCTGTATCTATATAACAACTCTATAATAGTTTTACTTTTCTGGTTAGTCCCACAAGTAATAAAACACATTAGAGAATAGATCTGGCCAAAATAGTAAATAGTAAAGCTAATTCCTGGTATTTTTATTATTATATTTATGCAAGCATTGTCAAATGGAAATATTTGTTTGTGAAACCAGTAAGTGTACGGAGTAAGCGCCGAAAATCCATATGCAGTTATACAGATTACGGAAATCCTATTCCAAATATAGGGAAAAGCGTTTCCACCTTTAATTTGATTTCCTGGATTTAGGAAATCGCACAGTTTAATATTGTACGTGTAGTTGAGAGAATAACTTATATAATCATGTACTTGTTTAAACATACTGTTCGCACATGTGTTTGGAGTTACACCATGTTGTTTTGTTTGTTATAATGTGTAATTTATGTGACAAATAATAATACGAAAGAAGAACATCAAAAATATAAGTAAATACACATTGTAAATTTAAAATTAACACCAAAAGATCAAGTATTTAGAAGCATCATCGAAGTATGTGATTCAAAATAATTTTAAAATAGTATCTAATATACTCATATACATAGATATGAATATTGCATACATACTATCGTTATGGAATGCAATTTTAACGACTCAATCTCACATACTGATATTCGCACTCGGTATTAAGTTGCTACTCCAGGAAAAATGTAAGATATATTCAATTAAGATGACTTCTAGTAATAAATACCAAGAGTTGAGGTCTTAGATATCTGCGTATGGCAAATTTAAATGACATTACTGGATTTTCTGTTTTTTTTTTTCAATATTAAATTGAGTCGTTGTTCACTCCTTTACAGCTTTTAGGATCCATTATGATAGGACGAAGAAATGATCACAGCTCCTTTAAAGGAGTTAGGTTTAAAAAGGTAAGGTTAGGAGTAAGGTTGGTATGTAAGGAAGGATATTTTCTGTCCGGATTTTTTTTTAACTAACATTTTATAAACTTGATAAATTATTTTTATAGAAATATACTATAATAATTCGATCCAGCTCACAAGCTATGGTAAGGCAGGATCCTGACTATTTAACTACTCGGCCGATTTTGATGATATTTTTTATTTTTTCTGGACTTTTTCCGATTTACGACATATTATAGGTTTCATTTTAATTATAACACAGCAACGCGTGGCTGGTTTAGCTAGTATATATATATTTATACATTACAGTAAATAGGTAAACTCTTGACCGCTATCTCAATTTTTTTTTTGTTGATGTGTGATGGATATTGAGCGCAAATGACCTTAACAACGATACCGGGTTTTGGAACGGCAAAATCCTTAAATGGACCTCAAGCCGAGAGTAGGGAGCCACCACAGTGATTTTCTAGCTACACGGCACCTCCCATGAGGGAGTTTCCAAACCAATATAGAATCACTGCGGCGCTCTAGCCGGAAAGGACTATCTTGCCTGATGGTAAGCGATGATGCGATCTAGCATGCCTCGACGCGCTTGCTTAAATTGTATGTGTCGAGAAACAGACTCAGGCAAGGAGTTTCTTTCTACTTTTTAGTTATATGGGCTTAGTGCTTAGTGCCACTCTTGAATATATCACCCATATAATGATTGTGCCTATTTGTAAGTCTGGTTGCCCGATGAAAAAATGGGGACGGCGGAACATGACCGTGCAATTCTGCTGCACACTCTAAGTAAAAATAAAAACTTTTAGTGACTACGTGTATATAATAATAAGTTGCAAGTTGTTTCAAATAGTCAAACATTAGTGACGGTGTTTACATTTTCAATCTTAATCATATGAAAATTAGATCTATAATCTTAACTCAAACGCAATATTTAAGTAGTTATTATTTGATTTATGACATCATATCCTATGTAAATGTATGTTTATGTAGAGTCATACGTATGTAGACTATAGCTCTCATTTTATAGCTATACAGCTCTCATTATTTTCCCTTTCAATGCACCACCAATACGTTATCAGTTTCTACCTCTCCGGTTGACTGGTAGAGAATGCCTATTAGCATTAAGTCCGCCACTTTTACGTATTGTTTTGTATGCAACAAATAAATAAATATTTTCATGCATGAAAATTTTTAAATATAGTTTCACATTTGACAAAACGTACACGTACACGTGTACAGACTACGGCCTTCAATAGTCTAGATATACACGTGTAGTTTCAGCAAAAAGAAATTATCTCGACTGAAACTCGCTGACACATATTACTCGTAATCAATTGAAATTGCTCCTTAATCAAGTACACCGAAATAGAATATTACTCTTCCGACGTTTACAAAAGATTTATATTTATGTAGATCTTAAAGGAAAACCAATTGTTTTGTGATTTATTTTGCTGTTTTAATGCTGTCTTAACATAAAAAACATAAAAAAAATTTAAAAGAAAAAATCTACTCGTTTCGTTTTTTAATCGTGGCGTTTATGTTGAAATCATAGACAACTTTTTTTTTTATATTGAGCTTGAGATTTTTTTTATAAATCATCATCATCATCATCATCATATCAGCCGTACGACGCCCACTGCTGGACATAGGCCTCCCCCGAGGATCTCTACAACGATCGGTCCTGTGCTGCCCGCATCCAGCGTTTTCCCGCGACCTTAACCAGATCGTCGGTCCACCTCGTAGCGGGCCTACTGAGCGTCGTCCAGCACGCGGTCGCCATTCGAGAACTTTCCGCCCCAACGGCCATCAGTTCTCCTTGCTATGTGTCCTGCCCATTGCCATTACAGCTTCGCAATTTTTTGAGCTATGTCGGCGGTTTTTGTTCTTGTTGTCCGGGTGAGTGCTTTGACCGCTGAGTGTGTCTCGGTAGTTCAGGGGTCGTGGGTTCGAATCCTAGAATATGGTATCGTGAATGCAAAAAATTAAAATAAATACAGAAAATGTTTAACAATAGACGTAATTTATTTACAAAGTTAGAGAAGTTGTTCTGAATTGACGTCTAAAATCTCAACTAATATATTAAGAGAGTAAAACAATACTGTCGTAAAATACTGTTTTAATTATAAATTTAACATTTAGACATAAAATAAACAACTATGAACCTATAATAATACATAAGTAAGACAAAAGGAATATTGGAAACTTTAAAAAAGGTGAAAATCGGCCTCATCAAGGAGATAGGTGCCCAAAAGTCTGGCGGCTTTCCTCGTTAAATAACTATACTTATACATTGATCGAAGAAACTACATATTATTATTTGAAGATCGTTTAGCAACGGTAGCGATCCTGCTTTTCACACCCACGGTCCTGGGATTGGGTCCCGGAAGAGCAGATGTTTTTATAATGAATATTTCTATAAATATTAAATTTCTATATATCATATACGTATATCTATCCGTTACCCTAGTATCCATAACAAATGCCTTAGAATGCTTACTTTGGGCTAGGCTATTTGGTGTGAGTGTAAGAAATATATTTGGTATACAGCGGACCCTGCGTAAACCGACTCGGTATTCCAACACTGCCCAGCAAACGTTTTGCTGGGCAGTGTTGGAATATCGAATTCGTCGGATTATAGAGTACTGCCTCAGATCTCTATAGTTCAGAATTTTTAGAAACAGAGTACCTTGTAATCCGACAAATTACAGATAAAAATGATAAGATTTATATGAACGAGAAATCATACTACATATATGTGTCGAATTTAGTTAGTTAAAGAACACAATGCAGAGGTTACGTTATATTATAAAATTAACGTCATTAATGCGATAAAACTTACAATAAATAGTAACTAAAGTTTACTATTTTTGTGTGCAGACAAATTTATATGTTACGGCTAAAGGTAGGTGTGAACATAAACTTAAGATTAGCCGGCTAAACCTAAGTTTATCTTCGAGAAGCAGCTAAAGTTCGACATCATGTTAGGTTAGGTTAGGTTAGCTAAACCTAGGTTTATCTTCGAGAAGCAGCTGAAGTTCGATATCATATTAGGTTAGGTTAAGTTAGGTTAGCCCGGCCAGCAGGCCGTGCTAAGAGGTGAGTGGGATGTCCGACACCACCTGGACAGCCCTGCCACCCTGAACAAAATGCAGGGGGTGTGGGCCGCTCTTCCCTCTCTTCCAAGAGAAGAGAGTGATCAGAGGCGGCCAGGGTCGGTCAGGGAGGTTCCAGACCGAACCAGAGCGGGCGAAAGGGGATAAGGTTGCCTTGCGGTAATGCAAGTAGCCTCCTGCCCCTGGGCAAAGCTAGCCGACGGAGGACTGGGAATCCGACCGTCGGTACTGCACAGCTTTGCGAGTCTGGGGGGATGCCCAGTGTGCCCGGGCATCCCCCATTTGAAAAGGGGCCGTCAAGCTGCCTGCCGGGGTTCCACGTGGTGACTGCCACAACGGACCCACGGAACCCAACGGCTGCGGAGAGGGTGCACCGAGGGGTTTTAGTGGGTATGCCCGTCAGCCTTTTACTGACGGGCGAGTCCCACATAACCCCACCGTCCACCCAGCGGTGGGGTATGCGTAAAGCATTTCCCCCCTAAAAAAAAAAAAAAAAAAAAAAAGAAAAAAAAAAAAAAAAAAAAAGGTTAGCCCGGCCAGCAGGCCGTGCTAAGAGGTGAGTGGGACCACCTGGACACCCCTGCCACCCTGAAAAAAATGCAGGGGGTGTTGGCCGCTCTTCCCTCTCTTCCAAGAGAAGAGAGTGTTCAGAGGCGGCCAGGGTCGGTCAGGGAGGTTTCAGACCGAACCCGAGCGGGCGAAAGGGGATAGGGGTGCCTTGCGGTAACGCAAGTAGCCTCCTGCCCCTGGGCAAGGCTATCTGACGGAGGACTGGGAATCCGACCGTCGGTACTGCACAGCTTTGCGAGTCTGGAGGGATGCCCAGTGTGCCCGGGCATCCCCCATTTGAAAAGGGGCCGTCAAGCTGCCTGCCGGGGTTCCACGTGGTGACTGCCACAACGGACCCACGGAACCCAACCGCTGCGGAGAGGGTGCACCGAGGGGTTTTAGTGGGTATGCCCGTCAGCCTTTTACTGACGGGCGAGTCCCACATAACCCCACCGTCCACCCATCGGTGGGGTATGCGTAAAGCATTTCCCCTCGCTAAAAAAAAAAAAAAGGTTAGGTTAGTTATGCTTTATTTATGCTTTAGTTATGCCGGCTAAAGATAGAAGAAACTAACATTAACACCTCCTCGAAGATAAACCTAGGTACAGCCGGCTAATCTTAAGTTTATGTTTACACCTACCATTAGCCGTATTTTAACCATATATGTGTGCAATAAATAAATAAATGAAAATAAATAAATAGGCGGATCCACGATCAGATAAAGTAATAGCTAACATTTTAATGACTTTAAATAATTATTGATATTGAACGATAACCTGTGTTTGTGAGGAATATAAAATCCTTATTATTTGAATTGAACACGTACGTGAGGTAATTATAATTTCTAACGAGTTCATTGACCCGCGCTGGGGTGCGTTCATAAAACAAATTATATTTTTTGCGTTCTGGTGAGTATCGAACATAGTTCACACGATTACTAGAAGAATATTCTTGAGTATATGATATAAATCATACCTAGGTATTTATTTTATTTATTTACAATTGTTACTTATAAAAATAAATTATCGCATAAATATGCATTATTAACGCAATCTCATAACAATATCACGCCTGTACCTTCGAAAGAGTTAAAAAAATCAGTATTGAAGTCGAATTTTTAGTTAAAACTTTTAATACGAATTATTTTCATCGCACATTCATCGTTTTCTGTAATTTTTTTTCTACTTTTATTATTATTAGGAAATGTTTCTTTTTGGTGCATCACACGTCAATAGCATTAATTCTCTCCATCCAAAGTTTGTCTGCTAAAGATCGCTCTTATAAGACCGCCTATTGTAGTAACTCTTATTGTTAGTTATTTTATTGGAGCTAATAATTTGTGTGTAACAAGTATTTTTATTTTTTATTCATAATTTTTATTTTTTATTCATTCTTTCAGTATTGTTGATAATGTCTATTAGATAGGTCAGATTGTAAATTAAATCCCGTAATATTGTACTGGCATTATATTACATTATATAGTGAGGAGTTTAATGGTGTAGTTAAGCAACGTTATCAATTGCCGTTCAGGAGATGGGTGACCAAACATATTCAAAGTAATAATTTATTTGGATATAAAAATCTAGCAACTTTATAAACAAAAAAATATACAATAATCAATGATAATAATATATTTTTTTATTCAGTTGCCCGAACAAAACTGTATTTTTCTCATAATCTTTTTCTCTACGAATTTTTTTTTTAAAAAACTCGATAAGTTAAAGATAAAATATGTAATTATTATATTTTCAATAGAATACTAGCGGCCTGTCCCGGCTTCGCACGGGTGGACAAAATCCTTTAAATTTTTTCGATTATTAAATATTTTTCTGTTAGCGCGTTGCTATGGTAACATTATTGATACAATTGAAAAAGAGCGTTCAGACAAACATACAAACCACTGTGATCTTAGATTATAGATTTATCCAATAAGATAGCATTAAATATGCAAAAATTAGTAAATTAAATGGCCGTTTCATCATAACACCAACATTTGTAAAAATGTTTCTTTCGAATGCGAGGATATTTCTTTCATTGATGAAGTAACATTGGCCTACAGCGTAAAAATGTAAAAAGTACTAGAAAAGTTCGTCGGGTGCTCACAAAGCTAGCTCAATAGACCGGAGATCAATGGACGGGGCATCTAAAGAGCGACCTTTCAAATCCCGCCTAAAATAACTTGAATAACGAGTAGATTTATTTCTATATTTCTTTATTCAGATAACAAAGATCTATTCTTGTTATTAACAAAACAAACTTACTCTACTACTTTACTAAACAAACACTGCAGAAGCGGGGCAACCCGATCAGTATCCTAAAGCCATTATTATAGTGAACTCGCAGAGCGCTGACGGCTTTCTGAGTATGACTGGTCCACAGACTGCACGTAATTGGCAGTCAGTTTTGAATAAGATTATTTTGACCTGTTTACTGCAACGTACAAACCTGCGAACGAGCATATTACATCGAACCGCCATCGCTCTGCGGTCCCTTTCTATATCGGCTTGGTCCATAAGGTCATCGGTTATAAAATGTCCTAGATATTTGAATTTATTAACTCTTGTAAGCTTCGTGGCATTTAATTTAATGACAGGTACATTTTCAGGACATTTCCCATCCCATCCACGGCCTTGCACCAGGTATTCACACTTATTGACATTATATGTCAAATCATGTGCCTGCGCCTAATTTTCACATATCGCACTACTCCTGTAAAAAAGACGTAAATACACTTGCGTCAAAAATGTTTTATTGCGTGAATAAAGCGAGCATCATGGTTTACACCTTCTGTCAAAATCTCGTGAAGCTATCGACAAAAATAGAGGAATAAATGCAATAATACTAAATTTTTGCGACTTTAGAAAACATTAAATTCCAACAGGTAATAGAGGTATGTATATTTACATTTATTTGCTTTACAATTATCCAGTTTCATAAAGTCATAATTATTTTTATGTCAATTATAAAGGAAGATTTACAAAAAAAATTCAACGCAAATATACTTATACAGTTGTTCCTACATTATACAATCTAGAAATATTGTGTAATTCTAATTACTTATTTCTTCTACGAAACTTTTAGCTGATAGTTTATGTGTAATTAGTGTAATATACTTTTCACCCAGTAAAACTTCAAAATGCATAAAGTGTAGTTGCATTTACTTCTTTATTCTACGAAACATTTCATACCTGATGTTGGGTAATCTTTAATACTTGCTTTCTATATGAAAAAAAAATGTTCGTGTAAATAAAATTATGTAAAAAATAAACTATTTTCAGTGTCGTATAAAGAAAAAGGTATGATGAAAAGATGGAATGGCAATGCCATCTTGCTCCCGTGAAAACGAGACTGTTACCTCAAAAGGTTCGTATTCATAGATATTTATTTTATATAGAAAAATGTATTTTAAATAAAAGGTTAATAAAATTATTTTGCTTCTATTATTACAGCTTGTTTGCCAGCCGGGAATAGTTAACAGGCATCTTTTTCAAATACAGGTGGTTATTATTCAGCTATATATTTTCAAGATAAATGTTTAGTTTAGGGATACAGATATTTTAGGGTCACAGTTGACTATCATTAATTAATAATACTTTATTTTTCACAGATTTTACAGCAATAAGTACAGACAATAACATAAATGATACGCAGTCTTCAAACACAAACACTTCTTATAAATATGATGTTGAAATAATAATCAATGAATGGAATGTAAAGGATGGTGTAGATCAAGATGTCTCAAAAAACTTAGATATCAGTTACGAAGAATTAGAGGAGCCATTTTCGCCAGCAAAATTTTCGATGCTGACGTGTTATTAAAACCGCCATTAGTTGAAGATCCTGAAGCTGGTAGTCTGAAATCATCTGTTGATATCATTATTTCTATACCGCACTCATTACTTGCTATTACAAAGATAACCCCTGATTCATTTAAAGAGATTTTAAGAACTGTACAACGTCGACCTAAAAAAAATAAACTGAATGACTATACAGCTGTCGCAGATGAATCAAGAGAAAAACAGATTATTTGTATGACCTCCGATGGAAATAGAAATTACCCCCGGAAAAAAGACACCACATATTATAAGAAATTTTTAAAGTTAACAAAAATAAGCTATTGAAAAATTCTGAAAAATCCATCCATTTCAACCATCCATCCATTCTAAATCTGCTAAAAAAGAAATAAAGAAGGCATGGTAATGGGTGTTCCATGTACATGTAAAAAAAGTGCATCGAAAAGATTGATTACTTAAGAAAACTTGCATTCGGAAGCTACTGGCAATTAGCTCATCATGACCGTCAGTGGGATTATAATTTAAAGACGTTAAAGGAAAACCAACACATGTTGCACTAGTAGGCACGAACAGACCTCGATTGCAGACAGTGGTCTAGACGTTGCCAAAAAGAAATTGACGTGACACAGTTACTGTTTGCAAAATTATGTTTTTACAAACACTAAATATCAGCGACAAGACTATATACACAGCTCTTGATACGCAAGAAATCCAGAAGGTTGTCGATCAGCGAGGTCAACATATCTCATATGTTTTCACCTAAAGAATCGCATTAGCCCAACAAACAAACGCAAAGGAATTTCTGGATGAAAAGCTTAATTGCGCCAAAATGCATCGTTTATACTTAGAGTGGATTAAGAATAATGCAGGTTATGATAATTATACTCCAGCATCTGAGAGATAGTACTATAATATATTTGCTCCAAAATTTAAATTTGGTTTCTTTCAGCAAAAAAAGACTTGTGCGAAACGTGCAGCTTGTATGAGCAGGTTGATTCTGAAAAAAAAAGAACAATATTAAAAGTACATTAAAAACTAGAAGCTTATAAGAAATATTTAAAAAAAAGAAGATTTTGATCCTTAAGAAAAAGCTGTGACCTGTTTTGATTTAGAAAAAGTATTAAACTTACCGCAATCAGAAGTTGGAGTTTTCCATTATAAACGCAAGTACCCAGTGTAGAATTTCACAATATAGGTATAACATATTGACAAAAAGTGGTCATTGTTATGTTTGGCATGTCCAAATAGCGAAAAGGGGTGCCAATGAAATAGCCAACTGTCTATGGTTATATCTACTAAGTGAAGCTGCGAAAGTAATCAAAGCATTTTTTTATTCGGATAACCGCACTGGACAAAATCGTAATCGTTTTGTTTTTGCATTGTATATTTACGCATCTAAAGCATTAGGTATAAAAATTATGCACAGATTTTAACAGAAATAGAGATGACTCGATGCACTCCTGCATTGAAAAAAGCAAAAAGAACTACGTAATCTATGTGCCACAATAAATTTATGCAATCATTCGAAATGCCAAGGTACAAGGTCAACAACACAATTTCAAAGAAATGCCACAAGATATTTTTTTCTATTTCTAAAAGCTTGTAGTTAATAATAAAAACTGGGAAAAAGATGACTTCGGAAAGAAAGTGAGTTGAAGTAAAGTTAAAGAGATTTTGACAGATCCTCAATGTCCGGGGAAATTGCAAATTAAATACGAATTCAATGATGAGACAACAATAATTGAAGACACAAATAGAAGCGGAAGAGTTGTGAGAAGAAAAAGAACTGCAGTCAGCGAGACTTCAAAAACGCATCAGGCATTAGTGCAATTATACGATGCGCCGCTACCGATATCTGAAAAATTGAACAAAGACTTGATGACTTTGTAAAGATAATCACATACCGCCATACTATCAAACGTTTTATAAGAGCTTAAGTACTCAATCTGCTGCCACCGAGTCCGATTCCGAAGTTAAGAATAATGAAGGATAATAAAAATAATGAAAATGTCACTATTTTAAACACTTCTTGAATTTAGTTGATTATGAATGTGATGAAAATTTCTTTAAAAATAATAAAAAAAAAAATAATAACCCTGTTTTTTTTCATTCTCTCTGAATTAATTTGTCCCTATATTTATAGTATTGGCTTCCATACACGCACATAATAGACTATTTACTGTAAGAAGTAGGTATTACAAGATACAAATTAAATGCCGGTTATTTTCTGCATCATAAAAGCTATTTTTATAAGTACACTAACTAAACTAAAATAAATAGCTCCCTAGGAATACGTAACTCTATGTACAAAAACGGATTGTCCGTTAAATAACGCCGTGATTATACTTACAACGCAAGATTGCAATAAAATTAAAAAGAGTATAAAGTCGTAAGAAGAGTTAAATTAATTAATATATTACAAAATACATAACGAAAAAGGAATAATTGTACTTACCCCTGTAAATATTCTTTGTGTTTCGTGGAATACAGAAGTAACAGTATTTTTTTAGATTATCTCGAAGTACATCAAGCTGTCCCTAAATTAAAAAACACGTGTAGTTGAAGGCAACTGTGACCTACTATTATCTCTTTAAAATATATTTCTAGAACTCATAATAAAAATATAGGACAGCTTTTTCACGCTCCTGAAAAGTTGGCGAAAATCATTTACTTCTTTCTTCCAGGAATAGTGCGATATATGAAGAAGCTCATTCAATGCCTTTACCGTCGGACTCAGCAAAACCATGTCGTCAGCGTAATTTAACTTGTTTATACTAACGTCATCCACGCGGCATCCAAGGTATTTGCTGCTGAGCTCGACGAGTAGCTCATACAAGTTAAATAACTTAGGTGAGGTAAGGCCGCCCTGCTTAACTCCACAATTCAATTTGAATGATCGGGACAAACTAATGCCCCACCTTACACCGTTTTCCTGACCACCATACCAAAATTGAAGGATGCGCAATAGCTCCGCTGACACACCTCTATCCCGTAGCTTGACCCAAAGCACACTGTAAGACACCGTATCAAAAGCACGCGATAGGTGTAGGAAACATGCATAAATAGGTGTTTGACGCCTCGTATAATACTGTGCCGTGTGCTTCAGGGCAAGAACGGCACTTTCAGTTGATAATCTAGGTCGAAACCCGAACTGAGCGTCATGTAGAAGTATATCACCCTCAAGATGCGAGTCCAGCAGGCCGTCAAGCACCTTCGCCAGTACAGTATCCAAGGAGATGGGTCGACAGTTTTTAGCTTAGCTTTCGCTTTGCTTTTCGACATAAAATAAATCTCCACAGGTTCAATAAATCTGTGGCGTTTATTTTGAAATCCTTAGAGATGTTCAAATTTGTTATGATTTTTTAAATATTTCTTTATTTATATATTTTAAATATGTCTTTTATGGTAAATTTTTCTCATAAAAATACTATAAAAAATCGACTTCTCAAAATTGAAGTAGCAGTGGACCGGGCATTCAAAGGTTGGGGGTCCATGTCTTACCTGAGAATAACTTGTGATAGGAGTTGGAGGGTTTTAGAGAGCTCGCGGCATCTGTGACCAACAACATCTGACCGCTGAGCTTCAGCATGTTAAAATAAACATGCTCAAAAATCCGTAAAAAAGTGTTTTATTCTAATGTGTAATGGCTTTATATGTGAAGAATTTGACGCTTCGATGCGCTTCGACTCTGCGTCAGTATGAATTGACCCTAAGTCAAGAACTTGTTGACCGATTGCGATGAAATTTGGTATATGGTAGGAACGCGCAAATGATAGGCTATATATCATATTGCTAAAAACCTTATAGTCCAAACTAATATTATAAATATGAAAGTGAGTGAGTGAATTTGTTTGACTTTCACGTCTTATCGATCATTATGAAATTTTGCATACACATTGCCAGGGATACAGAAAAGTATTAAGGGTATCTTTTATCCAGAAACAAGTATGTATATATTTTTTGCTTGATTTTATTAGTGACTTACTGCTTTGCAATGCTCTTTTCTGCTGACCTTTTTTGTCGAGCTTTATGCCGAGCTTTTTGCTGAACTTTTTTGCTGACCTTATTGCTGACCTTTTTGCTCACTATATATATATAAACCTTCCCTGCTATGCATACAATAATGTTACAAAGTTTCATCACAATCTGATCAATGGTTTCGAAACGCATAGAAAACAAACATTGTTTTTACTTATATAGATCAAATGTACTGATGAGTCTTTATAATTAAGAAGGTAATTTGTAGTTGACTAGCGGCCCGTCCCGGCTTCGCACGGGTGGACAAAATTCTTTAAATTTTTCTATTATTAAATATTTTTTCGTTAGCGCCATCTAGCGTCCGGTAGACGAACTACTTGCGGTTAACACGTTACGCCGCGGTAACGGCATATAAAGTAAAGGTGGAATTCATATTATGACAGTACGGATATCGCCGTTTTCACGAAAATTAATCTAAAAATTACTACGGCAACAACCGTCGATTTTACATTAGAGTGTCATAGAGAGCAGTCTTACTGTCATTCGGTAAAGGAGGCTTGTGTTCCTAGTGTCAAAAACACGTGTACACTAAAATACTGTGAAAAACAGTACGGGTATAGGTGTACGACACATTTGTATGAAGATTGTTAGTGTCATAGTGGACTGGAGTACCGCGTCGTAACGTGTTAACGCGTTGCTATGGTAACGTTATTGATACAATGGAAAAAGAGCGGGGAAAAGAGCGGACAGACAAACAACAAATTTGTGATCTTAGATTATAGATTCGCACTTTTCTCACTCAACTCTTTGCTGTACCAACTAGACGTGGAAACTATTAGGCTTATGTGCCAATATAATATGTTAATTTAGTAAAAAGCTGTTCTTTCCTGAATAAACAAACAAATAAATAAATATTAGATATCGTTAATTTAAAATTGTTTATTTAACAGTATTAACAATAGCATACAGCTATTTATCTCTGGCACGGTGGTAGTCGGCTACTAATTACAGCCATTGTTTGATCTCATACCCGCAGTGAATTATGAATATTACCAACAAACGACTTTAATGCTGCATGCCTTCGTTATGCATATTAAATGCAAGACTTCACTAACTTTTTAGATACAGTACAACAAGAACTTCTAAAAACAATTATGATATTTGCGGTGAGTGACCTGGCGGTGAATAATTATTGTATTATAAATTATGTTAAAAAAAGTTGTGTGATGTCGTGGGACACCGGATAAGAATAAAATTCTTTATTATAAAAATATTAATTTTAAGTGTTATTAGAGGTACAAAGAAAATAATTATTCGCGTATACATTTTTATTGATTTTTATCGATAAAAAAACAAAGAAACTACTTTACAAAATAAATAATAATAATAAATATTTCCTACATTCACACCAATTAACCTAGCCCAAAGTAAGCACTTTTAAGGCTTGTGTTATGGATACTAGGTTAACGGATAGACATACATATATCATACATAAATAAGTAATATTCATAGAAATATATACAAACATCCATGACTCAGGTACAACTCCTCGTATTCATCATACAAACATCTGCCCCTTCTGGGATTCGAACCCAGGACCGTCGATGCGAAAGGCAGGATCGCTACCGTTGCACCAAACAGTCGTCTAAAATTAACACCTTTATTTTATTTACAATGATTTATTAAAATATACAATGACAGTCATCACGTATACTATACATTAGACACTTTATAGCCATCCCACATAGGCTGTACATAAAAATCTTTCGCTTTTTGTTTAACGCTACGGACGTTTTTTCCCGGCTAGAGTACCCCTCCTCAACGCCCCATAAGGAACTTCGTTCCAACAAAGCTTATGTTTATTATATGTCAAATTATTGTGACACGTAGTGAAAGAAATTAATAAATTAATTTTATTATAAAAATATGACGATGTAAACAGTTTAAAAAGAATTAATATAACACTTCAAATGCTTATCTACCAATTATTAGTTTTAATATAAGAAACAAAGTTTGACTTCAATGGAAACCGAACACGCGTCTTTTGTTACCGTTCAGTACCCAGTCTCAGTAGAATTGTGGTCTGTGCACCCTCGGGCTTAATTCCCTTCTAAGCTTTTGGCGGGAGCGGGTCACGCCACTATAGTAGTTTGGGTTGTTTAGTTTTATGAGGCGGATATTAATTTGTAGAAATAATTTAGTTTAATAAATTAGTTACAAATTAAATACTAATTTATGGACTGAGACTAGACTACACAATGTATTAAATTTAGTCCTTTTATTAAACATAAAATCACTGATTTTATGTTTGATTTTATGTTTATTAAACATAAAATCACTGAAAATATGACTATTATTATTTATTTATGGCTTGAACGATTTGTACATTTAATCAGAGTCAAGTAAGTATCATTGTTAGTTATATATTTATATATCTTTTGCTAGGTTTCAGTAAATGTGTGGGGTTTTCCTCCTCTCCTCCCCGTGGACTTCTTGAGAGAGCAGGTAAAGACAACTACCGCTGCTTTGTTACACTTGCCAACACACTTGTATGTTCATAAATACTTAGTGGTTAATAATCCACCATTATTACGCACTAATATCCACCACGACACACATTTCAATAAGAGAAACAAAACCACCAATGACCAACGTGACGCTTCCCGCTCCCGCAAAAAAGTCCTGAAAATATGGCAATATTTCTGCCGCAAAGCAGCATTGCTTGCATTGCTGTGTTCCGGTTTGAAGGGTAAGATATGGCAGTGAAATTACTGGGTACAGTGACTTTACATCTTGTGTCACAAGTTGGCAACGTGCACTGTGGTTCTTGTGGGGGTTGCAGTTTTGCTGCGAATCTAACAAGAGCCGCATGTATTATAGGTGACTGTTTCCACTTACCATCAGGTGGACAGTTTGCTTGTTTGCCAACTTTTAGCAATAAAAAAAAAAAACTTTTTGTTAAATTTCTTCCCAAAAGGTAAGGCAAGGGATACAAGCCCATGCAGCCGCTTGATCAGTTATTTATTTTATTGAATGATAATACGTGCTGATGTATTATCATGCAATGATGTATGAAAAATTGTTTCAGTAAAGTCGTGGGGATTTATTGAAACATTTCTTTAACACTTATGGGAACATAAGTGTTAAAAAAATGCGTAAACACACCTTCTGTTGTTTTGTTTAATTCGTTAAAATTCTTTCATATTCACAAACACGTAATTTTTATTGGTTATATTCCTCAATAAGGGTTATCGATTAAAAGTTTTGTTTTGTCTATCCTACCCTATATAATAGTAATATGTACACATCATTATTGAAATTGTTCTTGAAAGGTAACAGAAGCCGAGATTCCTAGATGAGAATTTCAATAAATTCCACACAACTAGCGTCATTATAGTAGTTCTAAAGTAAGCAGTTGGTAGTGTCTAAGTAATAGATATAATATCCTCATTATATTATGACAATACTTTGCGTGTGTGTGTTTTTGTTACCACTTACCATATCGTCTCGCTATCCTAACATTGCAAAACTAAACTTGCCCTTACGTACTCCCGCAAAAATAATACGATAGCGTGTTTCTACGCGCTATAGCGCTATCTAGTATATAATAATAATAATTTTACTATAAGGCTTGTGTTATGGATACCAGGGTAACGGTATTTATATAAATACTAGCTTTTACCCGCGGCTTCACCCGCATTATTTTTTTAATTTTACTTACTTGTTACTTCTAATACTTCCAAGAATATATGTACGAAGTTTCATGATAATCGGTTCAGTAGTTTTTGCGTGAATGCATAACAAACAAACTTACATTCACATTTATAATATTAGTAGGGATATGACCCATGACTCAGGCACAAATGCTCGTATTCATCATACAAACATCTGCCCCTTCCGGGATTCGAACCTAGGTTGATCGGTGCGAAAGACGGTCGTCAAATAATAATTATAAGTACACATAACATTCACGGCCGCTTGGTGCAACGTTAGATGCTACCTTCTGCGTCAAAGTTCCTGACTTCGAATCCCGGTAGGGGCATATGTTTATGAGATGAGCATAAGTATTTGTTTCGATTCATAGTCGTCTATTTACTTATTTCCGTATTCTATACGTTATTTCGTATTCATAGCACAAGCTCCGCTTAGTTTGGGACTGACGGACGGAATTTATTATACATTTATTAACTGCACCCGGCATGCTTTGCAACTCTCTTTTACTAAGGTTTTTTGCTGACTATACATATAGACCTTACTCATCATGTATAGAACAACTTAACAAAATTTTATCACATTCTGATCAATGGTTTTGGAACGCATTTTATTTAATTATTTACAACCAACGAGACCATTACTTATAACAGGCATATGCATCATGTTTCTAAGACACATTTCAAAGTGACGCCTTAATTAAAAGCTGCCTCTACATGCACATAAATGTTTAGGAAGCTAACATATAATTCAAATAAGAGACCATAAAAAAAGAATTGAAAACATTAACTGATTAATAAATTGAAAACTCTGTGAACAAAGTTTACTGAACCGATCCATGGCAGCTGCACAGCCCTACGATGCAATCATCTTGGGATCGAGCTAAACTCACTAGTGCAACTGTCATGGTCCCACAGCGCACCTAATCACAACTTAAGAGATACAGCCTTAGAAAAAATAGACGTAGGTAACAATCATTCAAACATTAATTGTATGAGAATTTATTTTATGATTTATCCTTACCCGTTTCTTAGTTTATTTTGGATTTGAACTCAGAGGCACTCACCTTAGAATCTGCCGGTCGTCTTCTTGGAGGTACCTCCGTGTCCTTGATCCAGCTGTATTGTTCTACGATGATCTCCTGGCCTTATTCACGATTTTGCACTGATTGCACTGTAGATTTAGTTTTATGAGAAATATAATTTATTGGGCTGCGCGCCGCGGGGAACGGTTCGAGCGAAGTGTATAGTTCAAGTGAGAATGTTCAAGATGGCAGCACTGATGGCTGGCTTTGTTACGGCTTTGAGCCAAAGGGATTGTGCCTCTGATATTATTGAAAAAAAAGAGAAAGATTGGATGTAGCATTGTTTGTGCTATGATAAATTAAATTATAACGAAAGTACGGAACATTAATTACTATTTATATAGCTTTAAGGCTTTATGGTAAAATTGTGATCTGTATCAAGAGTCATAATCTTTTATTGTGATGTTGATGAAAATAATATATTTTATTATAGCTACGTAAAGCTCCTCAAACTCTTTTACTTTTTCGTAACAACAACATGTCACCGAGTCACTAATATTGGCGGGAACCAATCCCGGAATCCCGGAATTACAGCTCATTCATTCCTTCTCACACATCACTTGTGACAACATCGAAATTCTTTGTTATCATTAAACGGATCCTAAATACATTTCGAGTGTCAGCAGCAATTCTGTCATATGTATTCAATTACTTTATTAAACCAAAATATCATTCAATGTTTCCAGCTTATCTGATTGTTTTCGAGAATTATCAGATGAATCGAATTTTAAAAGTGGCTATTTATAGTATACTTAAAAAGCTTTTTGTTTCCTTGAAATTTGTGTTTTGCTCATAACCAGAATAACTATGTATTTTGTAAAAATCGCTAATAAACAAAGTATTCGGTCTTGGTAACTCAATTAAATGAATACTAGCTCGGATAGCAAGACAGAGACAGGAGATGAGTTGAATTCAAATAATTTCTTTACATATAAAGTATAATACAATATTTGTTTTTTATTTCATCTGACCCGACAAAGCAGTTATCGTTGATAAATGGACTCATAATGCAAATGATCACTTTTACCGTAAATATTTCACTTTCTTAAAATAAAACCAATGGCAATAGATCTGGATTAAGGATTTAAATTGTTTTTTCCTCCTTTATAAATAAAACATAAATAGTTACCGAATTCAATGTTATAAAAGGGCATAATAAAAATAAATAGAAACCTTCAAAAAGTAATAATTTGATGATTTTTGGGTGTTTCGTAGAAACTGATTTTAGATATCTCATGGATATTAGCACTTTGAAAAAACATGCGGGAATCCCGTTTTGTATAATACTAACGATAGTGACCGCGAAGTTTTAATAAATATACTCTATTACATTGTTTTTTAACATTTATTGTCTATTACATTGACACTTTATAAACAAATTTTAACGGGGATCAGGAACGCTTAACAACACGTTTTTAGCAGTATACACTCAATTCTTTGTGTTATATGAGGGGTATATCTTTTAAAACATGTACACCAAATTTAAGGATCTTTGACTGACCACAATACTACTTATTCATTACCTATTGGGTTGGGGAATAAGTTCGTTCGGTTTTTTCAAAGAGCTTTCTTTCAACAAAAAACAATAATTATAATAATAAATTGATCAATAATGTAGTCGCCGTTACTGTTTACAACCTCCTCCCACCTCTCGACTAATTTGTTGATGCCGTTCCGCCAAAAATCGTCCGGTCTGGTGTCGAAGAAGTTGATGAGCCAGTTTTTGTTGTCCTCTTCGCCGTCGAAGATAACACCCCTCATTTGATTCGACAAGGAATGGAAAAGGTGATAATCTGTTGGCGCAAGGTTCGGAAAGTACGGTGGATGCTGAAGAACCTCCCATTCGAGCTCTTGGAGTGCGGTTTTGACGACTTGTGCAACATGGGGTCTGGCGTTGTCGTGGAGCAAGATGACTTGGCCTTGTCGGTCAGGTCTTTTCAGTCGCATAGCCTCATTTACACGGCGTAGAGCTCCTTGTTGACTGTTGCGTTCCGTTCAAGCATTTACCCGTGTATCGCACCTCAAGGCGATAAGGACATCGAATTTTGCAGGTCGTCCACTGCGAGGCATGTCTTCGAGATCAAAGTCACCATTTTTGAACTTTGCAAATAATTTCTGTGCTGCGCGCTCACCTATGACACCTTCTCCATACACGTTGCATATGTCACGAGCGGCTTCAGATGCTTTTTGACCCCGATGAAAAGCGAAGAAACGTAGATGTCGAAAATGCTGATTTTTGTCACCTGGGTATTCCATTTCGAAGCCTAGAAAATAGGCAAAACTAAAAATATTCGAAAAACAAATAACACAGTTCTGTAGAGCAGAAAAGGCACTGTCTAATGAAATCAAACACTTTGCTCAACAACAAACAAATACTTTAAATAATCCTCTTTGAAAAAAACCGAACGAACTTATTCCCCAACCTAATATATAGTATTTGTATATTTGTATAGTACCTTTTGAAAAGTTTATAAATGTTGTTAAATAAATAAATAGAACTAAAAAAGATTTTTATAAGCGAACTAAAAAGATGATTTTTTTTCAAGGAATTGTGTTGGAAATATCTTTTCGCGGAATAATAAAAAATTCAAAGATATACATATGGTCAAGTACTATAATGTAATATGACTAAAAACGTGGGTGGCGGTTTTCAGGTTAAGTTAACTATTAAGTTTATGTTGGAAATGACTGAATAATGAACTGTCATCCATGATCTCCGTGTAGTAAAATTTTGAGCTGTTTAGGAGCATCAGAAGTGGTCTAATTTTGAGTTGTAAGATTAGAAAAAATTGCAGACAGTCAGAAGGACAGACACGAAGGAATGCAAGTTAATAAAACGTGGTAAAAAACACTCAATAACAAAGGCTATTAAAATATAAGTGATTATTTAAAAGACAAAAAGACGTGGAGTTACGACCTTGTTTCTATTTACATATTTTTTGTAATGACTGCACTGTTTAAAATCCGTTCAATATAATAGTTTTTTTTAATAAACCTACAGTTTTGGTAGTACAAGAAATAAATCCAATATGTTTTATAATTATGTAATGAAACACATAATTAAAGGGGGAAAAATACAGCCCTTTCCTAATTGTTTGGTATGGTAAATGCTAAAATCGAATAAAAAGGATTTTATCATTTGTCTAATATTATATTATAATCTGGGAAAACGGGAAAACGCAGAAAATGCAAATATTGTGTAACACCAGCAATCATAGGTCGTAAACATCTTTAAAAAATACTAGATTATAAAATCTAAAAATCCCACGTTTTTCAGTGACCAAAAAAGAATAAAATAACCCGGCGGGGCCATGTTACTTATGGAGATGTAATGAGATGTATGATATACATAGATGTTGAAAGTATTTGTAAAGATGCGCCCCCACGTTTTGAGTGGCCCCTCGCTTGGCCCCTCGCTTGGCCCCGCCGGGTTATTTTATTCTTTTTTGGTCACCGAAAAACGTGGGATTTTTAGATTTTTAAATCTAGTATTATTATTTTATTCTTTTTAATTATTAACTCAACGAAGTAACCATGTGTTACGCAACAATCGGATAAGCCCCATACAAAAGTGAAAGTTGCCGAAAGTTGACCTGAAAGTGCACCTCGAAAGTTAAAAGTTGTTTAAGCGTGCATTGTCATCGGGTTCTGAGCTACCCTGAAAGTTTCAACTCGCTAGGTGGTCGGGAAGTGCCTCAAAATTGAGATACAAGATTCCAAACGGACAGACAAGACGACAGACAAGCAAACAGACAAGAAAGCGACCTAAGAAAAACGTGGGGAAAAGACGGCCATTTGTAAACCCCTTTACAAATGTCCGACGTTAATTCTAATAACTACGTAGGTAGTCTGAAATTCATCGGAAGTGAGATTAACTAATCACAGATCGGATAATGAGGATGTCACGAATGCATTAGTGTCTTATCGGCGGTCCACTGAAAACACTTACCTTCTGTCTATTATAATGACAGACACAAGTGTGTCGAGAATAGGTAAGTAGCGACCGTTATAATATCAGCTGATAATATTATAATTGATTAATTTTTCAAAACATGATCGGATTTTCCTTTTTATAAACTTTTTTATATTTAGTTCTTACACTTCCGCGCACATTACACATTTAAATAAAACAATTTTTTTACTCTCTTTTGTTTATAAATAATTTTTATTTACTAAAGTATATATATTTAGACATTTGGTTAGGTTAGGTTGGTTTAAATAAATAAATTAAATCAAAATAACAATCTACTTTTTAGTTTTATAATTTTTTCTTTTTATATATATTTATGCTTTTTTTTTCAATGCGATCTTATAAGATAAATTTTTGTAACAGAAAAATACTAGAAAAGATTGACTCGGGTCACAAGTGAATATTCAGGCAGGAATCTACTTTTTATTATATTCACACGAATAAGCCTAGCTCAAACACTGTGAGACTTATGTTATTAATACTAGGGTAGTTTAGTTATTTTCCCGGGGCATTTTCCAAATTTAGCCTCTTGATTGGGCAATTGTAGGTGATTAGGTTTTTTTTCTTTTACTCCAGCCATCCCAGTCCATCCGAGAAGACGAGTAGCCTTTTCGGGTGATTTTCTTTCGAAAGCTGTCGGTAGTGATTTTGGAGACTGGAGAATTCATGCCTGTTGATCTGCCACGCTCCTGCACTCCAAGAGCACGTGATGTGGTGTTTCTTCTGCCTCCATGCAGCCTCTGCATAAAGGGCTGTCTGTCGCACCTATAGTAAATAGATGTTTTGATTAGAGGACAGTGTCCGGTTATGGTACCTAGTTCTTTAGGGATTGTGTCCCTGTTTAGTCTAGTGAGGTTGCGGCAAGCTCTTTCGAAGCCACCGAAATGTCATTCTTTGCTTGCCTGTAGCCTACACTATTGTTCCATTCTTTTTGGTGGTTTTCTTGTTTTTTTACGCTGCCATGTTCTGATTTGTGCCAGGGGCAGGCATTTAAGCAGGCATATAAGCATTATAGGCAGTAATGGTTCCGGTCCATACACCGTTTTATTTGAACCCCTTTTGGCCAATTCGTCAGCCGCGTCATTACCTAGTGAGTTGCTATGTCCTTTGATCCATTGCAGAGTTACACTGTTTGTGTTTGCAAATTAACTGGAGTGTATCATGACATTCCAGTGCTTGAGATAGAGATAATGGTATTGCTTTGCAGAGCTGGAAGTACGGATGCACTGTCGGAGACGATTTTGATATTATGATATCTGACTTCTCTGGCAGCCGCCTGTGCTGCTTTGGTGATACCTATACATTCTGCTTGGAATATAGTATTGAGTTCATCTAAGGTGGTCGAGATTTTAATGTTTACGTCATTCGAGAAGACACCGGCTCTAGTACCCTGTGTGGTTTTAGAGCCGTCTGTAACTCTGGCATCGATAAAGTAAGGATATACCTTACTTCATCGATGCCAGAGTTATCTTCTTTTTTTCCTGTAAGTTGGATATTGTATCTTCGATCGAAAACATGACGACATTGTATACTGTATGTATAATGCCTCTAGAAGTGGGTTTTCTTTTAAGATTTCCTTTAAAACAGTTGAGTGTGGTGTTTCTATGTTTTGATTCCATAGTCCGTTTGTTTGAATACTAGGATAACGGATAGACATACATATATGATACATAGATATGTATTATGACATAATATTAATATTTATGTGGATCTGTCTAGGTTTAGCTAGCTCAATTGGCAGAGTATTTACCCGGATAGCGAGGGGATATATGTTCGAGTCTCAGGTCACCTAAGAAAGTTAATCTTTTCTTTGTAATAATTTCTTCAAGTATATTAAGACTTTGTTTTTGCTAAAACTTTATTCTAAACTAAAAAGAAATGCGTTAAAACATTGAATATATCTCACATAGCATCATACGATTTCAAAAGTGGCAAAATTACGTTACATCTTACTATACTCTCTTTGGTGAGATACAAATGGAACAATGCAAGACTGTTTCACATTATTATAAAAGAACAGTGGCTTTTTAGAGTACACTAATGATATATTATTTAAAATTATATTACGATAAAATAGATTTTCATATAAATACGGGCCACCTGTTGGCAAATAAAAATCTTAGAGCGGTAAACTTATAACATCAGAAGAATCACACACCGAGAAAAATATCCATAAAAATTTCTGTTCTAAAATAGAAAAAAAATTATGGTATATTTTTTATCTAAATTAAGAGAACTAGGTTTTTCGTCTTTCAGACATGCTAACCCCATCGTAATCATATTCTTTTCCGTTCCTATGAGAGGCAGCTATTGCAAAACTGAAACTTGCAATAAATAAATAAATATATACTAGGTCTGCAATGTTGATGCTGTTTGCAAATACTGAGCGAAGCACTACCTTACCTAACCTCACCTAAATTTCATCAATGTAGTCTCAGCGATTTGGCTGTGATCAGCTTTTGAATTTTTCTTTCGGTGATTATTCCTCCATGATAAAGTCTATATTTATTTTACATAGTCTATATCCGTCAGGTTATAATCATGTATGTTCATGCCAAGATTCGTTCGAATCGGTTTAACCGTTAAGTAGCAGGAGGGAGACAAGCGAAATTTGTGAGTTGCCTAAAAGAGAGCTTTACTCTTTCAGAGCTTCGCTCAATAAATAAGATAAGATGTCTTAGATGTTTAGTGTTCATTTGTGTGAGTGTACACAAGAAGATTTCTCTTAAGCTTTTTTTAATAGTAAAAAGGTATTCCGATACCCTAACAGGCTTCATGTTCGGTTCTGTTATTTATGTTATTTCAACTATGTATACCACATGAAACTTTTGAATTAGAATTTGAATAGGTAAGCGCTTCGACCTAGGATGTGACGCGTTTGCCTAGAAGATACATATTTACGCGTGACTAGAAGATACATATTTACGCGTGACTAGAAGATACATATTTACGCGTGACTAGAAGATACATATTTACGCGTGACTAGAAGATACATATTTACGCGTGACTAGAAGATACATATTTACGCGTGACTAGAAGATACATATTTACGCGTGACTAGAAGATACATATTTACGCGTGACTAGAAGATACATATTTACGCGTGACTAGAAGATACATATTTACGCGTGACTAGAAGATACATATTTACGCGTGACTAGGAGACCCCTAAATTGTATTTGTCAGGAAATACAGAGTCAGGCACTTTAGCAGCTCCATATTATTGCAGTTATTAAGGAATATTTGAAATTGTGACTAAGCTTCACAAGGCATATTAAAGACGGCGCTTGCATTACCACTTACTTATAGGGTCGGCGAGGCAAGTTATGGGTTGTTCTCACTACAATGTCTTCACTTAAAAGAATGTTCCGTCCCACAGTTGTAAGAAAATTGGATGATGAGATGACAAAGGCAAAGTTCAATGTTCATTTAGTTTAAAAAAGTTCATATTTAAAAGTATAAACATTTAGTTATAATTATAAATAGTAGAATGAAGAGGTTATATGTTTATTTATGATTTGATATTTTACAATATCTATTTTTTTATACGTGGATTTGAAGCTGTGTACGCTTATAATAGATTTTATTTATTTATGGAATATGTACACCAACAGTATATGTGTATATATATATATATATATACTAGTAGACCCGACAGACGTTGTCCTGCCTGTTATTTTTGCAGTATAGATAAATAACCTAGAACCGTCTGCAGCGCCATCTGCCGGGCTGATTTGTAAATCTAAACCATTCTCAGATCCCCTTGAACACACACAAAAAAAATCATTCAAATCGGTCCAGCCGTTTAGGAGGAGTTCAGTGACATACACACTCACAGAAGAATTATATATATAAAGATATATATATATATATATATCTTAAAACAAACGATGTGGACATTTCTTAAATATATACCTATTATAGGCGTACACAGCATTTACAATATTTTGTGTAGTGTTAACAGTCCACACATTATACTTATTATATGTTTTATAACAGTACAGAAAAAATATATTTATTCATATTAACAATCAAATGCAATAAATATCAGTTGACATACAATACATATTGTATGGTTTGCATATATGTTTTTTTAAATAGGCAATTATTGTAACTAAATTGTAATAATGTATTCGGCTGTATCCTTGCCTAATGAAACAAATAATTAAATCCTAAAAGTATAATAATATTTACATAACTTTCTCATTTAAACATAATCCTAATCTTGACTTATTTATTAAAGTAATGTAAACATTTTTGGTCCAAACTTGTGAAATGCAGGTTTGATGTGACTCTCTGAGATAAATAAAAATAATATAATTGATGTTAAGTTTAAAATGTTATCTACTTTTTTATTTAATAAGCAAACAATTTTTATTTTGTCCCTATAAGTAAAAACTGAAAATGGGAATTGTTATTTTTCTAATTTACCTTAATAGTTATTATGTAACACTGTAGCTTTTCAAATCTATAAGATCACAGTTGTTTGTCTGTTTGTCTGCCCGCTCTTTTCCCGCTCTTTTTCTATGTATCAATAACATTACCATAGCAACGCGTTAACCGCAAGTAGTTCGTCTACCGGACGCTAGATGGCGCTAACGGAAAAATATTAAATAATAGAAAAAAATAAAGAATTTTGTCCACCCGTGCGAAGCCGGGACGGGCCCCTAGTAAACTAAAATAAAACAAGACAAATCATGTTTTGTTATAAAAATTTTGGTCAAACCGTACCAAAGCGATTTTAAAACAATTTACCAATCAGAAACCAGAAGAAATAAAATAATATAAGAAGTCATAACACGTTTCTAAAACTATTTGAGGCCATTATCGGTTCCACGCCCAACCAACAATTACCACAACGCCCCGAATTTCGCGAAATGCGAATTTTATTATACCCTGTGGATTAATAGAGATAAACAGGATATAATAATATTACTTAGATATTATTTGATAAAAAGATGTTTATAAATTTAATACTGGCAGTAAGTATAGCGAACTCCATAACAGTAATGTAATATTTTAATATAAATTATTATTTTTAATTATCAAATGGAATGTAACTATTTATTTATAGTTTTTGTTAAAGCAATAGGCAGGCAACTAAATGTATTTTGGTTTTGGGTCAATAATAAATATAATGAGTTATGTAGGCATAATTTACTTAAATCTAAGCATCACCGTTTAAAAAGTATAAAGTCATTCCTTATGATTTCTTAATTTGTCTTGATATTAAAAGGATTTTTATATCCCATTCCAGTTCTTAGAAATGAATTTTAAAAAAGCCTTTAAGTTTACCAATGTATACATTAAAATATTAAACATAATGTTTTTGTAATAATAGAAAAATACAAAATGGGAGATATTTTTTAACAGGCTGAGAGAATATGTCGGTCATTTCTTATATTTTTTTGTAAATAGATAAATGAATTATAATATATTAGTCTACTTTACGCGTTGTTTAATAATGAGCTGAAACGTTATATAAAAATGTTAGGCGAAACCGTATAAAATAAGTACCCTAAAAATTTTATTGAAAAACTTACGAGGAAATTAAAAATTCCAATTAAAAAGCAATAAAAAGAGGGTTTCTACATAAAGTAAAATATTAATAAATCCATTTTCCGTAAATCACCATAAAAAATATAATCAGCTTTCCCTACAAAGACGACAGTACTTCTTAAGTATCAATTAATTTGTCCCCGAATTGATATGATACTTCAAATGATTGCCGACTACTCTGAAAATATCATATCAAAAATCAGGAGTAACCAATTAATATCAATCAGTATTGCAAGCTTGCACTGCGGGCGGGGGCGGATATTACTAGATATAAGGCGCGTTTGGTCGCCGCTACGGCACTCGTAGCACTAAGCAGCGCCGTAACAGCCTCAGACAGAACTACGAACCAGACATGATGAAGAGGTAAGTTTTGTTTTACTTTTTAAAAGTTGTCGGAGTGCTAGCGACCTCGATTTTATTTTTACTCGGGAACATCGTTTATTATTTTTAAAGTTATTTTAAAGTAATGTCTATTTTCAAAAATAAAACAGCTTAAAAATAAATGTGATTATGGTTATACCAAAATATATGTTTTCATTTAATTTCAAATAGAATTTCGAATTTCATTTAAAATAGAGTGATCGTCTAAGTACATTTTGAAATTACCTGCCAATATTTATACAAAAAACTCAAACTTTTCAAAGTTCTGTAATTACACGTATTAATTTATTTTTTATTCAAATTATTCGACTAGATAAATGCTTCTTTACAAAGTTATTTAACTTCACAATGATGCTTAAAATAAATAATTAAGTTCTAGAGTATTAAAAATTCTGTATTAAAAACGTCCTTTAAAAAAAATCTTACAAAACTTAAAACTAGTTTTTAATTGAAAAATAACTCAAGAAGTTTGCTTGATTGCGAAATCGTTACGCCTTTTCTTTTAACTTAGATAACACGACTAATATATCTAAACATTTTCATATAAATTAAAATAATAAACGATATAATAATAACTACCTAAGTTTACGTCACAAATTGTTTTTTCCTTAACCTAATGCAACGATATACATATATGTATAAAGACAAAAATAATATACCGTTTTAATTACTTTCAAGATTATTCTCGTTAAGTATACAATTGAGCATTTTATTTTAGTTTATATACTACTAGCTTTTACCCATGGCTTCACCGACTTTTTTTTTAATTTTAAATAAAAAGTATCCTATGTTACTTCTAATACCTCCAAGAATATATGTACGACGTTTTATGATTTTTGCGTGAAAGCATAAGAAACAAACTTACATTCACATTTATAATATTAGTAGGGATATTACTTACTGAAGTATATAGAAAAGGTTTTATTATACAGCAGAATCTCTTTGAGAGAACTCTGTAGTAAATTAGAAAAACATCAACAACACTTAAGGTGATTGGGTTAAATCATTAGAAGTGATTTTGGAAGTAAAAAAAAAAAAGCTTAATTACTAAGTAGATATAAAAAGTCGGTTTTTTTTTTTTTTTTTTTTTTTTTTTTTTTTGCCTGTAAAGTCGGTTTTACGGGCGAAGATTTTACGTGACAACGTCTTTTTCTCGGTAGAATATTTATTGATATGAATATAATTAAATTGCACAATGCGCGCGGCAGACCGATCATAGTTGAGTGGGAGAGAGACGCAAGGCATTCGGCGGGCCTCTCTCTCGTTCGGTGACTCATCGTAACGTTACCGAGCGTTACACTTTTTCATAAGTGACTCCCAGCCGCAACCAATTTATAAGACGTTATCACGTCAATAAGAATCAAATAATGATGGTAAAAAAGTTCATATTGATGGAAATATTTTTTTTTAATTTAATTTAAATTTAATTGTCTCATTTCTTTTATAATAAACTAGACATAACATGTTATTAGAAATTAATTTTAACAGTTACACAATCAGTCGGCTACCCCTCACCGAACTAGGAATAAACCTGTATCTCTGTATGTTTTCAATAGTCATTTCACCAGCTATTCCATTTTTGATTAGTTCTACCTAATTATTTGAACTTATCAACCGAGCCCAAGTATTTGATGCCGACTGTAGGTGCCACGGATATACGACCTATTTTGTAGTTACGTTTTTATATTTAGAAGAAATAAGTTTTTGTTGACGTAAATTGTCAAATTAATGTTATTGCTTGCATTTGTTGCTCCGATTTTGACGTGATAACGTCTTATAAATTGGTTGCGGCTGGGAGTCACTTATGAAAAAGTGTAACGCTCGGTAACGTTACGATGAGTCACCGAACGAGAGAGAGGCCCGCCGAATGCCTTGCGTCTCTCTCCCACTCAACTATGATCGGTCTGCCGCGCGCATTGTGCAATTTAATTATATTCATATCAATAAATATTCTACCGAGAAAAAGACGTTGTCACGTAAAATCTTCGCCCGTAAAACCGACTTTACAGGCAAAAAAAAAAAAAAAAAAAAAAAAAAAAAAAAAAAAAAAAAAAAAAAAAAAAAAAACCGACTTTTTTGTACTACTTATTAATTCTGTAAATATTTTAAATTATTTTGTGCGATTTATAATTTTTATATATTTTATGCATTTTCAATGCGATCTTATTAGATAAATTATTATAATAGAAAAATACTAGAAAAATCGTTTGTGCGTTTTAAGTAAACATTTTATTTTATCCCCGAATACGCGCGTTTTATTTATCGTATTTCGGGGCGAGGCTAACACCAGTTTTCTATCCATATCAGTAGGTATTTACACTCCGTACGAAATAGGAAAAATAATTATCAACAGGTAAATAAACAAGAAATGTCATAATTTAATTTTGTCAGCAAAAACCCCTGATCCAATATGAATTATGTATCCTGCCGTATTAACTTCAGCAAAATTTTGCTGAATGCCTAATTGCAAAGTGATATGAAGAATTAATTGACATCATTTGACTATACAAAGAACAGTCTGTAAAAGATCTTTCTTTTATCATTCATTTTATTGTACCAGTAGCGTTCTACCTGGATTTTAATCGAGTCACATTATCATTATCATACTAGCCAAAACATTGCGGAAGCTTTCTCCAAAAATGGGAGGTTTTGCTCCATATCTGGCAAGCTGATCGGGAATTTTAATCAAAGACCATAATAAGAAAAACGGTGCTGACCATTTTGTGGTCGATGAGATGACGAATTATCTCTAGTATTATTACTCGATTTTAAAGACGTCCTCAAGTGTTGGCTTGTGCTGTTCTACTCTACCGGACACCAGACGACAGAGATAAATATAATGTTTACATAACATTACAGCCTAGGTCCTAGGTATATACGGAATAATATACCTTCCAAATACTAAAATAATTTTACAAAAAATTTCATTTGTTTTTAACTACTCTCGGTTTTTTAAGTTTAAAAAGCTAACAATACAGAAAATATACTTACTAATGATATGATTTTAGCATTAAAAATTAGTTTGATAAATTAAACACAGAGAAGATACAACCCCTGCTGAATTGTAAAATCTAATTAGTGTACTGTGATTTTTATCAGCTCCGCAAATCTTAAGCTAAATTAACTTTGCATAATTAACAAGAAAAAATTGGGAATTGGAACCCGTCACAAGTGAAGTGAGGCTTTACAGTAAATTAAGCCAGAAACAGACATTTTGAAAAAAATAAGGTAACTAGAAGGGTAGTTTGATAACCGTTTAAATTTGTAAATTTAGAAGCAACCACATAGCGTTGACAAGTTTAAACAGGTGAAAACACGAAGAAAACAAATTGGAGATGTCCTGAAAGGCTAAGTTATAATGCTAAGTCAATGCGCCTTTAATCGATGATCTTGTATGAAAGATCTGATGAGAATTGAAGAAGCGAGAGATGTATGATAGGATCTTAAAAAGTGGAAATCTGTGATATCTTCTTACACCTACAGGAAAAGGCATTATGGGCCATTATCCAACGTAGTTTTCATGACATCTGCATTTAATTTATTCACATAATGACAAATTAGATGATTAAGGAAGATCGGTGCCCCAGCAGTGAAGGCATCAATAGGCTGATAATGAAAATGCTTACCAGGCCTCAAATCTTTGGTGCATAGGCAGAAACGCAACATTTGCACTAACCAGCCTTTAGCATTGATATTATTTAATAGTGTAGTTACACTTTTGTATACAATTAAACTTTGAACACTGCATATTATACAAACTACACATCTACATCAAAAAAAAGACACTTTCGTGATCATAGCACCTAACTGAAATAATTTAGAATTATATTTATTAATTAATTGATTAATTATTGGGATGCTGTAGTATTATGTTTCATAATTAATTCATTAGGTAGAATTTAGTTACATAATAGTAACTAGATCTTTTAAAACAGCATTAAATTTAGTGATTATCTTAGACAAATGTGCATCGTATTAATTACTAAAATTGGTGTTCATCACTTGAAAATTATCTAATAAAATCGAATTACCATTATTATTATTATCTTAATATATATAAATTACGTGTCACGTTGTTTGTCCGCGATGGACTCCTAAACTACTTAGCCGATTTTAATCAAATTTGTACACCGTGTGCAGTTTGATCCAACTTGAAAGATAGGATAGATAGGATAGGATCATTTAAATTTATAACACAGCAACGCGTGGCCTGGTCAGCTAGTTATTTATATATTTAATATTACTAAAATATTACAATCAAGTATTTGCATTATTTCTTTACACCTTGTATAAGTATGAGCATTCCCCCTAACGTAAAATTCCGTTTGTGTTGTGGCTGCTACGACGTAGCTGCTACGCCGTAGATAGTATATCTTTAAAGTCAATATGTTGAATTATCTTCGAGCTCTTATTACGAATTCATAATAATTGTATACGTTTTTACATTAAATTGCGAAATTCAAATAAAAAATAAGTTCAATATTTCTAATAGAAGCTGAGAAGTTTTTATATTTCCGCTTTTTGTTTTTAATTAAAACATTTAAATGACTTGCAACATTTGAATGAGGTTACCGATAGAAATAAGAAACGCCGGTATTAATTAAAATACAAGATTGTTAAACTGAATCAAAAGAATTCGTTAGTAATTTAATTGAGTAATAAATAAGTACCAATGATTTTAAGTATGTATTATGAATCTCAACTTTTTACACATCGAGACCAAAACTTTGAACGTAATTGTAAACATTAAGTCTCGATCTCAATGCCAATGTTTTTGGAAACAAGTCACTTGTTAAACAAGTTTTAATTTCATTATATTTGTTAAAAAAACATTCTTAACAAGACAAACAAACATTTAGCCTCCAATTTGACTTGGTACTATGTTTTTTTTCTCTTTATAAAGAACAGCAAACAACTACATACTATTATGTTTTACAAATAAATATTTGCCTTAAGTAATAATAATAGTAAATATGCAGTCAAAAACGCTATCCACATATTAATAAATGTGAACTAAAATATAAATTATAGAGAGTGAGTATTTGCTAAGCAACGATAGTTAATCTTAAGAAAAGTACAGCCGCAAGCAATAAGATGCAAGTAAACACTCACGTTTAACACTTTCTTAGTATTTTACTAATAATTGTACTTAATTGGATGTGCATACCGGTTAGTGCCAGCGACTGCACATAATACCAAAATTAATCATTATAAAAAATAATGTAACCATAATAGAGAGTATCAATCCATATAACAATAAAAAAAACTAAAGATAGAAAAAAAGTCACTTAAATGTGCTACTTAAACGTGCTAATAATATTACAGATGTAACGCTTGAATATTTCAAAGATAATCATTTTTAAACATTAACGTCGTTTGATAGGATTACGAATTTTATAAACAAATGATACCAGCCCGTCTGCCGGTATTCAACTTCTCAGACTACTCTATTGCTA
This sequence comes from Calamotropha paludella, assembly GCA_927399485.1. Classification (NCBI taxonomy): domain Eukaryota; kingdom Metazoa; phylum Arthropoda; class Insecta; order Lepidoptera; family Crambidae; genus Calamotropha; species Calamotropha paludella. Next base: position 3,907,539 of record OV656823.1, on the reverse strand, counting down.
TCCTGAAGCTTCACCCAAAAATAATCTCCGCGCCTGGGGAAAGATCATAATGTGAAAATGCAAAAAAATGAAACCTTCAGTATTATTATTTGCCTTTTTCGACACCCTTAAGTGTAATGGATTTGTTCAAATCAAATCAAATAATTTATTTGTAAACATAAGTGGCAATAATACACATGGTGAAAAATATGATGTATCACTATGTGGCCATCAACGATCCTGTCTTTCGCACCGACGGTCCTGGTTTCAAATCTCGGTTGGAGCAGATGTTTGTGTGGTGGAACTGAGTAATTGAGTTATGGGTATTTATGCATATTTTTATAAATATTACTTATCTATGTACTTACCCAAGTATCCATAACACAAGCCTTACAGTGCTTACTTTCGGCTAGGCTAATTAATATGAATGTAAGAAATATTATTATTACTATTTACTTCTTAAAATGTAATTGAGCGCCATTTTGTACCTCTCATAAAGAGCTAATGTAAAGGATTTCGCTCCATCTAAACAATACGTTTTAATGAATTTTCTCATAAACCTTACTCAATAAATGCAGAAGTCGGATGCAAATCGGTATAATAACATTTTTAATGTGGAAAGTTAACCGTTGAGAACAATATATTATGCTTCTTGCGTTAACTATTAATGTCTGTAAATAGAAGAAGATACACTAAACTAAAAAGCAAGTAATAATATTTTATTATTATACATTGAACTAGAACAATTGTAATATTTTAATACTAATGGATATTTATTTTTAATAAAACTACAAGTTGACCCGGCCACGCATTGCTGTGACTCAGTAATTATAATTTGCAATAAAAAATCATTATAAATTATACCTACATGTTTTACCGTCTTAGGAGTCGGAACAAATCTAGCAAAATAAAAAAAAACATCAAATTTGGTTGAGTAGTTTCGGAGTTCATCGCGGTCCAACACTGTGACAGGGAATATTTCTTTTCCCTCGTTTTTCGCTACTTTTCTTGGTGTCTGTTTGTCTGTCTGTAACGTACAGATTGAAACTCAATTTTCACCCATTTCCCGACTAGCTAGAGCTCTGTAGCTTTAAACATAGCTCAGAACTCGATCACAATATATGATTATATACTTTTCGACATGATTCAATCACAATTTCAGAGAATATTTACAAAGTTTAATTTCAATTGGAAAAAAAATAGTTCCGAAAAAATCCACAGATGGCGCTAAAATCGAGGTAACAAATGTTGCATAATGACATATTAACTGCTACTTGACATTTTAGATCGAGCAATTGGAAATCTTACACACAAAACTAAAAAGAAGAAAATAATTTACATTTAATTTATTTTTAAAAACCCTCGTTTTTCAGGCCAACTAAAAAGAAAAAATAATTCTCTGCCATGTGTCCAATACGAAAAACGGGGGGGCGCATAAAAGATTACATTTGGTTTTTATAGTATTTATTGATATTATATAGACTAGCTGACTCGGCCACGCGTTGCTGTGGATCAGTTATTATCATTAGCAAAAAAACAATATTTTTTATTATAAATTAAAATGAAACCTATATGTCAAAAATATCAAAAATATTGTAATATAATTAAATGCGAAATTCGTCGCGGTTAAACACAGTAGATAGATAAGAATTTTTTTCCAGTAACTTTTAGACTTATATACCTATCTCTCTGAAGTGATTAAAAATTCCATATAATCAGTGTCTTTATTTTAATGTATTTGGACTTAAAAGATTGTAAGGAAACCCGTACACTTTATCGCTTTTAAATATTCATCATTGAAACTTCTTTAATAAAAATTAATGTAAAAATCATTGCAATAAATTTCATTCGTAAGTTCTGTAAGAAACGTTTTGATAATATATTGTTTTAAACTTTCATGGTCACTAACATTATAGTAATATAAGTTATTTACGGGATTGCTACCATGTACCTTGTTTTTGAGTTTCCGATATTTCGGCACTGTTGCAAGTGCCATGATCACGGAGCGACTCAATGCACATGGCACTTGCAACAGTGCCGATTTGATAAGTTTTTGAAACTGGACACAAGTAACTAGAATCGCAATATTATATAGCTTTATAAATAGTTACAGAAAAACTTAGTTTTTAATAATTCTTAGTAATTTCTTAAAGTAAATTATATATCGATAAAACCCTCCAAATCTCCCATTTTGCGTCACAAAATATTACATTTTTATTATGTCCTGTGATTTCTATAAACTACGACGAAAAGATCATTATTAAATGGATCCTATCTGCGAGATTGCTTTTTGAAAAAAAAGAGATAAAAATATATGGAGCTATCTAACAAAAAAATATGAATAGATCCGTCTAATATTGAATAGATGCATCAATTCATTATAATTTTGATTTTTGTTAAAGAAAACACTATGTGGCTAACTTAACCGATTCGTTGCTACATTCGTTGATACATACTAGAAACGAAGTTAGAGGCTAGATTTATGTGAAAAAAAGAAAATAGCTTTATTCTCGGTAGATTTTCCTAAAACTTAATTTGAAGGTATTATCGTCGATTTAATAATGATACGGCTCCAGTGGCTAGCGCCACATGCAAAAGAAAGTTATAGCATGCCAGGCGTGCCATCCGCAACGAATCGGTTAACTCTGATGCTAACATTTCTCGTTTGAAATTGTTACTCTTGTGATTATGGATGAACGATTTGACAGTTCATTGATTGAACAATTTCATTGATTAAAAACGACAATTATCAGCAACAGAGTTTTCGCAAAAATTAATATGACGAATAATATATATATCTTATACATTATACATCTTACGTTCGTAATATTGTATATTAATAAATAATAAATGAATACCTACAAAAACACATATTGCAAGACCTGATGATGTAGTTAGCTCTTTTTGCAAATAATAACAGTAAGATGGATGGAGGTCCGTGCCCGAGTTTCTTTCGCCAGTTCTTCTCGGAAGGGCGTTCCAATTTCCGAACTGGTAGTAGACTCAGTAGATCTATCAATGTAATCGTAGTGAGAATTTAATAACTAAATAAAATGTAAAAATAAAACATCTTGATTTATATAAAATAATTTTAACAATTAGGAACAAGCCCGATTAAAATATTGCGAAGGTAGTAGAAAATACATGACAACCATTATCTTAGTCATCCTGTGATCACGACTCCTGTAAAGGAGTCGAAATGTCAAGATTAAATATAAAATAAAATATGCTCAAAATCCGTAAAAAAGTGTTTTATTCTAATGTGTAATGTGCGCGGAAGTGTAAGAACTAAATACAATATTGTATATGTTTAAAATTCAAACAAAGGAAGGTATTCAATAGTTAGTAAACCATAGCTTTAGTAACAAAATAACCCTTCCTACAAGAAGGTCCTCAATAAAAAAGGATCAACGGTTAGTCTATGGTTTAATAACTAAACTCCATTCAAAGTTTGATATAAGCCCGTGTTTACAAACTCCATATTATTTTCAAGATAGCTTTCACGATACGTATCTTAATAGTTGTCCTTAGATATTTAGCAAGTAGCATGTAATTTTAACTGTTGATTTAATATTTGATTATTGGAACTGGTATTTCGAATTCTCTACATTTTAGTTAAAAAATTATAAAAAGGACATTAAAAATAGAAAAGTTTTTTTTCATTTCAATTCCATTCTAATTCAGTTTATCAACTAAAGATAACTTAATTAGTTTAAATAAAGATGTCAATTTGAACAAAGTATTTACAAGATTAATTGATCGATATGTATCCGATATATATATAAATATATATATATATATATTGTAAATATCGGATATTAGGATACCTATCTTTATTTATAGCTTTCGTTCCGAAACTATAGATTGATCAGATTATGATGAAACTTTCTTAAGTTGTTGTATACATGCCACGGAAGGTTTATATGTATAGTCAGTAAAAAAGAAATGCTCTTTTTCAAAGCATACCGGCTGCAGCTAGTTTATATAAATATCAGATATTTTCGAACCCTATTTTCTAGTAAGCGCTTTAACAAATAGTGAAATATTTATTTCGCATCTCAATCTGTTTGCATTCAAGGCTATTGACCCCATAATAAAACAAAAGTCTATAACCATAAACAATAGTAATCTTTTCGAAAATATTCACTCGGAAGTAAATGTTAAGTGAAAAGACTTTTTCGCATTCAGTTTAGAAAACAAATAAAAATGTTTGGCATTATTTCGTTTAAATTAATTGAATTCCGGGGTGTAATGGTATGGCAGTCCTCTCGTATAATTATAGCGCCCAGTAAACAGTGTGACGATACTTACAATCTCATAATAGACAAACTATTATCTTATTTTTCTATATAAAAAAAAAATCTATTTAAAACGTTTAGAATGAAAATGTTGACGAGATTTTTTCTATCAATAAATATTTTCCGTTAGCGCCATCTAGCGTCCGGTAGACGAACTACTTGCGGTTAACGCGTTGCTTGCTATGGTAACGCATATACAATGGAAAAAGAGCGGGGAAAAGAGCGGACAGACAAACAACAAATTTGTGATCTTAGATTATAGATTTATTTTATTACTAGACTTTATTTAATTACATTTATATTAATCGATAATATAAATCATTATAAATTTGTTTTTCAGTCAAATATGAAGATTTTTATATTTCACCGAATGCAACATTATTAAAAAAATCAACAATGTACCATGTATTTCTTTACTCTATGGATGTATAATTACATAAATAACATTAGCACAAAGCAGAAGTATTCATCTGTATTTTTTGGTTCTTCCTTATCTATGATGTGAGTAAGGCGGTCCTTTATTAAATGACCCGTCTGAAAGAGGCAGGGATAATTTCTTGGTCAACCATACGTTAAATGGCTCTAGCGAGTAGCTTAGCCGTTGCATTTGCAGACTTAATTTGTCAAACCTACTAGAAAATATATATGATGTAACAAAGAATTTACTGGGCTCAATTCAAAATATTGTTTTTTCTCCAACATTAAAATTTATGGCCAGTGGCCAACTCAACTTTATGGAATTTTTGGACGCTGAAATTTTGTACAATCAACAGCACTTCAATCTACCCAAAACAGTTTGCGATTCATCCATTTTCAACCTTAAGTGTAATATATTAAGTTTGATATCCATTGATTAATTATTCCTATGAATGATATTGAAATTTATAATGTATTCATCACTGGGAAAGGTTTGTACCTCAGGAGTAGGGACAGGAGCCTTTGGAAGATCATGTTTATTAAATACAGGTACAGCTATTATTTAAATTGTAGAATAAATTCACCCTCTCTAACTCCCTTAGTAGGTAATCCGTCTCTAATAATCTTTATTTAGTAGCCACACCGGGGATGCCACCCTGCATTCTTTCTTTCTTTTTTTCTTTCTCTTTATTTGTGGCTTGCACGATTTGTGCATTTAACCAGTGTCAAGTAAGTATAATTGCCAGTTCTTGAGTAATTTCTTAATTTAATGATGATGAATGAACAGTAAAATATATTTTTTCCGTAATTTCAGTAATTTTTTGGGGTTTTACTGTAACCTCCCCGTGGACTTCTTGAGAGAGCAGGAAAAGACAACTTCCACTGCTTTGTTACACTTGCCAACACTCTTGTATGTTCACAAACACTAAGTGGTTAATTATCCGCCATTATAACGCACTAATATCCAAAATAACACAAATTTCAACAAGAGAAACAAAACCCCAACGTGGCGCTTCCCGTTCCCGCCAAAAAGTCCCCCCTGCATTCCATTTTTGTCAGAAAGTGACCACATTTATTAACCTGGCAACAAATAACACGGATACCTACCAAGAAATAATAAAAAGAAGATAAACAATTAAAAAAACAAATGTTAGAGTTTCTAAACACAAAAAGCACACTAACATAAAATCACACGAGTGAGACCCAACCTCAACGAAAGCGTCATTCTAAGATGGACAGAATGACGCAGAAACGCTGGAATTGAAATCAAATGAAAATAACTTTATTCAAATGCGCTTAAAATAGGTTGTTTCGAATTGACCAATATTTTTACCTATGTTCAGGACGTTTTTTAACTGACATAAAGAATGGGCGCAAGAAACAGGTTTAACAAAAGTAACAACATTTACAATATAATACGTCGTCACCATACATAATCCGCAAAATAAAAACAAAACAAAATCTGACATAGTGATTGTTCAAGCTGTTTATATATTATTTACGTTGAAACATTTAAGTTTTACTTATAGATTGCAATACACACAAGTAAATTCGTTTTCTAGCTTCTAAAACTGGGTTAGTTAAAGTGACCTGAGGCCCTACCATCACGTTTTATAGCGATTCACATTTAGCTGTTGAGAAGAGACGTAACTATAGACCCCGTATAGCGGTGTCTCACTTTGACAATCGAACTTGCATCGTGCTAAGATGTCATGGTAGGCCTCCAGATCGCAGAACGAACACACACCTGAATTAGTACTAAAATATAAAAAATAATACGATAACATTTTCACATACACATACTTTCATAATTCATAATATGAACGTGAACTTACAAAACTGAAGTTGAGAACAGTTTAAATAAAATTCCTTTTATCGGAATCATGACGGGTTCATTCTTTTGACGTGACAACGTCTTAAATTAGGTTGCGGCTGGGAGTCACTTATGAAAAAGTGTAACGCTCGGTAACGTTACGATGAGTCACCGAACGAGAGAGAGGCCCGCCGAATGCCTTGCGTCTCTCTCCCACTCAACTATATATGCGCTTACAATGAGAGCGAGTGAGAGGCACGCGTCCCTTCCACTCGGGCATGGTTAGCCCGCCTAAGAGCGAGAGAGACAGACATAAAAAGTGGAAGGGACGCGTGCCTATAAATTAATGTTTTAAATATAATTCTTTGTATAAATAAATGTTTTAAATTGTTACTATTATTTCATCCTTCTTCCTACTATACGAATGAATATTCACATTAAAATTATTTTACCACTCAAAGTCGTTGTCACGTAAAACTTTCGCCCGTATACCGACTTTACAGGCAACCAACCAGTTTTTTTTTTTTTAATTTAATCCTCACGTTTTGACTCCTTTACTTGAACCATGATCACTAAAGAAATGCTAGTCATTTACCTTTCAATATTTTATTCAAGCTCGTTTCTAACTAATAAAGTAAAATAAAATAAAATTGTTTAATTTTTTATTATATCTACGACTAATGTACGACTAAAGAAAGGATTTGTCGTTAAATTAAAATTCGGAGAAAACTTCTTCGTCAGTTATTATTTCTTTGTTTTAAATAAACACAATTAGTTCACTAGAAATTGGATCGTTACAAAACTAGTTTATTAGTTTGGGTCAAAGTTGGTTAATTTTAAATAAAAAAGTATCTTTCGAATTTTTAGTAATTTGAATTTTTATAGTATTTTTCCTGCCATAAAGAAAAATTCTATTTATATTGTAACTACATTGTAACGTATAATGTATTAAAACTATTTGTGATTTAAATAAATTTAGAGATAAACTTAAGACCATCTTATAAAAAAAATGTTACTATTCTACAGATGATTATATAAATGGCAGAAATTAGTTATTATAATTATTATTCTGCAGAGTTTTGTTTTATTTTTCTCTTTTTTATATTTGCTTTTCATTTTTTTTATTGTTTTTATTTTTATTAGATTTCTTTTTAATTTCAAATACAATATTAATTGTTTAAGGAATAATAAATTGTAAGTTTTTCATTAACTCGTGCATTTAAATAAATAAATATTTCCTACATTCACACCAATTAACCTAGCCCAAAGTAAGCACTTTAAAGCTTGTGTTATGGATACTAGAGTAACCGATAGACATACATATATCATACATAAATAAGTAATATTTATAGAAATATATATAAACATCCATGACTCGGGTACAAATGCTCGTACTCATCATACAAACATCTGCCCTTTCCAGGATTCGAACCCAGAACCGTCGGTGCGAAATGCAGGTTCGCTACCGTGGCACCAAACGGTCGTCTGGTATTCGATAGGTACTTAATCATTTTTGTTCTGTCGCTCCTCTAAACAGCAGTAACATACTCTTACCTGAGTCAACCTGTAAAGATATCAAGATTTTTTAAAGATTTATTGTTTTATTATTTACTACAGTAAAAAATATTTTGACATTCACCGTATGGTCATTGATCAGTAATGGAGATTCCCTACGATATTATTTGAATTTATTAAATAAATTACATAAGTTTGTTCACTAGTTAAAAGTAAAAAAAACTTTAATCATTTCACCGTTCTGGTCACTGGTTATTAATACCTACTAGAGATGTTGGAACAGGCCGCCACGGGCAAGAACAAAGAAATAATATCTTGAATGAACATTTTGAATGGGGTGTTTCAAAGTCACTGACAATTTGTGATTAAAATGTTTATCTTTTTCAATTCTTTGTTTTTATTGCTCGAAGATCATTATTTTGTTTGAAGTATAATAATAATATTTCCCACATTCACACTAATTGCAATTGCACTGAAGGAAATGAATTGATTCAGCATTATTTTTTCAATTTAAAAGTTATCGCATTCTTAATGCTAGAAAGAAAGAATATCATTAAAATAAAAATTGTATTGCGCTAATTTATATTTGACAGATAACAAAAAGGCGAAAGAATTAGGAGTTGAAATTAAATGGTTTCAGTGTCTTACCTGAGAAAACAATAAATGTAAAAGCAATAAAGTTAAATGTATAAAAATACGCCTTCTCTATTTAAGTTGTGACAAATACGCCTTCGCAACACCAAAACGTTTAATTTTAGATCAAAAAATCCTCTGTTATAAATGATAAAATCTTCCTGACCTTTTTCCCGTCTGAGACGAGGGATAGTTTTCATAATAGCATCAAAGTGATTAATACACGTTAAAACGAAACGTTATTTAAAGATATAACTTAATAGACTTCATATTGGATTTATCTACGCCACATTTAAAGTAATTACAATACCATCTTTATTCTGACGGAACTCAAGAGACGACATAATAGTAGTTTATGATACTGTTGCATAATAAGGGTTCTTATAACATGAGTGTGTTTTAAAAAAACGAGCCGTAGGCGAGTTTTTTTATAGCATCACACGAGTGTTATAAGACCAAGTTATGTACAGTGTCATACACTACTTTATCTACTCTCATACTATAATATGTAAAACAATATTGCAAATAAAACGCTGAATATAACAACAAATTTATTTAAATGTCAAATGTTGGCGCCAAGGTGCAAACATCAATTGCGCATGCGTGTTGCGTCGGTCGTCGAGGACTCGTTCATTGAAACCTTTTTAAAGTAGAGGTTCAACCTCCTTGGTCCAGCTGGAGGTTGTATAGGTGTATCGTTATGATAAAAAAGTTATATTATGTTACAGGTGTCCATACAAGACCTGTATCGTAATGAAACTTTTTTTTTATTATTTTTGGCCTGTACGTAATGTTTGTCATAAGCATTTTGTTTTCAGTTTTAGAATCTTTGTATTATAGTATTAGAGTAGATAAACATTTTATTAGTAAAAGACAAATCTTAAAAGCTACTTCGAAACAATACCTCTCAATAGTTCATCGAGAAGAGTGCCAAGAAGTTCATCGGCAATGACGATATCTTTATATATATAATTCTTCTGTGAGTGTGTATGTTACTGAACTCCTCCTAAACGGCTGGACCGATTTGAATAAATTTTTTTGTGTGTGTTCAAGGGGATCTGAGAATGGTTTAGATTCAGAAATCAGCCCGGCAGATGGCGCTGCAGTCGGTGTCTAGGTTATTTATCTATATTGCAAAAATATCATGCAAGACAACGTCTGCTGGGTCCACTAGTTTTTTATAAAACACACAAAAGCCTTCAGCATAAACGGAAGGTGGCTAGCCTACTCGTTTTTTGCAGTGCAGTAGAATTGCACACCCTTGTTCCGCCGTCCCCATTTTTTCATCGGACAACCAGACTTACTAATAGGCGCCACCCTTATCTGGCGGATCCGGCTTCATAAATATTTTTCCAGTTTCCGGTACCAATATACCGGATCCGTAACCGGAGCCAGTGATAGCAATTTTTGGCAAATTAAGTACCTTAAATGCGTTATATGTAGTGGGCATGTGTGGTGATTATTTTAAAAAGTTTTAATTATAATAGAGGCTCATTATTATCATAATTTTGTGCGCGCTTGCCTTGAAGGCATAGGACCACTCGTCAAGCAAAGAGTTCCTCTCTTTAGCAGTACGGATCACAAAATTGGAACCAAAACGCTTTGTGCGACTCATTGGTATATCTGCCATATAACCTTTCGCTTTTATATATATTTATATGGTAGATATACCAATGAGTCGCACTAAGCGTTTTGGTTCCAATATTGCGATCCGTATTGCTAAAGAGTGGAACTCTTTGCCTGAGTCTATATTTCCCGACAAACACAATTTAGGGGTCTTCAAGTCACGAGTGGTCCTATACCTTCTAGGCAAGCGCGCGCAAAATTATGATAATAATGAGCTTTTATTATAATTAAAACTATTTCAACTTACAATAAACCACCACACATGCACACTACGTGTAACGCAATAAAGGTACCTTATTTGCCAAAAATTGCCATCACTGGCTCCGGTTACGGATTCGGTATATTGGTACCTGATCTGGTAAAAGTTTTATGATGCCGGATCCGCAGTATTAACGGATCCGTTTTTCCGGATTGCAATCCCTATTGTCCCAGGAGTCAGGCGGAACTCGAACATTCAACCTATCCGGGCGAGTGTTCTTCCAATTGAGCTAATTTCATTCCAATTCTACATAGTACGACGACCTTAGTGATAAGGTGGTTAACATACCGGTTTTCTTGGTATGGCCACTAAGGTCCTGGGTTCGACACTGGCCGGGTCAACGTAAACAACATTTTTTTATATAGGCTTATAGAAAAAAAGTTATACGCAATATTGTATTAAATTATTATTTGTTATATTTTAGTTAGCAGTTGTTATCTGGTCTTTAATAAGAACATAGGCAAATTAAGATTAAAACAAAATCGTATTAAAGTAATTTTATATTTCGTCAACAAGCTGTTGTTAATTTTAGTTTAAACAGAACATTTGCAGAGTTTCCCCCTAACACGGGAAATTACCCCATTACCACATGGTAGCAACAATTTAGTAGGCAAGGTGGGCTGAAATTCGAGTTTGAGCGAACGTCTTTTGAAGGTAAATTGGCCGTTACCTTAATATCAACATTACAACTCTGGCAACATTAAACGGTGTGGCTTTTTTTTGTTATATAAATTTTCAAGTCTTCTTTTTAATTATAAATAAAATAGTCTTAAAATAGTCTCTTATTTGATAATACATGTGTTACTAACACTGCAAATATTAATAATCGATCACGAGTTTCTTAAACTAATGGGAATAAGGTTGCTTTTAAAATAATAATAACAGATACTAATAGCTTAACCCCTTAAAACCCGCCAGCATTATATCATGCGCGCAACAACGATACCTAAAATCCGCGAGCATTATATAATGCTCTATAGCGCGCAGTCTGATTTAATCGTTATTACGGCTTTGGTAATGGTTCTTTTTGATTGAATGATATTTTTTCCCCCGATAGAGAGAGAAATAACGCATTTAACACAAAGCTGGGCTTCAAGGGGTTAAGGAATCATTTAAAAACGTTATTTTTCTAAGACCACTTTGATTTGATATTAAAATAATCTTTTGGAAATTTTACGTTTGCCAAAAATCTTCTTTGATAAATCAAGCGTATGTTATTTGTTCTGTGGTGGATCGTTTTGTTTTTTGTTAAAACATTATCTGAATATCATTATTTGATTTTTGAAGTGAAAACTTCTTTAGCATCGTTGTGATTTAAAAGTCGATAAAACGAAAAAGCGACACATAAATTCATAAGATTTGACGTAGGAGAAAATGAGATAGGAAGCATATGTACGTGTGTTAATACGTGTTTGTGTGCGCATGCGTAGTACAAAGCTTGAGAGAAGGCATCACAACAACCGTGGTATTTTGTATACGTGTACGCATTATTTTTGAAGGTTTCACTTCTAACATGTGTGAATTGCATACATGCACAATTATATAATCTAATTTATGTAACTTCATAAGGCTCTTATACGTTTATGTGAATTAGTATAATAGTATCTGTATTACACATAATTAAAACTGATAAATAATAATAACGTTTCATTTCATTTGATATTATAACGTAAGCGGAAATAGTTATCTGTTTTTGGCAATCTGCTTAATAATAATATTTCTTATATTCACACAAATTAACCTACCCCAAGTAAGCACTGTAAGGCTTGTGTTATAGTTCAACATGACTCAGATACAAATGCTCGTATTCATGAACCAAACATCTGCCTTTACCGAGACTCGCACCCAAAACCGTACGTGAGAAAAGAACGGTCGTCAAATATATCAATACAATAATATTCTACTGTTACTGTACTATTAAAATAAATATAAAAAAAGAGTTCTTACATTCCCACCAATTAGCCTAGCTCAAAGTAAGCACTGTAAGGCTTGTGTTATGGATACTAAGGTAACGGATATGATACATAAATCTATAATCTACGATCACAGTGGTTTGTGTGTTTGTCTGTCCGCTCTTTTTGCATTGTATCAATAACGTTACCATAGCAACGCGTTAACCGCAAGTAGTTCGTCTACCGGACGCTAGATGGCGCTAACGGAAAAATATTTAATAATAGAAAAAAATTAAAGAATTTTGTCCATCCGTGCGAAGCCGGGACGGGCCGCTAGTATGTATAATATTCATAGAAATATATATAAACACCCATGACTCAGGTACAAATGTTCGTATTCATCATACAAACATCTGCCTCTTCCGGGATTTGAACCCAGGACCGCAGGTGCGACAGGCAGGATTGCTACCGTTGCACCAAACGATCGTTGGTCTATTTATACAAGAAATAAAAAGACATTGTCTACAACTACCCTACAGAAAAACTCCCTTCAATAAGTATTAATCTTATCGTAATAATAAATACAAACCAGCTAACAACAGCCAATTATAAAAGCACAGAATATGTTAATTAAAACATGGGCGTATAATTTGTATTTAAATCAATAATTGGCAGTCACGTCCGTCCTACGTCGACGCTCGTCATATGCAGAGTTATTAATCAAACTATTCGTTGGTCATGTTTTAATTTGATACAAATGACGGATACAAACACATGGGGCGTAACGTGACCTTTTTCTTTTAAATACTCATAAAGTTGTGGCAATTTTATTATTACTATTTTAATATTAAGGTTTGAATAATGTTAATTGTGTAGGACAAGACTTGGTCATCACCACTGTATCGAATGTGTCTTACGTGCAACTTTATTAGATCCGTTTTCGATATTTTTAATGGTTCTGTGACTTCAGCAAAGAAGGCCTTAAAGTATATTATTTTGTAAAACCTTTGTAAATGTTTTTATTTTATAAACTAGCGGCCCGTCTCGGCTTCGCACGGGTGGACAAAATTATTTAATTTTTTTCTATTATCAAATATTTTTCCGTTAGCGCCATCTAGCGTCCGGTAGACGAACTACTTGCGGTTAACGCGTTGCTATGGTAACGTTATTGATACAATGCAAAAAGAGCGGGGAAAAAGAGCGGACAGACGAACACACAAAACACTGTGATCTTAGATTATAGATTAATCACAATTTCTAGTTATTTGATTGTAAATAATAAATGTGAGAGTGCTTCCTAGGCCAGAAATTAGTCCGTGCTTATAACTTATGCTACATCGTATAGGTTTCAATGTAGCATAAGTTATAAATGTATTTTAAGTTGTTCATTGTGATCATTGTAAACCAATTTTGTGAGCCTAATAAAAAAAAATTAACCGTCACCCTAACTTCGCTAGGATAATAGTCGTATCTTTTGATTGGTATATGTTTTTTTGAATAATTAATTTGATTGCTCTTATTCTAGAATTTTTTTGAACAGATTAATTATTGTTAAGTTTTAATATTGTATAATGCCAAGGATGACATTCTGAATGACTGAATATGGGCACAGGAGAAATTATGGGATTCATAAAAAGCAGCCAGCAGGTAAAGAAAGAACAAAGCTTGGCTTCCCTGTGTAACCTTTGGCTCAGACCTCGCAAAACTCAGATGTCAATTCTAAATAATCAAAAAAAAAAATTTTTTTCTTGAAAGCTTACTCCATCGGATGTCCGACTAGAGTCCGTTTAGTGCATTGGTAGCGATGCTGCCTATCTTACCGACCGACGGTAAGATTTGAATCTCGGAAGGGGCTGATGTTTGTGTTATATTAACCCTTTTATTTGAGATGTTTTTGCAAAAATTTACGTCCAGCCGAAGTGGGCGGGCGACGGCTAGTCAGCATAGAAACAAAGTTTCTATCCTTCAGTGTTGGAATAACATCTTCAGTTTCCTCATTCAATTTTTCACGTTCTCATTTTGACTTCAAAGAATTAGTTATTTAGGTTAAATGCAGAAAAATAATGACTGAAATCCTTACCATAGCAACCCACCGAATAAAATAAATTCGGCAAAACTTTATAAAAGTAAATCCATAAAAAAAAAGGAAATGGTCCATTGAATCCAAAAAATAAGTGACCTAATAGCATCTACACATCCGCATCGATTGATCATGGTCGCATACCGATAGATTCATAGTTTTGACGTGATTGCGTGACAAAGAATAGCATTTTCATTATATGTATATTTATATATATATATCTGAATATATATGTCTGAATGACATGAACGTATGAATGTTCCTTTGAATATACAAAAGATACTTGATTTATATGATAAAGTATTTTAATAGAAAAAGTGAGAGGATATTTCTCTCATTGATAAGGCAAACGCTCGCGAAGCGTTTTTTACAGCGTAAAAAAGTACTAGGAAATTATGACGGCTGATCACAAGGCTCGGTAGCTTAGTTGGGAGAGCAGTGGTTGAAAGAAAAAAGAAAGCAATGGATGAAAGAGAGGCCTAAAAAAGGGATTAATTCACTGATGTCAACTTTAGGTTGCGGGTTCGATTCCCGCCTGAGAATTCACTTGTGAGCCGCGTAGATATTTTCAAGTATTTTTTATTAGTTTAATTCATTATATAAGATAGTATTCAAAGTGTAAAAAATATTAAAATTTGTACTTATATCACTTAATATTAACATCGTACGTCTGGCGCGTCACATCAAACAAAACAAATTTAATAATACTTTATAACTGTACGTGATAATTACAATGTGTACAAATGTTCCCTTAGCTTGGATTTAAATGTGTTAATGTGATCACATTTATTTTATTTTATTAGGTAATTTAGCCCTTTAACAATATGGTTTTCTTACGGTAATTTCTTTTTATGTTTAATTTATTATACGACACAAGATTCGAAAACCTTTAAAATAATACTTAAAACTTACTTAATACTTAAATTAATACAAGCTGAAAAAAAATGATTATTTTTTGACAAGTTAAAAATTATTTAAAAATTTGTTTAATTATTTTTTAACTTGATGCGCTTGCAACTTAAAAAACACTGGAAATTTCATTAAAATGAAATGACAAAAAAGTGAATTTCTCGACGAATTTCAGTAAGATCTTGGCACTTCGCCGTGGATATATAATTTTATCGATTTAAAAAAAATCTTTATATAAACAAAGTGTAGCTACAGTACCTATTATTTTTAACTTAGTTTATGATTATGTTTACAGCTAGAATACAAAATACTACCTTCTGGGCTTCTGGGTTAGCTCTCCCATCGTAGGTCCAGGTCTTGACCCCCTGGCTGGATCGGGGTTAAGAGCAAACCCATTAAAAATAAAAAAAATTGTTACTTAAGATCAATAGGTAACCATATTTAAGCAAATAAATATATCTTATCTTAAAAAAGGCAAGTAGTCTACGTTTTCTTTTCGCAGAATTGGAGCTTTAAAAATTTATAAATAAATACTTTTTCTCTTCATTATCTGTTGCAATACGTGCTTAGGAAAGAGCAATAAAACGTATAACGAAGGACCTGAAAAATAGAAAATGAATCTGATTTTAGTGTAAACATTTTTTTTCAGAAACTGAAGAAGTTTATAATTTCTTAGATACATACTTAATATTAGGGGTTAAAGTATGAAATTGCCGATTTGTACTGAAAATCTATATTGTTTATTTTTTAAATTTTTAACAAATTTATTTAATCAAAATAGTTGCCATTATTATCTATACATTGCTGCCATCTAATGGGAAGGTCATTAATGCCTTTGCGATAGAATTCCGACGATCTAGACTGCACAAACTGTGTGAAAGCATTTTGTACTGCCTCCTGGGAAGAAAACTTCTTGTCACGTAGATAATTGTCCAAATCACGAAAAAAATGGTAGTCCGTTGGAGCAAGGTCTGGTGAATACGGAGGATGACGAATGGTTTCTAACTGCAGTTCCTGAAGGGTCAAAATGGTTTCTCGTGCTGTGTGAGGTCTCGCGTTGTCGTGGAGCAATAATGGTGAAGATCGATTCATGAGTCGGGGCTGTTTTACTGCTAGTTTTGTCAACATGGTTCGGAGTTCGGCACAATAGACATCTGCCGTTATTGCTTGACCAGATCGGAGAAAACTATAGTGAATAACACCATGCTGAGACCACCAAACAGTTACCATTACCTTTTTATTGGTAAGTTTTGCTTTAGGACACTGTTGTGGCATTTGACCTGGGGTCAGCCATTGCATTTTTCTTTTCCGGTTATCATAAAGAATCCACTTTTCATCACATGTTACAATTCGATCCAATATTCCTTCATTTCTGTACCGGTTCAACAAGGCAACACAAGTTTCAACACGCGTTTCTTTCTGCAGATCAGTCAAATCATGAGGCACCCATTTTTCGTATTTTTTTATTTTATTGATTTGACGCAAGTGAGTCAATATTGTGGGTAAGGTAACGTTAAACCATGCCGCTAATTCCTGGGTACTTTGACTAGGATCGGCTTCCACTATCTCTCTTAATTCATCGTTATTTACCTGTGTGGGCGGTCTTCCTCGTGGCTCGTTCTTTAAGTCGAAATTTCCATCACGAAAGCGTTTAAACCAAAATCGCACGGTGCGTTCATTAGTAGACCCCTCTCCAAACGCAGCATTGATATTGCGGGCTGTTTCTGCCGCGTTAGTTCCGCGTCGGAACTCGTATTCAAAAATAACTCGAATTTTCGCAGTATCCATCTTTCTTGTCTAAATTGAATAACAAAAACAATTGAAAGTCGATATTCAAATGTTTTACATTTTTTAAAAAAAGAACATCATAGAAACCATTTAAAAAAAGTTTCATTCGAAAACCTCAAACCATGAAGATTCTATGTCAATTCAAAGAACCTATTGCAATAAAACGGCAATTTCATACTTTAACCCCTATTATTATTATGATTAACATTTTTTGTCAGTGAACACCTTTTTAAGTTTTAATAGGTTCCTAATTAAGTTTACCTACTTATTCAAAGAAAGTAGATCTTTATACACAATCGCACTATTATTCATCTTAACACCTTGAACTAGGTCTAAACATCTTGTATTATGTCCCGCTTACAGTGCAGCTAAGAAAAGGAAAAGTATAGCATTCCTTGTCGTGCGGAAGGCATAACTTCAATTTAGTTCGGTGTAGGAAAAAGATGTATATCTCTCTCTCTAAGATGAATTATTAAAATAGAATCCAATGGTGTACCTACCTTAAAGGATTTAAGTTTCTTAATTGATACAGGGTCTATAAGCCTTGTGCCGCCACAATGGAAGTTTTATTACCAGGTGTATTGGCCTTGTACCGAAGGAATGGAAAGTATTGGAAAGTTACTGCCGCGGCGAACGTGTTAATAATCGACATTTACACCGTTCGTTGATTGTAGCTGTCTTGAAAGTCGCTACGAATTTCACTTATGGAAAAATAATATTTGTTAAGGATCCAACTGAGAATAAAATTCTAATTACTGCCTCAGATCAAGCGAAAAATATCAAGTTAAATATAACTAAATGTATCGTTGAAATACCATTTTCTTGATTAAAATGGGTTTTTATATTATCCTGAAAGGTTTAACACAATTATACAAAACATTTTATCCCTTCATAAATTCAACCTTTTTAAAATCTTAAATTTTAATATATTTCATTAATAAAATAGTGAAAATCATAATATACTGGTGTGATATTACAGTGTTGTAATATATGAATAAAATTACGTAAAAAAAAATAAAGATTTTTTCTTTTGAAAAGAACAAATTTTTTACGGGTTTTGCGCATATTTTATTTTATATTTTAATGACTAAGGCAATTGTCGTCATATATTTTCTACTACCTCACCTTGCAAGAAAGAAACATTGATGTTAGGAATTTTTGAGCCAGGAACCCTCGAGGGCGTCCCCAGAGCACCCTATAAAAGCTTCATCACAATCTGATCAATAGTTTGGGAAAACATAGGGAATAAACAGACAAAAAGAGCGGACAGACAAACACACAAACAACAAATTTGTGTTTTTAGAGTTTATACTAGCTGACCCAGTAACGCGTTGCAATGGTAACGCGTATACAATGGAAAAAGAGCGGGAAAAAGAGCGGACAGACAAACACACAAACAACAAATTTGGGTTCTGAGATTATAGATTAATACATATAGTGGTCTCATTTTTAAAGTACAGTATTTGCTGTCTTTAAGAAAGCACGTAATATAGTCATTAATTGTTTGCATTGCTACAATCGAAGGAGTCTCCCCAAGGAAATATAGCTCGGATTGCTTTCACTCCAATGTTATATATTAATATCATACTTGAGCTTTCTCTCGAATGTGTTCAACCACTGAGGGTATAAAAAGCGATGTTTTTTCAAGTTATTGAAAATTAAAATGATTTGTTGAAGTGAAAACTTCTTTAGCATTGTTGTGATTTTGTGTTGAGTTGTGAATTGCACACGTGCTTTTTCTTTTTATTTAAGCCAACAAACCAAACCAAAGTAATTTTAAGGGATGGCCAATTTATTTAATAGCTACCATTAATATATTTTGATAGTTTTGTATTGTAGTAAAAATAGTTCATAACTCTTTTTGGAGTGATAACTTGTTGTGATTTAAAAGTCGATGAAACGAAAAAGCGAAAGTAAACAGAGACAGACAGATTTAACGTAGGAGGAAATGAGATAGGAAGCATTATGTACGAGTGTTAATACGTGTTTATGTGCGCATGCGTAGTACAAAGCTTGAGAGTAGGCATCACAATAACCGTGGTATTTTGTATACGTGTACGTATTATTTTTGGAGGTTTCACTTCTACCACGTGTGAATTGCACAAATGTTTTCTTTTTAATAATATCAATGGCTATTATTATATTGGCGAATATGTAAAAGACAAGAATGTATAGAATTGATAGCCTTGTTTCTATTTTTTAAATGAGAGATGATAACTCTATAAAAGCCTTTCATTGTAATAGTATACTTTTGTTATATGTCTTGGTAGTACAAGAAAGCTTTTATTAAATGTTTTATCTCTATGCAATGTAATACATAATAAAGGGATAAAAAAGCCAAATTTCTTGCTATCTCTTCTTTAGCTTAGCGTAGCTTTCACGTTCAATTGTTATTACATTGTAAATGCTTATCTTCAATAAATATTATTTTATCTTAATTAAATTGAAAATTTAGCTATCAATTCAACCCGTATGTATGTTATATTGTCAAAATTGCACAGTTTTTACATCAGCTTCTAAACATGGGTAACAATTTCTATACATGTACGCATGTTTGTCTTCATTTATAATAAAAAATAGAAAACAGCTTGAATTCTTTAAGGTATAGTCGAATTTAGGGAATTGTGCAAGTTTCATCGAAACCTGTTCAGTAGTTTTTGAGATAGACAGTTAAGTGTGTATGAGTCACTAAAAATAGTGTCGTTAGCATAACAGCATAATTCGTTTCAGTAAATATTAAAACAAAACACAAAGTAATAATTTAGTAAAGTTACTCTTACGAAAAAAACCTTAAAGGAAATTTTATGAAAAGTTTTTTTTTCCTTACTGTATATTGGAGTTTTAAATATAATAAATAAAAGGTTTAACACCTTTTTCCTAAATCAACATGAAAATTTAAAACAATATAAATTAAATGTATTTTTTTCATATCTATCAATATTAAATAAATGGACATATCTTATTTACATATGTTCAGGATTTCAAATTAAGTACACAAATTAAAAATATTATTTCCTCACATGAATTATGCGCATAATGGAATGTAGGAATAAATTGGCAATTTCACAGATAACGAGAGGACCTATTCTATTCTAAAATGTAAAAAAAAAGTTAAAATAAAACAATTTGATATATATAAAATTTTAACAATAAGAAAGTGCCCGATTAAAATATTGTGAATGTAGTAAAAAATATATGACAACCATCATCTTAGTCACCCTGTGATCACGGCTCCTGTAAAGGAGTCTAAATCCAGCAAAACGAAAAAAAATCATCAAAGTCGGTTGATTAGTTTCGGGAGTTCATTACGTTCAGACATTGTGACAGGTAATTTTATATATAAAGATAATATCTTTGATATTTTTACGTTTACTTCCGTCAAAATAAATGTAAAATGTTAGAAAAAGTGAAAATTAAATTCATAACGCGAGGTCACATTGTTACCGAGACTTTTTCCCAACCATAGACGAATTATCTTTGCCAAACCTTTAAAATTTGTCAACCTATGTTTTTAATGATATTGCCACATCCAAACATCACTATCCCGCACTTTTAAAGATGTGATAGATATTTTTCAAATAAACTCGATTAATAATGAGACTGTCGTCTACACATTAAATTGCTAAATATTCTTAAATGTTTTGACTGATACTTTCTTTTCACAAACTAAAAAAAATGGTGTTAGATCTATCTTTTGTGTATACTCTATTGGCACAGTTCCACAGGCGTTATTTTTTATAATTTAAAAAAATAACAAATCTCATCTAATTTCATAGGGAGAGGAAGGAAATGAAAGACATCTTTTGTTTCTCGTTTAGAAAGCCGAGAAAACCCCTTTCAGCTCTGTATTTTAATAAAGAAAGCAATTAGTGTTCGTAATTAACAGTACAGTCGCGCGTGTCAGCGCATAAACCGACCAGAGACAATCCATCCATCATGGCCTCCACTGTCAGTTTTTGGCGCGAGATGACTTCTAATCAGATTTGCGGGGGACATAAGTTTAGTTCTCCGGTTGTGTAAACAGCAAGAGTCGGTGATAATTTTGTGTGTTAAAGTGATGATTTATAAACAGTAGACGATTGTTTGATGCAAGGGTAGCGATCCTGCTTTTCGCATCGATGGTCATGGGTTCGAGTCCCAGAAGAGGCAGATGTTTGTGTGATGAATACGAGCATCTGTACCTGAATCATGGGTATTAATATATGTCTATAAATATTACTTATATATATATGATATATGTATGTCCATCTGTTACCCTAGTATCCACAACACAAACCTTACAGTGCTTACTTTGGCCTAGTCGTAATTTTAAGAAATATTATTATTTTATTATTATAGAATAAATAAATCTATATATATAAAAATGAAACCCGTTTTCCGTTGTCACGACATAACATGAAAGCGGCTTGACCGATTTGGCTGATTTTTTTTTTGTAGTTTTCTAATACTCTGTACAAGGTTCTTACGGAAAAAAATATAAAGAAAATCTCTCAGAAAGATTGAAAAATATAACGTAACGAATGTCAACGTCATTCAATTTAAAACAAAAAATCTGTGGTAATCTGTGACACCACATCGATAACCGCGCTGACAAATGTCAACGTCATTCAATTCAAAGCTACGCTAAGGCGGTACGAAGTTCGCCAGGTCAGCTAGTAATAAATATAAATAAATATTTATTACATTCATACCAAACCTTGGGCCTAGCCCAAAGTTAGCACTGTAAGGCCTGTGTTATGGATACTAGGGTAACGGATATACGTACATATATGATACATAGATATGTTATCTTCATAGAAACATATATAAACACCCATGACTCAGGCACAAACGCTCGTATTCATCATACAAACATCTGCCCCTTCCGGGATTCGAACCCAAGACCGTCGGTGCGAAAGGCAGGGTCGCTACCGTTGCACCAAACGGTCGTATGGAAGAATGTAACAAACTTCATTTATATTTTAAAATATTTTATTATTCAAGACTTAATTAACAAAACTTAGCATCTAGAAAAATGAGATTACCCATTTCTATTAAACTTATCAACTGACTTTATCTATTATACTGTATTCTTGGTAAAACTTTGAACCAAGTTAAACTTAATTCAATTCTGGCTGATATGCATACTACGGACGGACGTGAATTCATTCATAACACTACGTTATTTAAATATAATGATTGTTAAAACTTATTTACACAATTAATGACTATATTTCATAATCGTCATTAAACTTTAGTAATTTTGTGGACATTTTTATTATAAGATTTATAAGACTGTATTTTTCTTCTTAATTCATAAATAAAATAAACCACAAGCGCGTAGCTTACCACGGTTGGTCAGCGAGAATATTGATTTAATGTTTAACTCACTGCTGTACGATACAAATCACACATTTCCAGCATCAGCAGTGTCAAACGTTAAATCCTTAGGTCGCTGGTGCATATCCGGCTCGAAGGACTACCATAAAGATGTATGGTGGTCCTGCATGGTGATACATCTTTAAATGATGATGATAATGATAAAAGTACTGATCGAACTGATAATTTTATTTTATATTAACCAAGGAACTGACTTAAATTAGGTTAAATATTTCGATATTGTTTACTTAAGCAAATAAATTAAATATAATTTTAACGTTCAAAACTGCTGATGCCGGAAATGTGCGATGTGTATCTTACATATTGCTTTTGTGATTTTTATATGTTTTTTTTTGCATTTTTCGATACTATCTTATATAAAAAAATATTTAATATAAGATAGTAATAAGAGAGCATACGAGAGGATGTTACTCTCATTGATGAGACAACGCTGGCTAACTGCGTAAAAAGTTGAAAAGTAGTAGAAAATTTCGATAGGTGTTCACAGGGTTCGGTAGCTCAATTGGGAGAGCATTTAACCGGACATCTAAAGGTTGCGGGCTCGATTCCCGCCTGCGTATTTACTTGTGAGCCGAGTCGATTTCTTCTAGTAAAATAATATATAACTTAAAATATATACCAGATGTGTATTACCAATTAGTAATAGTCAAATTACTGAGCCCACGTAAGGCAATAAGTGTTACGGTATTCGGTTACGGTCAGCGGCAATACTGCCGAATTAACAGCGAGGCTGCCGCGTTAATTTGTCGCCGCGATAATTAGGCAGTAGCCCAACGCCCAACTATTTATGTAAAATGGCGAATCAAACTATCGTTGGCGTTTTCGAATTTAGAATGTATTCCATTTTGTATAAACTTTTTACGTTGTAGAACTTCTTTTTGGATATAATATAAGACATTGCCTTCTTTTAAATTTCGAATCGTTATATACATGATTCCGATGATCTTTTTCTACAGAATTAAAAATAAAATATAATTAAATGTTAAACATATTACTAGGCGATGCAGTCGCTAAGCATAAAGCTACGCTAGCACCATATATTGGAGCGGAGCGTAATTCCTAAAAAAATTTTTTTTTTGTTTCGATGGGAATTTGTGCAAATTTCAAAATTCGGACTCCGTCACAATCTGGTCTTAACCTGTTGATTCGATTCCACACAAAAATTATTTCCTTACTTTTTGAAGCGTTTCACTTAATTAACATAACATAATATGTACATACCTATAATACCTCATAAGGTGTCGTATTAATCAGAGGTGCGTAATCAAACCAACAGCTAACACCGTTTGGTATGCAAATCCGAGGGTGCCAATTATACAACAGTGACCTTATGAACTTAAATGAACATTTAATATGTAGATTATTTCAAGTAAACTAATTACGAAACATTACTTTTTAAGATCGCAAAAACCGGGGTATGCATTCGAAATGAAGCGAGAGCTTTTTGCTTCTGGAAAATGTAGATCATTGCTGTATCTACTTAGTTGATGTAATTTTTTTTCTTAATTTCGGTCTTTTATCTTTATGGATACGTCAGCTCCGTCGTATCTTCTTAATTGCAGTCACTGTAATACTTAAATTAGATGGTACAAGTTCGGAAAAAATGGAATATACATCACCATTTTTTAAGTGAAAAAAATGGTGCTGTCAGTGACTACTGAACACATGTGAACAGTTGAAATATAAAAAAAAATTAAATATTATTGTTATTTAAGCATAAAATGTTAGATTTTTATATCCAAGTAAATTATCCAAGTTGCCTGTCTGTCGGTCTTCTACAGAATGTACTTTGCAGATTGTGCTCAGGAGCTGCATGTGCTCATACCGCCATCTCCCTTTTTCTATTGGACATCCAGACGCATTACGGGCTACCACCCTATCTTGGTTGCTATTCACAGCTATTGCATCAAGCGCTTTTCAACATCGTTTATAATACGCACAGCAAAGGAGTAGGACTCCCTCCCTGCGTCTCTTTTTATTGTAAATAGTTCAGCGCTTGACCGCTACCTCGCCTGATGGTAAGCAATGATGCGATCTAGGATGTGACGGGCTTGCCTAGAAGATACGTAGACCCAGACAAATAGTTCCAATCTTTAGCGGTACGTATTAAAAAATTGGAACCAAAACGCTCAGTGCAATTCTGCTGCACACTTTCCAAAATATATCCTTTAAAAAACGTATAGGCTAGTTAGCGTCTGTATTTCCGAGTACTTAAAAACCGTCTGTTTTCAAAGCCAGGGTGATTAGGAACCTTCTGGGTTAGCTCGTTCCATCGTGGATTCTGTCTTGACCCCCAGGATTGATTGGGATCAAGAGCAAACCCATTCAAGAAATATATATGTTTGCCCTGATCATGGCTTTTTAATTGAATTTGGATTATAATTTATATAGATTAATCTAAGAAAATAATAGATGAAGAAAATACCTGAACGACGAGGGTTCAAATCCCATTCGAGGCGAAACTCAACAATATTTTTTTCTAAGTAAAAAAATGTACATTTAATCTTACATTATACATATTCTAGTACTATGTACATACGAAAGCGCCTATACATACACAAAAACAATATATATTTAGGTACCCAAGGGGGTCTACTTCTTAAAGTAACTTTTTATTGAAAACTATATTCCCAAAACTATTCTTAGAACAGGCTTTGCGCAAATGTAAACACTATCATGTAATGTTTTGTATGAAATGAACTGAGGTCTAAGTTTCTAAAGTGCTAACGTTACCTTTAAGTTTTAGTTAATAATAATAATCTTTATTAACATAATCCAAGTGATGAGTATTTACACTTAACAATAAAAATAGATT
This sequence comes from Calamotropha paludella, assembly GCA_927399485.1. Taxonomy (NCBI): domain Eukaryota; kingdom Metazoa; phylum Arthropoda; class Insecta; order Lepidoptera; family Crambidae; genus Calamotropha; species Calamotropha paludella. The sequence continues at coordinate 3,882,136 of OV656823.1, read as the reverse complement.
TGTAAAGTTATTTTTATGTACTGTTTTTGGTTAAATATAATTCACGGAGCTATGAATAAGCTAGTGCATTCTTGTCTCATTTAATCTAAAGTTAGTCATAACTATGAATGCATGAAAGTAAGTAATTGCATTTCCATGAATACAAGATGACGAGACGATGTTATGCGCAACTATTTCCACTTTTTATGACTCAGTAATTATATCTAAAAGCTACATACAGTTACATAGTCATTGTAATGCGTGTTTTCTAAATTAAAACTTTTTTTTATAACATGCCTCAAATTTTGAGTTTTACCCTGAAAATAGGTGAATAAAATTTAAAAAAAGGGGTATCATTAGGATTTATAAAAAAAACAAAAAATCTCGTATGGATGATATTGTTTTGTAGTCGGGGAACTGCTGTAATAATATACTAGGTCTGCAATACATGCTGCTGTTTGCAAATACTGAGCGAAGCAATTAGATTTTTGAAGGGTGATTATTCCTCGATAGTATGTCCGATTTCAAAACTTTTTTTGGACATTAGTCACGACCACGATGTGAGTTTTGGCGCCAAATTTCATCAATGCAGTATCAGCGGTTTGGCTGTGATCAGCTTTTCAATTTTTCTTTCGGTGATTATTCCTCCATGGTAAAGACTATATTATTTTTCATAGCCTATGTCCGTCAAGTTATAATTATGTCTGTTCATGCCAAAATTCGTTCAAATCGGTTGAATCGTTTAGTAGCAGGAGGGAGACAAGCGAAATTTGTGAGTTGCCTAAAAGAGAGCTTCGCTCAAAAATTAAATAAAAGAGAGCTTCGCTCAAAAATTAAATAATACTTCCATATTGTTTTTATTACGAACTTTTAGAAATGGATCGGTCTTTTAAATAAAAACAACTTACGATATATAATAGTAACATTTAATTTTCTAAAACAACTACATGTTTGGTCCATTTGAACCTTAAAACTATAAAATAATATTATTTCCAATTATGATAGAAAAAAAACGTAAAACTACCAGAATTAAAGGCGCGCCGGCCTATCTGATGTAGTATTGACATCTTGCCGACTGGTTAGATTTCATACAGTTTTTATTGTTTGAAAAGATTGGCACCTAAACGTGTTTTGAGTATTTCAAAATATCACTTCATCATATAATAAATACACCTAACACAAAACTGTGTAATATTCAAAATTATACTGAAGTGTTTGAACCCATATACTTACTATTTAGCAAATTAATAATTACATAATTATTTAATAATAATTAGAGTCACGTCTATGATTATTTGTGTTATCAAATAAATAGTTGTAGATAAAGATCAACACCAAAAAATTCTACTGTCGTAAACTAGAACAGTTATGACTGCTACAGCAATTCTGGAAATTTTTCGTCTTAGATGATTTAATTTAATTTGCCCATAATTACACCAAGCAGGTGTTGTAAAAGTGTTCTAAAAGAGCATTTTAATGTCGTGTTAGGAGGCTGTTTCTGCTCTGTGTTCTCGATGTATTGTTTTACATATAGAATAAAAGAACCTTGGAATCACTTTCTTGGTCTGTAAGGAAACCTTTTCTTCAGAATATCAATATATTTACATTTCACATATTTACATTTGAGAATCTCAGGCCTGTGTACAACACTAACGGTATATTCAATTCAATTTATTTGTAAACGAAAACTTTACATTAGTTACTTGCCGTACGTGCTCACGGGGTGACAGGTTTAATAACCTTCGTATCGGCAGGATACTAAATCTTCGCCACCTGTCTCCGTAATAAGTACAAATCGAGGCGATCAGCCCAAAGTTCCATGCAATAAGACACAAGCACCTTAGTTAAATAACGTATAAAACGTCCTTCTATTGTTATTTGTAGGTAAAAAGCTTTGTTGTTGTTTTTGAAACTAATTTCGTATAAACAATGATGTTTCATGAAACTTTGCATAATTTAGGAATAAAACTATAAAAAAATGTGTATAATATAATTATTATATGTATTTCAAATTTTAACAATTTTAATGTATGCGCAACCAAAGTGTTACAATATCAAAAAAAAATAAATAATATCATAGCATTATGATTTCAAAAATATACAACATTTTAAATAATAGTGTTACGCTTTTGTCAAATAATAAAATATAATAAATAAAAATTGACCTCTACTTCCAATAAATAATCAGTAGATAACAATTTTTAAGTTTACAATTTATATATAAATTAATTTTAATTTAAATAAAGTTTATATTGAACTAAATTTTAATTACGCCATTTTGGAGCAGAAAGCTTGTGGTTTTTGACTCCAAATTAGCTCTACCAAATAAATACTTAATAACGCCTAATAAGTTGTAAATAAAATAACGTCGGACCTTACAATGGAAGCGTCTACGAACCAAGTTTCACTTCCATCCCAGTTAATTTAATTGACATTTTTCCCCAATTAATTTCACTGTCAGGAGTTCGTGTAATCATAATAAGTAAAATTATTTTTCAGTTGATTATGTCTTGTTGCAATTTTATTACATTTCTCTTATTACAAAAAAAATACAAAAACCAATTAAATCTATTGAAAATCGAACATAGAATTAAACTTTGAAAATCAACTCAAACTTTATATTTCAATGTTTATAAATGTATTTATTCTTCTTGTCACTACATAGTATAAAACAAAGTCGCTTTCTCTGTCCCTATATCCCTATGTATGCTTAAATCTTTAAAATTACGCAACGCATTTTGTTGCGGTTTTTTTTAATAGAAAAGTAATTCAAGAGGAAGGTTTATATGTATAATACATGCATAATATTGTAGAGCATTGCATCCGTGCGAAGCCGGGACGGGTTGCTAGTAATATATAAATAATATCCCAAATTTCTGGCGACGATGATGGGTAGAAACACATGAATGTCTACCAATTCATATTTCCCATAAGACCATAAAATTATCATAATACCCTGCTACGAACATATTGTAAATATAAATATGTACAGAAGCTATTTTTAATATATACTAGATATTCAAAATAGCTTCTTTACATAACAATAAGCTTTTAAATTCTAACGGCCATTTGGTGCAAAGTAGCGATCCTGTCTTTCGGACCGACGGACTCTGGTTTGAGTCCCGCAAAGAGCAGATGTTTGAGTGATGAATACGAGTATTTTTACTTGATCGTTTAACCTAAATTAAGCACTGTACCAATATGGATACTATTGTAACGGACATGTGTCTGTGTGTGTGTGTGTGTGTGTGTTAGGTATACAGAATTGTGCAGTGACATTATCCCCTTAGCCTTGTGGGTGCGTGTAAATACTCTTGCCAAGAGACAATTAAGAATCTCATTTAAATCACAACGAACCGAGAAATTACACACACATAGTAGAACGAACCAACATTGGGCGGTGATAATAGTCTACTAATTATAAAGTATGCAAATATATATTATAGAAGCGATGACAACTTCTTCTTATCAATTTTTATCCCTAAAGTAACAGTCTTTTTTAGAATAAATTATATTAATAGAAAAATACTAGAAATAATCAACTCGGGCCACAAGTAAATTATAAGGCGGGAATCGAACCCGCAACCTTTGGATGTCCGCTCCAATACTCTCCCAATTGAGCTACCGTCAAAATTTTGTAGTACCTTCTCTCATTGATTTACTTGTGAGCCGAATTGATCTTTCTAGTATTTTTCTATTAAAATAATTTTTCATATAACATATCATTGAAGAATGCAAAAAAATATATAAAAACCGTAAAACTTTTTATAATTATAGAAAAGTGCGTTGAATTTTATAACATGCATTATTTAGCCATATAATATGAATAGGTTTTATCTAAAGCAGTCACTTTAAATATAATAAGAATCAGAAATATTTGTAAAACATAAGTACAGTAAAGGGCACAAAGATGTATACAAAACTAATAAATTTCTCCATTTTCTGCTCGAAGATCATCAACAGCTGGTGGTGATTTGATGTGCAATTGTCCGTACATCGATTATGATAGTGCTTACACTATTTTAAAGTGTCACTAGCTTACCCGACCACGCGTTGCTGTGTCATAAATTAAAATGAAATCTACCTTTAACCTATCCTATGTGCTAAGTTGAAACCAATCCAGCAAAATGAAAACAAAAATCATCAAAATCGGTTGAGTAGTTTCAGAGTTCATCGCTATCAAACCTCCTGTCTTTGACTAAGCATACAAAAAGGAGGTTTTGTTACCATTATTTTTATTAATAATATTTTTATTTGAGAAAAAATAAAGGTTCAAATTTTCATTTCAAATAAGAAATTCATAAGGATGATTAACCAAAATGTCACAATTTAATTGATTAAATGAAATATAATAATTAAACATGTCACAATTTAAATTTTAGTGGGAAGTTAAGAAGGAATATTATTTGAACTATAACAAAACATATTTATATTTCTAAGTATATTATAATTATAGATCAACTTAATGGGCATTATTGCGAACCACAAACAGCCTCCATAAAATGTGAATGTCATATAATTTGGCCCCAATATAATATGTAAAGATATTAAAACCTTTATCACGAATAATAATTAGACAACATCAAATACATTGTTATGTACCCAAATTAAGGAACTAAAACACTTATGTTATGGAATTCAGAAAAAAAAACGGTACCAGAACACGTCTGGGTGTTGCCAATAGAAAAAGTTAATTTTCTACATTTAACCGGCCGGGGATATTTTTACGCTGTAGGCCAGCGTTGCTTCATCAATGAGAGGAATATCTTCGCATTCGAAACATTGGGAGAGCATTGGAATGGACATCCAAAGGGTGCTAGTTTGAGTCCCATCTGCGAAATAATTGCGAACCGGGTCGATTATATATATAAGATAGCATTGAAAATGCGAAATATAAAAATCACTTGTGTTTTACATAAGACATATTTTCGAAATTAGTAAAAAATAAATTATTCCTGCATTTTTAAATATAGTGGAGACAAAACACGTTTTAAAACTGTTGCGCTACGTAATTGCCGTGCTGACACTAGTTTCTTTTTAAAACAGAATTGTGACTACAGCAAAGGAGTTAAATTTGCACGAGTATTTTCTAATAGTGCCTTGTCTGTAAATTAGAACCTCACAGACTGCTATTATAGGGTTAAGTTACTACAACGACTCATTGTAATGCTGTTGGGGTTACATTAAAGTGTTATTTATAACTTCATTATATTTTGCTTTTGAATAGAGGGTTAGCGTCCAGGCAATTGTGGAGATACATACACACGTTCACGCCTTTTGAACGAAAACGTAAATGATCTCTAGATTTCAACATACCACGGTCTTGACGAACATCTCTCGCTTCTTCAATTCTCATCAGCTTTTTGACGTGACAACGTCTTAAATTAGGTTGCGGCTGGGAGTCACTTATGAAAAAGTGTAACGCTCGGTAACGTTACGATGAGTCACCGAACGAGAGAGAGGCCCGCCGAATGCCTTGCGTCTCTCTCCCACTCAACTATGATCGGTCTGCCGCGCGCATTGTGCAATTTAATTATATTCATATCAATAAATATTCTACCGAGAAAAAGACGTTGTCACGTAAAATCTTCGCCCGTAAAACCGACTTTACAGGCAAAAAAAAGGCAGACCAAGGCGAATTTAGAACCTGTAAATTCGCCTTGGTCTGCCTTTATCCACTTGCCTTTGCACATTTGCCATTACATTGTGTAGATGAAAAAAATATTTATTTCCTCCAAAGTAGCAAATACATGGACATAACAATGGGTACAATACTTTAAACATTTGGACGGACTGGAGCCTAAACTAGGAAAATTCCTGTATTTCAGGACTCCAGATCTCTCGCCCTTTAGTGAGAGACATTATTAGGGTACAATACGGTACGGTACGTGTGTACTGTGTGCTATGGATGTAGGTAATTTGGGGAAAGATAAAAAGAAAAATAATTACATAAAGAGTGTGTGTTCGTTGAGTGAATGTGTGTTTGTGGGCGCTAGATACACGCCTTATGTTCCGTGTAGTACATTTCATTGGTTGAAAACAGTAATGCAACATTTCAAAATGAATTGTTCCGAGATAATGAGATAATTCTCTCTAAAATAGAGTATATGCACAGATCAGAAGAGAAGCTTACATTTTTAACTAACTTCTGTGCTGTTCGATTTGTCTTGATATTGAATTAAAATGGTGTTAAATTGTATTCTACCCCACCTAAAATGGAAAAATGTAAAATTCAGAGATGTGACTGTTTTCGACCGACGATATGACTATATTGCTCAATCGTATTCGAAGATGCAATCAATGCGACTGAACAGTTGTCGTGCGGTTGTTCTTATAGTATTTTAGTGGACAATCAAAAAATTGTTTCATATTTGTGACGTTACATTAGTGAAATAATGAATTATCAACTTTGATGAAGTTCTTGTAAGTATTTTTACAATACAATACAATATGTTTATTTGCAAAAATAGGGTACAGTTACACTTTGGTGTTATAAATTAAAGGGTCTTACTTAGCCACGTTACATAGCATGCAAATATTAGAGTAATAAAAATATTTAAAAAAAATCTAACTAAAAATCACAACAATAGTATTAATAAAATAATCAAAATCTCATTACTAATACACTCTTAATGTCAAACGTCAGGATCATTTAAGTAATCTTTCAATGTATAATATGCTTTATTTGTTAAAAAAAACCTTGAGAGTCAATTTATATCTCATAATATTAGTAATTTCTTTTATGCCTTTCGGTAGCTTGATATTTTGTACAGAAGACTGTACACCAAGCTACACACTTATTTAATTAAATTGATCTTTATAACAATGGCATAAAGTCGGTTCAAACATCATCACCGTATGTATAATTTAATGTACTGCTGATTCTAACTTCAGCCTTGAAATACTTTTTCTCCTCTCAGTTTCTTTGATAAATGTTTAGTAACTGTTCATAAGAGTTTTAACAATTTTGTTTCGTATATTGATAAGTATGCATACTCAGCTCATATTCTCACTATTGAAATAATTTAAAGGACTTGGCGACGCTAAAAAACGGTTCTATTAAACTAGTGTATTATCCTATTTTTTTGTTATTGTGGTCACAGGTCACGATTTGACACACATAGTTTTATTTGTCCATCGTCGAAGTAAATGATCGGGAAATATTTTTAGCTCTTAAGAATACAAGTAATTTCTATATAATACGTGGAACACATTTATTAATATTTCAGCTAACCTGATATGATAAGATAATTTCTGAAGAAGTAAACTTCAATCGTGCGTCGAAGATGACACACACTCTTTTTTGAAGTAAAAACTTCTTTAGCGGCGTTGTGAACTTTTTGGGATGAGTAAAAAATTTTAAACTCGCGTCAGGAAACATGACCTAATCTAAAATTCGTAAGACGGAGGGCAGGGCGCTTGAGGGAGTGTGCATGTGTGTTTGTTGTCATGTTTGTGTATGATAGCCCAATAAATGAATATTATATTTTTCCACATAAATGATAGTACTTTTATGCTGATAATTAAAGCAATTCGTGCGAAATTGTTACCTAACCATTCCAAAATATCAAAAATGTATAACGTTAATGTTTATGTTTTCACTTCTGCCGGCACTCCCGGCAATCCGTTGTTTTTTTTCAATTGCTTAAAGTTACTTGTAGTAACTTACACAAAGAGCAAAAGTACGTTTTTTTTTTAATATTAAACGGTCACTTACAAAATGTAAGCTTGATTTCTTAAAGATAGCTCAGAAATATTTTATTAATTCACGTTTAAATAAAGCAATAAGTATTTAAATCTTAAACTTCCGCGATTATCACACACTAGCGTGCCGTCCCGGCTTCGATCGGGTGGACAAAATTCTTAATTTTTTTTCTAGCATTCAATATAGCCTATGACACTCAGCAATAATGTGCTTTTCTATTGGTGAAAGAATTTTTAAAATCGGTTCAGTAGATCCCGAGATTACCCCTTACAATTTAACAAATATACAAACACACAAACTTTACTTCTTTATAATATTAGTATAGATTTAAATAAATGTCATCTTCTTTAAAAATGTTTTTATATTTTATTCTAAGCGTTAAGTTGTCATATAACCGTTAATTTATATGTAAAGGAATGGAATCGTCAGTGAAAAAGTGAGTCAGACTGGCCTATTAAAATAGGAAACGAGAACTCACGGTTTTTACCGAGCTTTTCCCGAAATTCAGTCTACAAAACCTATAATTACTGATATTATAGTGTTTTACTAGTGAAATTATGGTTAAACCAACAGTTCATATAATGAAGTTATAAATAAAGATAATATTTTTATGAATGTGTAGTTTTTAAAATAATTCCCTATACTTGCAGTATAAGACAATATTACTTGCGAAAGTTCTAGGTCAACTAAATGTACCTACCTTATAAATTTTGATCTCCTTGAGAGTGGCGAATCTTTTTTGACGTTAATTTAGAAGTTTGATTATTTCAGTTTTAAGGGACTGTAAATCTTAGTACCTATATGGTTATAATTTCAATTGGATACTTCCACGTTTTCCTGAGATAGAGGGTCCTGATAGACAGACGGACAACAAGTTTCTGTTATTTCCTTATCAGGTACGGAACTTTAAAAAACAATAATAAAAGTGTCGTCTATCCGATATATGTAGTTTAATAAAAAAAACAATAGGACCTAATTTATGAATCTGTAAATTTAACTTACCCAAAAAATTAAGTTTGTTTTTAAAATTAGAAAATAGCAAAACCATTTGTTTATTTTTTTTATTAACTTATCTCGGCTTTTAATGTGAAACCAAACTTTCGAAATAATTCCACAAGAAATTAAAATAATTTAAATCAAAAGTTGATTCAATTATTATTATAGTTTCAGTTGCATTCATAGGTTTCTATAAAATTTTAAATAACATTATATTTATTCTCTCCATATATCCAACTTTGAATATCGTTTACAGAAAGCGAAAGAGTGCATGTTATGATGCGTCGTATTGTAAGGACAACTGGGTCTTGTTAGAGAGTGTAATAGTGTACAAAGGAATATGGTATCAAAGGGGCTCGAGTGTCTTCAGGACGAAAACTGTATCTACTCCTTAGCTATTTGGCTCATGGTCTTGTTTTAAGAAGTTAAATACATAAATAGATAATGATGTTTTAAAAACTATGAAGAACCACACTTTTCTATAGTAAAATAACTAACATGTCATCTTTTAGAGTTCTCACATTTTTAGTGTTATTTTTACTTTTTTGATATTATCTTTCTTAATGATTAATTGTAATTCATTATTTTCAGGCATTTATATAGTATTATACTTTAAAGAAGATTTTAAACATTTTCGGTATTTTAGACCAAAAATTAATTTTATACTACCATAATGAAGTGGAAGACTTTGTAAATTATCTATGGCTAGAACGAGCTTTTGTATTTTATAGCCAAATAGACGTGCGACTACTAAAAATAATCGGATAACTTTTCGTTTTTAATGTTCTATCATGGTATGGAATATGAAACCCCTGCTAATTTGCAATGCGCATTGAGCAACGGTGGCCTCTGTGAAAACTTATGCAGTCCGATGAATGTTTATTTTTGTTTCGAAATGCGTTGGTTTGTGTCGTCTTTGATCGTTTACAGGCAACGACCCAATTCTGGTGTTGTAACAATGGCTACATACGAGTATCTACGTCATACTGAAAATCACGATATTTTCTCATTGCTTTTAATACAAAAAGAAATTTTATATCGAATATCAGAAAATAATAATTGATTTATTTTTGGTCGATTAACGCCATTCCGAGGTCTTGAGTTTGATCCCCGACCGGATTAAAGTAAAAAACGACCATTGTATGGGCCCGACTGTTGTGGTACGATCGTTGTTTCTGAATTCCATAACATAAATGCATGAGCTACTTGGGTTCACAATAATGTATGAGTTAAAGGTCGCACTGTTAGGGCAAGGGCCAAAAACATAACGCGGGCCGAAAACATAACGTGGGCTAAAATAGATAGATAGGTGATAGAGACAGCAGAAATAATAGGAACTAATGGTTTAACGCCTCCATGAGCACGAGGAAACTCTGGATAATATTTTAAGTTTTCATTGTTTTGGCATAAAAGTTTTTTTGTAGAATATTGAACGTCATAATTTTAAAATTATTATTTCTTATTTGGTTATCAATTTGTATGGTTATATGATAAGTTTTTTTTATTACAATCAGTTTAAAAAACTATATGACTTTTTTGTAAGAAATCCAGGCATATTTTACAGAAATAATAGAGAAAATCTACGAATTTAAAAGTCACATAGTGGCAAACTCTGCAAAATTAAAAAAAAAATATTTCAAGATCAGTATATCCAATTAAATAACTGAATTTTTAGGATATATAGGGTAAAAGCCGGATAGTTGCCTCAGACGGATACATGCCTCAGTTTTGAATACGCTATGTTAGGTATGTTGGTGGCATTAGCGGTTGATTACACAAGGGAACAAAATTTAACTTATTTTTTGTTGCATGGAATTTCATGCCTGTTGTTTACTAATTTGAGGTCGCTAATTTTAAATCTACCCTCATTTTTTCTCTTACAGCTTTTGTTTTTGATATACAGCGGTCAGACGTATTTTTTTACTAGTTACACTTTAAATACAAATCAATCTTGCTATTCACTAAAAAAATATTTTTTTAACAATGTCAACGACGAGAAATAATTGTAAAAACGATCCCAACTGTTTTTGTAACATCTGTGGTGAATATACATTTAAATATTGTAGACTATGTGTGTCGGACTTCATAAAACAAGTGTATTTTAATTACTTTGGATTCCCTTTGGACACCCGTGACAAGTACTGGGTCCCTCATATGGTTTGTAAAACATGTGTGGAGTCTTTGAGATTATGGGCAAATAAGAAAAGACCCCATTTTACGTATCAAACACCAATGCTGTGGCGGGAACCTACCAATCATCAAGATGATTGTTATTTTTGTTTGGTTATTATTAACGGAATTAACAAAAAAACCGGTCGAAATGGTGTTACCCTAACTTGTTATCTGTTACCCGACCCGTCCTGTACTCTGGAGATGCGCCAGTACCAGTAGCTTCTTCATCTACACAAAACGATCAAGATTTAGAAGAAAAAAGCTATTCTTCAAGTGATGAAAGCGGGACAGCTGATTTTAACCCCGGTGTTTCTTCTGAGCCCCAGCCTTTTAATCAGGAAGACCTTAGTGCATTAGTCAGAGACCTTGCACTTTCTAAAAAAGCATCTGAGATTCTAGCTTCTCGATTGAAACAAAGAAATCTTTTAACCCCAGAAACAAGAATTTCATACTATCGTACCCGAGAGACAGAACTGATTTCATTCTTTTCTGAAGATGCCGACTTTGTTTTTTGTTCAGATGTTCCTGGTTTATTGATGGCAATGGGAGTGCAGAAGTATGATCCAAATGAATGGCGTTTATTTATTGATTCCTCTAAACGCAGCCTTAAATGTGTTCTTATGCATAACGGCAATAAGCTGGGTTCGATACCGATTGCACATTCAACTACAGTCAAAGAAGAATATGCTACTGTCGCTTCTGTTATGGCTAGAATCAAGTACAACGAACACAAGTGGCTGATATGTGTAGATCTCAAAATGGTGAATTTTCTTCTTGGACAACAAGGGGGCTATTCAAAATATCCATGTTTTATTTGTCTGTGGGACAGCAGAGCCAAGTCTGAGCACTGGGTTAGAAGTGACTGGCCTTCCAGGCAAGCCATGCTTCCGGGACAACGGAATGTGATAAATGAACCCTTTGTGCCCCGGGATCGTATAATATTGCCACTTTTGCATGTCAAACTAAGGCTCATGAAACAATTTGTCAAAGCTCTGAACAAGGATGGCGATTGTTTCAAATACATCTCTAACAAGTTCCATAATTTGAGCACAGAGAAAATAAAAGCCGGAATTTTCGATGGTCCACAAATAAGACGGTTGATAAAGGATGAACATTTTGGTAGTTACATGACTGATACTGAAAAAAACGCTTGGAATGAATTCGTTTGGGTTGCACAAAATTTTTTGGGAAACAAAAAGGATCAAAGCTATGCCGCGCATATTAAATTGATGTTGACACACTTCCAGCAGCTTGGTTGTAATATGAGTATCAAGGTACACTTCCTCCACAGCCACTTGGACCGTTTCCCTGAAAATCTTGGTGATCTGAGTGAAAAACAAGGGGAACGGTTCCATCAAGACATTCGAACTATAGAGGAACGTTACCAGTGTCACTGGAATGCTCATATGATGGCGGACTATTGTTGGAGCATTAAAAACAGAACTTGTGAACCATCCCAAGCCAGAAAATCATACAAAAGCATTTTTTTCAATAAGTAGTGCTTGCTTTTCTAGTGATTTTTTATAATAAAAATGATTTTTTATTTATAAACGCGTTTTATTGTAACTCAAAAATGAAAGCTGATACAAACAATCTGAGTTCAAATCTGAAATCAGCACCTCGAAAATGCATAATACTGGACAAAATGTTTCATGCAACAAAAATGCTGTTCCCTTGCGTTTTGATTGAAAGTGTCCTCCCTGCTGACCTAGGTTTCATATAAACCGTTAAAGTAGGCGCAGTGTTTTGTCCGTGTAAGCAAAAATCTTCCGCGGTGAAACTTTGACAGACATAGAAATTATATTGGTGAGTCTTTACTATTAAATATTTTAATTATTAATTGTAGTTTCAGTCAACTTTTTGTTTTTTTACATGCATTAGAGTTTAAATAACAGTGCTCATTAGGTTTTATTGTAAAATAGATTTTATTTATTTCGTAAATAGAAAGGGCAAGTATCCGTATCAAAAAGGATAGTTGCCCTGTTTACTTTTGCGGATAGTTGCCCTAGGGGCAACTGTCCGTAACTATAAATTCTTTAACGAGCAGAAACATTTTTTTTTGGTGCTCTTTTTAACTTATAGTGACTTGTTTTAAATAAAATAAGAACCGAACAAAAACCAAACAAAGGAAAAAAAGGCAAAAAATCGATCAGAGTCGCTGAAAAGATATTAAAAGTGAAAAGCGCTAATTCAGAAATATTGCGCAGAATGTTTTGATTTACGATTTTACTAAATCGAAATCAGATTGGATTTAATTTAAGATGTGTCAAATGTGGTTGCATGAAACTAGTTCCACATTTAAAAACCATTGCATGAGAAGTGGAAAGTTAAAAACCCTGGCTTCTGGTGATAATTAATGCTAATGCCAAAGTTGAATACTATATTTTTCTATCTTTAAATTAAATAATAATGTTTCATTATTACCTAATCCAATTTAATATTTCGTGACTATTTTTTTGTAATTTTATAGTTTAATACTTGAGGACAGAGCACTGTTTTAGAATGTAATTAATATTGTGATAAATACTTAATAAAGAATCGCAGTAAATAATAAAGGCTTACTGTAACTTAAATACTTTAAATAACTTGAAACTTATCTAAAAGAAACATAGAGAGGCGTCTATCCTTAAGCGAGGCAAGTATCCCCCGAAGCATTTTTAACGTTAGGCTACTATCCGCTATAGTAGGCAACTATCCCCTTTTTGAGAGGTCCAATCAAACAGGATTTACTCGAAACATATGTTTACAAAAATAGGCTGTTATGAAAGATTAAAGACCTATGTGTTCATATAAACGTCGATTTGTTCTTAATAAACATATATTATTTAATTATGGAGCTTTTTTGAAAAGTAGGGCAACTATCCGGCTTTTACCCTATTGGATCGCCGAATTGTTTTCAGACTTTAGTAATTTCGCACACAAACTTTTGGTGTAATTTATGTAGCTTGCTGGCTGGTAATGAATAAAAATATCTAACTTAAACTAACCTACAACGTATATAAATAGATGCCTTTTGATATAATGCCAAAGTATATGAGGAAATAAAAAAAATATATGTTATGGAGAGATCCCAATATTTTTTGGTCACCCATCCGCTGATCCGCCTTTCCGAAAGTTAACCTTCGCAATGATTGGTTAATACTGTGCCATTGACATTGTTCTTGTCATTTTTCTATTAACTTTAATATAAATACGTACCTTTTAACTTAGAAAAACCCCAAATCAAAATTTAATTTTTGCGATAAATTAAATACTTTCAAGAGAAAATAAGGCAATATTCTAGAATTGTATTTTTCCCTAAATTCATTATACAAACCACAGTTTTATTTCATTTTATTACAAATAGCATAAAAGTAATATTTTAAGACCAATGTTGTATATACCTATAATTGGCTCATATACAAGTATAATACCAGATGCTGTTGATGTACCTTATATAAAAAATACTGTGTGGGTATCCAATTATTCTTAATTAAATCAATATTATATCAAAAATAGAGTTTGATTAAAAGACATAGAAATCAATTAAGAATAAGCAAAAGAGGCTTTTCGAATAAACACCCACTTTGTAGCTTAAAATATAATGAAAATATATTGATGTTTCAGGTCCGATTAAAGAAAATTCTCATAAAATTAATTTATGTTTTGTGGCAGATTACGTTCGAGAAACCCCGTTCAAAGAGTTCGTTTTTGAGTGATTCCATAAATTTATTACATTTGCCAAAACCATTTGAAGCCACCAAGTAGGTAATTACCAATCCTATTAATTTATTGGAGTTATTATTGGTATTCAAATTAACGAGGAAATATGAAATACTTTAATATAAAATTGTTCATAAATATATTCTGATCAATGGAAAGTTAAGCATGATTAAAATATTTCAGACTTTAATTATGAACTGAAAAGATTTAATTATTAATAAGAATAAGGTACGCATGATCATTCGAACCCAGGACGGTGATCTATATAGAATTTTAGCCGTTTTACCAAACGGTCACGATCGGGTGTTTTTTTTATTTTCAAAATAATTTTATTATGTTTACGCAAGAAATGAAACGAGCAAACTTAGTGTTGCGTCAAATTACCAAAATTAAGTTTATACATAATTAAATATATTTTACGATCCAATCTTTTGAGCATTTAAAAAGATTTTTATCACTATTTCGTGCTTGAGCTAAGAAAAACCCAGTAACAACAAATACGTACATATGCAATATTTTAGGCATGACAAATAGAGACCCTTTTCCCATACTTCGGGTATCTTAACCTTAACAAAAATAATTTTTAAGTCCTTAGAATTCAGATCGTTTTTGCAGTGCCATATATTTTTTGTTTATATACTGAATCACACAAAAAATCTAAACGGATTTAAATAAAATATGGCACATAGATAGTTTTTAAACTGCTTTTGAATAAACAATATTTCTTCTCCCCGAAAATTGATATGATAAGCGCAATAATAACTAGATATAGACGGCCGTTTGGGGCAACGGTAGTGATCCTGCCTTTCGCACCGACGGTCCTGGGTTCAAATCCCGGAAGGGGCAAATGTTTGTATGATGAATAGGCAAAATTTGTACCTGAGTCATGGGTGTTTTTATATATTTCTATGAATATTATATATCTATGTATCATATATGTATGTCTATCCGTTAACCTAGTAGGATCCATAACACAAGCCTTACATTGCTTACTTTTGGCTAGGCTAATTGGTGTGAATGTAAGAAATATTTATATCTGAACAAACTCACAGGAGAAAAAAGAAAGTAAGGAATCTATACTTATGGGTATTTAAGAACATTAAGGAGAGGAAAGTACTAGTTTTTCTGAGATACAGCCTAGTTCAGATACCAGTCTCTCTAAAATCTTATATTTATATTATACTTATTTATATACTTATATTTATTTATAGAGGGATGCGCGGGGCGCGGTGACGTTGCGGACGTGTACGTGAACGCTCTTTTGAAATTAAATGTTTTAAGTAACTTTCTTCAAAATTTTCGAGTTGATATTGTTATTAGTGTTTTCCATAAGTGCCTACGAATTGAACTGTGTACATAGTGTTACCAAAAGTGAAATATTTTTGCCTCCTTCAACAATAATAAAAAGCCGTAAATCGTAAATTGTGGGTGACAGTGATATCTTTGTGCATAAAGAGTGAACGGTCGCTGATAATTATAAGCAAAGAAACCGGTTCAATGACTGCCAGTTGCCGATTCTCGATATTGATACTTAACTTTGTCAAATTACTATCGATCTAGTTGGTGCGGCGTGATTATGTGTAGACTCTGCCGGAAGCAATTCAAATCCGCGTGTATGAGAACTTTTTTTCTTGCTTGTTTTTTTTATATATTTAACTTTTTTTTTTTTAAACAATTGTTTTTATTTTATGTCTATGCAGTTTTTTAAATTATAAATCAACAAAATGATGAAAAACAGAATATTATGTAGTGGTTGTCGGGGAAAAATCCAGGACAAAAGATATCTGTGTTGTGGGGGCTGTAAACAGTTTTACGACTTATCCTGCGCTAATGTATCGGAACAGTGTTTCTTTAATACATACACACAGGAACACAAGGATGCCTGGCGATGCGTCCTCTGTAAGAGCAAGAAACCTAAGCAGGACAATACCAACACCCCTATCCGTGGTACAGAAAGCGTCACTGTGCATCGAGGAGCTGCCCTGGGAAGCCCGTTGGATTTGAATATGTCAGTGGTGGAGCAACTGGATACTCAAGATACATTTAATGAGAAATCTCATAATATTACCATAGACATGAGCGATTTCCAGTCATTTGTTTTAGAGATGCGATCTTTTCGTGATGAAATCCGAGAAGAGTTAAGAGCTCACCGTGTTTATACGGAGCGCCTTAATGAAACTCTAGTCGCCTTGTCCGACAGGTTGATCGGATGTGAGAGTCGAGTTGCCAAGTTTGAGGAGCGACTAAATAGTTTGGAGAGCCGCGTTTCAAGCGAAGAAACAGTAAAATCCCTTTCGACTTGCGTTGAACAAATGAAGACTGAGCTTAATGAACGCGATCAAGATCTACTGCTGAACGATATTGAAATGTGTATTCCAGAGCAGAAAGGGGAGAGTGTGGCTCACATTGTTACCATCATATCTAAAAAATTGGGTGTCGACCTAGTCGAACAGGACATAGTAAGCTCAGAACGTGTGGGTCGTATTATTGATGCAACTAAAACATCCAACGTACCCCGCCCTCGCCCTATAGTGGTGCGATTGGCGCGGCGTTCTATACGTGATTCCCTGCTCCAAGCCGCGCGCGTGCGCCGCGGTGCTACTACTGAGGGTACTGGCCTTTCTGGAGCTACTTGTCGTTTTTATGTAAACGAAAGACTCACTAGAGAGAACAGGCAGTTGTTCCGACGAGCACGAGATATAGGGCGCCACTTAAACTGGCGCTATGTGTGGACAAAGAACGGCCGAATATTTGTAAGACAACATCAAGGCGCGGATGCCCCTCGTATACGTATACGAACGGATGCTGACTTAAATAGTGTTTTTGGCCATGATGCTGTTCGTTCTGTCAGTCTTAATTAGCTGCTATAGAGACCGCAGAAGGACTAAATATGCTTTACATGCCAATTGTGCTGGGAAAATAGTTGCTTTAGTGATTTGTTGTCGTTGCTATTATTACTATGATTATGTTATGATTTACTTAATTGATTCATATATAAATTCAATTCAATGTTTAAAGTTTGCATGTCTTGGTGTTCTCCCTAATGTTGTGATTATGTTTATTGCAGTGTTTGTTTTGTTACTATTCTCTTTACGTTATTATTGGTTAGTTAATTATTGTTTAGTTACAATGTTACGGTTTTTTTGTTGTGAAACCTGTCTGATATTATACGTCGAAGTGATGCAGGAGGTACCATTCTTGGCTAAATCAATAACATTTTATTTATCTAGACAATGTTTACTTAATGTAAATAATGTAGTTCGTCATTTTGTTAGGTTCCCAAATTATATTTCATATATATTGTGTAATATTAATGAACCCTTATTTGTAATATTCTTAAAAATATTCATAATTCTCTTTGGAGTAATAACCGTAATAATGTATCACTTGTTAACTGTTGATTTGCGACTGCGTTTTTATACAATAATTTTCATTTCATTTAATGTTACTTGTATAATACAGTGTTTAACAGCAATGCAAAATGATGTTTGTAGAATGTCACAGCATGAAATGAATGGCGTCTCTAGTCAACTTCTAATTCAATTATCTTTTTTATATATTCGCTATGATTTCATCTTTTATTTATCAAATTATATTGTTCATGATGACTTTTTATTATTTAACATGATTATACGAATAACATTTATATTTATTTCTAATTTTGGTACAACAAGTAACTTATTGTACTTAATAATAATTAACTGTGCTATTGCTATATTTTTTTTGTTTTTCGGAAATGCCATCGAAAACTAAGTTTCTTAGGTTAGCCCTTTACAATGCGGGATCTTTAAATACAGATCATGATAATTTCCTTATAGCGATGAATCGATTCAATGCTGATATAGTCGCTATAAACGAGACATGGTTACCAGCAGGACAGGAGGCCCGTGCCCCCTGTGCACCCGGCTACCGACTGCGTAATGTACCACGTCCTCGCAGTACACACAGAGGCAGGGGCGGTGGAGTTGCTTTTTATATTAAGGAAGATTTGAATGTACGTTTTATAAAACAACCTGATGCAGGCATTGAGCAGCTTTGGCTGTCAACCCAAGTAAATGGTCTTCGGCTGATTGTGGGAACGGCATATAGACCTCCATGGCTTAACGCCGATATTTTTATTGACACTCTAATGGACTGTATTTCCAGTTTTGGGCAGTATGATTATATAGTTCTCATGGGTGATATCAATGTCAACATGCTTGACGGTACTAATAATAATGTCACTAAGTTAATTCAAGTACATTACTCGATCTTGTGTGCACAAATTGCAAGACTCGTGATGTTACTGTCTCCAATATATCTGGACCTTTAGGTCATGCAATGGTCAATGTCACTATTTTATTGAAGAGGGTTAAAACACCGCAGCGATATGTTACTTACTGACGGATAAAGCAAATCCCCCTAGAAAGATTCAATGTAGATCTTAACGCACTCGATTGGGAGTCTATTTCTGAGCAAATTTCTGTAGAGAGTATGATTGACAGATTTAATACTCTCTTAATAACTCTCATAGATAAATATGCTCCTCTTATTTCTTCCAAAATTAAACCGAATCATAACTTACCATGGATAACAGACATGATCAAGTTCATGATTCGCTTGCGGGACAAAGCCCTTAGTAAGTATCGTAAGTCAGGATCTGACGTTGATAGGCAATATTATAGTGATCTGAAGAACATAGTGGCGAAAAGTATTAATAATGAGAAACGAGCTTATTTTAATCACCTTGTCAATTCAAATGTGAGCAATAGCAAAAAGTTCTGGAAGAATATTAAGGAGAAAATTTTGGTCAATCCTACCACGACTGAGGGTCTTCCTGATTGTTTTGGTAACGCTGACGCAATCAATAATCACTTTTTAGACGTCCCTGGTGTGGATAGAGTCCCCATTTCACAATTAACCTATTTTGAATTTCATCGGTACAAATTGACTCCGTCATTCAAACTAAACCCTGTCTCGGAAGAAGATGTCGCTAAATATATCTTATCTATAAAATCAAATGCAGTTGGCTACGATGGCATTAGTAGAGACATGGTTCTACTCTCTCTTCCTCGAACTTTGTCCATTATTACTGGCATTGTGAATAAGTCTATTCTTTCAGGTATCTTTCCTCATCAGTGGAAAGTAGCGTTAGTGAAACCGCTACCTAAGGTTAGTCTCCCCAGTGAAATGAAGGATCTTAGGCCTATTAGTATTCTGCCTTTTCTCTCCAAAATACTGGAAAAAGCAATACATCATCAACTAATGAGATATGTGGAAACTTATAACATACTGCCAACTTATCAATCAGGTTTCCGAAAGAGTCGTGGCGCTGTTACGGCGCTTCTTGATGTGACGGACAACATCCTCGCTGATCAGGATATAGGTCGGGTCAATGTGTTGACGCTTCTTGATTTTTCCCGCGCATTTGATAGTTTAAATATTCCACTGCTTTTATCCAAACTCTCATTTTATGGCTGTGATCCCCATGCAGTACGTTTTTTTTAACAGCTATCTCAGTGATCGGTATCAGTCGGTTAAACTTCAAAAAGAGGATGGTTCCATTGTGACATCGCAACTTAGACTGGTACCCCGTGGTGTTCCTCAAGGTTCCATTCTCGGTCCACTCTTATTTATTATTTATAGTACTACTATAGATCTACCTGTAGCAATTAAACACTGCAAATCACACTGTTACGCTGACGATGTGCAATTATATATATCAGCAAACCCTTACAAAATATCTGATTCTCTGCGTAAAATGAGTGACGATCTAAGTTCTGTAGCTAACTGGTCATCTAATAACTCCCTTGTTTTGAATATTTCTAAATCAAAATTTATGGTCATAGGCACAAAACAACAAATAGAAAAAATTAATAGATGTATTCCTACGCTACAGGTTCTGGGTTCTAATATTGAATATGTGGAAGAGGCCAAAAACCTAGGAATAACATTTGACAATAAACTACGTTTTTAGAGCCATGTGTTGAGTTTGGTCAGAATCTGCTTCTACAGATTGAAAATCCTTTATAGAATACGTAAATATCTCTCACTAAAATCGCGCATTGTTTTATGTGAGTCACTGGTATTATCTGTGCTCAACTATGGTGATTTGATGTATGGTTCTCGTTTGCTTTCTAGAACTCAAAGGATGTTACAGCGTGTACAAAATGCCTGTGGTCGTTTCTGTTTTGATATCCCTTCTCGCACCCATGTATCACCTTTTCTAAATAGTGCATCAATACTCAATATGGAATCACGCAGACAATTACATCTAGCTGTCTTAATGTTTGACCTACTAAAATTTAAGAGGCCAGAATATCTTTATGAAAAGTTAAACTTTCACACTTTCCATTTTCAATATGGGTCAGGCATTAGCAGATCAGCAAGACCCTTGCTAGCAACTTACAAGCATAAGACTCTGGCTTTTACGGGCAGTTTCCGCCACCAAGCGACTAAGTGCTGGAACAATATACCCCCTCCAATAAGGCAGTTTACATCAAAGTATTCTTTAAAAAAGTGTATGAAATTAGCCTTATTGGAAAAACAAAGTATTCTTATAGGTTCTCTTGGTCGCTTTGGTGGTGGTTTCTCTCAGTAGTGGAAAGCATATGGTTGTCATGCGTTTAGTTATCATATCTAAATCGTATCGAACAGTTACTGTTGTTTGTACCATTGTTCATGTTTATTAATTATTAATTATACATTTTTTTATTAGAACTTATTATGCTCTCATACTATTATTCAATTTTATTGAATATATTTGATATTTATTTGTTTTATTTATATTTCAAACTATTAATTTTATATTATTATTTCAATAATTATTAACAGATATATTAATTATTTTTTATCTTTATCATATATAAAAGTGGAAAGCACGGCCGGTTTCGTTACCCGGTCCTCGCGTCTTACTACGGGCAAAAGCTGAAAACCAGCGTTTTGCTCTATTAGTGCAAATATATCGCTGAGCTTTAGCCTTTTTGCATCGCTGTGACACTCTTTGTCAGTAGAGTGCTATGTATATTAGTTGTGTTTGTAGTTTTCTTTTTTTTCTCATTCACTTTGCTGTTTCCATGTGTTTTTGTATGTGTGTGCCTTTGATGCAAATAAATGATATATCTATCTATCTATCTATATTTGTCAACATTACTTCATTGTAGCAATTACTTTTTATATTATTAAATTATTATATTATACAGAAGCTAGTATTTTCATGTGTATAAAACCTTTAAATATATAAGAATTTTCAGATGTAAATGTTTAAAATTAACCACGACAAAGAAAAATAAAACAGTATTCTTAATATAGAATTTGTGACTTTGAAAGCTCGTATGTTTAGTGAGAAAGACGCGTACATATTCCTGTTAATTGGATTAAGTCGTGTCTGAAACCATATATTGGACGCTTTATGATGCATCATGCGACTGCATTTCAGAAATTTGTATGCTCCGAGACAATAATGAGATGCAGAAAGAACTATCAAATTTAGAATATCATAACGAAATAATTGTGTTAGTTAGTTGTGTTTTGAAGAAAAATGCTGTTATTAATAATTATACCTATATAATTAAAAATAACTAGCGGCCCGTCCCGGCTTCGCACGGGTAGACAAAATTCTTAAATTTTTTCTATTATTAAATATTTTTCCGTTAGCGCCATCTAGCGTCCGGTAGACGAACTACTTGCGGTTGAGCGGACGGACAAACAACAAATTTGTGCTCTTAGATTATAGATTCCCACTGCTTCATCGTTATTTAAATATTTTAAAAGTGTAACAGTTTGTATACCTATTGTTTTATGCGTCCCTCTCTAACGGGTTCCACATAACACCAGCGCGATGGCAGTAACATGCTGTGGTATTAATCTGAGTGGAGGCCAATTCGGTAGCATATTAATAACTTCTACCTATAAACATGTACTTTTATATATAGATAATAAGTGTATTATACTCCGAATAAATAATTTTTCTTTCTTTCTTTCTAATTTGGGTAGAGAAACAAATCTATAATCTATGAACACAAATTTGTTGTTTGTCTGTCCGCTCTTCTTCCCGCTCTCTTTCCATTGTAATTGCGTTACCATAGCAACGCGTTAACCGCAAAGAAGTTCGTCTACCGGACGCTAGATGGCGCTAACGGAAAAATATTTAATAATAGAAAAAAATTAAATAATTTTGTCCAACCGTGCGAAGCCGGGACGGGCCGCTAGTTCAAAAGTTATTAAAATATTTTGAGTTCAAATACTGACTCAAGTTATTTATTGCCAAAATAAGCAAAACGTGTACCGAATATGGAGATAAAATAACAAACTACATAAATCAGCACATTGACGCATGATCCGGGACAAATACTTGGGCTCATTATACCAACATAATGTATCTTACCCAGAACCTCTGGTGGTGGTCTAAACAGAATCGCTACTATTAATGGTTTATCGTGAAGGTTTATTTTAAAAATAATGTTAAAGAGGGTTATTTATTATTCAAGAAGGTTTATTTTTATTATTAATACGTGACAAGAAATCGCCAAAATTAACGTCATTAAAGTTAATGACCAAAATTGAGTTTAAGGCTTAAATGCATTTTTCGCTTCAACCCTTCTAGTTTTCATCGACTTCTTATTATTATTTCTCGTTAGAGCACTCTCGAAATTCAGCAACTATACACATATCCATATGTGTTGTATGTTTTTTGGGCTTTATAAAAAATTTCGCTTAATAATTTTAGTGTGGTTATGTTCTAACTTCTACTAATGTTATATTGCTTTAAATAATTAATACTACTCTAAAAACAAAACAAATACATTTTATCAGCAAAATTAGAACTTTTATATTCAATTTGCTAATGTTCGCATATCTTGGAACAGCTGGACCGATTTGATGTTTTTATATGCGTTTGGGTGGCGCCCTTACTGGTTTAGATTTACAAATCAGCCTGGCAGATGGCGCTGCAGTCGGCGCAGTAACGCGTGGCCGGGTCAGCTGGTTTCTTTATAGAGTGTTAATAATGAATTTCGTTTATAAATATATTACCGTAAACCTATGCTGCTATTTTGTATAGTGGTATGTACTATTGTACGTATTGGTTGACGGGCTATGGCTACTTCGTATTTGCTTTATTCCTTTAAATAATATTTTTACATTCACAGCAATGAACCTAGCAAGGCACTGTAAGGCTTATGTTATAAACACTAGGGTGGCGGATAGACATACATATATGATTCATAGATATGTAATATTCAAAGAAATATATATAAAAACCCATGACTCAAGTACTCAGGTTAATGCTCGTATTCATCACACAAACATCTGCCCCTTCTGGGACTCAAATCCAAGACCGTTGGTGCAAAAGGCAGGTTTTACTACCGATGGACTAAACGGATGTGATAATTGACTTATACTTATTACTAGCTGACCCAGCCACGCGTTGCTGTGGCACAATAATATTATTTCTCTAAAATATTTTTTTTTCTAAAATAAAAGTAGCCTAAGTTATGCTTTATTACATCAGCTACTTGCCAATAAAAGTCTCGTCAAAATCGATCCAGCCATTTCAGAGATTAGCCGGAACAAACAGACAGACAGACAGACAAAAATTGTAAAAAATGTTATTTTGGTGTATGTACCGTATATATATTCATATGCATGTAGTAAAAAACGGCTATTTCAATATTACAAACAGACACTCCAATTTTATTTATATGTATAGATAAGTTCAAATGAACATTACTTTAATATTTATTTGGGTTTATTAGTTTTACTAACCACATGGAGTAGAGAAGTGATCTTGTAAATTGAGGAAATGCGTGAGGAAATTCAAAGGAAAAGTGCGTAAGATATTGGCATACCAAAGCTGTTAGGCTAAACTTATTGGTTTTGTGAGGGTCGCGACACTGCCAAGTGGGTCAATGGACACAATATGAAAACAAATCTAAAACATAAGAGGGTATGTATTTTTTGTACGAAGTTTCCCTATCCTTACCATTTCAATATATAGTTCACCGTATTACACTTTCGCGACATTTTAATAAAACTATTTTTATCGAATATACGACGCGTTTATTTTTTTTTTGTTTTTATTCTAACGTTTCGAATCTGAGTTGAAACGTCAAGATTAAAGATAATATTTAGCTATTTTAAAATTAAATTTCTATGTTCTACGGACTCGTGCATGCTTTTGTTAAGCATTTAGATAAATTATTTTAATAGAAAAGTTGTAGAAAAATGGACTGAGCTCACAAGTGAATTCTCCGGCGGGAATCGAGCCCGCAACTTTTGGAAGTCCGGTCCAATGCTCTCCCCATTGAGCTACCGAGTCTTGTGAACAACCGTCGAAATTTTCTAGCATCTTTTTAATTTTACGCTATAGGCCAGCGTTGTCTCATCAATGAGAGGAACATCCTCTCGTATTCGAAAGAAATATTATTAGAAATGTTTAGAGAAACGATTACGATGAAACAGCCATTTAGATTTATATATTTTTTTGAATTTTTTCTCTCATATGTTATAGTTATTACAATGTAAATGTTGCTAAAAAAAATAAATAAAAACATTAAAAACCAGAGCAGTTTTTTGTACAATTGAGAAAATCGTTTCTTATAAAAAATGGGATTATTTCATTTTTTTCCACATCGAAGCTCCGAAATGGTCCAATAAAATAAATCCGAATATTAAAAGAAGTCTTTAAATACCACTAGGCACTTGTATAAACATAACGGGCGTATAAAAGTTTTCGTTTATTGCGTCACTCAGATTACAGCTCGCATAGAGGATTACGTTGTTTACGAACGCTTTCGCTTTTCGAATTATCCACAAAGCTTGTCGCAGAATACTTACCCGAATAAAATATGGTTATTATATTTTATCAAAGGAATTTGTTAACAAAGGAATGTTACTTACTGCTCTTTGTATGTGGCTACTGAAGGTACAGTTAACAGAAGGTGAACAGAACCAATAATTACATCTCAACTGATTCTCTACTTAAAGTCGAGTTTATTAAGTTTAGTTTCAATTGACAGTATTTTTATTGTACATGGCAAAAGAATGTCAAGTTTCTGCTTTACGCTCTTCGTTG
The DNA here is from genome assembly GCA_927399485.1 of Calamotropha paludella. Lineage (NCBI taxonomy): Eukaryota > Metazoa > Arthropoda > Insecta > Lepidoptera > Crambidae > Calamotropha > Calamotropha paludella. Next base: position 3,856,529 of record OV656823.1, on the reverse strand, counting down.
TAAATCTTTTACACGAACTGGTTAAGTTCGATATGTATATGAAAGGACACAATGAAAAATTATATGCATGAGTAAAAAAAAAATTGTACTTTTTGTAATAGATGAACTAATCTGAGTCCCTTAATAATCTGTCAATGGTACGTACAACATAGGTACACTACACCTAGTAGAGAATGATTTGCTTTTAAAACCTTGATAAGATATAGACTTCATTACTTTACTTAACATATTCACCGCCAACAAGATTTTTCATAAAATGTAAAAAAAAAATCTTTGTTTTTAAATTATTGGATCCCATGGATCAGCTTCAATGGCGCAATGTCTGTTAAGCCATAACTTACCGAGATTTTGATATTTTTTGTGTGGAATCGAATCAACACGTTTAGGACCAGATTGTGACGGAGCTCGAATTTTGTAATTCAAAAAATTCCCATTGAAACAAAAACTAAATTTTCTTTTTTTGGTATTACGCTCCGCTCCAATATATGGTGCTTGCGTAGCTTTATGCTTAGCGACTGCATCGCCTAGTATATTATGTAGAGATATGATTATTTAACACAGAACTCGTGACTGACAGCACTGAATGGCAAGTTAAAGTAGGTTTATAGTTACAACGCTAGGCAGTAACCTAATTCCTTCGACTTATTTGCCGCGGCTCGAAGCGTAAGTGTCCCGAGTGTTTGGCAATTGAAACAAGGCAGCGGAAGAGGTCTTTTCGCGCTTTCTCATATGACCCGCAGAGGTATCAGTAAAATACTCACTGATTTACCGAAACCTAGAGCCCAAACCTAGAAACGCTGGTCACGTTGTTAAATTATTCATTTAAGAAAAAAATCACGCGCTATTTTTTTTTTTTATATTTTGTACCCTTTGCTTTTTTAATGGGAAAGAAAATAGCAAAAAAGGTAACCATGTCTATTTTGTCGCCAGCACCGAATCCCGTGTAGCAGCGCTGTGCGTACTGCTTTGTTGCGTGGCACGCGCGACCAGTGCGCCCGCGCCGTTGTGCGCCGGCGCAGCGGAAGACGACCCGCGCGCCGCAAGGTTCTGCCAGGCGCTCAACACCTTCCTAGAACTGTATGCGGAGGCGGCGGGAGAACAGGTGCCGGAGTACCAAGGTACTATACATAATGTATTTTCTGATTGGCGATTTATACCACTAGAACTACTCGAAGGCGGTAGGAGGTCAGTGGTAGAGTCGCTGATAAGATACACGATGAGGAATACAGTGCAAATTATAAATTCCTTGCTTATGGTAAAACACAAATAGTTATCCGTAGTATACGACAGGCATAACATACTCAAAGAGTATGTAATTTAATGTGCTACATTTTAAAATAATTCAATAAATAAAAATATTTTGTTTATTCTTCTTATTACAAATTTAAATATTCCGGACATTTATGTAAATTTGAACCGAAAAGGCTCTTAAAGCAGACTGGCGCTACAGTACTTAAGTATACCAGCCGTATGAGAGCAAGTTTTAATAGGTGATTTACACCTTATTTCGTGCACAAAGTTAGCGGGATATGCTGGTATACTAGTACTTTTTTATATTAGTAAGTTTCTATTAGATAAGATGTTAAATGTATCTACGTTCAAAATTTATTTGGAAATAAACTAGCTGACCCGGTAAGGCGTTGCTATGGTAACGCGTATACAATGGAAAAAGAGCGGGACAAAGAGCGGACAGACAAACACACAAACAACAAATTTGTGTTCTTAGATTATAGAGTAGCGGTCCGTCCCGGCTTCGCACGGGTGGACAAAATTCTTTAAATTTTTTCTATTATTAAATATTTTTCCGTTAGCGCCATCTAGCGTCCGGTACACGAACTACTTGCGGTTAACGCGTTGCTATAGTAACGCGTATACAATGGGAAAGAGCGGGAAAAAGAGCGGATAGACAAACAACAAATTTGTGATCTTAGATAATAGATTTATTATTTTACCGGTTTTCTTGGTAACACCAACTTCAGGTCCCGGGTTCGATTCCCGGTCGGGTCAATGTAGATAACGAACTTCTGGATGTGGGTGGTAATGTCTCTGTTTCTGATTTCCATAACACACCTTTATTTGTTCCAGCTCTTGTCCGCGACTACCCGCAACTCCTAGACACCGGCATGAAACGACAAGACGTCGTCCACTCGTTCCTGCGTTTCGGCCGCCGCCGCTGACGTGTTCGCACGCAAACCGCAACGAAACGCAGCAACGTGGCTTGAATAAATCCTATGTTAATTTAATTTTTCGTCCAAAACATTAATATTTGAAGTTCCTTTAGGCCATTTAATAATAAACTCTAAATGTAAGTCAAAAAGGTATCTGTTACACTGCGATAATGACATTCTTATCTTACCCGTCTAACAGGGTGGACGTCTAAACCTCTCTCTCCAAATTTAATGAATAAACAAGTGTAAGACTTTAGGCTATAAAATGTACTTACTGCTAAAAGTATTAATAGTTGTAAGGTGTAATTAACGACCTTGTTGTCAACGTTTTTGTGGCATTTCATTTGATAAGCTAGTAATAATGTTTTAAATAAATAAAGTTCCATATTTATGACAAGCTCTAATGATTTATTTCACTTAATTTAATTAATTTATCAATTTCAAATCTCAAACTAAACAGAGATAATAAAAACGTATAGACACAACGCATAAACAAATGCTTTATGATCATCACACAAACACACGCTTCTACCGGGATTCGATCTCGCGACCCTTGGCGCAGAAAGTATAGCATTTGCTTTTCCCAATAATGAAGAAAATTTTAGAATTCACACTCAAATGTTTATGTGACAATCGGTTCTAATAAAAATGTTTTTGGTGATAGCACAATCTGTAACTTTTTTTCGTAATTACTAGCTGACCCGGTAACGCGTTGCTATAGTATAGCAACGAGTTGCTATGGTTATGTTAATTGATACAATTGAAAAAGAGCGGACAGACAAACATACAAACAACAAATTAAATTTGTGTTCTTAGAGTATATACTAGCTGACCCGGTAACGAGTTGCTATGGTTACGTTAATTGATACAATTGAAAAATGCGGACAGACAAACACACAAACAACAAATTTGTGTTCTTAGATAATAGATTAACTATTAATTTGATTAGTTAATAACTATTTATCCTTCCATTTAGTATTTGTATATTTCAGCAGTCTGAAATAAAAATCCTTTCGTATTTGGTTCAGGATTCATTGTCTTTCATAAAATATATCATGAATATTTTACACATATTGTACCGTATCATAGACTAATAGAAAAATATATTCAGCAAAAAAATAATAGGTACCAAATTGCACCTCAAATTTTATTGAAAATCAATATGTGTGGGCGAAGTTTTGCGTCGAGGGGTCGTTAAAATATTCCAATTTGTAGTCGTAAATTATTCCTGATTAGTTGGGAACTGCTTTATTGTCTTTACTATCACGAACTTTTTCAAGTGAACAAATTAATATCGGTGTAACCAGTGTTAACAAGGATGTTTAATTTTATATTTTTCATTTGGTGTTATAATTCAAGAGCCTTTTTTGAAAAAAGGAGACGAATTTTAATTCAAAGTTTGATTTCGTATTCATGAGGATCATCCGGAAAGTCGGACCCATTTGAAAATACATAAATAAAACAAGTAAATTGAAAATATGTAAATATATACAAATATTGACATTTGTCCTCCATACTAAACATATTGAAGCTTGTCTAAAATAGTTAACTGTTAAGGTTTTCTCCTTTCCGTTTGAATACGTGGGCCATCCGGAAAGTAAGAATATAAATAAAACTAATATATATTTACAAATATTAACATTTTATTTGTAAAGAATATGTCTTAAACTGTATCTTTACGTAGACAACTCCCAAATTTAAGCATATATTTTAACGAGTGACGAGTAATTGTATCCCAGCTTCATGATTCCGCAACCGTTCTCCTAAGACCGATTCGTCATTGGACTGTTCGTCGACAGGACGTTTCATTTATTACCTTTTCTCCTGCAGATTCTTTCACCTACGGACATTTTGCCGACAGGACCTTTCAACTACGTCACTTTCGACGACAGGCCTTTCCAGCTACAGAATGTTTCACCGATACGACGATAAAGCTATAACTCTTTTAACTACAGACCTTTCCATCTACGGAGAGTTCACAGTCAGTCTTAAGACAAGTGATCAAATAAATATTCCAAATTTTTGTGCCAACAGGCCGTAACTTCGAGAGAAATGGTCATTCAAGAAATCACTCTAGTTTTTGGATTAGAACTTTAAATTTTTGGAACCTCCGCGATTTTTGAGTAATTTTAGAAAAACCAACAACAACAAAAAAATTTTTTTAGTTTTATTTTTGTCTACAGGCGTGAAAAATTTTTTTTTTGCTTAACCACTATTAGGATTGGATTTTTTGTTCATTTATCTTTAAATGATGTTTTTTTAGACCTCGATACGTTCACTTCTCGCCGAGATATCGGTCTTCAAATGGAAAAGAATCCTTTTGTCTTTGATTATCGATATCTCAGCAACCAATGATTGCACAGAGAGTTAAAGGTGGGTTTCAAGAACATGAATGAATTCTCTTTCACGACTAGCCATTGCTTTTCCGAAAAAAAAAATTAACTTTTTGTTACATGAATTTGAAAATGCAACAAAAAAAAGGGCTTTTGGTGATTTTTTGGAAAATCAAGCGCTGGATCGCGCCTTTTACGGTTCAATATGTCCACAAAATCCTCCAAAGAACCAAATTAATCCAGCCAGCCGTTTTTTTGTTTCACTTGATGGAATTTATGAAAAAATTTAAAGGATCACATTTTTTGCTCGGAAAACTAAAATTTTTAAAAAATGTGAAAAAAAAATCCAGTTAACACAAGTTAAAGAAATTCAAGAAACCATCGCCCAATCAAATTTAACGCGTTTCCGCCGCTGCATGCCATGATTTTACTGATCTCCTTTTATTTAAATTAAGAAAAAAGTTAATATCCAGTCACTAATGGCCGCGATGATAGGGCAATTGTTAGAGAAGTTCAACGACAACCTTTTGTCAATAAAATTTAAGCACTTTCTGGAACGAAAGTGGGGAAAAAGCTCGGAAATTTTTTTTTTTTCATTTTTAAAAATTTAAGTTTTAGCCGAAATATCGGACACTCAATAAAAAACAAAAACAAGGTACATGGTAAAAATCCCGTATATAACTTATAATACTATAATGTTAGTGACCATGAAAGTTTAAAAGAAAATAACGGGTAAATGATTCAAATTTCAGTTGGAATAGTGGTAATTTAATCAAACTTCACAACTTTCGGCATTTCTAATTTTTTGACACAACACTCACATAAACAAGACAGCCAATATTAGCAAGATGGGACCTCAGAACAATAACTAAATGGGACTTTGCACACAGACAACTAACGTACGTTAGTTGTCTGTGTGCAAATCTGTTTAAAACGTGTTAGAACAACTCTATTCGCCAGCGCTCCGTACAGCGCAAAAGGATACTACTTTCCGGATGTCCCTCATACTACGAGACATATATTTATATATCGTAAGCTAATCGAATAAATCGGATCATTGAAATTCTAGGTTGAATATAAGAGTACTGCACGCCCAGCAATTGTATGGCAGTTACTTGTTCGACATTAATTTTGCATATTTTAATATATTCTTTTGTCCTGAGTAAAGATTTTATGGTTATGTAGATAAATAATTAAAAAGAACCAATAAATCTCTTAAATAATTCTATCTGACATCAACAAAATCCAAGGAATGTATTCGTTAGGTAATCAGCGCATTCTTGACTGACATTTATTATTTGCGCCCTCATCAGCGAGGGTGATGCCTGAAACTCAGTCTTCCCGTATCCCAGGTGAAATTATTTGCATCAAGGCTTGGCCCCTTTTCTGTTGCTGTAAATAGGTACACACACACACATCTACACTATCCTTGTCATCTCATCTAATGTAATCTGATGTATTCGTATAGAAATATAATAAACTTTTCATCTATCATATTAACGTTTGGCTATAACGTATAGTTAATATAAGTATAGTACCTTAGTCAGAATTTTATGGAAAGATCGTAACATAATTTCTGAAGATCGCAACTCTGTCATACCTTAATATCAATTAGGCGGTACTTAAAAATCATACTAGAATTATCCTATTTGTACTATTACCTTACGACATGTATAATACTGAGCAAGATTGACGCTTCGAACTACAGATGGCGCTAGTTTGAAGTTGTCCTACAGTGAGAAAAGTAATATGGAAACCTGAATCACGCATTCGCAATTTCTAAGGATATACAAATTTTGTAGGACTGTGGCCACGGACAAGGTCTTCCTATTGTTGAATCGCTAACTGCAGAAAGGAAACATGTCCAACTTGTTCCAAAATTGTTTTATTTAACTAAAACAACTGATATATGTGGGATGCAACGTATACTGTAAAAAGGAATCATGTCCCACTAAATAGCATTGGCATGGCAACGTCTTGAAAAAGCCGTTTTCTGCAGACAGGGAACTTAAATTTTAGTTTTATTGAGTTTTTTGTCTCTCCTGTAAAAATGTAAATGTGGACATGTTGCCTTTTTGCAGTTAGCGATTCTGTTATACTTAACCACAAAATGGGAACAAAACGAAATCGTATGGAGAATCCGCGAGGCGATAAGCCGGAATTTGAAATTTTTATCATATTGATTGAACTGGGGTGTGCGACCCTTTATTTTGTAGGGTTTTTTAGGACGTTCCGAACTGCCCCGACAGAAGTTTGAAAATCCGCAAAAAAATTATTTTTGGAAAAATATTGGATATTTTTTAAAAGTTATATTTCTTGACACGTTTTATGAAAAATGTTGAAAGAGAAATTTTAAGATGCGCGCGCATCACTGTGACACAAAATTATCACGTTGAAGTTAGCCGCAAAAGCGACGTAGAATAAATCAGCAAGACGAAGTTGGCCGCTAATTATGAATGTGTATGTGCTTGTGTGATTTTAAATTATATATGGTAGTTAACAATAATTTATATAAATAGTTATCTTAGCTTAGTAACGATAAAGAAGTATTACTTCTTACGTGCGTACATAAGTACACACAACGGTTTTTTTTGTTTAGGTACATATATTCTTATATGTATTTGTGTGCCGCAAGGTGTCTTTATGGTAACAAAATGAAAGACTTAAATTTCTTCACAAGGTATATTTCAAACATACATTATACCTACACAGAATAGATAAAGATGTCCAAATTCTACACAGAAATAAAAAAATCACATGTATAACTACTTTTGCATATAACGTATTTTATTTGAGCAGAATTGAAGAAACTATGCACACATATTTTACATAGTACATGAAATCTGTCTCTTTTCTCATTAGGGAACACTAATGACATAGGAGTGCAAAGCTTTTCTCCTACAAAAATTAATAAGGTTCGATACAAGATATAAGCCCTCAGGTGGGATTCGAACTCACAACCTTTCGCTATCCGGACGAGCTCTGACTGCTGAGTTATCGAGACACTGACAGACGCGTCGAAATTTACAAACGTATTTCAACTTTTAACTATATCTTATAGAAATATAGCTTGTGAATAAAATAAAATACACGGTTCTATACAAACGCGTTCGTTTGATTTTCGATCGTCGTACCCTTGTATAAAGTTAACTTTTTATACCTTATTTTGAATCGTAAGGGGGTGTTACTGAATAAATATATTGTGTGTGACTACAGAAAATATATAGCTAAAACAAAGTACATATGTACATACAATGGATCGAAACGAAGCACTCACACAGACGCACGTCTAAACAAGAACCTTAGGCCAACGTCGTAGTGAATAGAATAGAATAGAAAAAAAAATTCAACAAAACGTATCGGTACAAACATTAAAAAGCGGGTTTAAATTTTGTTTTTACTTACACGGCCGCATCTCAACTAATGCCTTAGTGCCGCGTCGAAATAAGTGGTCACGTTTTTATATTTTTATTTATTTTCGTTAGAATAGGAATTTTAACGCCAATAAACTTAAGTGACCAATTCGTTCGAATAAAAACATCAACATTTAAAGACTTAATGATAAATAATAATGTTTTTTTAAATACTTTATTTTATTTTAAATCGTGGATTCATTTAATTATTTGACAATTCAAGAATCTAATTAACTTGAATATTTTTTTTTACGGATTTTGCGCATCATTTATTTTATATTTAATCCTGACGTTTCGACTCCAGGAGTCGTGATCACAGTATTAAATGTAAAATAAATTATGCGAAAAATCCGTAAAAAAGTTGTTTTATTCAAATGTGTTATATGTGCGGAAGAACTAAATCTAAATAAATGTAAAAAAAATAAGTTTACCAAAAAAATAACAGTACCACCCCTAACGCTCTAATGGCATGTAGGTATTTATCTAAACAAAAAGACCTAGTTTTCCTACTGTTTTAGCGATATATTACCTGTGGTTTAAGTAATCAACAGCAAAGAATAGCATTATTTGAATATTGGCTATTCCCTCCCCTCACCTATCTAATGTACCTCACACCGCGTAAACGTAGACAGTTGGTTTTTTCAACATATTCATTGCAGTAGCTCTTATTTTACAGTATTCTTCATGTACAGTCAAGAGCAATAAGATGTTAATACACCGTAGAACCATGTCATATTTAATCAGTCGAAAGCAAAGATATGACAGTATAGAAATAAATAATTGATGTAATGTGACATAATTCTACGTTGCATACATCTTATTGCTCATGACTGTACAGTTAATATTAGATGATGATCAAGACTTTTTTATAGTAAGAAATACACGGTGTTACAAAAATACCCGTAAAGTGGAAACGGGGTTAAATGGTCCCTTACAAAGAGACAATTTACAATATTTGAAAATCATAATATCGCAGTATGACTACTGCCTAAATGATTTTTTTTTCATTTATGTGCCAACCCTATTTCCATATAATTAAAGAGTAAATAATACAGAATGTTTATGTACATTTTTACCTAATATCCGCGGAACGACATAGAGTCAATAACAAATGTAGAGAAGCCGCTCAGATCGATATTACAAGTCAAAGAGTACACTCTGTTAAATAAACTATAATAACTTCAGTTCTATGCAGTGTATGCATCTATATTGTCAACCCTCATAAGCTGATTATGAGGTTCTTGATAATTTATTACATTTTTACGGGGTTTTTTGTAACATGTTGTATAGTTATCAAGTATATCCCAACAGCCCGAGTATTTAAATTAACAAAATCTGTTTGATATGTGAAAATGTTTGTAGTACAGGCGGTCCTCGACTTACGTCGTTTCGATTTACGTCGTTTCAAGTTACGTCGAACAATGTTTTGACACTATTCCTCAAGCATACGTCAATTGTTTCGATTTCCGGCATAGGAGAATTCACTTGTCGCGAGGTCAATTTCTGTGGGGCCGGCAGGGCGCGGTGTTGACGAGCGGGGATTACCCCGCACATGCTGCTGATTTTGTTTAGTTAGTTCAGGGACAACGGACAATCAAGACGTAATATGTATTAAAATTAATAACACACAAATACCAAAAATAACTAGAAATTTCATTAGTAGGTACATATCTAATTATTCTAAGAACTTACCTTTGATAATAAAGTGTGTATATCCTTGGTTATAAATGCATTTTTTTATTTATTTAGAGTCTGTGTGGATCCTAACCCTTGAGTTTTACATGTAAACATATGAAAAAATATGCCTCGATTTACGTCGCGTATTTCGAGAACCTAACGTGCCGTAAGTACGAGGACTGCCTGTAATCCTTAAATGTCTTTAATGCTCACTAAACCTTTAAATAACTGAAAATGAATTATTGAATAAATTCGTCTGTGGCCAGATAGCGGAAGGGTTCGATTTCCCACTAAAGCAATAATCACACTTATTACGAAACCCGTTTTCTCTGTAGATAAGTAAGAGTCTGAATTGACGCAGAAAGATGAAAAGACGCGTCCGCTTCTACATATAACACACAAAGTTTTGTCCATACGAACAAAAGCTAAATCGAGTTAAATAAGTGTGATTAGTTACTAACACAATATTTTCAACGTATTTCTTCACTTATGATTACGGTGTGCAATTTTAAAACTCCAGTTATTCATTACTATGGTTGTACACAATTATATGGATTACTCGACCAATCCCAAGTATTTGAAGTCCACTCGTACGAACAGCATATAAACCTACCACAAACTTAAATTACAAATTTGCTTTTTAATCTCTAAATCAAATTAAAGTTGAAAATTGATTGTAGAAATTATACATTTTGTTATAGGTTGATGTGCTATCGACTGTACATATAAAAAACATACAAAAAGTAGCGAACGCATTTGTTACTCCCACTTTCACTTTTTTATGTTTGCATTGCATTCTGTGATGGACTGTTAAATTGTTATAAACTAAATTCTTTACAAAATAGAGTTATTTCATTACTTTTTTTCTAATTAACTATAGTACCTATGTCTTCGTGGCACATTAAATTAAAACAACTATTAAAGCTTTGCTATATAAAAAATAAATACTAAGAAATGGTTATATCTAAAAACATTAATAATAAAGTTTTAATCTCCCCTAAAACAATTGACACACAAAGTTTTTTAATTATATTTTTATAGTGCTAATGGCTATGGTTACTTTTTAATATTGATTGAAAAAAGACTTTACGGATATCGGTAACAAATTATTTTTATTTTTTCAATTATCAACAATAAGTCAAATATTAATATTCCCGTAAAGATTATGGCAAAAAATGAAATTCAATTTATCTCAGGTGTCAAGCGGGAATCGAACTTACCTCCCTCGCTATCAGAACGAGTGCTTTTCCAATTAAGCTACCGTGACTTTGTCAAACTCGTCGAATTTTCGTATGTATTTCTTAAGCCAACGCCAGCGTCGTCCCTTCATTTTCTAAATACTGTAATTACTAATAACATCGAGTGTCATAATTTTACAAATATCGGACAATCAATAAAGAAAAAACAACTAAGTAATTTCTAGTGGGAGCCATTAAAAATGCATAATTTCAAAAAACATAAAGTCACTTGGCATACTAATCAAAAGGCACAAATTGACATACATTGCAGGTTAGGTTAGGTATTTTTTTTATTCATTACCAGCCAGCAAGCTATTTCAGATTATGTAAAATGGATAGTCTGCGTTTAAAATTATGCATTTTAAATATCTATCATCTGCGAAAAAAGTTAAATAAGTGTTAAATAAGGAAATAATAATAAATGATTCTAATTAGAACCATTTAGGGCTGGCAAAAAAACGGATTCGAAAATTCAGCCCGTTTTTTAAAAGGAACAAAAACAAATTTATAACAGGCTACGAATATACTTCTATAAAGAATAAATGATGCGGTATACACATCATTAATATGTCCGTTCACTCTTCGTGTAACCGAAATCCGAATGTGTTTTAGTCCGTAGTACATCAGTCAAGTTGGAATTCGGTTCGCAGCTGACATCTGAACAGAATCATGAGATCCTGACGTATCAAATCTTTATAAATTACTATAGTTGTCATTAACATGAATTAAGAATCGCGTTATCGATATCCGTAAAAATCTTGTTTTACACAATTACTAAAAAGTTATATAAACCAGGTACCAAGTACCTATTGTAGACAGATTTTTAAGTTTTATGTATATAAGGCAAAGAAAAAAATGATTGTCATGAATATTTGAGCTTCGTTTATTAACTATTTTAATAATTGAACATCAAACTTAATACATCAGTGAAGTTACTATTTTTATACACAATATTGGCAAGATATTTATATTTATTTAGTATTCAAATATAAACCATTACAAAATAAAAAAATCGGATTCTTTTAGAAGAGCTATAAGTTTGGTCTTCTAAAAAAATCCGTGTAGTACATTGGAATCAATGTTCTACACATATGTAATTAAATAACATTATAATTTTAATGTATTGTTTAAAACCTAACTTGTCATGAATAATATAAACAAATAATATCAGTAAACATCTCTTAGATTAATTATTGAAATCAATAAATCAATTAATAAGGTATACATGTCTATAACACTAAATAACTTTTCTAAAACATTTTAAAAAAAGAGCTTTTTGACATTAAAACCCAAATTTCATACACCGGAACGGAAACCGATTTTGGAAACTTAGAATTCCACTTACATCTGATTTAGGGTTGCCACATGCTGCTGCGTGATTTTAGGGTTACCAACATAAAAAACCGTGTTTAATTTTTTCTGGAGACAGTTAAAATAGCTTTGCTTTATGACAAAATCTTAATTTTTTTAAAGAAACTTTTTTAGCACCGTTGTGATTTTAAGCCGCACCAAAAGCTGACAAACTGAAGTGAAATTCTCGTAAGCTACTTTCTGAATTTTTACTCCTTTCGCATGTGAATTGCACACACAAACACCTTTTTTTTTTAAATTTATATTGATTGTTAGTCGAGACGTTTTTAATATGTTTGTAATTCTCCATTCTTCTCGGCCGATTGATAAAAATACGGGAACTTTAGTACCCTCGTATTTAATTTAGCTAATTAAGTTTCTTTAAAAAAAGCTTGATTTTATATAGCCGAAAAACGGGGTAACCAGTAAAATACTGGGCATCTGGAAACCCTTGTCTGATCATAACGAGCTTACGCATACGTAACGTGACTGCTTATTTGTAACGTAACGCTTAATAATATACTTCTGAAATTCACATTAATATTTTTGCAGTCACTTCTTTTGGGCCATCGTGAGTGAAATTTTTCACATAACGAAAGTTGCACACGCAGCATGCAACGAAAAAGCGACACCGTGAAGTTAGGTGTTAAAAGGAATAGACTAACTTCATGATCTCATTTAAAAATTTAAAAAAGTATTACTTCTGCCACGCGTACATAAGTACATCCACGCTTTTTTACTATCAATTCATTATTTTTCGTGACTGTATTTCTTGCTCTCCTTTTGCTTTGACATTACTTGTGCCTGCCGTGATTGAAATGTTGGTAATGGACTCCAAGTAAATTAACTCAGATTATCACAAGACTTGTTTCAAGTAAAATATTCGGAATCATGATAAATCGGTATTTGTCCTTTATTATCATATTGAACTCAGAAACGACGAAATTAGAATCAAACATAAAACAAAATTGTTTAGCGTTATAGAAAAGTTTACTTGTCAAATAGATAATAATTATTAAAATAGGCAAACTCAAGATCTAAGTTTAAACAACTAATAACAATTAACTTTATTAATATCTGAGTAATATCTTTGATTACATCGATACACAATAAGGAAAACATTTATTCAGAATATAAAATACTTTCTCTCTCATGCATTCTCATTTTAAATAGACAAAATTACAATTTACGTAGATTGGTTATATAAATTTATCAAAAATGTTACAAGCTCTTGATATAAAAACGCGGTGGTTGGTAGTTTTTATTATATATTCGTAATAGGGTATTTGACTACATTGGGTGCGTTTGGCAGAAAAAAGCGTTTGACGGCGCTCGCTAGCGCTGAGAAACAAACTGTACAGATTTCGGCAAGCACACATTTTCTAGATTTCGCAGCGCTGACGTTTTCCGCCATTTTGCTTAGATAAGTTTGTTTACAAACTCGTAGGTTAACCGGTGATTTTGTGCAAACATTAAAATATTGGGTAGTAATTAGTTAAATAAAATATAATAATTAATAATGGCATAGTGTAAAATTTTTCACTGGAAATTTGATAAAAATATATTAAATTGAGCTGATATTCCCCAGTGACCGCTAAGTTTGCGTCCTAATAGAAAATAGTCATTTAGCGCACACCGGTGCTTACTGCTGAGCGGTCGCCATTTTGCTTTCGAGCGCTGCCGAGCGCTTTTTCTGCCAAACGCACCCCATGAAAATATAAATCAAACTGTCATTAGCTTAACAGTAAACATTTTTAAACCAATATACCTCACACAATGTTCTAAAATATATATGATTTTTATAAGAATTAATTAACAAAATATTTAAATATTCATATTTGACTACGTGATTGACTGAATCTAGAGTCAAGTCACCGTGCTTGTGTATAGTAAATCTCAGTCGAAATTTTACATATTACGATTTGAGAGTTTGTTTAGAAGTAGGTGACGTCATGACTTTAAGTAACCTGCATGCAAATGTCTTTATCGTTTTGGTGGGCTTTTTATACGCTTTGATGGTGATTTTCATATAAAATATAGAAACCTACATATGCCTAATTATTCAAAGGGTAAATGTATTATGCTATAACGAACAATTTGATATATTTTCGTAAAACCTGTCAAATACCCTACTCTGTTACCATATTCTTAAAGTTAACTCATTTAAATGAAAATTAACATAAAAGGTTTTAATTTTTGAAAGCTCGCATTTTTTACACATTTTAATAATTATAGGTGTAAATATAATAATTAAGCATTCATCACATATATTCCAACTTTTTTGATAATTATTCTATTCTGTCAATATCAAAACCTTAGAATAGTGCCTCTCGTTTCTTATCCATTATTCGAACAAGGATAAACCCTGATTTCAGTTCAATTTAGTAAAAGACAAAGAATACTGTTAACATTTTAGATAATATACGTAGAAATACTTCCTTAAACACAATAAGTTTAGGTCCTAAATTAAATGCATTCTATAGACACAAATATACTCAATGCCAAGTCATCTTATCTTAAAGATAAGAAAGAGATGCACTACACAAAGAAGAGAGAGAGTGTTTTACAAAGTCCGTTATTATAGGATTTCATAATTTAAATACTTCTCACAAATTATATTAAGTAACAGTCTCTCGTAGAATCGCTCTAGTAGACAATGGAGCAATGCTAATCTCAAGTTAGCCACCTTTCATAGATATGTCGTTTCAATAATTTATCTAATACGTAATATGTACCACGTCGCCTCCAACGGAAAGAAGACATTGACCCTGGAAGAAAAAATAACGTCTTTTACAACTTTTTCATTCTGCCGTCAATAGCATAGTTACAGTAAGTACGCTCTCGTCGGTTTCAAGAAAAATGGGCTTAAAGTTATGGTAAGAAAATCTTCCATAAATAATTTGTTTTTCGGATCATGGTGACTGTAGCTTTAAATGAAAGAGGACCTTAGTACCTATATATTTGCGTACCAAAACTTTTAGCACGTTTTTCTCAAATCGTCGAGAGCGTACTTACTGTAACTATGCTATTGACGGCAGCATTGCCAAGAAAATCAATCTTGCAAACATTGGTATAGAAGGATTTTTTTCAAATTGACGACCCTGAAGTTTTTTCTCATTAGAAAAGTGAGAAAATCACAAAAATTTAAAACTTATGCAACACTACCTTTGATACCCGACAGAAACAAGACACGGAGAAGAATGAAAATGGCTGCTGTATGCTGGTTCCGGTAATGCCAATAGATGGCGTTGTTTATGTTATTCTTTGACAGTAAATTGAGTTGCGCCGGACTTTTTCGCTACATACCATTGAATTGCAACGTGCGCCGCGATTTATCAGCATTTTTTTGTAATTTTCGCCAATTTCTATTCAGTTTTTGACCGTTATTGCATTTGAATTCGATGTGAATAATTATCTTCGAAACACTTTTTTTTTAATTCATCAGCGAATAGTAATTAAGAGATGAGTTCATTTCAATGAAAAGTATATGTGAAAGGTTATTTCATTATGCGCGCAATCTAATAATTAATGTTAGATTGATGTGATTGATTTTTAGATGGATGCATTTGTAATTCTGTGCAATTATATTTTCGATTCTGATTTTCAAACAGTAAGTTGCCTTGAAAGAAGTTAATTTTGTGAGATTATCTTTGTGCGCTTCGATAATTACTGCATTATATAAATTTGTGTGATTAAATTTCCAGTTATTTTTTTTTGTTTTTGCTAGAATATCTTTCACAACGAAGACGTAATACAATAGGACTTCGGAATATTACGAATCAATCTACTACAGAGAAACAGGAAATCGCACATAGCGCTGAGTTAATATTACCCGACTTCGTATTTTACCAATAAGTACAAGAATAAAGAGAGGCAACGCCTTGTTGGCAATTTGATGTAGTCGAGTTCTGCGCACAAATAAAAAATGTAGGTCTTCGACGCGCAAAAAAAATGCTTCAAGTATTGATTTGAATCGAGTAGCGTATCAATGCGAGTAATATTTTATTAGTACCTACTAGCTGATCCGGTAACGTGTTATGGTAACGTTGTTATGGTAACGCGTTGCTATGGTAACGCGTATACAATGGAAAATATAGGCGGACAGACAAACACACAAACAACAAATTTGTGTTCTTAGATTATAGACTTTTCGAGAGCTAAGCCGATTTTTCTTTAAGAATAAGCGCCCCAAAAATTTAGGAATTACTCGCTTATTTTTGTTACAAAAGACATATTTTAGAAATCAGTACACTTACCTGGTTTTTATGCGCGTTATCTTGTAGCATGAGTTGTGTTATGTAAAACGATGTGAGCGCGTTGCCTCCCAAGGCTGCCGTGTAAGCTCTTACTATCGCTAGAACCTGATAGGGAACAAGCATAAAAACATTAATTGTCTATTATATCGCCACGCGTTGCTGTGCCGAGTGCAGCGTCATCTGCCGGACTGATTTGTGAATCTAAACCATTCTCAGATCCCCTTGAACACACACAAAAAAATTCATTCAAATCGGTCCAGCCGTTTAGGAGGAGTTCAGTGACATACACACTCACAGAAGAATTATATATATAAAGATAAAATCGTGTCACAGTGTTTGACCGCGATGAATTCTGAAACTACTCAACCGATTTTGATGATTTTTTTATCATTTTGCTGGGTTTGTTTCAACTTAGGACATAGGGTAGATTAAATTTATAACACAGCAACGCGTGGTATGGTCAGCTAGTATTATATAGATAGGAGATATTTCCACCTAATCTAACCAACTTTGCTGGCGAAGTGTGAATTGGTAGATGCTAGCAACCGCAGGTGCAATCAGTGATAATTTATGGCGACCTAAGTTGTTTTACCTCCACAGTTTTATGTCAACGTGTAAAATTTTTATTTAAAAAAATTCTAAACAGTTTGCAATCTCTCACCTCGCTGGTGAAGGTGTGCAGGAATCCACTTAGTCCTCCAAGCTCTCGTACTGTTGTGGTTTCCCTCACGAATAGCAGACGTAAGGCGCAAACGCGACGGACTACCCGCGCACCGCTTATGTAGCAGAGCGATGTGAGGGATACTGTCGTTGGAACCTATTTGATGTAGTAGGTATAACATTACTTCAACAGTCTAATCTAAAAATTTAAATAAAATCTAAAAATTTTTAAGTGCCATTTTTGATTGGAAACTATTTTAAACGGATCATTGAACGCATGACGACTGATGCAATTACATTAGACCTCCTTAGATCGCAACTCTTAAAAAAGAGTCGAGATCTTATCTATTAGTGGACCACACGAAAAGCAAGAACTAAGTACTAAAATATTTTTCTATAGATTGATATATTTACGTTCAATTTTATTTTATTTTTATTTTATTAATAACTAACTAGCCTGACAAGCAAATTGCAACTTAAATTCCAAAATATTAAGTTCAATATTTAGTATTCATATAATTACACAGGTCAACAAAAATTTTACCCAGAGACGTGAGTATACTTTTCCGAAGGATTTTGGTGTGCTGAACCCAAATCCGGTAGCAGAATTGCTCTATCACGTCAGGTTTTTGAGATATTCTAACCTAAAAGTGCAAAAAATGCCGTTTTCACCCATTTTGAGGTTATGTGATCCTTCAGTTTTTAGTATACCTAAAAAACTACAGGGGTCTTCTTAAAGTACAAGTCTTGAACTTTCAAATGGCGTTGAGTTTGTTTACAAATTCTTTTTTTTTTTTTTGCTGAGATATCGTATTTTGAAGTTCATTTTTCTCAATTTTGCTTCATGCTACCTATACTGTCATCAGTTTAGTTTAGATCAGATTCAGATCTCATAAACCTGACGTGATAGAGCAATTCTGCGACCGGATTTGGATTCAGCACACCAAAATCCTTCGGGAAAATATACTCAGGTGTCTGGGTAAGAAACTTTGTCAAATTTTGTTGGCTTGTGTTATATATTCTGTATTCTAGTATATCCGAAATATTTACCTGTCCATTGACAACAGTCTTATCTTCCATGGGTTCCGAATGGGTAGATTTGATCAGCTGTTCCTCATCCAAAGTGAAGATCTCGTCATCCGCGTCACCCGTACCATTGCTATGACCTTGACTTGAACCGTGTGACTGACTCGGCTGACTCGATGGACCATGTGACTGACTCATATGACCGTTTTCAGCAAGCTCCGGTTTGTTAGGGTCTAGTAAGCGGGTGGCTGCACCGGACACTACTAGCTGGATTTCGTCCTGAAATTGCAGTAAAGTGTGGTCAATTTGTACTTTAACATCAAACATACAAAATTCTCATAAAAGTTATATATATTATAATTGTTCTTTATGGCATCTGCCAGCAAAAGACAATACAGTTATCCATCAACGTCTGGTTGCGGCCAACTTTTCTTAAATAATGCTCGGACAACAACTTAATATTACTCTTATTTTTCTTTCCTGAACTCATTTTGTGAAACACATCAAAATCAAAGTTCAATGACGTACAAAAACAACTTAAGACGCCGCAAGGCGGTCATTTGTATTCTTTTTTAAAATAAGCACAGTAAGATTTGTGTTATGGATACTAGGTAACGGGTAGACAATATATGTATATATATTTAGTCATAGAAAAATATATGACTCATGACTCAGGTACTAATGCTCGTATTCGTCACACAAATCTGTCCTTTCCCGGGTTCCTAAAGGCAGGATCACTACCGTTCCATCAAAAGATCGTCTACTCCGAATTAAGTTTGTAAAAATATATTAATAAGACTATTTGTCAGGTTTTGCGAAAATATCACAATTGGTTCATTATAGCATGAAGCATTTGCCATTTAATTAATTATTTGTTAATTTCTCTATTTTTTATGGCAAACACCACCAAAGTTTAACCCCTTAAAACCCGAGAGCATTATATCATACGCGCGACAAGGATACCTAAAATCCGCGAGCATTACATAATGCTCTATAGCACGCAGTCTGATTTAATCCTTATTACGGCTTCGGTAATGATTCTTTTTGATTGAATGATATTTTTTCCCCGATAGAGAGAGAATTAACGCATTTAACACAAAACTGGGCTTTGAGGGGTTAATAGAGTATTTGTCATGTTTAACGAAAATATCTCAAATAGTTTATTGTAGCATAAAGCAATTGCCATTTGATTAATTCTTTATAAATTTCTCTATTTTTATGAAAATCACCATTAAAGTTTAAGGGAACGAAAAACCCGCCAAACGCCAATGACACTTCCATGAGTGTTACTTGATGTCACAATGTCATCTGCTTGTTAACAAACTTAGAGCTATCAAATCGTGATACGTAAAACTTAGACTGACTGACTGACTTAGAATGACGGAGGAGAGGTTACGTCACTCCGTCATTCTTCCAATTCCATGCATTTTCAATTACGTTGAACGTACAATACATACAATACAATACGTACAATAGGTCGAACATGATTTTTTTTTATTTATTTGATTTTATTAGGTCTGCCAACAATTTTAAATTACAAATTACACATTGAATACAAAAGTGGTTACAATTAAAAGAATAGTGAAAAATAATTATAGGCAAACACAACTTCAATATATAAAACACAATATAAAGGCAACAAATCAACAAGCACTCCCAAGCAACAATACAAAAAAATAAATAAAAGGAACCTTCCTACTAATCTTGTATTATTCTTCTTTACAAGATAGTAAAGAAAGTTTGAAAGACTAAATTGCTTTAAAAATGTATTCTGTTAAGTTAACAACAGTTTGATCTATATTTTAATTGTGGTCAACTACCCTACAGTCGAAGTCGCATGCAACAGCTAATTATAACCTGCAATGCAATACCTCGGGCAGCTCGAGCCGGAAGGCGACGGCCAGCAGGGCGGCTGGCTGCAACCGCCGCAGCTTGTACGCCAACGCGTCTAACGCGCGACCGACCTGACGTTCGCCCGCACCCCGCACACCCCCGCCCCCGCTCCCACCGGCTATCTTCCCCCTCCACACCTAAAAGAGTTTTTTTATCAAATTTAAACTCAAATTGTTTATGGCATGTAAAAAGGTGGAACATAAGTCTTATAAACCAGTATCCAAGAATGTTAACCTATTTAATTACTAGTTGATAAGGTACTACTGTTGCATGTCTGCTAAAACTATTACGGAAACTGTGTTGGCTAATGCATTGTCACTGTTACTTGTAAATTATGTTAAAGTAGCTGTTTGTTTCCTTTAATGGTAAATAAATAAAAATAAAGTATTTATGTGACGATCTAAAGGGTTATAGCAATATTAAAATTCATGTAAAATATTTTTAGTTAAAATTACAGAGATTTGAAATTGAATAGTATAACAATGTAATAAAATACCATAACCCATCTAATTTTTTATTGGTTTTCTCATAAAGAAAGGCAAAGGGTCCAAAGCCCATACAATCTCGTCTTTAATATATTTTTTTTATTTAATAATGATAAACATCTTTCCGTTCTTTCTGGGAAAGTTTCCCAGGGTTTCTTTAAGTTTTTGATTTATTTAAGTCATCATTTGCAAGTAACTCTTATCTGAATAAGTACTTGTAATATCTCGCTTTTTTAGTACTTGCCTGTGTGAATGCATAGGGCGGCGCACCTTTCAGTGGCTTAAGTGCGTTGGTGTAGACTTGTAGACGAGTGTGCAGCCGACGTGTTGCTAATGTACGCGCTGTTTCTACCTACAACATAAAAAAGCTTAAAATACAATAACAATTATGGAAAGAGAAAAACACAAATGGTAAAGAAACATTTTTTTAAAGAGATAAACAACTTTTTCTGTTTCTAATTTATTTAAATAATATGCCTAAGATAACAAAGCATAAATGTATTTTATTTGCCGACGATATTCCCATTATAGTAACTACTGAAAGAAAAAAGAATAACAATAATTTTAAGAATCATGAAACTGACGTTAATAGCACTATAAGTGCTGTTACTAGATGGCTTGACATTAACAATCTGCAAATTAACTTATTAAAAACAAATTATATTAATTTTAATAAAAACTTACCAATGAAATTAAATATTGTATGTAAGAATTCTAATATTGACAAATTAACTGAAACTAAATTCTTAGGATTAAAAATTGACGACAATTTGAACTGGAAACAACACGTCGAAACAGTGTGTCAGAGGATAAATAAATTTGTATACGCACTTAATCGTCTCAGAAATCTCACAAATAGAAATACAGTATTGTCTGCTTATCATGCCCATATAGTCTCAGTTCTTCGGTATGGTCTCGACATATGGGGTAATAGTACGGAACTTCAAAAGGCATTTATTGCACAGAAAAAATGCATAAGGGCCATAACTGGTAAATTACCACGTGAATCGTGTAAGCCACTGTTTAAGGCGCTCGGTTTGTTACCACTACCATCACTGTATATATAGGAAACCTGCATGTTTGTAAAACAAAATCTGTATTTATTCACTAAAGCCCACGAATTATATCTACGTACTCGGAGAAATATAGACAGACTTGTATTTAGAGAAATCCCAAAGTCTCAAAAATATAATAGGAGTTGTATATGCATGTGTGTTAGGCTATATAATAAATTGCCGAATGACATTACATTATTAAATTTAAAATCATTTAAGATAAAATTATACAATTGGCTTTCTAATCACAATTTTTATAGTGTTAAGCAATTTATGGAATTGTAATATCAATCTGACATCAAAAATGTAAATAATTAAATATGCAATTAGCTAATAGAATTGGTAGTGGAAATAGTAGAGATATTTAACTTTATAATCAATTCTTTTTATTTTAATATTTTCCATAATCACTTAATAATATACAATAATAAACAATATTTGATGATAGAATGATAATGTAAAAATTTGACACTTCAAAGATTGACATTGTAATAATTAAGATAACTTCTTTTGTATTTTAATATTTTTATAATATTGTAATACTTCACTTCTTATTTTGACATAAATATTTGTACACCATTTATCTAATGGTAAACATGTGAGGGCACAATTTTTTTTTATGAATTTCTAAATGTTATACCACATGTTGTTGCAAATAAATAAAAAATTGATTGATTGATTGCGTCTCCATATAGCTCCTAGAGGGACACCCATATATTAATTACTCCAATTAAAAGGATTTTGTAAGTAACTTACTAACTTTATGTGACACACATTTAGTAATATAAGTTTTTCCCTTTTTTTACTTTAAATTTGTAACCTCTTTTATATTAAAATTATAATTTCTATTCACAAAATCAGTAGTTTACGAAAAGGTACATTATTGAAACATTTTTACAAAAATCCGGCATAAATATTGACTATACATCTATTAACTTATTTCAATTAATTATGTCATTTTCCACATACAACAATAAAAAATGCGGAAGCTGTTATTAAATTCATGGCAAAAATTAATAAATAAATATACTTACATCTTCAGCCTCGTCCAGTTCTAAAACACAAGCGTCTTTATCGGCGCATAAGTCTAACGCCGGTGGTTCCTCTCCTTCTATCTCTGGGAGGGCACCGTTAGTACTATGTTCTGGGCCACCTGGATAGAAAACGATTTCAGTTTAAATTTTAAATGCTTTAACTGATGATATAGTACAGATTCGGAAGATGGGACCTGGATTTGTAGGTCAAAACTGTTTATAAATGACAAGCGCTCTAAATGAAGTCCCTTACATCAGACTAAATTCTGAACACCTCTGTGATGATAGTTTAGTCACGTCTGTACGCTCAGAGTTCCCGCGTCCAATTCGACTTAATAATAGTGTAACCTCAGTAATTTTGTTTATGGAAAAGAAGAAATTGGTTGCTGATGAATTGTACATAAAAATCGACGAGCAGCATCAGGGACCACGCGCAACACAGGGTAGATATGTTGATATCGTGTTTACCCACGCAAATATAATAATAATAATTGTGCTTATAATATTGTAAAACTTCTTGCTATATTATTATTGATACCATTGCTCGTTCTGACGTTTCTTATATGGCCCAGCTATGGAGGCCTTTGTTACACTACCGGAAGCACAGATTAAATAACATGACGAGAGACTGACGAAAACCTACTTTATTTAAAGTAATTCAACCATCATTTATATATTAGAACATACTCATATCATACAATATACATGTGAAAAACTTAATGATATGAATCGCTTAAACTAAGTGTTGCCTTACTTAAAGGTTGCCACGGAAAGCATAAAAATAAAAGCTTAAAAAACAGAAGCCATCTTAATCTATGTTGACCATGAGCTAATAATTTGGTATAACCAGGATGTGTTGTTTAATTTACAAATTCCTTCTAAATCTAAACTGATATTGATCGCGCTAAAAAAAAGATCACATATTTACTTTTAAAATATTATAGGAAATGTTTTATTTCATTTTTAACACTTGACCTAGCAGACTGTCTTGTCTGATTCTAGGACCACCTGGTCCAACTGTGAATCTAAGCTATCCAGTCAAAAAATTATATACACATTCGCGCCTATCGCACACTTAATAAAATAAATTGTCAATGTGTTTCTTTCTGTTTTTTATATTTAATTGTCGAAAAGACAGACTTACCGACGTCATATCCGTTGGCTATTTTGTTGGCAGTGAAGGAATCCCATAGTGCTTTTTGAATTTCTAATGCCTCTTTATCATTTTCTGTAGCCTGTAAATAATATTTAGTTTACGACATAATTTACACAAAATATAACTAACTAAACCAAATATGTTTTCTAGTTTAACTTATATTGAACACTTTTTCTTTTATAATAATAATAATAATTTATTTAATTGTATAAATATTGTTACATTTGGTCTTAAAATAAATTGTCCAAATAAATTGTTTAAATCACTGCCTTAAGACGATAAGTCAAGCTTATAAAACTAGACGTTAATTTCCTAAGCCCTCAATTTAAAACTATTAAACCACCACAATATGTTATATAATTTATTATCTAAATCACAAAGAATTGGAATGTTTAGTTCCGATAGTAAAAAGCTCATTCCTGAACAAGGAATAAATTAATAAATCCTAGACATCCCACAACAAATGTTTAGCTTGTATAATGGATACTAAATAACGTAGAGTATACATAAATGAGTATAAATATATACAACCATGACTCAGGAACTAATGCTTGTTATTCACCAGGATTCGAACCTGGGCCCTTCTTCCCAGAAGGTAAGGTCACTAACTTTGCACCAAACGGCCGTCCGAATAAATAAACACATTCTAAATTTTTCGTACAGTATCTTTGGAAATCTTTTTGAGTAATGTATTAATAATAAAATTAGAAAGTCTACGAATAAAAAACACCATTCAGTTTATAACCTTTTGGAACATATATCATTGCATTCATATGGTGCAATTAAAAAAACACGATCTTAAGAACAGAGGTTTTAAGTAAAACTCCACACCTTTACTGAAATCTAGGGAAAGGGATATTTCACTGTTCATTCATCATTCATTGCCCATATATCATTCAAGGATTAGATTCCTCATCATCTAATTAGGAAAATATTTTTTTATGATTATTCAAATTACTCAATTATTGGCAGTATGGCTTAGACCTTCGCCTGTTCTGAAAAGGACAAATCTATAATCTAAGATCACAGTTGTCTGTGTGTTTGTCTGTCCACTCTTTTTCCATTGTCTCAATAACGTTACCATAGCAACGCGTTAACCGCAATTAGTTCGTCTATCGGACGCTAAATGGCGCTAACGGAAAGATATTTAGTAATAGAAAAAAATTAAAGAATTTTGTACACCCGTGCGAAGCCGAGACAGGCCGCTAGTCTATAATCTAGAACACAAATTTGTTGTTTGTATGTCCGCTCTTTTTCCCGCTCGTTTTCCATTGTATACACGTTACCATAGCAACGCGTTACCGGGTCAGCTAGTATAAACAACAAATATGCCACTATCAATAGGTTAGTACTCACTTTGATCCTAGGTGGCGCTGGAGGTGGTAGTGCGGTCAATCTGACTGCGGTACCACTCGCTAGAGCCATCACACACCTCTCCCCGATCGTTATTTGAGTTTGTAGAGAGAACAATGCATTTGCACCCTACAACAATCACGTATTTAATTATTGTCATTGAAACAATACACATTTCTAAGTAAATATATTTCTTAATACACATTTTTTTTATTCTAATGAAAAGCTAAATTATCAAAGATAAATTATTTCTTGTTGCGCTGACTTGTTATCTCAATTATGAGGAACAGGTACAATTCTGTATTTATTGATACAAAAAGAAAAGTACAAAAAATAACAGACCCATACATTTTCTGTTTTTGATTTTGTTATAAATATCAAGACTAAACGATTATAATTTAACGATGACGATTATTGAAACTAAATGGCATTTTGGGAACCAACAAATACAGTGAGGTAGAAAAACTAACTGTAATAAGTTCCGACGTAATGAGACAAGGAAATATTAATATTCAGGTGGATGTTGTATGGATATTCTTATATGACCGTGCGGAACGGGGAATACCCTAAAATTTGAATTCACTAAATATCACAAATGACACACTTCAGAATGTGTGTACGAATACACATATTTGAAATAAGTAGGTAAACGTCATGACTAAATAATCGTAACAATGGCCTTAACGATTAAGCGGAATCGTTTCATCACCAGTTTTATGTTCAATATGTCAATTTCTTTACGTTTTCTTCAGAAAAGATATGTGTCATATTTGTCAAGTAATTTCAGATTAATTTGTCGTAAGATAAAATTATAAGTTCAAGTAAGATGGGTAAAGTGGGATACAATCAACACGCTAAAAAATGACAAATTCTATCATTAGATTTCGGTATAACACTTAGAGATTAAAACGGAACGGGAATATTATACAATATTTGATACATTGAAATTTTTTATTTTTATATTTCTTTTTATATATTGTGTGGGTGTGATATATGTATGATCCTCGTTTATTCCTTTTTTTATTTTACTTTCACCTTATGCCACCTGGAAGGCATTAAGGAATAAGGCAAAAACTATTACATCTTGGTTTTTGTTATATATGAATTATTTTTTTATTATTGTTACACTTAGATTGAATGATTTTTTATGTATTTTTGTTAAATTAAATGAAAGAAGCTATCAACTAACTTATCTTAATCACTAATAATTTTGGTATAATATTCTTTTTGGACGTCTTACCTGCATTCTTAATTTGGCCAATAACAACTTGTGCAGTTCATATTCCAAGAAGGGTAATTGGTCGGAAATATCCCGGGCTCCAGGCTCCGAAGCGGGGGGTGCCCGCCTTGTCCGGGCCGCTAAGGAACATTTTATTAAATTTTTAATAATTTAGTTCTTACACTTTGCAATGTGCAAATTATATTAGTGCAATTACATTTAAATAAAACTACTTTTTTACTGTTTTTGCTCATAATATATCTATTTTTAATCCTGAGGTTTCGACTCCTTTACAGGAGCCGTGATCACAGGATGACTAAGGCAATGGTCGTCATATATTTTCTACTACCATTACAATATTTTAATCGGAGCCGTTCCTAACTATAAAAAATTATATAAATCAAATTGTTTTATTTTACATTGTATTAAGTTATTTTCACTTCGATTACGGTTTACAATACTAAGTCTACCACCAGTTCGGAAATTGGGAGACCCTTCCGAGAAGAACTGGCGAATGAAACTCAGGCAGAACGAAAATATAAATTATGCGCAAAAACCGTAGAAAAGTTGTTTTATTTAAATATTTTTAATAACTTAGTTCACAGTGTATATGTCATGGGTATATATCACACAACATTTAAATACATTTCTACTAATTACAGTTTTAGTAACATATACTGTCAACTGTTAGCAATTGTTAAGTAATTATTATTATCGAAACAAAGTTATGAATGTAGCAGGTAGACAGGTAGACTGGTTAAATAATTTTTTAGCAAACATTAATTTTAATTGTATCATGGTGTTTAAAAAAAACGATTTGATGTAATTGGCCGGTTTCTATGATTGATCGTGCGCTGTGATTAGTTGTAAGTGAAAGTGGGGGTTTCCCCCCCCCCCCCCCCCCCGTCATTTGATGCTACAAAAGATTTGTCTTGCTGTCAATTGCCTCAATGGAAAGAAGACAATATACCGAATATACTTCGGTTTGAGGACGAGAAACAACCACTTGCTGTTATTCTGCTAGTTTGATTTTGTACGTGCTTACAATACTATAAAAACAAACGTTATTTATAACGTTAGATTAAAACAATGATATTCAAAAGAAATATCAAACAGAGCGAATTTGTTGGGTAATATCGATCTTTATATATTGTCTGTGTAATTTATTTAGTTATTAAATTAAATGACTTACCAACAGCGGTGAGTGTGACGGCTTTAGGATAAGATAAAAGTCTACTCGGTTTGGAACATGTCGCTAGCAGGACCGCAGGGACGCGAGCGCGTCTGTGAAAGAAAATGTAATTTATTATAATGCTTATAAGAACCAAAAGCCTCTAACCGTTACTACAAGACACAAGAGACATTTTTTATCTTATAAAAATACTAGCTGACTCGGGCACGCGTTGCTGTGGTTCAGTTCTTATAATTTGGAATTTTATTTACTATAAATTAAAATGAAACCTATTCTTTGTGCTGATTTTGAACAAATTCAGCAAAATTAAAAAAGAATTATCAAAATCGGTTGAGTAGTATAGGAATTCATCGCGGTCAAACATTTCCGAAATAATATGCTTATATCAGTCAAGATTATGTTAATCATTTCTAACTTTTTATTGTAATTTATACTTCATAATTATATGATACATATACATGATTGGTAGAGACGATAATCATCAATTTTAGAAATTTTAGAAATAAATTAATAACTTCCGAGTACATACCTGCAGCCCCCGCATGTTGAGAGTTCAGCCCTGTATGGGCCCGCGCCCGGAGAATACGGAACGTGGGCCACGGAACAAGTTTCCGTCTCTACTTCTTCTATGGTACTCTTTGTTCCGTTCGCTACTGTTAATCAATAAGGCTCATATTAATGGCTAGATTAATGAAAAAACTAAGTCATTTCTATGACACTGTTTAAACAAATTCAGTTAAGATAAAAAAGGGGGCGTTCGTTTCCCGCCTGAGAATTCACTTGTGAGCAGAGTCGATGTTTTCTAGTATTTTTCTATTATAATAATTTATATAATAACATAGCATTGAAAAAATGTAAAAAAATATATAAAATTAGAATGAAATTGTGCTTTTCTTAAGTGGATACAATATAGGTATTGCATTCAATAATTGATTAGATAAATATTTGTAAGTAATATTTGTTACGATAATTTTTTATAACAAAACTAGAAAAAACACACAAGTTATTCTCAGGCGAGACCCGCGACCTTTGGATGTTCGGGCAACTGCTCTCCCAATTGAGCTACCGAGCCTTGTGAGCAACTGTCAAAATTTTCTAGTAGTTTTTTTTTTTTTTAAGGGCCAGCGTTGCTTCATCAATGAGAGGAATTCGCATTGAAAAGAAACATTTCTCATTCAGAATTAAATGTCAATTTAAGGCGGGCGTAGCCCATCTGTTGAGATGTTAGGTTTAACACAAGCGGAAAGACTTTGATACTCGCCTATGTACTACAGATGTGGACTCACTCGTAAACATGCATTTCGCTTACCACGAAGGGTTAACGAGAATATTAATTTTGCGCTGGTTCAAATTATTTTTCAAGAATATAAGGCACACAGTTCCAAATTGGAAGGAAATTAAATAGATAGGACTCACCCGGGGTTCTGCAGCTGATGTTTTCTTGGTGGACACCACCACTGACTTTAATTTAATTATCAAGAACATAAAAGGTTTAGGAAAATATTAACGAAAGCGGCGCGTGCAATAGACGTAGGTATAACAACAGGGGCGTGCATACCATATAGGCAATTAGGCAGTGCCTACCTCATTAAGAACCTAAATAATATACTACTAGTATTAAAGTTAATTTAGTTTAATTGGTTCCGTAATTCTATACTCAACCAAACTTCTATTGAGCACCCGCCCGGTAAGTTTTTCTTTACTACGTACAGTAACGGTAGGCAGTCTAAAGATTGCCTATTCGAAGCGAGCAGCGTTTCATACAACATAATTAATAAAAGTATTGGTCAATATTATACGGCCGCAATACAAAGTGCGCTCTTTGTCCGTGTAACGTTCTAAAACATGAGCTACGCAATTTAAAAGTATTTTAGTTCCTAGGTAAGCAAGCTTACCTGCCGAGCGAGATAAACCGACGACCCCCGATCCTATATCTGTCTCACTCGGTCCTATACGCAATAGATGAGATGGATACGCTACCGCACGAGAGCGGATAAGTTGAACAAGTTTCGACTTTATTGCGATGTCATCACTTATGACTATGACTTGAGACGTATACTGAAAAAAATGACCGCCAATCAAGACCGTTATTTTTCACTTCATTCAGAAGTCGTTCGCTCATATGCGGAGCCGAAATCTAACTACCTATACTAATTTATTAGAGATAATTGTTCTGTTAATGTGTTTGATGTCGTTTTCGAAGGTTTGTGGACTGTGTTTACTGCTTTTTTATCGTGGATGATGTGCTAGATCTTCCCCAGGCTTGGGGTCTCCCGGAATTTCGAGCTGTCGTCGTTAGTAAGTACCTACCTATACTTTTATACGCACTAAATCATATCTCTATTAATCTGCAATTGTCGATTTCTTAAGTGTTTTGTACCATATAAATCAGAAGTAGGTAAGAAAATCTAATAATATAATTTTGCACTAAATGGAATAAACATTCAAGCATTCCTATTTCTTATTCCTCAACCAGGACCAAGAGACCTTTTTTAAGATCCTGGAAAATGTAGCAAGCAGATATTACCATGTAATGCTACCATCGGTAATTTGAATATTTCAGCAGATTTTTCTCTAAGCGTAATTACTTACATGCAAAGCTCTTCCATCATCAATGTTTTTAACCTATCAAGGATCCAAGATTGTAAGGCCTATCTTATTGCAGGATAGTAAAGTATTAACTGAAGGCAATTAAGCTGCAGAGACCATTCAAGTGGCAGAAAAATCCAAACCAACCTTTATTCAATATTATTATGCAAAATACTAGTGATAAAAAGAAGAAACTTTGTATGGCTTAAATGCTGTTGTTGCTGGTTAACGAAACGATTTAAATATTTGGCGGAATATTCAGTTGAACAATAGTTTAGACTTTTCTGCCTTATGAAAACCTCATGGATATAAATTGGTGAGTATCTATTATGATATATTTTTTTGTTTGTAAACATAGAATGTGTAATAGTCATTTAAATAATAAAACTAGCCTAACATGTTTAGCCAACAATATGGCATATAAAGATATTCCTTATAAACTAACAACATATTAAGAATTATTATATAATTATGAAACCATTGAAATGAAATAAATAAGTAGTAGGTATATAAGATTGATGCTTTATGTTCAATGATTCTTTGTCTTAAAAGTGTGTTTTACCTAAACTAGTAACATAAGTGTATCTTATGATCAATTGAACATAAAGGGAATTCCCTTATTTATATATAAGAATACATATCTTTCGATTATTTTGACACATGAAAGCTTTTGCTGAACTGGTCCGATTTTAATACTTTTTTAGTACTCATCACTCAATTGCCTTTTCTCTTTTATTTCTAGAAAATTGTTTGAACTAGCTTACATTTCCTCCTTCAACTTCAACAACCATAAATATATTATTCTATTTACACTAGATTACATTAAAATAAAATGAATTTTGATATATGGTTATTTCAAATGATATGTACTTGCATACTGTGTACATTTACTATTCTTTTGTTTCAGCTTGTAGACAACTTCAATAATCTACATTCAAAATACATGAACAAATATATTTGTATATTCCCAGTGTAAAAACAAATTAACTGAACTTTTGAGAAAGAAAAAATCTAAAATTATTATCACAATGACATCATTCATTTAGGAGATGGTGAGTTTTGACTCTTTTAGTACCATAATTACATTTTAACAATTCTTAAAATATGAAAAATCATCATACAGAATGTCAATATCATAAGGATAATTAATGTTGGTGCTTGTGTTTTATAAGTGAAAATAAAAATATTTTTTAATTTCAGATTTAGATAGAAAAGAGAAAAAGCTTGCAGCTGTATTGAGCTTACCAGAATTAATCATCCCAAGTATTGTTGCATTGCCCGGCAAGTCTTCTTCAACAAGCTCTACACACTACTCCCCTATACCATCACCTTAAATCAATTGGTAGCTTTTTTATATTAAGAGATATTTTTGTAATTATTAATTTGAAATCAGACTTCATTTTTTTTGTAGTGTTGATTGTTGCATTAGTCACGAGACTAAATAGGATTAATATAATTAATAGTGTTAAGTTTGTGTTGTAAAAATAGCAATCATATAAACATTTTGATGGCACCACTTATAGATTTATATTGGTACCTAGCTTACTTAAGAATAATAGATATATTGCAGTGTTTATTCATACATTTAAATGTGAATTACAGAATCCGGTAAAAGTTATACCAATTTGTTTAATTGCAAAAGAAACCTTATCCAACAGAATAAAAAGACATTTATTTTCTGCTCAACTAACGTCATGGTACTGATGTCATAGTTTGTTTTTAAGTATTGAAAGCGCTAGATTTGTTGAGCAATAGAAATGTCCAAATAAACAAATGTCATAAGCTGATAAGACTTTAAAAAGTGTCTTATACAAATTATTTGAACATGAAAATTACTCAACCATATCTATAGCTAGCTATATTACAGTACCTTATCCACATGAAGTACCTAAAACTCAATAATTAGGTAAAATAATTGAATTGAATATGATCTCGGTTAATTCTTTAAAGATAACTTGATTGTTATAAAAAAGATAAATATTAACTTAAATGTAAAATATTGTTAATTTTAATAAATAGTTGTTTGCATTCATTACCAAACATTAGCCAATCAATCATATACTTATTAAAAACTATCAAGTGCTTTGTAAATGGCACAAATTAATTTATAAAATGAAATGTATGACATGATAGGGACGACTAAAGCGTAATAAATATTATAAAGCCTTTGTAAAATCCATAAAGCTTTTGTGATAGCCATAATAACCATACTTGATGCAGTTGACAAATACTTGTTTGATTTCAATAAGATTGCTTGTTCACGTCGCTTAATCAAGCACAACTTATTGCTAGAATCATGTTGCTTTGTGCGCTCGTATATAAACAAGTTTCTTGATACCCTCTAACATAATTTTGATTATTCCAACCCATTATTTTTTTCAGTGATGAAAAATGTAACAAGGCCGCCGAAAAGTGCCTCCTTCCTTTAGTTCGTGTTTTTGTATTACTTATAGTTAGCTTTAGCACGCGCGCGCGACCGATAATTTAATTACATTAGTAATATCATTACAATATTATCTATTAAGATAGCATTTTTTTGTTGTTTTTTGTTAATTTCCTGTGTGAGTGTTTGTAGTGTACTGTGTGTAAAGAAAAAAGATGTTGATGTTGTGAGTGTTTTTTGTTAAAAATAAGTATTGAAGTTAGGTATTTAATAATGGAGAAATTACAGTGTGCCGATTGTAAGGATTCGATTTGTGTACAAAAACTACGTACCTATCCTTTCGGACAATTTACGTTCATAGATAAATTTAAAATCGTTTCTTTTACTAGACCAACTCCAAATATCGAGCTTATTCAACGGAAAGGTAAAAATATCAGACATTTCAATACCAAATATTACGACAGTTATACTCGGCTAGCTGGTTGCCGCCATTCGAATTTATTGTTTTGCTTTCCCTGTCTTTTGTTTTCTACAACAAAGACGGTGTGGAATGACACTGGTTACGGTGATTTTAATAATTTAACAAACCTTGCTAAGAAACATGATCAATACGACAAGCATTAGTAAATAACGTACTAGAAATTTATTTACAAAAAGACAGACGAGTTGATCTTGTTTATAAATAAAATAAAATTTAGAAATATAATACATAAGTAATACGAAAAGGTTCGATCGAATCGACACAAACTGCAACAACATCTTTTTTTTCTTACTCAATTTACCTCAGTCAGTGTATTATTACTCGTATAATTATTCATACCCGGTATTCGTAAATCGTGAGTGATGATGTGAAGTGACAAAAAACTTATAACAACAACAACGGCTTTTCTAAAAGCCTGAAAAAACCTGCAAAAAAAGTGGTAAGTGAATTTATATCCATATTACCTACCAAATATTAGGAATTTTTAAATGATAAGCGCAACTACGACTTGTTAGATCTACAGTGCCTACCGCGCTGGAAAACCAATGCACGCCCCTGTATAACAATTAACTTGCAACTGACTGCATTTTTGGCAAGTCTGTCCTTTTAAACTTTCATTTGATTAGATGAACCAGGTGAGTGAAGAGGATAGCGGACTAGGTACGTAATAGGAATGAGGGAGATGGGCATATTTGTCACTGTGCGCCTTTAAGTAGTATATAGCTTAAACAAATGAGTTTATAGCGTTGTTAATATTCTTTAAAAACAAAATTACTCATGCGTTCAAATTTGATTTTTAATCTAAATCTGGAGCTGATTAGATCTCATTGGAATTAAATTTGTTTTATTCCCTATTCGAAATTCATGTTTACTGTGTGTTTTTCACCCTCCGTGGTAGAGTGGCTCGAGTTTTCAGTTTTCATGGTAAAGCCAATCCGAGGTCTCAGGTTCGACCCCCAGCGGTGTCAATGTAGAAAACGAACTTTTCTATATTGGCTCGGGTTTGGATGTTGTGGTACCGTTATTGTGCATGAATTCTATGACACAAGTAATTTAGCTACTTATCTTGGGTTCAGAATAATGTATGTGATATTGTCTAATATTATATTATTACTAGCATTTTTTTTTCAATAAAAAATCCTATGTTACTTCTAATACCTCCAAGAATATATGTACGAAGTTTCATGATGATCGGTTTAGTAGTTTTTGTGTGAAAGCATAACAAACAAACTTACATTCACATTTATAATATTATTAGTAGAGATTGTGTCTTCAACAGATGAAGCTGATACAAATACACTCGGCGTCAAAAAAATCGCACCTCTAAGAAAATCACGTTCAAATGGCATTAACTCTGGATATGCACATGCAGTCGTATTAATTATAATTTTATTTAAAAGGTTACTTAATTAACTTAATAAAAAAACATTATTTTTCATTATCAAATAAAACCTAAAGCAACAAATAAAGGGTCACAAAAATTCTAAGGAAATTTTGCTGCTCGGGAGAGTCGCGAGTTGCGCTAACTTTGTGGGTATAAAGAGGTCAACACGGGTTCAATGTGGGTCATTCGCTATTAAACCGTTGAAGGGGACACACGCACTGATTTTACTGAAGAAAGAACATCTGGAAAATGGACACTACAGCTGATGAGGCCGCTCAAGTGGTTGCACTACTGCAAGCAGGGGTGCGGCAGTGTGATGTCGCCCGGCAACTGAATCTGAGCCGTTTTTCGGTTCGTAGAGTCTACCAGCGCTTTTTAGAGACCGGTGGCTATATCCGGCGACATGGGTCCGGTAGACGTCGCTGCACTTCGGAAAGAGACGACCGGTTCGTTGTGTCGTACTCTTTGAGAAATCGCTTCTCAAACGCTGTTCAGCTGCAACAGGAGCTCCAGGCAGTTCGCAGACGCACCGTGAGTGTATCCACGGTTAGAAGAAGACTGAAGGAGAAGAACATAGCAGCCCGCAGAGCTGCTACAGGTCCAAAATTGACTGCAGCGCACCGACGAGCCCGCTTGCAGTTTGCTCGCGACCACGTCGATTGGACCATTGAGCAGTGGGGAGCTGTTCTCTTCTCAGACGAGACACGAGTGTGTCTTTTCTGCAACGACCGACGAAGAAGAGTATACCGGAGGCAGGGTGAACGTTTCGCTCAAGCCTGCATCCAGGAGACGGTGGAATATGGAGGCGGATCCTGCATGTTCTGGGGCGGTATGTCGGCTGCCGGCAAAACCGACCTGGTCTGCGTCTCCCGGACCGGAGGTGCTCGCGGACAAGGGTCGCTGACTGCGCGCCGCTATATCACAGAGATCCTGGATGTGCATGTGGTCCCTTTTGCCGAATCTTTTGGCGAGGGGTTCACATTAATGCACGACAACGCTCGCGCACACACTGCAGCCATCGTGAACGACTTCCTGCGGAGGTCCCAAATTCCTGTGATGCAGTGGCCAGCGAGAAGTCCTGATCTGAATCCGATAGAGCACCTCTGGGACCATCTTAAACGTAAGGTTCGATCTCGGGATCCGGCTCCTTCGACTCTAGAGGAACTCCAAACCGCGGTGATTGAAGAATGGGGTCTTATCCCTCAAGAAGAGCTCCTGAAGTTGGTGAGGTCTATGAGGGACCGTATGGAAGCCGTCATCAGGGCAAGGGGGGGTAACACTAGATTTTGAGTTAATTTTAAGACACTTTTTGTACATTTTTTTTGTAAATTATCGATTATTAATTAGGACTTAATTAAGATTTTTTATTATTTTTCAAATTTTTATGCTTTTTGTATAATTTTAATTAAAAAAAAGATTGCACTTAATTGTTGTTTGATGCTCCTTTTTGTTACCTTTCTAATGATACCTAACACTATCCTCTATATAAGGTTTAGGAATTTTTGAATAAGATTTTTATAAGGTGCGATTTTTTTGACGCCGAGTTTAGTTTAAAAACACCCGCAAGTGAAAGGAGTGATATTTTACCTGTGATTGCAGCATCGATTTCTGCGTTGAAATCGCAATCCAGGTTGATAACAGCCGCAGTGCCGGAAGCGGACAGAACGCAAACATCCTCACTGCAACAAGGTTAGTTTGAAAATATACGAGAGCCATTGTCAAAAAAAGTTAAAACTTTTTCAATGAATTTTTCAGTACAATAGACATGGTTATCATTACGTCCCTGCAAATTTAAAAAACAATTCAACGATTCATTCCTTAAAATTCCTTGAATTAGAAATAGAGGCTTAGTGAATTAAGAGCACATACCAATATTAAATTGCAGATTACACCAATCTACTAACTCGGCTAACTGTCTAGAATGGGTCCCGACTGCTACAATTATCTTCTTGATGTAGGGTTTTTTCATTTCCAAATTACACAGAGACGCAGTCAGGTTATTTTGTTTTTTTAAATTACCATTTTTTTCATTCCGTGTTCTATATATGAAACGATTCTTAAGGAGTCTCCAATAAACTTACCATATAGCGGCGGTATCGGTGTAGGCAATGACTGCGTTGCACCGCAAGGCCCGAGCGTGAGCCCTGAGTTCCGTCCTTAGCTCCGTCCACCAGGCAGCCCTTGCAGCACTTTCTCCCCCGCCATCAACTAACTTCACCGATCTTGCGCATACTGTTCCACCTGTCATTATTATGCTTATAATCACCTGTCAGTCCACGATAGCAATTGCTACCGATAGCCAACATCCCTCGTCATTCCCTGGTAGCAATTGCTACCATATTCAAATTACTGCGTGGCCTGATTTTTTTTTTAATTTCTATCATTTTTTGTATTACAGTGATCCAAATATTCTGTGGTGGATTCTTTATTTAATCAGCTTCACGGTAGTATTTTTTATTTGGTCCTAGCTTAATTATTTAGCGAGAAAAAGGCATTTTTATCTAAGAGTCTGACCTTTTTTTCACAATTCGCGCAGCATTGGACTATTGAGAGGGTTGGGGCACGCGGTAGCGGACTAACAAGTGAATAAAAAACCACACCTGTGTACTTTTTTTTTTTAATTTTCTCAATTAATTTTTTGTTTATGTTGTTTTGGTCAAATAACCTCTAGCTCTCAATGTTGTAAAAAATATCTGTAAAGTATTTTTTGTATTATTAAAGCATTTAACTGTAAGATTTTTTTATCTAAAGAAATTATTTGATGTAGAAATCAACTTGTCTAATGCCTACCGCATTAAAGTTGTTAAGCGTGATTCAACCCCGCATCCCCCCGCTATCCGAGCGAGTACTCTACCAATTGCTACAGAGATCATAACAGACCCGTCGATATTTTCTTAGTTATTCTTAAGCTGACACCAGCGTCATTTCTCTTTGTTCTAGGTACTACTGCTTACGACATCGAATGTAAAAATTTTACAACTAAGATTTGAAAAATAAGGAACTGCTATGTGCTTGATCGCTTATATAATAAACCTCACTATTGTATAAAAATATCCAATAAGACGTTGAATTAGCTATTAAATATATATACACGATTAAAATATAATTACCATAAAAAATTAAACTGCGTTATCAGTATCGACTACTGATACTATAGACCTAGGTTTAAGCGCAAAAAAAAACATGAACTAATTTATCCTTAAAAAACTTAAAAAATGGTCTATCTCAAATATTTACTACGACTTCACGATCTTATTGAATACGTAACTTACACATAGGTATGTATCGGTGCGCAATGACCCAATCCTGGCGCGTGCAAACATAAAACCCCCGCCGCCGCGCCCTTCCCCGCTGCGCCCCTCCCCCGCTGCTCCCTTCCCCCACACTAGGGGTGTCCGTTTTGGAAAAACATCGATGTTTTTCTCGATTCGATAAATCAGAACTGTACATCGATGTCTTTCGATGTATCAGGTGTAAACAGCGATATTTTGTACGCATCGAGTACTTTTTTAGGGTTCCATACCCAAAGGGTATAACTACTTGTCAAGCCACGGTAGTAATTGCCAGTCAACATCCCTCATCAGTCCTGGTAGCAATTGCTACCATATTCAAATTACCGTGTGGCTTTAAACTACGATTTATTTTTGAGTTTTTATTTATCGTGAATAGGAAAGCGCTTGACCGCCATCACGCCTGATGGTAAGTGACGATGCGATCTAGGATGTAACGCGCTTGCCTAGAAGAAACCTATTCACTAGTGACTTGAAGATCCTAAATTGTATTTATCAGGCAAAGAGTTCCGCTCTTTAGCGGTACGTATTACAAAATTGGAACCAAAAATCTTAGTGCGACTCTTTGGTATATCAAACAAATAAAGCCAATTCGTAAGTCTGGTTGTCCGATGAAAAAATGGGGACGGCGGAACAAGGCTGTGCAATTCTGCTGCACACCCTCGGAAATGTATCCTATAAAAAACGGATAGGCTAGCTAACTTCCGTCAATGTTCAAGGCCCTTCAGCTTATTATTAAAAAGTTCGTTATTGCCGATGAGTTTCTTCGCCTTCGACTCCAGCGTCTGGAGTTGATATTGGACGGAACCGTCCTAAAGATACACAGATCTTAATATTCTGTGGTGGATTCTGTATTAATCAGCTTTATGGTAGTATTTTTTGATTGGTCCTGGCTTAATTATTAAGCGAGAAATAGGCATTTTTATCTAAGAATCCGACATCGTTTTCATAATTCGCACTGTACTGGGACTGTTGAGAGGGGTAAGGCGCGGTAACGGACTGACAAGTGGAAAAATGGAACCCTATCACTAAGATTTCGCTGTCCGATTGTCACCAGCCTGTATCTCATGCCAGTCCACTATTGAATCATCAACTTTTCTTTTTTAATTAAACAAATAGGGAAAAAAATATTAGGCAGAATTTTAGTGGTTAAACTTGAGTTTTTATGAAATTCATTGGTAAGATAAAAAATACGTGTGTAAACAACAACTACGCCTCCAAGCCCTCAGATGGGATTTGAATTTATATCTTATAGAAATATTGCATTGTGAATGCAAAAAATTAAATTAAAAACATAATTATAGCTGGTTCCATCTTAATCGATTGTTAAATATTTGTAAAAAATATTCCTTTCGATGTTGAAGGTAGTTAGCATTCAACATTGGTGGAACGATACTAGCTCATAGTAGAAGTTGAAATACATTTGTAAAATTCGACACGTTTGCCAGCGTCTCGGTAGCTCAGCGGTCAGAGCAGTCACCCGGATAGCGAAAGGTCGTGGGTTCGTATCCTATCTGAGGGCTCAGAGGCGTAGTTGTTTTTTACACACGTATTTTATATCTTATAGAAATATTGCATTGTGAATGCAAAAAACATCGATACATCGAGTATATTGAAAGCATTTCAAAACATTGGATCGATTCGATGCATCGCATTGTAAACATCGATGTTTTCAATGCATCGATGTATATCGAATATCCCTAACCCGCACCACTCTGCACGTGTATAATCCCGGCATTTTGAAATCACGTGACATGCGCAGTAGTAAATAATGTACCTAAACTTGCTACTGCGCATGTCACGTGATTTGATGACGTAAATGCCGGGAACATAACCATTTCTTTGACCTTGACCTAATTACTTAGTTACCACTCGTCAGTCGGCCTGTGCGCATACGCTTTTGTGATCGATCAGTTACACTCGTTAAGTACATAATAAAATCATGGCTTATCAGTTTACATCTCGTGAATATGTCATGATAGTTCGTGCTTATTTTTTGAGCGGTGAAAACGTGTCGGCGGCTTTACGGATGTACCGAGAGCTGTACCCGAATGCTCGACAGCCAAACTACAGTACAGTGTTAAGTGCTTATCAACGGCTCCTAGACCATGGCTCATTTTACGTGCCATCGCACGCGCAAGGAAGAGGGAGACCACCGATCTCTCAGAACTTGTATGACGACGTGGTGACGTACTTTGAGGAAGATCCACGAAGAAGCACCCATGATGCTGCTCGACGATTTGGTATTAATAAATATTCGGCTTGGAAGATAATAAACTCGGCTGTTATGCATCCGTACCATTATCGTAAAGTTCAAGAACTTACGACCGTTGACCGAGAGCCGAGGATTACTTTTTGTCGTTGGGTAATAAGTAATCCAAACGCCAACGTGCTTTTCTCCGACGAGTGCCTTTTCACCAGAATAGGATTGTTTAACCATCATAA
Source organism: Calamotropha paludella (assembly GCA_927399485.1). Lineage (NCBI taxonomy): Eukaryota > Metazoa > Arthropoda > Insecta > Lepidoptera > Crambidae > Calamotropha > Calamotropha paludella. The sequence goes on along the minus strand of OV656823.1, from coordinate 3,816,449 downwards.
TGAACATTGGTGGTCATACAGGAATCCTATGCTCACGCGAGAGCATTCGTTTCAACATAGGTTTAGTGTAAACGTTTGGGCCGGCATATTGAACGATGAAATCATCGGTCCATATTTTATTGAGAGCCGACTCACGGGCGAAACCTATTTAAATCTACTCCGCACGATGGTTTCGACTATGTTGGATGACATTCCACTGGCGAACTTGAGAGGGTTGTGGTTTCAACAAGACGGTGCACCTCCACATTACCATCGTGCTGTGAGAGAGTACCTCACCGAAGAGTTCGGTGACCGATGGATCGGCCGCGGCGGCCCGGTGCCGTGGCCCGCGCGCTCACCAGACCTTACACCTTTAGACTTTTTCCTATGGAGTGAAATAAAGCGTAGAGTGTATGTAAGTGAACCTGACACTATTGAAGTGCTAGAACAGCGAATAATAGACGCTTTTAATGAAGTGAAAATGCAAAGAAACGTATTAATTTCTTTAAAAGGAAATTTGTTAAAACGGGCTAGTGTGTGTGTTGAAAATGGAGGAGGACACTTTGAACAATTAATGAAATATTTGTAAGACAGTGACTTTAATGTGAACAGGTAATGTACATAACAATAATCTTTTTACATATGCTAATTCTAACTATGTTAATACGCCAAAATTACTCGTGAATAATTTAAAGACCTATTTGCATTTTGGTTAAAAAAAATTTGTATGTTATTTTGTTAACTTAATACCTATCTAAACGTAATTTTGTCGGTTCTACGCCCAATAAAGTATGAAAGATAAGTTTGATTTATTAATTGAGTATTTACCTATCGGTGCTTTTTGGTTCTTGAGCGGGAGTGGGGCGGCTTGCTAGCATATATTCTACCTTATTGCCATGTACAGTAAGTTCATTTTCACTTGAGATGGTGTGATACGTTTTCATTGACGGAAGTTCATTGAATACAATGTATTGTGTCTGTAAATTTGGCGATATTTTCCGCAATTTTAAAAACTGAATAACTTTACTATTATTACTAAAAAAAAAAAATTCTTCGCATATTTATAATATTGATGCTTTCTTAAATTTGGCATTCCATTTTTTATGGTAATTAAAATTTATAGGTGTATATATATATATATATATATATATATATATATATATATATATATATATATATATATATATATATGTGTGATTCTATAAAAGCATACACTAAAATTTAAGATAAAATAAATAATAGTAGTTATTAAACAAAACATGTTGGCATAGTACTTCCTATTTCTACCCATAACTAAATAACCCTAAATATACTTGTTTCGTGAACTGATATTAAAAAAATTACATGTAGGTAATATAAAATGCTCATACTTGTACTGTTGTACTGTCTAATATGGTATGATGCGAAATGACTTATTTTTTAGGCAATAATATTACCCAAAAACATATACATGATCGGGAAGAGCAATCGACTTGCGATTGGAGATTGGAGAGAGCAACAATAGAAAAGTCATGAAATAGATGAGACCAAACAATCTATATATTGCACATCCATTGCCGTCATTGTTCCCGGCTGTAATAACAGTAGCAGTTGCCAATTGGCACTGAGAATGGATTTTATCAAAAAAATCTTATCACGAGCTTTTCATCTTAGGAAGGCATGGTTAGCTATTTGTATACTGAGCTCAAGTAGCGAGTTGTGAGCTATTCTCTTTACGGCGTTTTCATAAATAGATAGAACATTAATATGGCCTAAAGCACTAAAACATACCAACCTATATGTACGATAAACCCTGGCGGATATTCTGTCATGGTTAAAAATGGATACTCCAACATTTCCAGATTGTTACTGTTCATGGATGGCCGCAAAATGGCGCCACCTCCACTTCCTGTGTTCACAGCTGATGTGTTAAGAGAGCTTCCTGAGAAACGAGTTGCTTAGATGTAAATAAGTTTAATCTTATCATATATATATATATAAAAGTTGTAGATCGCTTGCGAGAAATAAGTTGTTGTACGTATGCCGATGAAAGTTTACAGTCAGAAAAAAAGAGCATCGCAAAGCACGCTGAGCACAGCTAATAAAAGAATGTACTCAATTTTTATTTTTCTTAATAGAGTAAATTTTTAAAAAAGTCTTGAAGGACTTATCTTTTTATAATAATGTGTAAATATATAAAAAGTATTATATATAAAATCTTTACATACTAACAGTGGTATTTTTTTAAATCGAGACTGTTGAAGCTTTGAAATCAGATAGGTACTATCGAAGCCTCTGGCGCCTTTATCAGTCCTAAGTCGAAAGTCGCTTGCACACTGCACGATGCCTATTGCTTCAGACCACGCCCCGCTCCATTAATTCAACAATGGCGCGCGTGCGCAAACAAGCAAGTGAGAGCAGATTGACAGTTGACAGTACTGACATCAAGGGCGATTTTAAAACTAGTTGTTTATGATTGGCCGTAGTATAAATCGTAGTAAAATACGAAGCCAATTAGAGATAGTATGGGTCGTGTGGGCGTGTCCGATGCAATCAGTTCAAACGAATATTTCTACAAAGTGGTTAGGCACGAGAGATCTCTATAGTACATTTTTCGTGACGAATTAAGATAAAGTTATTAATTTACTTTGTCTTGGCATAGGTATTAAAAGAACAAGTTCCAAGTAAGCGATGGATCGCCATTATTTGCTTACAAAAGAAGATGTATTTACCTTTTGGCGTGACACTGAGATCAGAGTCAGAAGACCTTCGATGTATTCCCATCGGAGTAGACGATGAGTTCAAAGACGAGTTTTGAGCGTGTGACGTGACAACAGGTTCGCGGCTTCCATATGACTCGTGGCGCGCATGACGCGGAGACCCCTTCTCTTTCTCCCCTTTGTCCCTATCCCGCTCGCACCTGCAGACATCGCACACTGCATGCGAGTTACCACACACACTAGCGCTGTTAGTGTCGATGGAACCACACACTTCACAATTACATGTAGCTTTGTCATCTAAACTCTCAGTGCGATCAAAACTAGTTTCAGGCAGTGACGGTATGGTTTCTAAAACTGCGCCACTAAGTATAGGATGGAAATTTTGAAGAACTGGGACACGACACTTGCGTCTAGGTTCTACCTCGTTGGACATTTTGGCCGACTCTTCATTTTCCGACACCGAATGTATACTGTCCTGACGAACGAGCTTTCTCTCTTTTGAACAAGTTTTTATGAGTTTTGGTTCTGGATTAGAAGTATCAGCTGTATCATCGATTGCCGTGTTAGGAATTACTTCTAAACTTTCATCAGAACATTTAGGTTTTGTTGTGCACAAGGACTGAACTTTCGGTTCAATTGATTCTGACTCTATGTTACTTGTAATAGAAGAAACTTTGTCCTTAGTGCACGTTTCATCATTAGTATTTTGTTCATCACAATTTCCAACACTACCAATGCCAATCAAAGATTTAGCTTTGTCTATAAGTATAGTTTGAACTGCGGTATTTATCAAGCCTGTTGATTTTCCGCTTATAGAACTGTCTTGTGTAGAATTATTTGTTTTGCTAGGAAGATGTTTTTGATTTTGAGACACTACTAAAGGAACTGCTCCAGAAAACAAAGACTGAACTTTATCGATTAATATAGTTTCCATAGCAGTATGAACTAAACCTGACGATTCTTGATCTACATCTCTATTTTTCTTTTTTGAATTACTGTTTCCCGACTGATCGGAATCCAAGCTTTTTTCTGAGTGTTTTTTATCAAATACTAAATTACTTTTTATAGGACTGGAAGGGGGCGGAGTTGCTGGAATCAGAGACTGAACTTTGTCCATTAAAATAGTTTCCATAGCAGTATGAACTAAGCCCGTAGTTTCCGGTTTGCCACTTCTAGATTCTTCAACTCGTTCCAGTTTCTCAGTGACATCTACGAAGAATTGTTTTTCAGCTTGTGTCGGATTAGGAGATGTTGGAATAAGCAAAGACTGAACTTTGTCAATAAGTATAGTTTCGATAGCTGTGTGAATTAAACCAGTAGGTTTCAGGGCAGCCGCTTCTTTTTTATGGGAATGATGATTATGGTCAGAATGTATATCATCAGGGATATATGTTCCACTCAAAGAAGCTCTTGATACCGGTTCAGATCCTATATACATAGAGACTTTTGATCGATTAAACTCATAATTTTTATTCAATTTATTATGTTCCAGACCTAGACTCTCTTTGTCTAAACTTAGTAAATCTGCATATGATAGGAAAGGAGATCCTAAAACGGTATCGCTTGGCGCTTTGGAAGTTACGTCGGAAGAAGAACCTGGTTGGCTCATCGGCAATTTAGTCTCTACTTGTTTCTTCTTAGGAATCAGGGAGTAATGGGAAATGCTTTTAATCATGCTGCTTTTAGAGAGCTTCGAAAGCTGACGTTTTATTTTATTTGAAGAGCGATATACAAAGCCTTTGCTTGCTACAGGTGATGAAGGGGCGCTAATGCTCTCAGTCCTTTTATGAGAAAAAGGGTTGTGGAATTTGAAATGAAGAGCATTGGGTTTTTTAGATACGAATGTGTGAGGGTCCTTTTCAGAAAAAAAATGCGTTCCTTTTGCATGCCCGTTGTCTTCAAATATCAGTTTTGTTTCATTCGCAACATTTATTGCAGCTGTTGCATTATCACTTAACGGCATACTAGCGTGGCGATCTTCTGTTGACATTTTACCTTCCGAATAACTACTAGAAGGCGTGTTGTCAAGAATGCTTAATTTTCTTTCCATTTGGGCTATGAATACTGGGTCAACGTTTTCATTCATGACAGAACGTACTACAGAACTAGTTGTTTCTATAATTTTTTCAGTGTCAGTTTTTAGATCAGAGCTTTCATCGTCTTCGTCAGAGCTAGAATATATTTCCGAGCTGTCGCCGGAAAGAGCCGAAGAAACTGATCCAAAATATCCATCCTCACCGGGTAATTTAAGGAGATTCCCGGTTCTGCACGCGAGCGGAGTCGATGGACAAGATTCCGACAGTGTTTTTTGGGAGGGTATTTCCATATTTTCGGAGCAAATATTATTCAGAGAGGTAAAATGGATTTCTGGAATATCTTTGCCAGCTAATTGAATGGCACCAGTATCATTGCAACTATTATCTTTTACGATTCTGGCCTTATCTTCATCAGACATATGAATGGTAGGTTCCGATTCGCTGGTTCGCCTCAGTGTCGAATTTGGCGAATGTTCAGAATCCTGTGTTTCAGCTATACAAGCGAGACTTGTGTGAGCATGAATAACAGATCGAGCAAGAATAGAAGCCATACCTATCCCCTGATCATCAACATTCACAAATGCTTTACGAAACTTTGGTTTCTTTAATCTCTTCAACTTTTTAATTTCATTCTTTATGTCCACTAGGGATATCTTTGAAGTGTCAGATGAATTGGATTTCAAAGATATTTGATCCTCTTGTTTCTCTGATTTTTTTGATCGCATGCTACCGAGTCTCTTGAGAAAGAAGTTGGTTTTAAATTTCTTTATTTTCTTTAAAGGATTTGAAGATGCGGATTCGTCATATCGGTTCAAAAGTTTATTCAAATCCGTTTGGTCATCGGCGATATGCTTTAAACTTTTTTGGGACACATATTCGTCTTGATAAATAGACACAGAGCCAGCATAACTCTTGACGCTAGATTGTCTAGTCAAAGTGATTTTATCATCGTCTTCTGCATTATCAGTTTCATCTAAAAGTGACGGTGTTTTTGGGTTCAGAATAATCAGTAGCTTTTGTAATTCTTCTTGATGAGTTTGATAATACTGGTTGAGGTCGGTTATGGAATCGTCATCTGTCGCCAAAATGTCCAAGTACTTTTTCAATTGCCTTATAATTGAAGTAAATGTATAAGCGAAACACACAACAAACCATGCAAAATTTGTCATTATTAGTATACGTAAAATCAAAATTTTGATATAATACATAGAAGGGCTATTATTTATTAATATAATTTATTTGTACACTTTTAAATATGTGAGTACATTGACTACGACATTAAAAGCCGAATCAGATAATTCTTGTAATTACAGCAATTCTTGCTTTTAAGAGCCAATACTTGGAGCTACATATTATTCTAACTTTGTACAACATATCTGTAAATTATTAAATACTAATAAATTAATAACTATATAAAGAACTAAAATTAATATAATAATACATATAATAAATTATTGTTTATTATTGTTATATTAATCATCTATCAAAATAGACAAAGCTAATTTACCCGAGACTTACAGAGTAATTAAAAAGTCCCATAGATACAAAAATTGAATTTATTTGCTACTGGTGAAAACGTTTTTATATCACAGTACACTTGAATATTCAAGTATTTGACACCTAAGATTTATAATCAGTTGAGAATATTTATCTGTGGTAATCAAGAGCAGACGAATTATAATTAAATATATTTAAAGTAATAATATGAATAATAATCATAAATAAATAATAAATAAACATTAGACAACATTACATACACTGTTCTTAACCAAAGTTAAATAGCTAAAGCACTTGTGTTATGGAATTCAGAAACAAGGACGGATCCAAACACCCAGACTCGATACAATATGGAAAAGTTTTCTACATTGACCCGACCGGGGATCGAACCCGGGACATCGGAGTGGCTTGACCATGAAAACTGGCATGCGTGTCACTCGACCACAGAGGTTGATGATGATTATCTTTTATTAACATAGATCAATTTATTTATCTTTTTGTTACGGCCAATTTGATCGATATAAAATACCCAATCTAATAACAAATCCAAATTCTGAAGTACAAAATGCATCCTAAGTATGAGTCGATAAGATATAAAATTGGATGTATTCTCTAACTACTTATTCCCTTTTTAATATTATGAAAAGAAAAAGTTATACCGTATTAAGAGCATGTATCAATTCGAGATTTAAGTAAAGACTTTTATTGAGTATACTATACTCACTGTTGTGTGCACGGCGGAACGTTTGAGAGTTGACTGGGAAGTGGCAAAGGAGTGATGCTGACTGCAGTACCTATTAACAAAATTATTTCTCACGATAATTTACATCAATTCACTTTGACTTAGCATAGACGTTTTTATCGTTTACACCGCCGTCTCTTGCGCTTCCTTCTAGTCTAATCCATCCAAAGGTTATCTGACAGAGATTGCTTTGAGCAAAAAGTCCACCTCATTTTATGTTTTCTTTTGTTTTTGTTATTACTTCAATGTGTGTTCACAATTATTATACCAATAATATGAAGTTAGCACCGGGACAAATATTAGCACATATCACTAAGCAGCGACGCTCGCATATTAGCAGTGATTACAGAAGTAAGATTTATTTGTAAGTAAATAAAAAAAAAGATCTAGTCATGTGCTACTAGAAGTGGCACCTAGCTTAGACAATAATGTGTTTAAGTTCACATTTGATTGCAATAACTATAAAGTATCTAAAGATTTTTTTCACTAAAAGTTCAGATGAAATGGTGATGAAATAAAATGTCAACAAATTAAACACTTTATTATGGAAAACTAACAAAATTTGACACTTAGGGCCTATGCATAATGCGTTTTTAAACGCGATGTCAACGCGTTTTTTATTCCACAGAAAAATATCTTTCACGTTTAACGCAAAAAAATAAATAAAATACACAAAACTATTTGTTACCAATTGCTCTGGCGACGACACCAGCCTCTCCTTCGAGGTCGAAGTCCTGTTGGTAGCCAACCACTGCATTGGCCCCCAATTCCGCCGCCTTCAGCCCAACCAGACGTTGCACCTATAGAGAGTAATAAGTTAGTTTGTTATTATTATATTTATTAATTATAATTTATTAGAGAAAATGTGGAAAGTTTCGCATCAATCGAGTCGTGAACGATTATCGTTTTTCGGCACATAAGAATGAATATTGTGACCGATTTAAGATGTCTTGGTGAATTTAATATACGCGATTTTTGTTTTTGTGTCCACAGTATATACTACTAATGAAAGGTAATTATACGAGTGTCCACGCTCCTCTTCCAAAGTTTTGGATTTTGAAGTAGATTGGACTCTGCAAATTAACAAAGTCAAATAAACTACTTTTTTTGAAAATTTTAAGACACAAATAGCTGATGATTCGGCATAGATGAAACGTAACAAGCCGAAATAAAATTATTACAAGAAAAAAAATCAACTTGTCTATGTTGGTACTCAAACTCGGGGATGTAGGTTCAGGACATTCATCCAGGCGATACGCTTCCATTTAAGCTACCAAAACCTTATCATATCCGTCGACTTTTTCATAAGAATTTCTAAAGTTGATGCGAACGCCAACTCTTCATGTTCTAAGTACCTACCGACCACATCAAATGTAATACCTTTACAAGTATCCAACATTATCTAGACTTTAGATATAAAAATCTAGCAGGTAAATGATTACATAATAAATAAAGAAATGTTTATTACATTCACAACAACGCCTAGCCCAAAGTAAGCACTGTAAGGCTTGTGTTATGGATACTAAGGTAACGGATAGACATACAAATATGATACATAAATATACAATATTATAGAAATATATATAAATCGCCATGACTCAGATACAAATGCTCGTATTCATCACACTAACATCTGCCCCTTCTGGGATTCGAACCCAGGACCGTCGGTGCGAAAGGCAGGATCGCCACCGTTGCACCAAACGATCGTCAAAACATATGACAACTTTGAAATGAGTTCATAATCAACCCACAACCCATTCGGAACGACTAGGTATACATTTTAGTGGAGGCTGTTCTATGGTAATTATGGTAACTATGGTACCCAACAATGCTTTAAAAAATTCTTATTCATCTACCATAGATTAAGTAGAATCGCTTTAACAAGCTCGAGATACTCTCAAGTTCGTATGCTATGCGAGCAATACAGATCATAAACTTACCTGGTTACTGAGTTTAATAAAGGCGACCTGTCGTGCCTCGTTGGAGGCACGAGGCGTTCTGATCTTGTCAATCCATTGGTACTCTGGGTCATCGTTCACCACCAGTTCTTCAACGAAGCCATGAATAGAAGATGCCCGGTAGCCCGGGGGAATCATCGGGCCTAAGAAGGTATAATATTTTCAAATATCATTTAAGAAAAAGGATCATTTAGTTTTCATCCTTATTGAGTGCCATTAAAGTTCTTTTTAGGAAGTATTTCAACTTACAGTGGAAGAATTGCACGCCGCAACTGGAAGTCTTGTATTTATTGAAGTCTGAGAACAGTTCCACTTTCACGATTACATTCAGTTCGCCTCGTATGCCGTGCATTGTGTCAAAGACAGGAATCCAACCGGACATTACAGCTCCTGCGTTAGAAATTGCCAAATTATTACCATATATTGGAGCGGAGAGTAATACCTAAAAAAAGATTTTTTTTTTTTGGTTCGATGGAATTTTTGCGAATTTCAAAATTCGGGCTGCGTCACAATCTGATACTAAACCTGTTAATTCGATTCCACACAAAAATATTAAAATCGGTTAAGAACTTGGGAAGTTATGGCGTAACAGACATTGCGCCATTGAAGCTGATCCATGGGAGCTTCGCTCGCTCCGCTCCAACTAGGCGATGCAGACGCTAAGCATAAAGCTACGCTGGCACCATATAATGGAGCGGAGCGTAATACCTAAAAAAAGATTTATTTCTTTTGTTTTGATGAATTTTTGCGATATTCAAAATTTGGGCTCCGTCACAATTTGATCCTAAACCTATTGATTCGATTCCACACAAAAATATTAAAATTAGTTAAGAACTCGGGAAGTTATGGCGTAACAGACATTGCGCCATTGAAGCTGATCCATGGGAGCTTCGCTCGCTCCGCTCCAATTATACTCTTTATTGCACTGCAGTAGTGAAACAGTACATTAACATACATTAGAGAGCAATAGTGGGCTTATCTCTTAAAGAGATCTCTTCGAGCCAACCTAGGGTAACTTAACAGGTAAACGGCACAACTCAGAGTGCGATAAAATAATATCCATAAAATAAAACACTTATAATTTTAATTAAAATTCTGGAAAAACTATTATACTTTGAGAATATCCCTTCTAATATTATAAATGTGATTGTAAGTTTGTTTGTTATGTTTTTACGCAAAAACTACTAAACCGATCATTATGAAACTTCGTAGATAGGTATATTCTTGGAGGTATTAGAAGTAACATAGGATACTTTTTTTTTTTTTTTTTTTTATATACGGTCGAAGCCGCGGTCAAAAGCTAGTACTACATAAGTTGGAACTCACAACTAACTACTTAAAACAATAATAATTAAACTTAAATATTGAGTAAATAAATAAAATAGATAACTAAGGTAAAGATTGTCAGTAAGAGATGATAATTGTGCTAAAAAGTGATCTTTAAGTTTGGTCTTGAAAGTAGTGATGAAAGGATAGTCTTGGATGGCCAAAGGAAGTTTGGTCGAGAGTTATAGCACTCGGAAGGAGAAAAAGTTGTCGAAAAATTAGAGCTGCTTATCAATATTGACAAACTGTTATTTATCAATATATGGATTTAGATTTGCTTTCGAAACCGTAAAACTATGCAGTTTCTCTTGAAGTATAAATTTGAATACCCCAACTATTTGTTTACGTACCTCCTACTGGAGCGGCAGTTCCTTTAGCGTTATTCGCTTCCTTCGCCAAGAGGGGGGCGAGGCTGATGACCACCTTCCCAATGGCATCGTTCGCTGAGTACGTGTCATGGTCCATGAGGCGCAGCTGCAGTGGCTCATCTTGCAGTTCCGATTCATCCACCTAATTAACAAAATTTTAAAAACAATCACTTTTATTACACAACGTGTTTATTCTTTTTTAATAAACTTATATTTAATTTTGACGTTTCGACTCCTTTAGGGTATACCTTAGTCCTCTGCGATTGACGCGATAGTCCAACAGACACCGTGAAATATAAAATTCGATTTATTACAAGTTCATTTAACATTTAAAAAAAACCCCTCCTAAAATTACTCTACAATTGCAAGCACCACTAAAAAGTTAAAAATAATATTTTTTTGTCTATTCTATGCTTTTACTACATTAATACTAATAGATATTTTTGGAGTCGGTGCCAAAAGAATAGAAATACGTAGGCTTGCAATTCCTGGCTTGGGTTTCATATTTTTTGTATGTTAACTACTAGATTTAATACCTAAAGATTTTTTTATACCTAAAGATTCGTTTTATACCTAAAGATTCTTTTTATACCTAATGATTTTTTTTATACCTAAAGATTTTTTATAGTAAAGATTTTTTTATACTTAAAGATTTCTTCACATGATCTGTTACCATGACATATGGTAAGTCAAAACATCTGGGTATAGCATAATTTGCCGTAGAGCTTCGAGAGCTTGAAAGCAACCTTCTTTTGCTTTTAAAAGGGCTCAAAGCGCGCTAGAAAGTGACTACGTAGGCTCGCAATTCCTGGCTTGGGTTTCGTTTAAAACGATTATTATATTGTTAACTTCCAGATTTTATACCTAAAGATATTTTTCATAAACAAGGCAAAACGTGAACCTATTCGGGCGAGTGAAAGGTCTCGGTAGCCTAATTGAAAGAGCACTCGCCCAAATAACGAGGGATGTGCGTTTGAGTCCCGCCTCACGCCTGAGGCAAGTTGGTATTTTTGTTGTAATTTTTTTTATTGTTCTTGTTTTTTGCAAAGGTCTTAACACAAATAAATTTATGCACTTTTAAGCACCTTTAAGCAAATAAGATAGTAATTAATGAACAGCTAAATTCCAAATTTATTTTTGCGTAGTCACTCAGTTACTACATGAAAGATTTTATTTATTATGCCATGCATATTTTACCAATATATGCTAAAAATGCCGAAGATAGTTTCGGCAAACTAACTAAAGGCAACTAAATCGAAGATAGAATGCAATATAATGAATAAAAAAACAAACACGGTAACACGGCCGTCACCTGCGCGTGCCAAAAGTGAACTGTCAAAAGGAGCGCTATCGCGACGCTGGCATTTTTCACAACTAGCGAGAACAGCGCGACGGCGCTTCTTGGCACTAAAAGGGTAATATTACTCATTTAAGACAAGAATATAAGACAACACGATTTCCTTTATTTAGTAAATATATATACGTAATAATAATTGACTACTTGAGCTGTAGAAAGACTCAATAGTATTGTACCATAATAATTGGGATAGATCTAATTTTAATATCATTACAGTCATACTACTGCCAAATGATTAAAATTATAAGTATAAATGAAAACCAACAACCGAGATATATATACAAGTATAGATGGAATGTTGGTTTATTATTAGTTATCAGGCAAATTATTTCTGAGACTATCTCAACTTATAAATTTAATTTTAATACTATCTAATAAGGGCATCAGACTACCTTTACATACCAGAAGAGTAAATATCTTGAATAGTATAAACGGCGAAAATAATGCCAATAGGCATTATCTACCAGTTAGGTTTCAATTGAAAATTATAGAATGTTAGTTAAGTTATCAGTAGTACATGTCTGAAGCGAGAAAGTAAATATTTCTCTTACCAGACACTTAAAATTATGAACCAGTGCCTCAAAGACGAGTTTGTTGGGAGTCTTATGGATTCTAATTGATATACAGTTCCAGAATCATATAGCCTGGAGAGAAAAGGAGTTGGAAACAAAACTCGTGGGGTGGGTCAATTTAGAGAGAGAATATACAGGTAGAAAAATAACTTCAGCACTTCAAGGGTGCTGTTAGTTTAATTCAAATTACAAATATTCAGGGCTATATCGGAGATGCGTAAGTTCCTCTATTAGTGAATTAGAAGTCATTTAAGTTAAGAATGATAACAGCATCTCTTGGTTATAATTTCATAGACGCAACGAAACTGTCCAGCAACTGATTCAACTTTTTTGATCCCAATCAATCCTGGGGGCCAAGACAAGATCCACAATGGAATGAGCTAACCCAGAAGATGCCTATTACCCAGGCTTAAAAACAGTCAGGTTATAAGTACTCAGAAATACGGATGCAGGAAGGGAATTTCACTCCTTCGCTGAGCGCATTATATTTATTGAAAAATAGATTGTTCTGAACCTTAACTTATAAGTAGCTGAAACACTTGTGTTAAGATATTCAAAACCAATGACGATTCCACAACACCTAGAATCGAGCCAATATAGAAAAAAATATTTTCTATATGACCTGGAAGGGGATCAAACCTAGGACTTTAGAATGGCTTAACTTTGAAAACCAGGATGCGAGCCTCTTGAATATAGAGTAATGTAACAGTAAAATAAGATTTATCAAAAGAGAAGATACAATATATATAAACAGCAACTCTCACATAATTTATGAAAATAAAACATTCCTCAATCACCAAATTGCATAAAAACAAACATAAGAAAAGCAGACAAACGCCAGACAAAATTTAAAAATATACCCACACCACATTTTAACAGAGTTGTTTCCTTGCCAAATGTTGAAACATCTATTTGTCATCAAAAACTATGACTTTAACAACATTCAGTGTACTACTTTTTTATTATATTGTATAACATAGTAATTACATACATATAAACCAAAAATATAATTGTCAAAGTTTTAATTATATCTCCACATAATCTTCTAAGGTGAGGGGCCCATGACCTCTGGTTATTAAAAATTTTCTTCTTGTACTTTTATAGGATCCAAATCAAATATCTTTTCTTTTTCATCACTACATAGTATAAAACAAAGTCGCTTTCTCTGTCCCTATATCCCTTTGTATGCTTAAATCTTTAAAACTACACAACGGATTTTGATGCAGTTTTTTTTAATATATAGAGTAATTCAAGAGGAAGGTTTATATGTATAATACATGCATAATATAGTAGAGCATTGCATCCGTGTGAAGCCGGGGCGGGTCGCTAGTAATATATATTTTCTTATAACTCATGCACATATTCTCACAATTACACTTTTTACTTTACATATCAATTTATCAAAATAAAACTATCACCTAAAACACTTCAACATATTCCCATAAAATCTGTATATAATCATCTGACCCTTCAAATAAATTGCTTTCCTCTATTGTTTTGCTGTTTTCAAAATTCGACACTTTTTTTTAAACTACCATAAACTATATAACCTCTAACAATGCATAAGTTGGATTTGGAGATATTTTCAAATTTTGATTTAGTGCCCTTACATTTGAAAATTCAACTTAAAGTGCTTTACAGACCTAGTACAATCCTATCCTAGTCGATAGTGATCCTGATCCTCAGTTTAAATCCAAGTAGGAGCATTGCTTACATCAATAATTTGTCCCTGAGTCTATGACTCAGGTACAGAGTTATGGTTGTTTTTATAACTATTTATGTCTTTTATTTGTTATTTAGTATCAATAAAAACAAGCTATCATTAGTAACTAAATAATTGATTTTTATATATCTACTATTCCATTCAGGATTACGGCTTTACATACAAATGAAAAATCAACACAATTTCCATTACCTCAAACCTATACCACTCCGTGCTGTTCCATTGAGGATTCAAGGATTTCCGACAGACATCAGTCTTGTGTGTGATACCACCAAACTTGATTTCTACGAATGCGTCTGTCGTATCTCCAGCCCTATCCATTACTGGTAGGTTTCTTCCAGCCAGCACCTTCACCTTTATCTTCCCTGGCATCTTGGAATATTTACTCAACTTATAGCACTATCACACTAACAACACACAAAGAAAGTATCAATAAGGACTGTTAACATAACATATTTGAATCCATTATCACTTCTTTGACACGAGTTTAGCACCTTCAAAACCTCTAATCGTTACCACAACACGACATCACAATCTTATCAATATATCACTTCACACATAATAGTTGGCCTATAAATTGATTTACAGAGATAGTGCAGATGATACGCACACACGTAGTAATATAAAATTGAAATTTTAACTGTTGTTCTATCAAAATTTAGAAGTAAACCATGTTATTTTGGTATTAAACAGTTTGTTATTGTGGCGCACTTGATATGCGTATAATATAAACAGAGCGCCTTTATAATCCCCAGATGTGTCCAAGTGGTATTCTAAAACTAACGTGTAAAGTTTATTAATAGATGGATTTTATAAATAAAAAGTGTCTTGAAATCTATAGGTCTCCGTGTCGAAAGCGAAACTAACGTCAACAAAAACGGTATGTCAAAGTCAAATTATATGAATGCGTTCATGGCGTAAGACATTCGTAAACGTTCAAATAAGTATTAATTTAAATAACATTTTGTTATTTAAACATATTTTATAACGGCTAGATGATAGATCATATCTTCCGAATAACCATGCCATACTGTGGAGTTCATGAAAATAATTAGAGCGTTCTTTAGATAGTTTAGCATTCAGCTATGTCTCTCCATGATTTTTTACGGTTGCCTTATGAATCATGTCTACACTAGTCAAAATAATAATAAAAAATATGTTAAGTATTACAAAATACTTGTGGCAGACGGCCTCGCATCTTTACAGCACCAACTTACTTAAAATCAAAATCCATGAACGCTAGATGATCAATAAATGATGAATGAACAATCAAATAACTCTTCCATAGGTTTTAGTAAAGGTGGGGTTTTACTGAGACATCCCCGTGGACTTCTAGACTACTGCTGCTAAAAGACAACTGCTTTGTTTCACTTGCCAACACTCGTGCATGTTTACAAAAATCATCCACCACAACACAAGTTTTAACAAGAAAACCAAAACCACGAAAGCGACGCTTCCCGCTCCCGCCAAAAATCCCTGGTAATGTTTATGTGTATGTGTATATGAGTTTAGAGTGTGTGTATGTGTTTGTTATTAATTCTATCCTGATAAAAATATTAGGTAAATTTACAAGATGTCTGTTAAAAATGTGACATTTTGTTAAAGAATCAATAAATGATTCATTTAAAATTAAATAAAAATGTTTTTTTTAATTTATTCTTTGCATGCAACCCTTGCACGTCGTCTTGCACAACGTCAGTTTGAAACGACAATCATAATTCAAACCGACCATTTCTATTCTTTCTAACCTCAGAGTAAACAGGACTGGAGTAGCCTTTGCCTAACATTACCCCTCTGCCAAATGCACAAGCGTCGGAATCCTGTGCGTTATATAAAACTAGTTGAGCCGCCATTTTTAAACCACAATAATCAGAACGTCTTACCGTGCAGAGCTCCCACGAAAATGCCTGCCTGTGCTGTTTTCTACTGTAAAAAAAATTCGAAAATATCTAGTATGCAAAAAGATGGTGTCACCTTTCATTTGTAAGCATAATTTTTAGGTTTTGATTATTATTTAATTCATAATTTCATGTTTTAGCAGACTACAATTTCAAATTTCGCGCTCAAAGTTCGTTTGATGACGTCACGGCTGCACTCCCCACGAGACTACCTAGGGTTGACCATTATCGCATTTCAATTAATTAAGACAAAAATTAGAAAAAGTTTGTTGGTAATAAATAACTGTAATTTTGTATTAATTAATTACCAATTATAATTTCGTTTTAACAATGTACGTTGCGTGTTTATTTTTAGTTTAGTATTAAGTACATACCTACACTTTTGCGGCTGCTTGAAGCCTATTCTTTGCCACACAACATGGAAATATAAAATAATAAATAAAATAATTAATTAAAATAATAATCAAACTATTTGTCCTTTTATTCATGCTGGGCGGCGCTCATAAACATTAAGAGTACTAATGCTGTATATACTTCCAGTGTCCCTGACATCATAAAAAAGACACGGTTAAAAGGGTACCATCGTCTAACCAGCACACCCGATCATTTCCGAGAAACCAAAATTTTTTTTCGAGCCACAGGACAAATTGTTTTTATTTTGTAAGCAGCAACCCTTATTAATTTGTACAATATTAATTTGCACAATAGTGATGTCAACTTCATCGATATTGTGATTTTACGAGTGAGTAATGAATGAATGAATGCAAGTATCATACTTAAATTGGAAATATGTATTTTTAATTTAAATCTGTATGTCGCAGGGAAATTGTATAATTCCGCAGTTTACATTCGGCGTCATCAGTTT
Organism: Calamotropha paludella; assembly: GCA_927399485.1. Taxonomy (NCBI): domain Eukaryota; kingdom Metazoa; phylum Arthropoda; class Insecta; order Lepidoptera; family Crambidae; genus Calamotropha; species Calamotropha paludella. Next base: position 3,799,429 of record OV656823.1, on the reverse strand, counting down.
AAAAAACACATACCCTTTTCTTAGTTCTTTTTCTTAACGATAATAAAACACAGCTTAGATAAATTACAGTTTGTTTCAGTAATTATTACCAGGTATTAATGATGATTTCAAATAAGAATAAGGTATGTGATTTTGAACTGATGACGCCGTATGTAAAGTGCGGAATTATACTATTTACCTGCGATATTATACATACGAGAATAAAACTGTAAAGATATAGAATAAAACAGGTCAAGTCCACCTTAAACCAAATGGCTAGTAATGAGAGTAGAGGAAGCGAAATCACTAATTTTTGATCATTTTGTCTGTCTGTATGTATGTTTGAGCACGCATCACCCAAAAACTACGCGACGGATTTTGATGACATTTTAGTATGGTAATAGCTAAATGTCATCGTCAACATTTAAGTTAAGTTTTTTATTAATATTGTAGCATTTATAGCTCCTTTTAAAAACCGGCTTGTCCAACTGCAATACTTCAAGATACTAGGAGTAAGGTATGTGGTACCAAAAGTCATTTGTACATAAATGAAAGCTATTGGAATATAGTATTGCAGTATTCAAATTAGAAATGATCGGTATGTGTAGTTCAGGCAAATATACTCTGCCCCTAGGCGGTATACTAATTGTTGGTATTTATACTTTAAGCTTTGATATGCCCGGAAACATCTAATTTTTCATATTCAGTTTTCCTAAAGAATACAGCATACGAAAAAAATGGATTCATGCTTGTAATAGGTAATAGGGCATCTTGGGCATCTTCAAGAACAAGTACTATATGTTCCATACATATTGAGCCGTCTCAGTTTCAAAAATTATCTAACAATAGAAGAAGATTAGTTGCCCATGCTGTGCCAACGTTATTCTTGAATGATCCTCTTAGTTTATTATATAACTAGTTATGCTTCAAATAGATATTAACATGTAATATTATAACAGTTTTAGTTTATTACATTTAAATGTATTAATTTTAGGTTAAAAAATAAGTTGAAAAGGAAATACCTGCAAAAAGTGATGTAAGCAAATCGCAAAAAAATACAAATAATCAATCGGTCAAAGTAAAAATCTGAGAAATATAACTATATTCACTATCGCTTTGTTAAAAATAATGTTTCAGAGTTCCTCCTTTCCATTATGGGTATACGCAAAAGGGTCCACAGTGAATTCTATATATATAATAACACCTATTGTAAATATCTTTTAAATGCAATAAACTATCAAGTTTCAATTTGTATTTGTAGGAATACTAACGCAAAGTTAATAAATTCATTAATTGAACGAAACTGATTTATCGATATCGATATTCTCGTGCTATGTCATGTCACTTCTCACACAATGACATTCGTGTGTTTGAATAGAACGTTAACACACTATTTTAAGCACGTGTGCGTGTATTTTAAATATGTTTGTCGTATTATGCATGTGTGCGTTTGTAAACACGCAAAGAGTTTTTGTTCCTGTGTGCTGGCATTGAATGTAGTAGTAACCTCACCCCCCGCAAAAAATGGCAGAAAAATATGTACGAGATATTGACTAATGGCTACTCCAGTCCTGTTTACTCTGAGTTTCTAACAGATAAAAAAAAATATTCCGCCTCAAGGTACATATTTTTAATGAAAATAAAATATACAGGTAATTTTATATTACCATATTATTAAAGTAAGGAGGTTGGGGAAAATATAGCGGGTTTATTTAATGAATTTGCGTCAGTTCGCTTTTAATAACGTATCTTACAGAGCAGTTTTATCATCTAATATAATAAATTAAATACTACTACAATACAATGCCCTTTTGAAAGATCAATAAGATCTTTTAAAATTTATAGTCGATGTTGCCATATTTGAAATAAATGATGAAAATTACAAATGTCTAAACTCTAAAATTAAAGTGTTTGCTAAAAGCAGCTTAATAAGATGTATTTTTTTTTCTTTTCGCAGGATATGGCATTAAGCATTTCCTCGTGCCGTAAGAATACGAGGGATATGTGGGACTCTCCTCCATGCCCCTACCCGGTCTAGTGGCCGGTAAAGGCTTGGAGGCCTACCCACTAAAACCTGCGGCGTCCCAAAACCCATTGGTGGGGGTCGCGTGGTCCCTTACCGGAATCGGCCGCGACCAAAATATTATTCAGCTTAGGTTTGATTATACGGACTCTCACGAAACGTACAGTGCCAGTCCGTATGCACCTTAAATACACCAGCGATGCTTAATCTATAATCTAAGAACACAAATTTGTTGTGTGTTTGTCTGTCCGCTCTTTTTCCTTTGTATACGCGTTACCATAGCAACGCGTTACAGGGTCAGCCAGTGAGATGTATTATTACATGAAAATAATGAATACATACTCTCTGATAAAAACCAGATAGTATATAGAAACCATTTGATACAGTGTTATACAACTATTTATTAGCAAAATTACAGTCTTTTGGCGCAAGATTACAAATACATTTATGAATTTACAACTTAAATATTTAATATACAACTTAACAAATATTTGAGGTAATTATAAACAGAATTAAGTACTGTCCAAGCATATCAACTAATACAAAATCTTAACCCATTCTCAACTTAAAATTCTTTCATTTTCCTCTCAACTCATTAAAATTTAACACTTTTTAAAAATATTTATTGAATTAGTAAGAATGTCTTTAATAGAGTATTAGACGGTAGTAATCTACTTATTGACTACCATTGCCTTAATAATCCTGTGAGAATTTGAATTTAATATAAAAAGTATGACATATTAATAATTTACTCTTTGGTAAGTGTTTAATTTTATTTTGTGACATATTTATTATTTTTTTGTCTATAATTTCCATAATTTTGTTACAAAATTTACATTATTACTATGACTCCTTGTTGTTTATTTTTTCTAGCAATTTGCTTATATCTTGACTCCCCGCCGGGGGGTTGGGTCGTTTTAACTTATGTCTTGCAGTTAATTTGGGAACACAGGTCTTTAAAGGTGGTCGATTGTTTGGCTTAGGGAAGTTATCGAGCTTCGAGTGACCACCCAAACCGTCATACGAGTCGTTGAAGAGTGCTATGTTCGTGTCTTCCTTCTGGGAGAGTTCTATCTTCGCTGGTTCTTTCTTGTAAAATATACTGAGGGGTGTGATTGGCATGTTTTCAATTCCAGGTCGTTTTGTAGCATTTTTGGCTGCATTTATAATGGCTAGTTCTGATGGCTGAAAAGAAGAATTATCAATTAGTTTTAATTACTTGTCAAAATGTGTCAAGCGTACGGTTATTCGGCGATAAAAAATAAATATGTGGTCAAAAATGAAAGTTAAACCTAACGGAAAACACTGGTCAGTGTACAGTCAGCGTCAGAGTAATCTTAGCATTTCAGTGTCATAAAGATCTATAATATTGCGGAAAGCAATCCTAGTTTCATATTATAGAATTTAGTTTTCTCAAACATTATAGATATTTTTGACCACTGAAAAGTCAGATGATTTTGATGCTGACTATACCAGTCTCGCTACTGCCAGTTCTATTGTTTTTGTAATCAATCTTTACAACTTATAAAAATTATTCAATATATGTATTTAATTTTTTACATGTGTTCTAAATACACTTCTATTCATTAAGTGCTTTGTTTACTATGCTTACTTTAATAAGTCATCTACATACTAACAGTCACTGGAAGGAATCTCATTAGAGAGTTTTTCATCCACCATTTCTGTCAATATAACTTTGTAGTGGAAAAAAGAATATATAATAATATAAAAATAGCGTCAAGCGGAAGTCCAGAGGTAGAGGTAGACTAGGGCTACCCAAACTAATCACCAAATCATATTTTTTTGTAGTTTTTGAGTAATTTAATTGCCTTCATATATATTTTCAACAAACTGATATACTGGCGATTATTGGTCAATGTAAAATAATATTATTTCTCACACCAAATGGAAGGAATAGAGTACTAAACATCCATACAACTGACCATTAACATAAAAGAATATTACCTTAAGCTTGTGGTCAGGTACCATCTGAGACGGTCGCTGCTGCAATGCAGTTAAGGCGAGACTGCTTTGCTTTAAACTCAAATATGGAGAATCAGCTTTTTCTATTTGATTCACCATTGTATTCTGAAAATACAGATAAGAAATTTAAGTAACTAGTGAATATGGTCCTGCGAGCTGGATACAAAATATTCTATATCTAAAAATAGATTTTTCTTGTTATAGATATGGCCCGTCCCTGGGGAAAGCATTAGGTAAAGTAACAGTAATTGAATTTCGTTTAAATGTTAGTAGTAATCCACATTATAAATCTTAACATAGATTAAAGTGTCAAATCTGGCTTTGTAAATTGTATTGCTGTAGAAATAGTCTTTATTACTTTACACATAAAGTCTAACAATCTTGTCGTAATTTTTTATATACAAAATACAAATATATTAGTGAATACTTACAAAACTAGTGTTGCAGTCATCGATATCCATTATAACAGCCTTGTTAAGCCCCGGTGAGGTCTCAGGACAGTAAGACAGCATTACCTTTTTGCATTTCTCTACTTTTTCTTTAACCTGCATGTCAAAAGCCTTTCTTTTCAGTATTAACGCTTCATTCTTTCTCTCTGCAGCCTGCAGACTCTCTTCTAATTGTCTGTAATGCCAATAATGGAATGGTGTAATAAGTGGTGTAACATGATGCATGACAATAAAATTTTTGCTGTATAAAGATTTTGCCACTATTCATTTCCTTATTCAAGTATATTATGTCCTATTCCTAAAGCCAAAATGGTTGTCACTCGGCATAATGTTTTAAAGTGCACGCGTGTTTGGCTATAATATTACAATTTGCCCAATTATATTAAATTATATAACTCCAACTTATTTAGGAATACTGGCATAATTTACATGCTTGCTTTAATCATAATGTTGAGTCTTAAATAAAATTATTGTTAATGTAAATAGTATGTAAGGCTCATATAAATAGCCAAACTTACAGTATTTTGGCTCGCATGTCAGCAACAATGCTTTGCTCTATGCCTATTCGCTGTTTAGCTGCTTGCAATCTATCCCGTGTTTCGTTTTTCTTAGATTCCGATTCACACAATGCTCTGAAATTTAAAACATAGAATAGTCATTTAATTGCTCATTTGTTGAACTGAAAGATATTGTGATAGTGTTCAGTTACAAATAAGAAAGAAACATATTTATAAAGATTAATTAAGTATTTATAGTTGGTTTTTACTCAGTGGCGTAAATAGATCAATTGCCGCCCGGGGCAGTTTACCAATTTTGCCGCCTCTGTCAGCGGGGCAGTTTACCAATTTTGCCGCCTCTGTCAGCGGGGCAGTTCACCAATTTTGCCGCCTCTGTCAGAGGGCTGCGCCAGAGGGTACCACGTGCCTTATCTTTTTACCGTAGACGTTCCAAGTGGCGGCTTCGTCGCCCGTCGAACTTGCCGCCCGGGGCATTTACACCCTCTGCCCCCCCCCTATTTACGCCACTATTATGTGCTAGTTTATAACCCTAACTACGTTGACACATCGTTTACAAAGTAGGTAATAACAAGTAAAATCTTCTCTTCAAAAACAAACATATGAATAAAATCTATAATTTAAGTTCACAAATTTGTTGTTTGTCTGTCCGCTCTTTTTCCCGCTATTTTTCCATTGTATACGCGTTACCATAGCAACGCGTTAACCGATTCGTTACTACATACAATTATAGAAACGAAGGCTACGAGCTTGATTTACGTGACAAAATGAAGATAGTTTTATTCTGAGTTGATTTCCCTAAAACTTGGTTTGAAGGAGTTGTCATTTATTAAAAAATGACACGGTTTCAGTGGCTAACAGCACACGCAAAAGAAAGTGATGACACGACAGGCGTGCCATCGGCAACGAATCGGTTAACCGCAAGTAGTTCGTCTACCGCACGCTAGATGGCGCTAACGGAAAAATATTAAATAATAGAAAAAATTTAAAGAATTTAGTCCACCCGTGCGAAGCCGGGACGGGGCGCTAGTTCATTATAAATTAATTAATTTTTTTATAGTATTTTGAAGTACTCATGACAGCGAGATATGAGCGAGTGTTAAGCCAGATTAAGATCTGTTATTAACTTTCTTAAAATTATGGGTCTTGGATCAAAAATATCAATAAAAATATGCATATGCTCGACAGATATTTCGTTGTAAAGCCGACACATTCTTACGAGGGGGTTATAAAAGGAAGTGTTTTTTTTATAGATTTGCAAATAAAAAGTTTTGTTAGGTTATGCTATGCAGAATCTTATACAATTGAATTAGGTCCTGTTTCTTGCGGCGAGCAGATAAAGTTGCAACAATAACAATCTTAAATGGTTACTGGCCAGTAAGACACTATTTTAAATCATACCTTTTTAGAGCCGTGGCAAATGTAGCGACTGCTCTAACATCAGTGTAGCCTTCAAGCATTTGTTCCACTTCTCCACTTGTTGCATTTAAAACTTTCTGTAAACTGCAATTGTTAAATTTTGTTAGAATTTCATGTGCAGAACTCTGTGAAATAGTCATCTTACAATTGCGGAGGTTATGCAACTTTCGCAAATCGCATCATCGGATGTGTGACCGAAATTAGAATAAAATTATATGTGAATAAAGCATGATAATTCTTACCCATTTAACATCTGCATATTTTTTTTAAGACTTTCATTTTCTTCTTTTAGTCTATTGGTTTCCTTATTTTGTATTTTAACATAGTCCAGTTGCTCTTTCAGAGCTGAAATTGCAGATTCTCTTGTGACTAACTTCTTTTCCATTGATTTTAAGAGTTCTCTGAAAAATATTATTTTTGTAAACAAGCAGGTAGTTTTTGCAACTGGTGCTGCCTGAATCCTACTATCTATTAGGCATGAGAACGTTATACCAAAAAGTAACTAAAAACCGTTTTGAGTTTCATACCGAAACGTAACGTTACCGCAAAACATAAAACCGTTTTTCTCATAACCAATGCAATGCAACCAGAACTGAAAACCGCGCTGCCACGAACGGGTAAATACGCCAAAAAAGAGATACAAGCAATTAATAAACAAATAATTTTGTAAATAATATAAATGATCAAAAATATCATAAAAAAATGGAATTAAAAATAATTGTAAATATGACGATTTTTAAATGCGCCAGAAAAGTTTAAAAGTCCTCATTTATTCACATTACATTAAAAATTACTAGTTCATACATTAAGTTTTAACAAACGAATCCTAAGCATAGTGTAGCGTAGCATAAGCATCATAAGCATATTGCCATAATAAGAAACAGGTCCGCCTCCATGCTCAACAGACTCCGCTCCAGCACTAACGGTCTCCTTTGTGTGTTTAAAGACCAGTGGGACACCCCTCTGCTGCGACACTGGGTGAAACTTCACACCGGAACATAAAATAATAATAAAAAATCATGTATATTTTTATCTTTATACTAACATTAACTTTTAAGTATTTTTGTTATTACTAACACTATGGAACTTAGCTTTCTGAAATAAATTGTTTGAATTGAATTGAATTGAATAGTAAAAGCATGAAGGCATATCGTCATAACCATAATTACGTAAAACTAAAACAAAAACTTGCGTTATGTTAGCTAACAGTCTCTACTATCTATACATTTAAATTCACTTTCTATTAAAAAAATATTTGTCTGCTTTGACATTAAAGTTGTGAGGAGTGTAATGGCCTGCATGATGTCTACAAGCACAGCTCATTGCTAGTGTGGTGCCAAATTTAGGTCTGACAACCAGACTAGATAAAAAAAAATGCAACACTTGTTTTCAAACTTTAAACGATATATATATCATCACTGTATTCACTGATTTAGTTTATACAGGAAAATTTATTGCTTGCTGAATAGCCTCTTTTTGCAGCAACTTAACAAAATGACAAACTCTTCTTCGTAGGTTTACTTGTTCATAAAAAGAACTGTTTGCCAACTTTTAAATACTAAAATAAGTTGAGTTAAAACATTATTTTGAAGTCAGCTTACACATTGCACATTGTATATGTACTTAAAAGTGAAACCTCTTTCCTTACAAACTATGCAAAAGCTTAAATAATTTATTTTTATTGAAGAGAATATGACAATATAATTAATTTATTATATAATTTATTATAAGTATTTTGTTCGAATTAGACACTCTACTGTATAACAGAAGTCTTTTATGAATATAAATCAATACTGATCAAATTAAATGTGACATAAAGTCATGTAAAATTAATATGTTAGTGATATTATTTATGTATTTTTTGTAACCTTAACAAGATATCGGCAGATGCGGTTGTTCCAGTCCAACATGAAAACTTACTACTGTGAATGTTTGTTGAATGCTTTAGTTTTATGCAGTAAGGAATGTTGAGTTACAATTACGAAGCATTCAATATGCATAAGGTGACACATACTCATTTTTTTTCAACTCTGTTGTGATGGAAGCTAATTTATCATCCTTTTCTTTTACTGTTGACTTTTGCTGCCTAAGTTGCAGCTGAGCGTCATCCAATCTGGACTGCAATGTGGTGACATCTTCTCCAGAACTCTCGTTTGATATTGTGGGGTAAATACGAAACATACATTTGTCTGTTACTTTATTACGACATTGAGGGCAGGATTTGGACCTAAAATATTTTAACATTTAAAAAGGTTAGCAATACTCTTAAAATGTATTTAGTATAGTGATCTAAGATCCTGATGACATACTTTTGTTGTGATGTTTTGAAATTAAAAAAAAGAAATCATTTAATGTCATCTAATATAATTCTGATTTTACCCATTTAGGACCTTTTTTAAGTGACACGAAGAACAGATAAAAAAAAAATCAACAGTTATAACAAAAAAAAACAACATTTACATAAACTTTTAGACCAATAAGACCATCTTATAGATTACACTAGTTTGGTTGTTAGTGGTGCATAATATATTACAAAAAAAATAATACTTCTATTAATATTAAAAATACAACTGAGCCCTAGGAAATGATTTTCTGTAGATTAAAAAATAATAACAAATCCAAACCTTTCTATCCATTGAGCTAAACAGTGGTGGTGAAAAATGTGGCCGCATTTCGTTGCGAATATATTCTCGGCTTGATTAACGAGATCGCTGCATATAGTACATAAAATATGCATTTTCTGAAAATCGAATATAGGTTTTATTTTTGACAATGCAAAAGTTACAGCAGGTTATTTAAAAACAATTACCTACATACCGAATATAGTTTACTTCATTTGTTTTATGATTCTTTAAGACACTGGTGTAAAACAGCTTTGCACTTTTCGTTGTTTGTTTTTACTATATTTATATGTAGTTATTATATTTAATCTAAAAGCTCTTGTTAAAAACATTTAAAAAGTAAACGAAAACATCTCAGATCAAATTGCAATGCTAATAAAAGTAAACCGATTAACCGAGAGAGAACACAGATTAGCCACAAGAGGTTGCCAAAGGTCAGATATTTTTTGCTACTAGGGTTTCGAATATCTTGTACTTTTAGTACATAATCTCATACATGTATCATAAAACCACAAAACCCATCATTTAAAATTTTCAGCTTTATTCTTTTCACCTAAAGTTGCCTGGAAAGATTGCTATTTATCAATAAGGGCGCCTGTTTGTGCCTATACTTTTCTTTGTTGCACTTGTCTTTTTCTATATACTATGTGTGTGTGCAAAGTGTATTATTTAGTTTTATGCTATTTCTGCAAAATCTTTCATATCTGTAACAAAACGCGTGTCCAATAAAGATTATTGGTGCTGGTTACTGATGTCTTTATGCCGTGCATCATTCATCAAGGTCTATTGGTACCAGCATTGCCAGAAGTCCAGATTTTGGCGGGACTTCCCCATTTTTAAATCAAAATTTAATGTCCCGTGCGGGACAGTGTCAGTCCCGCTTTTCGAGAATAACTCGGCCGGAGGATAACTCTCAGACTATTGTTTAAAACACAACATTTCTTGAGTTTGATTTTTGTTTTTATTATTTTTTATTCAGAAGATGAAGATGGTTATTTTATTATCTATAATTAATTAAACAAAATAAAAACTCAAATAAAAAGATCAATTTTTAAAAACAACTGATTTTATGCGTTTTTTTTACTATGTCCCGCTATCGACGAAAGAATCCCGCTTTTTTCATTCAAGGTTTCAAAATCCCGACTTGCCAGAAAAAAAAATTGGCAACGCTGATTGGTACCTAAATGATTCTCTACTAGCCCTAACTAAATGTTACCTACCGTACCTCGCACGCTACCTCACCGACCTACGTGCCCTATAATTATAGATTTGTTATCTAAGCAAATCAAAAATCAAGCATAGATTAATAGTTTTAATTTATAACTTATACATTATTGACGTAAGGGGGTGATTTTTTGTAGGAGTTCGACATTTTAAAATATAAAACATTAACGTTAAAATTTCACGCCATTGCATAAAAATAAAATAATAAACACATTATTCTTTTATCATTTTGGAAAGTTGCACCTATGACTTAAATACGACGACCGTTTGGTGCAACGGTAGCGATCCTGCCTTTCGCACCGACGGTCCTGGGTTCAAATCCCGGAAGGGGCAGATGTTTGTATGATGAATACGAGCATTTGTACCTGAGTCATGGGTGTTTTTATATATTTCTATGAATATTACATATTTATGTATCATATATGTATATCTATCCGTTACCCTAGTATCCATAACACAAGCCTTACAGTGCTTACTTTGGGCTAGGCTAATTGGTGTGAATGTAAGAAATATTTATTTATTTATTTAAATAGGGTATGAAAGTTTGTAAAGCGCTAAACATTGATACTTGGGCATTTGGTTAGAAAATTTTGAGTGCCCACCTAATAAAGTTGAACTTATATTTTTTTAATTCACCTCTGAGACTTGTTACTCGGAAATTAAGAATGATTGCCTTTAAATAATTAATACTTTAATTGCTTATATTTTATCATACCATACAATCTAAATATTTAAAGTTTTAACATAAACAAAATAATATACTACTAGTTGTTACCATTAAATAAACTTATCTAATAAGATTATTACAAAAGATAAAATTATCTCATTTTACAATAAACCTTATATGTTAGTTCGGTAGATTACGTATTGAAAATGAAATAACATTTTACTTATGTGATTTGCTGATGATTGTTCTTAAATAACACCTGTTTGATACTTTGATAAGATTTAATATTTCGGAATGACCTGTTATCACGAGACAAGTTCCGCCATTATAGACCGTATATAAAGTTGTCTCACTTTGGCAATCGAAGTCGCATCGCGTTAAGAGATCAATTTAAGGCTTTTGGTCTTCCTTATCGCTGGCTGGTTTATGGCGGATAGGTGGCTGTTAACGAGTGCAGACGCAGCCAGAGTGAACTGCTTGATGTGCCTTCCACGGAAAAGTACAAGATTATAATTTTGTGGTCAGCCTACTGATGACAGACATTTGCGTAAGTGGCTCAATGAGACCTGAGTGTTTTTACATGTGTAAACGTTACTATCGCGTTTGGGTAATACTTAATTGTTAGACCTTAACGCTAAGGTCTTTTTTATTTAAATAACGAAATAATGTCTTTTTTATAATATTTTATGGCCTGGATGCGTGTGTTCAGTAAATTCTTTTTTTAATTAGATGATGATGAATGGTATATAATCAATGAAAGAGGAATGAACAATGAAACATCTCTTTCTCTAGGTTTCCGTAAGAGCTCTTATACACGGGCGGCACGTTTCCAACGACAGTGCCAACTGCAGCCGTCGACACGCGTCGGCGGCAGCCGCTGACGCTATAGACAGGGAGCTAGGCCAGTTTCAAAATGGATTCGGAAGAAGAAGATTTTTATACAGACTTTCATCATGTTAGCGATGACGCACCGCTCACTTTGGCTGCACTTTATGCTATTTGAACATGTTTGATATTTGATGTATACCTGCATAATGTTGTTATAAGTGACTTTGATAGTGTGCATGACTTTACTATTTAACCGATTTGTTGCTATACAATTACCAGAAACGAAGGCTACGAGCTTGATTTACGTGAAAAATGAAGATAGTTTTATTCTGGGTTGATTTCCCTAAAACTTAATTTGAAGGAGTTATCATCGATTTAAAAATGACACGGTTCCAGTGGCTAACGCCACACGCAGAAGAAAGTGATGGCACGACAGATGTGCCATCAGCATCGAATCGGTTAAGTAGGATCTGTGTAGTAGTAACACACGACGTAAGACTTAAAATTTGTAATCTAATTTAGTGATGGTTCATTAGTCTTTATTTTCAAATGTATCATGTTGGGGGAATTTGTTTTCTATTACACAGGCAGAGGAAGACAGATAGATCGAGTTATTCTAGCAAATTTATTATACAATCAAACATTATTATTATTATTACTAAATGTATCTATTAAAGTAGTATTACGTATTTTCTGGAAATAAGGGTAGTATTTCTTATATGTGTCAAATAGAAGATTTTTTCGGTATGTCTGTAGTTTTTATAGTAAGACACAAACGAATATTTTTGCAAATTTTAATTTTATCTTTAAAAAGGTTCTGAATCAATGTATGAAATTTTATAGTTGTAAAGTGAGAAAAGGCTTTTGATAACAAAAAATCGTCGCTTATGGAAATAATTCTTGGACCTGGTAAGTGAAGCTGGCGGGAGTCTTAAAACAATTAAATATGGTAAAATGGCGGGAGTCTCAAAAAATACGGTATATTTAATATTTAAATGTCTTTGATTTGTTATAACTTTCAAATGTCTTTGATTTGTTAGTGGACGTATTTAGTATCTACGTTTGCTTACTTGTGGTGTTTACGCTTATATGAAAAAAAAAACAAAACAACCATACACACTGTTCGCCAGAATTACTTTATCAAATAAAAATAACTAAAACCCCAGTGTTTGTACGCGGTTTTGTCGTTTTTAGCTAATTCCTAATAATTGCATACCTATAATCTTATTGCGAGTTAAGTATTGACAACAAATTAGGCAAACCAAAAATGTAAAATTGCCTCCAACATAAATCCAAACACATAAAAGTTTAGTATCAATATTGATAAATTAGACAATTCGCGGTAGGTACATACAAGAAAAGTTTCAATATATTAAAGTTTATTGATTATCAAGTTCTTCCATCTTCTTATAAGCTTTTTTCAATTCTTGCAGCAACGATTTCGCTTGCTCCTTGTCTATTAAGACTTCTCTCTTTGTCTGGTCTCCTGTGAATACATCCTCGGAGAAGAGGGACAGCTTTATAGCGTCTAAGGTACCCTCTGGAGCTGGACCAGCGGTGACGTCAGTGACTTTATTTACTGTAACAAAGAAATATAAATCTTTATTAATAACTAACTAACCCGGCCACGCGTTGCTGGTATAACCCGGCCACGCGTTGCTGGTATAACCCGGTCACGCGTTGCTATGGTAACGTTAATTGATTATAAAAACTGTTCTTAGGCTTATGGTAACTATATATGGTAACAAACCCACAAAGTCCTTCTTTTATATAGTAGAGATTAGAAACTTACTTTTAGCAAGATATGCAAGATGCAAAATGGTAAAATTTCTAATATCTGCGGGTATTTGAATTTTATGCCGATTTATTTGCGGGCGGATTTATTTGGATATTTTGCGAAAGTAAGAAGATATCATATAGTAATATAAGTTATTTACGGGATTGTTACCATGTACCTTGTCATAGTTTTCTAATGCATATGGACTACGGGCAGGTGACACTAGATTCTGTCAAATATTTCGAATCATCTGATGTTAAGTGATGATGTGGTCCACGATAGTATAATGCTCAACTTAACAAGAGGGTATGTACCTACTCTTGCTTGAACCTTTCGTATGCCGGAACGTGGATCCACGTTATCCCGTTATAGTGCCGAAAGGCGGATCCACGCTAAAACGACTCCACGCGATTTTTTCAATTTTTCTATAATATTCATATGCAGACAAGGTTGCGAATCATAGTTTCGTCATCATCGTTTAAAAACTTAGAAACTATTTTTCTAAACCCATATAATCCTGTAGGTACATGAATATATCATTCAATGCCAGAACTCGGATCCGCGTTGAAAATGCTTCAAAAAATTGCAATAGTTCTTGAGATAACTGTCTGCGCGTTCTATCACATCTTTGATTTCTTAAATTTGTCGTTAATATTCTGTATATTATTGCAATGTTTAAAGATACTTACTGAAAACAAATACTTACTTGTTGACGTTATTGTAATCAACGATGTAATGAAACCATAACACTACTATTAATTTGCGAACAGATATTTTTTGTGGATTATGTACCCGACGTATAATATTGTAAATGCTGTACTTCTGTTAAAGCTGACGAGTGAGCCTATTCTCCTTGTTAGTTAAAAGACGTCCTGAATGGGTGGTAGGTAAAATGTTGGAAGAATCAAAACAACTTATTTTAAGTACATTTGAATAAATATATTTTCATTTCATGTACTATCGAGGCCTCTGGCGCCTTATCAGTCCTAAGTAGAAAGTCACTTGCACACTGCACGATGCCTATCGCTTCAGGCCACGCCCCTTTCATTCATTCAACAATGGCGCGCGTGCGCAAACAAGCAAGTGAGAGCAGGTTGACAGTTGACAGTACTGACATCAAGGGCGATTTTAAAACTAGTTGTTTATGATTGGCCGTAGTATAAATCGTAGTAAAATACGAAGCCAATTAGGGATAGGAATGGGTCGTGTGGGCGTGTCCGATGCGATCAGTTCAAACGAATATTTCTACAAAGTGGTAAGGCACGAAAGACCTCGATAGTACATACAATAGTATGGTATCGAACAATACTCACTCATGAAACCATTAGCCCGTGCATTACTTTCATAAGCCTCTCTGTGTGCATCCGTCGCTTCAGCTAATGCGGTGGCATGAGCTCTAGGCACCCCCAACACCAGAAGGTCGCGAGTGAGTTGCACACTGCTGCAGGAACATGAGCACGCTTGACGCACCACCCATCGGATGACAGCGGCTGCCCGGGCACATTCTTCCCGTGACGCTGGAATTTACATTTTTTTTTAAATTACCAGTTGTCCCGGCCACTCTTTGCAATGCTTTTTTGCTGTTTTTTTGCTGACTAAACATACATAAAAAATCTTTTCTGGCGTGCATACAATAACCATAACCATGACTAACCGGCGCGGGAAAATCTGTATATGGTTTTGGTCTACTTATTTTTTGGATTCAATGGACCCTTTCCTTTTTTTTCTATGTACTTTTATAATCTTTTCCCAAATTTATTTTATTAGGTAATCACAATCAAATCAAATATTCAAAAAAACATATCAATGAAAAGAAATAATTATTAGCCCAGCGAAGCGGGCGAGCGACGCGACGGCTAGTATTAGGTGTATACAGGGTGGATTTTTGAGATGGGATTTGAAGGGCAGGTACATAAACTATTATAGTTACAAGAAAACTTTGTTCGGCAACCGTCCATAACTTTTTAAGAAATTCTCATCTGCATTCACAGATTTAGGAAAAAAGTAACAGTCAGCAAAAAAAAATGCTAAGATAGCAAAAAAAAAACATACGTTAAAATAGCAATCTCTGTATCTAAGTCTAGTACACGAAGCTGCCGAAGTAACTTCTTTTTGTACGAACCACTTTCTTCCAGGTTCTTCAAAAGGTTTTTAATTACCTTGCTTGTTGGTACATCTCTAATTGGGTACTTATTCGCATGCCACATTAAAGCAGCTGTCACGTTTTTATTATTTACAAAATATGCTTCACTGAAGTCTAAAAACTCGCGATCAGAGGACAAGTTTTATATTTAATTTTAAATCTTATCAGCGCAAACATAAAAATGACGTGAAAAGTTTTGAATTGAATTCGAAATTTAATAGTAATAAGTTCATTTTACCCTAAATTTTTTCAGCCAGTCCCAGCCACAAGAAAAAGTTTGGCCAGTGTTGTTCAGATAATTATAGTATGCGTTTGTTTAAATGTTAAAAGGATTTAATTTATTTTTTATCTAAATTACAGTTCCCCTAAAAGCATTAAATAGGATACATAGAGAGATCACCGCAAGAAATAGGATCCGAGGATTTTCCATACAAAATGTATGATAAAAGGTTTTGGCGATTTATGTCATTTCTAGTACTCATACCTTAAATACCCCATAGAGTGTTTTGATCCCTGGATGGAATAGGATCAATAGGCATAAATTTTTTTTTGCTATCTTGGCGTTTTTTTTGCTGACTGTTACTTTTTCCAAAATTTGTGAATGCGGATCAGAATATCTTAAAAAGTTATGGATGGTTGCCTAACAATGTTTTCTTGTAACTATAACGGTTAATGTATCTGCCCTTTAAATCCCATCTCAAAAATCCACCCTGTATATACTCAATTTTTATGTCTTCTTTTTTATTGTTTTATTTTGAAGCTTTTTAGTTTTATTTTTGTTTAACCAAAACTACCCGGTACATATATGATTTAAGATTGTTTGAACAAATGCCGTTTATTTTATTTCTCTGTTGTACTGTTTTATATCCATATTTGGTCTTCAATACATTTGTTTTGTATTGTAAGCTAATGGACGTCTGCAATGTCCGTAGCGTTACGCTACGGTTTATTTCCGGTGTTTACTATATAAAGGTAATACAAATAAACACACACACACACACACACAAAACTCCGCTAATTGCCTTGTTGAAAAAAAGAGCTGTAAGTTTCTCTACTTACATAAATTGGTGTCTTTCAAAATCTCCATGATGCCGTCATCCTGTAAAAAAGTGATTAATATATATTAATGAATGTTTTTACACAATCTATATCTATTTAAAAAATCCCTGTCAGAGTGTTCCCTGGCACGTGATGAACTCCGCATCTACTCAAACGATTTTGTTTTTTTTTTCATTTTGCTGGATTTGTTCCGACTTAGGACATAGGATAGGTTTTATTTTGATAATAAAAATCATGTTGATAATAAAGATTGCTCTTAGCTATTAACCCTTGGCTTTGGACACGCCGGCTGTTTGATTTCCCATCTCCCATTCTTGGAACCAAAAATAAAAATTGTGATTTACATATCCATAAAAATTCAAGCCTATAAATTAGTTTTAGTAACGTTTAAATTTTTAAAATAATAAAAAAAACCGTTGTTTTATATAAAAGTAAATAAAGATAACTAATATTATAATTTTATAAAAAAATATTGTTAACTACACTATTAACCACACACACATTCATAATGAGTGGCCAACTTCATCCTGCTGGTTTATTCTATGTCGCTTTTGCGGCCAACTTCAACATGATAATTTTGTGTCACAGTGATGCGCGCGCATCTTAAAATTTCACTCTCATCATTTTCTCATAACGCGCCTAAGGAAGTACAATTTCAAAATAAATTAAACTTATTAGGGAAACCTTCGAAACCCATTATCCAAGTGGGTGTATAATAACATTGTTTATTTCCAATTACTTTACAAACCTTAGATTACTTAACTAGACTAGTCCTATGGGGGAAATGTACTATTATAACAATATGATTTGAAGCCAAACACAAATAGATTTGAACAATTATAATGTTATTAAAACACGAAATATAATATGAATAATAAGAAATGAGATATTCATTTTGTACACGACTTAATAGGCATTTTCACAAAAGGCTTCGTTAATAACACTTATCTCTTACACAAAGCATTTCTTTCAACTGCGTATTTAAGTAAACTTGCTTTAAATCTCTACAAGTTTTCAAAGCCTGAAAAGATCATCTTATTAAAGCCTAGCCATTATAAAATTGTTCATAGAAGTGAGAACTTTTAATTTATGTAAAGATGTGTTTCTTCATATTTTTTTATCAAATTACTTTTCAGACAGAGCATTGTTGGTAATTAAGTATGAAGAAAATCTAGAAAAAGTCGACTCGACAAGTTGTTCCCAGGCGGGACTCAAACCCGCAACCTTTAGAGGTCCTGAGCCTTGTAAACAGCCGTCGTAATTTCCTAGCACTTTTTACCTTTTAACGCTGTAGGCCAGCTTTGCTTCATCAATGAGAGGAATATCCTTGCATTGGAAAGAAATATTTTTACACGTGTATGACAATCGATTAAGATGAACAGCCATTTCATTTATAACTTGCCTCGAGCATCTGTAGCTCAAATGGGAGAGCAGTAGACTGAATATCCAAAGTTTACGTGTTCTAATCACGAGAACAACTTGTGAGCCAAATCGATTTTTTCTATAAAAGTTTAAGTAAAATGCAAAATATAAAAGTCATTCGTATAAAGAATAAGTGAGTAATAAAAATCGATATAATAGGTTTCTTGTAGTGATGTGCCGAGTCGTTGTTTTTTAGGATCGAGTCGACTCGAGTCAGTTTGTACGGTATTCGAGTCATGACTCGATTCCGCGATTCGAGTCCAGTACTCGAGTTCTATGATTGGTATTCGAATCTTGACTCGAGTCCTGGACTCGAGTCCAGCACCTCAGTCTGGGAATTCGAGTCCAGAACTCGAGTCTGTTACCGATTTAAGTATAAAAGGAAAAAATAGAAAGAAGTAAACTTCAAACAGTATCTAGGTTTAGCATAATAACACTACGAACATTTTAATGAAAAATATTTTTAAACATTAAACATAACAAATAAACATAAAAAACTAAGGAGATATCCAGGAACCAGAAAATTTCTTCTAATGAGATCAAGTTCTATTTGTTTTATTAATGTACTTATATTTTAGGTGTCACTTCATTGCTTAACTAAACAGAAATCGAGTACGAGCGAGTCGAGCTAACTCGAATACTAGACTCGAGTCAGTTGGACTCGCATAATAGTTTCGAGACAGCGAGTACAAGATCGATTCTTCCTGACTCGAGTACCGGAATCGAGTCCGGCGTACTCGAAACAAAATAAATTGGTACTCGAATTGGCGAGTCCAAAGCAGGAATCGAGTCTGACTCGAGTCAAGCCGTACTCGGCACATCGCTAGTTTCTTGCATGTAATTTAAAAAAAATCTAATATTTTTTTAAATATTCTTCAAATAGGTAATAAACTGGCGGCATTCGTTGAAATCGATAATTTCTATTATTTTTTAAGAAATAATTTTTTCGGTTAAAAATTATGCATAAACAAACGGAAATTTCAAAATAAACTGAGCACCTTCCATGTCATGTGACGTCACATGACATGAAGCCATGCGTTTGCCGGCGGCTACAATGTATGTAGATTCACCCTTAGTAACGTGTCAAGTTATGTCATGTGACTTCATTCAAAGCGCGCGAAAATGGCGTCTGTTTAAATTACGATTAATGCACCGATGCAAGAAAATAATTTATTTCACAAAAAGTTATTGTACAAAAAAAAATTTTTTTTCTGTTATAAATGACTTGATTTAACGATTTATACAATAACAAAAAAAGCATGCAAGAAACCTATTAATATAGGAAAAGAAAACACAAAAGCGGAATCACAGTACTACAGTATAAATAAATGTTATTAGCGAAATGGAGCCTTAGTGAAAAATGTTCTGTAAGAACTAGAAAAACTTCGTGAAAAGATTGTCTGTCCTCAATATTATGGACCCTAGTTGTTTAATGATCAAAGCAGCCGGAAAGAACTTTATTAGTACTGAAGCACAAAGAGAAATAATATTAAGAGATGTGTGACATTTGCTTTATTGGGCAGAGTGGGGCACAAATTGACAAAGTGGGAGGCATTCTATTCTGTACATTCCAGTTATAGAACAAAATTCCTCCGCCAAAAATATTCATTATATTTATTTTTATATTTGCACTTATGCACTTAAAATAAATAAATATTAGAAATACATCACATCACATCATATGTATTGTTGTATTGTATTGTATTGTATATTGTTGTGAACGCAAGTTAAGTAGCTATAGCACTTGTGTTATGAAATTCATAAGCAACGACAATATTACAACACCGACACCCTGAGCCAATATAGAAAAATTCGTTTACTACATTAACCAGACCGGGGATCAAACCCCGGACTTGGGAATGGAGTGGAGATCACTTTGTAAAAGGATATTGGGTTCCTCCCTCCTGGCAGGACCAGCTTGCGAAGGTCCTGAGCGGGCATTGCACGGTCTTGCCCGTCTGGGGGGATGCCCAAATGCACCAGGCATCTCCTATCGTAGTGGGGCCTTTAGGCCAATCTGCCACTGCACTCCGTGGTGAAAGCCACAAGCCCGAGGGATCAAAGGCAAGGTTTGGGTTCATACTAGGCTTTTTAGTGGGTAGGCTACCGGGTGGGGGAATGGAGAAGAGCCCCACATAACTCCACTCGCCCAACGGCTCAGTATGCATAAGCCATTTTCCCTAGTACCTATAAATAAAACAAAAAAAGCAGTATCATTCGTTTCCTTATACGACTCCTTTTAAATATGAAGGGTTGAAGCTATTCTATTCTAACAGACATCAAATTCTTATACCTTCGCGTCTACTCACTGAAATAAAATATTTTTCAACAAAACGCGTTTACTTTTTCCTATTTAATTGTAACGTTTTGGTTTATTTAGGAGCTGTGTACAACTATGGTTAAGGTAACGACTGTCATAAGTGTGTACTCCGTCAAATTATTTCAATTAAATGTGGGAACTAACTTGAATTTTGTGTATTTAGTTTTCCTGTAAAATCGTAATTGTTTTAACCGTTCATGATTAATTAAATTAGTGTTTATTGAAACGTATTATAACAACGTTTTTTCTTGTTGAGGATCCGGCGCAGTTGCAAGCATCATCGTCACTGAAGAACTTTTTGGGTTGATATAATAACATAATCCCGTTTTAATTTAAACTAAAGTTATTATGACATCGGTATTTAGTAAATAGTTATTGGTTTTAGCATCAAGTTGGTAGTTACATTCTTATCTATAACTAGCTGACCCAGCCACGCGTTGCCGTGGCACAGTAATTTTAATGAATTTTTCTAAATTAAAGTAGCCTAAGTTACTCCTTATTACATCAGTTACCTGTCAATAAAAGTCCCGTCAAAATCGGTCCAGCCATTTCAGAGATTAGCCGGAACAAACAGACGGACAGACAGACAGACAAAAATTGTAAAAAAAGTTATTTTAGTGTATGTACCGTATATATATTCATATGCATGTAGTAAAAAACGGTTATTTCAATATTACAAACAGACACTTCAATTTTATTTATATGTATAGATGTATAGATTATATTTACTCATGTCTTTTTTTATATAGATTTTCATTTCTTTTCGATTAATTTGTTTCAAGGGGATCTGACTTTGGTGTAGTTGGGGTATCACACTGTTATCGCTATTGTGAGTGCCAAAGATTATTTTAGTCAAAGCATTACTCACATTTCCGAATAGTCACGTCCCTATCTAGTCGCAATGTAAATCGAATAAAATGCTTAACATAACTTCGTATTCTTTCACGCTTATCTCTTAGAGAATTCGCTTTCATAAAAATAACTTTCTTATTTGTAAATGAGAGAGTGACGAAAATATTATAAAGGAATCAAATGTTGCCCAAAATCAGTCTTGAACGGAAAGACGAGACCTTGGAGAGGCCTGCGAGAAAAGACGCAAGAGTCTCGCAGGCTTAGTCTTGTTCTTGCTCAAATCTTGCACGGTCAGCCTTGGTCTTGGTCTTGCTAAAATTAGGCGGTCTTTATCTTGCAAAAATGCAAGAACAAGACCAAGACTGCAATCTTGACCAAGATTTGAGCAAGAACAAGACTAAGCACATCTAGCGAATTAACATTCACAATATTTTAATCAGGTACGTCCCTAACTTTTTAACTTAATTACATATCTAGATTACTGTAAACTACTGAGTCTGCCAGATCGGAAATTAAAAAGCCCTTCCGAGGAGAACTGGAAAAAGAGATTCGGACAGGGGGACCGACCTCCATCTTACTTTTATTATTATCTTATAAGCGTTTTAGATGATGACATCTGTTAGCTCATATATATGTGTTTGTATATATTAAGCATTTAGCTGAAAAACTAGTTTTTGCGTCATGATCACATCAAACTCTGTTCTATGGGTAAGTCGATTTTTTTATTAAATTTAATGAGAAGGTCTCATTTAGCTAAAAAACTAGTCATGAACACATGATCACATCGAACTCTGTTCTATGGATAAGTCGATATATACTAAGGATCCGTCCACACGTTGCTGTGTAATAATCAAAATTGAAAGAAAACATCAAAATCGATTGAGTTTTTTCGGAGTTCATCACCGTCAAACTTTAAATAAAAAACAAACAATTTTATTTGTATAAATTGTAAGACGATCGTTACCGTCGACTTCCTTTGATCACGGCTCCTGTAAACGACTTTGTGCACGACGCCAGGATTAAATATAAAAAAACAGGAAGAAATACATCGTACTTATATCTTTCTGTATTCTATTTATAATATTTTTATTTTTCTTATTTAAAATAAGTACTTACCTATCTTAAGTTATAAAAGTTGCCCTGAAAATTATAAAACTTTGATTTTATTTGAAGAAGCCGACACAGTGTATCAATTATATATGGGAACGTTCAAAAACAACTTTTGAGCGGTTCCTAAAGTCGTCATACACGCACTTAAATGACTCATTACTAAGTTCGGAATTTGTTATGAGTTTGCTCTTAGCATCTTTTTAAACCACGTATACTGTATTGAGAGACGTAACCAGTTCTAATTTGATATTTAAAGTAATATAAATAAGGTTTAATAAGTGTTCGCTTATCAGTGCTGATTGTTGTTTTTTTCATTTCATAACAGAGGTGACATAAGTTTACGTTTTTATATATCTAGTCTTTGATATAAAAATCTAGATGTTAAATGCTTAAATAATAAAATTATAACGACATACTAATTTCTTAATTATCGATTATGTGATACTTGTAAAATTATTTGATATTATAAGTTATTTACCAGAAACGTTAAGAGATGGCGCTGACACTCAGCTTAAGAAACATTTGAAATAATAGATTATTAGTTAAAAATACTAAAAAATATGCTTTTTTATGTACTTAGCTGCACAAAAAGTTTATAAAAAAACTAATGGCCACCTTCCATTTCCATATCAAGTTTTAGAGTCAGATAAAATAAACAAGCCTCTTTATAACGAATCTAAAAAGCCCATAATGGGATTCCTAGCAAGTATTCCATTCCACCTCCCACCTACGGCTTCTATCATCATGGCAGCTTGACTAAAAAAATACCAAAGATAATATACTTGCTGCTACAAGTTTCAGGCTTCAAAAAAACAACACGCTTTTTTTGGGTATAGGTATTACATTTTGTAACAAAGTTCCACACAAGCTCAATGAACTACCATTTGAAAAGTTTAAAAATGTTGTTAAAAATACACTCATGAAGAAATGCTATTATCATTTCGGTTATTTATTTAAAAGGCAAGAATGGCAGTTAAAACACTTCCTTCTATATTTTTTGTAAAGACAGTTCTGTAGAAAATCCTTTCATTTTAATAGTATTTTTTTATTTGTCTTGGTAGTAGTATTAGAAAAGTTTTAAAAGGGAGAAAATAACAGTCCTTGCTGAGTTTTTTTGCGACTTCTTCTCGGTACAAGATCCCCCGACGTCTCACACACGAAGCCAACGCGTAGCTTTGACTTTCAATAAACGCATAACAAATACTTAAATTGAATAAAAATAATTTGATCTTTATCATATTGTAACAATGTATTGTTATCTAAACTACATGTACAGAATTCAATTTCTGCGACTTTTTACAATTTTTTTTAGTTACAAGTCGATCTAATACGAACTTATTTGACAGAATCGGGCATCATTTGGTGGAAGTCCATAGCCATTTATAAAACAATACCTTACTTCCGCAGAAAATAAGCAAAATGGATTGCCAGCACCGCAACACACGACTTACACGTGTTTCGCCCCCACACTATGCGATTCGATATTATATTGCAGGGCGGTGTATTATTTTTTGCAGAACTATTATGAATGTGTTTTTAGAAATTAATAAGAACGTGTTATATATCCAAGAATCAACATCCTTGAAAACAATTTTTAAATAATAAAAAAAAATCCAAATTTTAAATCGCTGTACATACACAGGACATGAAAAAAAGGTATAGGAGGACTCTTAACACCAACACCTTAAAAGAGATTCCCTATATTATCATTGCCAAAACTAAACCATTATTGTTTATCTGTAACTTGAACGGCGTTGAATTTGTTAGCGATTTATATTCAGACCTCTTTAAAAATCAGGTTACAAAACACTTACTGGTTGTTGTTCCATTACTTGATGCACCAGGGCACGGAACAGCTGTGTGGGCAAACTGCTGAGAGCGTGAAGTGCCGCCAACGCCCAGAGCGGGCAATCGCCATCCGAACAGAATTTGAACTTCTGGAATCACACCACCAAAACACCAACTATTTTAGTTCCAAACTAAGCTAGAGTTTTTAATATTTTGTCCAATGTAGGATGATACTTTTGACAGTTGACACCTATATATAGGGTATAAAGTTGCTATTGCAATGTCGAGCCAAACATAAGGAAACAAACGCAACCTTAGTACGTAGCAATAAGGAAGTGACACCTGTCAAAAGTATCATCCTACATTGGACAAAGTATAGGCCTTCCTATTGGATAGAAATAAATAGTAAAAACGGTTATAATACTCGTATAATAAGAATAATATTTCTTGCATACACACCATTACTAAGGCTTGTGTGATGGATACCAAGGCAGTGGATAGACATACACATATGAATTTAACACATAGATAGGTAAATTTTTTAATAAATATTTAAGAATACCTATGACTCAGATATAAATGCTCATTTTAATCAAACATCTGCTCCTTCCGCAACTCGAACCAAGGATTCGGTGAATAAAACAGAATAGTTGCCGTTGGTCCTAATGGTCGTCGAATATACACCAATACTCAATCATTTATTCTTATGTTGCCTTTTGTCACATTACTACACATAATGTTGAACATAAATAAAAGGTCATCATCTATACTATATAAAAGAAGGATTTTGTGGGTTTGTTACCATATATAGTTACCATAAGCCTAAGAATAACAGTTTTTATAATCAACTAGCGGCCCGTCCCGGCTTCGCACGGGTGGACAAAATTTTTTAATTTTTTTCTAGCATTTAATATAGCCTATGACACTCGATAATAATGTGCCTTTCTATTGGTGAAAGAATTTTTAAAATCGGTTCAGTAGATCCCGAGATTACCCCTTACAATTTAACAAATATACAAACACACAAACTTTACTTCTTTATAATATTAGTATAGATTAACCTTATCATAGCAACGCGTGGCCGGGTTATACCAGCAACGCGTGGCCGGGTTATACCAGCAACGCTTAGCCGGGTCACAGTAAAGAACAGTAAAATATCTTCATGACCGCTCGCGATCGTCAACTCTCGCCGGCCACTTACCATAATATTAATTACTAGCTTTCCGCCCGCGGCTTCGCCCGCGTGGAATTCGGTTATATTGCGGTATAAAGCACAACTATAAGAAAACTTCTCATTCCCACGGAAAAATCTAAGAAGCACGATGTAACGCTGGATACAAAATTCATATAATTCATTCCACTTCTTACGTATCTTAAAAAAACACTTCGTTACCACTTTTTAAAAAACACCCAGCGCCATCTTTCGCATACCTCTAGAACTAAATAGCGGGAGCTATCATTCCACTTCTTACGTATTTTAAAAAACACATCGTTACCATGTTTTAAAAAACACCCAGCGCCATCTATCGCATACCTCAAGAACTAAATAACGTAACTAATACGTATACCAATTAGTAATTCGTTGACTTTAGTGATTTCAGGATAAGTAGATGTAAAAAAAACAATTTAGACGATAAAACAAATTGTACGTCATCCCTCGGGAATTCCTCATTTTCGGGGATTCATTATCGTATCATTTAGCTTCTAAATTTACATGCTTATATTCGTTTGCAATATTTTACGTTGTTTTAAACGACACACAGCGCCATCTACAATCCATCCATCAAGCAAACAATATTTTTATTTTTCCTCGGGAATATCAATTTTTTTCCAGGATAAAAAGTACCCTATTATTTAATCCGGACTTTTATCTTTACGTCTGCAAAATTTCAAAGCAATCGGTTCAGTAGTTACGGCGTGAAAGCGGAACAAACAAACAAACAAACAAACAAACAAACTCACTTTCCGATTTATAATATTAGTAAGGATTACGAGTATCATGACTTCAAAAAGGGGAAAAAAATATTGTAGTGTTTTCAGGTGCCTCAATAACGATTTCGCAAACAAATATTTAATCATAATATGCTTTTTATTACATAAATTTAGATCAAGTGCTGCTTGTTCGAAAATATTAACTAAAAGTAAGTGACAACCTTGGGGATCAACGCAAGAGTAGGCTTATAACTCGGCGGGCGGCCTTAGATAACCTACTGTTCTGTATTTACTGTGGCCGGGTTAACTAGTCATTAAAAAAAATGCTCTTATATTATTCACAATTATTGAATGATTTGTAATCGCTGTCCACCAAAGTAAGTTTCGCGGTCGGGGTCACTCTACACAAAGGCAATGTAGACATCACAAGTTAAAATTTTGTATTATACAGGGAGCGGCAAAAAGATCTGACGGTTTTAAAATGTAAATAACTCAACCGTTTTAAGTGATACAAAATGTTTTATTATTTATGAACATTTATAAAAATAACAACAAAAATGTTGATTTGATCCATTTAAGATTTGAAGATGACGTCTTTCAAATGATATCCATCTTGGGCCATGCATTCTTCCAATCTTGCGCTGAAATTTTCAAACAATTTTCCTAACATTCCTTTCCTTTCCATCACTTTTCCTTTCCATCAAAGCTGAACCGGTAGCTCTGAAGTTACCCACCCAAAGCAAAATGGTGTTTCTAGTCGGGACTTTGCCTCTAGGCCTCACATTGAAATGTCTCCGAAACTGCCGCTGAACAGAAACACAGGATTCGCCACTTTTAAAAAATGCTTCCACAACGAACGCACGATGCTCAGCCGTCCACCGCTCCATGGCTACTAACAATGTCCGCACGTAGTCTCTGGAACGCCCCTACCCCCACCACCCCCCACCACTCGCTCGGTCGACAGCGCGGCAGTGAAAACCGTCAGATCATTTTGCCGCTCCCTGTAGTATCTTTCTCTTAAAAGTGAATGCAATTTTTTTTTTAGAGAAATAAATGTTTAAAATCTCAACCCTTAAAAAAACATCCATTTTATTCTGTTTCGCGGAACTAGTTACAACATACTTCAATAGAAGGGGCGTGCTTTTGCTAACATGGAGTCAAAGTGCTAGGCCTGTTAGGCGGTTCTGCCATTTAAGCCTTTGAGCCTTGAGAAAGAGCCTTTGCTATCGTTACACTAATTGGTAGTGTAGGAAAAATACATAAAAATATGTTACACGGAGATATACTGAAACTAGTGCTGTCTTCAAAAATTTAAATTTATCTTCATTTGAGTATTATAAGTGAGAACCATTTGGTGCAACGGTAACGATCCTGCCTCGTACATACTAGGGTAAAGAATAGACATACATATATGATACAAAGATATGTAATATTTATAGAAATATATATAAATACCCATGACTCAGGTAAAAATGCCCGTATTCATCACAAAAACATCTGCCCCCTCCGGGATTAGAATCCAGGACCGTCAGTGCGAAAGGCAGGATCGTTACCGTTGCACCAAACGGTCACAATTATGATCTGACACGACACACAACTTCTTTGGCCAATAATTCACAATATCGACTGCTTAAAACACTACGGAATATTTGAGCAATAGATCTGAATTCCAACACATATAACCGTCAATTTCACATGCATCTCCGAAA
Source organism: Calamotropha paludella (assembly GCA_927399485.1). Taxonomy (NCBI): domain Eukaryota; kingdom Metazoa; phylum Arthropoda; class Insecta; order Lepidoptera; family Crambidae; genus Calamotropha; species Calamotropha paludella. Next base: position 3,771,609 of record OV656823.1, on the reverse strand, counting down.
TGAGAAGCATAAAAATTCAGTAGACATGCTTTTCGTAGGAAAGAAATGGATACGTGCTTCACAGTTTTAAAAAAATATTTTCCTAGGATAGTGAAAAAAGGGGTTGAAAGTTAGTATGAAAAGCCGACCAGTTTTAAAAAGTGAGAAGCTTTAATTTGAGTGTTAAAGCTTTTGATCAAAAATAAACAAAGGGAGTGAAATAGCGGATGAAGAAGTTCTTTTAAATTAAGTCCGTTTTGTCAGTACAAAGCATAAATTTTAAAACATAGACTCATTGAGTAGAAATAGATGAATACGTGTTTTTAACGTTTAAAAAAAATACCATTTCAGCCTTTCATTCATTTCATAAAATATTCAATAATTATATAATGAGAAATATTGAATCCAATACTAAAAAAAATTACTGCCTCAGTGACCAACTGGACAAGTGTGTAAACGCTGACTGAGCTTATGGGTTTTCGGGTCGGATAGTGTCATCGATCATTTTAGTCCTTTAAGTTTGGCATATTTGTCATATACTTATGTGTTATATATGTAAGTGGGTATTCGTAGAATACAACGGGCTGCGCCCCGCCGATGCCAATGTCAATAAATCAGTATGCAACTAGCTAGCTTGTGTGATTGACCCGTACGCCCTACGCGCGATATACAACACGTGGCGACGAGGATAACCTTTTTTCAAATTATTTTCATTTAAAATGTCGACGGGAGTGTCATTCGGCGTACTGTCCACTTTTGACCATCTTTCTAATGAGTGGAGTAGTTATAAATCGCGGTTAAATCAGTGGTTCATAGCTAACGACATAACCAATGAAACCGACAAGTTGTCAGTCAAGCGACGGGCGATATTATTGAGCGCGTTGAGTGAATCTACGTTTAAGCTAGCGAGTGACCTGGCGTTACCGAAAAAAGTAGAAGAGTTACGTTATGAGGAGATACTAATTCTTCTCGACAACCACTTTACACCGAAAAGGTTCGGGTTTGCCGAAAAGTCAACCTTCTATTCCGCAACGCAAATACCAGGTGAAAGTCATACTCAGTGGGCGGCTAGGCTAAGAGGATTGGCAGCACATTGCGGGTTTAAAAATTTGGAAGAGGCCCTAACAGATAGATTTATCATGGGCATGGCGGCTGGACACGAGCGGGACAAGCTGTTTGCGCAGGATCAGCGGGAGCTGACTCTGGCGAAGCCCATCGATCTGGCAGAGAGCGTGCGCTGTGCGCGCCAGGCCTCATCGCTGGTAGCGGCGAACGGCGCAAGCGGCGCCGTAACGTCTGCGGCTAACAACGTGTTCACTATCTCCAAAGAAAAGTGCAGTGCGTGCGGTTATTCCAATCATAAGTTCAGTCAGTGTCGTTTTAAAAATTATAAGTGCAAAAAGTGTAACACGAAGGGTCACCTCCGTAAAATGTGTACATCCGAGGGTAAAGTGAAATACGTGGATGAGGGAGATGACGGTGAGTCTTTTTACAATATTCGATGTGTGCAAGGAAAACCGATGACAGAGAGCGTAGTGATCGGTGGTCTGGTTTTGGAGTTTGAAATCGATAGCGGGTCGGCGGTAAGCGTGATTTCTGAGAAATTGTATTTAAATAATTTTAGTACGGTACCATTGTCATTTACGAATAAAAAATTATTCGGTTATACAGGTGCAAATATAGGAATATTAGGAACTGTGTTTTTACCTATAACATATAACGAAAGTACACATGCGCTGCAATTATACGTGGTGCGCGACGGTGGACCGCCGCTGCTGGGCCGCGATTTTATTCGTCTATTTAATCTTGAGTTTGCGCCCGCGAACTCGGCCACTGCGGACACGGGTCGCGTTGTGAATGCCCTTTACACTAATGACCGAGAGCTATGTGATAATGATACCTTCATATCAAAAATTATTTCGAGGTTCCCAAAAGTTTTCTCAGGCGAATTAGGGGCATTTAACAAATACACCGTCGATTTACACATAAAACCAGATGCAAAACCGGTTTTCTTCAAAGCGAGACCGGTGCCGTACGCTTTAAGAGAAAAGATCGATAAAGAGTTAGATCGTTTATTGTCATTGGGAGTATTGGAACCGGTTGAACATTCGGAGTACGCATCTCCGATCGTACCAGCTTTGAAGAAGGACGGCAGCATCCGTCTGTGTGCGGACTACTCCGTAACTATAAATAAACAATTTATAGTAGATCAGTACCCCTTGCCTACAGTGAACGATTTACTATCCAAACTTCACGGAGGCGTTCAGTTCAGTAAAATTGATTTATCTATGGCGTATAATCAGTGTATTTTAAGTGAGTCATCGCAAAAGCTTACATGTATAAACACGCACCGCGGTCTTTTTAAATTCACGCGCTTAGTGTTCGGTCTCTCGTCCGCACCTGCTATCTTCCAAAGAGCAATGGAATGTCTTCTCGCGGACATAGATGGCATTATTTTCCTGTTAGACGATATTTTAGTTACAGGATCGAAAGAACAACATAAGCAAAGATTAATAACGGTGCTACAACGGTTAGAGGACGCTGGTTTAACCGTCAAAAGGAATAAATGCGAATTTTTCAAAAACGAAATAACATATCTAGGGCATGTCATAGATAGATACGGAGTAAGAAAATCAGCCGAAAAAGTAAAAGCTATTTTGATGGCACCTAAACCAGAAAATGTTTCGCAGTTGCAGTCGTTCTTAGGATTAGCAAACTATTATCGTAATTTCGTTCCGGATGCATCGTCCATATTAAGCCCATTATATAATTTGCTAAATAAAAATTCAAAATGGGAATGGACCGCATTACACGAAGCTGCGTTCGACAAAATTAAGAATATTCTCGCGTCTGATAACACCTTAGCTCACTTTAACCCAAAGGCAAAATTAATATTAACGGTTGACGCTTCGCCGACTGGTTTAGGGGCTGTTTTGTCGCAGGTCAGTGAGGACGGGTTAGAAAGACCAATTTCGTAACATCTCGAACATTAACGTCAGCGGAAAAAAAATACGCTCAAATACAGAAAGAGGCCACGGCCATTATTTTTGGTGTTAAACGATATCATCAATATCTGTATGGCCGGTCTATACCTTTCATTTTGCGAACCGACCATAAACCCTTATTAACAATTTTTGGGCCACATAAAGGGATACCGGAGGTCTCTGCCAATCGCCTCCAGCGCTACGCAATGTTTTTAGCTGCTTACAATTATACCATAGAATATATATGCAGTAAAGATAACAGCGCGGACTATTTATCGCGAGCATGCCAACTCGGTGTGTGTGAACTTAGCAGATCATTGTCCAGCAGATCAAAATTAAATGAGAGTTCTTTTCGCATGCAGCTCAGTTCTATAGTTCCTGATACTTTTTAGAAATAGTTCTGGCGTTTTTACCTCGAAAAATGTCACTTAAAAAAATGATCTGCTAACTTCCCGTAGCAGATCATTTTGCAGCAAATCGAAAACAAATGCGATTTATTTACGCATGCAGCTGAGTTCTATAGTTCCTGATACTTTTTAGAAATAGTTCTGCCGTTTTTACCGAGAAAAATGACAATTTACGAAATGATCTGCTAACTTCCCATTTCTCGTAGCAGATCAATTTGCAGTAGATCAAAAAATAAATGTGAGTTCTTTTCACATGCAGCTGAGTTCTATAGATCCTGATACTTTTTAGAAATAGTTCTGGCGTTTTTACCTCGAAAAATGTCACTTAAAAAAATGATCTGCTAACTTCCCGTAGCAGATCATTTTGCAGCAAATCGAAAATAAATGCGATTTATTTACGCATGCAGCTGAGTTCTATAGTTCCTGATACTTTTTAGAAATAGTTCTGGCGTTTTTACCGAGAAAAATGACAATTTACGAAATGATCTGCTAACTTCCCATTTCTCGTAGCAGATCAATTTGCAGTAGATCAAAAAATAAATGTGAGTTCTTTTCGCATGCAGCTGAGTTCTATAGATCCTGATACTTTTTAGAAATAGTTCTGGCGTTTTTACCTCGAAAAATGTCACTTAAAAAAATGATCTGCTAACTTCCCGTAGCAGATCATTTTGCAGCAGATCGAAAACAAATGCGATTTATTTACGCATGCAGCTGAGTTCTATAGTTCCTGATACTTTTAAGAAATAGTTCTGGCGTTTTTACCTCGAAAAATGTCACTTAAAAAAATGATCTGCTAACTTCCCGTAGCAGATCATTTTGCAGCAAATCGAAAACAAATGCGATTTATTTACCTATGCAGCTGAGTTCTATAGTTCCTGATACTTTTTAGAAATAGTTCTGGCGTTTTTACCGAGAAAAATGACAATTTACGAAAAGATCTGCTAACTACCCATTTCTCGTAGCAGATCAATTTGCAGTAGATCAAAAAAAAAATGTGAGTTCTTTTCGCATGCAGCTGAGTTCTATAGATCCTGATACTTTTTAGAAATATTTCTGGCGTTTTTACCTCGAAAAATGTCCCTTAAAAAAATGATCTGCTAACTTCCCGTAGCAGATCATTTTGCAGCAAATCGAAAACAAATACGATTTATTTACGCATGCAGCTGAGTTCTATAGTTCCTGATACTTTTTAGAAATAGTTCTGGCGTTTTTACCGAGAAAAATGACAATTTACGAAATGATCTGCTTACTTCCCATTTCTCGTAGCAGATCAATTTGCAGTAGATCAAAAAATAAATGTGAGTTCTTTTCGCATGCAGCTGAGTTCTATAGATCCTGATACTTTTTAGAAATAGTTCTGGCGTTTTTACCTCGAAAAATGTCACTTAAAAAAATGATCTGCTAACTTCCCGTAACAGATCATTTTGCAGCAGATCAAAAACAAATGCGATTTATTTACGCATGCAGCTGAGTTCTATAGTTCCTGATACTTTTTAGAAAAAGTTCTGGCGCTTTTACCTAGAAAAATGACAATTTACGAAATGATCTGCTAACTTCCCATTTCCCGTAGCAGTTCAATTTGCAGCAGATCAGAAAACAAATGTGAGTTCTTTTCGCATGCAGCTGAGTTCTATAGATCCTGATACTTTTTAGAAATAGTTCTGGCGTTTTTACCTCGAAAAATGTCACTTAAAAAAATGAACTGCTAACTTCCCGTAGCAGATTATTTTGCAGCAAATCGAAAACAAATGCGATTTATTTACGCATGCAGCTGAGTTCTATAGATCCTGATACTTTTTAGAAATAGTTCTGGCGTTTTTACTTCGAAAAATGTCACTTAAAAAAATGATCTGCTAACTTCCCGTAGCAGATCATTTTGCAGCAAATCGAAAACAAATGCGATTTATTTACGCATGCAGCTGAGTTCTATAGTTCCTGATACTTTTTAGAAATAGTTCTGGCGTTTTTACCAAGAAAAATGACAATTTGCGAAATGATCTACTAAATTCCCATTTCCCGTAGCAGGTCAATTTGCAGCAGATCAGAAAACAAATGTGAGTTCTTTTCGCATGCAGCTGAGTTCTATAGATCCTGATACTTTTCAGAAATAGTTCTGGCGTTTTTACCTCGAAAAATGTCAATTAAAAAAATGATCTGCTAACTTCCCGTAGCAGATCATTTTGCAGCAGATCGAAAACAAATGCGATTTATTTACGCATGCAGCTGAGTTCTATAGTTCCTGATACTTTTTAGAAATAGTTCTGGCGTTTTTACCTAGAAAAATGACAATTTACGAAATGATCTGCTAACTTCCCATTTCCCGTAGCAGGTCAATTTGCAGCAGATCAGAAAACAAATGTGAGTTCTTTTTGCATGCAGCTGAGTTCTGTAGATCCTGATACTTTTTAGAAATATTTCTGGCGTTTTTACCTCGAAAAATGACATTTAAAAAAATGATCTGCTAACTTCCCGTAGCAGATCATTTTGCAGCAGATCGAAAACAAATGCGATTTATTTACGCATGCAGCTGAGTTCTATAGTTCCTGATACTTTTTAGAAATAGTTCTGGCGTTTTTACCAAGAAAAATGTCACTTAAAAAAATGATCTGCTAACTTCCCGTAGCAGATCATTTTGCAGCAAATCGAAAATAAATGCGATTTATTTACGCATGCAGCTGAGTTCTATAGTTCCTGATACTTTTTAGAAATAGTTCTGGCGTTTTTACCGAGAAAAATGACAATTTACGAAATGATCTGCTAACTTCCCATTTCTCGTAGCAGATCAATTTGCAGTAGATCAAAAAATAAATGTGAGTTCTTTTCGCATGCAGCTGAGTTCTATAGATCCTGATACTTTTTAGAAATAGTTCTGGCGTTTTTACCTCGAAAAATGTCACTTAAAAAAATGATCTGCTAACTTCCCGTAGCAGATCATTTTGCAGCAGATCGAAAACAAATGCGATTTATTTACGCATGCAGCTGAGTTCTATAGTTCCTGATACTTTTAAGAAATAGTTCTGGCGTTTTTACCTCGAAAAATGACAATTTATGAAATGATCTGCTAACTTCCCATTTCCCGTAGCAGGTCAATTTGCAGCAGATCAGAAAACAAATGCGAGTTCTTTTAGCATGCAGCTGAGTTCTATAGATCCTGATACTTTTTAGAAATAGTTCTGGCGTTTTTACCTCGAAAAATGACATTTAAAAAAATGATCTGCTAACTTCCCGTAGCAGATCATTTTGCAGCAGATCGAAAAAAAATGCGATTTATTTACGCATGCAGCTGAGTTCTATAGTTACTGATACTTTTTAGAAATAGTTCTGGCGTTTTTATCTAGAAAAATGACAATTTACGAAATGATCTGCTAACTTCCCATTTCCCGTATCAGATCAGAAAACAAATGTGAGTTCTTTTCGCATGCAACTGAGTCCTATAGATCCTGATAATTTTTAGAAATAGTTCTGGCGTTTTTACATAGAAAAATGACAATTTACGAAATGATCTGCTAACTTCCCATTTCCCGTAGCAGGTCAATTTGCAGCAGATCAGAAAGCAAATGTGAGTTCTTTTCGCATGCAGCTGAGTTCTAAAGATCCTGATACTTTTTAGAAATAGTTCTGGCGTTTTTACCTAGAAAAATGGCAATTTACGAAATTATTTGCTAACTTCCCATTTCCCGTAGCAGATCGAAAACAGGCTAAACAAGTCTCAGAGCTAGAACTATTTCGCTTTAAACATATTCTTATGAAAATTGCAATGTGCAATCAGGAACTATAGAACTCAGCTGCATGCGTAAATAAATCGCATTTGTTTTCGATTTGCTGCAAAATGATCTGCTACGGGAAGTTAGCAGATCATTTTTTTAAGTGACATTTTTCGAGGTAAAAACGCCAGAACTATTTCTTAAAAGTATCAGGAACTATAGAACTCAGCTGCATGCGTAAATAAATCGCATTTGTTTTCGATTTGCTGCAAAATAATCTGCTACGGGAAGTTAGCAGATCATTTTTTAAAGTGACATTTTTCGAGGTAAAAACGCCAGAACTATTTCTAAAAAGTATCAGGATCTATAGAACTCAGCTGCATGCGAAAAGAACTCACATTTGTTTTCTGATCTGCTGCAAATTGAACTGCTACGGGAAATGGGAAGTTAGCAGATCATTTCGTAAATTGTCATTTTTCTAGGTAAAAACGCCAGAACTTTTTCTAAAAAGTATCAGGAACTATAGAACTCAGCTGCATGCGTAAATAAATCGCATTTGTTTTTGATCTGCTGCAAAATGATCTGTTACGGGAAGTTAGCAGATCATTTTTTAAGTGACATTTTTCGAGGTAAAAACGCCAGAACTATTTCTAAAAAGTATCAGGATCTATAGAACTCAGCTGCATGCGAAAAGAACTCACATTTATTTTTTGATCTACTGCAAATTGATCTGCTACGAGAAATGGGAAGTAAGCAGATCATTTCGTAAATTGTCATTTTTCTCGGTAAAAACGCCAGAACTATTTCTAAAAAGTATCAGGAACTATAGAACTCAGCTGCATGCGTAAATAAATCGTATTTGTTTTCGATTTGCTGCAAAATGATCTGCTACGGGAAGTTAGCAGATCATTTTTTTAAGGGACATTTTTCGAGGTAAAAACGCCAGAAATATTTCTAAAAAGTATCAGGATCTATAGAACTCAGCTGCATGCGAAAAGAACTCACATTTTTTTTTTTGATCTACTGCAAATTGATCTGCTACGAGAAATGGGTAGTTAGCAGATCTTTTCGTAAATTGTCATTTTTCTCGGTAAAAACGCCAGAACTATTTCTAAAAAGTATCAGGAACTATAGAACTCAGCTGCATGCGTAAATAAATCGCATTTGTTTTCGATTTGCTGCAAAATGATCTGCTACGGGAAGTTAGCAGATCATTTTTTTAAGTGACATTTTTCGAGGTAAAAACGCCAGAACTATTTCTTAAAAGTATCAGGAACTATAGAACTCAGCTGCATGCGTAAATAAATCGCATTTGTTTTCGATTTGCTGCAAAATGATCTGCTACGGGAAGTTAGCAGATCATTTTTTTAAGTGACATTTTTCGAGGTAAAAACGCCAGAACTATTTCTAAAAAGTATCAGGATCTATAGAACTCAGCTGCATGCGAAAAGAACTCACATTTATTTTTTGATCTACTGCAAATTGATCTGCTACGAGAAATGGGAAGTTAGCAGATCATTTCGTAAATTGTCATTTTTCTCGGTAAAAACGCCAGAACTATTTCTAAAAAGTATCAGGAACTATAGAACTCAGCTGCATGCGTAAATAAATCGCATTTATTTTCGATTTGCTGCAAAATGATCTGCTACGGGAAGTTAGCAGATCATTTTTTTAAGTGACATTTTTCGAGGTAAAAACGCCAGAACTATTTCTTAAAAGTATCAGGAACTATAGAACTCAGCTGCATGCGTAAATAAATCGCATTTGTTTACGATTTGCTGCAAAATGATCTGCTACGGGAAGTTAGCAGATCATTTTTTTAAGTGACATTTTTCGAGGTAAAAACGCCAGAACTATTTCTAAAAAGTATCAGGATCTATAGAACTCAGCTGCATGCGAAAAGAACTCACATTTATTTTTTGATCTACTGCAAATTGATCTGCTACGAGAAATGGGAAGTTAGCAGATCATTTCGTAAATTGTCATTTTTCTCGGTAAAAACGCCAGAACTATTTCTAAAAAGTATCAGGAACTATAGAACTCAGCTGCATGCGTAAATAAATCGCATTTATTTTCGATTTGCTGCAAAATGATCTGCTACGGGAAGTTAGCAGATCATTTTTTTAAGTGACATTTTTCGAGGTAAAAACGCCAGAACTATTTCTAAAAAGTATCAGGATCTATAGAACTCAGCTGCATGTGAAAAGAACTCACATTTATTTTTTGATCTACTGCAAATTGATCTGCTACGAGAAATGGGAAGTTAGCAGATCATTTCGTAAATTGTCATTTTTCTCGGTAAAAACGGCAGAACTATTTCTAAAAAGTATCAGGAACTATAGAACTCAGCTGCATGCGTAAATAAATCGCATTTGTTTTCGATTTGCTGCAAAATGATCTGCTACGGGAAGTTAGCAGATCATTTTTTTAAGTGACATTTTTCGAGGTAAAAACGCCAGAACTATTTCTAAAAAGTATCAGGATCTATAGAACTCAGCTGCATGCGAAAAGAACTCACATTTATTTTTTGATCTACTGCAAATTGATCTGCTACGAGAAATGGGAAGTTAGCAGATCATTTCGTAAATTGTCATTTTTCTCGGTAAAAACGCCAGAACTATTTCTAAAAAGTATCAGGAACTATAGAACTCAGCTGCATGCGTAAATAAATCGCATTTATTTTCGATTTGCTGCAAAATGATCTGCTACGGGAAGTTAGCAGATCATTTTTTTAAGTGACATTTTTCGAGGTAAAAACGCCAGAACTATTTCTAAAAACTATCAGGATCTATAGAACTCAGCTGCATGTGAAAAGAACTCACATTTATTTTTTGATCTACTGCAAATTGATCTGCTACGAGAAATGGGAAGTTAGCAGATCATTTCGTAAATTGTCATTTTTCTCGGTAAAAACGGCAGAACTATTTCTAAAAAGTATCAGGAACTATAGAACTCAGCTGCATGCGTAAATAAATCGCATTTGTTTTCGATTTGCTGCAAAATGATCTGCTACGGGAAGTTAGCAGATCATTTTTTTAAGTGACATTTTTCGAGGTAAAAACGCCAGAACTATTTCTAAAAAGTATCAGGAACTATAGAACTCAGCTGCATGCGAAAAGAACTCTCATTTAATTTTGATCTGCTGGACAATGATCTGCTAAGTTCACACACACGCCAACTCGCGGGCGAGCAGGTAGAAGTAGCGGGAGGCGACAGCGCCGCAGACGAGTTGCCGGATAGTAACGAGCGCGCGGCATACATTAACTTTGTATTAGAGGGCGACTTGCCGGTAACAATGAGTGTGCTTCAGCGGGCAACCAGTTGCGACGAACAACTCAATCAAGTTAAACGATATGTTTTAAACGGTTGGCCTAAAAAAATAAATGACGTCCTTTTGAAACCTTATCACAATTGCCGAACACAATTGTCTTACGAAAATGGTTGCCTTATGCGAGGGCATAAAGTCGTAATTCCTGAATCATTGCAAAGAACAGTTTGTAAAGAGTTGCATAGTTCACACTTTGGCGTGGTGAAAATGAAAGCAGAGGCTCGTAAGCGGTTGTGGTTTCCAGGCATCGACGCGGCGATCGAGCGGCTGGCGGCCTCGTGTGACGTGTGCGCACAGCTGCGCCCCTCCCCGCCACACGCGCCTCTAGCGCCGTGGCCGTTGGCACCGCATCCTTTCTATCGAATTCATATTGACTTTTTAGGTCCGTTTAATAATCGATTATTTTTGATAATTGTTGACGCTTATAGCAAATGGGTAGATTGCTACGATATGACTTCCAATCACAACTCAAAGGCAGTGATTACAAAATTATGCGACTGGATATCGCGAGTTGGAATCCCTCATACATTGGTAAGTGACAATGGTACCTCTTTCACCTCTCAAGAATTCAAAAATTTTTGTGCTCTCAACGGAATTAAACACGTTTTGTCTCCCGTTTATCATCCCGCGAGTAACGGTCAATGTGAAATTTATGTCAAAATAATAAAAAATGGGTTAAAAAGTATACTTTTAGATATTTCAAATAAAAAAATTGTTCAAGAAAAAATTGCAAAATTTTTATTCGATTACAGAAACTCCAAAAACAGTACCACGGACAAGTCCCCTGCGGAAATAGTATACGGTCACGCGTTACGTTCCCGGTTGGATTTGATAATCCCAACCACCTTGCCTTCCTCGTCCACAGATTTGGCTTTAACCGTCGCACGCAACCAGTATTCACAGGCTAAATATTACGAAGGTACCCGAAGACAAGAATTTAAAACAGATGACATTGTTTGGCTAAAGAAGTATACTGGTAACAAACGATATAGCTGGATCAAAGGCGTTATTAGGAAGAAGATTGGAACTGTAATGTATTTAATATATGTGCCAGAATTAGATTATGAAGTTACGAGGCACGTCGATCAAATAAGATCACGGTCAGATTCGCTCCACCCATACCAAGACAGTGAAACAAGCATCTGGGACCCAGACGTAGTAGCAGATTTAGCGGGTGGAACGGTAGCAGCGTGTAGCGCCGAAGGGGAAGGTGTACCACCTGAACCGCACGACACTGAGTTCGAGAGACCACACCGAACACCCCGGAGAAGGCAGGCCATAAGTCCTATGTTTTCAACGCCAACATCAGGCGATGACCGTGATGATCAGGATATCGATGACGATCGGGACCTTCATTAGGACAATCACCCTAGTTAATTTTAGTTTAGTAACATGTATAATCGTAGCTATAAGGGGAAGGGGTGTTATATATGTAAGTGGGTATTCGTAGAATACAACGGGCTGCGCCCCGCCGATGTCAATGTCAATAAATCAGTATGCAACTAGCTAGCTTGTGTGATTGACCCGTACGCCCTACGCGCGATATACAACATTATGTTACTTAGATATATAATATTTTAAGAAATATAAATAAATACCTACGACTAAGCTACAAATGTTCATATTCATCACATAAACATTTGCCTCTTCCGAGACTCGAACTTCCGAGGATAGTCGATGCGAATGGAAGGATGACGACCGTTGTACCAAACAGTCGTTAGTTATATTATTCAAATGAATTCAAAGGCATTGAAATTGTTCTCAAACTTGAGAAGAGCTCTAGATTTTTGGAGTCAACACTTAAGTTTCAGTGATGATAATTTTAATAGAGATTTGCGACGTTTAAATGTTAAATGCTCCTTCAGGAATTCGAACTCAAATCGTTGGTGCGAAAGGCAGAATCGCTGTCGTTGCACCAAAGATTTCAATCTTCGTTCATCTTTATACGCTGCTTACAAAAAGCGTTCTTAAAAATATATAGATACTTCCAAAATGCTAATCTATAATCTAAGATCACAGTGGTTTGTGTGTTTGTCTGTCCGCTCTTTTTTCATTGTATCAACAACGTTACCATAGCAACGCGTTAACCGCACGACGCCGACGCACTGTAACAAAACACAAATAATATTAGCATCGGAATCGGTGGCGACAGGCATGACGTACGGACGGATGGTGGTAACGCCTCGTTGGTTTTCATTGTTATATATTCTCATGTATTTGTAATGGGATCCATTTGATTTACACTAAATTGTTATATCTAATATGTGCTGTTGTAGCTTGTTACTCATATTTTATCATGTCATAATAAAAGTTAGCCATAATTTTTGTTTTACATGCTGTTAGTCTGTACACATAATAATAAAAATAGTAATAAACAATTAGATCTAAAATACGTCTGTAAAACAACCATATCTCCAAGCGCTCAGGTAGGAGATGTATGTATGTTTAGATTGAAGTGCCACTTTTCGCATCGTAATGTGACTAATGCAGTTATTTAGTAATAGTTTAGAAAAATTTGTAGAACGAATCTTGGATTTTGTAGTGGATTAGTTCAAAAGTTATATGAAAATCCGGGTGGCACCTCAATCAAAATGTTTGGATTGAGGTGCCACTTCAGAACTGGAAAAGTATGATTTTATAGTATTCCAGAATAGTTAGTAGACAAAATCTGACCACACTTCGACGCTTAATGTTTTCCAAGGATGCAATAGTGCAATCAGTGCGTAATTTCGGTATCATTTTGTAGTATGTGTATTTGAATTGTAGGCCAATATTCAGTAATTAAAAATGAGTGAATTAAGAGATGGCATATTTTTACTGGCACCTCAGTCGAAATGCTTCGGTACATAGATTTGTATGTATCTGCTTAAATTTATAACGATATTTAAAACTGAAAACAAGTATATTTTGTAGAAAATCCTATTAAATGTATATACAGTCGTGACCTATAAAAAACATATATTTAACAAAATATTCAAGTTTTATCTGCTATTCTGCTTGTGGTATCTCTTAGTTTCATGGTTTGAGTCACCCTTTTAAGACTGTAGAACCAATGAAAATTTAGCCAGTTTAAATTAAGTTACAACCGATTAGTATAAATCCTAGTATCACATAATACTGCAATGCATTTACTCAATACTAATTTTTTACAAGAAAATTGTTCAGGATCTTCAACGCCTTCGAGACTTGGCAACACAAGCTGAGGCGGGCGGGGGCCTGAATTATCTTTGGTACTTGTTCTTTCATGTTGAATATAAATAATAGGGGTTAAAGTATGAAATTGCCGTTTTATTGCAATAGGTTCTTTGAATTGACATAGAATCTTCATGGTTTGAGGTTTTCGAATGAAACTTTTTTTAAATGGTTTCTATGATGTTCTTTTTTTAAAAAATGTAAAACATTTGAATATCGACTTTCAATTGTTTTTGTTATTCAATTTAGACAAGAAAGATGGATACTGCGAAAATTCGAGTTATTTTTGAATACGAGTTCCGACGCGGAACTAACGCGGCAGAAACAGCCCGCAATATCAATGCTGCGTTTGGAGAGGGGTCTACTAATGAACGCACCGTGCGATTTTGGTTTAAACGCTTTCGTGATGGAAATTTCGACTTAAAGAACGAGCCACGAGGAAGACCGCCCACACAGGTAAATAACGATGAATTAAGAGAGATAGTGGAAGCCGATCCTAGTCAAAGTACCCAGGAATTAGCGGCATGGTTTAACGTTACCTTACCCACAATATTGACTCACTTGCGTCAAATCAATAAAATAAAAAAATACGAAAAATGGGTGCCTCATGATTTGACTGATCTGCAGAAAGAAACGCGTGTTGAAACTTGTGTTGCCTTGTTGAACCGGTACAGAAATGAAGGAATATTGGATCGAATTGTAACATGTGATGAAAAGTGGATTCTTTATGATAACCGGAAAAGAAAAATGCAATGGCTGACCCCAGGTCAAATGCCACAACAGTGTCCTAAAGCAAAACTTACCAATAAAAAGGTAATGGTAACTGTTTGGTGGTCTCAGCATGGTGTTATTCACTATAGTTTTCTCCGATCTGGTCAAGCAATAACGGCAGATGTCTATTGTGCCGAACTCCGAACCATGTTGACAAAACTAGCAGCAAAACAGCCCCGACTCATGAATCGATCTTCACCATTATTGCTCCACGACAACGCGAGACCTCACACAGCACGAGAAACCATTTTGACCCTTCAGGAACTGCAGTTAGAAACCATTCGTCATCCTCCGTATTCACCAGACCTTGCTCCAACGGACTACCATTTTTTTCGTGATTTGGACAATTATCTACGTGACAAGAAGTTTTCTTCCCAGGAGGCAGTACAAAATGCTTTCACACAGTTTGTGCAGTCTAGATCGTCGGAATTCTATCGCAAAGGCATTAATGACCTTCCCATTAGATGGCAGCAATGTATAGATAATAATGGCAACTATTTTGATTAAATAAATTTGTTAAAAATTTAAAAAATAAACAATATAGATTTTCAGTACAAATCGGCAATTTCATACTTTAACCCCTAATATTATAATTTTTTTGTAGGTTAATTTAGGTGTGTTCAATTTATTCGGTTTGCTATTTTTGTTCGATCAATAAATGTATCTCCTTCTCTCTCTTAGTTGAAATCATCTTAATTGTTCCGGGTGATTCGAGCAAAATTTGGATTTGAAATGTATATGAGATTCATTTGAATGCAAATATGTTTAACTCGTCGCTACCTTGAAATCAATAAAGGAGGCGACAGATAAATAAATTATATACGTGGTTTCCTTTTGCATCCATTAAAATTATTTACAATATTTTTTTAAAATTACTTGTTTGTCATCGACTTATTAAACTGAACGCGCTAACTTCATTACCTCAGCTCAAGGATTTGTAATGTCCTGCCATAATGAATCCTGCCCTTTTTCTATTTTGAATGGGTTTGCTCTTGATCCTAATCAAGCCCGGGGGGGGGGGGGTAATAATAATAAGTCTTACAATCACACCAACTAGCCTAGCTCAAAGTAAGCACTATAGGGCTTGTGTTGGGGATACTAGGATAACGAAAAAAAATATATATATATATATATATACGAGTATATATATATATACGAGTATATACTCGTGACTCAGATACAAGTGCTCGTATTCATCACACAAACATCTGTTCCTTTTGGGACTCGAACCCGGGCCCATTGGTGCGAAAGGCAGGATCGCTACCGTTTCACCAAACGGTCCTATCGTATCGTAATATAGGATCTACGATAAAGTGAGCTTACTCAGTAGGTTCCTATTTGCCCTGGCTTTGAAAACGGGCGGGTTATAAGTACACGGAAATACAGACAAAGGGAGGGAGATTTTAGGTATAGAAGGGGTAGTAGTCCAGTGCGTCTGGATATCAGATGGAAGAAGTGTAGTATGAGCACATGCAGCTTCTGAGCTCAGTCCTCAAAGTATATTCTGTAAAAGACCGACAGGCAGGCAACTTTACGGTGGTGAGCTAAGGTGTGAAGCCCTATAACTTACGATACGAGCCCTACGTACGATGAATACCTATAGTACTATTGTTCGTCTGATACTTAACCCGTAAGTGTGATGGGTTGGTGTTATACTGCACGGTACTCGAATCTATTTATTGGTCGACGCTAATAAATTGTCTTACCAAGCAAAAGGACTTTTTTAAAGATTGTGCGAACAAAATAAAGTTTAGAATAAGGACCTGATCGTAAGACTGATACCTACATAAAAATTTTTGTTATTAACTATTTATTTATTGGACTACTCCCATGGATCAGCTTCAATGGCGAAATGTCTGTTACGCCATAACTTCCAGGGTTTTAATATTTACATTTACATTATATAACCGATTTTAATATTTTTTGTGTGGAATCGAATCAACAGGTTGAGCACCAGATTGTGACGGAATTTTGAAATTCGCAAAACTTCCCATCGAAACAAAAAAAAAAAATTTTTTTAGGTATTACGCTCCGCTCCAATATATGGTGCTAGCGAAGCTTTATGCTTAGCGACTGCATCGCCTAGTTTAGTTTTCGGCGAATTATCAGCTTACAATCCTTACTAATATTATAAATCAGAAAGTGAGTTTGTTTGTTTGTTTGTTTGTTCCGCTTTCACACCGTAACTACTGAACCGAATGCTTTGAAATTTTGCAGACGTAAAGATAAAAGTCCTGATTAAATAATAGGGTACTTTTTATCGCGGAAAAAATTGATATTCCCGAGGAAAAACTAAAATAATGTTTGCTTGATGGATGGATTGTAGATGGCGCTGTGTGTCGTTTAAAACAAGGTAAAATATTGCAAACGAATATAAACATGTAAATTTAGAAGCTAACTGATACGATAATGAATCCCCGAAAATGAGGAATTCCCGAGGGATGACGTACAATTTGTTTCATCGTCTAAACTGTTTTTTTTTACATCTACTTATATGTTGGAAACGAATATGAACATGTAAATTTTGAAGCTAAATGATACGAAAATGAGTCCTCGAAAATGAGGAATTCTCGAGGGATGACGTACAATTTGTTTTATCGTCTAAATTGTTTTTTACATCTACTTATCCTGAAATCACTAAAGTCAACGAATTACTAATTGGTATAAGTATTAGTTACGTTATTTAGTTCTTGAGGTATGCGATAGATGGCGCTGGGTGTTTTGTAAAACATGGTAACGATGTGTTTTTTAAAATACATAAGAAGTAGAATGATAGCTTGGAAAAAACATTGTTTTTCGCATGGTCAGCTCTATGTAGCGTGTTCCCGGGTTTCCAGTGCCCATAATCTGCATGTTTTTACTCCACAAAGGAAAACATAAAATATAGTGTACCATTCAGTTTTGGTTTAACAACTAATTGTATCCAGCGTTACATCGCGCTTCTTAGACTTTTCCGTGGAATGAGAAGTTTTCTTATAGTTGTGCTTTATACCGCAATATAACCGAATTCCACGCGGGCGAAGCCGCGGGCGGAAAGCTAGTGCTGTATAATTACAAGCTATAATGCTTAAAAAGCTAATAAAGATTCACACAGGTAAAATTGGTTTAGCTATTTTTAATGTGAGCTAAATTAATATAATTTTAACGAATTTAAAACAATGGTACAATAAAAGCGGAATTATTCATTATTGAAGAAGCGCCTGCTAATAAGTGTCCTCGCCGCATGTACACTGGTATTTAATACATCCACACCAAAATTATTAGACAAATCATTAAATTCCTTCATTGCTCCGTGAATAAAATTATTCTTCCTATAATTAATATTGCAAAAGGGCAAATGAAAAGGCGCAACTCGTCGCGAACTACGGGGCACATTAAAAGATGGTTTATAAAGAAGCTCAGGGCAATCAATGTTACCGGACGAGATCTTAATAAGGTAGATAATATCTGCAATATTACGTCGAATGTGTAAAGGAAGTAAGTGAATTTTTTTACACAACTCTTCGTATTCAGATAAGTCATATGATAGCCTTGCACGATAGCATAGATGTTTAACGAACTATAATGTAAGCACGATGAAAATGCCACAATGCAGTCTTATCAGCTTCGATGTCTGATCACTCAATATCGGAGGCACTATATCGTAATCTGTTGACAGTATGAGGCATCGCCAATATTACAGCGACTCGACAGTTTAAAAAGGCAAGAACACTCCGCAACTATTCTCTTGTTATAGAAACTATGCTCATTATTATTCACTATTTGGTGCAACGGTAGCAAATCTGCCTTTCGTACTGTTAGTTCGAGGCCCAGAAAAGGCAGATGTTGGTACCTGAGTCATGGATGTATAATGATTGTATGAATATCACTATGTAATGTATATGTATCTAATATGTAATGTATTTTCAGTTTTATAAAAATATAGAAGACAAACCTTATAATAAAATTAGTAAGGTGGGTGAGAACTAGTTTGAAGTTAGTATACTAACGGTTACGACCACTGGCCTGTCTTGCCAAAAGGCATCCCAATTGGCAAGAATTTGTTTTAATATTATTTTTCTATATTAAAGGAGTTCGTGTGTTTACACGAAAAAGAAGCTCATAAAACAAAAGTTTGTCTTCAATAACTTTTATTGAACTGAGGCTACGGAACATACGCCGCTACGAAATCTAAACTGCTACGAACTACGGTGTATAAAAAAGAACAGCTACGAATGCGTCACAACTCATTTATTTTCATACATATACGACATAAATATTACTCGAGGAATGATTAGTTTCTTTGCAGGTTTTCAAAAATTATACTAGATTTAAAAAATCTAAAAATCCCACGTTTTTCAATGTCCTAAAAAGAATAAAATAACCCTGCGGGGCAAAGCGAGGGGCCACTCAAAACGTGGGGGCGCATATTACTAAGAGGAGATTTTAAAGAGATGAATGACATGCATTGATGCCGATTATTGTAAAGATGCGCCCCCACGTTTTGAGTGGCCCCTCGCTTTGCCCCGCAGGGTTATTTTATTCTTTTTAGGACATTGAAAAACGTGGGATTTTTAGATTTTTTAAATCTAGTATAATTATTTTATTCTTTTTAATTATTAACTCAACGAAGTAACCATGTGTTACGCAACAATCGGATAAGCCCCATACAAAAGTGAAAGTTGCCGAAAGTGGACCTGAAAGTGCATCTGGAAAGTTGAAAGTTGCTTTAGAGTGCATTGTCATCGGGTTCTGAGCTATCCTGAAAGTTTCAGCTTTCTAGCTTATCGGAAAGTGCCTCAAATTTCAGTTGCAAGATTTTGCCCGGACAGACAAACAAATAAGAAAAGTGAGATAAGAAAAACGTGGTAAAAATATTGATTCTATTGTCGTCTTATATGTTTCTAGTTTAAGGATTCTACAATTTTTACTGACATTTTCGTAATTCAAGTTTTCATGGAGTCAGATGAGAGCGCTGAGACTTAAAAGAATAACACTTAAGCTTATATGTGATCGTGCATTCAATATCCATACTAATATTATAAATGGGAAAGTGTGTCTGTCTGTTTGTCTTTCTTTCACGGCAAAACGGAGCGACGAATTGACGTGATTTTTTAAGTGGAGATAGTTGAAGGGATGGAGAGTAACATAGGCTACTTTTTGCCCCTTTCCCCCACTTCCCAAAAATGGGGGGTGGAAGTTTGTATGGAGCATTCCGCAATTTTCAAGGTAGAAAGCTAAAAATTGGTATGCTGACTATTTATGACTACCAAAAAAATCGCCCATCATTTTTTTTTAAATCTGCACCCAACCCCTTAAAAGAGGGGGTGAAATTTTATATGAGACCTTTCGCAGTTTCCAAGGCAGGAAGCTAAAATCGGTACACAGACTCTTTGTTACTAACGAAAATACCTGCCATTTTTTAGAAATCCTCCCCCAGCCCCTAAAATAGGGTATAGAAATGTGTGTGAGACTCCGCAAATTTAGAACAGGTTCTTTAATACAAACGAATAATAAAATAATTTAATTAAAACGAATTAAATAAAACAATATTAAAAACATTAAAGGAGACCTTTCTTTTCGGGCCAAAAATGTACCTTGGTACAAGTTATTTGAAAATAAACATATAATGTACAAACACTTATTTCATATATAATATACCCATTAATTAGATTTTTATAAAGTTAATAAAACACAATAAATTATACACAAAATCACAACTGCGTAGAACGAAACGCTACTATGGCACTTGTGTGTGACTTATTGTTCTGAGTGTGTGACAGTCGGTTAGATTTTAAAAAGTTTCTCGCGGCTCTGGGACACGGTATTTTAGTAAAGTCCGTAGGCTGATAAAATAACTAAACGCTTAGAATGATTCGCAATAGCAAGAAATATCTATTTTCGCTCTTGATCCTTCTGTATATATTAAAAAAAGAAGAATTCATAAAGCAGTGTTGCTGATAAACTTGTATACATTTTATGTTTAAGACTGAATATCGAAAAATGTTTATATAACTTTAAGCTACAAAACGCTTCAAACTCAAAACAATTGTGCTTGCCAGCTAAAAAAAACATTTGTTGCAAGTAATGTATATTTTTGAATGTTTTTTTTTAGTGGTACAAATGTATTTAAAAATAAATAAGATTTTTTTTCGGAATATACAATTTTTTAGCTATTTTTTGTTATCTTTGAATCTTAGGTACATATTTAGCCTTACTTATATGGAAAAAAGAAAGGCTCCTTTGACCATAAATCAATCAGCTTTTGAGAAAATAAACATTATAAACATAAATAAGTGTAACTGATGGATTCCGATAGATGGCGCTGATATGTTTATTGTATATTATGTTCACGATAGGTTTAATTGATTAGTTCAAAAATTAATAACAGATGGCAGTGTTGAAATAAAATAAATAACGTGTAAAACTCTGTTCCGAGTTCTCTTCTGTGTTCAGGAAAGGGGAACAGTGCTACCCCGAATTTAACGCGAGCGAAGCCGCGGGCAAAAGCTATTTTTCTATAGTTGGTAATACCTTCCGAATGGTTACTGCGATCTTAAACCCGTCTGCCAAGCGTGCAGATCATGGCAATGCTCCCCATAATAAGGGAAGTTTCCTTGCAGCAGTGACTGTATTACAGCCTAGGTGATAATCATGATGTGATTGACTGTACATCCATAATACAACATGAAAGAAAACTATATATTTGTTTGATACGTAGTTTTAATTCATTATGAGTTGTACATAACATGGAAATAAAAATTCCAACAAGCAAATTGTTTTCTTTGTTGAATGGTTCCGCATATTTAAAAGAATATTTTAATGCAGATTTATTACATTTTGACACAAAATGGTCTAGAAATCGTGGACCTCTACTCGGCAAAATTTTGTCGCCAACTTGTAATATCAGACACATATTTGGTACAGTTGCACACAAATCTGAACTGTTAAGCCCATCCAAACTAGGTAATCGCTGATATAATTTTAAGGGAGATAAGAAATATGCTAGACTAGGTTTTTCCCGTGACATCATTCGCGTGGAGTTTAAAAGTAGGTATCTAGTATTATTATTAATTAGTAGTAAACTTATTTACTTAACTTTACAACTATCTTACAAGATTATAATTTTTATATATTTTATGCATTTTTCAAAAACAACTACGTCTTCGAGCCCTCAGGTGGGATTCGAATCCACGACCTTTCGCTATCCGGGCGAGTGCTCTGACCGCTGAGCTACCGAGACGCTGGCAACACACGTATTTAATATCTTGAAGATAGTTAGCGTTTAACATTTGTCGAACGATAGTAACTGCTAGTTGAAGTTGAAATACGTTTGTAAATTTCGACACGTTTGTCAGCTTCGAAAAGTCGTGAGTTTGAATACCACAGTTAGGGCTCGGAGGCTTAGTTGTTTTTTAAATTGCATTGTGATAATATTACAATATTAAACAAAATAATAAATAAAAACAACTATCTTACAAAATTTTCAATCACTTTTTACACTCTCCTAAATATTATCTAAAGCGTTGAAACACGTTTCCATTTATTTCTTACCAGGAGCATATGTATTGTATTCAAATATAATAATAATTTAAATACAACTTACTTTGAAGAAAACTTCCATACCTCAGTTTATCCCATTATTTAACTTTGAAAATGCCAAAAAAGTTGCTTGTCCTATATCAATTTAGAAGTACATTTCCAGAATTAATAAAATGTACGCTCTTTTATTTTTTTATCAAAACCGCACCATTCATTTCACGATTCTAACTTGAAACCTGTTTAAAGGTAGAACTTTCTAAAATATTCTTATCCATGTACATTTTTTAAGCATGACTGAATTTCTTTGAACAAATTTTCATAAAACAACCTATTCCCTATTTTAGTCCCCTTAGGGGTATAATTTTTAAAGATCAATTATAGATCGCATATTCACCACGTTGTAACATTTTCCGAATTCAAGTATTTAGATTCAGCAGTTTACGTATTGTCTGTCAGTCAAACAATCATAAAGCCTTTTGTATATTTAGATATGTACTAACTTGCGCGATAAAAAGGTCTATACTTGAAATATACAACTTTCCTATTTTATAATACTTACAATTTAAGTTTCACCTACACTAATATTATAAAGAAGAAGGATTTGTATTTTTGTATGTTTGTAATGAATAAACTCAAAAACTACTGAGCCGATTTCAAAAATTTTTTCACTGTTGGAAAGCTATATTCACGCTGAGTAACATAGGCTATGTTTCATGCTAGAAAAATTTAAAGAATTTTGTCCACCCGTGCAAAGCCGGGACGGGCCGCTAGTAAATAAATATAGGGAATTCCAAGGTTGCTTTTTGAATATAGAAAATTGATAACTAAGGCGTTTTTTTAAGAATATTAACAGTGCCATAAACACATTATTATTATTGTTAAATGCTTGTATTATGAGTAGATTTCCACGTTCGTAGTATAATAAAGCCAACAGTGCTATGATAATGATAATAGAAATAATACATATAAAAATAGCGGAACCCAAAAGTTGTTCAATAAATTTAGTCCACTTGATCTCCGGTCTAATAGCTCGACTGTTGTCGTTCAATCAGCAGATCGTGCTCAGGTGTTTGAGCACTCTGATGTTCTATAAACTGGTCCCCATTTAAGGCAGGAGTGGTATAGTAAGCGATAAGCTAAAGACTGTTGAGCTACTTTTTATCATATCTTCACTAGATATTTACACGATGTCAGTGATGTATTTTATAAATTACCTTTATCTCATCTGATGTTAAGTGATAATACAAGTGTTAGGTATATATAAGATAATGCTATCATTTTATATTTCTATGAATATTACATATCTATGTATCATATATGTATGTCTATCCGTTACCCTAGTATCCATAACACAAGCCTTACAGTGCTTACTTTGGGCTAGGCTAATTGGTGTGAATGTAAGAAATATTTATTATATTTATTATTTATTATATTATTATTATTTACAAATGAGAGGAAAGGTCATCTAGCTACCGAAACACTTAATATTGTTGTAATAATCTTAAAACAGGTAGTGAAAGCTAGACAGGTGGATTTTAACCGAGCGACAACTGCCACCTATATTTTGTCTGCTAACAGTAAATACTAAAATTTTATTAATAAGTTAAACTAATATATACACTCGAGAGCAATGAATCCGGGTCACTTAAAGAATCCTAAAAATCTCGGAAACTAAAAATGCTAGGTTAATGCAATAAATTGTATTTAATAGACAATGTAATACTCCTTAAATGAAGGTATTAAAACTTCTTAGTTATTGTAAAGTTATATCATAAAAAAATCAAATTTGAAAAAGGGCCACTTTCGAAGATGGAACTACGAAATTACAGCATTTGGTTTTGCTTTTGTTTGTAATCTGTCATTTATGTGGGTACATAAACCATGTTGATAGTGCTCTATATTCATTATTCAAGCTGAAATTATGTCGCTTACGCCTGAAGAATGCACCAGAATACTTACAATGCTGGAAACCGGCCGGAGTCAGCGCGATACAGCCAGGACTGTCGGTGTGTCGCTGTCAACAGTACAAAGAGTTCTCCGACGTTACGAAGAAACTGGTTCTAACCTACGCAGACCAGGAACGGGCAGAACCAGGTGTGCCACAGCACGAGAAGACCGATACTTGGTGAAAACCATGCTTCGAAATCGCTTTCTCACAGGAACTGAACTCACCAATCAGTTTCGACGCCTCGGAGGAAGTAACCCAAGTGCATGGACAGTAAGACGTCGGCTTGCTGAATCTAACTTAAAACCCCTTAGACCTGCAAACGGCCCTAAACTGGAGCGTGGGCATCGTATTTCAAGACTAAGATATGCCCAGAGCCACGTAAATTGGAGTATTGAAGATTGGTCAAAAGTTATGTTCTCCGACGAATCAAAATTTATGCACTACAAGCACGATGGAAGACACAGAGTGTATCGAAGACCAGGGGAAAGATTCAAGCAAGCATGCATCGAAGAAAAAGTAGCCTACGGTGGTGGGTCTGTACTTGTGTGGGCCGGAATTTCTTCTGAAAGTCGCACAGAGCTGGTGATCATAGAAATCGGCTCTTTAACTAGCGTAAGATATGTGGAAGAAATCCTCAATGATCACGTTGGTCCATTTATGGTCAATTTAGGTGAGGATGCTATATTTATGCATGACAATACCCGACCTCATACAGGTAGGATTGTGAATGACTACCTTCAAGAGATGAACATTACTCGTATGGAGTGGCCAGCGCGCAGCCCGGATATCAACCCGATCGAGCATGCTTGGGACGAGCTAGGCAGATGCGTAAAACAACGAAACCCTCCCCCAATCACGCTTCGTGAGCTTAAAATTGCTCTCACAGAGGAATGGGAGAATATTCCCCAAAATCGTATAAGGAACTTGGTGTACAGCATGCCAAACCGCGTAAACGCAGTAATGGAAGCACGAGGAGGCAATACGAAGTATTAAAATTCAAGAAAATCGTAATAAAGTTCAAACATTTCATGTTTCCTATTTTTGTTTTAAGGAGAGATCAGCAGTTTTTTTCTTTATGTAATTTTGTGTTAATAAAATGTATGGTGACTCATATTTTTTTTACTTTCATTTAAGGAGTATTACATTGTCTATTAAATACAATTTATTGCATTAACCTATCATTTTTAGTTTCCGAGATTTTTAACATTCTTTAAGTGACCCGGATTCATTGCTCTCGAGTGTATGTTCTTTTATAACAAATTGAAATATTTTAACGCAAGCAATATATTCCAAGCTCTTTCTAAAGAACAAAGAGAGAGAGAGGAGACGATGGAACTGGCAGTTTGTTCGGTCAAAGTATCAGTATAAATTTTAACGAGAAAACGCTGCCAGCCGGTGAGGCTGATTTTAATTTTTTTAAGCTCTTTTCCAATTACTTTTTGTCCTATATTTGTCAATTTTTCCTTCTAGGTAGCTCAAGTTTAAGTTTATTGAAATTTTTAATAATATAAACTGTCAACAAGTTTCTAATGGAAAATGTTAAAGTTTATTAAATCTTAATATACATAAATATATACTCGTTATATAATGTTCAGACTAATCTTATACCAATACAACGAAAACTAAAGCTTATTGATTACTCGCTCTGCACTGGACAAACGCCTTAGAACGTAGACTTCGATCAACGAGAGTATTTTTGAAGGGGGTTGTTTTATTTAATTAAGACTGAAGAGTTATTGGGAATAATAACTACAATTTTATAAGATATAAAATACGTGTGTAAAAAACAACCACGCCTCCGAGCCCTCAGATGGGATTCGAACCCACGACCTTTCGCAATCCGGGCGACTGCTCTGACCGCTGAGCTACCGAGACGCTGGCAAACGTGTCGAATTTTACAAACGTATTCCAACTTCTACTATGAGCTAGTATCGTTCCACCAATGTTGAACGCTAACTACCTTCAACATTGAAAGTAATATTTTTACAAATATTAAACAATCAATTAAGATGGAACCAGCTATAATTATGTTTTTATTTAATTTTTTGCATTCACAATGCAATATTTCTATAAGATATAAAATACGTGTGTAAAAAACAACCACGCCTCCGAGCCCTCAGATGGGATTCGAACCCACGACCTTTCGCAATCCGGGCGACTGCTCTGACCGCTGAGCTACCGAGACGCTGGCAAACGTGTCGAATTTTACAAACGTATTCCAACTTCTACTATGAGCTAGTATCGTTCCACCAATGTTGAACGCTAACTACCTTCAACATTGAAAGTAATATTTTTACAAATATTAAACAATCAATTAAGATGGAACCAGCTATAATTATGTTTTTATTTAATTTTTTTTTTCGCATTCACAATGCAATATTTCTATAAGATATAAAATACGTGTGTAAAAAACAACCACGCCTCCGAGCCCTCAGATTGGATTCGAACCCACGACCTTTCGCAATCCGGGCGACTGCTCTGACCGCTGAGCTACCGAGACGCTGGCAAACGTGTCGAATTTTACAAACGTATTCCAACTTCTACTATGAGCTAGTATCGTTCCACCAATGTTGAACGCTAACTACCTTCAACATTGAAAGTAATATTTTTACAAATATTAAACAATCAATTAAGATGGAACCAGCTATAATTATGTTTTTATTTAATTTTTTGCATTCACAATGCAATATTTCTATAAGATATAAAATACGTGTGTAAAAAACAACCACGCCTCCGAGCCCTCAGATGGGATTCGAACCCACGACCTTTCGCAATCCGGGCGACTGCTCTGACCGCTGAGCTACCGAGACGCTGGCAAACGTGTCGAATTTTACAAACGTATTCCAACTTCTACTATGAGCTAGTATCGTTCCACCAATGTTGAACGCTAACTACCTTCAACATTGAAAGTAATATATTTACAAATATTAAACAATCAATTAAGATGGAACCAGCTATAATTATGTTTTTATTTAATTTTTTGCATTCACAATGCAATATTTCTATAAGATATAAAATACGTGTGTAAAAAACAACCACGCCTCCGAGCCATCTGAGGACGGCACGCCTCCGAGCCATCTCGAAGTAGAAGTTGGAATACGTTTGTAAAATTCGACACGTTTGCCAGCGTCTCGGTAGCTCAGCGGTCAGAGCAGTCGCCCGGATTGCGAAAGGTCGTGGGTTCGAATCCCATCTGAGGGCTCGGAGGCGTGGTTGTTTTTTACACACGTATTTTATATCTTATAGAAATATTGCATTGTGAATGCAAAAAATTAAATAAAAACATAATTATAGCTGGTTCCATCTTAATTGATTGTTTAATATTTGTAAAAATATTACTTTCAATGTTGAAGGTAGTTAGCGTTCAACATTGGTGGAACGATACTAGCTCATAGTAGAAGTTGGAATACGTTTGTAAAATTCGACACGTTTGCCAGCGTCTCGGTAGCTCAGCGGTCAGAGCAGTCGCCCGGATTGCGAAAGGTCGTGGGTTCGAATCCCATCTGAGGGCTCGGAGGCGTGGTTGTTTTTTACACACGTATTTTATATCTTATAGAAATATTGCATTGTGAATGCAAAAAATTAAATAAAAACATAATTATAGCTGGTTCCATCTTAATTGATTGTTTAATATTTGTAAAAATATTACTTTCAATGTTGAAGGTAGTTAGCGTTCAACATTGGTGGAACGATACTAGCTCATAGTAGAAGTTGGAATACGTTTGTAAAATTCGACACGTTTGCCAGCGTCTCGGTAGCTCAGCGGTCAGAGCAGTCGCCCGGATTGCGAAAGGTCGTGGGTTCGAATCCCATCTGAGGGCTCGGAGGCGTGGTTGTTTTTTACACACGTATTTTATATCTTATAGAAATATTGCATTGTGAATGCAAAAAATTAAATAAAAACATAATTATAGCTGGTTCCATCTTAATTGATTGTTTAATATTTGTAAAAATATTACTTTCAATGTTGAAGGTAGTTAGCGTTCAACATTGGTGGAACGATACTAGCTCATAGTAGAAGTTGGAATACGTTTGTAAAATTCGACACGTTTGCCAGCGTCTCGGTAGCTCAGCGGTCAGAGCAGTCGCCCGGATTGCGAAAGGTCGTGGGTTCGAATCCCATCTGAGGGCTCGGAGGCGTGGTTGTTTTTTACACACGTATTTTATATCTTATAGAAATATTGCATTGTGAATGCAAAAAATTAAATAAAAACATAATTATAGCTGGTTCCATCTTAATTGATTGTTTAATATTTGTAAAAATATTACTTTCAATGTTGAAGGTAGTTAGCGTTCAACATTGGTGGAACGATACTAGCTCATAGTAGAAGTTGGAATACGTTTGTAAAATTCGACACGTTTGCCAGCGTCTCGGTAGCTCAGCGGTCAGAGCAGTCGCCCGGATTGCGAAAGGTCGTGGGTTCGAATCCCATCTGAGGGCTCGGAGGCGTGGTTGTTTTTTACACACGTATTTTATATCTTATAGAAATATTGCATTGTGAATGCAAAAAATTAAATAAAAACATAATTATAGCTGGTTCCATCTTAATTGATTGTTTAATATTTGTAAAAATATTACTTTCAATGTTGAAGGTAGTTAGCGTTCAACATTGGTGGAACGATACTAGCTCATAGTAGAAGTTGGAATACGTTTGTAAAATTCGACACGTTTGCCAGCGTCTCGGTAGCTCAGCGGTCAGAGCAGTCGCCCGGATTGCGAAAGGTCGTGGGTTCGAATCCCATCTGAGGGCTCGGAGGCGTGGTTGTTTTTTACACACGTATTTTATATCTTATAGAAATATTGCATTGTGAATGCAAAAAATTAAATAAAAACATAACTACAATTTTATTTCATTGTAATTTTTATGTACAATGTAGTAGAATTAATAATATTTTTAACATTACAGTTATCACATATTCTTTTAACATAATAGAGGAACTGGCAATTTAATAAAAATAAAACCTCAATGGCTTCAGATTCCAGATAGAAACGTTTTCACACGAAAAAGATCTATTCTCAATAAAAGAAAAAACATGACATGTGGTTGTTCAACTTTCTTTTATCATTAAGAAAAAAATTTCATTACATTTAACGTTAAGATGGATACAGTAAAAAATATTTAAATACTAGTTCTGACGTGGAAATAAATCAGCAGAATATTGATTGTATTTTGAAAGGTTACCGCGAACGAACGCACTTTTGCTAAACTTAATAACAATGAACAATGTAATGGTGACGAATTTGCAGCATATCTATAATCTAAGAACACAAATTTGTCATTTGTTTTTGTCTGTCCGCTCTTTTTCCATTGTATCATAGCAACGCGTTACCATAGCAACGCGTTACCGGGTAGCTGGTCTATAATCTAAGATTACAAATTTGTTGTTTGTCTGTCCGCTCTACTTCCCGCTCTTTTTCCATTGTATATGCGTTATCATAGTAACGCGTTAACCGCAAGTAGTTCGTCTACCCAACGCTAGATGGCGCTAACGGAAAAATATTTAATAATAGAAAAAAAATAAAAAAATTAATCCACGCGTGCGAAGCTGGGACGGGCCGCTAGTCTATAGAATAAAAGCCTTGAAAAATTGGTGTATCATGACAGATTTGGAGAGAGTATCGGGCATTGAAGCGTGGCTTACCATATAACTGGTCAGAAATGAAGGGATTGGAATTGTCTCGTGTGACAAAAGACGACTCTATAATATAATCGCAAGCGAATATCGTAGTAGCTGACAATAGTCATCACTTCATGGTTCAATACATTTTGCTCAAATCTGGTCAAGCAATAACAGCAGATAACCATACAAATAATATAATATTTGTCACATTGACGCCAATCAGGACGCCCATTGGAAGCATTGTAGGGCTTGTTTTATGGATACTAGGTAAACGGTTAGATCTACATAGATATTAATATTTATAAAAATATGACTCAGTCACAATTGCTCGTATTCATCACACAAACATCCATTAGTCGGAGCTACATTTTTATCACTATCATACATTATACTTATTATGACAATGCTTTGTGTGTTTGTTACCATACCAGCAACACGTGGCCGGGTTATACCAGCAACGCGTGGCCGGGTTAGCTAGTTACTTTATAAAAAGCAGATATCTAACCATGGGCCCTATTTTAAATCACTCTAAATAAGGCAAAAACTTATGGGCCCCATTAAAGGCCAAATAAGGCAAAATTTTAATGTCGTGTAAGACTTAAGTTTTAATCGATTACCAAGTTGCATGAAATTGATATTTCGTATTTTTGAATCGCTTGTCCTCCATACTGCCTCACAAAGACGACACGAGGTTTTGTCTTACAAAGACAAAATGGCAACTGGTAATTACATGGAAGACGGAACTTAAACTTGCACAGCTTAAGTTTTACAACTCCCGCACATTAAACACATTTAAAAGGAAGAGTATGAGTCTAAAAACATGTCGCCGACATAAAACATAGACGTAATAATAGTGTGTGAGATATTAAATTATAAATTAAACAATAATTTAGATTTTAATTAACTAGACATTATCAATTATAATTATATAAGTTTCCCTTTCTTTCTTTGATATAATTTATTTAATTGTTTAAATTATATTGGAATATACAATATTATTAGTATTCATATCCCTATATTGGTGAAATACAGTGAGTGCTAGTGCTGAATGAATAATGACTTCTAATAAAATCAATGTTTATGAATAAATTACATTCGACGGCACAAGCCGAATGAGACCACTCGTTGCAGAAGTATAATTTAAAAATAAAAAAAAATTGACTCAAAGAAAATTTGTAAAAAACTAATATTCCAAAAGAGAATAACTGAACGATCCAAAATAAATACACATAGCTAGAACAATAGTAATACGAGTTGGTTTGAACATTTTAAAACTAAACAATGTCGGCATCTGTGAATTCCCGCCATTTCCGTCGCGCGCGCCACTGTTATTGTGCGTTTCTGCTTAAAGCCCGGTTGACAAACAAACCATGTTTATAAAGTAACCAAAGTCGACAGACATGACTTAGAACGCTGTGTAAGTTTACGAGTTAATGATATATCAGTATAAATCGGATAAGCATCTATTAATCTTATTTATTACTTTCAGTTCATATCAATAAAAATAACAAGGTTGGATAGTTTGTATGGGTTACGATATCCCCCAATTGAGATAATTTTAATACCATTATTCTGACCATAAATGATAACTAGCTGACCAGGCCAAGCGTTGTTGTGTCTCAGTTATAGATGTCGCTTTACCGAAATGAATCGCGCTAACGTTTCGGTTCTACGACTACACATATAGCTTACCGTTCTTAGCCTTCTTGAGTGCTATTCTTAGGCACTATGGTAACGCCTATACAATGGAAAAAGAGCGGACAGACAAACACACAAACAACTGTGATCTTAGATTATAGATTAACTAAAACCAGTATATCACTCATAACAACCAGCACAAATTGTAAATTTACTCAATTATATTGTCTTACTTTTCGATTTTACTATGCTGCCGTTCGTTAGCTAAAACATCGCAAATAATATCATTAGTTGAGATGAGAGCGAAAACACGGAAGATATTTAAAATTATGTTTTGCTATAACTATTTTAAACAAACTACCAGTAATAGAAATATATTCACGGATTGCACTGCAGACGGGCATTTAAAACTCAAAACGAGTTCAGACTCATGAGGCTCAGCGAATTTTTAGGTAACGCACGGTAGTATGGAGAATTGCTTATCTTTTTATCTCACTCCTACCCACCTTCGAGTTATATGTGATTGAATGAATGAAAGTTTATTTGGCACATAAAATATACAACACAATTACAAGACAAGACCAAAGTATTAACAACAAAAAACATAAAAGTTAAAACATAGAGACAGGGAATAAAACACTTTTTTACGGATTTTTGCGCATGCTCACGCAGGAGCCGTGATCACGGCTCCTGTAAAGGAGTCGAAACGTCAGGATTAAATATAAAATAAAATAAAACATGCGCAAAAATCCGTAAAAAAGTGTTTTATTCTGATGTGTAATGTGCGCGGAAGTGTAAGAACTAAATAGAGACAGGGCCAAAACCTCAGATCAGTATAAGCCGTGACAATGCTTGTCATCACGGCACTGGTATTTTGCAGATGCCAGACTCAAGGGTTATGAAAATATGTCATGAAAATAACAATAAGTATTTAATTTCTTGGTAGTTAGATCTGAAGGCTATCCCTACTAATATTATAAATATGAATGTACGTTTGTTTGTTCTGCTTTTACGCAAAAACTACTAAACCGATCATCATAAAACTTCGTATATATATTCTTGGAGGTATAAGAAGTAACATAGGATACTTATTATTGAAAATAATACTAGATTTAAAAATCTAAAAATCCCACGTTTTTCAGTGACCAAAAAAGAATAAAATAACCCGGCGGGGCCAAGCGAGGGGCCACTCAAAACGTGGGGGCGCATCTTTACAAATACTCTCAACATCTATGCATATCATACATCTCATTACATCTCCATAAGTAACATGCGCCCCCACGTTTTGAGTGGCCCCTCGCTTGGCCCCGCCGGGTTATTTTATTCTTTGTTGGTCACTGAAAAACGTGGAATTTTTAGATTTTTAAATCTAGTATTATTATTTTATTCTTTTTAATTATTAACTCAACGAAGTAACCATGTGTTACGCAACAATCGGATAAGCCCCATACAAAAGTTAAAGTTGCCGAAAGTTGACCTGAAAGTGTACCTAGAAAGTTAAAAGTTGTTTTAGGATGGATTGTCTTCGGGTTCTGACTTGCTCCAAAAATTTCAGCTCGCTAGGTGGCCGGGAAGTGCCTCAAAATTGAGTTGCAAGAATCCAACTGCACAGACAGACAGACAAACAAGAAAGCGACCTGAGAAAAACGTGGGAAAAAAATGCGGGTGAAGCCGCAGGTAAAAGCTAATATTTATATATAAATTCCCTGTCACAATGTTTGACCGCGATGAACTCCGAAATTACTCAACGGATTTTGATGATTTTTTTTTCATTTTGTTAGATTTGTTTCTACTTAGTATACAAGATAGCTTTCATTTTAATTTATTATCATTTTTCTTATTGCAAGTTATAACAACTAAGCCATAGCAACGCGTGGCCGAGTCAGCTAGTGTATATATGTGAAATGACTTGTTTTTGCCTTATGTCAAGCAACTTGAATTATTTTTGTTATGGGCAGTGTCTCCGGTATTACGGTAAATTTTTTTTTAATCACCTTTCCATTATATTAACGCGTGGGTACACTTATAATGTTATTAATAAGATTTACCTCTTTGTTATCTTAAATTTTGGGATGGATCTGAAGTTGAAAATACAATGACGAAATTTTATGTAATAAACGAGCATTTGTACCTAAGTTTATATATATTTCTATGAATATTAGATACCTATGTATAATATATGTATGTCTATCCTTTACCCTAGTATCCATAACACAAGCCTTACAGTGCTAGCCTAAAGGCTAGGCAATTGGTGTGAATGCAAGAAATATATTATTATTACTGTGTCATTTTCCTGTGAACGACTCAACAACACAGGCTGAGATAGGATCTTGGTTAATCTCGATCATCTTTTCTATTAAGAATATGTCTTTATTTTATATTCTCAACCTGTTAGTGCACTTGTAACTATCCTGGATACTGCACCAATGGTTTTGACATCTTTCTTGTAAAGGCATATGTTTGTCTGATGAGCATAGCATTTGCTCCCGAAGTCTTGACTGTTTATTTTATTATTCTGTCAGTTATTTAGTGTACGTAGTACATTTACTGCTTAGTTTGGCATTAAAATAATGTATATGTATATGAAAATTGTAAATTGTGATATTTAATATGCTGTAGAGATTAAGCAAAGCCTCTATAAAGCATATATTCACAGAAGTAGGATTACCAGCTCCTCTTTGATGGTTGTGAATTCCTGTTGAAATCCTTTTGACCTTCAACCTTATGAATTATTACTAAAACACGTGAGACAAGTGAGATTAAATTAAAGCAAATAAAATATATCGATGTATTTACTGACAACCTAGCTTGTCTCATTAGTAAACATGTTTCCATTTGTTTTGACGAATGTATATAAATACCCACGACTCAGGTACAAATGCTCGTATTTATCACACAAACATCTGCCTTCCGGGATTCGAACAACAGCGGTATTACAACATAGGGGCCGTCCATTAATCACGTGACGTTTTTTTTGGCATTTTTTGACCCCCCCTCCCCCTTGGTGATACATGGTGAGGTTTCAGACTACCCCCCCCCCCCCCACATAAATATCACGTGTATTTTTTAGTACCTACAAAGAATCTTATTTTTTTTTAAATATTTTTAAAATACAGGTATAAGTATCATCTTCTTTCATTATAGAAAATTAAAGACTACAATAATAACGTTTAGAGGTAGATAGAAAGGTTGCAGGTTTTGGGGTGGGTGGGATCTACCTCCTAGCGGTCTACCC
Organism: Calamotropha paludella; assembly: GCA_927399485.1. Classification (NCBI taxonomy): domain Eukaryota; kingdom Metazoa; phylum Arthropoda; class Insecta; order Lepidoptera; family Crambidae; genus Calamotropha; species Calamotropha paludella. Next base: position 3,737,280 of record OV656823.1, on the reverse strand, counting down.
CGGGCAACGGCATCACGGACCAACTCGGCCCGTGGTGACGGCTGAATATCCCAGCAGCGGTGGTAGGCTCCGTAAGGGGCCGCCTGGCTTGCGACCACCATCCTGCCGAAATTCGTCGCGAAGCAGCTCTGCTGCGTTCCATTGGAGGGCGGGAGTGCCAATGGGGATTGGTAATAAGTCAGTTGCGCAACTTAAGACCGGTTTTGGTATCTTGGCAATGCTGTACCAGGTAACTCATTCTGGAGGGTAGCAGATCCGAATCACGGTTAAGCCATTGGCCGACCGCAGTTAGTGGGGGCCCAACTAGCGCGTGAGCCACGCGTGAAAGACTGCCCCGCCAACTTGCGAAAAATCCCGAAATGCTCCGCCGTGCCAGTTGGCGACTGGATGGGAGGACCCGGTGGCCATTTCGGGGGGATTCGGGCGTCCCCGCAGTCTCCAGGTGAGTTGTATTCTGAGGTTAGCTTAACCTAAGAGTACTTTAATGGTCGACTGATTAGCGTCTCGACTGAAAATCCAACCTCCCAACAGTAACCACTATGATCCAGAAGCACAAGAAGAAAGTTAAACAACGGCTGCACTTCCTCCCATAAAAAGTGCACTTCGCGAACATCAGATGACTGCACTCAAATCTCGATTCTGTCCATCATCATCTGGAGACCGTGACCGCACCTACTCTTCTTAACGGACACTCAGATAGCAACCCCGTCGGATGAGGCGTACCTCAACTACCTTGGTTACACGCTTGAGCATAAGTTCAAGATGAGTGCAGGGGTCTGTGTGTTCGTCCGTAATGACATTTGCTGTAGGCGTCTCCGATGCTTTAAAAAATTCCGAGTTTTCCGTTATTTGGCTTCTGGTGGACACAGGGGTAGAGAAGAAGCTCGACATCTGTGTTTACCGATCGCACAGCGATGACCGGGAGACGACTCGGCTCAAAGATTACCTCACAGACACGGCAGACTTGGCAACTGTGCGATATCCAGCGGCGGAGCTTGTTTTTCTGGGGGACTTCAACGCTCACCATAAAAAGTGGCTGTTCCCATACCAGAAAACTGACCATGCTGGGAGAGAAGCGTGCCCCAGCGCTAAATCTTACTCAGCTGTTGGACCAAGCGACGCGAATTCCAGATATTGCTGGCTACACACCCAATTGTCTTGACTTATTGCTGACAACTGTTCCACACACATTCAGTATCGGTCTTAGCTCCACTGGGGTCGTCCGACCATTGTGGGGTGAAATCCGTATCGATCTGCTCTCCTCCGCATGATAGTCCCAGGTGCATGAGGCGGGTATGGCGTTACGAGTCAGCAAATTGGGACGAGATGCGTATTTTATTTGCATCTTATCCCTGGCGGCAAACTTGCTTCTCTTCGAGCGACCCATTGTGCACCGCTGATGCGATTGCAGATGTAATTCGACAGGAAATGGAGTATTTTATTCCATTCTCCGACATCCCGCTCGGTAACAAGTCCCGGCCTTGGTATAATGCGGCCTGTGCTCGTGCTGAGGCCCGAAAACAGTCTGCTTACCAGGCTTGGGTGCATATCCGCGATCGCAAGGTCCGCGCACGGAGAATCCGATCGAAGAAGAGAGCCTATAATTCGGCCGCCAAGTCATGCAAAAGGGTTATTCTTAAAACAAGATTCGACCACATCAGCCGAATAGGGACGAAACTGTCATCCTTCCATACTATGTAAAGTAATGGAAAAAGTGCTGAACAGTAAGTTGCTCTCGTACCTAGAAAACAATGGTCTTCTCAGTGACGGTCAATATGGCTTTTGCCGTGGACGTGCAACTGGGGATCTTCTAGTTTATGTGACGCAGTGCTGGGGCGAGGCCCTCGAGATGCACGACGAAGCACTTGCCGAGTCACTTGACATCTCGAAGACTTTGACCGGGTTTGGCACGCTAGTCTGCTGCGCAAACTTCCTGCGTATGGTATCCCCGCTGACTTTTGTAATTGGATAGCCGATTTCCTGACAGAACGGTCGATCAGAGTAGTTATCGATGGCTGCTCCTCTGACTTAGTGGCTATTGATGCCGGAGTTTCTCAGTGGTCTGTTCTCTCTGCGACACTTCTTCTGCTACACATCAATGACCTGTTGATACCTGGAATTGTTGGGTATGCAGACGACAGTACTGGCGTAGAGAGATACCTGTCTAATTCAAAAGCCAGCGTGGTATTGATGAGAGAGGCCATGGTTGAGCGACCGAATCAGAGGTTGAGCCACGTTTCCCAGTGGGGTGACAGTAACCTCGTCCATTTCAACGCCTCCAAAACGCAAGCGTGTATTTTCACTGCAAAAAGGAGTTCCTTCAACCTCACTCCTACTTTCCGAGCTACATCTGTACCTGTTACCGACAGCCTTGAGCTTTATGGCATAAAGTTGTCGTCAGATCTCAACTTCGGCGCCAACATCGAACTACAGAAGTAGTTAGCCGCTTTCGTTTTGTACGCGTTTGGCGATAAATATAAATACACGTCACGCCGCCTTTCAGTTCAGAATCGCGCGTTTGCTGAAAAAATAAATACACGTGATATATTACTACACCCCCCCTCCCCCCTTGTGATATTTCGTGATTTTTTTATGGACCCCTCCCCCCCCTATCGAGCCTCACGTGATTAATGGACAGCCCCATACAGAACCGAAATAGTATAAAAATATTCGTTTTTTTCATTGACCCGGCCGGCGCTCATATCCGGGACCACGGAGTGGCGTTACCATAGAAACCGGTATACAAGCCACTCGACTATGGAGGATGTCTAACTCTTTTCAGAGTAACAGCAGCTGTCATCAGTTACCGTCCTGTTTATACAGGATATGTGTCAAATACAGGATCTTTGGGTCTTGGTGACCGAACCACAAATTTAATTCGCGGTTTTTCACGCCATTCAGGCGAGTTTTCTTTTTGTTTTACTCATTTCTTAAGGGTCCTACAGAAGTTAGGCCTTCGAATGTCAATTTTTTTTTTAATTTTGCTAAATTCAGTGACTAGCACAATCAAACAAAGATACACATCAGCTGTTATAAATATAAGCTATAGTTAATATAATAAAACTAATGACTAATTTTGAATATATACTTATATTAAAAATAAAATAAAAAAATACTTTATACTTTTTTATATGGCCTCGGGTTTTCGTTATTTCTGAATTTTATAACACAATTTTTAGCTACTATACTTGGATTCAGAATAATGTATTGTATGTGATAAAAAAATCATTGTATCATTTTTAAAGTGGTACATATCACAACCTAATATTTATTAATATTGTAAATAAGTTTTTAATAATTTTTTGAGGCTCCGATATCCTCCGGTTTAAAGTTTGGTATAGTTGAAACATTGCAATGAGATAAAGCCGAAGAAAAAAAAACACAAACAATTATTTTTATGATAAATTGACTCTGAGAATGACACCGGGCTCGCCCAGTACAGACGACCTGTGCTGGATGTTACCAATACATTTCCAGTGTATAAAGGTTTTAGCATATAACACTGTGTGATGATGATGTTGAAGTTTATTAGCAATCATCATCGGTCTATTTAATGTCCCCATTGATGGACTTTTCTTTCCTAAGTATTAAGACTTCGTTGGAGAAATATTTTATTGCGCTACAATTTTTGAAATTACATTACATTATAAGGACTAATTGGGACTTACTCGTAGAAAAAAATACATCTCCTGATGTCTTCTAGATGTGATTGTTTTTATAGGCAAAATTATAAATCTTTAAAAATATGACTAGAAAAAAATTCGACTTGCCTCAGGTATCACACGGTATTTGAACCTGCATCCCTTCGCTATTGGGGCGACTTCTTTTCCAATTGAGCTACTAAGACTTTGACAGTGCCATCTAATTTTTCCAAGTTTTTCTTAAGCTAACGCTAACTGACGACTAACAACTTTCGAGTACTCTTGTAATTGATAAAAGAGTAATCATCCGGACAGCAAGGGGCTGTAGGTTCTAGACGCGTTTACCACCTTTGACAAGCTATTTTATTAAGAATAATATTCTTAAGGATTTAATCTTTAGAAATAGTTACAAGAACAAGAACTTTTACATCATATGCTCCTACACTTTATCAGTCTTGTTACAAATACCAAGTTAAAATAAACAACGAGTCTTCACAAGGAAGCGAGGATTTTAAACTTTCCAGTGACCGAGCACAAGAACCTTACAGCTATAGGAATACGGTCGATTATCGATTTGGCAGCCGGGTTAAGATGTGGTATGTTTCCAGTAGGAAATGATACGAGAAAACTAATGAATATAAAATAATTGGACAACAGAGACGTTTTGCCCTACGGTGCGGTACAAATGTCCTATTGCAATTCAACAGTTGGTCGCCCTACGTCAGTACCATCAGCAAAAAAAAAATTAAAATCAAAATAAGTAATCGAAGTTGTATTATTTTTATATAACAATCACTAAAAAAAAGGTTCTTTTTCATATATTTCATTAAAGTGAACTAACTAAAATTTAAAAGGTATCAGTTTTATGAAGTTTTGTGATTCATCTTGTTAATACTATATAAATTCGTTATGTATGGTTAAAAACACATCATGCTATGTATTCTAAAACTAAACTATAACATTGGCATAGTTTCAAATATAAGTGTGTATTGCTTGCCGTGATGTTGACTGTACTATATTGACTGTACAACTATATTAAGTGCAATAACTATTTGGGACGCTTCAGATGCGCGCCACCTAGTGGGCTAAGTATTAACCACTCTGATATACTAAAGACGTGGACCTATTTAAAATAAAAATAATAATTTATTTAACTTAACATATTATTAACATAATCTTTTTGTTATATCTTCGTTTTTTTTACTATCCCATGCAATTTATGTTTAAATTGGATAAAATATACTAGTTAGGTGAATCGACCTTTCCGCTCAATGACAGGTATTATGTTAGGTATATACTAATAAACATAATATTTTGTAAGAATTTAACTGCTACTTTTATATATAAAGAATATGCTTAGTAAATAAGAAAAAAATACAAACGTCACATAACAGTTTGATAGTTTTAAAAACATCACATTCGATATTGTAGGTAGTTAAGATAGTTACCTAGAAAATGAAGAGATGAAGCTGATATTAAGCTTAATAATATTACTTGAACATAATTCAACGGGTCTGTGAAGGTCTTGGTATCTTAATTGGAAGAGCGCTAGCCCGGTGGTGATGATGTGGGTTCTAGTGACTACCAAGACAATTTTTTTCTAATAAAAAATATTTTTATTTAAACGTAATATTAACAAAATGAAGCCCATCCGTTTTATAGAATGCCCGAACAGCATTATTAAAATATAACATTACCATTATGAAAAGTGAATATTAAGTGGCTTTATCAATCAATATTGAGTAAAGATGTTTGATCTAAGTTAGATCTTAAGGCAGTTTTCTGACCGGAAACGAGTAACGAGTAGAACTAGAAGCTAGAAACGAGTTAGTGAGCAGTGGGAAGCGAGTGTGTAGTTCCGATAGTTTTGTCACTGGGCTATAAGCGAGTTTGCGAGTGCGACTGCCGAAATAACAATACGTGTACTTTAAAGCCGGTAGAGAAATGACCGGTGACAAATAGTGGAGTCCTCAATGCCAGTGTGAACAGTCAGCGATCAACTATTAATACATGCGTCTCTTTTTGTTTAGACGGAATGTACATCTTTTGTACGTTTCTTGAACGATAAAATAGCCGATAGTTAGTCGCCGGAGGTGGGAAACTGCCTTAAAGCATCCAAAAGTTACGATTTAGAATTTTAGTCCACGAAAAATTTGCATTAATATTATATTTACGAGAAAATAAAACACACGCCCACTTTAGAACTAAAACACAACAAATGAAACGATTATAATATGCAACCTGTCAATCGATTTAGACTTCGTGGTTGTCTAGCAGTCAAAGCGCTACTCTCTTTGAGTACCGAGATTTGATTCCGGTTGACTAAAAGATAAAATACTTTTTGAAGTGAAAATTTCTTTAGCATCGTTGTGATTTGAAAGTCGATGAAACGAAAAAGCGACAGTAAAAAGAGACAAAAATAATTTCATAAGATTTAACGTGGGAGAAAATGAGATAGGAGGCATTATGTACGTGTGTTAATACGTATTTATGTGCGCGTGCGTAGTACAAAGCTTGAGAGAAGGCATCACAACAACCGTGGTATTTTGTATACGTCTACGTATTATTTTTGAAGGTTTCACTTCTACTACGTGTGAATTGCACGCAAGCTTTCCTATTTATTCAATCGTAGCTTTTAGAATGCACTAATTGAAAGGCTACAACTATATCATGACTTCGTAAGTCCTACGACACACCTACACCTGTACCTACACATATCTAAACAGCTTGACAACAAATGAGCGAAAACCTTTTACACATATTTCACTCACAATTCTCTTTTCTTCCAATCAAGTTATAATTTAACGCAAGATATTGTGTATTTGACAAATGTATTTACTTACGCATCTCATTTATATTTTGACTGGCAAACATATACGGTAACATTGCGAAGTAAAACAATTAAAAAAGAAATCCAGTTGTATCTCCGCACATGTTTTCACAGACCAAAATTATACAAGAAAAATATCTCATTAAATCGCGTTTTTCTTTGCAGACGCTACTTTCTGTAGGGACTCGTATATAAGCGCCGGTATTCTTGGCATCGCCTCACAGCAACGCGTAGTGTCACGGATAAACTAGTCCTATGTTAATTATTTATTACAAATTTTAATTAATAATAATATAGAATAATTAAGTGTGAATATCGGTTATGCTGTAACTGTTTTTGGAGGTAAGACAAATGTATTTTAAGATATTTCTGTTACCATAAATTAAACTACGATTTTGTTGATGAAAGCATCTAACTGCCAGATTTTATATTTAAAGAAATTATTACCGATTTTTTTATTAGTTAAAATTTGTTAATTATGTTGAAGTTGTTACTCGAATATATAAAAAGCATATAATTGGTTATAAAATGTGTTATATAATTTTTTATTTTAGACATAGTCATCTATTTTTATGATTCATTCAAATGTTTTATGAAAAAGGGGCATATATTTTTTTTTTAATTTACACAGATATTTTAGTTTTAATAATATTTCTGGGCATTTTTAGGGGTTCTTATAGAAATGAAAGTAGTTTGTCAAAGTTAAATTGAGGGTAATTTGTCGATATGAAATTGTGAGAAATCAGTCAAGTCTCTAATATGCTTGCAATTTCTTTGAATTAGCTTACAACCACGTAAAACGGAAAAAAGAAATTATACAAATATATTAGAAAATCCAACCCGCGCAGGTACATTACTTTTTTGCTGGCTACATGATAACAAGAGCCCTCTACGTTTAAGTTTGGATTTTTATAAAGTTTAAATTAAATCATTTCAAAATTGCCGTCGAATATAAGCGTCTTTTATTAAATTAAATTAAAATTCATATCCTATTGCATTTTAATGACTTGATGCAAGCTGGGGTTAGATTTAAATGTTGCGTTTGCAATTTTTTAAATTGTAAACTAATTTAAACCTTAATCAAACTCAGTCAGAAGAAACGAAATTCGATAATCGCAAAAAATAAAATTCAAAAAATCCCTTACAGCATGACTTACGATTTTTGTCGATGTAAAAATGACACGATTTCTTTGTATAGGCGATTTAAATTGTCTTTGTTTTAAATTGGCTTTACACTTCTTAGTTAGTATGTGCTTGTTTCATATTTAAATGCATCGTATTTAAAAAACAAAATCATTTATTCATATTTCAGAAATTTTAATTACTTATAATTATGCCGACGGCAGCTAACATACTAAGAACAGTGCAAAAACGTAAATTTTTTGCATATTTTTTGGGTGTCATCTATTAAAATAATTTGTTTATGAAAACGGGTATTTATAGTTAAAAGCTTTTATTTAATTTCAGCTTTAATTTTTGTTAACATTTAAAACCAATTTTTAAATACTTTCTGTACCGCAGTTGGAATGAAAACATCAAAATTACGTTTATGCGTCTAGATAGTTTAAGTTTTGATATGTTTTGGCGTTACCATCACGTTTGTGTTAATATTTCTACGATCATTATATCTGGAAAATAGGTTCAAACCACATCACATAGCACTATCTTTTATAGTTGTTATTTTACTGTCCTTTGGAAGGAAGTGCATTCTTCCAGCTGCGACCAAACGTGTTCATTCAATAGTTACTTTCAAGGATCAAGTGAAAAAGATCTACCTTTCACAGCTACGAAGTTTCTTAATCATCGATTCAACTAATTGGACATGTGTATTATATGCCTATATTTATATATTTTCATTTATTTTTTATTTATGTACCTACTTAGATATATTAGTGCTATTTTGCTTTTCGTAACTTTATTTATAATTTTATACTTTTAATAATTATAAAATAATACTTGCTGTTGCATAACATCCCGTCTTTAATTATGTTATACCTCTACATACAAAGAATGCGTGCGTAGAGACCGCTTTAAACGATAAGATCCTATTGTTCTAATATTTTTCTATTTAAGTTCTGTGTGTAACAATAAAGAATTAATTGATTAATAAATTCTGAATTATGTTTTTTAAAATTTAGAATGGAAGAAATAGGTCAGGAGTAGTAAGTAGCGCAAGGTATTTTATAGATTCTTTAAAAGTATTAAAAGGTTACCCATACCCATCGCGAGCTTGAAAGAAGTCATCTTCAATTATTGTGATGGTCAGAATTAGTCAAATTCATATTGATGATAGTAGTAAAAACGGTAGGTAATTTAAAAGTTTGTATTTTTTTAAGAAAATTAACAAGACGAATAACGCGTGAATATTCTGGTTAGTAGTTAAAAAATCAACCCTTAATTCTAAGCGGGCTTTTCGAAAAGCTATGGCCGCCTTAAACTATTGAAAGTACATATCTAGTATTTATATATTTTATACATTTTCAATGCGATCTTATAAGATAAATTATTATTATAGAAAAATACTAGAAAAAATCGACTCGGATCACAAGTGAATTCTCAGGCGGGAATCGAACCCAATCGAATCGAATCCAATGCTCTCCCAATTGAGCATTGGACCGGATTTTTTATATATTTTATGCATTTTCGATCTTAAAAAAAAATTCTTGAAAAAACAATTCGATGAGTGTTCACAAGGCTCGGTAGCTCAATTGGGAGAGCATTGGACCGGATTTCCAAAGGTTGCGGGTTCGATTCCCGCCTGAGAATTCACTTGTGATCCGAGTTGATTTTTTCTAGTATTTTTCTATAATAATAAGTACTTATCTAGTCTGTGTTAAGCTTCATTACAGTTAAGTTAACCAATAAAATATTGGAAAGTTACCATGTATGTCATACAAGTTAAGAACTGATAGACGGAAAGAAAGAATAGAAAAACATTATTTCTCTATCTAACAATAATAAAAAACTCAATTTTTTAAATTTTTTGTTCACTAATTTAAATAATAAACAAGTTTATTGTTATAGTTAAAACATTGTTTTATTATTATTCAAAAAGGGTAAATCCGAAATATCATGATTACGTAAAAAAGTGACGTTTCTCCTTTGTTTCAAGAGCCGTGTGATTATTTTTGTCTATATTATACATTGTTAAATATAAGACAGAGTACGGTATTAATTATTTCACGGACAAGACCTCTACATTTTTATTCAAAGGGAGAAAACCATTGATTACCGACGAGGGTGCTATTTGAAAGTACCCGAAATCAGGAATCGCTACTTCTTGAGTTATATACATAGTACTTTATACGACACCTATGAGGAAAATAAAAGACATTATTTGTTTAATAAATGCTTACATGGAAATAAAGGCACATATTCTTACCACTATATTGCATTATATAATTTATCGTATTTATATTATACTAAACAAAATCACATAGATTGATCCGACTAAGAACCCTTAGTCTTAAGGGTAACACTTAGATTCGACCCAATATAGGAATATTGACCCCACCGGGGATCGAACCCGAGACTCTGAGTGGCTTTGCTATGAATAAACTACTCGATCACGGAGATTGACGATGTATTTTTAGACTCCACGGAATTAGTTAACAATGATTGGGCGGCATTTTTTAACTTCCCGTAAAGAAAATCGGGAAGTTATTGTTTTTACCCCGTTTTGCAAACATCGAGTTTTCAACAGATCTCGACGTTTTGAGGCCTTAGGAATCTTCCCTGACCCTTCTCGCGATGGTGTCTGTATGTCTGTATATATGTATTTATATATGTGTGTGTGTGTGTGTGTATGTAAACCTCTTATAACTTTTGAACGGTTTGACCGACTCGAACCAAACCAAATGAACCGATTCGGACCGGTAGATTTCGAAAAAACTAAAAAAAAACAAAAAAAAAATCGAAAAGAAACTTTGTTAAATGTGTTTTTTTAAAATAACTTTTGAGAATAACTTAATCAGCTCTTAACCTCAAAAAACCACGTCAATCGCTCCCAAGTGCGTCAAAATCGGTTGATTCGTTTGTGAGATATCGTTGACGAAAAAATCGAAAAAAGTGTTTTTTTGTGATGACTCCGAAATTTTTCATCTGATAAATCCATTTTTTTTTCTGAAGTTTGAAAATCTACATCAATTGCCGCCAACCGCGTAAAAATCGGTTGATTCATTCAAAAGTTATGGCAGTTTGAAAATTTTCAAAATCGTGTTTCATCAAACTTTTATTGGCCTTTTGAGCTCGAAGACCTCAAAATCATAGAATAGCTACTTCTTGAGCTCGGAGAGCTCAAAATAACACTTAAATGATATTTTTAGCTCGAAGAGCTCAGAAACATTGTTTTGAGTGGAATTTTGAGCGCAAAAGCATAGAATTAGCGGGAAGTTACAGGGATGGCCTTTAGGGTCAACCATTTTCCAGATTTTTTTCTATCTAGGTAGTTCTGGCAGCAGCATTCTTAAATCGTCACTATCACTATTGGATCACAACTCAAATTATTTTTCATATATGCAAACAGTTACATAGACGAATAGAAAAATTCTACCAAAATATATATGTAGTTAAAACCACATATTTTTATTTAAATACTAGTCCTGCTTGGAAAGTACGTTGTTATTTGTGTAAGGGGAAAAAAGTACGTGTTTATGGTCATACAAATATGCGGGAGGTAAAGTTGTATACGATTTTATCGGTTTTTGTTTTTATTTATTCCCAAAAAGTTTTACTTATCAGTCAAAAAAATTTTGTCACTTGGGTTTGTTCTGTATATAAAAATATTTTTTAATTTTTTTATATTTAAAAATTATTTAAATTATTTTTAAATAAAGTATATCTAAATTTAAAAATAATTGCGCGATAATTTGTTTTTTTGATTCGTTTTGGAATGGAGTTTGCTCATTTAACGATATTGACATTGTTGCACTTCAGTAATGGATTTTTTGGATTTGTTCCACTCTCTTACATAGCTCCACTCGGCAATTGAGTGGCTTCACAGTTATCGGTATGTATGCAAGCAACGGACTCTCCTCGTGGGCAGCCTTTCTTCCTGGGTTCCCACGACTACTGGTTTTCCACAGGGCGGTATCCTCAGTCCACTTCTTTTTGCTATCTTTATCAACTTTATCTAAAATCATTTATCTTCTTTCTACATGTATGCAGACGACTTTTAAACACTTGTGACTGAATTAGATAATGCAGTCCGTGCCATAACATGCCAAACTTATTGCAAATTGGAGCAAATCCTGACGCAACTATCGGGAGAAGTTCCATGATTGCTAGTGTACTGCCAATTGCTGCCGAATATAAATTTTGCTGACACCGATATTCCCTTCAACTTGTTGAAAAATTTAGGGTTATTTTTTGATATATTGTTCGAATAGTGGACCACAGTTCTAGGCAGTTAGTTATAAATTATATGCTCCAGCATCTGCGCTGAGAAGACTGCGTAACTTTTTACATACTTTCACAAAATTGCACTAACACATTTTCTATTGCTTCCTATTCTGGAATATGCAGTCGTCTGCTATTTTGCTTTTACGGAAGAACAGCTTATTAAACTTGAGCGACTTTATATAGGATACATTTCGGAGAGTGTGCTGAAGAATTGCACAACTTTGTTCCGCCGTCCCCATTTTTTCATCTGACAACCAGACTTACAAATAGGCACCACCGTTTTATGGTTGATGTACTAAAGAGTCGCACTAAGCGTTTCGGTTCCAATTAAGTAATACGTACCGCTAAAGAGTTGAACTCTGTCTGAGTTCGTGTTTTCCTGATAAATACTATTTAGGGGTCTTCAAATCACAAGTGGTATCTTTTAAACAAGATCCTAGATCGCATCATACCATTAGGCAATATAGCAGTCAAACTCTTACCTATTTACAATAAAAAAAACATTTCAGTTTCGTTCTCAGTTCAAGTGGCTTCCTATTCGTCATTGCCGGAATACTTACATACTTACTTAGTCTACTCTGACACCGCCAGAACTACTGAGAACTTAATTCCTGAGAAGTCAAGAGTGTCATTACAATTTGTAATGGAAAAGTGAGAAAAAGAAATTATGCCTATTAAAATAAATAAATAAATATTTCCTACATTCACACCAATTAGCTTAGCCCAAAGTAAGCACTATAAGGCTTGTGTTATGGATACTAGGGTAACGGATAGACATACATATATGATATAATAATATTCATAGAAATATATATAAACACCCATGACTCAGGTACAAATGCTCGTATTCATCATAAAAACATCTGCCCCTACCGGGATTCGAACCCAGGACCGACGGTGCGAAAGGCAGGATCGCTACCGTTGCACCAAACGGTTGTCAAAAACCTATTATTTTCCTTGTGTGTTTTAAACAATATCCTCGTTTAGAAACACCCCTTCCTTCATTCGATGAACAATGTACCATGAATTTAGAAAATAAGGAGAATATGGAAGGATTCCAAAAAAAAAATCATACTGTCGAAATTCTAATTTTTTTCTCGTTCTTGCGCAAATATCAATGTAGTTTTCGAGAAGATGCTCCAGTTTAAAATAGAAGTATTATCCTGTCCGAAAAGAGACAAACACAAACGATAAATTATTCATCAGTTAATTGTACAAAATATTTTCAACGAAATTACTTGATGTTCCTTACATTATAATTCAGATCCACGGAAGGTCCTTTAGCTAACTTCAGGCGCTAATTTATAACTTTGAGCACGTCGCATAATAAGGAGGGTTAAGTGATATAACTTTTTAAGTATCCCTTCGTTAATCCCTAGGCTTTCTTCTGAAACTTTTTGGATAAACAATATTTTACGATTCTTTGCATAGTCCTCTAATACTTTTTCCAATTGTCAAGACAAGATATAATACTTTTTATGCAATATGAGCATTATCTATGCGTTTATTGAACGTCAAAACGTACCCCATAGCTTTGGTCAGTTCTACGTAGGGAAACCTTGCACAGAGATGAAGCCGCGAGAAACTCTGATGCGTATAAAACATTAAAAAAAAATCTTTTCTAGGACTATCGAGCACATAAGAAAAATTTACTATTAAAATAAAAAAAACGAGGTTCCACGTATTGTCTTTCAATTATTTACCGATAATAGCCTTTGTTCATGAATGTATTATTTCATTTTTAAACTTTTCAAAGGGTAGGTTAGTGATTTGTGTAGAACTTTATTACATAAAATAAAACCTCTTCTCCTCTGAAAGCCTTTATTTCTAGTATTAATTATACGATCGACATAGAGCTCAATGTAGTGTGGATAGCGCGTCTGCATTTGGAGAGGTCAAGCTACGTTTGCAAGGGTCTGTCATTGGATGGGTGGCCGAAAAAATGTTATCTGTAAATTTATCGAGTTAATGATTTAAAGCTCTTATAAAACAAAAAGGCAGGGATCTAATTAAATAAATGTTGATAAAACGCATTGATGGTTTTCCATTAAAAGTTAATCTGAACTTCAATATTAAATTATTTCGAATTTCAGGAAGTAACTGTTGTTTAATATTTGTTGACACATTAGCAGAAGCTTATAGCACGTGCCATTGAACGCCTCGAAGGTATATAATGTACTGAAGTACAAATTTACGATCATATACAGATCAAAATAATCATACCAAATTCAACAGTCTTTATAGCGACAAGTATAAGAAACAATGCATGACACATATAGCATTGATTTGTCTATGTGCCCATAATTTTTTTTGCTAACGTCAGTAAACTCGATTTATCAGCCCCCGCTAGAGTATGAAACCGACAAGAGTCGAGGACTCTCTTCCGATGCTTGCCAGCAAAACTATCTGGGATCCGGCTTGCTCGTGGTTGCACTCACCATCATGCAATACACTATCGCATATCTATTAATCTTCACTAATCTTCCTACTTTAACCAAGATGGGGATTATGTAGTAATCTCTCTCCTTTCGACTCCTTTTTAAGAGCTTGTTCACAGAATGACCACAGTGCCGTGTCGACCCTGATTTTAATTCAAACTTCTGCCTATTACTTTGTCGTGAACTATGGTTGAAACCAAAATCCTGAATCAAGCCATTTGCCAATACATGACTATCTCTCTTACTTACATATCTACCCCTCGTCTGTCGCTGATACTGTATAGAAAATTCTTCTTCAGTGTTTTTCCACTCAATGCTGAGTGAAGGCATCCTACATTTCCCGCCATTCGTCCCTGTTCTGGGCCTTCCTCTGCCAGAACTATCCGGCAATTTTGACCAGATCGTCGGTCCAACTCATCGGCTGCCTGCCCACACTTCGACGACCATATAGAAATTAGTGAGGAAAAAATAATCTTTATCGACGTATCGATGTCGTGACAGAATCACTCGTAGTGGGCGTAACAGATTACTTACGGTCTGCAATAGTATTGTTCAGTAACAATACGTAAAAGCTCTTCATTTCACTGAATTTTTACCGAGAATGTATTGTAACAAAAATAATTCAGCGAATTGTTTTGTGTTTCAATTAGGTAGTCAAGGAAATAAATTAAACCATGCAAGAATATTGAGTAATCTCTTCATTGGACCTCATTTGGTTCTCGGGTATTATTGTGTTCACAAACATAATAGGCGGGTTACTCGATGACAAATTCAAAGGCACATTTTCAAAAGATTTAATTTATTTTTTCGCCACAAAAGAATTTACGTAAATAAAAAAGTTTATACTCTAATGGGTTTGTGAGCTTATATTTCAATTTGCTGCGGGAATTGTGAAATAATAAACTATTTTTTTTTCGTTGATTAAACAGGCTTCAATGCTTCCATATTGGAAAAGAATTAAAAAACAATACACTATTTTTTTCGTTTGTGACGAATTTCGTTGGTGATGGTCACTAATAATTTATCGAGTAAGTATATCAATAACATCTTATGAAGACTCATCTTGTAAAATCTGTAGCAAACGTTGAGAATAAAAATATTGTTATACCTACTTCAGTAAGTTTAGAACCCTTTAAAGACAGTCATTTTTTTACACATTAAAATATCATAATTATATTGTGACAATACTTTGTGTGTTTGTTACCATATCAACCGCAAGTAGTTCGACTACCGGACACTAGATGGCGCTAACGGAAAAATATTTAATAATAGAAAAAGTTAAATAATTTTTTCCACCCGTGCGAAGCCGGGACGGGCCGCTAGTATCTTATTAAAACCATAATCAAAACTATGGCAACAGCATGAAGATCTTTGTATTTATGAGCCGCATTTATTTGCGTAACATCAGGGTTTGATAAAACTCACAGACAAATTGTGGTAGCTATCTCATAGTAAGGTGGCAGTAGCACATCGATTGAGATGTCAAATTTAGCTGAAGCGGACCGAGTTCTATCCTCGCCTATGTACTATGGCCGTGGACCCACTTGTAATACAGACGTTTAGCTTACCACGCGGGGAATATTAAAACTGTCTTTGTCGCATTGTTAAAATTCTTTTAAATATTCGTTATGTTAGCAGTACCGTTCGTTACTTCAATTGATAATATTATAGCTATCGTCTGTTTATATTGTTTAAATGAAAAATAAAAAGGAGGACAGTATTTTTTATTGTAATTAAATACAGGTTTTAAATGTTATATTTAAAAATATCCGTTTTTGATTATACATACAACAATAGGAACTTTTCTTTTTTAAGTATAAAATATCTAAAATTATGACAACTCTATACAAGCAACTTGTCTATAGAATAGGTACCTAAAAAAAGGTAATTAAACACTAGGGTAAAGGCACCAGTGGTCAGCCTCATAACGACTTTTTGAAGTTTGAACAGTTGCCGTTTCTACAGCATATGTCGGATAATGAAATCTACAACATGATTGGATTTATTGTTTATTATAGTTTTAAACAAAATATATGTCAAAAACAATAATTTCCTTATAAAATATATAATTACGTTTAAACAAAAAATGGCACTTTGTGCCAGTGGACAGCCTCTAAAAACCAGTAAACAGCCTCGATAAATCCAGTGCTCAGCCCTTGTAAGTATGAAATAGTTGTAAAATGTATATTTATAATCATTGATTATAAATATACATTTTATAACTATTTCAGGTAAAACTTAAGTATTGCTTATAGATTCTCATACAAATAGCCACATTCGTCCCTAAAAATACTATTTAAATAAGATCGTGGCTGAGTACTGGATCTTCAACACCCAATGATCAGCCGTATGAAAAAATAATTTAAAATGTGGCTGATCACTGGGTTTTTCAACCATTAGGAAATGTTTGTCGTACTAAATTTGGAAATTTATATTTATCGGTTCTAATGGTCGTCTTGTTATTTCAAAAATAATCGGAAAACTTAGTTATCAGCCCCGTGGCTGTCCATTGGATCTTTTGTGAAAAAGTGGTATCCAATGGTCAGCCCCCTCAATTTATACGTAAAAAAGCGATATTTTTATTAAAATTTAATATAATTTAATACATGAACTAATTTTTAAAGATACCATGTAGAAAACACAATCACATTTCATAATAAAATAGGTTCTTTCTTACCTGTTAAGAGAACACTACGTGTAATAAAAAATATGGCGGACTTGACACTATTGCTCTTGTCGTTGGACAGCACCGATATGAACGTGTTTATTTCTACCCTCTGATCCCCTGCCACTCCTGTCGCGTGACACATTAACCAATGAGGAATCAAAGCGTCTATTTAAGTGCAAGTGATTTGTTTATTTTGATTATAGCGATATTTATGGCCAATAAACGATGTAAAAGGCTGAGCACTGGTGCCTGGCTGGCCACTGGTGCCTTTACCCTATATACTTTTGAAATTTAACTTATCACCACTCCCAGAGAAAGGAAAAGAAATGCACTGCAAATGATTGACATTTACGGCAGACAGCCAAGTTTTATAGGTTACTATCTGATCCGGCCACGCGTTGCTGTGTTATGAATTAAAAAAAAAACCAACCTATCTCTTCAGTTGGACCAAATTACAAATAAATACCAACTTTCATCAATATCGGTTGAGTTGGTGAAGAGTTCACTGGGAACATACATTGTGACACTGGATTTTTATATATTAAGATTTTTGGGCTACAATGCTAAGAAAATAAGATAGATACACGTCATCATATCTGACTTTGTTGGTAATATTTTTTTCAATCATCTCTAAAGTAAAGAAACAAATCCATTCTCAAGTTTAAATTTTTTATATCTATACTAATATGATAAAGCTGAAGAGTTTGTTTGCTTGAACGCACTAATCTCAGGAACTACTGGCCCGATTTGAAAAATTCTTTCAGTGTTAGATAGCCCATTTATAGACGAAGGCTATAGGCTATATAACAATTAACATATAATAGCTGAGCCACAGCAACGTGTGGCCGGGTCAGCTAGTTAATAATAATGTTGAATTATGAGTTCTTTTTTCTAAAGACATGATTACTGACAACAATAGAAGAAACAAATGTGAGAAAGTACTGAGAAATCAATATAGAACATGAGCCGGTGATTTCCGATAATTAGCTGTTACACAGTCCAATTAAGGACGGAGAGACAAAGAGTAATAACTAACCGACAATATAACTGCAATGGTAACAAACAATAATAAAGTTCTTACAGTGTTTACTTACTTGCGGTTTACCGAAATCCGTTCATGTTATATCGCCTTAACGAACTCGGGGCTTACGTAATTCGAGATTTTGATGCATCGTTCTACTGAACTGTCGAGCTTATGATTTGTCGATTTTATGATCCTTCGAGGAAAGGTTTTCGAGCATTCGATTGTCAAGCGAAAGGCATTCGATTTCAAGATGGAAACCCAAAACTTTTAAAACTTATAAAATAGTCTTATATTCACACCAAATATCTAGCGTAAAGTAAGCACTGTAGGGCTTGTGTTATGGATACTAGGATAACGGATAAACATACATATAATGATTAAAAAAAAGTTTCTTCTTTATCGATATTTTAACACTTTTAGGTAAGAAGAATAGATGGCGCTGGTATTCAGATTAAACACGTTAAAAGGTCTGTGGATGTCTCAATTGGAAAAGCACTTACCCGGATATCGAGAGGCTATGCATTCGAGTCCCATCCGACTCATAAGACAAGAATGTTTTTTGTTTTTAGTAAATGTTCTTATTTTTATATTTGACCTTTTTAATAAAAATATGATCATATAAAATAATATTTCTTACATACACTCCAACTATCCTAACCCAAAGTAAGCACTGTAAGGCTTGTGGTATGGATTCTGGGATAACGGATAGATATACATATATATTAGGTACATAGATACTTAATATTTATAAAACCCATGATTCGTGCATAAATGCTCGTATTTATCACACAAACATCCTGCTCTTATCAGGACTCGAACCTAGGACCGTCGCTTTGAAAAGCAGGATCTCTACCGTTGCACCAAAAGGTATTCGATAATTCGTGTTCGATAATGAACATAGTCCATCCGATGCCCGGCCCCTGCCAAATATTGCTTAACTTCAGCAATCCTTGGCCGAACACGCTAACCGCTGCACCATAGAGGTCCTACAAAAGTTTCACAGACATAAAAACCTTCCATATTTCGGCAATCAATCCATCACATAGTTAAAAGTTTTGAGTCGAAGTATCCAAGGGCCTCGGTGGTTAAACCTCGGTAGAACTTACTGACAGTTTTCAGTATATTTAATTTATCAATACTGATAAAATGTTATTAATGATTTAGTGGCGTTAAGGAGGACTTGTTCAAAATCTCTTGCTCTAAAACTGGTGAAAGAGGAGCTTAAAATCAAATACTTAGTTGGCTAATATTTATCATCAAATGTTAGTTAGGTAATTACTTAAGATACCATTCTTATTAAAAGGTCTAAAATAGTAATAAGCAATTTGAACCAGAGAATAATTTCGCTATCTGGGAGACTGCTCCTCCAATTAAGATACTTTGGCAGACCCTTTAAAGGTTCCCAAGTGTCTCTTAAACTGAATACCAGCGCCATCTATACTAGTTATAAGTATCAAACAATCGATAAACTAGAAATTGCTTTTTAATTTTATGTATATTTTGCAACAGAAACAAATGATTTTTATAGCTAAAATTTCATTGCATATGAAAATCATTTTAACACTTTATTAATAAATAAGATAGATAGTAAGCAGGTTAAATAATCGTTGTTATATTGTGGTATATAGTTTCTTGTTCAATATTACGTTTATACATAGCGGACATAAGCGTATTTAGATGTTCAGATCTCAATTATTGTTACGAGTTGGAAAGTTTCTGTTACATATATATTAACATTCATGTTTTATTTACAGAATCATGACTCACAACTGGCTTATCTTCACGTTCTCATGGCTCGGCACGGTCAGTCTCCAATACATCAACACAGGAGGCCCCGCAGCGGACACAATTTTAGATCCCTTAGATTCTACGCTTCACTATCCCTTGCCATACGTCCACTATTTTAACCTACAACCTTCAAGAATGGACGAGCCGTACCAAGGAGAAATGCAAAGCTATAACCAGTTTTATCAACACGACGAGAGGGAACAGCCTCCTGATCTGCAGAGAAAGAGACGCACTGCTCAGGAAGAAGAAGAGAGAGCAAGGCGATGGCTACCAAATCTAGTGGACTCAGACCAGACAGCTTACATTAAAAGTGATGACAAATTATTGAGCAGTCCTTTCATATTAGGATTTACCGGTGCATTAGAAGATAATGCCACTGACATGATGAACTTTCTAGATCCAAAGGATAAAAAAAGCTTTAGTCCATGGGGAGGCAAGCGCAGTAAAGCTAGCGTAGAACATATGTGGACATGGAAACGCTCGGCTAACATTAGAGAACCAAATATGCCCAAAAGAGTACGCTTCTCACCGTGGGGCGGTAAACGTTCTGGTCAAATGGTGCTTAAGCCTGGCTCCAAGGGGTCGAAGATAATATTCTCCACCACAGTTCCAGAGCTAACACGAATCGTTTCTAACTTCTCACCCACTGGCGAGAGATTTGATTTAGCCGGATTCCAATTTATACCTACCCTGGACAAGAGACATCCTATTAAGATTCTGGCGTTAAGCACTAAAATAGATGATAAGACTCTAAGAGAAGCTTTACCATTTAAAACATTCCTAGAATCATTTCCAAAGATCTTCAAACCTGGACACCCATACGCAGATGTGAATCTAAAAAAAGATGGAAAGAGGAAGGTGAAATTCAGCGCATGGGGTGGCAAAAGATCACCTCCCATAATAGGACCTATTTGGACACCGGCTCCTCAAGAAATAAAAGAATCCACTCTAAACACGATACTTTTGGTAAGGAACAACCACGAAAATGACGAAACGACAAAGGCTTTTTAAAATGGAACACATGCAATATTTCCATTTTTAGTTTACGTAACTCCTGGACTTATCATGAAGTTTAAAATCTTGTTTTTTTTTTCATAAATAGTAACTGTTTAGATTTAGCTTGTTATAGTGCCATAATCAGTGACGAATAAGAACTATAAAAAATCAGAAAAAAATTAATAAGATCGGGAGTTACGTCGTCTTTGACGAAAATGGCTGGGTTCGTCAAAGACACTGCCGAACTGAGATGATGTAAAAGATATTGTTGTTATATATGATATTTGTTACCTTACATTATATATGTGCTACATTAATAGCGAGATATTAAACAATATTAAGTTACGGCTTATCATTCATTTCCTAAGATTGATGGTGAAAAAGGCTTAGTAAGTGAGATCCTTTTTTAAAAGACACAATACATGACGATATTTAGAATATTGGTTTACGAAGTTTAAGAATTTGCACTAACGTTAAAATTCAAAATTCAGTTTAAATAATATTTTGGTTTTGAAGTTGTTGAAATCAGAAACAAATTGAAAGCTTGGTATATGAACAAAAGGTTTCAAGATTCAAGTGATATTAGGATTATTGAAATGCCGATTTTCCCTATTCACTTTTCACTGCACATAGTTCCTGTAAGCCAATAGTAAGTTCAGACCTTTTTCTAAGTGTTGCTACAAACAAAACCCTGGTTATTTAAATAAAACAGCTTATTTAGTCTGCGCATAATTTATATTTAATCCGTCATCCGTCGTCGTCATCCCGTGATCACAACTCCTGTAAAGGAGTCGCAACGTCAGAAGATATAAATTATGCGCATAAAACCCTAATTACCTTGTTTTATTTAAAACCCAGGTTATATTGAAAAATATATTTACAAATATGGTTTCTCTAAATGAATGCTTTAATACCTTGTTATTTTTAAATAGGTAGACACATCACACAACATTCATTTAAATGTTCTCTCTGTGTTAATTGTCGATATAATATTTGGCAGAAATGAAAATGACAACCATAAAATAGCCCATTTTCAATCAGGTATTTGTCAATAAAAATGCTGTCTTCATTTATTGAAAACATTTTTTGGATTAAATCATATTACATTAACAGCTTTGGTTAAATAATGAATGAGCTGTCAGAACATCTAAAGGAAAATAACATTCATAAACCGGAACTTGAGAATTTATTTATGTGCAATATATTTTGATATTTTAGCTAGTTAGGTATATTTACTGCAACATCTAAAATAATTGTTACTTAAAAGTGGTATTTTATTATGTGTTTACAGTTGTTTTAGATAAATGTGTTTTTTGTCTCAGCTATAGGCACACACAAACATTCATGATTCAAACTGAATATAGCTTCTCCGTTTAAGGCTAAACAGCACACTTGCATTTAATGTTTCTAGCCGTGTGGTGACCAGTAGTATGTAATTGGCTACCCAATGGTGGATGGGATGAGTCTACACTCATCCCTTCACACTTCACAATTTTTTTTACATGTTGTAAAGGCGACTCGAGATACTTATCAAATACCTCCCATGGATCACGGTAGCGACATTTTCCGAATTACGGTCTTTTGCTGACCTTCGACCGCATACCAAGCGTGAGGATATTTCTGGGAGGCTTCCGTCCGGTAGTTCAGTAGCAGTACCAATTTTGATGGCGGAGATGATTTAATGTTTTTTGGCTTATTAAATGCAAGTGTGGTATTCATATATCGTTGGTCCAGATGAACAGGATATTATCCAAATACTTGTTTTTCAGGAAATCAATTTAAAGTTTCTTTTTTGTTTGGGATTTTTCAACCGCCATTATTTGAGTGACATCACCGAGTATTTTTGAATACTTACATTTATATAGTTTCGTGAAATCACATTCTGTCTTTTAAAAATAAAAAAGTCGAAAGTTTTGCGTTGATACCCTGGTGATCCAAGCCAATGATATTTTAGGCCAAGGGAAGCAGTACTCTATTATCCTATTTTCTGTTGTCTGAAAGAAACTATAAGATCTACTGCATCTTGTGAAAATAAGAAGCATAATCAATAGCTCATCAAGTTACTTTAAAAAGCTAAATTTTCTAAATTAATAATAAAGTTCGATTTTAAGTTGGAAGTATGCCATAGTTGGTGGGGCCTAACATAGCATAGTCACAAGCCATATTTTGTACAGTCACAAGATGTTGTATGACACTTCACTACATTGTAGATAACAGAAACACTAGATTGTCTGTGTGACTGAGTGAGACTATAAACAAATAGGGTTGTATACTTGGAAACTCCTAGTATGTCTAAATACCAAATTAGGCACAACTAAAACATTCATAAGTCACTAAATCGATAAAGTAAGAGTAAGACGTAATGTTAGTGACAATTTTTCATATCTTAAAAATATGAAAAATTTAAACAAAATGTTAAATTTTTTTTTGCATTTTTGCAATGATAACTAATAAGAAAAATTATTTTAATAGAAAAATAATTTAAAATAATAATTTTTCATAAGTAGATTGTTCCATTACTTCTATCACTTCAGATATTTCTAACTTCATGAATGTCTTCACCATCACTAAATATATAAAGTTGTACTGTACTTATAAATATTTCAATGCTTGCGACTATACACTATTTTTATACCTACATGAAAAAAGGAATAAAGAAAATAATGATGTACAGTAAAAAAAATACTTGTATCGATTTAAAATGATTTATTCCAATCATATACAAAACAACAACATAAAATATGTTTATTACTTATCCAACACAAATTTTCATACCCAGTTTATATATGATAAACACATAACCATCAAGTAATTTCAAACTGAAGCTTGTGTCGAGTCGAGCCTGGTAATTAAAAAAAAGGAATTAGTAAAAACAGTATAAGGGAACTGTTTTTGATAATTGCTATTTTGGTATGGTTTGTTTCAATGGTAAAGCAAATCTAGTTTTTTATAGAAAATAATTTTTTTCCCATTACATACTGTTTAATAAATGAATATAGAAGCATAGAATATATCAACAAAATATAATTATGGTATTTTATTACTTTTAAATATGAGGAGGTGCCGTGCAAAAGGTAACATGTCCATATTTTGAAAAAAAATAGATAATGGCTAGTCTGTGATCATGAAGGCAATGCCTACTGTACTATTAAGAGAGATTTGTTCAAAAGGTAACATTTACATTATTATTAACTCAAGAAATATGTGGGTTGACTGCAAAATGTAACATGTCCACACTATAGATTCATACAAAGGGTAATATGTCCACTCCACCAATGAGCGTTGTTTAGTGATGCTTCTCAACCAATAGAGAGCAATCTTGCTTTGAAGGTTATGTATGATATTTTTGTTGTGACAGTTTCTGTTCATTGCATGCATCAAACTTATTTATTTCAAGTTACAAAGTTATTATTTTCAAAATAATGGATGAAGATGGAAGTGTGAGAGTGGGGGACTGTAATCAAGGTACTCGGAAGAGAAAGAAAAGTGATTCGCTGCGTGATAAATCGAAAAAACTTCGCTACAGTGCTCCTCGAGAAATGAATGTCTTTCGCCCATGTCCACATAATTCTAAAAAACTGTTCTGCAGAAATATCAATCCTAGAGATGCTGTTCATGTTAGGAATTCAATTTATAATATTGCTGACAAGACTGTTCAAGACAATATTGTTGCTAATTTAGTGAAAGTGAGAAATGTGAAGAGACAAAGACCTAGACAAAACAGGCATGCAAACAACCAGCAACCAAACAAGCCCAAACCTCATAATTTCTCGGTGAAGTATTATCTTCGTTCACTTGATAAGAAAAAATATCCGGTATGCAAGAAATTTTTCATGCACGTCACAGGCTTTACAACCAAAAGATTGTCAACAATAGCAAAGAAAGTTCATGAAGGAGCCAGTTAACAGGAAACAAGAGGAGGTGACCGAGTTAGTTTTAGGACTCTGACCAAGAAAGAAAAGGTACATAAATTTTTGAGTGACCTACGTGGTTGGGAAAGCCACTATAATCGCTCAAAATCAAAACGGATATATCTTCATAGTGATTTGAATCGCAAAAAATTGAGAGATATGTACAACTCTTCTGTTGATCCAGAATTCAAAGTTTCCCAAAGTATGTTTCGCAAAATTTTTCTTGAAAAGTTTAACATCGGGTTCAGAACACCAGCAAGTGATATCTGCAGCTTTTGCTATCGCATTGACAGTGAAATACAGTTGGAACGGAAAAAAGATGACAAAGACCAGGATAAAAACAAAATCAAGGACTTGATAATACAAAAATGTGTTCATAAAAAAAGAGCTAAAGCCTTCAGGAATCTTTTACACAAAGAAAATGCAAATGATGAATTGACATTTTGTTTTGATTTACAACAAGTACAGCCTTTGCCTAAAGCATCTGTTGGAGAAGCTTTCTACTTGCGTCAACTAAGTCTTTATGTATTTTGTATTGTAGATCCTCGGACTAGGAATTCTATTTTTTATTCGTGGTCAGAAGATGAAGCTGGACGTGGCTCTGTTGAAATTTCCTCAGCTTTACATCACTTTCTAAGTAATATAAATCTGTCCAATGTTCGAGCTATTCGATTGTTCTGTGATGGGTGCCCTGGTCAGAACAAGAACAATATTGTTGTTCATAGCCTTCTACACTTCCTGAGCTCACAAGAGTGTCTTGAAGAAATCAACCTAACCTTTCCTGTTCGTGGGCATAGTTTTCTTCCGGCCGATCGAGTCTTTGGACGCGTTGAAAAACTTCTAAGGAAACGGCCCATTATTGAGAACAAAGATGAGTACTATAAAATATATTCTGAAGTGGGAGAAGTTCGGAAATTGGGGTCTGACTGGCATTTGTATGACTTTAAAACTTTGGCCCAACGTTTCAATAATGTTGATCACATTAAAAGCAAAAAACGAATTTTCATAAAAAGATCAGCTAATTCATCGTCTGTTCTGGTGAAAGCTACTGAACATTTTCATTTCGAGTCTTCAGATGAAACCTTCCAGCAGCTTCAAAAAAGAGGATGGGGTGCAAGACGCTGTTTCAATCCCGTTCCTCATGTCAATTTGGGTCGCAGAGAGATGTGGAATCGCTACTTAGCACCATGAGCCATGGTGATTGGAAAGAAAATCCTATTTTTTCATGGTATAAAAGCATATTTTATTCTACTGAAGAGGCAATAGCAGTCGTCAATGATGGTGAAGAATGTGATTGTTTGGAAGAAGATCAAGAACTGCATGTTTAATGAAAGTTATTTTAAAGTTATCGAAGACTATCTTAAATCAATCTTGAGAAAAAACTCCTTGAAAGATTGAATAAATCAATTAATTAAACATTCCTTTTTCAATTTTTAAAAGTTCCCATAATGTAGTTTCGGTTTAAAAAAATATAATAATAATTTTTTTTTATTGTGCACAAAAGAAAGAGTTTACCAACAAACAACCCGTTTATTTCATCATCTATTCTCTTGTAATGGAATATTAAGTTATTGATTTAAATTAAAAAATAAACGGTCAGGTTGGTTTGGTGCAGATGGTGACTTGTCCAAGCTGGGATTCTATCAAAAGGTATTATGTACATTAGAATTGGAGCAAGAGGTAACATGTTCAATTTTTTATGTGAAATAATTAATTTCTAGTGTTCCAACCAATGAATAGCTGATTCATATCTCATGTAATTGATAGTAAATTGATTACATTTAATTATTGTTATGCATTTTGTTGGTCAGTTAACCTGAAAACAATTTTTCAACATTTCTGCCGTTGTTGTTTTGATGGACATGTTACCTTTTGCGCGGCACCTCCTCATATCTTTTTGATATTTTGTTGGTTTGATAAAATTCTAATTCAATATAGAAATATAGGACATATCAAGACCAATTTAAGAATAACTTATAGTAACAGTAGAAATGCGTTAAGAACTTAATTCATACAAATTTGGTCAAATACTGTTTTAGCTAAAACATTATGTTGAGAAGTAAAAATAAAAATTACATGGTCCGTAAAATGAGATGATACCCAGATTCAGTCTCGACTGGCTTACTTAGTTGTCCCACTTTCAGTTTGAATGCTTCTTCTTCAAAAGGAGGCTGCATCTGGCCACGTCCAAACATCCCCAAGTCACCACCACGTTTTGCCGAAGAACAGTCAGAATATTTATTGGCAATGTCAACAAAAGCTGAATCATTGCTTACAATTTCTTTCCGGTAGCTTTTAATTATGTCTAAAGCTTCCTCTTTTGTGCGAGTGATATTGTCTTCACGCCAAGAGGAAGGTCTTCGGCTTTCTGCATGCTTTACCAAGATGTGACTGCAACGAATTTCACCAGGGTCTGCGGGAGCTTCTGGCCTCTCCCACTGAGACTTTTTCGTGTATGTATTGAGAAAATATGTCATACCGGTGGAACGGCTCGTTCTCATCTCCCATCCTTCCGGTAATGGTGCTTCTTTGTCTTCTGACATTCTGGAATGTGCGGTGAATCTTTGTGGAGTCACATTAATACACTTAACACAAACAAAAAAGTTCTTGATAAAGGTAATTTTTATTTCTTTTTAAATTGAAAGAAGAAAATGAGTTTTTATTGATGCAAATTACGAATAAAAAGGGGATGATTCTAAATATTGTTTTTTATAATTTAGCCTTGTTCTATTTATATTTATTGGATATTACTGGATCAATACCTCAAACTAAAGCTTTTTCACCATCAATGTTTCTTATTTCAACATGAATAAAACGTATATAAAGAAAAAAACAAGCTTAAGCCGAGATAACCTGAGTAAATGTTTTACATTAATTTTTAATAATAACAGACTAAATGAACTGGGAACATACCTGGTATACTAGGCTCCTTCTATTTGGTTTGATTAGTTGATCGTTTGACTTCAATAATTAAAGATTTACAGGTTCTTTCTGTTTTGAAATAACAAGAGGAACCCAACCACCGACGACGCGCTCTTGTTTGACATTAGTAAGTAAGTTGCCATTTTACTTATACTTAATCAATGTTGCCACGTTACAGAATATAAATTCATTATAGATCGTTTGCTCAGAGTAGAAAGAACTTGCAAAGGGAAAAAAACAGTGCAGTTATTTATTTTAAATAAGTTTAGGTTTTATTAACTAATATTATATTCAAAATTAAAAGATATTATATTCTGGAAGATTGAAATCCTAAGAAGCCTCTTTCTAAAGTTCATTGACAATAGATACCTCAGAATCATTGGAAGGAGAAGGTTGATCATAAATACTTTTACTTAATTATTATTATTATAACTTATATTTAAAGTAGTGAATTTTCATTTTTTCTAATGAAAATACATTTATTATACTTTGTCCAATGTAGGATGATACTTTTGACAGGTGTCACTTCCTTATTGCTACGTATTAAGGTTGCGTTTGTTTCCTATGTTTGGCTTGACATTGCAATAGCAACTTTATACCCTCCTTATAGGTGTCAACTATCAAAAGTATCATCCTACATTGGACAAAGTATAGCGATAAAGGTGAAGATCTTCCTAAACTTTATTCTTACTACATTCATCACGATAAATATTTTCTCTACAGAATTAGCTAAATTAGTATATGATCGCTGATTTCAACCCAAAAATTTTATTACGTCAGTATTATTCCATTTAATGGCAGATCGCTCATTTAAAGATAGAACGTGATATCTCTATATTCTTCCATTTAGAGAAATCGACTTTTAATGTTTGTAAATACTATAACTTTGTCTCTTTTTCTGTCTGTCAAGATGTCACGTTGTTAAATGAGCGACATGTTATACCATTATTGCAGAAATATGTCTGTTTGTTTTGCATCGTAACCAAGCCCAAGAGTAAGTAGGTAAGTTGTCTTTTTCCCCTCAAAAAATATTTTGAGGATTCATTTCAACATAATTTGTCTTACACAGTAAAATATGCAAAAATTATTTGGCTAATTTAGTCTTAAAATCTATGCATTCATCATGCAATTTAGAGCAATTGTAAGATCAGGATATAGCAACGTTTTTATAGCCTAATAATGGAGCAGGATATTAAATTTTTAGCAAAGTTAACAGTAAAAAAATCTTCATTTATGAAAGCAGAATCAAGTTTTTTTTTCTATTACACACAGACCGCAGCAGTGCAAACATTCTATATATATATATCATTCCTTTCAGGAATATTTGGTAACATCACGGAGGTCGTCATGTTACCAAATATCCTCGAAAACAGCATTAATAAAAATTCGTTATATAGAAGAAATCAATCGCCTAAGGAGACATTAATGGCCTACATTAATTTGCCAATGCCGTCAAATAATATTAGTAGGTGTAATAAAGTTTGTCAAAATGTTAGTTACATTTTTAGTTTATAAGTACAATATACTAAAGATATTTCATAGAATATAAATCACACTTTCCTTTTATATAAACTTACTATACAACTATTCCTTTATTACATACAGGGTCTAACGTTACTGATTTTAAACAGATGCTGTCTCTATCTTTCTTTTTTCAAATAAAAGTCTGAAGTATAACTTTAGTTTGCGCTGTTTAATGATGGGATGGGATTGAGAACAAGTATCTACATCTAAAGGTTTGTTTAGAAATAAAAAAATAAATGGTGTATGTAATTAAGGTAAAGTAAGGACATCTGTCTCCAATTTTGAGAAATATTTTCTTCAAAGTTCCGTACCATATAATGCATCCGCAACCTTAGATTAAAAAACCAACCCGTCGCCGGCCGCTGCTTTTTAATAGCGTGCCATCGTAGCTGACTTAGCTGAGATTATTTCTTTTGCGAGTTTCAGGGATAGTCAGAAAAGCACCCAAATATGTAGATGGCGCTATCCTAGTCTTCCGTTGTTCAACATGAGTAATGAGTATTGTTAGTTAACACGAGTTATATTCCAATTATTTTATATTTACTCATTAAAAGTATAAATATTTGAAAATATAACGTAAAAATAATATTTTGTCTTTGTAAGGAAGTGTTGCATTATGAGACGGATGATTTTTTTATTTGTCTTTGACTATGAAAGTTGGCAGTATTTAATTCAAAATGTTTTTGAATTCTATAAGTACAATAAGATGTTACAAAAAATAATGACCTTCATGGGCCCTGTGGGGCATATGAATGTAGTAAAGGAGGGGACTTTAACAGTATTTGTTGTTATAATTGGGTAAAAAAAAGTATTGGCATCCAACATGCGTTAACTCCACAAACTATATTATTATAATGTTACCACATGCAAATAATGTTGCAGTAAAATCGATTGTCAAAAATCGATACTTCCCACCTGAAGTCACTCATAAAATAGATAATATCGATCTATTTTCACATATATTTATCATAGTGTTGTGGTAATTCACTATCGACAGTGTCGACATAATAGGTAGAAAGCATCGATATTATCGATAGCGCTATCAAAGTATGAGTGATTTGGGGCCCTGCGATAATCTATTGATACTGTCGATAATAATAGATCTACAGGCAACAATGAGTACTTGCCTATACAATTATCGGGTTAATTCGTGCAGTTTGCGTAATAAGAAGCAATGTGTTTGCTGATTTACGCCGAAGATTGAGTTTGTGTTAGATTGCTGGATCTCTAGTGGCGTCTGTTTGGTTTGTTGATAGCTTTGATTTGGTGCGATTCAAACTATAATTGTTATTCCAATCAATACAACACTACCCTTAATATGTACATTATTACATATTCACATAATGTTTTACAGGGCACTAATTTTTAAATAAATAGTAATAATGTACATGATGATCAACTAGATTGCATAGTTAATAAATAAATAACTATTGAACAACAAGATTAGTTAACAGATTAACAATTAGCAATAATTGTACGATTATTTAATTAAACATTATTTAATTTAGAAAATAAAATAAAACACGTATAGTAATCTCTATGACGTGTCAAAAAATACCAAAAAGTAGAGGCATAGATAATTATTACTATAATTTATCTATGTCTGGTGGGATTTGGATCCTCCATTTTATGACAAACCGAGTCCCCGGCGGCAATATTAGCAACAAATTTCGCAACCAGTTACCAAAAATAAAAGTCCATTTTTGTCCCAGAAATATTATTGTTTACCTATCCATTTTCGCAACCTTTCCTGCTACGCGCCTTAAATTGTCAAACGAATAAATATATATCAAAACTCTTTAAAGATCAAGCTTTTTTAAGGAAGCATCAAAACTTATGGTTTATAATATATTTTAAGACGCATGTTTACTGTAATA
The DNA here is from genome assembly GCA_927399485.1 of Calamotropha paludella. NCBI lineage: Eukaryota > Metazoa > Arthropoda > Insecta > Lepidoptera > Crambidae > Calamotropha > Calamotropha paludella. The sequence continues at coordinate 3,706,261 of OV656823.1, read as the reverse complement.
ATTGCTGTGAGGTTTCATACTTATATTTTTCCGTACTCGGACAACATTAAATGAATATAACACAAACTATCTAATTTTCTCGATCGATATCGAATCCTTTATGTTGGGTGTTACTCTAAAAATCGTATTTGACGGTTTTGTATATTTTTTTATTTATTTTACAAACACAGGCCAGCTACAAAAGTGCAAACAAAATTAATTACAATCAACTCATAATTTGTAATATAAAAATTATGTAAAAATTGTTGGAGAAAATTAATCAAATAATGCTTCAATATCAACAATGAAAGAAAAAAAATATAACAAAAATAAATTAACAAATCGAATTCTCGATCGAACCCGCAACCTTTCGATTCCCACCTGTGAATTCACTTGTGACCCGAGTCGATTTTTTCTAGTAGGTATTATTCTATTATAATAATTTAACTTATAACATCGCATTAAAAAATGCATAAAACTGTTTTATCTAAATCGATTGCCCAAACATTTGTAAAAATGTTTCTCTCGAATACCAGAGGATGTTCCTCTCATTGATGAAACAACGCCAGCCTACAGCGTAAAATCAGAAAGGTACTAGAAAATTTCGACGAGTGTTCACAAGGCTCGGTAGCTCATTGGTAGAGCATTGGACCCTATGTCCAAAGGTTGCGGGTTCGATTCCCGCCTAAGAATTCACTTGTGAGCCAAGTCGATTTTTTCTAGTATTTTTCTATTATAATAATTTATCAAATCTATACATTTAAATAAAATTGGAGTGTCTGTTTGTAATCCTTACTAATATTATAAATCGGAAAGTGAGTTTGTTTGTTTGTTCCGCTTTCACGCCGTAACTATTGAACCGATTGCTTTGAAATTTTGCAGACGTAAAGATAAAAGTCCGGATTAAATAATAGGGTACTTTTTATCCTGGAAAAAATTGATATTCCCGAGGAAAAACAAAAATATTGTTTGCTTGATGGATGGATTGTAGATGGCGCTGTGTGTCGTTTAAAACAAGGTAAAATATTGCAAACGAATATAAACATATAAATTTAGAAGCAAAATGATACGATAATTAATCCTCGAAAATGAGGAATTCCCGAGGGATGACGTACAATTTGTTTAATAGTCTAAACTGTTTTTTTTACATCTACTTATATGTTGCAAACGAATATGAACATGTAAATTTTGAAGCTAAATGATACGAAAATGAATCCTCGAAAATGAGGAATTCCCGAGGGATGACGTACAATTTGTTTTATCGTCTAAATTGTTTTTTTTTACATCTACTTATCCTGAAATCACTAAAGGCAACGAATTACTAATTGGTATAAGTATTAGTTAAGTTATTTAGTTCTTGAGGTATGCGATAGATGGCGCTGGGTGTTTTTTAAAACATGGTAACGATGTGTTTTTTAAAATACATAAGAAGTGGAATGATAGCTTACGCTATTTAGTTCTTGAGATATGCGATAGATGGCGCTGGGTGTCCAAAATCTGCATGCTTTTGCTCCACAAGGGAAAACATATAATATAGTGTACCATTCAGTTTTGGTTTAACAACTAATTGTATCCAGCGTAACATCGCGCTTCTTAGATTTTTCCGTGGGAATGAGAAGTTTTCTTATAGTTGTGCTTTATACCGCAATATAACCGAATTCCACGCGGGCGAAGCCGCGGGCGGAAAGCTAGTATTGAATAAACCGTTTTTTACTACATGCATATGAATATACGGTAGGTATATAAACCAAAATATATTTTTTTTAATTTTTGTCTGTCTGTCTGTCTGTCTGTTTGTTCCGGCTAATCTCTGAAATGGTTGGACGCATTTTGACAGGACTTTTTTGGCAGGTAGCTGATGTGATAAGGAGTAACCTAGGCTACTTTTATTTTAGAAAAATAAAGTAATGTTGCAATGTTCCACGCGGACGAAGTCGCGGGCGGCCGCTAGTATATAATAAAAATACAAAACTCGAAAAAAATAAATAAATATAAGACAACATCACGTACATTGTTCTGAACTCAAATTAAGTTGCTAAAGCACTTGTTTTATGGAAATCGAAGACAAACCTAGACCCGAGCCAATGTAAGGTTCGTCTCCTCAAAGTGGCGTCACCATGAAAGTCGGTATGCAAGCTATTACACCATGGAGGTCATACTCTACTAGGCGATGCAGTCGCTAAGCATAAAGCTTCGCTAGCACCATATATTGGAGCGGAGCGTAATACCTAAAAAAGATATTTTTTTTGTTTTTGCGAATTTCAAAATTCGGCCGCCGTCACCATTTGGTCCTAAACCTGTTGATTCGATTCCACACATAAATATTGAAATCGGTTAAGAACTCGAGAAGTTATGGCGTAGCAGACATTGTGCCATTGAAGCTGATCCATGGGAGCTTCGCTCGCTCCGCTCCAATAATCTAAGAACACAAATTTGTTGTTTGTGTGTTTGTTTGTCCGCTCTTTTTCCATTGTATACGCGTTACCATAGCAACGCGTTACCGGGTCAGCTAGTTGAATTAAAAATTAGAAAATAATGGCATTATCTTTTTTGCTTATGACGAGAACAGTACAAGATGGAGTAATATAACAAGTCGTTAATAATAGCATGCAAATACGTATAATATAATATATCACATGTATTTATTTGTTTAATAAATACCTAGTCTATCTTTTAATCACATACTTTGATTGATTTTGTATTGGAGTATATCTCTTAATTAAGTGGTAAAATGTAATCTTAAGGGTTTCTGCCCTCTTGATTTAGAATAAGCACTGAATGCTGATTGAAGTTGATTTTGACCGAATTAATTCAAAGGGATCGTAGATCTTTGAAAAACAATTATTTATATATTCAATTTCAAGGAAAATATATCATACATATGAATACATCAATTTAAGTTTTATACACAACACATTTGTAATATACATATAACAATAAATTTTCCAAGAATACCTATATAACACAGCGATAATAAACAAATGTTAACAAATTATAATTTGGCGTTTATAACGAATGTTAAGTAAAAAATACAATAAAATAGGATCAGTCATTACTTTTGATTGTTTCCCATTACAATATTAATTTCATTTTTAAACTATTGTACGGTCGACGACACGACCTACATTTAATTTGTTTAAAGTCATCATTTTTAACATAATTCAGTCAGTCTACATTCAACTCGCGACTCATCAATTAGCGTTACATTCATTACGCAATAAAAGTTATTTTAAGTTATTTCAAACTTTATCATTCATCTCCTTTGGTGTGTGACCATTCAACTCATACATCAAATTGGTCCTTCGAGCCTCCGAAGGCAGAATCATCAGACACGTGTGTGATAGTGTGCAAGTGTTAACCAAATTGGATAACAACGTCATACGTGCCACGTAAGTCCAGCAGCCGTCGGTGAGTCAGTCATCTATAATTTATTAGTCTCCTGTAGCTATCATCATGCAAGATCTTCTCGTTAAACAAAATCAGATAATGGGAGCGATGGACACGCTCCTCAAAAATTTAAAAAAAGACGGTGCCGATCGTAAGACTACAGCTTATGTCAAAAAACGCCTCAGCAACCTTGAATCATATTGGCAAGAGTTTCAGCTCAATAACATTAAGTTGTGTGAGTTTGACGATCGTACCCACGAGTATTTTAAAGACAATTTATACCAACGCGTAGCTGATTTTTACAATGAGGCAAAATCGTTCATTCAGAAGTATCTACCTGTTGTATTAGATCTTTTTGTATTTACGAGCATAGAGAAATAAAGTTGTCATATTTGTCACTTAAAACTCAATGGTGGTATTTATTTAATTTCCTAAAAATATTATAAATATTTTACATAATATAACATGGCGCAGTCGTAAAAGCGGTTATTGTAGATAAATATTATAAATAAATAAATAAATAAATATTTCTTACATTCACACCAATTAGCCTAGCCCAAAGTAAGCACGGTAAGGCTTGTGTTATGGATACTAGGGTAACGGATAGACATACATATATTATACATAGATATGTAATATTCATAGAAATATATATAAACATCCATGACTCAGGTATAAATGCTCGTATTTATCATACAAACATCTGCCCCTTCCGGGATTCGAACCCAGGACTGTCGGTGCGAAAGGCAGGATCGCTACCTTTGCACCAAACGGTCGTCATATTGTTTATAGAATATAGATTGTGTTACATAGTGATGTTAAAAATATTATTTCAAAATGTCTCGTTCTTCGCAATTGGATGAAGATGAAAATGTAAAGGCACGTTTACCACGAATCGCGCTACCTACGCCGATTGTTTGGGAAGGTAATTTATCAGATAATTGGATATTTTTCAAACAGAAATTTGAAATTTATTTATTGGCTTCGGGAAATGTCACTTGCGATTCATCGGTGAAAACAGCATTGCTGCTGAGTGCAGTAGGAGACCGTGCTCTAAAACTATATAATACGTTCGTTTTTGATAAAGATTCTGATAAAGGTGATTATGAGAAAGTAATAAATAAATTTGGAGAGCATTTCTGTCCCGAAAAAAATATAACATATAATATGAGCGTTTTTTGTTTTTAGAGACGTATGAAAATTATGTGATGGAATTACGTGACTTAAGTGCATCCTGTGAGTTTGGGTCCTTAACTGAAGACCTAATTAAAGATAGATTAGTGTGTGGAATTTCAGATGTGACTCTTAAAGATCGACTTCTTCGTACAAGAAAATTAACATTAGCTGTGGCTCTTGAAATATGTTGTACTTCTCAACGGACAAAAGAGCAAGTTGAGGTCATAGCATCATCATCCTTACCTGTTTCGAAGACACACTTTTATGAGTCTCCATGCCGAATAAATAAAGTTAGCCAAAGAAGTTCAAATTCGGTTCATGATTGGGAAAAAGAAAAAAATCAAAAAAACTTAGAAATAATGCGTCCTGATATTAAACGACATCTTATATCAACACAGAGCCGTGCAAGTCAACAATTCATTTGCAATAGATGCGGCTACTCGCACATGCAATACAAATGTCCAGCTTTCGGAAAAACTTGTCTGAAATGCGGAAAGTTAAATCATTTTTCGACAAACTGCAGGAGCGTAAATGAAGTAGAGAAAGATGGTGATGACATTAATGAAGTTGATTCCCTGTTTTTAGGTGCGACCGTTATTAATTCGATTAGTAATATACGTGATTGGTCTATAACTTTAGAAATTAACAATTTTCCATTACAGGTTAAAGTAGATACTGGCGCACAAGCAAATATATTATCAGATAAGGCATTGGATAATTTGAATTTAGGAAAAAATAACCTGTTACCAGTTAGAACTAAGCTTACTACATATACGGGTGAATGCATACCATGTTTAGGAAAATGTACTCTTCCATGTAAGTACAATGGCAGATTATTTAATCTTACTTTTTATGTTGTATCTGGACGTTACACTAATATACTAGGTCTAAAGTCCGCTGTTGATATGCAACTAGCTATGCCACTGCGTGAGGTACACACAACAATAGACATGTTTAGTGAATTTAAAGATATATTTGAAGGTCTAGGATGTATGAAAGGCGAGTATAGTATTAAATGAAAAGAAAATGCAGTACCAGTTATTCACGCTTGCAGAAAAGTGCCTTTAGCCGTATTGCCACGTTTGAAAGAAAAACTCAACGAAATTATTAAACAAAAAGTAATCGTAAGGGTCACTCATCCGACTGAATGGGTTAATTCTTTAGTGATTTTTTATAAGCCCAATGGTGATTTAAGGTTGTGTATTGATCCTAAAGATCTTAACCAGGTAATTATGAGACAGCACTTCAGTTTGCCTACTTTTGAAGAGATAACAAGTAAGTTGACAGGTGCATCAGTTTTTAGCACTCTTGATGTCAAAAATGGGTTCTGGAACGTAAAACTATCTGAAGCTAGTTCTGATTTGTGCTGCTTTAACACCCCATTTGGCAGATATAAATTTTTAAGGATGCCATTTGGTTTGTCTAGTGCATCGGAGGTATTTCAACAAAAAATGAGAAAAATATTAGAAAATTTAGAAGGAACGGAAGTTTTTATAGATGATATATTGATTTGGGGTAAATGTCAGGCTGAGCATGATAGTAGATTAAGATTAGTTTTAGAAAGACTGAGACAGGAAAATATTAAATTAAACAAAGATAAGTGTAAGTTTAATTTAGAGAAGGTGAAGTACCTTGGTCACATAATTAGTAAAGAAGGATTAAAGCTGGATGACGGAAAAATTAAATCCATTGTTGCTATGAAAAGTCCACGGGATAGGAAAGAATTAGAAAGGTTTTTAGGGGTTGTCAATTACGTCTCAAAGTTTATTCCTAATTTTTCTAACATAAGTTCTTCTTTGAGAAATCTTCTTAAGAAAGACGTGGAATTCTCCTGGTTAGATTGTCATGAAAAAGTTTTCCAAAACTTGAAAGAAAAACTAGCTGCAGAGCCAGTTCTTCAATATTTTAACGAAAATCTTCCAGTCACAGTTTCCGTGGATGCCTCAAGAGATGGTCTGGGAGCTGTTCTTTTGCAAAATAGCCTTCCAGTTGCTTATGCTTCCAAGGCTTTGAATGAGTGTCAAAAAAGATACGCTCAAATCGAAAAGGAGCTTCTCGCTATATTATTTGGCTGTGAAAGATTTAATCAGTTTATATTTGGTAGAAAAGTAACCATTGAGTCAGATCATGCTCCATTGATTTCAATTGTAAAAAAACCATTAAATTCATGTTCTGCACGCATTCAACGAATGTTACTCAAGTTGCAAAAATATAATTTTGAATTAGTTTATAAGCGTGGTAAGGAACTATATTTAGCTGATACTTTATCTAGATCGTATGACACTAGTGATTCTTTAGAAGTGGATTTAGAAAGTGAAGAAATTGAAGCTCAGATTGACTGTATTGTAAATAACATAAATGCATCACCATTGCAATTAAATAATATAAAGGAATCTACTAGTCGAGACAAAGAGTTACTTCTAGTTAGAAAATTCATTTTGGAAGGTTGGCCATCTCACAAAAACTTACTGCCGGAGTCTGTGAGAAAATATTGGTCCGTTAGAAATGACTTGACTTTGAAGTCAGATATTATATTTCAGGGAAGTAGTGTAGTAGTTCCGATGAATTAAAGGCGAGAGATGCTACAACGTTTGCATTTTCCGCATATGGGTGTAACAAAAACATTGTTAAGATCACGCGATTGTCTCTATTGGCCTGGCATAAATAATGATATTCATAATATAGTTTCATCTTGTGAAACTTGTCTTCTTTATAGCAATAGTAATAAGCAGGAGACTTTAATACCACATGAAGTTCCTAAGCACGCGTGGCAAAAAATTGCAGCCGATTTATTTGAGCTGAATGGGAAAATATATTTACTAACTGTCGACTATTATTCCAAGTTTCCAGAATTAGTACTACTAACCAGTACAACTAGTAATACTATAATAAACAATTTAAAGCGTATTTTTAGTCGTAATGGTATTCCTGAAGTATTTATTAGTGATGGAGGTCCACAGTTTTCTAGTGAAAGGTTTGCGTTGTTTTGTAAGCAGTGGAATATTGAGCATAAGTTCTCAAGCCCAGAATATCCACAATCCAATGGTATGGTGGAAAGAACAATTCAAAGTATTAAAAATGTATTAAGGAAAGCTTCACATGAAGGAAAAGATATGTATTTGGCAATGTTGGAATTTAGGAACACTCCCATTTCTCATGACATTCCGTCACCTGCCCAGATATTTTTTAACAGAAAGTTAAGAGGTATTCTGCCATTGTCCTCAGATAGTCTTCAACCTAGAATTTATAAAAATGTCAAATCCAATTTGGAAAAGAGACAGCGTAGAAGTAAGATTTATTTTGATTGCAATAAAAGGGACTTAAGACCATTAGTAGCGGGTGAAAAAGTATTATTTAAAGTTGGTAAACAATGGAGAATAGGTGAAGTTTTGTTTCAATTAGATAGACGCACATATAAAATTGTATCTACTAACGGTGTGCATTTCGTTCGTAACCGAATATTTATAAAACCCTTTTCGTTTGTTCCTTTTTATATTCCTGATATGGGGATGGTATGGAGGAAAAGATTTCCATTCGACCCGCTACTCCGTTAGCTGGCCGTTCACAGCAACAACCTTCTCCTTTGCCCCAAAACCAGGGTACCAATAGCAAGCTGGATGAGATGCTACGAAAACAAAAAAGTAACTTCAAAGCATTTGCCCGTACTCTCCAATCCGTTAACATAGACACTCTCTCTGAAAAATGGGAATTCGAGGATGCATTAAAATCGTTGCAGAGTAGGTGGCTTGTCATAGATGCGCTTCATTGGGAAATCGACAGAGAACAATATGAAGAAAACGAACAATATGAACAGACCTTCGCGCATTATAAAGATAGGTATATTTCTGTGAAGAAGTCTATTAATAGTAAGATGTGGTCACAATCTCATAGAGAAAAATCAACACCGCAAATTGATATCCCTTCGTTTACTGGGAATTACCATCAGTGGGAATCTTTTAAGGATTTGTTTGTAGAATCCATTCATAACAATAACTCTTTGTCGGCTGCTCAAAAATTGCAGTACCTAAAAGGCAAACTCAAGGGGGAGGCAGAGAAACTAATCCAACACCTCAACATTAGTTCAGACAATTACCAAATAAGTTGGGATATATTGAACCACAGGTACAATAATAAAAAACTTATTTTCAATTCTCATATCAACATCTTAATGTCCCTTCCAATTATGCAATATCAATCAGCAGCATCTATAAAGAAAATACATGACATCGCCAATGAGTGTCTCAATGGCATAAAGGCTCTAGGTGTAGACATTAGAGTGCTAATGTCTACACCTAGAGCCTTTATCCTTTAATAGTATATATCTTGTCGAACAAGCTGGACGCTGAATCATACAATGATTACATCATTTCATTAAAAAATCCAAGAGACCTTCCAACGTTACAAGAGCTTTTGAATTTTCTAGAAAACACATATACGTCGCTGGAAATGTCTAAACGAAAACCAGAGACTACAAAGTCATCTCAACAACCAGCCATCAAAATAATTCATTAAATAAAGGCAATCATAACTCTGTTAAAACTGAGTTAAAAACTAGTCCAGGTCAATGCCCGGTGTGCAAACAAGAACACGACATTTTTCATTGCAAAACCTTTTTCAATATGCAGCCACAAACTAAATTGAAAACTATTGAAAAAATTATGCTATGCAAAAACTGCTTTAGAAGACATGAAAATAAGGAATTTAATGGCAGTAAATGTCGTGTGTGTAAAGGTAATCATAATACTTTACTACATAATGCTTACGTAAATAATCAAAGTATAATCCCAATGCATTCGAAAAATGATCAGCAGAGTCAGCATTCCAACAGCATTAATGTTTCGCAAGGCGATACGAGTGAAATATTGCTAGCGACAGCCCTGGTAAAGGTACAGAAAGCGGATGGAAGTTATGAAATCTTGCGTGCTCTTATTGACCAGGGTTCACAAGCATCAATAATCACGGAAAATGCCGCCCAGGTACTAGGCTTGAAGCGAAAATGGTGCAAAGGAATTATATTCGGAGTGGGCGCAAGGGAAAATACGTGCAAAGGTTTTATTAACATAAATTTGACTTGAATTCATAATGGTTTTTGTCTCAACACTAATGTTTACATAATGAATCAGATGGTAAATAACCTACCTAACAGATCCTTCTCAAAACAGTTGTGGACTCATGTTCAAAACGTTCAACTCGCTGACCCCGATATTTATCTTTCAATCATAATGGCGGGAATAATAAGAGAAAATGACGCGCTACCGATTGCGCAACAAACGCGATTCGGTTGGATATTATGCGGTAACACGAACACTGAAAGGGCGATCCTTTGCAATGTTATCATAGCAAACGAACAAGACTATTCGCGGTTTTGGTTGATTGAAGATGTTACAGATGATGACGTGATGTCCGCGGAAGATCAATATTGTATGCAACTATATCAATCGACAACAGAACGTAGACCCGATGGTAAATATGTGGTAAGACTTCCCTTGCACCCAGACGTCGACGAAAAATTGGGTCAAAAGTGGTAGCTCAATTCTATCAATTGGAAAAGAAATTCCAAGGACAAGAAAATATCGCAAAACAATATAAACAGTTTATTGCAGAATATGAATATCTAGGTCACATGCACTCAGTAAAAACAAATCAGAACAAAGTAAGTTATCATTGTGCATCGCGCTGACTCGATAACAACTTCACACCGAGTCGTTTTTAATGCGTCAGGGCCCACCGATTCTGGACTCAGCTTAAACAATCTCATGTATAGGGGACCAAATCTACAGCGAGATTTATTGTCGTTAATTCTGATGTGGAGACAATACGCATTCGCATTTATTGCTGATATAGAGAAAATGTTCCGGCAAATTTATGTTCATTTACAGGATCAACGGTTTTAGCAAATAGTATGGCGAAAGTCCACAGATGAACCGTTACAAGATTATCAGTTAACGACGGTCACCTACGGGACAAAAGCAGTTCCGTTTCTGGCAATGATGACGCTCAGACAGCTTGCTAGTGATGAAAGTTGTCGTTATCCTTTTTTTTTTTTTTTTTTTTTTTTTTTCCGGGGGGAAATGCTTTACGCATACCCCACCGTTGGGTAGCCGGTGGGGTTATGTGGGACTCACCCGTCAGTAAAAGGCTGACGGGCATACCCACTAAAACCCCCCGCTGTACTTCACATCACCGGTGGGCCTTGTGGGACCCTTCTTAGGAATCACCACTACAGCCCGGTGAATAGTCCCTTTGGACTCCTCCACGAATCGGTGATGCCTGAGTACAGTCAGGCATCACCACAGGCCAGCGAGGTGTGTGTAATGCCACCAACGGATACCCGGTCCACTGATGGCCACCCCACTGCCTTCTCCCAGTTATATCGGGATTTGCGCGGCATAAACGCGCCGCCGTCTCCTGACTCTCTTCCTCCTCATTAAGGCCGCATTTTGGGCTTCCTCCCGGATCCTTTCTGCAGCCTCCTTCTGCGAGATGACGTCCTCGCAGAAGGAGACTACTGCCGCCCATGACCTCTCGGTCGCCAGCATGGCCTTAGCTACGCCGGTGAGCGACAGGTCCCTTCCAATCACCGTCACCAGAGTGCCGCGCTGCAGGATCCACGCTGGGCACACCTCCAAGGTGTGCTGCGCGGTATCTACCGCAGCGCCGCACTCGTGGCACGATGGGGTCGGCTCCCTCTGAATACGGTGCAGGTACTTTCCAAAGCATCCGTGCCCGGAAAATACCTGCGCCAGCCGGTAAGTCACCGACCCGTGTTTTCTCCCACACCATTCCCTAAGGATTGGCCTCACCGCATTCAGAGTTTTCATCCCCACTGATGGGTTTTCGAGACTTCTCTCCCAGCTTCCCATTAGTGCCTCCTCTGCCTGGCGCCTAGCATGCGCCAGCTCTTCTGGAGCGAGTCTGTTCCCTGCTGCTCTTGCCGCTTTTCGTATCAGGTACACCTCCCTAAGGACCTGGGCTTCTAGTTCCCAGGGGGGTGTACCTGCCAAGACACATGCCGCCGACCATGACACCGTTCGGTATCCGCGGATAATCCGGGTGGCTACTGCCCTCTGTGCCTGCCTGAGGCGTCTCGTATTTCGGACACTGACTGTCCCTGCCCAGATTGGGGCCCCATACAGGGCCATACTCCTAATGACCCCCGCGTGCAGCCTTCGGCAACTGGAGTCCGGGCCGCCTAGGTTCGGCAAGAGTCGACACAGCGCTCCGGAAGCGCTAACCAATTTCCGCGACAGCTGTTTAAAGTGTTCCTGGAAGGTCCACCGACCATCCAGGATGAGGCCCAGGTATCGGATATGTGGTTTAAACGCCAGCCATTCTCTATCCACCTCGATTGTTGCTCCTGCTGGTTGGCTTCTCTTGTGACCGGGAAAAAACAGCACATCCGTCTTTTCGAGCGCCACCTGTAGTCCTAGCCGTCTGATACGCCTAATTACCAGCGACGCACCAACACTTGCGAGACGCTTGGCCTCTACAAAGCTCTTTCCCCGAGCGGTGATAAGGGTGTCGTCGGCATAACAGACAATCCCCATTCGAGGCAAGAGCTCCCCCCTAAGCAACCAGTCGTAGCCTAAGTTCCACAGGAGCGGTCCTAACACCGATCCCTGTGGAACCCCGCACACCATTTCCCTTTCTATCATTCTCCCGTCTGCGGCAGCATAGAGCACTATCCTATCCTGTAGATAGTGCTCTATGATGTCGATGAGGTACCTGGGGAGCCCGTGGTACCTCAGTGCCTCTTTGATGACTCCAAAAGGGAGTGTGTTAAAAGCGTTCTTTATGTCCAATGAGACTGTAACAACACACTCCCCTCGGCTTTTAGCTCTCTCCGTTGTCTTTTTCAGAGCCATTATCGCATCGATGGTCGATCTCTGCTTCCTAAAGCCGTACTGGTTTTTGTTCAGGTTTGGCCCCGTCTCCTCCAAGTGTTGGACGACTCGGTCCGAGATAATCCTCTCCAGGGTCTTTCCGAGCTCGTCCAGCAATACTACTGGGCGGTACGCTGATGGAGAATCCGCCGGTTTTCCCTCCTTCCTCAGGAGGCAGAGTCGACCACGCTTCCATGACCTGGGAAACACGCCTTTTTCCAAACACGAGTTGTACAGCTCTTGTAGAGTCCCGCCAAGATGTTTCGCTGCTATGGGAATCACCCGTCCTGGGATGCCATCCGGGCCGGGCGACTTTTTCTTCGCTCTAAGGCGGTCCAGAGCAGACGTCATCTCACCCTCCGTCACTGGCGTGAACCCGGAACTCTGATCAGGCCGGGGGCTGCGCGGGGGTGGGTTAAGGGGTGCCGTGGTAGGAGCAACCGCCGGAAACAGTCCTGACACTACCCGATTTAGAAGGGCAGGGTCCATTGCATCTGTGGCCGGGGCCTGGTGTCGTAGCCTGCTTTTGACCATGCGGTATGGCCGGCCCCAGGGGTCCCTGTCTAGATCAGACAGAAACTCCTCCCATGCCACACTCTTCGCTCTTCTGATGGCGACGCTTAGCTCTTTCTTCGCCTCTTTGTACAGCTGGGAGAGGCGTTCTTCTTCTCCCGAGGGCTGCGTTTGTCGCCTTCGGCATCTTTGTAAGGCCCTCCTGGCCCTGAGGCATGTTGCACGGAGGTCGCCTAGCTCTACGGACCACCAGTAGACCATTGTCTTCTTGGGCATCCCCTTTACTCTTGGCATCGACGCGTCACAAACCTCAGAGAGTGATGCCGTGAGTCGAGCCACCTGATAATCGATGCTGATTCCCTGGAAGTCACTTATTTCCTCTCTCCCTTCCAGTACCCACGCCTGCCCTATCGCCGCCTCCTCAGCCAGGTCCCTATCGAGTTTGGTGAGGGCCCACCTTGGAAAGGACATATATGCTGGGGCCGGCCTTGAGTCCCCCCTAGGTGTAGTTTGGGAGACCTCGTACCTTATATAAGGGTGGTCCGAGAGGGACTCTTCCTCGGAGAGGACCCGCCATCCCTCCACCCTTGGTGCCCAGGCGGGGGTGGCGAACGTAATGTCTACGCGCGATCCTCCCCTCCCCCTCACGCACGTAAAGGTTGTACCCCGGTTCAGGATGAGCAAGCCCATGGAGGTGGCCCATTCATTTACCGCCTCTCCCTTCTCGTCCGTGACAAGGGAACCCCAATAATGATGCTTTGCATTGAAGTCCCCTGCCACGAGTAGTTGTCGGGGTGCCAGCCGACGTACCACTCCGCCGAGGTTGTTCAACCACCGTTCCAGGTCGGCCAACTCTCTATTGGGTGAAAAGTAGGTCCCTACGAGCGCCTTTCCCTCCCAGTCCACTGCCACATAACCCGGTCCCCTCTCAATGACGTAGAGGGGTGGGGAGTGAGCAGCTGCCGAGGGGATTACTATGGCCACTGTCTCATCTAGGGCGCTTGCCCAGTTTTGCCTCTGAGGGATACAGTATGGCTCAGAAACAATACATACGTCAATCTTCCACTCCACCAGATGCTGCATTAGGATGTCCTGAGCACTGGTGCAGTGGTTAATGTTCGCCTGCAGAAAATGTGTACGCCGACTTAGCATTTTGGTGCCGAATATGTAACCTCCATGGCCTCAGCGGTCCCTCGACCCTCTATTCTGCCCGATCTTTGTATCGGTTTTCCCTTTGTCTCCGGCGGGGAGCACAACCTACTGCCCATTACATGGCCATCTGGGCGTTTCAACGCATGGCATACTGCGCACTTTGGCTCAGCAGAGGAGCACTTCGCTGCCTTGTGACCGTCCTTACCGCATCTGTAGCATGCGTTGGAGCGGTCCACACTCGACGGGCACAGCATGCTAGTGTGGCCCACCGCCATACACTTATAGCATCTTAGTGGGAGAGGGGCCAGCGCTTTGACTTGCGCGGCACTCCATCCGACCATCAGTTTTCCGACTTCTGCTACCACTTTGGCGGCCGCTACTGGGCATTTGACCATAGCCCAGCTCAGTCCGTCGGGCCCCATCTTAAAGGGGCCCACCTTAACTTGGTCAGCAGGGCACCCACCTTTGTTGGCCACAGCTGTCTGCAACTCCTCCTTGTCAACCGAGTCATCCAGACCGGTGACCCGCAGGTCTGCGCACCTCACCGGTCTGGAGACCATCGCCATACCTTGTAACACTGCCTTGAGTTTATCGGCCAGAATATCCGCCTTTTTGGTATGGTCCTCGCCGATCACCTCTATCATCCTCGCTCCTGTGAATGTGGATTTAACCTTGATGTCAGCTATTCCTAACTCCGCCAATTTTACCTCTTTCTTGGCCTTCGCAATGACCGATGCGTAGGTAGTCCCCTGTACTGCCAACTCCTCCGGAATTGTTAGAACCACCGCCGCCGATTTTGGCGGGGTTAGTTTTGGCCCTCTTTGAGGTTGAGCCCGGGGCTTTTCAGGCTGCGTTACCTTTTTCTGTTCCGTGCCCTGTACATCTGATGCAGGGTTCCTCGTCTTTTTCCCCTTCTTGCCTACAACCCTGTTCCAAGGTAGCTCTCCCACAATGGCGATCTCCTGGGCAGATGTGGCTGCTACCGTCTCCTGAGGGCTCGTTGAGCTGGTCTGAGCGGTTTCTGTTCTCACGGTAAGTTGTTGCGCCTGCCTTTTGCCGTCTGATGCCAGCGGCGGGCGCCGAACCGTCTCTGGACCAATACGTCCATCCTTCATCAGGCCCTGTATTGGAGCCTCCAGCCTGTTTCCGGTGACTTCAAGCAGGTTCCGCTTGAGTTCTGAACCATATTCCTGAATCCACCTTTGGAATTCTTGCATTTGTTGGCCTATCGTTACCGGTTCCGAGGAGCCCGCCTCCTTCGTGGTGTTCGCCGATTTTCGCCTCTTCACTTCAGCGTTTTTCTCCTCTAACTCTTTCCTTAGCGCTTTGACCTCAGTCGCTAGTTGAGCAACCGTACGGTTTAGCCTCCTATTATCAGCCGTGAGTCTCCGCGTTTCTTCTGTGGCACTCAGGCGTCTCCACTTGCCAGCCAGCTTTATTATAACGCTACTGGCGCTTTCAATCTGTCCCTTGAGATTTTTCTTCATGTTCCTCGACTCATTCAGCGCTTGCTGGACTAAGCTCAGTTGAGACGCTGTCGCCCCATAGAAATCTTCGCTAGTCATCCCAGAGAGTTGCATCCCAACATCTAAGCTTACAGGTATAGGGGTTGCAGCAGTCTCCTTCATGTACTGCTTAGGACCCATGTTGTCAGCCGCTTTCCTGATCACCGGTTCCCTTTCCGAAAATTCACAGTCTTCCCACGAATCGTCCTCCTCCTCGCGGTCTCTTAAGGCCGCCTTCGCCTCACTTAAACCTTCACTGTGCCCAGGTCCTTTCCCTGAGGCACCCTTGATTCCTTTGGCATTGCTCGCCTTTCCCTTGGATACCTTCTTTGACGGAGCCCTCACAACAGACTCCACTGACTCCCCCGAAGATTCACTGGCGTTCTTCTTGTTGCGGACACGTTTCCGCTTCTTTCCGACGCAATCCCTACCGATATCGCCGTTCTCTGAGGCGCTGGAGTCTACTGAGAGCATCATGTCCGAATCCGACTTCTCCGCGCTCATCTCTTCCCCGTACATGTTTATGGCACTTAGGGTCGCCTGCTGGCGCCCTTCGAAGCCGTGAAAACTCCCGATAGGGCGAGACTTTTAAGCCTGGCCTAAGAGAAATTTATTAACCCTAAACTTGTCGACCCTTGTCGACCAACTGACACAAATCCTAACACTACAAATTTGGTACGTTTTATTCACCACAAACAGCTCTTGACGTCGACGGTGTCGACGGAAATCCCACTCTCTGAACGTCGGTACGACGAAACGTCGTCCAGACGGTCTTGAAATATGGATACTACTCCCACAACACTCCCCTGCTGCCGCACACCCTAAAAAGGACGGGAGCGGTACCAGAAAAATTCTGCTTACAGTTCTCTCAAAACTGAGAGAAAAGAGTGCGTTCGTTTTCCTGGACGGCTCACTTGCGAACAGTTCTTGTAAGACCAAATGCCTAACTATTTAAAACTTCCCTCTCTGACGCAACGCAAATCGTAACAATCGCAATATTCTCGCCTTCAGACAGGTATCAATCACTTGTGGATGGTGTTCGCCGAAACTGGGCACTGCGTTACCGTGCACCAGCTCGTTTCCAGGACGCGCCGCGGGGAGGCCACCATCCAGCGCCCCAGTTGTCGTTATCCTAAAGCTGCAACGGCACTACAGGAACAGTTCTATATGGACGACTATCTTGGAGGGAACTTCAGCTTAGGAGCAGGCCTTCAACTGCAACAAGATTTGATAAATTTGTTGAGGTCTGGAGGTTTCAACCTTCGAAAATGGCTTTCAAACAATCCAAAGCTTAGCCAACGTAATGAAAACGAAGAAGGAACATTTGATTTTCGGTATGAGTCAACAACAAAGGCATTAGGACTAACCTGGGATTCAAAACAAGATTGCTTTACTTTTTAGTCAAAAATAAGTAAAAAATTTGAAAACAGATCTACAAAAAGAATTCTGTTGTTCGAAATATCGCAAATATTCGACCCCCTGGGTTGGCTGTCACGCGTAGTAATTCAGCTCAAATTATTATTTCAAGACATTTGGACTGCCGGCCTTCCGTGGGACGAACCTGTTCCCGACAAAATCTATCAAACTTGGTTGAAGTTACGATTAGATATCGAAAACATAAATAAAATAGAGCTGCCTCGGTGGATCGGCTGTGGAGAGAGTGACGTCATAGAATTACATGGTTTCTGTGACGCGTCCGTCAAAGCTTACGCAGCAGTTGTTTACGTACGTATACAAAACCAAGGGACAACGTCAATCACACTATTAACAGCCAAAACCAAAGTTGTACCTCTGTCAAAAAACGCTAAACAAATCTCATTACCACGACTAGAACTATGTGGAGCGCTCTTACTAACAAACTTAATGTGAAAAGTTACAAAAAGTCTCAACCAGCCAAAAAGTTCAAATTACAAATTGGAACTTTTTGGCTTGTGTGACTCAACTGCCGTTTTAGGATGGCTGCAAGGTGAAGCAAGCCGCTGGAAGCCATTTGTCGCCAACAGGGTCACTAAAATAATACAAGTAATTGAACCCAATTCGTGGCGTTACGTTAAAACTAAAGAAAATCCGGCTCGAAGGACCAATTTGATGTATGAGTTGAATGGTCACACACCAAAGGAGATGAATGATAAAGTTTGAAATAACTTAAAATAACTTTTATTGCGTAATGAATGTAACGCTAATTGATGAGTCGCGAGTTGAATGTAGACTGACTGAATTATGTTGAATATGATGACTTTAAACAAATTAAATGTAGGTCGTGTCGTCGACCGTACAACTATTATACAATCAAATGAAATGTCAAACGTTTATATCATTGGTTTCAATGTTTTGAAAGGCACATGGTCGGATTTTACAAATATAAAGAGATTTTCGAAGATGAATAAAAAAGAAATCTTTATTTGGTTTATACACTCCTATGTCTATGAACTGACTCTTATGCATTTATACTCGAGTCAAGGGTATATATATATCCATGCATATAACTTATCTGTGTATATTATAAATGATATATGTATGTCTATCCGTTACCCTAGTATTCATTACAGTACTTACTTTGGGCTTGGCTAATTGGTGTGAATGTAAGAAATGTTGTAATTATTATACGAGTTATGAATGCATAATATACGTAATGTAACATTCAAAACACAAACTCTGGTGAGTTCAGAACTAAATACTAAATTGGTGTGAACTTCACTAAATTTATATTTATTTTATTATAAAATATTGGTTATATACACAGACTGGCGATTTTCACCTTTTGTGAAAAAAATATGTCAAACTTGTTAAAGCAACTTTTGGATTAAATTAGACAGGTAAAGTTTTTCTTACACTTTGAACTTTTTAGAAGCTTAATTTGATAATTTACGAATATAAACTATATTATTACAACGATAGCGGCTAAAATCCTAAATACTTAAAAGTACATACGTACAATCAAACCTCACCTTTTTCTCGCATGGGTTGGTAGGGATCACTGATTTGCACTTTCCACAATCTTGACACACAACTCTCGCTTCTTAAAGTTCTCATTGGTCTGCCTTTATCGCCTTACCCATGCACATTTGCTTCATATACTTGTCAATCTTCTTTCGTCCATCCTCTCTACATGTCCAAACCATCTAAGCATCCCCTCTTTTATAACATCATTCCTTATTTTATCCATCGAATTCACTCCGGCGATACTTCTTAAAGCTAATACTTGGAAATATTCGATGGGTGCATCCAGATCTCAGTAGCTTAGTTAGAAGAGCACTCGCCGTATAGCAAGGGAATTCGAGTCCCACTCGACACCTGAGGTGAATTGAAATTATTTTTGTAATAATTTCTTTACATATAAAAAATCGAGCAGTTAATAAATCTATACTAATATTATAAAGAGGAAAGACTTGTATATTTGTTTTTTGTATGTTTGCAATGAATAAACTCAAAAACTACTAAGCCGAATTCAAAAATTCTTTCACCATTGGAAAGCTACATTCACGCTGAGTAACATAGGTTATATTTAATGCTAGAAAAAAATTAAGAATTTTGTTCACCCGTGCGAAGCCGCGACGGGCCGCTAGTATAATATAAGATAAGATAATTATAAGTTCGTTAGACATAGACTATCACAAATTGGGCAAGTCATTTTTAATTGACATGACGTACCTATAAATTATTTTAATAGAAAAATATTGGAAAAAATTGGATCGGCTCATAAAGTAAATTCTCAGGCGGAATTTCACTTATGAGCCGAGTCAATTTTTTCCAATATTTTTCTATTAAAATAATTTATCTGAAAAAATGCTCAAAATATATAAAAAATATATAAGGTACTATGTTAAATACTAAGATACACTACATCATTTTGCAGAATTTGCAACAAATCCGGGACCTCGGAGGGGCTTTATAATAAAAACCGATTTGATCACGCAGGATTGCGATGGCATATCTCTTTTATACAAAGCTATAATCTAAGATCACAAATTTGTTGTTTGTCTGTCCGCTCTTTTCCCCTCTCCTTCCATTGTATCAATAACGTTACCATAGCAACGCGTTAACCGCAAGTAGTTCATCTACCGGACGCTCTAACGGACGGCACTAACGGAAAAATATTTAATAATATAAAAAAAATAAAGAATTTTGTCCACCCTTGCGAATCCCGGACGGGCCGCTAGTAGTAAATAAATAAAATAAAATTGAAAGAGATGTTTTTCTTTTCAAAAGTTATATGCGATTTTCTTACAATTAATACTAGAAACAAAAATAAACTTGCCGTTCTCAGTTTCAGGCTTCTGAAAACAAGAAGCTCACTTTGGGTAGAGTTTCTACTCTTTATAACAAAGTTCTACACAAACTCACTGAACTACCCTTTGAAAAGTTTAAAAATATTGTTAAAAATACACTCATGAACAGAGGCTATTATCGTAACGGTGTTTAAAAGACAAGAAGTTGAGTTAATAGCTTTGTTTCTATTTTTTTGTAATGACAGTACTGTATAAGATCCATTAATTGTAATGGATTTTTTTTTCGTCTTGGTAACATAACAAGTGTTTTTTTTACAATATGTTATAACTATGTAATGTCACACATAATAACGAGAAAAACAGCCCTTACTGGGTTTTTGCGGCTTCTCCATATAAGATCTACCGACATAGGACTTCTGAAGCCATGGTATGGATGTAGATGTAGACCGATTCTGATGATTCTTTTTTCATTTTGCCAGATTTGTTCCCACTTAGAACATAGGATTGGTAAAATTTTAATTTATAACACAGCAACGCGTGGCTGGGGCAGCTAGTATATATATACAGATATATATCTGTTACCAGAAATGTATGAAATCAAGAATTGTATACAAATCCTAGGAACTGTTTACAATTCCGATATTATTTAGGAAATGTATAAAATATTGTTTGAAAAACTATTTAATGCATAGATATTCTAGGAAATGTGTAAATTACCTCGGAATTGTATATAATTTCAATATGTATTAGGAAATTTATAAAATAAATGCTTTCTGTTATAAAACACGTTGTTAAAATGAGAATAATAATTTTTATTATAGCACTCATTGAGACAATCGGGTATCAGTCATATCGTAAAATATAATATGTTCATATTATCTTACTAATTAATGCTTTAAAAATCAACTATCTGTTAACTTTTAACGTATCACAAAATCAACTTATATTATTCTTATAACCTAACCTAAGCTTTTTTTTACCTAACCTAACCTAAAGTCATACCCTCCCCTCGTCCCGCTGTCCCCGCGTACCCATCAATATCTCAAATGTTTTACATTTCCGATTGCTATTTAGGAAATGTATAGATTTCCTAGGAAATGTGTATAATATAATTTATTTCACACATTTCCGTGCGATTTTAGGAATTACATACATTTCTCAGGAATTGTATACAATGCCGGATTACATACATTTCCGTTAACATATATAAAAAATCCCTTTCACAGTGTTTGACCGCGATGAACTCCGAAACTAGTCAACCGATTTTGATGTTTTTTTTTTCATTATGCTGGATTTGTTTCGACTTAGGACATTGGTTTATTTTATTTTAATTTATAACACAGCAACGCGTGGATATGTCAGCTAATATTAAATATAAAGCATTTAATCTTTATCTTTTATCTTTGGTAAAAAGTTTATTGCATCAATTTAATGTAGCTCAGTATGAGCGATACGGTACAGAATCGATAATCGAATCGATCTTTTCTTTTTTATTGTAGTTTTTTTTAATTACCACTACTAATAAATCTTTCAACCGATATTGAACTGCAAGTTCAAGTAGTATGTAAAAAAATCCAATATTTTAATATAAATTGAAATTTAGTCACAATATACTATTTATTTTATATCTAACTAACTAACCAGGCGCCCTCGAACCTACATATCCTCACTATCCGAGTGAATACTGCCAATTGACCTAATGAGACCTTAACCCTTCAAATTCTTCTAAGTATTTCTTAAGTTGATAACAACGCCATCTCTTAATGTTATAGGTACAATACAATATTAAATATAATATTTGAACAAGTGTCGATCAATCGATAAAGAAGAAAAAACTATAATCATTACATTTTTTTATTAACCAAGTATTTAATTACTAGATTTTTATGTCTAAAGAAGTGATTACTAAAAAATATCAACTCAATTAGTGAATTTAACCCGAAATTAATTAATTTTAGTAAAAAAAAAATGCTTAATTTTATGTGGGCATAAATGTAACAATAAATTATTCTGTCATTTTATGAAAACAACCCATGTGGGTTGTGGTGTCATGTGACCCCGACGACATAACAGAACAAAACGTGTGCCCACACATATACTGTAAAATAACATAATAGTGTGAAATATAATAAAGTAATGTAAAAAAATTGCCGTTAAATTTGTTATAAAACAAGATGCAATAAATTAATATATGTAAATGTGAAAACTCAGTAGCAGTCTGACTTACTCGAGTGTTTTCTAGGTGTGAAGTGTGCAAATTTTACTTTCGTGACCATTTGTATGATAGACCATAATGCTATATAAATAAGTTCTAAATCCAAAATTTTACCTCAAACGCGATAGTTACTTTGTCGATATATTGAAACTTACACTCAAAGCTTTGTTTTTTTTTAATTTTACTCCTTAAGAATCGATTATTTATATAAGGCGGCCGGTACGAAAAAAAATGAAGAGGTAAATTTAGTGATCGTATGACAATGTAACGTTTTTTGTGCGCAACCTATCGTGCGCAATTTTCACTTTTATATAAGTTTTGTTTTATTATTTTCTATGTCTGTTCATAGACAATCGTTCTTAAGGAGTGAACTTCAGTCGCTGATGCCTCTGACGCACGATTTTTTATTTTCGACGTAATTGTCGATTTGGAGTTAGATTGTCGACGTAATTGTCAGTGGCATTCAGTAATCTCAGTCGGTTTCCTAACATGTTTACGTTTCCTTACAATACTATCCATTCAAAGGGCTGGCAGAGATCGCTTTGAGCGATAAAATCGTCCATTGTAATACTATTTTAAGTGTTATTTTGATCTCATTATTATTTATCAACTTTTTGTTATCAATAAAGTGTATTGTATTGTATAAATCCTGTAAAACAATAATTCATGTGTGCTTATTTAATTTGGAAGTAGGGCTATATTTTATTTCTACTTGTTGCTCTGGACACGATTCAACGCAGAGCTGAGAGGCTCATTGGTGACGAGCAAGCTTCACACCTCAGCTCACCGCCGCAAAGTTGACTGTCTGTCGGTCTTCTACAGACTGCATTTTGGAGAGTGTGCTGAGGAGCTGCAAATGCTCATACCGTCATCTCCTTTTTTCTTTTTTGGTTGCTATTCCTACCTGTTGCACCAAGCGCTTCTTAATATCATTTATAATGCGCACAGCAAAGGAGTGGAACTCCCTCCCTGCGTCTGTATTTCAAAGTACTTATAACCTATTCTTTTTTAAAGCTAGGGTGAATAGGCACCTTAATCGGCCTAGGTTAGCTCGTTCCATCATGGATCTTGTCTTGGCCCCCGGGCTTGATTGGGATCAAGAGTGCACCCATTCAAAATAAAAAAAAGAGAAACAAAACGTATAAAAACTATTAAAATAAATTTCGCAGCTTAACATTTAAATAAATATAACTTAAAAAACCACTTATTATATTTACTGTCTAAAAACAAATCAGTAGACTATCCGACGGGAACATGAGTCGTCATTTAAAAATTTCAACTTAAATTGTGGAATATTTGTGTTGTCTTATTATAATATTAAATAATAGTGGATTAATTAAAGTTAGTGAAATAAAAACGGTGGATGGTTTCTTTTTGGTGTCTCATAAGAAGTCCGTTGAGGTTTCAGTAAATCTTAACACTTACTACTCCTTGGGGTAACAATATTATTACCTTTCAGTCATAATCCATTATTTGTTTATCATTCATATATCATTATTTCCATATCACCATCCAAATTATCAATGTCAGTAATATTTTGATACTATCAGAAATACCTCTAATAGGGAGTCATTTCGCCATCTATAAAATTAAGTGGTATAATATAAAAAATATACAAGAAATAGTTAAAATAAATTGAATTATCATACTGAGTCTAGATAATGAAAATTTATGATTTCAATATCTGCGTATATTTAAAATCTGAAAAATGGAGTCGAAATTGCCAGATTTAATAAAAACGTACAAAATGATGATGAATCCGATAAAACATCTTTTAATTAAATGTTTAAAAAATGACACAAAATTTACGTATGTAATTAATTTGTTTAAAAGCCAGTCCAGTTCAGCATATAATAGTGCTATTTTATTAACTTTTAATGTCAATAGTAGGAAAATTCAATTGAAATTTGAATCATGTGTTGAAAAAAAGCAACAGCAGTGATTTTCACATTAAAAAGTGTTTTAAATCGTAACTCTTCCGGTGGAAGTTAGTGTCTTTGGTGTCAGTTTTACGCTAATTTAACGGGTTATAATTCAGGGTTCTTGTTATCTACCATCGACTATTAAAATTATCGTTTTGATAAAGAATATCGTTATGCCATGATAATTAATACGAATGTCTAACACGAAAAACCTATTAAACTTTTTGAGTGTCTCACCTTTGCTGTGATTGGTGGAAATAAAGCTGTGGAGGCGTGCGTGCGCCGTGATTGGCCGGTTGGAAGCGTAAGTAGTGGTGTTTTGGCGCGCTTTCCTTCAGTCGCAGATTTTCGTGCGTGGCGCGGGTGGCTATAGAGAAACACCTAAAAAGTTCCGAAGTTTAATCGCGTAGTGTTACCAGTGTCATCATTTTAGGTAAGTGATATTAAATAAATCATAAAATAAAATAGTTTGACGCAGGGAAATTAAAGTACACGTAATTTCTTTTTTTTTACTATAAAATTAACATTTTTAGCATTAAAAAGTATGTTAAGGTATAATGACTGAAATATCATCTATTACATTTGTTTTGGTAATTATGATTGTTTAGATCATGTTGACATTTAAGAAGTTAAAAACCTCATATTTTTTAATAACTGTGGTTAAATGCTTTTTTTATTTCATTTGTAGGAACAACATATTTCCAAAAATTAAGATTACTTGTATGGCATTTACAAATAAATTCCATATCTTTTTCGTAATACCATAGATTGATTAAAATCAGGGTAAACATTAACTATACCTATATTTATATTATAACACAAGTTAATTATTACAAGACTGAAAAAAGACTAAAACTCTTAAAAAAATACTACTTAATTATCTTTTTAATTGAAAAATTTTATACTAGCTTTTTAAAAGGGGTGTAGGATTATACCAACACAGTTCAATATTTTTGGATATTTATGCTTTTTCAAAATATCTTTATTCCAATTGGTTTGATTTAAATTTATTTCTCACAAATCGTAGAACATATCTAATGACAAAACAGTTATAGCGTTCGGAGAAATTATCGAAATTGTGTTATTTAAGTAAGTACATCTATCAAACTAGCGAATTAATTTAAAAAGTTATATTAATATACTGTATCAAAATTAAGAAGGAAACGTAAATAATTTCAACGTTAAATGAATTTTTAGGTATAATAAATTAGTTAGGTATATGTAAGCATCTTTACAGCGTATTATTTTTGGAAAATTTATGCTTTTACACTTTTACATATTAAAAACATACCGAATAGCACAATTTTTCTTCCTCGTTTTAAAATTCTCAAGATTAAACCCAGTACGACATAGTTTGATCGTGTTTAACGCAGATTCAATTCAGTTATAAAGTGCCTAACATAGTAAGAACATGCAACTGGGGAATAGTTTAAAATTTCACAAAGTTACGAATCTGTTTTGAACTTGGCAAACATTTAGTGAATGGTATTTATATAAAAAAAATATATTATTATTAAAAAAAGTTAAATATGTCTTTCTTCTGATAAATATTAAGATGTGTGTCTGTTTTAGAGACAGGTACACAAAAAATTGTAGCACACATTATTAATGCGAGGAGGTTGACTGAGGCTAAGTTGATTGGATTGTATAGTTGTTGTGTCGTAGTCGGATTTGAAAATTTTATCTATGTGACCGTTGAAAAATTCATTCATAAAAATCCGTAATCAGTATTGTAAGTTTATTATTTGATAATGATGTAGATAGCAAGAAACACGATATTATTTAATCGTAATTTTAATCGTAAGTTTATTTCCCTTTAACTTTAACGTTTAACATATGATATGAAACCATTAGAAACCCACATAATCGCCCGTTTTTAAAAAACAGGGTGAATAGGCACCTTCTGGGTTAGCTCGCTTCATCGTAGATCGCATCGTCTAATGGTAAGCGATGATGCGATCTAAGATAAGCGCTTCACTAGAAGATGACTTGAAGACTCCTACATTGTCTTTGTCTGAAAGCACAGACCCAGGCAAGGAGTTCCACTCTTTGGCGCTACGGATCACAAAATTGAAACCGAAAAGTTTAGTGCGACTCTTTGGTATATCTTAAACGGTGGGGTCTATTTGTAAATCTATTTACTTTAAAAGCTATAGATTTTGTAAATAAACAAAGTAAATAAAACTATTAAATCGGGAACTGATTCAAATGAGTCTTTCAGTATTCTCTGTATAAAAAATTACATACTGCATCGCACATATACCATTTCGTAAAGACAGCGCCTCATCTCTGAACAAGCAAGCAATAGATAGGCGAGGGTTTATGATCCGCTTTCGAATTCATAAGAGTGTTATAACTATAACGCTTAGGTATCTAATATATAATATACATTAGACATTTCTAGGCTCCGAATATGATTTTGTCCCATTCGGTGTCGAGACCCTTGGTCCGTGGGGTCCTAGCGCTATAAGGCTTTTTACAGAAATAACAAAAAGGTTAGTCGACATCACAGACGACCGAAGAGGTGGCAGCTACCTCGGAAAAAGAATTAGCCTAGCTATTCAAAGGGGGAACGCTGCCAGTATCTTTGGAACCTTGCCTAAAGGGACTCCTTTTTATAATATATTTTAGTTGTTATTCTATACATATATATTTTTTAGTTTTAGGTTAATTTAAGATAAATTATGTTTTAGTTTAGTTTCATAGTTGTATCTTTTATAATATATCCGCTTTAACATATCTTCACGGCTACTGTAAAGGAGTCAAAACTTCTGGATTGTATATAAAAAAAGAATAAACGCCCAGTGAATCCGGTAACTAAATATATAATTTGCTTATTTGTTATTTAAGCTTTTTTATATAAAGCTTTTTTAATAAGAGTAAATAAATCTTAGTAGAAATAATTGAACTTATTCTGACTCAATATAAAAACTTAGACGTCTTATTAAATTAAGTAATTATCTTTTTTCCTTACTCAATAATATACACATAACTCCTCTATGCCAATAGTTAATTTAGTTTGTTAATTAATTACAAACAAAATCCAGTTTTTTAAAATGGATTATTAAATGTAAAACAGCACTTATTACTATTGATGGTTTCATACGTAGTAAGTATTATAATACCTAGTTGAAGTGAAAACTTCCTTGGCATCGTTGTGATTTGAAAGTCGATGAAACGAAAAAGTGACTGTAAAAAGAGACAGACATATAAATTCATAAGATTTAACGTAGGAGAAAATGAGATAGGAAGCATTATCACAGTAAAGAACAGTAAAATATCTTCATACAAACGTGCCGCTCTCGGTTTGAATGTGTGCGTGCGCGCCGCGCGCCGTGTCGGCACGCGATTTCACGCACACACTAGCATAATATATGGGGGAATAAGGTGGCGGCAGTACGGGCTGTGCCGCGCGACTGTGAGCATGCGCGTACGTCACATGACCGCTCGCGATCGTCAATGAGAATTTACTTTATATTAAGAAATAATAATAAAGCATTCCGGACGTGCAGAAACAGGAGAAAAATTTTCTTGGTATCAAGTTTGTAACGTAATGTAATATAGTAAATGTTATGTGAATAAAGGCTTTTTATTTTTACTAAATTTATAAACTGTTAAAATATTCAATCATTATATGCTTTTTCACTACATAGTATAAAACAAAGTCGCTTTTTCTGTCCCTATATCCCAATGTATGCTTATATCTTTAAAACTACGCAACGGATTTTGATGCGGTTTTTTTTAATAGATAGAGTAATTCAAGAGGAAGGTTTATATGTATAATACATGCATAATATAGTAGAGCATTGCATCCGTGCGAAGCCGGGGCGGGTCGCTAGTATTACTTAAATTTAGATCAAGTGCTGCTTGTTCGAAAATATTAACTAAAAGTAAAAGTGACAACCCTGGGGATCAACGCAAGAGTAGGCTAATAACTCGGCGGGCGGCCTTAGATAACCTACTGTTCTGTATTTACTGTGGCATTATGTCCGAGTGTAAATACGTTTGTGTGTGCATGCGTAGTACAAAGCTTGAGAGAAGGCATCACAACAACCGTGGTATTTTGTATACGTGTACGTATTTTTTTTGAAAGGTTTCACTTCTACCACGTGTGGTTTGCACACATTTTTTTTTCTATATTTCCTTCTGACATATGTACCTAGAAACGACCAATAAAACACAAATATCAACTAAGGATCGTGTATTTACTAAGAAACTCATATAATCAAATACAATTTGGAAATAAAAATTAATGAAATCGTATCAGAAAATAGTTTTATTAATCTATTGTTATTATTTTACTCATTAACTTGTATATGAAAATATGACGTTTGATGATAGTGGATGTTGGTAGCAAGGAAGTCTAAATAGTATTATTTCTAAATACATTATTGATTTATAGATATGTTTCTTGTATAACAATAATGTGCAGTATGTCTTGCGTAATATACCCAATCGTACCGGATGACGAGATAAGACTCCCGGAACTGCCTTTTTTGGGAGTTGACAATTTTAGTTATGGTCCATTCGCGGCGGCGTTTTGATGCATAGTAAAAGCCTGTTCCACCAGAGAGGACATAGATAAGCTAATCTATAATCTAAGGTCACAGTTGTTTGTGTGTTTGTCTGTCCGCTCCTTTTCCTTCTCTTTTTCCATTGTATCAATAACGTTACCATAGCAAAGTGTTATCCGCAAGTAGATCGTCTATCGGACGCTAGATGGCGGTAAAGGAAAAATATTTATTAATAGAAAAAAAAATAAAGAATTTAGTCCATCCGTGGGAAACCGGGACGGGTCGCTAATAATATTGTAATTTGAAAAAATGCTATACTTGTAAATTAAACTATTTACTTATTGCACAAAGTTATATATATAATGCATTTTTAATAAAATCGACTGGGCACTCAAGTTATTCTCAGTGGAAACTTTAATCAGCAACCCTTGGATATCCTGTCCACTGCTCTTTTAGTTGAGCTTCGATCATTTACAGTCCGTTTTACTTTTTTATTAGAGTCGATTTCTTTTTGTATTTTTTGATTGTACATGAAAAAATATAAAAACTCATAAATGCAAATGCAAAACGTATAAAACTTTTGCTAGACAAAAAGACGTTGTGTGTATGATAACTAAAAAAATCCTCCCGTGTCAATGCTCTTTGTTTGTGAAAAGAAAGATTTCATAAATTATATAGTGAGCAGTAAGAAGCACCACAAGATTCATAGATTTTCTATATATCTGTATACAGAATCAAGTGATACATCAAAAACCATTAAAATAAACAGTTTAATGAATAATAATCTTAAAATAATAATAATTTATATTATAAAAAAAAGAATAGATACTGACAGTTAACCTCAAATCAATAAACGCACTTTAAAAAAGTTTATAACTTAAAAACCACTTTTAAATAAAATTGTTATAATGTTATTATCTTTATATATATAATTCTTCTGTGAGTGTGTATGTCACTGAACTCCTCTTAAACGACTGGACCGATTTTGATGAAATTTTTTGTGTGTGTTCAAGGGGATCTGAGAATGGTTTAGATTCACAAATCAGCCCGGCAGATGGCGCTGCAGACGGTATCTAGGTTATTTATCTATACTGCAAAAATAACAGGCAGGACAACGTCTGTCGGGTCCACTAGTCTTTATATATATAATTCTTCTGTGAGTGTGTATGTCACTGAACTCCTCCTAAACGGCTGGACCGATTTGAATGATTTTTTTTGTGTGTGTTCAAGGGGATCTGAGAATGGTTTAGATTCACAAATCAGTCCGGCAGATGACGCTGCAGTCGGCACAGCAACGCGTGGCCGGGTCAACTAGTATAATATAAAATTGTTAACCACCACACTTATTCCATGTCGCTGTTGTGGACACCTTCAACCTGTTACTTTTGTATAACAGTGAAGCGCGCGCATCTTAAAACTTCACTCTCATCATTTTTTCATAACGCGTCTAAAGAAGTATAATTTCAAAAATCAATTTGTCTTCTGAAGTGGGACTCGCTAATTGTAAGAGCATTCGCCGGGATAGCAAGAGGATGTGGGTTCCTATCCCGCCTGACTGTCAATCTATAATCTAAGATCACAAATTTGTTGTTTGTCTGTCCGCTCTTTTCCCCGCTCTTTTTCCATTGTATACGCGTTACTATAGCAACGCGTCAACCGCAAGTAGTTCGTCTACCGGACGCTAGATGGCGCTAACGGAAAAATATGTAATAATAGAAAAAAGTTAAAGAATTTTGTCCACCCATGCGAAGCCGGGACGGGTCGCTAGATTTTTCTAATAAAATTAACTTTACATATAAAAATCTACCATTGAATTTGCTTAAATAACAAAAAATAGTTATGTTGAGTTCTTATACTTTCGTGTTGTTCACTCATTGTAATTAAAAAAGAAAAGGCACCCGTAAAAAAGGTTTTGTATTAAACAGCTATTGAAAGAACTTTTAATTTAAAAGTGTCAAGTTTGGATGAATAGCGGAGTCATAACAACATTCGAAGCAAATAGGTGATATTTTTATTTTATTTACTTTAAAGATTACCATGACGATAAGGTTTAGTTTATGCACAGATTGTAATTCGGTGTTATTTTATTATAGGCAATAAATACTGAAATATATTATTAGTGAGTTCATTAATATAAAATAATTCATAAGGGTACTGGTATCACTGAAAATAATGAATTAAATAATAATAACAATACAATATACACAAGATTTATTAGAAAATAGTAACCGAATCACATGGTATCATCAAAAGTATCACAACAGAAATTATTTTTTTTTCCAGTGTTGCCATTAATAGTCTTGTGTCCACTAATAATAAATCGGATGGGTTACAGTTTCTAATTATGAATTATGATATAGAGATAATAAAAAACTAAAATTATTTGTAATAATAATTAAATATTATTATTATTTTTAGAAAATAAATTCGGAAAAAATAGGCATTAGGTCACGTGACTGTAAACACCATTCAGAAAGAGGTACGTCACGCCGTGCAAAACATTATTGGTGTGGTTGACGTTTTCATAGATTGTTCATTGTCACTTTAATACAATTTAACAGTTTATTAGTTAAACGACCGTTTGGTGCAACGGCAGCGACCCTGCCAAACGTTTGTGTGATGAATACGAGCAGTTCTATAAATGTTAAACATTTATGTATCACATATGTATGTCTATCCGTTACCCTAGTATCTTAAACACAATTCTTACAGTGCTTATATTGGGCTAGGCTGATTGGTGTGAATGTAGGAAATATTATTATTCTAGTAACTAGCGGGCCGTCCCGGCCTCGCAAGGGCGGAAAAAATTCTTTAATTTTTTTCTATTATTAAAGATTTTCCGTTAACTCCATCTAGTGTCCGGACGTAGTAGTAGACGAACTATTTGCGGTTAACGCGTTGCTAGGGTAACGTTAATTGTAATAAATACAATGAAAAACGAGCGGGAAAAAGAGCGGACAGACAAACACAAACCACTGTGATCTTAGATTATAGATTTAAGGAAAGCAAGCATAATATAGCCATGAAATCGGGATTTACCAAAGCAAATAGTAATTATTTAACCAAAATTGAGTCCGTTATTGTTGGTAGAGTTTTCTTGCTAACTGCGACGTTTGCTCATAGGAATTCCGCAATGTTAAAACTTCGACGTAAGAATACACAAGTATAAAAAAATGTTTAGTATTAACTTAGCAGCTTTTCAGTATATTAGTCTTGTACCTATATATTTTTATTATTTTGATATATTTATAGGTTAACACACAAAAAACTGTTTCAAGCATTTTACAGAAAGACTTTCTTGTATATGTTGATAAGCAATGGATACCACCCCTCCTTGCGAGTTTTTGATTGTTTAAAACATATATAAATAATTTGTCTGCCGATTCATTGTTAATTAAATAATTCTTACAATCCTCTTTCACTCGGAGTGTTGTTTGCTTTGCACGGCGTGACGTCATTCAAGTCGCCATGACAGTCTTGAGCGTTTTCAAGGGAAATTTAAATAAGTCTTTTAAAATGCAAAATACATATTGTTAATGTTCGATTTTATTTAAAATTACAATTGGGGTAAAAAGCACATTAAGGCATATCATATCATTAAACTTTTCAAAGTCGACTAGCCTATTGCATGGAATTCGGAAAAAAAACAATTTGACGCGTAAGGCAGGTGATTTTTTATTATATCATAAACTGGTCTCTATTATATTATTTTTTTCATCGGAAAACCATTTCTATGATTTGTCAGCGAATAAAAAGCTGGCTAATATAAACTATATTAAAACTAGCTGATGCCGCCACGCTTTGCTGTGGCTTAGTTGTTACAATTTGTTAATGAAATATTTTTTATAATTATTTTTTTTTATTTTACATTAAATGAAACCTATCTTTTGTCCTAAGTTGGAACAAACACAGCAAAATGAAAAATCATCAAAATCGGTTGAGTACTTTCGGAGTTTGTTGCGGAGTTCCGGTGTTTGTTGTTGAGTTGTTGCGGTCAAACACTGTGACAAGAATTTTTCTTATATATACATTACTTATTAAGAATTATTAAATTAATGAGCTATTTTGACATTCTTATTTTTATTTATTCATTTATTCAATATGTGTATATTACAAGAACTGTATATCTTCAATATCTATTACTTAAATGGTAATTAACTAGCGGCCCGTCCCGGCTTCGCACGGGTGGACAAAATTCGTAATTTTTTTTAATTATTAGATATTTTTCCGTTAGCGCCATCTAGCGTCCGGTAGACGAACTACTTGCGGTTAACGCGTTGCTATGGTAACGTTATTGATACAATGGAAAAAGAGCGGACAGACAAACCACTGTGATCTTAGATTATAGATTTAAAGCCGCACCACGAAAACCTCACAGGGTTTTATCTGGGTGATGGCGAGTCGCTATTTATACATTAATTGCTTAGTTGATAAATAATACTGTTTCAGCTTGAGTTTGTACATTTTAACATTTTGTTGAGACATTTTTTGTAATGTAGAAGGCAATTTATTTAAATAAAAAGGTATTAAGTATCTGGAAACTCTTGACCCGCACAAGTTGGTACATTTAGGAAGATGGTACTCAGAATAATCTCAGATACCTAGGCCTACTTTTTCTAATACACAATCAGGATTTATTCGGAATTTGATATTTAATTTTATCATATATGCTCATAACACGACATAAAATAAATCTTTCTCTTTTCAAGTTTATGTTGAATGTATTTAGGTTATTTGATTTTTAACATTTTTAATTGCAATCTATACCTATGTATATGGAATCAATGTATGTCGTGAATGGTTTACCATATGTACCCAGACCATAATTAACAATCGAGTCTGCTAGGGATAGGTTTAATAATGTTATTGTTTTAAAGGTTTATTTATGTTTAAGCTTACTAGTGATTGATCTTAGTTTAGTAGATACGTCTCTAGCAAAATCGACTATCAATCACGAGATCTTATGATTATAAACTACTTCAATGGAAGAACACTGTTACAAATAGTTTGAGTTTCAATAGTGCAAGCAAGCATGTTCATGGCCTTTTACAGATGGTGTGATTGGTGATTCGTTGTGTGATGGACGAGTGTACCAATTTAGTCTTTTGAGCATTTATGACTGAGCCGTGATTATGTGCTCACATGTACATTTTTGTAAAATTTTGTTTTTTGCTTCTAAAACATTTTTACAGGCCGTATCCATTCTGATTTTTAATAATAATTTTATTTTATCTGTAAGTAATTATTTGATCAACTAAAAATCTTTCTATTACTTTGTATAAGCACGAGAGGATTGTAATCGGTCGATAATTTTTATATTCGTCGTTTTTGCATTTTTTATAAATAGGTCTTATTACACCAATTTTGGGAAGGTCAGGGTATATTGAAGTTTCGATTCATCGATTGATAAGGTGCGTCAATATTCGTACCATGTGTTTGGAAATTATTTTAATGTCTTTTGCCCGAATGCCGTTTTTTGTCATTTAATCTTTTAGTTATACCCGCAACAGTGTTTTTCGCGAGCGTGTTGCAATCTGATAGATCTGTCAGGGATCATCTGATATGATTTTATGTCTAGCAATGGTTTATCACAAAAGTTGTAAATATTTCTATTTTTATATTCAAATACCGCGGCAAAATTATTTGCTAAAGAGACAGGGTTAAGTTTAATTTATTTTTAAAGTATTTCGTCTGTGTAATTAGTAATCTTACCCGTAAAGCTATTATCATCTGTCACACTTTTTTAGTGTTATTGATATTTTGAATTATGTTTGTTAACTAACGTTAACTGATATTGTACCTTGCTAATAATGACATGAAAATATCCTAGCCTTGTAGGTAGTTTCTTTTAAATAAAACAAGTAAATTAATTACTTACAGTTTACTCCTTCCATTTTTCTTTTCATACACAGAATTCACACTTTAGCACTTTCGAGTTACTTAACCTGAGCACGATGTAGATTCAACTGACTCCTCCGAAAAATGATACCCGCTTTTAAAGGATTGTCGAAGTCAATAGACTATCTTTTAAGCACCGGATGTCAGTGGAATCTACGCTTCACAAAATTAGTATTGATGATACAATTCATATTTATTTTCTAATATCTTAATAATAACAATAATAAATATCGACGTTAATAATTATTGCAACGCTAACAGTCGGCCATCCAAATTATTCAGAACGTCCTCGTTTGATTATATACATCACTTACTTGAATACAATTAATATTATTATTAAGTAACTAATAAGAGTTATAAGTTTCTATAATCAATAGACAATTTATTGGTTTAGTGAATTATGTAGCACGACCTAAACTTTACTTGTTTGCTTTATACAATATAATAATCTAATTCCACGCTCACGCCAATTATCTAAATAAGAATAACTCAAACAACAAAAAAAAAGATATCAAGTTTTTGATGTTTTAATAAACTTGAGCTATTGCTACTAAAGTTGTGTTATTAGTATAAATTTCTAACATATGTATTTACACTTTATACATCAACGGAAACAAGGTTGTGCATACTTAGAACATACACATTAGACAACATAATGATCGATTTTTCTAGACCAGGGTTGTGTAGGACCAGGGATGTCCTTTGTAACATATAAAAATTACTAGACCAGGGTTGTCTAGCGAGATTAAATATAGGACCAGGGATGTCCCTAATAACACATTTATTTTATTAGACCAGGGTTGTCTAGTGAGATTTAATATAGGACCAGGGATGTCCCAAATAACCCATTTATTTTACTAGACCAGGGTTGTCTAGTGAGATTAAATATAGGACCAGGGATGTCCTTAACAATTACACTCATACTAGACCAGGGTTGTCTAGTGGGATTGAATATAGGACCAGGGATGTCCTCAACAACACACTTATTTTACGTCTTAGGGATTATGAGTCAGACTTCGAAAATTTTATCAACTAGCGAATCATTATAATCACTTTTATACCGTTTTAACTCACACTAAGCGAATCATTATATTAGAACGGCTACTCATCATCGGTGGACTCATTAGAAGACATTTCCACATCTTGTTCATGTGGTCTTTTAAAACTAAGCCAAGGTTTCATCTTGTCTATAGCCATAATAGTTGAAAATCGTCTGCCAGCTTTCCGGGTTAACGGCGTATCTTCAATAGCATATCGATCGTGATCGAGTACAGCTGTAACTCTATAAGGGCCCTGGTACTTAGGTATAAGTTTCTTACTTTGCCCGGTAGCGGTTACTTGACGCTCCACACTAACTAGATCTCCTACGGCAAATTTTATGGGTACAATACGATGTCTATCAAAAGATTTCTTTTGTTTATCCTGATACCGTTTGACGTGATCATTAATTTCTTTTCTAATGTTGGTACGCGATAAGTCTGATACGTCACTTTTTTTAGTGCTATCGCTCAATTCGGTGA
This sequence comes from Calamotropha paludella, assembly GCA_927399485.1. Lineage (NCBI taxonomy): Eukaryota > Metazoa > Arthropoda > Insecta > Lepidoptera > Crambidae > Calamotropha > Calamotropha paludella. Next base: position 3,670,368 of record OV656823.1, on the reverse strand, counting down.
TGATTCTACTTTCATTTTGCCCTATTAATCTAATTCCAAAAAGTGCTTCGGAGGGTGTCCGATTAATACCCTTATTCAGAGTATTATTAAGGCCCCATTGAACATCAGGTAAGTGGTCGTCCCACTTACTATCTGAGGTCCCAATGGACTTCGCTGTCAGCGCGTCAATGATAGTCTTATTGTAACGCTCTACTTGTCCGTTTGCTCTAGGCGTCGCAACTGCGTTAAGTACGTGTCTAATACCTTTGTCTATCATAAGTTTCTTAAAACTAGAGCTTGTGAAAGACGTTCCACGATCAGAGATTAAGCGTCTCGGAACTCCAAAGATACCGAAATACTCTTTAAGGACCTTAATGGATGACGAGGATTTTGTATTTCTGACTGGTTTGAGATATATGTAACGCGTGTAAGCATCGATGATAACGAGGATATGCATATTACCCCGGCTGCTACGAACAAAAGGCCCAACGTGATCAATATGGATGGTATCAAAGGGGATGTCAATCTTTTCAATAGGATTTAAAAATCCAGATCTCTTTCCGCTTGTCGTTTTTGCATAGGAGCACTCTAAACAGGAGTATACATATTTTTTTTACAAAATTTCTCATTTTGGCAAACCAATAAGTGGATTTAATTTTTTCCAAAGTCTTTTCAAATGAGAAGTGCCCGATGTCATCATGATTTAGTTTAACTATCTGCCAACGAACCCCTTTAGGTACCACCCACCTGTCCCCGTCAGGTGTAACCCGGTAGAGTTTGTCCCCCTTTACTTTAAAGTTATTTTTAATATCTACTACGTCAATCAAACTGGGATCCTTAAGAATGTTTACCATCCTTTGAACTTCCGAATCGGCTTTCTGAACCGTTACCAACCAATTTTCCTCAGCAACATTCAAAACGGTAAGATTATCCGAGGTTGTGGTCGAAATTGGGTTACGACTAAGCGCGTCCACATGTGCCATGGAGACGCCTGACCTATACTCTATTTCAAAATCGTATTCTTGCATGAGTTCCCACCACCTAGCCACTCGGGGGAGCATGTCCCTCTTTTGGAACGTCGCACGCAGTGAGTTACAGTCGGTGAGTATTTTAAAGTGCATGCCTATGAGGTAAACCCTAAATTTTTGTAGTGAAGCTACCACTGCTAGGGTTTCAAGATCGTACGCCGAGTAATTCTGCTCTTCTGGAGTTGTCTGTCTACTATAGTAAGCCACCGGCCTTAAAAGACTACCCTCACTACGCTGTAATAAAATTCCTCCAAGACCTAATTTACAAGCATCCGTATGTAGTTCAGTGTATGCCTTACAGTCATATAGAGCCAAGGTTGGTTTCTGAATTAACTTATTTCTTAGGGTTTCGAAGGCATTGTTTTGTTCACCCCCCCCAAACCCATGGCACATCCTTTTTTAATAAATGGGTTAATGGTTTGGCAATAATTGAGAATCCGGGGACAAATCGACGAAAGAAACTCGCTAGACCCAAAAACTGTCGTACATTATGTTGGTTAGTGGGAAGGGGAAATTTGCTTACTGCCTCGATTTTTCTGGAACCTGGCTGTATACCCAATGCTGAAACTTCGAATCCCAAATAATCAACCTTTTGACTGAAAAATACACACTTTGACAACTTAAGTGTCAGGCCAGCGTTCAAAAATGTCTCTAACATTTTTTCCAGGTGCAAAAGACCTTCCGCAAAGTCTCTTGCGGGAATTATTACGTCGTCTAAATATGCGAGAGCCTCTTTATGTCGGCTGGAGCCTAATATCTGATGCATAATACGTTGGAAAGTGGCTAGTGCATTTGCGAGACCAAACGGCATTCGAGTAAACTCGAAATGGCCATCCGGCGTCACAAACGCCGTTTTATATCTATCGTCCTTACGTATAGGGATCTGATAATAGCCAGATGCTAGGTCAAGAGTAGTATAGAACTGATGACCCGCCAAGAGATCCAACTGATCATCTATCAAGGGCATAGGGTAATTTTCTCTGACTGTTTTTTTATTAAGGGCGCGATAGTCGATACATAGTCTATAATCTCCGGTTTTCTTGCGTACAAGTACAACTGGACTAGCATAGGGGGATTTAGACGGCTGTATTATTCCATTGTCTAACAATTCAGACACCATACCTCTAACCACTTCCTTTTCCTTGAATGATAAGCGATAAGGCCTATATACGACAGGTTCATCATCTCGCAAGGCTAACGTCATTTCCCCTACTGAGGTAACACCCAACTCGGACAAATCAAAAGCGAAACATTTTCTATACTTATTAAGTAGCTGAACTAACTGCTGCTTTTGTTCGAGGCTAACGTCGTTACCTACGGTTATATCCGTAAGATGAATAATTGATGGGGCCTCTTGCGTGTCTAATTGAACTTGTCGCACTTGCCTGATTGATGAATCAGTATCTTCTAGTGCTCTAAATCCCCTAGCAATTAAAAAGCCTTTGTCAAGTGAAACAGTGCCATTCGCTGGAATACTCACGACAATTTTACCTATTCCATCTTGGTCTATAGAGAATAGTCCAGAGAGTACCGAAAACCTAACATCAGACTTCATGCGAAGACCACCTTCGACATATATCTCTCCAGATATAGTCGGCTCTGTATACACGTCTAAAATCGAGATGCCATCCCTTAACACCACGTTGTTCCTACAAAATAAATTGACTTTATCGTTTAGTACTAAATTATTATTAATTTGCGACAGTAGTAACATATTACTGGTTTTGTAAACTACTACATGGGACTGTTCAGTAAATGATTGCCCTATCATAACTGGAACACGCATAGCCTCGTCGGGAACAATAAACAGTTCTACATCGGCACCTACTTCATCAACCGAAACATGCATACGGCATTTTCCTAACACACGAACAACAGAATTACCGAAACCGTTCAAAGCGGGGAGGTCATTTGTGTCGAAATCCTGTACGATTCCTTTTGAATCTGATAGCCTTATCATGCAACATTCGCTACCGAAATCAACAAAAGCGTCAAAAGGAGTACCCGCAATATAGATAACCTTGAAATATTTTTCACCCAAACTCTCTTTAGCTACAGCCATAACACTTTTATCGGGTATCTGCTGAGACTTGGAGTAACACGATTCTGTATCGTGGCCCATCTTTAAACATTTAGCACACTTTTTTAGGGGTTGGGGGCATTGATTGGAGAAGTGCCCATCCTGTTTGCAGTTGAAACAGCGTACCTTCTGTCCCGGTCGTGGCAGTGCGTTTGAAATTTTATTACTACTTTGGCTTCTAAACGGCTTATTACGCTCTATTAGAGGCTTACTATTCCTTGCATTTCTTAAATAAGCTAATAATCTATCAGGATCATCATATTGGACGGCTTCTGCTCCTAACCTAACTGAACGATCGTCTATCCCGTGAAGTATGCATTCTACTGCTCGCCTTCCTGTGATATTGCATCTATTTATTAACGTGATTTTCTCATAGTAGTATGTTTCCAACGAGTCGCCAAATCGGGCGCGCTTTGCTAGCATGTCGCTAAGCATCTGCCCATAGTTTTCTTCGGATGGAAAAGCTACCAATAATTTATTTTGCCATTCTTCCCACGAGAAGAGAACTGACGGTAAACCCTCGTACCAGCGCTGTGCTACCCCCCTTAACTTTGGCAGTGAAAAGTGTATCAATTATTTTTCATTCCAACCATAAATAGCTCTACACTCATTGACTTTATGAAGCCACATAGTCATTGTCTGTTCTTTTCTCGAGGGGTCAAATTCAGGTATAGTGTTATGTATATTTCCCAATTTATCAACCGTATCGCTACGAGCAATAGATTTGATAGTCTCTAAGAGTTGCATTAAATTACCGTTATTAGATTCTGCATTATTGTTAGACACGCTTACCCCACTCTTCCACGGTAGACTTTCCTGTACGTTGAGTCGGTGAGTCCGACTCGGAGACCGTCGCTTCTCCGTACGGCCGCGCGACCGTCGACTCGCACGGCTGCGAGACCGTCGGCTCGCACGACTGCGCGACCGTCGGCTCGCATGACTGCGCGACCGTCGGCTGGCACGGCTGCGCGACCGTCGGCTCGTACGGTTGCGCGATCGTCGGCTCGCACGGCTGCGGGAACGTCGGCTCACACGGTTGCGGGACCGTCGGCTCGCACGGCTGCGCGACCGTCGGCTCGTACGGTTGCGCGATCGTCGGCTCGCACGGCTGCGGGGCCGTCGGCTGGCACGGCTGCGCGACCGTCGGCTCGTACGGTTGCGCGATCGTCGGCTCGCACGGCTGCGGGACCGTCGGCTCGCACGGCTGCGAGACCGTCGGCTCGCACGGCTGCGGGGCCGTCGGCTCGCACGGCTGCAGGACCGCCGGCTCGCACGGCTTCGGGACCGTCGGCTCGCACGGCTGCGGGACCGTCGGCTCGCACGGGTGCGCGACCCTCGGCTCGCACGGCTGCGCGTACTTCGGCTCACACGGCTGCGCGACCGTCGGCTCGCACGACTGCGCTGGTGACTCTCACGGCTGCACGATCTCCGGCTTACGAAGCTGCATCGAGTTGGACTGTTGCTGTCCGGTTTCTCTTCCATTACCGTCGGCGAGGGAGGAGAATAAGTCTTCAATGCTTCTAACGTTTCCACTGAAATCATAGAAAAATAAAACGCACAGTCTACTGAAAACAAACAATAGTTAGCATCTACTAGAGTAGAGTAGAAAATATATATTTATTATACATACATTAAACAACCAATACAGCGGTAGAATGACTAAGTAAGGGCAGCCTTATCGCTAAGACCGAAAAGAAGAAGTTAATACATTGTAAAATAACATTGAGGTTATAGGACATCATTTACCCAAGACATTTACGACAAAAACTAGCATAAGGAGTGATATGTTAGCAAAGCAGTAGATATTGAGCAATGTGCACCTACATTTAAAAGAGTTCGGCTTTTGTCATTAAATTCAATCAGTAAGTAGAATATTTCAATCGTAACACCACGTGGGTTATCTCAGTTATACAATATCTGTGATATTATTTATAACTCAATTGCAAGCAGACACAAAAGACAACTTAATACCTTTATCTTCAAAAGAAACTATGTACGGAAATTAGTGCCAAATGTCATTTCACAACTGTCCTTTTATTAATATTATTCGATAGTAAGAAAATGTCTTGTAATCTAATTTTAAAATCTATAGATCTGACTATGATATTCGTTACAGAAAATGAAGAGAAAAAAAATAACATCACCACGTGTATATAGTGCAAGAAAAGAGGGAGAGAGAGAAAAAAAAAAGAAAACTATCTATATTTCACCACTTTTGTAACACGAATAAAAGTGGCGATAATAGGTCATCCCACTTCTGAAATGTTAACTAACGTTAACTGATATTGTACCTTGCTAATAATGACATGAAAATATCCTAGCCTTGTAGGTAGTTTCTTTTAAATAAAACAAGTAAATTAATTACTTACAGTTTACTCCTTCCATTTTTCTTTTCATACACAGAATTCACACTTTAGCACTTTCGAGTTACTTAACCTGAGCACGATGTAGATTCAACTGACTCCTCCGAAAAATGATACCCGCTTTTAAAGGATTGTCGAAGTCAATAGACTATCTTTTAAGCACCGGATGTCAGTGGAATCTACGCTTCACAAAATTAGTATTGATGATACAATTCATATTTATTTTCTAATATCTTAATAATAACAATAATAAATATCGACGTTAATAATTATTGCAACGCTAACATGTTGGTCTTAGTTTATTTTTTAAATAACTAGCATATTTATTTGTTTTATTTCTATGAACATTATATAATATTTTTTAAGTCATGCTTATCTTTAAACCAAATTTCAAACAGCTTATCACGTTTGATACACATTATCTTTAGTTTTTAATTAGATCATGAACTTGTGAACACACATTGTCTTTAGTCTTTTGCTATTGAATTTTTCTCTATAGTGTATTTATATTTACTATACGCAGGGTTAAATTCGTCATATGGGTCGTTCTTCTTTTTTACCGAGAGTGAAACGACGTTTTTCTGTTTTTTTGGTTTTTGAACTATCCATAATTGTGGTTATTGTGTGGAATTTAAAAGAAATTGCATCTGTGTTGTCATTAGGACTAATTAAAGTTTCCTTTGTGGCAAATATTAATTCTATTTTAATGTTGGTTTTTAAAAAAAATTTGTGACAGAGTTGCCTTTTTCTGTGGAGACTACATGTCGGTTTACCACTCTGTCACGGCATTCTACGGAAAACAAACAAAAAAATATGTTGGTTGGAGAAAATGAAAAATTACATAATATTAATAGATAGTAAAAATATGGACGTTTATTCGAATCGAATTAAAAAACCGTAAATATCAATACTCCAACGAGATACCATAATAAAACGAAGGACAGACCATTGTCGGTAAAAAAGAAGAACAACCCATATATATATATTTGACAATGTCTTTAGGATTACATAGCCATAGGGGGGGCATTGCCATTCTCCGAACTATACTATTTAATTTACTGTACAATCTATTGTCGTCAAGTTTGTTAAACTGTTGTTGAGACGAGATGGCTCACTATACTATATCTCTATTGACTAATATAAATGCTGCCTAAGTAATGTTTTTTTATCAACGAATTGTTTCGCTACATTGCTGTTTATGTATGTTCAATATTTGATAGTTGTAATTATATCGATTTGTGTAGTTCGTCTACCGAACGCTAGTGGGCGCTAAAGGAAAAATGTTTAATAATAGAAAAAAATTAAAGAATTTTTTCCACCCGTGCGAAGTCGGGACGGGCCGCTAGTCATTAAATAATATTTTTCACATGGACGATATATTTCTATTCAACCATTCGATAAGCTCAAACTCGCCGCTTCGCATAAACAAAAATATTTTACATAAAGACAGGTTTTACGATTCAAACTTGAAAATAATTGTACAACTTTTTATTATTTTTCATATTATTTAAAAATCATATATTTTCTTGTTAAAATAAGTTAGTTTAAATATAAAAATTGAGTTAATAATAAACTAACTTCAGAATAATCGTACAGGCACACTAAAATAAACTTAATAAGTACCCAAAAGACTAATTGTATTATCTCGTTGTTTAATTTTATCATTATTAATTAAAAATACTCTAGCTTACTAGCTAGAGTAATACTTCACTCTATTACGTAATTTAATTTTAAAAAAGTTAATTCTTTTCATTTTGGATAGAATTAGGTAAATAGAATTCTGTCATCCCGAAATTTCATTTATAAAAGAGGCCGAGTGAATATATTTCATATAAAACTCAAAAAGTTTAAAACTGAACTTTTAAAAATACTGAATTAGTTTTTGTGTCGTATTTGGTTAAGCGTCATATATCCTTACTAATATTATAAATCGGAAAGTGAGTTTGTTTGTTTGTTCCGCTTTCACGCCGTAACTACTGAACCGATTGCTTTGAAATTTTGCAGACGTAAATATAAAAGTCCGGATTAAATAATAGGGTACTTTTTATCGCGGAAAAAATTGATATTCCCGAGGAAAAACTAAAATATTGTTTGCTTGATGGATGGATTGTAGATGGCGCTGTGTGTCGTTTAAAACAAGGTAAAATATTGCAAACGAATATAAACATGCAAATTTAGAAGCTAAATGATACGATAATGAATACCCGAAAATGAGGAATTCCCGAGGGATGACGTACAATTTGTTTTATCGTCTAAACTGTTTTTTTTTACATCTACTTATATGTTGCATACGAATATGAACATGTAAATTTTGAAGCTAAATTATACGAAAATGAATCCTCGAAAATGAGGAATTCTCGAGGGATGACGTACAATTTGTTTTATCGTCTAAATTGTTTTTGTTACATCTACTTATCCTGAAATCACTAAAGTCAACGAATTACTAATTGGTATAAGTATTAGTTACGTCATTTAGTTCTTGAGGTATGCGATAGATGGCGTTGGGTGTTTTTTTAAACGAAGAATGATGAGAAGTTTTCTTATAGTTGTGCTTTATACCGCAATATAACCGAATTCCACGCGGGCGAAGCCGCGGGCGGAAAGCTAGTATATATATAAATTCACAGTCACAGTGTTTGACCGCGATGAACTCCGAAACTACTAAACCGATATTAATGATTTTCTTTCATTTTGTTGGATTCGTTCCCACTTAGGATAGGTTTCATTTGAATTTATAATACTTTTTTTTATTTATTGCAATTTATAATAACTGAGTCACAGCAACGCGTGGCGTATTCAGCTAGAATGTAATGTAACTTAGTATAATCTTTTAAGGTTTAAGTTTGTTATTTAACTTCCAATATTGTTTATGTTTAATGCATACCGTGCAGGCAGCACTATTTCTAGTGGTAGATATTACTGTTATTGTCATATATTTTTATGTATGCTTTGTTGGTTTTCCTCAAATTAATGAAAAATATTGGAAAATGACTAAAATTTATTGGAGTAAATAAATTTTAGTCAGATATAAATCTCTCATATTCAATACAGTAGCTTTAGTATGGTTCGATTTTTTACAGACAAACCTTCAAATAAAATTATAAAAATTCCTTCAACTACTTATATTCAGTACCCCAAACCATAATATTTTGCAAATTTATGCGATATACAGACATGCGGAGCTTTCATTATTAATATAAGTTTTCGTGCACTTGCAAATTTTAACAAACATTTAACAACTTGTAACATCATATAAATGACCACGACTCTGTGACCATCTGATAAATACAAACGTATTTTTAGCGTTTTAACCTGCATCCGTTAAATATACAATGTGTCCCACCACCAGTGTCGGAGCCTTTAATGGTGTGAAATATGGCATTTTTTATCGACAAATTGCCCCTCAAATTTTGTTTTTCTCTTACGGCCGCCATTATAGCTTAACATGTAGACAACAGTTAAACAGCCATCATGTTTCAATTGTCATGGAATAGATGAAGAAAAAATAATTAAAGAAAAACAAATAGATTCTTTTTTGTGTATTTTTAAATTATTGGCTTTTTGAGAAAAGCCAAATTTGAGGGGCAATTTGTCGATAAAAATGCCATATTTCACACCATTAAAGGCGCCGACACTGGTGACGGGGCACATTGTATAGGTAATCCATAGACAATGTAAAAAGGTAAATTTAAATGCGTGTTTATTTGAATGTCTTATTTTAACAACTATTACACTGTTCAACTACGAAGTGATGATGATTAAGGTAACAGTAGCTCACTTTTTTTGATGACCACACCCATACCATGGCATGTGTACAACATATTACCAAAATTTCGTTACAATCTATCGACTATTTTCAAGTTTTTACGAGACAAACCCACAGCAATTGTTTGGTGGAATTGGCTTTGTTTTAAACTTTTGTGTATGTTTTTTGAGTTGCTAAATTAAAAAAAACTTTTATCTTCTATTTTATATATTAATTCGTTACGTTATTGCATTATTCGCAGATAGCGGCTTCAACATCACATACATTATTTTGAACCTAAGTTAAGAAGCGTATCTAAATCACGTATGTTTTGGAATTTAGAAAACAACGACGGTTCTATAATACCTAGGCCCGAGAGAAAATATAAAAGTACTTTTTCTACATTGCCCCGGCCGAGAATCGAACCCGGGACGACGACCTAGTGGTATACTAGCCAGTCGACCACGAAGACGAAGTCGTTTAGTTTACCACAAAGGTTACATTTTTAATTGGAATCTCCTGAGAAATAAATTATTTTACATATTAATGCGATTGATTGCTGTTTTATGCGTCATGCTCGTGAACGAGATCTGTCTGTGAAGATGCGTTTTTTTATAATAATTGCTATTTACTTAAATTTTATCGTTTACTGTAAATTATTTTCTCATACCTCCTACAAAACTTATTAAGAGCATTTGATTTGTTGATCTATTACCTAAGATAAGATATATTTATTTGTTTAAATATGGTTACATAGTGATCTTAAATTACTATCTCCTAACATATTGTATCGTAATGTCGATGAGCAAATATTCAATTATTGAACAAATAATAATAATAATAATTTTGTAAACATAAAAATAATTTCATGATAAACAAGTCATATTTAAAAATACGTCAATAAAACAGATTACAATTACTAAACCTGAACATAATTTACTAAAAAAAAAATAATGAAACATTATTAGGAAAAGTCAAGTAAAGTTTCAAGAAAAAAACATATGTTGAGGTAAAAAATAGCCCTTGCTTCTTTTGCCTCCATGAGCGCTAAGAATAAACCTAAATTCAGAAAAGGCAAAATGATTTTTTTTATTTAGTATGAGTACTTACAATGTTAACAGCTATGCCATGATTTCGTAAGTTCTACGTCGTCAGGAAACCTTGAATCGGGAAGCCACAAGAAACTTAGCAAAAACTGCTTTTTCTCCGTTCAATGTGTTACAGTCAGTCCTTTCAAACAATTCTAGAAAACTTTACTTGTGTTTAAAAAAGAAAAAGTAATTCAAATGTTTGAATAAAAGAGTAAAAATAATTCGAGTTTTTTACAGACTACTGTAGTAAAATTAACGCAGTTGTTTTCTTTATGTAACGTTCAAGCTGTGAGCTTTTTTGATGCGTCATTGTTTTTAGCCGCAGATGACCTTAAGAATGCCATCGGGTTTTGGACGGGTTTGGGACGGCGAGATCCTTAGATGGACCTCAAGCCAAAAGTAGCGAGCTACCGTAGTGGTTTTCTAGATGAACGGCATCTCCCATGAGGGTCTTTGAACCAGCATTGATTCACTACGGTCTAGCCGAAACGTGACGGTTGAACTTGACGATTACGGATTAGGGGAATAAGATGTAAGATGTACAATACGTGTGTAAAAAACAACTACGCCTCCGAGCCCTCAGGTGGGAGGGTCTCCCACCTGAGAGGGAAATATTGCATTACAAATGCAAAAAAAAAACAAAAATCAAAATCAAAATCGTCATCCAAAGCGTGGAGTAGTTTATACAACGTGTCCCGTCACCAGTGTTATTTTGTCTTTCTTTTACTGTCACCATTTTGTTTTCTTGGTAACCAAGACTTGGGCTCTCATACTAATTCGACCACCACTACTCATGTAAATGTCCTATCAACATTAAAAAGGTGTCATTTGATAGCTAAACATATAGACAACAGTTAAACAGCCATCATGTTTCAATTTTCATGGAATAAAAAATAGAAAAAAAAATAAAAAAAATAGATTCTTTTTTGTGTATTTTTGTATTATTGGCTTTTTGAGAAAGACCAACTTTGAGGGGCAATTTGTCGATAAAAAATGTCATATTTCACACCATTAAAGACTCCGACACTGGTGACGGGACACATTGTATAACAGTAATTGATCACCTATCCCATAATCGTTGTCTAATTAAGTTGCTTGACTTCTAGAGCGTGCAGCGGAATTGCACAGCCTTATTTCGCCGTCCACATTTTTTCATCGGACAAACAGACTTACAACTAGGCGCCATTTTATATGGTTGGTAAACCAAAGAGTCGCACTAAGCGTTTTGGTTTTTGTAATCCGTATCGCTAAAGAGATCTTTGCCTGAGTTTGTGTTTCCTGACAAGTACAATTTCGGGGTCTACATCAGTGTAACCAACTCTTTAAAATATTTATCCATAAAACTCAATTCAAAACCCCACAAATTGCACTAATTACTTGGAAATCACCCTAGAAATAAATGATATGATATCATATTTTTGTTAAATTTTTATTTATAAAAATAAATTAGTAAGGACTGTTCCAGGGCCTATACTTCACATCTTTATTTTTCTCGATAAATAAAATAATAAAAAGAATATGAAGGGTCGCAAAAACCCTAAAAAAATCCCTAAACAAATAAACCCCTAAAAATCTCATCTCACTTATTAACCCCCTAAATTTAGGGGAAAAACCCTGGTCTACAAGTCACGAGTGTATGTAGGTATGTTTTAGGCAGGCGCGTCACGATGAAAAAAACTGTCGCTTAAAACTTCCTTGTCCAAATAAAAAAGTGAAATTTCAGCTACAGTTTAACTTCAACCCGTATTTTTCGCTGCCGACGAAGAAAGAAAATAATAATTATTTTTAGAACATCACTTAAGTACATCTGGCTACTCAAGGGAAAGAGGGTACTTTAAAGTTCATTGTAAAAATATGGGTTATTCTTCGTCATAGCTTAATTGTCTAAGTTATACCAAAATATACCTAAACGGTGTAATAATAAAAGTTAACGTCACAACCATCCAAATGATTACCTTATATTTTAAATGCGTTCATGTTTTCATAATGTAAAGGATTGTTATTTTGCTTGAGGCCCCTTCAAAGCTCTTTGCGCATATTTGAATATTATGAAAAAGTTAATGTTAATTTGGATGTACTTTTTAATAAAATCAGGTCGAGCGGGAGTACCCTCCCGGAGGATATACCGAACTCTTTCCAGCGAATCGACCATCCGGAACTGCAATTTGTCGAAATACCAAAGAACATGTGAAAACTACAAAAATTTAGGAACATACAAAGGGATTGTTTAGGTAACCCTTATGATTCCCTAGGCAGTGGAAGAGGGGCAGACTCTGCCTGTTGAGGAAGGAGGGGCGTCCGGCAGATTTGCCTTCCGCCTACAGGCCGGTGGTGCTGCTCGACGTGCTCGGCAAGGGTTTGGAGCGCATCATTGCCGAGCGCATCGTGCAGCACCTTGAGGAGGGCCTGGGAACGAAATTATCGGAGCGACAGTTCGGGTTCAGGCGCGGGCGGTCCACGGTCGATGCCATCCTAACCCTGAGGGATGTCATCGACACAGCAGAACGGCTGGGGCAGGGAGTGTTTGCGGTGTCATTGGACATCCGCAACGCATTCAACTCCCTGCCATACGAGGTGATCAGGGACGCCTTGAGGTTCCACCAGCTTCCCCCCTATCTCCGGGTCGTCGTGGAGCACTACCTGCAGGACAGGGTGGTGCTGTACGCCGACTCGAATGGGGAGCTGGTGGAGAGGAGCATGTCGTGCGGTGTTCCACAGGGAGCGGTTCTGGGTCCGCTCCTGTGGAACATGGGGTACGACTGGCTCCTCAGGGGGACGATCCTCCCCCGCGCGGCGATAGTGTGTTACGCTGACGACACACTTGTCGCCGCGAGGGGGACGACTTACGCGCATCCGGGCCATGGGACTGGATGTCTCGGTAGATAAAACCGAGTGCATCTTCTTCCATGGCCCGAGGAGAGCCCCACCGGTGAGGGCCAGGGAGGTCGTACTTGATGGGGTGAGGCTTCCAGTGCTTCGCCACATCAAGTACCTGGGGCTGCTGCTGGACGCTCGCTGGGATTTCAGCGAGCACTTCAAGCAGCTAGCCCCCAGGTTGGTGAAGGCCTCCCTGGCCTTAGGAAAGCTCCTTCCGAACGTCGGCGGCCCAGGTACCACGTGCCGCCGACTGTACGCAGGGGTGATCCGGAGTATGGCCCTCTATGGGGCCCCAGTGTGGGCAGAAGCTGTAGGGACCAAAGGGAAGGCAGATCTCCGGCGGTCCCAAAGGGTGATTGCGACCCGCCTTGTACGAGGATACAGGACGGTGTCGCGATCGGCGGCTTGCGCGCTCGCGGGTACACCACCGTGGGAACTGGAGGCACGTGTCCTACGGGAGGTGTATCTGCGCAAGGTGGAGGCCCGGGTGCGTGGAGATAGGCCCGCACCCGAGGAGGCCCGGCGAGCTAGGAGGGATGCCGAAGAACGGCTGATGAGGGAGTGGGAGGAGTCTCTCATCGACCCGCCATTTGGGAAGCGCACCCTCGAGGCATTGAGACCAGTGCTTCGGGAGTGGTGCGCTCGGCGCCAAGGGTCGGTGACCTTCAGGCTGGCGCAGGTCTTTACCGGGCACGGGTGCTTCGGTAAATACCTGCACCAGATTAGAAGGGAGCCGACCCCGTCGTGCCATCATTGCGGCGCTGTGGAGGACACTGCCCAGCACACCCTTGAGGTGTGTCCGGCGTGGTCTCCTCAGCGCGGCAATCTTGTCGCGACGATTGGGAGTGACCTCTCGCTCGCCGCCGTGGCGCGAGCTATGGTGACGAGCGACGGGTCCTGGGAGGGGGTGGCCACCTTCTGCGAGGACGTCCTCTCGCAGAAGGAGGCCGCCGAAAGGCGGAGGGAGGAGGACTTAGACTCCTCCCTCATAAGGCGCAGGCGTCGGGGGAGAAGGTGGCGGCGTTATGCCACCCGCATCCCCATCTAGAGGATGGAGCTCCGCTTCTCCTCTAGAGACGCCCCAAATGCCGGAAGGGGCACCCATTCTGCCTGGGTGTCCACCCCCAACGTTAAAACGCACGAAGGGGGAGAGGGTCTCTTCCCACCCTTCCCCGCTGGGAAGGGCTTTGGGTCAAGAGGCCAGTAGCGCAGGCTCGCGGGATGAATGCCTCACGAGCGGAATGCGCTTGAGGAGGACCCTCGGGAACGGCTTCCCCGAGGGTAGGAGCCTCACTCGGAAACTACGGGTGATACCGGAGTTTTCTCCGTTATCGCCCGGCGTGGCCGAGAGGGGGTCCGATGGGATGGCGACCGCGGAAGCCCTCCGGGAACTTTTGTTTCCGGGGGACTTCCGCGGACGCACATTCCGATGAGGTGGGGGGGGGAAGGCCGTTAGCACACCTCGGCCGCCTCCGGCCTGCACTGGGCGGGGCAACCGCGCCGCCTGCGATGGCGCCCGGGAACTTGTTCTTGGGTGATCATCGCGGGCGCGGGAGTCTCGTCCTGTGTGGGTCGGGGTCGGTCGGGGGGTGTGGTTTATTCCTTCCCTCACCGAAAGGGGGCCAGCGGCTGTCGGAGCGGGAGACCGGCAGTCGCATTGCACTTGGCCCTCAGGCGTGCGGGGTGTTCAGGGCGTCACGGTTCACCCCGTTGCTCCGTCCCTCACGGAGCATAGGCGAGGTCCGCCCACGAGCGCGGACCCACACTGGTCCGGGCCGCGGCTGAGTCCGACAAGGGACCCCGCGACCCGCACCACTGTGTATTGGGACGCCGCAGTTTTTAGTGGGTAGGCCTTTACCGGGCACTCGGCCGGGTAGAGGAGAGGGCATGGAGGAGAGTCCCACATATCGTGTCGGGAGAACACGATGGAATGCGTAATGCCATTTTCTGCGAAAACAAAAAAAAAAAAAAAAAAAAAAAAAAAGTAACCCTTATGATGCCTTACCTCTGGACTTCCCCTTAACCATATTTTTTTGGACAGCCCTGAATTAATATTAATATTTTCTAATTATTTATCGGTATCCGTAAAAAGGGTTTTAAATTTATATACATTACTTCTATCACTTTCTATCATATAACAATCTATCAAATATCAATTGTGATAAAAGGATAACATTGTTTTTTATGGATCATGTATGGTAATGACCTGATGACGAAAAATGTTGTAAATTCCGTTACTTCCATCGTTACTTCCGTCGTTACTTCCGTTGAAGCTGACGAGTTTCTTGAGTCTGTTCTTCTTGGCAGTTAAAAGACGTCCCGAATGGGTGGTAGGCAAAATTGTTGTACGATTCAAAATAACTTATTTTAAGTGCATTTAATTAACGTTCTTTTCATTGTAGTATTCTGCTATAATTGGAAAATCAGCAATGATCTATGAAATATTTTTTCTGACATATGATTTTTGTACTAGTAGGAAAATCTAAATAAATAAATAATGCTACCCAGACGAATCCGGACTGAATTGTTAGTATGGTATAATCGCATGTACATTTAACAGGGTTACTCGCGTTTACCCTCATTGGGTTGTTTTCGTGTATAACGCCATACTTAATAACTGCTTATTGAAGTTTTAAGGTTTCCCAATCTTTTAAGGCTCCTGTTTAGAAGCAAACATGCTTCTTGACAACTTTAAAATTGCTAAGGTAAAAGATATTTATTTATATTTCAGTTTCTTGCAAAGACTTTTGTTCTTTTTTTAAAAATACAATAAAATTAACGTATGTGTCGTGCTCGTGAATGTAGAGTACCCATGTTTCCTCGAATTATACTGCGCCAAACCAAAAATAATAAAATATCACAGAGAATAATATTAACTTAATCTTACATCACATGTTTAAGATGTCATTGGTATAACAAAAATTAATATCATAGAAAAAAATACATACAAACATTCACACCTTATTCCCGCAGGGATAAGTAGAGATCAGAGATTTCTACTTTCCACGATTCTTATATAATACTAGCTGACCCAGCCACGCGTTGCTGTGATATAAATTAAAATAAAACCTATCCTATCTTTTAAGTTCGATCAAATAACAGATAGTTACGAAGTTTGATCAAAATCGGTTAAGTAGTTTAGGAGTCCATCGCGGACAAACAACGTGACACGTAATTTATATATATTAAGATATATCTCTCGCCACCTGCGTCGCCACGCCACCCTGGGTGCGATCGCTCATATTAACCCTGTATAGCCTTCCCAGGTTAAGGCACCTACTTCAGGTGGTGTTTAGTCAGTATGAGTCTGACATAACCTCTCGGCTGTCCGACGTATCCGTGTAGGATTCACCACCTCCCTCCCCCGAGTCGGGAGGGGAAAAAAAACTTCAACTTTCATCAGACCTTTCATAACAAACTCGTCGTTTTAGGGTAGTTTTGACCTGGCCTTTTCAGGACATCTTCTATTTGGTCGCTAAAAGTTCACCTTAGTCTGCCTTTACCGACTTGCCCATGCACATTTGCTACATCTGCTTGTCAATCTTCTTTCGTCCATTTCTACATGTCCAAACCATCTAACCCATCTCTTTTTCTATCTTTGTCACTATATCTTCTTCCTCATCTCTTCTTTATCTTATCTTAGAAAGAAATAGGTACTATAAAAATACAAATCGATAGGGCGGATATTGTGTGTTTATTTCTATTACTGAGGTATTTATGTATTATGTAAATATATCCATCTATTAAACTAGTATCTACAACACAAGCTTTTCATTGCTAACTTTGGAATAGACTAATTGGTGTAAATGTAAGAAATAATATTATTATTGTTACGATAATCTCCGGAAAATACCAAATCTATTCAAGAATTTTTTTCACCATTATTCAACTCAACAAAAGCTTTATATTATGAGTTCATTATTTTTAACCCGAGCGAAGACGGGGTGACTTAAAATAATTTATCCAGTTGTAAAATACATTTAAATTTGTTCAAATTTATTGTAGTTCTTGTATATAAGATACTGATGACGCAAGGACAGTTAAAAGTTCTTCATAAAAACTATGTTAATAGCGGTCAGTGTCCACGAGAAGGCGTACCATAGCCGAGGTCCGAGCCTCTATAGGCGCCCTATGGCAACCCGTGCTCCCTTTCCGGCTAGAGCATCGTAGTGAATTTATGCTTGTTCGGAGCCTTCCTCATGGGAGATGCCGTCCATAGAGGAAACCACTATGGTGGCTCGCTACTCTCTTCTTGAGGTCTATCTAAGGATCTTGCCGTCCCAATACTAGGTATCGTTGTTAAAGTTTTCTGCGACTAACATAAATCACAGATAATTAAAAAAACTGGTCAGTTGATTTAAACAATTTTTTTACGGATTTTGCGCATCATTTATTTTATATTCAATCCTGACGTTTCGACTCCTTTACAGGAGCTGTGATCACAGGATGACTTAAGTAATGGTTGTCATATATTTTCTATTACCTTCACAATATTTTAATCGGGCACGTTCCTAGTTGTTAATTTTTTTATAAATCAAATTGTTTCATTTTACATTTTATTTAGTTCTCACTACGATTACATTGTAAACTACTGAGTCTACTACCCGTTCGGAAATTGAGAGGCCCTTCCGAGAAGAACTGGCGAAAGAAACTTAAATATAAAATAAATTAAGAGGGAGTTTAAAAACTAAACTGGTCGGTGCCAATAACAATGACTCGAAATCAGGGACCTTTTGGTACGTGAGCAGGATCGTTGCCATTGCACCAACGGAGGGCTTACCATGTCCTCTTAGCGCGATGCAAGTTCGATTGTCAAAGTGAGACACCGCTATACGCGGTCTGTAGTAGCGTCTCTTTTCAACAGTTGAACTTTAATCGCGATAAGTGCTGTTGGATGGGCCTCAGGTCGGCAAACGACGCTAACGTTGCAGTTACCGAAATGTACAAAAATTTCTTGCTCACTAAGTATCTCATTTAACACTTTCAATTTATTCTACAGACTACTCATCCCATTTAACTCGTTGTATGCCTGTAAAATGATTTCTTCTTTATGTTTAAAAAGCCTTTTAAGTCTGCTGAATATTCAAGATTATTTTGATAACATAATATTTGATATTTGACTGTTATTTTTAAAGTTATACTTCTTTAGGCGTGTTGTAAATAAAGGTGAGGAGAGTGAAATTTAAAGATGCGCGCGCATCACTTTACAATTTAAAGCGACATAGAATTAACCAGCAGGATGGAGTTGGCCGCTAATTATGAATGTGTGTGTGTGTGATTTTAAATTATATATGGTAGTTAACAATAATTAATATAAAATTATAATAACAACAATTTTATATTATATAATAACAATATCACAATTTTATTTTAAAGTGGTTTTTATTTAATAAACTTTTTTAGGTGCGTTTATTGATTTGAGGTTAATTTGAGGTTTCTTTATAATATAAATTATTATTATTTATACATTACTATTTGTTAAACAGTTTATTTTAATAGTTTTTGATATATTACTTGATACTGTATACAGATATGTAGAAAATCTATTTATCTATTTATGCTTCTTACTGATCACTATATAATTTATAAACTTATCTTTCTTTTCTCATATAAAGAATACTGCTCGTATTCATTCACGGGAGGAAAATTTTAGTTATCTTTGTTTAGTGACGATAAAGGAGTATAACTTCTTACGTGCGTACACACAACGGTTTTCATTTTTGTATATTAACAGCAAAAATGTATACATACTACGGATCCCAAAAGGCTGGCAGCGTTTTTTTATAGTAAATAGATAAGCTTGCTTGACCACTATTTCGCCTGGTGGTGAGCAAGCTAAAGTCTATGAATCAGGAAACACAGACTCGGGCAAGGAGTTCCACTCTTTAGCGGTACAGATCACAAAATTTGAACCAAAATGTTTAGTGCGTACCAAAGAGTTCCCACTCAGCTAACAACCTTAATGGTTGCGTCTATGTGTAAGTCTGGTTGTCCAGTGAAAAGATAGTGTTACAATGGGCGGCTTATATCTCAAAACCATCTCTGCCTGACAACTTTTGGATGAAAGAAAGGGTAGGAACCAGAGGTGTAAAAGAAAAAAAATCTTGTCTATAAACTCGCGTCAGTAATTTTACATCTTTGATGAAGTCGTGTCGGTGGCTTAATCAGTGGTGAGGATGGTGATATTCACCAGAATCATGGAACAATAAAGAACTAGTTCATATTTCACAGCAAACGAACTTTATGTGACTTTAACTACCAGTTAACATTGTTGTTGTCTGGGACTTTGAGATAACTTCGATTCAACCCTGTAATAACTTAACATGAAGTGAAGCCTAAGAGCCTCCCAACTCTAAGTAACGATAAAAATAAAATAACTTTTTAAATGCATACTTTATATTTAGACGACCGTTAGGTGCAACGGTTGCAATCCTGCCTTTTGTAACGACGGTCTTGGGTTCGAATCCTAGAAGGGGCAGATGTTGATGAATACGAGCATTTGTACCTGCGTCATGGGTATTTATATATATTTCTATAAATATAAACAATCTATGTATTATATATTACTCTAGTATCCATAACACAAGCCTTATAGTGCTTACTTTGGGCTAGGCTAATCGGTGTGAATGTAGGAAATATTATATTTATTCCTGACCTTTCGAATTCTGTCTTGGTCCTTTCCTGATGCGAAAGGCTAAATCAGAATCACCAAACACTGAAATGTCATAACTGCTGATTAAGCCTATGAATTGCCAATTAGCAACGTAACGCATCATTGAAATCATGACGGTTCATTTGACACTCCGCAGTTTCATTCGATGAAAGTTCACCGTTGTTTTCCGACAATTTGCCATTTCTGTTTTGTGTATTGTTGAATATAATGATAAAATATTGAAAAATTAAACGATCCGTTTTTAATCGGACTTTTTTATTAATAAAACTAACGCATTAATGTTAGTTTTGTATTCCTACTAAAGTATTTTATTTAATTTTTTGCATTCATAATGCAATTTTTCTATATGATAAAAAAATACGCCTGTAAAAACAACTACGCCTCCGAGCCTTCAGGTAGGGCTAAAGCATAAAGGTCGAATATAGAGATTACATCATATATTTCACCATCTGTGAACCACCTATGTTTTGATTATTTTGAAAATATTAGTAGCTGAAAAAAATAAATGTTATGATATCTTGATTATCAAGCGAAAAAAATGGCTAATTTTGCGGGGAAGCTAATCGTCAAATTCGTCGTTTATCTGTGGTAAGTCTTTTGTCGCATATAGTTTATTAAGGGATTGAGCTACCTGGCCACTACGCTGGCCTACAGCGTAAAATCAGAAAGGTACTAGAAAATTTCGAGGAGTGTTCACAAGGCTCGGTAGCTCAATTGGGACAGCATTGGACCGGAATTCCAAAGGTTGCAGGTTCACTTGTGACCCGAGTCGATTTTTTCTAATATTTTTCTATTATAATAATTTATCTTATAAGATAGCATTGAAAAATGCATAAAATATATATAAAAAAAAAAACTCTTATGTTCCCAAACGTTTGGTTAAAGCGAGATGCAATGACCCGGTCCTATAAACTTGAACGTTTTTTCGTATTTCTGCTCTATTTAGTTGTATATAATACTCATTTGTTCTTTGGTATAAACAAACATGCAAAATAGAAAAAAAAATAGTATTTTTCTTTTGTTTAAACTTCCAACTTTTATTTGCTTATTAAGTGTAACATAAATTAAATTATAAAAGATTAGGCAATTATATGAAAATTTTATAAAACGATACGATATACTCTTTTACAAAATAAAAGCATTTTGGAATAAGTTTTTTTTTTATTTCTTATTAATAGAATCAAAATTTTTGGTCATTTCATATTGTCGGTGGTAACGTATTTTTTTTTCTTTGGGAATAATAGTAACGGATTAGAGATTTGTATTGCCATGTAATTTGTGATGTATAAATTTGTGATCTACGTTTTCCTCCTGTCTCTGCTTCTAATTTTAACCTTTATTTGTCATGAACAGACTTACCTAGTTCCAACAGCTGATCTGGATAATATTTGCAGCATCAGTTGTCGGAATGCGAAGCTGTCACTTGCGGTGTACAAATCCACGAATGCTTAGCATAACAGCTCACGTCTGCTAGTAGCTAGTTAGGGGTTGCATATTTGCTATCAATTACTTTATTTATTGGATTTGAAACCGTACGCGCTTATTTTTAAACGCTATTTAATTATGTATTGATTAATTAAGAAATGGTATTTTATAAATTAATGTTAAAGACACAAAGCACTGGTTTGTTGAAATGGAATGATATAAAATAAACTTTATTTAAATGCATTTAAAATAGCTTTTTAATTGTATAACACGTATAACCTACCACTCATTAAGGGCAAATAGTAACAATGCGATAAACAGATTATAAATATTTTCGTTAACTCTCGTAAGAAGCTAATTGCATTAATAAAACTAAAATATGTAGCTCACTTCTACCAAGCAAAGTGCAGCAAATAAATGCAGAAACCGCAGACACCGACGCCTTCAGCAACTACTCTACATAAGTTTCGCCCCCAGATGGAGCATCATCAGCAGCTGTTAGACCGCGCAATAAAAAGTACGAAAGTAACCTGCATATTTTTTGTTAAATAACGAAATACTGATTCTATTATAAGTAAGCTTAATGTAGTATGTATGTATATAGGTGAGGATAAATCGTAAGTTAAAGCTGATATCTCAACTGATAGGCTTCAGCCGTATTAAATATTTTTCAAAAACTATCGAATTTTTTATTGATAAAATTTTATTAATTCGTAATTTATTTCCTGCTATTATATTGTGTTCGTATTTAATCAAAGCATTAGTTTATGAGCTTTATCGTAAACTAGCGGCCCGTCCCGGCTTCGCACGGGTGGACAAAATTTTTAAAAAATTTTTTAGCATGAATTATAGCCTATGTTACTCGGCGTGAATGAAGCTTTCCAATGATGAAAGAATTTTTGGAATTGGCTTAGTAGTTTTGAGTTTATACATTGCAAACATACAAAAATACAAATCTTTCCTCTTTATAATATTAGTGTAGATAGTAATGGTAGGAAGTCGTTTCAGGAAAACTTACCCAAACTTGGAGAACGCAATCCAACTGATGAAACTTAGGCTTTGTCTTAGGAATTTAGACAGCTCCATGTAAGAACTTATTCACGCTTTAAGCATTATATGCAGCCAGCGTCATTTCGTTTATTTATTTTATTTATTCATTAAAATAACCAACCTGGTTACTGCAGCAAAGTTGCATGTCTTTTACAGATTATACTTTGAGAAGTGTGTTCAGGAGCTCCATGAGCTCATATCGCCATCAACTTTTTTCCTACGGGCATCCGCGGGCTACCACACTTTCTTGGTTAACATTCCTAATCGTCGCACCAAGCGCAACTTAACATCTTTTACAATGAGCACAGCAAAAACTCCTTTCCTGCGTCTTTATTTCCGAGTACATATAACTCGTCCGTCTTCAAAGTCAGGGTGAATAGGCACCTTCTGGGTTAGCTCACTTCATTGATCCTGTCTTAGACCTAAAGAAAACTTTATACATGTGAGAAATTAGAATAAAAAGTTTTGTTCGTCTTCTACATATAAAATTGTATTGCTTAGAATACTGAATGTTTTTAATATTCATGGAGTTGTGAAAAACTGATTTAATTTGGCGGGAAAATAAAACAAAACATACTCGCTTTGTTTAAGAAGATCTGTTGAAAAAGGTTAAATGTTAAATAACTAATTACCTTATTTTTATAGAATAGAAAAAACCGTAAAAAGCTGGGCGTCCTAAATAAGGTTGATATTTCACCCTTGATAGCTATTTATTCTCTATAAAGCTCAAGTCCGATCTTGCATGCAATATTGCAGCCACCTCTGGGACGGCTTAGCAAAATACCAACTTGCTGCACTGGACAAGATTCAGTGCAGAGCTGAGAGGCTCATTAGTGATAGCAAATTGGTGAAGAGCAAGCTTCACACCTTAGTTCATCGCCGCAAAGTTGCCTGTCTGTCGGTGTTTTACAGACTGTACTTTGGAGAGGTGATAAGGAGCTGCATATGCTCATACCGCCATCTCCTTTTTTCCATCGGGCATCCAGACGCACTGCTGGCGACCACCCTTTCTTGGTTGCTATTCCTTCCTGTCGCACCAAGCGCTTCGCATCGCAACATCCTTCATAATGCGTACAGCAAAGGAGTGGAAATCCTTCCCTGCGTCTGTATTTCTGAGAACTTATAACCCGTCCATTTTCAAAGCAAGCGTGAATAGGCACCTTCTGTTGAATAGAATTTATGGCTGTATGGAATCATTAACATTTGCCTGCATGTATTGCTATATTCTATGCTCTGTGGTTTTCTTCCTTGGTGTGTCCTTGGTGCTCGGTGATCGGTGTCTCTGTAAACTTGTGAGCTCTTAAAATAAAAATCCTAAATTATAATAAAACATATTGTGTTTAAATACCACCTGGAACCAAATTAAAATAACAAATTACACCTTCTGGGTTAACTCGTTCCATCGTGGATCCTGTCTTTGCCCCCGGGCTTGATTGGGGTCAAGAGCGAACTCATTCTGAATAAAAAAAACTTATCTAAAACACCTTTACTATTACTTATTTGTAAACCAACTTGCAGATTAGCTATTCAAGAAAAAAATGCGCTATTTTCAAATCTGATTGGTAAGAGTACTAGGCGATGCAGTCGCTAAGTTCTATTGCTCGTAATATTGGAGCGGAGCGTTATACCTAGAAAAAGGAAAAAAAATTGTTTCGATGCGAATTTTTGCGAGTTTCAAATCCGCCACAATGTGGTCCTAAACCTGTTGATTCGATTCCACACAAAAAATATTAAAATCGGTTAAGAACTCGGGAAGTTATGGCGTAACAGACATTGCGCTATTGAAGCTGATCCATGGAAGTTTCACTCGCTTTGCTCGCTCCGCTCCAATAATAATTATATTACTTTCATTTATACCAATTAGCATAACCCAATGTAAGCACTGTAAGGCTTTTGTTATACATAATATGATATATGTATTATCCATCAAAAATATAAACTACTATAACTCAGATACAAATGCTCGCATTCGTATCCAGAACCGTCACTGCGGTAGAAGGACTGGTACCGTAAACATTAGCGTTCGTCTTATATTATCCTCCTATGGGCGCATCAGTGCAACGTACCTTTAAGAAAACCGTTTTGGATGAATTTTATATAAGCCAATTACAATCAGAAGAAAAACATTGTTCGGAACCGAAGTAGCTCAAGCACTTGTATTATGAAATTCATAAACACTCAGACATAGGTATAGAAAAAATCATTTTCTACATTGACCAGGCCGGGAATCGAATCCGGGACTTCGAAGTGACGTTACCATGAAAACCGGCGAGCCATTCACCCACGGAGGTCGTTTATTTATTAATCGAGTTTGCAAAAACACCTGGCCCTTTCATCATTGAATATTACGTCCAATAAATCTTCTTAGTTCATTCCACACGTAAACTGAATTGCATAGGGATTTTATTTAAAACAGTAATTTTGACGTATTGCCATTCTATATTACCATTCAGTCGACCATCGTTAATATGTATTTATTAA
The DNA here is from genome assembly GCA_927399485.1 of Calamotropha paludella. Lineage (NCBI taxonomy): Eukaryota > Metazoa > Arthropoda > Insecta > Lepidoptera > Crambidae > Calamotropha > Calamotropha paludella. The sequence goes on along the minus strand of OV656823.1, from coordinate 3,645,576 downwards.
CATGATATGAATTATTCATGGAGGGGGATAAATAATCAGAACATGGATATATTGTTTGGAATGGGTTATGAAAATAGTATTATTTTGTATTTTATTTCCGTACAGGTCTTAAACGTTTAAAATAATAAAGCCAACGAAACAAAAACAAAAACAAATTTTGTTAAATGTTATTTGTATTATTATAGCGGCCCGTCCCGGCTTCGCACGGGTGGACGAAATTCTTTATTTTTTTCTATTATTAAATATTTTTCCGTTAGCGCCATCTAGCGTCCGGTAGACGAATTACTTGCGGTTAACGCATTGCTATGGTAACGTTATTGATACAATGGAAAAAGAGCGGGAAAAAGAGCGGACAGACAAACACGCAAACCACTGTGATCTTAGATTATAGATTAGTAGCTAAAAAAAATCTATAGCAAGTGCGTGAAGTCTATTACATTAGTCATCCTATAATCACGGCTCAAAGAAGTCGAAACGTCAGGATAAAAAAGATAAAGCTTTATTTAAACTTTGATAGTCATCATCGGGTATCGCTTTCTTTGGCATAATTTTTTTATTCTCAATTTACTTTCGCATATAATCAAAGGCATAAATAGACACACATTGTAGGTTATGTTAGGTGAGATATTTTGTTATTCATTACCAGCTCGTAAGTTATCTCAATTATGCCTTTTAAAATTATGCCAAACAATATTCTGACACAAAATTTTATGCTTTTACATAAAAATAAGACAAATTAATTTAAGTTACTATTAAACGCTATTAACAAAGATTTTTTTAAATACTACATTGTCGTAGCAGTTTTTAATCAAGGACACACTACGTATTTAATCATGTGATTTATTTATGTATAAGTGTGTGTCTTGTAAACTGTCTAAAATAAATAAAAATATAAACAACTATTTTTTACACTCACACCAATTAGCCTAGCCCAAAGTAAGCACTATAAGGCTTGTGTTATGGATACTAGGGTAACGGATAGGCATACATATATAATACATATATATATATAATATTTATAGAAATGTATATAAAAAACCCATGACTCAGGTACAAATGCTCGTACTCATCATACTAACATCTGCCCCTTCCGGGGTTCGAACCCAGGACCGTCGGTGCGAAAGGCAGAGTCGCTACCGTTGCACCAAAAGGTCGTGAATATTATCTTATTTTAAATAAACAAGATAAAATTATTTTTATTATATATAAGCATTTACAATGCGTGTAATTATTTTTATTATATATAAGCATTTACAATGCATTTAAAATGCGCAAAAAAATCTCGCCAAGGGCGGTTTTTTCTTTGATTATACATAGCGGCCCGCCGCGCCCCGGCTTCGCACGGGTGGACAAAATTCTTTAAATTAATCTAGCATTAAATATAGTCTATGTTACTCAGCGTGAATGTAGCTTTCCAATAGTGAAAGAATTTTTGAAATCGGCTTAGTAGTTTTTGAGTTTATTCATGGCAAACATACAAAAATACAAATCTTTCCTTTTTATGATATTAGTATAGATATAGATTTATTAACTGTTAGATTTTTTATATGTAAAGAAATTAAAACAAGAATAAATTTCAAGTTGCCTCAGGTGTCAGGCGGGGTACGCCATACCGAGGTTGTGGGTTAGATTCCGGCCGGGTCAATGTTGAAAAGAACTTTTTTTGGCTATGGGTCTGGTTGCTGTGGTTCCGTCGTCGTTTCTGCATTGTTTTGTTGCTTTAGCAACTTATCTTGGGTTCAGAACAATATATTTTTTGCTATCTTATATATTTAAATCTATCTGACGACTGTTTGGTGCAAAGGTAGAGATCCTGCCTTTCGCACCTTTGGTCCTGGGTTTTAGTCGTAGAACAGACAGATGTTTGTGTGATGTGTACGAGTAGTACCTGAGTCATGAGTATTAAAAGACATTTCTTTGAATATTAAATATCTAAGTATCATATATGTAAATCTATCCGTTATCCTAGTATCCATAACGCAATCCGTACAGTGCTTATTTTGGTAAAGGGTTATAGGTGTCTTTTCGAAGGTCCGTGTGCACAGGATGACTGAACGTCAGGATTAAATATGGCCAAGTAATCCTCTAAAGTAGTTTTATTTAAAAGTGTGATGTGCGGGAAAGTGTAAGAACAAAACAAATATGCTATTGATTTATTATAATAATTGTTGCTTACTACAAAGCAATAAGCATGATATTCGATAGAATTCGATAAACTTACTAGCTACGTAAATACAACCGGATACACATCGGGATGAACTTCGCAACTCTATTACAGTTACAATGTTGTTAGCTTCGTACAGCACCCCTGCTTCGCCCCCGAATAGTACAAAGTACATACAAGTATCTTAACCTGACGTAAACAGCAAACTTATGTAATTTGTAATTAAAACTGCGGCATAACAGTTTTCGGTATTGATAATCACGATCATTTACCTAAGCGAAATTTGAATCACTTTGACCAGTGTTGCTAAGTATAATCATTCTGTTTTCAACACTTCATGTGTAGTTTTTTTTTCTTTGATTTTAATTCGCCTACCACAAAATAAGCTTTTTAAGGCTTGTGTTATTGATACTAGCATAACGGATAGCCAACATATAGGGTACATAAATCTATAATCTAAAATCACAGTGGTTTGTGTGTTTGTCTATCCGCTCTTTTTCCCGTTCTTTTAACCTTGTATCAATAACGTTACAATAGCAATGCGTTAACCACAGGTAGTTCGTCTACCGGACGCTAGATGGCGCTAACGGAAAAATATTTAATAATAGAAAAATTTAAAAAAATTTGTCCACGCGTGCGAAGCCGAGACTGGCCGCTAGTATTTATATAAATATAATATAGAAATATCCATGACTTAGGTAAAGATGCTCGTATTCATTTCGAATCCGATTCGAACCCAGGACCACAGTTCGAAATGCAGGATCGTTACCGTTGCACCAAACGGTTGTCAAATTCAGTAATGAAAGTATTTTAATTTCATGTTTTTAAGTTTCAAACGATGTTTGTAATTTCCCATTGACTGACTTTTTCTGAATGACATTTCAAACATGACACTTTAACCATTATTTTTATTTTTAGGAATAATATAATTAAATAATGTCTAATGGTATTTATTTATTCTTTCTATTTACATATTTTTATATTCTAATCTTATGTCTTTTATAATAGGATGATATTGTGATATAATTAATGTTATATACGCCTTATCTGTGCATATTAGAGCCAACACAAAGTCATAATTTAATTTGTTATTAATTAATATTTACCGTGTACCTGAATACATATAAATAAATAAGCTGGAGTGCCACCATCTGCGAAGCCGAATGGTCTCCAGCCAAATCGAGTGGCTGGCGCAGTGATGAATTCTTATTCATCACTCCGCCAGCCACCATCCAGTCGCGGGCAATAGCTAGTAGAAATATAAATCCCTATGATTCAGGTGTATCTTGTATTTACACCTGAATCATAGGGATTTATTTTTCTACTAGCTATTGCCCGCGACTTCGTACGCGTACACTTATCATGTAGGGTATAAAAAATAGCCTTCAACCTACTCTCAGACCTAACAAATATACACAAAAAAGATTATAAAGAATTGTCAAGCCGTTTCAGAGGAGTTTTGTAACAAACACTGTGACCGGAGATTTTACATATTAAAAGATGAATTAAAGGTATTTTTTTAAATCTCATATATATATCCACAGGATACCCTAGTATACATTGATGTAGAGATAATAAATATCAATATTAATATTCTAATCTATAATCTAAGATCACAAATTTGTTGTTTGTCTGTCCCCTCTTTTTCCCGCTCTTTTTCCATTGTATCAATAACGTTACCATAGCAACACGTTAACCGCAAGTAGTTCGTCTACCGGACGCTAGATGGCGCTAACGGAAAAATATTTAATAATAGAAAAAAAATAAAGAATTTTGTCCATCTGTGCGAAGCCGGGACGGGCCGCTTGTTATTAAATAAAAGAATATAATATTTGTCTCAGTTGTCAGGCGCCACTGAAACCGACTAGATCTAGATACCTGGACGAGTACTCTTTCAATCAACACCTTAAAATACCTGTTGTTTTTTCCAAGTGTTTCTTATGCTAATGCCGGCGCCATAGTTACGAAGACAATAATAAACATTAACATAATAAAATCAGTTTATGACCGGTTTCGACTAGCGAGAGTGACTTTACGTTCGAAGACAACCTGGCCTCTTTTCAAGACATTTCCCATTTGGTTCCTTTCCCTGAAATTTTGTCTTTGTCTGCCCTTACCGACTTGCCCGTGCACTAGAATAGAATAGAATAGAATATTTCTTTATTTGCTTTAAAAGACTATGACTAACAATTTTTATATTTTTAACATTCACACCAATGAGCCTATCCCAAATTAAGGACTGTTTAAAGTAAGGCATGCACTATTAGTAATGTAACGTTGGTGCGTGTTTAGACATTTAGAGAGGTTGGACGAAAGATGATTGACAAGTTTAGGTAAAGGTAAATGCAGACCAAGGCCAAATTTCAGGGAAAGGAACCAAATGGGAAATGTCTTGAAGAGAGGCCAGGTTGTTTTCGAATGTAAAGTCACTCTCGCTAGACAAAATCAGTCATTAGTACGTAGGCTTGCGTCATCGTAGCTGGTCGTGTTTCCTGTGCCATAGTGTTCGTGTGTCACAATGACAAATCTGTTGAAGTGCAATTCGTGTAATATTGTCATAAACGAGATTCTAACGTTTATTGATTGCAAAATACAAGTAATGGACAATGAGAGTTTGATTCGTTTGTGTCGTACTAGCTTTTCAACTCGAGAAATCGAAGATGCTAAATCGTTATTATTTGAATCAGTGCGTACAAATAAGCGTAAAATATCTCGAAGAAACGATGGCAAAACTGAACGAGACCTCCAGGATATCATCACAGTTTTTAAAGAAACGGATCCGGAGAAGATTCCTGTTTTTGTGGCCCGTGAACTACACAGACTGCCACCGGTCACTTTTGACCACATCGATGCTACAAGACTCTTAAAAGATATACTTGTTTTGCGTGAAGATTTGACGAAGTTGAAAAATGAATGTGTAACAAAAAATGAGTTGCGGGAAGCCCTTACTACACCATACACATCCAACACACAAGTTAAACATACGAGTACTTCTCCAAAGTCGACAATATCTGTTTCCGAATCGGGTGGCAAATTTGCGAATATAAATTGCAAGAGAGGCGCTTATCTGGGCTCATTTCATTTAAACAGTGGACCGATTGGCATAATCAATATTGATGAACCCTCCCGGTGTACAAGAGAAAAAAAATGTTGTGAGTGCTAATAATAATAAGAGTACATCCACACCGATACAAAGTTGCGATTTATTGACGCACCCGCAATCATCGGAAAAAGTAAACAAAGGCAACGACGACAACATAAGTACAAGCGGTTGCCAGACCGGTTTTGCTATGAGCGAGATGGCATCGCAATCGAGCGCACACTCGACGCTGTCACCGCGGTCAGCTGATATAAACATAGTTCCGTTACTACAAGAAACAACGTTAGATGCGATACACGATAAGAAATCTTTAGCGCAAATTGTTGGTGACAGTACTCAGTGGAAACCTGAAAAAACTGATGAGGGATGGATAAAAGTGCAACGATATAAGTTGCGTAATCGCTTTCTAGGTAAAACAGGCAGTGCACAAAATAAATTAGGAAACTTCAAAGCTGCAGAGATTAAAGTGCCGTTATTTATTTCTAATGTAGCCAAAGACGTCACGGAAATGGATATTAAGGAATACATATATGAAAAGACAAAATGCCCTGCACGATGCCCAGTTCGGGTTTCGTCAAGGTTTATCAACAGAGAGTGCCATCCTGGCGCTCAAGCGCACTGTCAGGTACTATACGGATAGGAGCACGCCAGTTTATGCGTGCTTCCTAGATTTGTCTAAAGCATTCGATCTGGTGTCTTATCCATTGTTATGGGATAAGCTCGATGAGGTGAATCTCCCGCCTCCCGCCATGTTCGAGTGCGGGGTGAGGCAGGGGGGGTTGACCTCTCCTAGACTTTTCAACTTGTACGTCGACCGGCTGATCCGCGAGCTCAGTAGCATGCATGCGGGATGTTCAATCAATGGCGTCAATGTCAATAACATCAGTTACGCGGACGATATGGTGTTGCTGAGCCCGTCGATCGACTCTCTTCGGGAGTTGTTGCACGTGTGTGAGACCTATGCACTACAGCATGGCTTAAAGTATAACAACAAGAAAAGTGAGTGCATGGTTTTCGCCGCTGCAAATAGCTCTCCCAGAGTCGTGCCTCCTGTCAAACTTTACGGAACAGCGTTGTCTTGGGTTAAGCAGTTTAAGTACCTGGGCCACATTTTGACAGAAGACCTGAAAGATGATCAAGACATTGAGCGCGAACGTAGAGCGTTGGCAGTCAGAAGTAATATGATCGCCCGTAGGTTTGCTCGATCTTCTGAACCAGTCAAAATAACTTTGTTTAAAGCATTCTGCCAATCGTTTTACTCTGGCGGCCTATGGGTGAGTTATACGCAGAAGGCCTACAGCGCTCTGCGTGTGCAATATAACAATGCATTCAGGATGCTGTTGGGGCTGCCGTGGCGCTGCAGCGCGTCCGGCATGTTTGCCGAGGCGCGGACTAACGACTTTTATGCGATTATGCGCCAAAAAGTAGCCTCTCTCATGAACAGGGTGTGCGACAGCCGCAATAGCATCCTGAGGGCAGTGGCGGGGGGGTGCGAGTGTCCTTTCAGCCAGCACTGGACCAAAGTGCTTGTTGGGTGAGACCAAGTGTAATTTAAGAGTGTGTGTCGAGTTTAATTTGTTATTATTATTATTTTTTTTTTTTTTGACATGCCCTATTTAATGTATAATTTGTCATGATTTTTAATATTAGGGGTTAAAGTATGAAATTGCCGATTTGTACTGAAAATCTATATTGTTTATTTTTTAAATTTTTAACAAATTTATTTAATCAAAATAGTTGCCATTATTATCTATACATTGCTGCCATCTAATGGGAAGGTCATTAATGCCTTTGCGATAGAATTCCGACGATCTAGACTGCACAAACTGTGTGAAAGCATTTTGTACTGCCTCCTGGGAAGAAAACTTCTTGTCACGTAGATAATTGTCCAAATCACGAAAAAAATGGTAGTCCGTTGGAGCAAGGTCTGGTGAATACGGAGGATGACGAATGGTTTCTAACTGCAGTTCCTGAAGGGTCAAAATGGTTTCTCGTGCTGTGTGAGGTCTCGCGTTGTCGTGGAGCAATAATGGTGAAGATCGATTCATGAGTCGGGGCTGTTTTACTGCTAGTTTTGTCAACATGGTTCGGAGTTCGGCACAATAGACATCTGCCGTTATTGCTTGACCAGATCGGAGAAAACTATAGTGAATAACACCATGCTGAGACCACCAAACAGTTACCATTACCTTTTTATTGGTAAGTTTTGCTTTAGGACACTGTTGTGGCATTTGACCTGGGGTCAGCCATTGCATTTTTCTTTTCCGGTTATCATAAAGAATCCACTTTTCATCACATGTTACAATTCGATCCAATATTCCTTCATTTCTGTACCGGTTCAACAAGGCAACACAAGTTTCAACACGCGTTTCTTTCTGCAGATCAGTCAAATCATGAGGCACCCATTTTTCGTATTTTTTTATTTTATTGATTTGACGCAAGTGAGTCAATATTGTGGGTAAGGTAACGTTAAACCATGCCGCTAATTCCTGGGTACTTTGACTAGGATCGGCTTCCACTATCTCTCTTAATTCATCGTTATTTACCTGTGTGGGCGGTCTTCCTCGTGGCTCGTTCTTTAAGTCGAAATTTCCATCACGAAAGCGTTTAAACCAAAATCGCACGGTGCGTTCATTAGTAGACCCCTCTCCAAACGCAGCATTGATATTGCGGGCTGTTTCTGCCGCGTTAGTTCCGCGTCGGAACTCGTATTCAAAAATAACTCGAATTTTCGCAGTATCCATCTTTCTTGTCTAAATTGAATAACAAAAACAATTGAAAGTCGATATTCAAATGTTTTACATTTTTTAAAAAAAGAACATCATAGAAACCATTTAAAAAAAGTTTCATTCGAAAACCTCAAACCATGAAGATTCTATGTCAATTCAAAGAACCTATTGCAATAAAACGGCAATTTCATACTTTAACCCCTATTATATGTACTAACCTAGTTTTAAGTTTTCATTGTTACTAACCATTATGAGACTTTGGTTCTTGCAATAAATTGTATTATTATTATTATTATTAACTGATTATTATGATAATGTTTATTATTTTCTTAACAAACACTCTAATTAAAAAATTAAATAGGCAGACCCAGACAATCTTTCAGGGACCAACCGACGAGTTTGTATGAAAGATGTGATGAGAATTGTAGAACCGAGAAAAAGTAAATGTGATATCTGCTTACCCCTACGAGAAAAGCGTTATTGTATTTTTGTAAGCATATTCTAAATGTCATTAATAAGAGGCAAAATAAAAAAAGTCATGTCAAAATTTAATTAGTAAATATTCATTAAATGTAAACAACCTTTGTCGAAAAGTTAAACGCGTAATTAATATTTAAATCTATTAGATGTGAACTTTATCCTCGGCTATGAGATTAAATAACCTTATCGTATAGGAATCAATTATATAGGATTTTTTGTCGCAGATGAGCGCGTTATTATTAATTTTATAGGTAATAAAAAATATTGGTCAGATGAGCAAAATTAATTTACAGAATTCTGATGGAAAATGACAATTATATATAGATAAATTATTTTCACTAGAAAGCTTATATGAGTGATTGACTGACCTAGCACAGTATGTGATCGAATCCCCATTGAATTGAATAAGCAAGTTTAATTTGGCATTGTCTAGTCATGTTACCTTTCTTTTAATGTAAATTCGATTCAAATAATTAATTCCATTAGATAAATTTTTGGTTATACATTTAATGTCAAATTCCACAGTTACAATTAGGTAATGTTAGATGATTTGTTTCTCAACTATGGTCAGTTGCGAAACACGTCGATTTATCCTTTAGTTTGTGACTATGTCATACAATTAGGACGAAATAATATTATTAATTAAGATTCACGTATTGCTTCTCTATACATAAATAGATTTGGACAAGTTGTGTAATAGTCAATCGGGTTCGGAACTTTGTCAATTCTGTTTCAATTTCCATCGCCACTGGAATGATAATGGTGGAAATTCGGGGTTTATTACAGCAACTTCAGTTTTGAACACTAATGTTTTAAGTAAACTTAAGAGAGTTAGAATAGTTTCTCGACTTTGGTAACTGTTTAACTTCAAATCTGTATATAGTGACAATAAGTCGCGTTAAATACCAAATTTTATACAAACTAATAAAATTGTTATTTCTTGATAAGTTAAAAATTCGTTACTATATTTATTTGTTTATTTTTTAATATTAACCAAAAACACGCTAATAAGATTTCACTGAAATGAAAAGAACTGAATGCTGTGCGAAAAAGGCGCTACTCGCAAATAACGCCTTTTTCGCATGGCTTTTCAGCAGTCATAGCTTTACCGCTATCTCGACTGATGGTACACGAAGATGCGATCTAGGATGGGACGCGCTTGCCTATAAGATTCCGAAGAAGTCCCGTTCTTCACGGTATGGATCACAAAATTGGAACCAAAACGCTTAGTGCGAATTTTTGGTATATGAAAGATATAACGGTGGCCCCTATTTGTAAGTCTGGTTGTCCGATGAAAAAAAATTTTTATTCGAAAATGTCAGTTAAGAGGTATTGGCAGTTAGCCGTCGGTATATTAGTCAAGCTGATTAGTATATCGTTAAAGAAAAATAAAATATATTTATTGCAGACATGGTCCTTATCACATTAAATTTTCATAAAATTGAAGAGCATTATTTCATGATATATGAAAATAAAGAATATGTTTAAATTAGAGTCATAGTTGAAACATGTGAAATACGCCCACGAATTCGAATTTCGAATCCACGACCGTGCTCGGATCGCTGAGTCACCGAGACGCTGGTAGACGCGTCGAAATTTACAAACGTATTTCAAGTTCTACTACAAGCTTGTAGAGTTCCATCAATGTTAAAAGTTAACTACCTACTAGCTCATAGCAGAAGTTATGATACGTTTGTGAATTTCGACGCGTCTATCAGCAGCGTCTCGGTAGCTCAGCGGTATATTTGATATCTTTATTTATATCAGATTTTCTACAGAATGTACTTTGGAGAGTGTGCTCAAGAGCTGCATGCTCATACCGCCATCTCCAGTTTTCCATCGGACATCCAGACGCACTGCGGGCTACCATCCTTTTTTGGTTACTATTGATACCTGTCGCATCAAGCGCTTCTCAACATCTTTTATAATGTGCTCAGCAAAGGAGTGGAACTCCCTCCCTGCGTCTGTATTTTCAAGTACATATTACCCTTCCGTTTTCAAGGCCAGGGTAAATAAACACCTTCTGGATAGCTCGTTCCATCGTGGATTCTTTCTTGGTCTCTTGATTGGGATCAAAAGCGAACTCAATAAAAAATATGTTGTAGAGATATGGCATTATGAATGCGAAAATAAAATAAATACATTATTATGGCTGGTTCCACCTTAATTCAATGTTTTAATTTTTAAAAATTCAATTAAATTTATTAAAAATAAATAGTAGTGCACTAGCTTAATTTAAATATTTGTGGAAAGCTATAGACACCGGAATAAACTATGATTGACGGTTTATACGAAGGCGGAATGATAAATATTGAATCCATACTCATGTCTTATGAATATTAAAAGAGTCGTCAGTTGGGTTATATCGTTGGGCAATGCCTATATGGGGTTAAGATTGGGATCATAAGGTCAGATATGTGATGGTTAAGCCTCGTGTCGAGGGTTAATAAGTATAGTGAACTAAACCCGCAGCGTTTTATTGTCTTTGTTTTACAAAAATGTATACATTACAATTATGTATACAAGTATACAAGTTACTATTAGTAACTTTTTGGAGGATGATAAAGAGAAGATTTTAAGATTTTTTCTCTACACACCATACTGGTATATAATTCCTAAGGCAATTGTAACTATTATTCATATTATTAATTTTAAAACCGAATCATATTTTTAAAGTGTAATGGTTTTTTTTGGTTCTGTGGAATTATTGTTTTGGGACGTTGTAAAAATCACGACTTTTATTCATTTTCTTTTATTATACATGCCCAGATAATGGCTTATTGGCCGATGTCTTACACAAAAATTTTTCCTAGCAAATCATGTATTTGCTAGGAAAACTTTTGAAAATGTGTGTAATAAAGCCAAAACAAAATTGAACAAAAACCAACCAAATATGATAATCAACATTCTTGTCTGATGTTTTTTTTAAAGATATATAAAATATATAAATACTTATATATTTCCCATGGAAACAGTGCGTAAATCCGTAGATTCTGGGCAGACAGATTAAAGGCCTGTATAAAAGCCAAAGGTGGCCGTTTCGAATAGAATATTTTTTTAATTTTTTGATGAGACTTTAATAAATATGTACATGTAAGTTTTAGTAATATTACATTACTTCAATAAAAAAATGCACTTTCATTTGTAACAGTATTTATGGCCAGACTAGTTATATACAAATTCTACGCTTCAATTTTATTGTCTGGAGAATAAACCAAATCCATTATTTACCTGTGCACGAATATAAATACTTAAAATATAGATTAGATTATTTGCGATATTTATTTCAAATATTTAAAATAAATTGTAATTGTAAAAATAAATTGTTCTTAATTTAGACAGCTTTACTATAATAGCTGCGTAAACATACGATCGAGAATTCAAATGTTTGATGAACTTATTTGTATTTGTTCAATTTATTCAATAGAGAAGCCCTGTCATAGAGCGTCAGCCCTGTCAAAGGTCGTTTAGCTTTAAGGGTCGATTTTGAATTTAAAATACAAGCATATGTAAAAAAAATCTCTTTCATTCTGTCTAGAATCATATTTCATAGTAGTCATTAAAATACTTTTAATATAAACATCAATTTAAATATTTTCCACGATTTTCGCTGATATCTCAAAATAATTGTTGCTTGTTGACAGCATAGAGGAGAGGACACTAATACGGTGACTTTATGTTCGAAAATAAAAAGCATTTTCTACAAAATGTCTCTTTGTTTTACTGAATTCTTTTCTTCTAGTCTGCAATATTTCACAAAACTTTAACCTCAACAATGACCATATTTGTCTTATCATCTTATGCAGTAAACAAAATGCACAAGCTGTTTATCAGTTGCAAACAATACTGTTAAAACTAACTGTTGGGTATTCACAACGTGACAATGAAATCTCCGCTGTCACCTGGAGTTTTTCATCTGATGTTTTTCGCTGTTCGTAATATATATTTTTTTTGAAGCTGCTCAAACTTACAGTGGACAATAGAGCTAATTAGTATAACCAAGGTCATAGTTAGATCATTTTTCTATGATATACGGTAAGGCTGTTGAGTTACTGATTATTATAAACAGGCGCCGCAACAATGGCGCCGGAATAATTATGACTGCACGAAATTACTGCCGCAGACTCATCATATTCATCATTACATCAGACTATCATTATTACATCAGTAATATATGCAGTTTCGATTTTTGGATTAAATCATTTACCATGTTATGTGGAAAGTTACAGCTATCGAATTTCTGATTTCTATAATTAATTAATAAAAAATAGGGGTTGATGGTCGAGGGGTCCACCCCTAAAAAATTAGGGGTGGACTACCCCTAACATTTAGGGGGATGAAAAATAGATGTTGGCCGATTCTCAGACCTACTCAATACGCTCACAAAATTTCATGAGAATCGGTCAAGCCGTTTCGGAGGAGTATGGGAACGAAAACTGTGACACGAGAATTTTATATATATATATATATATATATATATATTATAATGGCGCTGGAATGAAATATGGAGTTTCGCTTCTTGGATAAATACTAATACTATTACTGTGTACTGTTTTATATTTTTTGATAATTTTTGGTATGTTGTAAACCAACTAATTTGCATGCCATCATGATGGTTAAATAGGCTAAAAAATCAATCATATATTAAATAAGACCCTAACGTAACCCTTTTTAATGCAAATAAATGATTTGAATTCGAATAAATACTTACGCAAAAAACAATCAGAATGCACCGTCCGCCCTCCCGCATAGAAATGCATATGACGACACCTCGCACCTATTTTTGTAAATGGATATGGACTACCGCCGAGTTACGCTTGATTTTATTAGAAACTAATAATATATAAATAAAAACTTTAAAATTGCATTTTATTATTTGGGCTAATTAATGTATTATTATCTCAGTCGTAAGAGGTCCAATACTAGACGGAAGTCTCCTGATCCACATCTGGGAAAAGGAAGGTTTTGCACAAATCTCAATAGGCAGGTTGATGGGTTGGAAACTTTAGTAGGAAGACCATAATTAAAAATGCTGTTGCTCATTTTGTTATCTACGAGTTGTCTAAGTAGTCCAGTTACTCACCACACACACACTCATGTGGCGTCTGTACACCGCACCTGTAGGTCCTGAGTGCGAAGACCCGGTCTATTCAATTCGCGCTTTACCAGGTACAGGCATGTACCTGGGCGCTTCTCTCCCCCACGACACGGCGAACCATAGCCGAGGTCCGAGCATATGATGCTCTATGCTGGTTCGGAGACTCCCTCATAGGAGATGCCGTTCAGCTAGTTAACCACTCGCTACTCTCGGCTTGAGGTCCATTTAAGGATTTCGCCGTCCCAAAACCCGGTATCGTTGTTAAGGTCATCTGCGACCAACATCAATCACACATCAAAAAAGGGGTTGTCTAAGTGTGTAATGGTTACCTCCCCTATCATTAGTAGTACTTTACGAGACCCTTACGTATGACGAGTTGGTGATATTCTATTATTTATTTATAATAAGCCATTTTTTCATTAGGTCTTTGAAAAAACATATAAATAAAAAATATTAACAGCGTATCAATACTTATACTGTTTGAGTACAGGCATTTTCTATAAATAAATACGCCATAGAAAGAATGGCCCATAAGCTGACTACGGGGGCCCAAAATGGATTAGTAGGTGCTAGTGCTAATGTCGCCCTTCTGACTTGTGTACGTATAAAAATCTCTAACATTTACAGCACGTTTAAGTTCAGACCTTATTACCTAAGCGGTACAGTCTAATAAACAAATATTAAAGCCTTAGTAATGTTTGCACATTTAAAAACTGATATTCAGGCCTCTGTGGCTTAAATGTAAGTTATGATAAATTATTATAATAGAAAAAGCCTCCTATCGTCTTCGATGGAGCTACAATTCAAGTTAACTCAAGTGTCAAGGATCTGGGTTTACATATAGACTCTAGGTTAAGCTGGCAGTCACAAGTGACTAGTATTTGTCAGAAGGCCACTGGAGTTTTGCGGTGTCTTTATCGCCTTAAAAACTTTTTACCTGCCAATATCAAGGCATTGCTTGTGCAGACTTTAATTTTTCCTATAGTCGACTATGGTGATGTGTGCTACCTCGACCTGAATGCAGATCTACTTAATAAGCTCGACCGTCTTCTAAATAACTGCATTCGATTCGTTTTTAATCTACGCAAATATGATCACGTGTCCACCCACCGATCTTTACTTAAATGGTTGTCCATTCGGCAGCGTAGAAGAATGCGGACATTGACCACCTTATTTAATCTATTAAATTCCCCTAATGCTCCCCCTTACCTTACTTCGCGTTTCCAGTACTTGTGCACTTCTCACGACAAAAACCTCCGTACTTCTTCCAACCGCTTACTTGTTTGTCCTTCTCATCGCTCTGATATTATTCATTCTTCATTCTTCGTTTATCCTATTCTTTTGTGGAATGCCCTTCCCTTAGACATCAGAATGTCCACCAGTCGGTATGCATTTAAAAATAAATTGCGAAAATTTCTAACAGAGCAAGAAACTACATGTTAAATTTTAACAATCGTCCATATTAGTTGTCGTTTACTTGATATGTATTTATTAATAGTTCTTATTTGAGTAGAATATATGTATATGTATGTATTTATATATGTATGTATGTTGTATTTATATATAAATTAGTTTAGCCTATGTATTATTATACTCGTAATTTATTTCCTTTTTTTTTACACTGGTTGTGCACCCTACCTCTCATTTGTCTCCACATCACCCTAAGGTTGACTGGTAGAAAATGCCTAAGGCATTAAGTCCGCCTTTGTACAATTTGTGCAAAAAGAATAAATAAATAAATAAAATAAATAAATAAAAATACTAGAAAAAATCGACTTGGGTCACAAGTGAATTCTCAGACGGGAAATGAACCCGCATGGGAGAGCATTGGACAGGATTTCTAAAAGTTGCGGGTTCGAATCCCGCCTGAGAATTCACTTGTGACCCGAGTCGATTTTTTCTAGTATTTTTCTATTATAATAATTTATCTGATAAGATCGCATTGAAAAATGCAATATATAAAAATTGTAAGTTACTATCTTTTTATAATTATTAAATACGTCACTGCTATGTTTATCACAAGGAGATAGTCAGCTGTGGTCGTCCAAAACCTAATAATTAGTGGTCACTTGTTCGAATAAACACGTTGTGGTAACTAGTTGGCTATTCAATGCAGTTACAATTACGCCAAATAGTAAAACATTTACTCAGTGCTAATATTAACAAAGTCACAATAAACTATTCAAATATATTTAGGTATTCTCATTTTTTTTCATTTTTTGGAAAACTTATAATATTGCGAGTTTTTTCCGAATTGAGGATGAGTGCGGTTTTAATAATTAATTTCATTTTTTACACGCGTATTTTATATCTTATAGAAATATTGCATTGTGAATGAAATAAAAAACACATAACTAATTACGCTTTAATGCATACACTGGCAGGATGTAATTATAAATAACATTTCAAATCGACTTAAAAATATTAATTTCCATTTGAAAAGTAAAATCTAAATCTATAACGTATACGTAATTAGATTTAAAATACGCCTTATCTCTCGAGCGCTCTAGTAGGATTCGAACCTACGACCTTTCGCTATCTGGGGGAGTGCTCTGGCGGCTGAGCTACCGATGCACTGGCAGACGCGTCGTCTTTTATTACGTCAAACCTAAATCTAATAAGTTATATATACTTATGAATGATGTGCCTATCATTAAAATCAGAATCACTTACATTTTTAGGAATAAAGATTGGTATTCAGTGCTCATGGAGAAATCACATTAAAAAATCGAAATAGGTTTGTGTATGTATTATGGCGATTAACAACCCAAGTAAATCAATACGGTTATGTTGCGTCCAATCTTAAACACGACATAATCCTGTGGGGAAACTCCATGATATAAACAGAGGCTGGGTTACCAAAGGCCTTAGTGAAAAAAAAACTGGGGCCCTAACTAAACAAGTAGGGTATTCCCCTGTATTATTTCAAACGACTTATAATAATTACAATAGTACTGTCGATACGGCAAAAGTCTCTTACTTGACTTATTTGACTTTTGTCGTATTCCGTACACCGTCTTATTTGACTAGAAAATCGATTTGGAGGGAGAATAGCAGCATTGTTAACAATTATTTATTACAACATGCTCTGAAGCAGTAATTTTGTAGCTGTAATCCTTTATATATTATTTTCTGTCATTTACAATTTACTCCATACTTTATATTAAATTAACTAAAGATTATGATTTCTTTTAAACCTTAATGTTATATTTGACATGTGCATCTTATTTGATTTATTTAGAATGAGTGACAACTGATATTGATTATTTTATTTTATTATTTTATTAACATTTTTAAATTAATAATAGTAATATCTAATTAGAATGGCATGACTTTTTTATGTAAAATAGTTTATCATTAATTTGTTATTTTAAAGTTAGACTTATATCATGACTCTAACTTATAAGCGTTTTGGATGGTGACATTTGTTAGCATGTAAGGAAATTGTAATAAATAAATAAATAAAATATGCAAAAAATAAACGTTCAATATTTTTTTTACTGGTTTTAAAATTTTAAACAGTAACTCTTTCCCCAACAATACTAGTTTAAAATTATGTTGCAACCTATTTCATTGACATTCCAAAAGAGAGAATTTTTAGCTATTTAGTTTAATACGAGATTTGCTGGTCAGAGTCCGAGCGCCTCATGAGCCAGATGAACCTTGTAAACCTCTTTTCAAATTGTCTAACATTTTACCGCTTCCTTGTCTATATATCTTTGTAGTTGTCAAATTTGTTAAACAAAATTCACATTATTTTAAGAAAGCCAAATACATATATTTACGTTCTACAAGAAATGGGGATAGACCGGTATCTGACGTAACTCCAAAGAGCACGCGGTTTAAAAAAAAACTGTTACTGAATGTGTATAATTTTGTATAACAAAGTACCTAAATCATTACGAGAATTACCTTTTAGTAGGTTTAAAATAGCATTATATAGATGGCTAATTGAAAAAGCATTTTATAGTGTCGCAGAATATACTAGGTCTGCAATGCATGCTGCTGTTTGCAAATACTGAGCGAAGCACTACCTTACCTTCGTTTGTGAGTTTTGGCTCCAAATTTCATCAATGTTGTCTCAACGGTTTGGCCGTGATCAGCTTTTGAAATTTTCTTTCGGTGATTATTCCTCCATGGTATGTCCGATTTCAAAACTTTTTTTTGCACTATTTAGTCACAACCACGATGTGGGTTTTGGCGCCAAATTTCATCAATGTAGTATGAGCGGTTTGGCTGTGATCAGCTTTTGAATTTTTCTTTCTGTGATTATTCCTCCATGGTAAAATCTATATTTTTTTACATAGCCTATGTCCGTCAGGTTATAATCATGTATGTTCATGCCAAAATTCGTTCGAATCGGTTGAACCGTTAAGTAGCAGGAGGGACACAAGCGAAATTTGAGAGTTGCCTAAAAGAGAGCTTCGCTCAATAAACTATAAGGGAATATAAATCTATTTTTAATTGTATTGAGATTATACCTAATTTGTTTGTATTCGTTATTTTATTATTATTTTTTCTGAAATATTAATTTAATGAAACATTATGTAATTCTGACATTAATTTAATTTTTGCATGCTATTGTAGATAGCTAAATGAGCTGACCCTATTATTTAATTAAGATCTCCAGTGTATCACCTCATTTATATACGAATAAATTATTTCTATTTCTATTTCTATCACACTCAGTAACAGAGTTTAGTATACGTACCTACATTTAAAACTATATTTAATATGACATACACTTTATTTATCATTTTCGCGTAATTTTTTTATGTTTTATAAATGGGAAAGTGCTCGACCGCTAACAAGCCTGATGGTAATCGATGATGTGATCTAGGCTGTGACGCGCTTGCCGAGAAGATACCTCCTCACTTGTGATTTGAAGACCCCTGAATAGTATGTGTCAGGAAACACAGACTCAGGCTCAGGCATTCACTTCATCTGACATTGACATGTCCTACGTTTGGCAAAATAGATGTTCAAAATCGCTTTGACCACCGACGACTGTGTACCTAATCTGTTTTGTGAGAATAAACGAATTTCAATTCAGAAGCAAGGCAAGAAGAACAAAGAAAAGTATAAAAAGAGGCGGCGTTATTGCTAAACAGCAAAATCTTAACCCCATAAAACCCGTGAGCATTATATCATGCGAGCGACAACGAAACATAAACTCCGCGAGCAATATATAATGCTCTATAGCGCGTAGTCTGATTTAATCCTTATTAAGGCTTTGATAATGGTTGTTTTTGATTGAATGATATTTTTCCCCGATAGAGAGAGAAAGAACGCATTTAACACATTTAGCTGGGCGTCAAGGGGTTAAAGTAATTTTGCGTAAATATATATAAACTCATTTGCAAAAAAAACGGACACCTAAGCAATGAACCATTTCAAATGTTAATATTGCTTTGTTTGACAATTATAGGTAGTTTTATCCTCACAATTTGGTAAATTTATAAGAAAATAATCGTTGTCATCAGTATTTCATCAAATTTTGATACAATTTATGGGAAATAATGCTTAACCTCACTAGTAGTGTATGTTCGCTAGTAGTACATATGCTCATGAAGTAAAAATAAAAAAGTTTTATTGTTTGTTTTTCTTTAATAAATTAAAAGCAGATAAATGTTTAGTATCGAGTGTGACCCCCTCTAGCTAAAATCACAGCTTGAATTCGTCTGGGCATGCTAGCGAGTATATCCCAGATACTTGCTTGCGGAATACGTTCCCACTCCGCAGTAATCACATTCTTCAGTTCTCTGATGGTCTGCGGAGCCGGTTGTACTGATCTCACACGCCGTTTCAGAACGTCCCAGATATGCTCTATGGGATTAAGGTCGGGACTTCAAGCTGGCCAATCTAAACGACGAATGCCGACCTCTTGCACATACGCTTTAACATCGCGAGATCGGTGGGCGCGAGCATTGTCGTCCATAAAAATCGAGTCTTCACCTAGAGCGGCCAATGCGGTTTGTGCATGAGGAATTAGAACTTCCGTTATGTGTCGATGCCCAGTCAGTGAGCCATTTTAAATGAAGACTAACTCTGTACGATCCATTGAATTTATTCCTGCCCAAAACATAACAGAGCCCCCACCATAAGGTGTGATTTCTTCGAAACATGCCTCTGCAAAGCGTTCTCCTTGTCTTCTTAGCACTCGCCGACGTCGATCTTCACCGAACAGAGATATCCTGGCTTCATCAGAGAACAAAACCCTATTCCAATCTTCTTGAGTCCATGATTCACAATTTCTAGCGAACCTAAGCCTGTGAACTCGGTGCTCACGGAGTAATTTTTAGAGCTGGGGGCCGGGCGGTGACTGCGTATATTGGCAGCGAGAAGCCTCCTCCTGACCGTCCATAGACTAATATGCACATTTCTTACTTCTTGCAGGTTGTTCTTAAGATCCACATACGAAGATTTGCGATTTCTCAATGCGCGACTCACAAGAAAACGATCATCCCGTGGTTGGGTACATGGTTTTCTTCCAGAACCAGGCCTTCTCTCGACGGAACCAGTCTCCTGATATCGCTGCCAGGTCCTTTGGACCGTCGAGTGACTAACATTTAGCCTCCTAACCACGAAGCATTGGCTGTAACCCTCTTCAAGCAGCGCGATAATTTTGGTAGCTTTTACCACTTTATCTACCATTTTTGATACAGCCAAACAGCAATAAATAAAGCTTTGACAGTCAAGGATATGAAATTAATCGATGAAAATTGAATAAAAGTTATGAAAGTCAATGTTAACTTCTGGAACTTCGCGCCAGAAATGTAGGGTAAAAAGGAGTTTTCTGTAAAAATTAGCATCAAATGAAAATATGAATTTAGAACGTACTTTTGTATATATATATATATATATATATATATATATTTATATATATATATATACACTGTGTATTTATATATATAAATTCACAGTGTTTGGCCGTGATGAACTTTGGCACTGGCAAAAAAACCCTATTTTGGAATGAAATGAAACGAAACTAATTTTATTCAAATGCATTTAAAATACGTGTCTTCGATCATATAACATTTTTACCTACAACCTATTTAGGATGACTTTTAACAGACAAGAAGAATCGGCGCAAGGAACCCTCAGTCCAGCTGTAGACATTTTTCGGCTGATATGATGACGATGCAAAAGGCTGAACAGAAAGTCTGAAATTTAGAAGGAACTATCTGAATGATATAATAACGTTTGAATAAAACCTATTTACAGATTTTGGGCATATTTTATTTTTAAATATAAAATAATCTTCTTCTCTAGCGAGAATTTGATGTTTATCGAATCAAATGTATTGGCCCCTCAAAAGCATGCTCACACACTGCAGACCTATTATCGCGCCTATGTTTTATTTCCGCTACATGTTCTAAACGTGATCACGACTCCTGTAAAGGAGTCGAAACGTCGGTATTAAATATAAAATAAAATATGCGCAAAATTAGTAAAAAGTATTTTATTCAAATGTGTAATGTGCGCGTAAGTGTAAGAACTAGATATAATAACGTCTTAATAAAATTATGAGTGTAAATATCAAAGAAGGATACTATCCTCCATTGATGCCGCATCTTAACCGCATCTAATGCGTTTTGAATCAAACGTGCCAGCAATTAAACCTCAGAGGAGCATTACGTAGATGGTACTGGGAATACGGTGATAAATAATTAGTTAACCAAATATTACTAACAACCTAAACACTGCTTCCTAAAGGCAAACTACAGGTAGCCCGCGATTTCATTCTCGTAGAATTAGTTTATATTCCGTGTATGAGAATTTAGTTTATAATTTATCTTTACCCGTTTCTTACTTAATTTTGGATTTGAACTCAGAGGCAGTCACCTTGGAATCTGCCGGTCGTCTTCTTGGAGGTACCTCCGTATCCTTGATCCAGCTGTATTGTTCTACGATGGTCTCCTGGCCTTATTCACGATTTTTGCACTGATTGCACTGTAGATTTAGTTTTATGAGAAATATAATTTATTGGGCTGCACGCCGCGGCGCTGTGCGCCGCGGGGGACGGTTCGATCGGCGTGTATAGTACAAGTAAGAATGTTCAAGATGGCAGCACTGATGGCTGGCAGCACTGCTTGTTACGGCTTTGAGCCAAAGGGATTGTGCCTCTGATATTATTGAAAAAAAAAAAAGATTGGATGTAGTATTGTTTGTGCTATGATAAACTAAATTATAACGAAAGTACGGAACATTCCGATAAGTTTAATTTCCGAGGGAATGCTATGATTCTTCCCACTTGTAATGAAGCCTATCCTCCTCTAGAGATCAAGCAATCTACATATTTTTTTTTTAAATCAATTCAATTGTTTCGCTATGAAAATTTTAAAGATATAGTTACTTACGCAGACATAATTTTGTATATAACTATAAAAAAAATCCATTTAAATAATCTATACAAAAACTGTGTTGAAAAAAATTTATTAGATAGGATTCATATTCGTGAATTCTGATAAGCCGTGTTATATGAGCTTTTTACTGACAGGCTATTCAAAAGTTTTTCTTTATTTATTGGTAGAATGCAATATAAATAAAAATATTTTTACATTTTAAAATAATGCTTTATCTTTTTCACTCTACAGTGTTCAGTTTCTTGCGGCTTATCGGTCTCCCATAGCTACGGCGTAACAGTTGACATTCAAAATACGTACTGTAAATGCTCAGTGATTGATTTTTTTTTATTTTTATAATCTATTACTTGGTTACTATACTTTACTTGAATTAAGACTGTAATCTCACTTAATGCTTGTTAAGGAAATAGCATTTCAAGATGTAGGCGTCAAACGTTGTTGCGAATTGGGTATGAATTTCAACGTAATATTACTGAACAATATAGTAAAAAAAATCTTTCTGAACTTACGTGAAAAATATATGGGATTTACGAATTTGGTATTTTTGTAACCATATTTTAAACTTATCTCATACAAAAACTATATATTTAAAATTATTTTATTTAATAAGTGATGTTTTTGGCAAACATACTATATATAGAATTTATCTCCTTGATTTTAGACTATAATGGCGAGGGAACTTAGTGTTTTAATTAATTAATCCTTTAAATCATTCATGAAAACAAAAAGCCACCAAAAAATTTAAATTGTTAAACGAACACAAAGTAAGACAGATCGAAAAACAAAACAAACAAGCTCCGACGAATTATCCATGTAATGTTTGTTATTTATACGTGTTTTAATAATATTTTATATTCTGAGGTTAAGCTAAGCACGGTCACACCTCGAGTGTTTGTAAGCATTGAAAATGGGGTATTTATAATAATGCGAATTGTCCATTTTAGCTAATGTTACGAGTTATACGTTCGTTCCAAATCACTCTCATATAATATTTGAGATATTAAAAGATAAAGTCACGAAATATTGTCATTATAACAAATATATATATTTGAATGAGACCATACCACAACATACCTGAGAAATGTATAGTTATGAAGATCAATTCGAATCCTTTATAAAGTCATGCAGAATCGCTTGTTTCGCTGTTCAAATCAGAACTCATCCCGTAGGCGAATGCGTCTTGCCTACTCAAGCTATTGCTTGGGAGCAGATTAGTGATGAAAGAGACTCAGTTCTTTAAGTCGTTTTAAATAAGACTAACCTCGTTTTACACGACTTTGCTCTAAATTAAGACTCAGTCAGTGAACGTATAAGACTAGTAGAATAGAACGACTTAAAAGACTGCAGTGTTTTACAAAAGAGCTGGCGTTCGAGTAAAGCGTTTAAGTTGCAATGAAATTCTTTTTTTTTATTATATTGAGTGAAATTACGTATATAATGGATAATGAACGACTATCCATTAACGGTTTATAAAAAAAATGTATCTGATTTAAATTTTGTTCTATTTTAGATAGATATTATGATTATTAACAAAACAATATCAAAAAGTCACCACAATGAAAAAATAACAATATAGCTACAGAAAAGACATCCAAGACGATAGACACATTGACGCTCTGATGCTCATATCTTAATCTGGAACGTTTTTTTGAGATCAGGTGACTCCCCAGGCGATGAGTCGCCAATTAAGTCTTAAAAGTCCTTTAAGCTGTTTAAGTAACTGCTGAGCGTTTTACGTTAAAAGACTTCGACTAATAAGGGTAGTCTTATGTTATGACTAAAGTTTTGGCTCTAAAAGACTAAGTCAGTCGTGAGGCGTCAAAAATAAGGCGAGTCTTCATTAAAATCCTTAAAAGACAGTCTCTTTCATCACTAGAGCAGATTCTACGTGCATTGAATTTACACAAGCCAATACGGCTTACACATGCGTATGTAATAACAAATCGAAATAAAAAAAATCAAAAATATCCTTATTATTTCTTACAAGCAGATTTTCACCATGTGTGGGTCTTTTCTTTTAAGTTTAAAGAACCTTTATTATGAAATAACCTAGTATCTATTTGACAAAGACACATGTAATAACACATGCTTACGCTCTATATCTCTTAGTTCTTAATTCGCAGTTATGCTGTTTTCTCTCGAGTAAATTATTCACAGCAGCTTGTTTATTACATTTTCTCTCTAACATGTAAATATAAAGCAATGATTATACGTCATAGCCCTTTGTGGTGACTACAATAAGGATTCTCGTTTATAAGTCAACCTAACGTAAGAAGTTTACTTAAAAGTTTAATTGTGACAGAATTAACACAAAAAACACTTGCGGCTTCTCCTCTGTACAATTCCTTACAACATAGACGAGTCACGAGGCACGCAGCCGTCTATGTAAATAAAAACTTATTCAAGCGCATCAGGTGAATAAAGTTGGGCAACTTTGGTCATTGTCTTTAACGCTTCTGGTGCGTAGAAGGAAGAAGGAAATATTTATTTTTATGGTTTATGTGCATGAATGTACGACCAGACAGTATTAAACATTTCATCGCTTTATATTTCATCAGGTAGTCATTTGTTTCTACTAGCGGCCCGTCCCGGCTTCGCACGGCTGGACAAAATTCTTTAAATTTTTTCTTTTATTAAATATTTTTCCGTTAGCGCCATCTAGCGTCCGGTAGACGAACTACTTGCGGTAAACGAGTTGCTATGGTAACGTTATTGATACAATGGCAAAAAAAATCCGAAAAAAAAAACTTCAAGACCGGGAAAAAGAAGATTGTATCACAATGGAAAAAGAGCGGGAAAAACAGCGGACAGACAAACAACAAATTTGTGATCTCAGATTATAGAATAGCGGGCCGTCCCGGCTTCGCACGGGTGGACAAAATTCTTCAAATATTTCTATTATTAAATATTTTTCCGTTAGCGCCATCTAGCGTCTGGTAGACGAACTACTTGCGGTTAACGCGTTGCTGTGGTAACGTTATTGATACAATAGAAAAAGAGCGGAAAGACAAACACACAAACAACTATGATCTTAGATTATAGATTTATCACGCTCTGGAACCTTGTTTACAGAACATAGTAGTATAAAATATTTTGATTCAGTGATCCGGATGTGATACTTCGCAGGCTCTCTAATGTAAATAGGAAATCTTGAAATGTCTTTGACTCGATGTTTTCTATTAACTTATGATGTCCAGCCTCTGAACAAGAAAGTGATCTGGGTTAAAATTAAATATAAAGTAAACTGTCTATTTTGATTAAGATAAATATGAAATAAATTTTGATGGAAATTAAAGTACTAATAATTAGTTAAGTCACGCGTAATTACTTTTGGTTGCGTATTATTCTTCGGTTGCAACTTCAGAATTTTGAGTAACATAAGTTATTTACATAAGTTCTTACACATACACGCATATCCTTATTTAATTAAAATCACTTTTACTCTAGGTTCATTACCATAGTCACCCTGAGAACAAGGCTCCTAAAAAGGAGTCCTAACGTTTTTTTATTTATTTAGAATGGGTTCGCTCTTGATCCCTATCAAGCCCGGGGGCCAAGACAGAATCCATGACGGAAAGAGCTAACCCAAAAGGTGCCTATTTACCCTGGCCTTGAAAACAGGGAGCGATTTCCACTTCTTTGCTGTGCGCATTATGAAAGATGTTGAGAAGCACTTGGTGCGACAGGTAGGAATAGCAACCAAGAAAGGGTGGTAGGAAAAAGGGAGATGGCGGTATGAGCACATGCAACTCCTGAGCACAGTCACCGAAGTACATTCTGTAGAAGACCGACAGACAGGCAAATTTACGGCGGTGAGCTAAGGTGTGAAGCTTGCTCTTCACCAATTTGCTGTCACTAATGAGCCTGTCAGTTCTGCGCTGAATCTTGTCCAGTGCAGCAAGTTGATATTTTGCTGAGCCGTCCCAGAGGTGGCTGCAATATCCCGTGCAAGATGCATGTGAGTTTGAGCTTT
Organism: Calamotropha paludella; assembly: GCA_927399485.1. Classification (NCBI taxonomy): domain Eukaryota; kingdom Metazoa; phylum Arthropoda; class Insecta; order Lepidoptera; family Crambidae; genus Calamotropha; species Calamotropha paludella. Next base: position 3,619,666 of record OV656823.1, on the reverse strand, counting down.
ATAGATACTTAAAAGCTGTTCCGGCGTGAAATATCGCTTGACCTTATTTAGGCCGCCCCGCTTTTTAGCTGCAGTTTGAGCCTTGGAGTCGACTCGACGTGAGAATTATATTAAAAAACAAGAATAAGCACTACGTTTTTCCGGTAAAAGTAGTTTTATTTAATAAAAGTTTATTTGATTTTATAGACAGCTTAAAGAACTGTAGTAAATCACCTTCTCTGTTACAGTCACGTTTAATTTTGGAAATTACTCCTTCTTTTTTTACAATTTACAATAAAAAAATGGTTTTATTTATAAAATATTCTATTAAGAGCGTCTACAACATTTATGATTTAGAAAAAGAAGCCTAAATCCTTGCGAGTTAAACGATACAGGGGTCATTCGAATGCGCCAGTCCCGTGGGAGACGGACTTCCGACGTTGGAAATAAGTTTGCTATCGATGCCGGCTTTGTATGTTCACGAAAGGATTAAACATATTTAGGACAGCTAAATGTACCAAAGATTACGATCTATCGAGTTACGGAATTATAAATTTTTAGAAAATGAAATTCGAAATAATCAATTTGTCGTACTGACAATATCGTACACACGAATTGATAATTTATGAGTCACAATTTAGAATTTTGATATTCAGATTTTTTTTAAATAGTATCGTCATTTTAAGTGATTTTAATCATCTGATTTTCAAGGACTTTTGGGAAATAAACACTCATTCGTGAATACCCCTTGTGAAAGTTGCTTAACTCAAACAGTCGGACATATTATTGATGACGAAGATCTCTATAATAAAAAAAATATACATAATGAAGTACGGCACAGTTGTGGGGTTTTCCACACCTCAACTTCCAGCCAAATTTCATTGATATATCTACTATACTTGTTTAGTTACAATTTTTTTTGTCGAAATCAGCATGTTCAGCTGTCTGTAAAGGGTACAATCCACTGTGCATTATCTGCATAAACTGTTAATCGACAAGTGCTTTTTACTCGCTTGTAGATTTTTTTGAAATAATTTTACTTACCTTCATTTCAAGATTCAAATTTGAATGGGATGCTAACATTGGAAGTATATCAAATGACATCATTTCATTATTAAGAATAATTCTACTAGACAGTGTTTTGTTATTATTTTTTTTATTAAATAATACAGGTTTCATTAAAAAATTTGGACATTATAAGTAATGATAGATATCATTATTATTTAAATAACAATTTTAATATTGCATGCTGTTCAACAGTAAAATATGTGATACAACAATTATCATTAATACACCCACCTGTACCATATTTTATGCAATAAATGAGTTTGAAATAAAAATATAAAATAATAAAAAGGCGAAGAGTACAAATTTCATACAGTCTAGTCTTCAATAAAGCTTAATTAATGGATTGACATTAAAACGTTATTAATGTCCAAAACATATGAATTTATACTATAATCAACAGAAAAGCTTGCATTTTATATAAGTGGCTTAACATAATATGTCATCTCGATTCCCTTTGCTAAGAATCTAATTGCTGAATGTATCGCAATAAAAGCATTTTACAGGAACAGACAAGCATATATTTAGTACAAATTAAAATATACAAGAAGATTGGTTTTCGCACTAATATTTAGTCATTACACGATCCTTTATGAAATTTTGTGCATTTTCATTCGTTATGTTTCGTCTAAAAAGTTGTCGTTTTAAAGTAACGAAAAGTATAAATGTTTTTTTCAGTATCAATCCTTTTTAATTATTGGATTTTCTTTGAAGAGCGATCTAGATTCCAAATTCAACTACGGAATACAGTTACTGTGTCACCTTACAAAAGAAATGCATGTTAGGAAACAAACCGGAATTTCCATCAGTCAACCAATAAATTAAATTTACAAAAAACATGTAGAAGTAAGAACAAATCTCTACCTCCATTATAACTACAGACTCGCCTTATTTTTCAGTCGGGTCAACTTCGATTCACTTTCTGAATGAAAAGTTGAGCTGAAAATTTTCCGGAGTTATTAACCAATTTGCAAATAGCTCCTGTTTCCGTTTCAGTTCTGAATTCTGTTTTGTTCAGAGTAAGATTTACATGACTATTATAACTGTGGAAGACACGTTTCAAATGTCGATTGATGTTTAGTTAAAATACTTATTTTTAAATAATTATGATTCAGAATTTATAACCCGTCCATTTTCAAAGCCAGGGTGAATACCTTCTGGGTTAGCTAGTTCCATCGTAGTTTCTGTCTTGGCCCCCGGGCTTGATTGGGATCAAGAGCGAACCTAACACGAATATTATAAAGTGGAAAGATTTATTTTTATATGTTTGCAATGAATAAGCTCAGAAACTACTGAGCCGATTTCAAAAATTCTTTCACCATTGGAAAGCTACATTCACGCTGAGTAATATAGGCTATATTTAATGGTAGATGGAATTTAAAGAATGTTGTCCACCCGTGCGAAACCGGGACGGGCCGCTATCCTAAATAAAAAAGAAATTATTCACCGTCAGTATTTATCAAATAATTCTAAAGCTATCGCCAGCTTTGCTAATCATTAGTAAAGCTGGCGATAGCTTAGTTCTTCGTTAATGGTAATAGTATTTTTATTGCAATGTTTAAGAATACTTACTTAAAACAGATACTTGTTGACTTTGTTGTAATCGACGACTTAATGAAGCCATAACGCCCATTCTTCTTGTCAGTTTAAATACGTCCTGATTGGGTGGCAGGTAAAAATGTTGGACGATTCAAAACAAATTTTTAGTGCATTTTATTAAATTTTTATTTTCACACTAATTGGTCTAGCCCAAAGTAAACACCATAAAAGGCTTTTGTTATGGATACTAGGTATTAAATATCTATAGAAATATATACTAGGTCTGCAACACATGCTGCTGTTTGCAAATACTGAGCGAAGCAATTAGATTTTTGAAGGGTGATTATTCCTCAATGGTATGTTCGATTTCAAAACCTTTTTTTTGCACATTAGTCACGAACACGATGTGAGTTTTGGCGCCAAATTTCATCAATGTAGTCTCAGCGGTTTGGCTGTAATCAGCTTTTGAATTTTTCTTTCGGTAGTTATTCCTCCATGCTAAAGTCTATATTTTTTTACATAGCCTTTGTCCATCAGGTTATAATCATGTATGTTCATGCCAAAATTCGTTCAAATCGGTTGAACCGTTAAGTAGCAGGAGGTAGACAAGTGAAATTTGTGAGTTGCCTAAAAAATACCCATGACTCAGGTAAAAAAGCTTTTCCGGGACTCTAACCCAGGCAGGCGAAAGGCAGCCTTCGCAACCTTCGCACCAAAAGGGCGTAAATTAATTATAGTGTAAGGAGCGTACCAATTTGTGACAACCGTTCACATCCCTCGTTAGGACCAAGTCAACAATTTCCCATCTCGTACACCCATTACTTTGTTTTTATTTTACACGTGAATAAAATTACCAGCCTTGTAATGAAGCGAGAGGGGTAGCTATTGAAAACTCGTCTGGAAATGATTTTCTCATTATTTCTTTCACGAGAAGCATGGCGAAACATAATGCCCATATAATATAGGGCGGTGAAACATGAAACTTGCAGGTAAAAGTTGATGAATAAAAATTGTTTATCGTGATACGAAGCTCGGGATTAAAAGGTTATTTAATTCAGGTAGTACAAAAGTTTTAAAATGTTAAACTACATATTATTTAATTCTTATATTCTGTCGGTTTTTAATTTAAATCAAATATGTTTCTTCTTTTTCGATAAGTACATTTTCGTTTCGTCTCATAAATATAGAAAAAATATTTTCATATCTTTGTTTTTAAAAAAATATTTTTTACACTTTTTTAACCCTGACGTTGGCACTCTTTTCAGAGGATGGGTGTTCATAAGATAGTGATTATTAAAAAATTACAAGACTAAATAAAATTTAATGAAAATAAAAGCATTAAAATAAGTATCCTACAAATAATATTAGTATTTCTAATTAATATCTTTAGTAAAATTTAATTAATATTTACATGTTAAATGAAAATTTAATAATCTTGCTTATTAACACTAAGTTTAAATTATTTAGTTATAAGTCGAAACTAAGTAAAACAAGACTGAAACCTTCCGCAACGCAAAAGACGTTGAGTTGCGTAAACGGCAATATAAAACAGAATAAAAGCCAAAGAAAAATTATTTTTTTAATACAATATATTACTGAATATAATATTTTTTTTATACTAGCTGACCTGGTAACGCGTTGCTATGGTAACGTTAATTGTTACAATGGAAAAAGAGCGGGAAAAAGAGCGGACAGACAAAAACACAAACAATAAATTTGTATTCTTAGAGTATATACTAGCTGACCCGGTAACGCGTTGCTATGGTAACGCGTATATAATGGAAAAAGAGCGGGAAAAAGAGCGGACAGACAAACACACAAACAATATCGACTCGGCTTACAAGATATTCTTAAGCGGGAAACAAAGCCGCATCCTTTGGATGCTGGTCCACTGCTCTTCTAGTTAAGCTTCGAGTCTTGTAAACACTCCTCAAAAAATTCTAGTACTTTTTAATTTTTTAAGCTGTGGGCCAGCGTTGCTTCATCAATGAGAGGATGTTTTTTATCCTTTCATTGGAAAAAACAACATCTTTACAAATGTTTTTTTGTAAAAATAACCATTAAACAATCAATCGATTAATATCAAACAGCTATTTGATATTATTATTTTTATACGTTTCCATTTTAAATAATATATATTTAAATATTTTATATGATTAAAATTAAATATTTTAACTAATAGAAAAGCTAGTTTCCTGAAATTATCTTTTGAGCTGAGTCGATTTTTATCTACTAATATTCTATTAAAAATTACAATATTATTTTTGTTATTACTAAATACTTATAATAGTGTTATTTAGAAACTGTGTTACTTTCATGAAAAATAAACATCAACTTCATAAACAATTAATTTGCAAGCATGCCACGTCTCAATTTTAGTACCCTGTAATTGTTCGAAAAACCGTGCCTATTTATGCCTGCGGATAAGAAATCTTGTAATAGAGAACGTTGGCTGGCTATTACAGACTCATTGCCGGGAATTATTACAGTTTCATTACAATGGAGACATGGTCGGGAGTGCACTAGGTTAAAGCTTAAGTGGATTCGTAATTATTACAACTGAAAAGGTCAGTCGAATATTTATTTACCTGGTGTTCATTTATTATATTATTAAAATTTGGTAGTTTAATTTTAATTGTGTAGTTTAAAACTGATTATGGGTGCAAGGCGACATTTGTATTGCATTTTGTTTTAAATAATATGATATTTAATTATAATAATTAAGTTTGTATATTTAACTAGCGGCCCGTCCAAGCTTCGCACGGGTGGACAATTCTTTCATTTTTTTCTATTATTAAATATTTTTCCGTTAGCGCCATCTAGCGTCCGGTAGACGAACTACTTGCAGTTAACGCGTTGCTATGGTAACGTTATTGATACAATGGAAAAAGAGCAGGAAAAAGAGCGGACAGACAAACACACAAACAACTATGATCTTAGATTATAGATTCACAGGAGCCAAAATCACCGAATGACTGACAGAAAGAGTGACAGACAAAAGTGGTTTTATTTAAATGTGTGAAGTGTCTGGAAGTATAAGTACTAAATATATTACGTTTGTTGCACACGTAACATGTGGGAGAATCGCTTTGTTTCTACATTTATACTAATCAATGAAAGAGCTAGATATATAAATACATGTTATTTATAATTTATTCGTAAATAATTGCTATCGGGAAGGATGTTTTTTGTAAGTGTATTATTTCTCTATATAACAAAATCTAGCAACTAAATCCTTTATTCGGTGTAAGAAATATTTATTTCTCATAAAACTTACAGTTTGCTTAAAATGAGATAATACCTACTTCAAATAAAATACAGAAACAAAAACAGTAAGAATAGTTATAAATAACCAATTAAGAAACTATAGGTGAAGCTTAAAAGTATCTTAATCAAGGTTTACATTAGTAACGCCAAATGATAAATAACAAATAAACATAATTACATTTTTTTTTGATACATCTTGAATTATAATTAAATGAGTACTGGTGAAAATTCTTTGGTGAAACAAAGCTATTTATTTCAATAGTTTATTTTTAAACTGTTTTTAATTAGGACATGCGTTAATATAATCTGGCAACTTGTTCAAGCAGCGCTCCTTCAAATAATATTGATTATTTCCGTAATTAGTTTGCACTTTTGGAAGATTAGTTTATAATTTATTTCCTAAATTAGTATTTAAATTAGTTCTAGACTTACCGGTCTACTTACTAGTCCGTGATTATGTTTTTAATTAGAATGCAAGTGTATTAATAAAATTATTAGGTCAAATAATTTTTGTTCTATAATCATTGCGTAGGTGTCAAATAATGATATTGAAACATTACTTAGCTGAATTTATTTTACGTTCTTTGTAATGCATTTCGGTTAGTTTTGGCGGCCGAGTCCCATACTTCTATCAGAGACTTTAGGTAAAATTTGACTAAAGAATTATATATAATTAGGCGGATGTTATATGGAATATAATGTACAGATTTACGTAAAGTACCAAATAATTGTAACAATTTTGTTCTAACGTTTTCAATATGGTTTTTATCACGTTAATTTATCGTTTATCCAAAGGCCCAAGTACCTATTTCTCTGCATATGATTGGTTTAAGAAATCATGAATAATTCTTATTGACTCGAAATCAGGAATAAATTTGCTTTTTTAAATAAAAAAGCAAAATCATAAATTATGGTTTTGAAATGTTAATTGTAAATGGATTACATTGTAGCCATTCATTAAATATACATAGTTAAATCTCTTTGAGCTGCCTTAATTAGGTTATTTAATTAAAAATTAGTTAAGTATTTAATTAAAAACAAATAAATAGTTCATTGTTTAAAAAGATTGCATAAACAAAACTAAATCAGTAGTTTTTGAAAATCCGACAATCGTCACTCGCAAGTTCGCAGAACCAAAACTATTGGAACAGGTAAAATGCTTTCAGTCAGGGTTTGGAAACATTGGGTATCTCAAGTACTCTGTCAACACTCACCGAGCAGAGGCGCGGATTAGCTTTCCTCCTCAATCGAGCCAGGTGCGCTCAACATTTTTCATCTGTTATTTAAACTAGCCCTTAGCCCTAGCCCTTTCAGCTATCCTTTGTAAACTTCACAGCTCTTTAAGTGAGTGATTGGTTGAACCTTTCTTGTAGTGATTGTGGAGGCTAATAATATCTGAGGACTGTCTGCAAATGTCACTTTTACGTTTGAGTGAAGATTTTAAACGCAGAATTTATTTTTATAGTAATAATATCATGAAAATATTAAAATATATACGATTTCCGTGGTCCAGTGCCTAACATACTGATTTTCATGTTAAAGCCTCTCTGAGGTCCCGTGATTGATTCCCGACTATGTCAATGTAGAAAAAGATTTTTTTCTGTATTCGTTCGGGTCTGGGTGCATTGGCACTGTCGTTCATTAGGATTCATGACACAAGTGCTTATTATTTGGTCTCTAAACAATGTGTGTGGTGTCTAATATTTATTATTTTTATCTATTGACTTAAACGTTATTGTATATAATGTTTGCATATTTAATTTTACACAGACCTCTGAATACCGTACTAATTTAATCAAAGGAGCAACAATCATAATTGAATAGTAATTTGTATTTTTTATCACAATACTGCCAAATAAAAGCATTGTAAGTAAATGGTCGACTATGAATGGAATTATAAATAGTTAGCTGTTGCCTGCGGCTATGTACGCATGGGGTGGTCGTTACAGAAGATTATTAAAAAAAGGTTATTTTAGTACACAACCACTAAAGTTAGTGGTTTTACTGAATTTCCATATTAAGATAGTTGTTTTTACTATAAGTTTGTCTGTACTAGGGTAACGGATAGACATACATATATGAAACATAGATAATTAATATTTATAGAAATGTATACAAATACCCATGACCCAGGTACAAATGCTCGTATTCATCACACAAACATCTGCTCCTTCCGGGATTCAATCCCAGGATCGTCGGTGAGAAAGGTAGGATCCTTACCGTAGCACCAAAAGGTGGTTAAATATATAATAAAAATTGGAAGAGACCTAAATAAATAAAAATGTTCTCTAATAAAACCAAAGGTTGACGACTACTTACAAGTGTCTGAAAGATCTTAAGAAAGTTACAAGATATTTTGTTACGACCGTAACTCGACATTATCTATGAATTAATGTAAAGACGTGCTACCCCCAAACAATAATGTTACTCTACTTCGAATCGAGTTAAATCTTGATGATAAATTATCTTATTTTTAAATGATCAATATTATTTAATACTGCAGTATGTTGCTTCACATTCTCAATCGGAAACCTATTGCTTTAAACGTGATTGCTTACCATTAAATAGTGTGTCCCGGTAAAATCTATAATCTAAGATCACAGTGGTTTGTGTGTTTGTCTGTCAGCTCTTTTACCGCTCTTTTTTCATTGTATCAATAACGCTACCATAGCAAAGCGTTAACCGCAAGTAGTTCGTCTACCGGACGCTAGATGGCGCTAACGGAAAAAATATTTAATGATAGAAAAAAATTAAAGAATTTTGTCCACCCGTGCGAAACCGGTACGGGCCGCTAGTAATAATAATAATATTAGACAATATCAATTATATTGTTATGAACCATCCTAAGTCATTGTAAATGGCGCAGAGGCAAGGAAATTATTGACTTCACGCAGTAGTTTTTAAGTATTATTTTGTCGTAATTATTCACATTGTTTACGTCCCCTATTCTTGTGTTTATCAATAAACGTTTTTCCCACCTGAGGGTTCGGAGGCTTGGTTGTTTTTACATGCGTATTTTATATCTAATAGAAATATGGCATTGTGCAGCCATAAAAAAATAATAATATTAATGTTTTTCTTTCTTTCTTAACCCCTTAAAACCCGCGAGCATTATATCATGCGCGCGATAACGATACCTAAAATCCGCGAGCATTATATAATGCTCTATAGCGCGCTGTCTGCTTTAATCCTTATTACGGCTTTAGTAATGGTTCTTTTAGCTTGAATGATTTAACACAAAGCTGGGGCTTTAAGGGGTTAATGACACTGTGGGTAATCATCACACACCCTCCGTAGGTCATTAAATGACCAGCTGCTTTTTCAGAAGTATGTTTATTTACCAACCCGCCTGCCAAGCTTAAAGATCTTTTCTCGGCTTCAATGATAAAATACTAAAATGATGAGCATTATAAAATGTTATTTGATTACGATGAAAATATAGATCAAACTGCTGTTTACTAAACAGTAAACATTTATACTTACTCCTTAAGAATTGATTTTCATATAAGGCGTCCGTATGAAAAAAATATGAAATGTAAAATTTAATAATCAAATGACAGCGTCACGTTTTTGTGCGTCTATCTATCGTGCGCACCTTTCACTATTATTTTGAAGTTTTGTTTTTATTATTTTCTGTGCCTGTTCAAATAGAATCGTTCTTCAGGAGTAAACTACAGTCATGCGACGGAGCTGACATACACGCTTTTAATTTTTAAATTAATTAAGCGTGAATATAATTTAAAATATTTTAAAATTTCGTATGTTTTTATAAGAAATCAATTATAAATTATGAAATTTCATGTTCGATCACCTGATTAAAAATGCACGGAATTGGCCGAATAACGAAGTGACGTCATCTGCCTGTTTACAGTAAATATCAATGTAAATTTTACGTATTACAATTTGACAGATAAAAGTTAACTTGCAAGCAGATAATGTCATGACATCGATTAAGCTGTTTTTAGCTTTTTGCAGATTTTTCTTTATTAAAACTTTGATGGTAATTTCCATAGAAAATAGAGGAATTAACAAAATATTAATCAAATGACAAATGTTTTATGCTATAACGTACGAACTATTCGCGAAATTTACGTAAAACCTGTCAAATACCTTGTTCCACTTATTGGGTGCGTTTGGCAGAAAAAGCGCTCGAAAGCAAAATGGCGACATAAGTAAGTTAGAAAACGTGTCCTTGCCGAAAACTGTATAGTTTGTTTTTCAGCGCTAGCGAGCGCCGTCAAACGCTTTTTTTCTGCTAAACGCACCCATTATTGCTTGTATATTTAATCTATGATTGGACTTTTGGCGGGAGCGCGAAGCGTCACTTTAATGATTTTGGTTTTCTTATTAAATTTTGTGTTGTGGTTGATATTAGAGTGTAATAATGGTGGGTTATTAACCGCTGAGTGATTCTGAATATGCATGAGTATTGGCAAGTGAAGCAAAAGAATGGAAGGTGTCTTTTTGCGCTCTCTCAAGAAGGCCACAAGGAGGTTTCAATAAAACCCCACTTCTTTACTGAAACCTAGAAAATTACTTAAGAACCGGCAATTATGACACTGGCTAAATGCACAAATCGTGCAAGCCATAAATAAATAATGAATAAATAAATCTATGATTGGACTTTTTGGCGGGAGCGGGAAGCGTCACGATGGTGGTTTTGTTTCTCTTGTTGAAATTTGTGTTCTGGTAGATATTAGTGCAAGTGCAGTTTGGCAAGTGTAACAAAGCAGCGGAAGTTGTATTTTCCTGCTCTCTAAACAAGTCGACGGGAAGGAGGTCGAACCCCACACATTAACTGAAACCTAGCAAAAAATATATTAAATATATATTTGTGACAATTATACTTACTTGACACTGGCTAAATGCACAAATCATGCAAGCCATAAATAAAGAAAAAAAATTCTATGATTGTACATATTATTGTTCTGAGGTACATAACGCACCATTTTAAACGACAAAGCAAAAACGAGGTTGGTATCTATATTGATACCTAAGCCTAATTTAACTATAAAAAGGTTAAAAGAGAGGCTATATTTGAACACCACGGTCATCCCTCGTCCCAATCAAGTGCTGATTCAAATTTAATTTGTGTGACGACAACACAGCGTTAAAAAATTCAGGCGTAGCTTCGGGGTTCGATAAATATTTTGTAAATATTAATGGAGTTGGATTAGTAAGTTCGGCTTGCGATTATGGAAGCTAAGCAACTTATGCAAGGACTGGTCACCGCATGGTCGACCGAAAAGCTAGTGCTTTTGAAAGTTCTTTAACCTGTTGGTTCCGACTGAATTTGTAAATAGTAGCAGTTAGGTAGATAATAGGTAATTTTTTAAATTTGTTTGCATACATTACGAGGAGGATGGAGGATGAATACGAAGGAGGGTATTTGTCATATCTGTGACGAGTTTAATGGGCATATATATAAAAGTTCTTTGGCAAACTTAGTATAATTAAAAAATATTACATATCATTTTTTATGTTAACTTTGGAAACGAATCATCTCAGTTTAGGCGTGAAATTTGGTCTTCTTTTACGATTGGGTAAGTATAATCTTGATTAATTTAGTTTTTTTTGTATATAGGGATGAAAAAGGGGTTGAAATGTAGTAAGATCGGACCGATAATTCGGAGCTCGACTCTAATTATTATGGCTTTAAGTAAAAAGTCGTTTTAGATAGTAATATGTTAACGTTTCGGAAGGATGTCTGCTAAATCTACTTGTATTACATAATTTCCGATTTAAAATACAAAATAGTAAAAATAATTTAAAGGATTTAATCGATTTCAAAACTTTATTTATTTTAATTAATTAATTAACAAATAAAGAGGGAGTAATAAAAATTTATGGCTAAAACAGGGGCGTGCATTGGTTTTCCAGCGAGGTAGGTACTGTAGATCTAACTAGTCGTAGTTGCGCTTATCATTTAAAAATTCCTAATATTTGGAAGGTAATGTGGATATAAATTCACTTACCACTTTTTTTGCAGGTTTTTTCAGGCCAGTGTAAGTTCCAATGTATCGATTAAATCATCCATTGGCGCCTGACGGCCGAGACGAGACCAAGCGAATTTTTCACCACCACAGATATCACAGAAATTCATGAATATTATTAGGTAGGCACTGCATAATTGCCTATATGGTATGCACGCCCCTGGTCTAAAAATCAATAAGTAAATATGCCAACAGTTTTTTTGAGGATGGATAAGTCCTTTATATTAAGCGTAAACGTTTTCGCTTGGTACTTGGTAGATAATTTTTTTGCAATCCGTTTTATAGTTTTTGAGATGTATACAAACATGCATATATGTAAACATACACTTATAAAATTTGGAACCCCGATTTAGAAGCTGGAACAGCCTAACATATCCAAAAACTGTGCAATTCTGAAAATATTACATACATATTTATAACATAGAATTAATAACCTCCTTTTTTTGAAGTCGGTTAAAAATAGCTAATAACTAGTTTTCCCATCATAAATCTCATCTCATCTAAAAAATAATAGATATAATTCGTCTATGAATACAACCTTTACCGTTTCCTCATTCAATAAACGTACGAATACGGGATCTTAAACATCAAAGATAAACTCCCGAAGGATTTTAACAAGATCACCGTATCTTCTGAACACATAAATACCAACCGGATGATGTTACCGTCACTAAATTAGCCTGATTTGCAACTTCCAAAGTTTTAAACAACTTTTTGACTATTTACTACTTTGGATAAGGAAACTTTTGCCTTGAAAGGAGCTGGGCTTACTTCAACTATTTTTGTTTTAGCACACTTGTTTACGACTTTGTAGGGTAGTATTAGAAAATTTTAATGATCGTATTTTAGTTTCCCAATAATAGCCCGTGGGATGTTTATGCGGGTAGTTTTATTTTGTTTTATTATAACTAAGAAAAGTAATCCAATCAATAGTATCTATTGTATAGTAGTGTATATTGGGACTCAGAAGGGGCAAATGTTTGTGTGATTAACGCGAGAATTTGTATACCTGAGTCATGGGTAATTCTATATATTTCTGTGACTAGTACTTAATAAAAAAAATCTAAATCAAAATTACTTTATTTCATAGGTCCTTGCGGGCGCTTAAAATCGTCAATTTCACAAAATAACAATAAAATCAAGATAACCCGTGCGCTAGCGGCAAGTACATCCGCGGAGTTGATGCCGCGCATGTAATCACCACGAGCGACCCGATACTTATTTTTGTATACATACATTTGTGTCGCTTCGTTACTATATTGTCCACGACACAAGGCTTACAGTACTTACTTTTAATTAGGCTTATTGGTGAGAAAGTTATATAAAATATAATAATACAATTATCAATTATCTTAGCAGTGTGTATTTTTAAGTAAAATTACCGGCAATTTACGCATGTTTAATTTTTTTAGAGACACTAAGATTTGGCATTTTTTTAGATATTATCTATACTGAACCTTAAAAGTATTTAAGATTATTCTAACAGCAATTATTTTTTTAACTTGTTCGAGATTGTTCAAATATTGCAAAGTAATGGAGTGTCTTAGCATAAATATTGCGAATTAAGAAAAAGCAACCAGTGCAATGTGTTTTTCTGCCATCATTGTCAACACAATTACTCTGTGTTTGCATATCAAATATATTTTTATAGATTAACTAGCTGACCCGGTAACGCGTTGCTATGGTATGGTAAATGGAAAAAGAGCGGGAAAAAGAGCGGACAGACAAACATACAAAGAACAAATTTGTGTTCTTAGATTATAGATTTAAATGACGAAACTTTTAAACTCATGCTAGCGCATAGTTTATATTTAATTCTGACGTTTCAACTCCTTTACAGGAACAATCACAGGATGACTAAGGTAATGGTTGTCATACATGTCCTGCCTTCAAAATATTTTATTCGGGCACGTTCCTGTTTAAATATACAGATCAAAAATGTTGTATTGAAATCTGCAATGTGCGTCGAAGTGTAAGAACTAAATATAGATTAATTTATTTTGGTTAGTTATGGTTAGAAACTGGTTTTTAAAATTGTGTGTAATTGCCTTATTTTACCATTAAATTTAAAATTTCAAATATATGTTTGAAATACTAGATTGGTTTTCACTGCTCAGGAGCTGCATCTATGGTTTTGTGCTAAGTTTGTATTTTTTTTGCAAAAGATAATATTTTAGCATATGCCAATAAAAACAACCCAGCTCTCAGGTATAATTTTAACCTACGATCTTTCGTGAATGCAAAAAATGAAATAAAATACAAAAAAAGTTTGCAAACTACAATTTTGTTCATCAAGGGAACTACATAGTTTATGATTTTTTTTGTTGTTCTTCTTTTGTAAAACTGTTTGTTCCTTAATAATAGGAAAAAAATCTATACCAATATTATAGAGCTGAAGAGTTTGTTTGTTTGAACGCGCTTATCTCAAAAACTGCTGGTTCGAATTGAAAAAATATTTTTGTGGTGGATAGTCCATTTATCGAGAAAGGCTTTAGATTATATAACATTACGCTGCAACCAATAGGAGCGAAGCATCAGTGAAAAATCATAATAACAGAAATTGACGCGGACGAAGTCGCAGTCAACAGCTATAATTTATAATTATTAATTAAATTTAAATATCACACGAAAACTAAACTTTACAATGTTAATATCAGTAACCACAATTTGTCCTATCATAGGGACTAATAGGAAAAATGGAACTCATCAAATAACGTCTAGCCGGGAGTAGCAAGTCAACAGTTTTTAGATGTATGGTCTCTTTTTTAAATAGATGCCAAATCGTAGATTGAGCACAATGATTAATCCAGGAGTAAATTTGTTATAAACACCCATCTATTATTCAGGTGGTTTATTTAAAATTACTTAGAATTATCAACATTGCAAAATATCTTTCTTTACTATAATACAAAACAAAACACATCGATGGCGTCTTCCGTTGTAAAACCGACAATTCAAACAGCAGCAAGCCATTAAAAATACAAATAAGAATTAACCAACCTACCTTATATAAGTCACAAGCTTTTGATGGCAAGTTCAGCCGAGAGGGAGTAACTCAACGTTGAAAGTCAAACTGCAGCAATCATTTATTTGTACCTGAGTCATGACTTTTTATACTAGGTGATGCAGTCGCTAAGCATAAAGCTACGCTGGCACCATATATTGGAGCGGAGCGTAATACCAAAAAAAAAAGAAAAAAAATGTTTTTGTTTCGATGGGAATTTTTGCGAATTTTAAAATTCGAGCTCCGTCACAATCTGGTCCTAAACCTGTTGATTCGATTCCACACAAAAAATATTGAAATCGGTAAGATCTCGGGAACTCAGGTAGTTATGGCGTAACAGACATTGTGCCATTGAAACTGATCCATGGGAGCTTCGCTCGCTCCGCTCCAATAGATATTAGGTAGTTATAAATGTATCATATTATGTATGTCTTATTCTTTATCCTAGCATCTATAACGCAAGCCTTACTTGCTTACTTTAAGCTAGGCTAATTGGTGTGAATGTAGAAAATATTGCTATTATTGTAACAAATTTGCGTTAATTTCTATTGAAAAGTAATACTTGATATTAGCTATATTATCTGTACTTTACCGTTACGTTATGTTATTGTTTTATTATCAGCATTATTTTACAAAGTTTCAAGTTCAAAATGTTTAAAGAATAAGAATATCTTTATTGCGTTAAATAGGGTGGTATAAAATTGTAGTACAGACATCAGTAACAAGTTTGACATCAGTGACAAAATATAGCATGGAAACTTAATATAACATTTTACATCATTTTAAAATGAAGTAACTTAGATTTTATCTATTATTTTTCTATTTAAATAATTTATCAAATTTACTTAAATGTCTTTTTAATAATTAAAAATAAGAGACATATAAAGTTTTCTCACCGTTGATGCTAAAAACATAAATATATAGTTACCTTCTTCATGTTTATTTAACTTTAAAGCATATATGCTATATCATATACGGTGATCACTTAATTTTACAGTAGGAAATTTCTCTTCTAACTTGGAGCACACACCATCAGCTATAAAACAAAAATACAGGTTGTAAGTGCGTCGAGTTTACTACCCACTTAATGTGATCTGCAGGAACTCGACAAAATATTAGATTTACGACCCCGTCTACATCATTACAATAAAACTGACATTTTCCATTCAGCAATACTAAGATCCATCTTAATTGACTACTTTAATTGATTTAATGTTCTCCTATTTAATTTTATTTTTAGCATTCACAATGCGACTGTTTGGTGCTAGGGTAGTTATCCTGCCTTTAGCACCGACGGTCCTTGGTTCGAATCCCGGAAGGGGCAGATGTTTGTATAATGAATACGAGCATTTGTAACTGAGTCATGGGTGTTTATATATATTTCTATGAATATTACATATCTATGTATCATATATGTATGTCTATCCTTTAGCCTAGTATCCATAACACAAGCCCTACTGTGCTTACTTTGGGCTAGGCAAATTGGTGTGAATGTAAGAAATATTTATTTATTTATTTATGTTATAAAAAAAAACTACAGCTACGTATCATTTTAATAATTGTAATTTCACTAACTGTTTCAATAATAAAAAATGAAAAAAAAATTAAAATGTTTTTTTTTCTGTTTCCTCGCAAATGTGTTATAAAACGTCGTACGATACACGTGCGTATTGGTTATAACATGCTCGGCTCAATAACGACCTCGCTTTCGGCTCGGGCTGAAATTCCGCCTCGCATGTTATAACCATCATAACGCACTAATATCGTAATCTACTATTATAGCACAATAAAACTACATCAGCACTTCATTGATAGAAATTGGTGCAGAGGTTAGTGCGTTCCGTGTATACAAGATACTTTCAAAGTGCAGATTTAAAAATCATATTCAAATAGTTTGTTGCATGCTACATCGGTATACAAAGTATTATATTATATAACATACAATAAGTAGGTATATAGGATGTTACATTACAATGTAGAGTCCCGTAATGATAACAATAGTGGAAGAACCTGAGAAAAGTTGTTTTTGAAGTGAAATCTTTAGCATCGTTGAGATTTGAAAGTCGATGAAACGAAAAAGCGACAGTTAAAAGAGACAGACACATAAATTCATAAGATTTAACGTAGGAGAAAATGAGATAGGAAGCATTATGTATGTGTGTTATAATGTGGAGAGGCGTGTAAATAGCCTACACCAGGCGGGATCGTAACCGTAAAAATTTGTACACGATAAAATTAAAAAACCGGTAAAAGTCTCCAACAGCGTATGACCATAATACCTAAGAGCGCCACAAAACACCCACTAACCTGGATAATCTGCAAGAGGCGCCTTCCTCAATCGTATAGGCGCTGCAACAGATCCAAGGTGGAAGTCCAGCACGTGCTCCAATTCAGTCCTTATCGTGCAGAGTTATTTTCACCAAAAAACGTCCGAGAGCTCATAAATAACAGCTAGACACAACTCGGAACGTTGTCGTAGATCAAGGTACTCAGAGGAAAAGTCGCGTGCGAGCGCCCTCTTATATGCGTCGCTCAAAACAGATACACAGCTAAGCAAGTGCATTCGCAACGCTCCATAGATAAATAATTACGCCAATTGGAGACGAATTATAGATTAAATTAATATCGAAATCTCATCAAATTTAGTAAACGAGAATATTCTATAGTTATTAAGGTTTATTTAGATTAATAATTTTTATTCACCAAATATATTAGATGGCTCAACCATGCTCCCCGCCTTGGAAGCTCGGAAGAGCTTGCAAAATTACTGAATTAAGTTTAACTTTATAACGATACAACTATATTAAACAATACTAAATTATTAATAAAGATATATAATATGATAACTCAGGCCGAAACGCAGTCTATTGAGTTGGTAAAGGGTACAACTTTACAACTGGTCGTTTGCAAATACCACTACTGGTCTTTACAGTTGCAACGCGAACCATCCCATCACTACCCGGGTGTACAGCGGTTATAACACCAAGTGGCCAACACAAAGGTGGAACATCATCCTGTCCAACTAATACGACAGTCCCTAATTTTATGAGGTGTTCAGCCTTTGTCCATTTCTGACGAACTTGCAGCGTATGCAAGTACTCTAAACGCCACTTTTTCCAGAAAGACTGGACCATCTGATCCAACAATTGCTTCCGTTGAATTAAATTAGTATTGGTATCGAAAGACGACGGCGGTAAGTATTGTAAAGGAGTCGACATCAGAAAATGCGCAGGAGTGATCACTTCCGGGTGAGGATCAGAAGAAACTACGTTCAGCGGGCGTGAGTTCATAATGCACTCAATTTGCACAAGAACAGTTTGGAGCTCTTCGTAAGTAAGGAGTTGATTACCGATCACCCTGTACATATGAGTTTTAAGACTCTTAATATTGGTTTCCCACATAGAACCAAAATGTGGTGCACGAGGTGGAATAGTTTTCCACTCTATGCGGCGTTTCATTAACTCCTGCCTTAAATTCGGCTGAAACTCGGAAGAGATTAAAAAACGGTACAAATCGTCTAACTTGGCCTTTGCGCCAATAAAATTAGTCCCATTGTCTGAGTACAGACAAGAGACGGGGCCGCGACGCGAGACAAAACGTTTGAACGCAGCTAAAAAGGCGTCGGACGTCAAGTCGGTGACAACTTCAATGTGTACTGCCTTAACCACAAGGCACACGAAAAGGCAAATATAAGCCTTTTGGGACCTCTGCCCACGACGTCGACACAAAGTTATGCGTATTGGACCAGCATAGTCCACACCTGTATGCACAAATGCCTTCGCCTCCGTGATACGTACAGCGGGTAAGTCCGCCATCATAGGTGTTGGATGAGAAGGACGCACACGGAAACACGCATTACATTTACGCACATTAGCCCTGACAACAGTTCTGGCATCGAGAATCCAATAACGTTGCCTCAAAATAGAAATCAAAAGTCCAGGCCCAGTATGACAATTTAGCCTATGATAATGTGAAATTACAAGATCAACAACATGATCATGCTTTGGAAGGAGAACTGGATACTTTACCTCAAATGGCAAATCCGACTTAGATAGTCTACCTCCAATACGTAAAATGTTATCCCCATCGAGAAACACTAACAGACTACGTAATTTTTTAGACGGCTGCTTCTTTTTCCTAATTAAAGAAAGATCTTCCGCGAAGTGCTTAGCTTGCACAGCCCGTATTACAGTATTCTCGGCGATAACTATACTATCTATGCTGTCTACACGTGACAACTTCTTTATGAATTTCAAAATATATACTACCGTGCGAAGTAACTTATCCCACGTAGAGAATCTAAGAGCCAAATTATCAATAATAGAAGGCTCACTAAGAATCCGAGCTGTAAGCACAGTAGCCTTATGCTCAGGCACATCATGCGAGACTGAAGGCGTAAAAGGGGTAACAGGCCACTCAGAGGGCACACAATGCATCCATGATGGACCGTTCCACCAAAGATTAAGCGAGATGAGCTGCGATGGTAGTAGCCCACGAGATAGACAGTCGCTAGGGTTGTCACTCCCAGAAACGTGATAAAAATGTTTTGGTAATAAATTCTCCTGACACTGAGCAATCCTATTGCTTACAAACACCGACCAACGATGCGGTGAGGAATGAATCCACGAAAGAGCAATTTTAGAATCTGAAAACGCATATATGTCTGTGATGGACACACGTGATATGTAAGCATCATAAACAATTTTAATAAGTTTGGACATAAGAACTGCAGCACATAACTCCAAACGCGCTAGTGTCGTTACCTTCGTGGGTGCAACCTTAGATTTCGCACATAGCAGACGCACAACTACATTACCGTCTGTGCTAGTAGTGTGCAGATAAACAACACAACCATAACCGTTCATACTAGCATCACAGAATGCGACTATGTTCACGATACAGTCACGATAAACACCGATATGTCGTGGAACTTTCAATGTCGCGAGCAAAGGAAACTCTTGCGTTAAAGCAGAAAAACGTTCAATAATATTCTCTGGGGGGGACTCATCCCAACCTATGTTACACAACCAAAGCTCCTTTATTAACAACTTGGCATATAAAATAACAGGTGCTACCAATCCCAGAACGTCATATATTCGAGCCACCACAGAAAGAATATTTCTCTTGGTGCATTTCTCATTTACGAGAGAAGTTGTCAAAAAGAAGAAGTCGTCGATTGGGTTCCATGACACCCCTAAAACCTTGGAAGCAAAATTACCTTCACTAAAGTCAATTGAACAACGATGAGTATCAGGGACACTGGAAAGCAAGCAGGGACTATTACTACTCCACTTCACTAGATCAAAGGACCCCGACCTTAATAAATTTATTAACTGACGAGACAAAACCACAGCTGATTCCTCGTCTATCACTGAATGGACCAAATCGTCCATATACAGCTTAGACTCTAATATACTGGCAGCATCAGGGTATGCTTGTCGCGCGTCAGAAGCTAACTGACGGATAACACGCATGGCGAGAAAAGGACTCGACTTTATACCGAACGGAACACGGTTGAAATTAAAAGTTTTAATAGGTTCATTATCGTTAAAACGATATAATATTCGAACATATTTACGGTGATTAGGTATAAGACCGACTCGCATATACATCTGTTTAATATCAGCTGTCATAGCGACAGAAAACAAACGAAAATCTAATAATAATAGAAAAAGATCGGCCTGTAAGTTAGGCCCGACGTGTAATACGTCGTTAAGCGACAGCCCTGTATGTGTCTTCGCACTCGCATCTAAAACAATTCGAGGCAACGGCTTATCAGGCCTCACGACTGCATGATGAGGGATATAGTAGCCCTCATCGCACAATTCCTGATCTGGGACCTCAGACAGATAACCATTTTCTAAATACTCAGTGATCACCTTAGTATAATTTTTGTGCAACGAAACATCATATTTAAATTTCCGCTCTAAGGCCATAAATCGGCGATAGGCATTTACGCGGGAATTTCCTAAATCACCTGGACTCTTACAAAAGGGCAACGCGACAACATAACAACCATCATCACCACGCGACACTGACGACGTGAATAAATTCTCACATTCAGTCTCTTCTGGGCTTAAATATCTCACGTAAGATAACTCCTCAAGCTCCCAGAATTTCTGCACTAAGTCGTTTAACGCGAGGCAAGAGTAAGAGTTATGTGTAACCTTTATATCGGGCATATCTCCCATCAAAACATAACCGAAAGCAGTCGATAAAGCGGGAGGCGCACGAGACCCAGACTCAATCTTATCCCCTAAATAAATATGTGGAAACAGTTGCGCACCCAGAATAAGGTCAATATTCCCGGGAATATTCCACGTCAGATCGGCGAGCGGTATGTTCTCTAAGTATGTCATATCCTCCATTTTTTCAATAAAATGTGAAGGTAGGTTATCCGTCAAACAATCTAAAACTAATGCATAAATGCTATATCTATAATTTGAATTAACGCGGGACTCAATGTCCAAATAAACATAACCATAAATCGGTTTAGACGTCAAGCCAACCCCTTTGACAACCGAATTACTCATCGGGATTATTGGCAAGTTGAGTAATTTACAACATTCCAATGTAATTAAATTATTCTGCGAACCATTGTCGATCAAACAACGAACAAGTAACTTATGTTCGCTATTATGTTTAGCCCTAGCCAATACTTGCGCAGTAGCTAATAAAATCGAAGAAGAGTTTGTGTTAACTCCGAACGCACACATATTGCCGTCCCTCTCAATCCTATCTACGCGCGACGACGCGCACGGCGACCGCGAGTCTGCCACCGATGCAGTGAACACTGGCACAGTGACAATGTCTTCAACAGGAGGCGCAGCGGGAACGGCTGAAGGACGAGCACGCGGAGATGTCGAACGACTAACACGAACTTTCGATATGTGTCCATGGGTACTTGCATCAGTAACATTATTTTTGTTAAAATGCAACAAAGTATGATGTCGTTTATTGCAAATCTCGCAACACGACGAAGAGTCACAAGAAGAAAGAGAATGTGACAAACATAAACAATTGACACACCCATGTTTCGATTTTATAAAATCAAACCTTAATTGCGGCGTATTTAAATTTCTAAATGGTTTGCACTCATAAAGAAAATGATTATTTCTCTTACAAAAAACGCAAGTTGTTATTTTAGAATTATTGTAATTCGAAACAAATGAATTAAAATTACGGCGAGTTTGTGGCGAGGTCAACGAACTAGGTTTACTCGCTTGCCGCGGGGAGTTGAGATTATTATTATTATTATAACTTTGAGAACGCGTTAATATTTTAACATGGTTTCTAACAAATGTAATTAAATCCGTGTAGGAAGGTATTCTGTTATCCTCAATTGACATCTCAAATAAACGAACTACTTGCGGATCAACTAAACGCAGTGCTAAATTTAATAAAATAAAATCCGATAAATCAGGTATTTCTAACTGTTTTAACGCAGCAATGGATGAAGAATATTTTTCAATAAATGTATCGAGGCTAACGGCACTATCATTACATGACTTTAAATCAAATATATTTTGTAAATAAAGTGTACCCAATGCACGCTTATCCTGATACTTTTCCACTAAGTTATCCCACAAAATTCGGTACGTTTCACCTGTAGGTATCAAGCCGGCCGTGACCTTTAATGCACCGTGCGTTAGTTTACCTATAAGATACTGCACACGCTGCGAGTCCGTCAGCTGATCATTATTGTGAATGTTGGACTTGAAGGACTCATAAAAAATTGGCCAATTCTCAGGCTTACCATCGAAGGAAGGGATTTCTATAGATGGCAATTTAATGAAATGCTTAGTTGTCTCCGATGATTTAGATTGCAACGGCAAAGACTGTGGCGGCATAATTAAATTATTACGAGCGCGCTTAACATGCACATATAAATCCTCAAAAGTCGAAAACGCCTGATAATCGGGAATGGTAGTAGGGTTCAAACACAATTTTAGATCATTAATAACATCTATTAAATTGTCATATTTACTACGTAAATCGTCAATAGACTCCGATTCAGCCATAAAGTTTTCATTCGATTTTGAATCAAATGTCGATATCTTTTTAGACATATTAAATAGGCGACTCATACGTGCAAAAATTGCTTCCTTTTTAGACTCGAGCAAAATTATTTTGCGTTCCATTTTTAATTTTTCGTCCGCCATTTTATAACAAAATATCTACTTTGGGAAAAAATATTAATGTTACACAATAGAGTGCGCACTATCAGTAATGTAAAGAAAACTGTTTATATTTATTTAAAAATGCTATTGCACATTCTAAATTAAGCACAATTAGTCTATATTTGTATTTAAAATTATATGCGCTTCCGTCACAAAACTAACACTTAGATCGGAATATGGCGGCGCTTGGCGTTCTTAAATTGAATGCAAAAATATGAATATACTTTAAATTCCTTGGACTGATATTATCCCGGATCGTAAGGACCAATAAAATATGGAGAGGCGTGTAAATAGCCTACACCAGGCGGGATCGTAACCGTAAAAATTTGTACACGATAAAATTAAAAAACCGGTAAAAGTCTCCAACAGCGTATGACCATAATACCTAAGAGCGCCACAAAACACCCACTAACCTGGATAATCTGCAAGAGGCGCCTTCCTCAATCGTATAGGCGCTGCAACAGATCCAAGGTGGAAGTCCAGCACGTGCTCCAATTCAGTCCTTATCGTGCAGAGTTATTTTCACCAAAAAACGTCCGAGAGCTCATAAATAACAGCTAGACACAACTCGGAACGTTGTCGTAGATCAAGGTACTCAGAGAAAAAGTCGCGTGCGAGCGCCCTCTTATATGCGTCGCTCAAAACAGATACACAGCTAAGCAAGTGCATTCGCAACGCTCCATAGATAAATAATTACGCCAATTGGAGACGAATTATAGATTAAATTAATATCGAAATCTCATCAAATTTAGTAAACGAGAATATTCTATAGTTATTAAGGTTTATTTAGATTAATAATTTTTATTCACCAAATATATTAGATGGCTCAACCATAATGTTTGTGTGTGTATGCGTAGTACAAAGCTTGAGAGAAGGCATCACAACAACCGTGGTATTTTGTATACGTGTACGTATTATTTTTGAAGGTTTCACTTCTACCACGTGTGAATTGCACACATGCTTTTTTATTGTAATAACATCTTTTGATATAGTAATGACAACTATGATTATTTGATGCAGCACATAAATATCAAAATTAATTTAAGATAGTTTAATTTATTACTAAGTATTTTACATTCCTTGTAGGTTCTATGTAACTTTTGGAAAGAATAATAAATTAAGATTTATTATTATTTCGTAAGAATTAATTTTTCGCAGCTGACCATATTAAGCTGGTTTACTCTGAAACTACGAGCCTTGATCAAGTAAATTACAGGGTGTGGTGATTCAGTGATATATTTAATGAGAGTAGTGGGGTTTTAGTGTTTTCATTAATCTGCATGAACTTTCTTACTATACGGCAGGTAATCAGAAACCTTAACCAGAAGAAACCAGAAGCTTTTTGTAAAGTATTAACGATACTGGGTTTAAAGACTATGATGTTACGGCTTGTGTGGAGATCAGTCAGTACACCTGTCAAAGACATTACTATTGGTACAATATAGTCTTTTTCTTGTTTTTATAATCTGAATATATCTTTATCTAACGGTGACAAAAAATTGTTGCTTTAAAAGGCCTGTCAATTAAGGGCGCATCGATTTATGGCGAATTCTCGCTATTCGTTACGGTATTATCAGCCATGGAACGCTTATGTCCGAGCAGTGGGAATATTATTAAGTTGTTGGTGATGATTTTAAGTGGTTGAATACTAAAAAAACCTTAACCAACTTATAGCTAAGCAAAAGTTTATTAAAAAGAATTATATAAGCTTAAAATAATTTACTGGAACCATATTAAATACAGACACATATTAAAAAATGAAACCAGCAAATAAATTTATCTTATTTGTGTAATTGTTGTACTTGGGAGAAAAAAATTGCCCTTGTCGATTTTCTGGTGATTTCTTCTCTGTACAAGGTGTCCTGACGTAGATATACGCAGATCCCGAATACACGCATTGTAAATGCTCTTATTGAATAAAAAATATTTTATCTTTATCTTAGTTATTTTAAATTTTTTAAATAGGTAACTTTTTAGGTAATTTATTAAAATAATATCGAAAGTGCAAAAATTTTAAGCGAGACAACCCTAACACATGTATTTTATTATTTCTTACTAGGGTTGTTTATCACTTGTTTTATGTTATGCTTTAAGTTTATAAAACATTTTGATTTTTATTTATTTTATTTTCTTTTTATTACAACGTTATAGCGCTCCATTTTTACGCTAACAGACAATTTTGAAGAAGATGTTTTGAAATAGGCTATGGCAATAGTACATTGTTCACCGAGGGGAGAAGTTAACAGATTACTGAGGAGGGTACTTTAAAAGCACCCAAGCGGGAATTGTACTTTCTCTCGAATGCTACACCTTAAAGGAAAATAAAAGTTTTTTTTTATTCACCTTATATAAAAATAAACGCGCATTTTTCTCAATTTTCCTATCGTGAAATAATTATAATTACCATATCATATTTATTTCTAGACTTATTAGTAATTTTTTAATATCATATAATAATTTAATATAATTTATTTTATATGATAATCGCCTTAAATCTTGGGTATATTTGAGACGATCGTAGCCCATCAGTGGGATATTAGCTTAAACCCAAGCGAACCGAGTTCCACCCAATGTACTACGTATGTATGTACACTCACAAGCAAAAAGATGTATACACGATAAAACCTTGTCACATGGTCGGAAAAATATCACATCTCCGAGCCCGCAGGTACGATATGAACCTACGACCTTTCGCTTGTGAAGCGAGTGCTCTGTCCGCTGAGTTATGAGACGCTTGATGTCGAAATTAACAAACGTATTTTAAATCTTTATATATATAATTCTTCTGTGAGTGTGTATGTCACTGAACTCCTCCTAAACGGCTGGACCGATTTGAATGAATTTTTTTGTGTGTGTTCAAGGGGATCTGAGAATGGTTTAGATTCACAAATCAGCCCGGCAGATGGCGCTGCAGACGGTATCTAGGTTATTTATCTATACTGCAAAAATAACAGGCAGGACAGCGTCTGTCGGGTCCACTAGTTTCACTATAAGTTTCGAGGCCTACCTGAGGGCTCAAAGATGTGTTTGGGCACATTTTAAATCTTAAAATTGCCAGTGCAACTTTTATAGCCATGAAATTAATTTATTCTCCTATTACTATTGTGCCCGGTCTATAGTGATGCTAAAAATATAAGATTTTGCAAAGAATTTCTAAGATGCAATAAGATATTGAGTAACATCTATAATCTTAGGTAGAATGCGTTAAACAAGAGAGGTTTAATAATAACTCAATTTTACCTTTTTTCATGTAAATCCCAGAGTATGTAAATCTATTATCAGCGTAACGTTACTTATATTGTTTTTTTTTCACTGCAAGCTCTGCCCTTAAGGAATAATAGCCATCCACCAAGACCTTTCAAGAGGTATGGAAATCTTTTTGTTTAATGAAAGCAGCCATTTTAAATGCTACATCATAGATTGATCCTCATGAATTATTCACACAAACGTTTCGTGATGTTTTACTCAGAAGTACATCGAAGAAAAAGTTGGGTGAATATTCACAAAATTAATTTAGAGAAAGTTAGAGTGAAAACAGGAAGTATTTCCATTGTTTCAAATTTTAACATCATGATTAATCGGAAAAGGTCAATATTAATTTAATAGCAATAGTCGAGAGAAAGATTTTTCAATAGTGTTGTTTAAAAATAATATTTGTTACATTCACACCAATAAGCCTAGCCCAAAGTAAGCACTGTAATGCTGCCGTCCTTACGATAAGTGCAATAAGTCGAGTTTTTGGGCAAATTGCCTTACGTTCAATTTACGTACAATTATAATATATAATATACTACATAAAATTCCGCTTCATTTTATAGTCGTATAGTAAAAGTTTCAAGTCAATAGCTATTATGGTTATGATAATACACAAAAAAAACAAAAATTAAATCTTTAATCGCAATTCTTTCGAAAGTAGCTGAAACTACTTATTGCACTTTTCATAAGAACGGCAGAATGGTGGATCTACGCAATATGTTGGTTATGTATATAAGTCTGTACAACTTAGCAGTGCAGACAAAAAGTCGGAGTATTGGAAAAGTCGGAGGTCAGCATAAAAGAAAAGAATGTATTTATGTCTGTGCATTATTGGAATGGAAAAATTAATTTATCATTCAACTAATTAGTCAAACTTTCTTTTATTTTTCAAAATATTCTTATTTAATTACTGATAATAAGTGTACAATTACGTTTAAAAATGTAATTAAATAAATATTTAAAAAAAATCGTATATTCACACCAATTAGCCTAGCCCAAAGTAAGCACTGTTAGGCTTGTGTTATAGATACCAGGGTAATGGATAGAGATACAAACATAGATATGTAATATTCATAGAAATATATATAAACACCCAAGACTTATGTACAAATACTCGTATTCATAATACAAACATCTGCCTCTTCCGGGATTCGAACCCAGGACCGTCGGTACAAAACGCTACCGTTGAACCAAACGGTCGCCAAATTAAATTTAATATAAATTTTATCCATGTTTCTTTACAACCACTTGCACTGAGGTTCAAAAATTTTAGAAAAACTGTATATCTGAGAAGTCTGGGCAAATATTTTATTGACATGTTTGCATATTTTTTTTATTCAGACTTCGTAGTCTGTACATCTGTACGGACTAAAATTTGTATCATGTGGACTTGTGTTATAGTTACCAGGGTAATGAATAAACATATATATATATATGATACATAAATAAGAAATATTCATAGAAATATATATAAATACCTGTGACTCAAGTACAAATGATCGTATTCTTCACAATTGTCCCTGTTGTCTGTATCTGAATTTTCTACGTTTTGCGGTTTGGTGAAAATCAATTCAGTGAAAATTTAAATAGAACTGAGAGCCGACTCATTATGGTATTTAAACAACTAATATTCATAATAATATATATTAATACCCACAAGCCTTACAGCGCTTACTTAATTTATAGTAAACTTAATTTAAGAAATATAATATTATTATATTACTAAGGTACAAATGCTAGTAGGTATTGATCACACATATTTCTGCTCCTACCTAGTCTCGAATCTGGGACGGTTTGGTTTCGGAGGTAGAGTCACTCTCTCTCGGTTTTCTATTCGGTCGTCAAATGTATTAATCCCTTTAAAAACATAAAAGTAAAAAATTGTATTCCTCACAAAACAATCCTTTTATCGCAAAAAGTGTGATCTCTTTAAACACTTATTCAAAAACTTTGCCACAAATCGTTTTTCAACTAGTTACACATTATTAGACTCGAACTCATGGATAAGAGACATGAAATGAGACTGCAAGACTCAGCGGATGCCCTACGTTATAGACAGCTTAATAGACAGATCTCGAAGTCGCTGACGAGCTACCTTCGCCAATTTAATACCGAGCGTATTAAAGAGGCCATAGAGCGGAACAAAGGCTCCAAAGTGTTCGCTAGAGATCTGTCTATTGGGCAAAGTCAACTGACGAGGCTGAAAACTGAGGACGGCAGTATCATTTCATCGACTCCTGAAATCCTGAGAGACATTGAGAGTTTCTATAGGCAGCTGTATTCCAGTATTACACCAGGCCAAAGCAGAGCTCGAGATCCTAGAGCCAAGCTTACCCGACACTTTACCGAAGATATCCCGGACGTCAGGCTGTACGAGATTAGAATGCCCTCAAACAGCTGAAGAACAACAAGGCTTCGGAAGATGACGGAATTACAACAGAGCTTCTGAGAGCGGGCGGCATGCCGGTACTTAAAGTCCTCCAGAAGCTCTTCAATTCTGTCATCATCCAGGGCAAAACGCCGAAGGCATGGAGCAGAAGCGAGGTGATTTTGTTCTTCAAAAAGGGCGATAAAACCCTATTGAAGAACTACAGACCCATCTCACTTCTGAGCCATGTCTACAAGCTGTTTTCGAGGGTCATTACGAATCGTCTTGCTCGCAGGTTTGACGACTTCCAACCTCCCGAACAAGCCGGTTTCCGAAAAGGCTTGAGCACCATAGACCACATTCATACGCTGCGGCAGGTTATACAGAAGACCGAAGAATATAATCGGCCACTTTGCTTGGCGTTTGTGGACTATGAGAAGGCCTTTGATTCGATCGAGACTTGGGCGGTGCTGCAGTCTCTCCAGAGGTGCCAAGTGGACTACAGATATATATAGAAGTGCTAAGGTGCCTGTACCAAAACGCCACTATGTCGGTCCGAGTACAGAGCCAGAGCTCTAATCCTATCCAACTACAGCGAGGAGTGTGACAGGGAGACGTTATCTCTCCGTAACTGTTCACTGCTGCGTTGGAGGATATGTTTAAGCTTCTGGACTGGAATGGACTCGGCATCAACATCAACGGCGAGTACCTGACGCATCTTCGGTTTGCCGATGATGTGGTCCTAATGGCTGAGACCTTGGAAGACCTGAGCACCATGCTCGAAGATCTCGGTAACGCATCCCAACGAGTGGGTCTTAAGATGAACATGGACAAGACGAAAATTATGTCCAACGCCCATGTTACACCTACTCCAGTAAATGTTGGGAACGTTACACTCGAAGTTGTTGACCACTATGTTTACCTAGGACATACAATACAGTTAGGTAAGTCCAACTTCGAGAAAGAGATCTCTCGTCGAATCCAACTCGGGTGGGCAGCGTTCGGGAAGCTGCGATACATTTTCGCGTCCAAAATACCTCAGTGCCTTAAGACGAAAGTCTTTAACCAGTGTGTGTTGCCAGTGATGACTTATGGCAGTGAAACGTGGTCGTTCACTATGGGCACAGTAAATACAGAACAGTAGGTTATCTAAGGCCGCCCGCCGAGTTATTAGCCTACTCTTGCGTTGATCCCCAGGGTTGTCACTTTTACTTTTAGTTAATATTTTCGAACAAGCAGCACTTGATCTAAATTTATGTAATAAAAAGCATATTATGATTGAATATTTGTTTGCGAATGAGTTTGCGAAATCGTTATTGAGGCACCCGAAAACACTACAATATTTTTTTCCCCTTTTTGAAGTCATTATACTCGTAATAATTAATATTATGGTAAGTGGCCGGCGAGAGTTGACGATCGCGAGCGGTCATGTGACGTACGCGCATGCTCACAGTCGCGCGGCACAGCCCGTACTGCCGCCACCTTATTCCCTCATATATTATGCTAGCGTGTGCGTGAAATCGCGTGCCGACACGGCGCGCGGCACGCACGCACACATTCAAACCGAGAGCGGCACGTTTGTATGAAGATATTTTACTGTTCTTTACTGTGCTATGGGTCTTGTGGGAAGGCTCAAGGTCGCTCAGCGGGCAATGGAGAGAGCTATGCTTGGTGTTTACCTACGCGATCGAATTACGCGATCAGAAATGAGGAGATCCGTAGGAGAACAAAAACCGAAGACATAGCTCAAAGAATTGCGAAGCTGATGTGGCAATGGGCAGGACACATAGCAAGGAGAACTGATGGCCGTTGGGGCGGAAAAGTTCTCGAATGGCGACCGCGTGCCGGACGACGCTCAGTGGGTAGCTCCGCTACGAGGTGGACCGACGATCTGGTCAAGGTCGCGGGAAAAAGCTGGATGCGGGCAGCACAGGACCGATCGTTGTGGAGATCCTTGGGGGAGGCCTATGTCCAGCAGTGGGCGTCGTACGGCTGATATGATGATGATGATGAGACATTATGTCCAAAATAAATGACTTTGCGATTGCTGAATAACAATATTACATCTATATTGTTTTACTTTGTACGGAAGAGCGAACGGAGCTAAGTGAAACCACGAATTCAGAATATAGACTGACTTTATTAAATGAGCAATCGATTATATATTTGATACATGAGTATATAGTTACAACACACACTACCACATCACCCATCCAAAAGAAAAAAAAAATAACATAAGGAAAGTTACATTTTTTTTATAGATAAGTAGTATAAGTAGGTATACATTTTATTTTAGTTTACATACATAACTTAATATTTTAATATAGTGCGGTAAATTAATACAGAAAAACAAAATATTTTTATTTTAATTTAATATACAATTTTTATGCACTAATTCGATTTTATCATTTTTCAAGATTTCTACATTTGGTGGTTTATCACTAACTACTTTATATGGACCAGAAAATACAGGACTTAACTTATTACCTGTTTCATTTTTAACTAAGACTAAATCGTTTACATTATAAGTTATAGGATTTGTATATTTATCGTAATTAATTTTCCTACTTTCTTTTGATTTTAGTAAATTATTTCTAGCCTCTCTTTGTGACATTTGAAGACGATATTTCAGTTCACAGGGGTAGTCATCATAATTATAAAGTGGCTCTAGATCTGTGCTTAAATTACTCGGAAGTGAACATTTTTTACCAAAAACTAATTCATAAGGAGTGAACTTAGTTTCTGTGTGAACTGTTGTGTTGAAGGCAAAAGACCAGAATGGAAGCCAACTGCTCCACGTTTCAGGGTGATTATCGGTTTGGATTCTGAGAAAAGAATTTAAATTTTTGTGTGAAACTTCTAACGCGCCTAATGATTGATGATGATAAGCTGTAGAATTTAATTGGTTTATTTGTCATTGCTTACATACTTCTTTAAAAGTGGCTGCGATGAACTCCTTACCTCTGTCTGTAGTAATTTCTTTTGGCACTCCATACCTGAGAATAAAATTATTTACGAAACATTTCGCTACCTCTTCAGCTGTTTTAGAAATTAAGGGATAGGCTTCAACGTATTTTGTCAATTCACACTGCAGCGTTAAAATGTAAGAGTAATTTTCATTATCAGCTTCAAATGGATCTACTAGATCTAGATACACCTTTTCAAATGCTGTACTGGCAGTTGTAGTAATATGCATTGGCTCTTTTATTGGCAACGAATGCTTTTGGCGTTGACATTTATCACAACGTCTTACAAAATCTTTAACATCACTATCTAACCCTGGCCAGTAATAATATCTTTTGATATTGTTGACCATCCTTCTCATACCAGCATGGCCACTACTAGGTAAGAGATGGAAGTCGTTTAAAATGACCTTCCTATCGTGTTTATTATATATTGTTTTCACATTATTTATTATACAGATACTTGGACCGTTTCTTTTCTTCATTGACTTTATTTCCTCAACTAGTTTCTTTATAAATTCTTTATTATCATCTTTCTTGATTATGCAAACTTCTTTTATTTTAATATTTTCACAAAAATTATCTAATTCTCTCACGAAACCGCGTCGCGTCATTTGTGAGTCAGAGTTTAGATATTTAATATAAATTATATTCTTATTTGCATTATAACAAAACGTCTTATTTTCTTTATTTATATTTCCTAGCTTTCTCATTTTATTTAAGTCTTCTTTATTTATCATACGTAATTCTGCTGATTCTACTGGCTTGACATCAGTACTTACAACTTTTGGTTGATCAGGCCTCGAGTCTGTAGGTACCATGTCCAACGCAGAGGAATCGCAATTTTTAATTTTTCGAGACTGTGCTCGCGTCATTACATTGATGTTATTATTCAATTCTTGCAAATCTTTCGATGTCAAAACGATTCTAGATAAAGCATCTGCAGCTGCGTTATCTGAACCTTTTACATATTCTACATCAAAATTATACTCTTCTAACACTAATCGAAACTTCATGAGCCTACTTGACGGATCTTTCATTCCAAATAGGTAAATCAAGGGTTTGTGGTCTGTCTTTATTTTAAAATATTGACCATATAAATAAGGTCGAAAATGGTTGACAGCCCAAACTATTGCTAATAATTCCTTTTCTATAATGGGGTAATTTGATTTTGCTTTATTTAGAGTTCTACTAGTAAATGCTACTGGTTTTCCATTTTTGTTTGATAAAATTGCACCAATTGCCTTATTAGATGCGTCAGTTTGGACTACAAAATGATTATCTTTTGAAAAATCCGGATAATCTAAAATTGGAGGTGAAATAATGCGATTTTTTAATGTTTCGAAAGCTTCCTGACACTTATCATCCCAAATGAAATTAACATTTTTTCGACAAAGGTGATTTAAGGGTTGGACAATTTCAGCAAAGTTGGGCACGAATTTTCTGTAATAGTTGGTAAATGCAACAAATCTCTTTACCTCATCAGCATTTTGTGGACAGGGGTAATTTTTAACTGCAATAACTTTATCAGGATCAGGTTATATTCCTTTGTTAGATATTAAATGACCCAGGTACAGTATTTATTTTTTCAAAAATTTACATTTTGCTGGATTCAATTTTAGATTTACTTTTTGCAATCTTTCGAATACATCCTGTAAGTTTTTATTATGTGAATTTAAATTTCGGCCAAAGACAATTAAATCATCAAGATAAACTAAACATTGAACATTGTTTAACCCTGACATTGCTAAATTCATCATCCTTGAAAATGAACTAGGACTTGTTTTCAAGCCCATTGGGAGTCTTCTCATTTGATATCGACCTGAATAAAAAGCTGTAAATTTTCGACTCTTTTTCTTTAGTTTGACATTGAAGTAACCTTGGTACATGTCCAAATGTGAGAAGTAGACACTACCAGATAATGATTCTAAAATTTCTGTTATGTCTGGTATGGGAAATTTATCATCTTCAATGCAATTGTTTAACTTCCGGTAGTCAATAACTAAACGCCATTTTTTTTGACCTGATGAACCTACTTTTTTAGGCACTAATAGGACCGGGCTTGACCAGTTGCTTTTACTAGGTTCAATTATCCCTTCTTTAAGCATGTCACCAATCTGTCTTTCTACTTCCTCTTTATGAACTTTAGGTAGCTTATAAGGTTTTGAAAAAACGGGATTAACATTTGGTTTCAAAGAAATACTATGACTATAAATATCTGTGACACTTAACTTATCCCCTGGTAAATAAAAGATATTTGCATATTTGGCACAAATATTTTTGATACTGGCTACCTCTTCCTTGTTAAGACCATCTAATTTAATTAATGAAAATAAAGCTTTCACTCTATCCGAATTATTTTCTATTTTATCAAAAGAACAAACTGAGTAGTCACTAAGTTTATGAATTATAGGATTAATTTTAGATAATGTTATTTCCTTTTCCGTTGTATTCATAATTTTAATAGGAATCTTTCCATTCTTTGGACTTGCAACAGAACTAGCGAGATATATACCTTCATTCAATTCCTCTGAACAAATAACGCAATCATAATCTAATTCGGTTTGAATAAAATGTATTGATTCACTGCGCGGCGGTATTTTAAAATTATTTAAGTTTTCATTTGTAATAGGTAAAATTACTTTTTTATTTGACCCGATATGCAATAATAAAGTATTTTTCTCAAAGTCTATAATTGCGCCAAATCTATTTAAAAAATCACGTCCTATTATTCTATTTGACAAAATTGGTAACGAATTGAATACATAAAATTTATGCTCAATAACACATCCATGCAAAGACAATGGAATGTAAACATATCCGATAGTTCGAACTTTGCCTCCGAGTCCATTTATGGTTACGCTCTCTTTGTGCAAAGGAATGTTCAAATCACTAACATGTCTATAACTTATAGCCGACAAAGAGGCGCCTGAATCGATTAAAAATGAGTAATTTTTGTTTGACGCTGATACACATACGTAAATGAAACAGTCGCTATTACTAGCTAAGATAGTGTGTTTATTTTTATTTACGAAAAAATGTATCTAACCTTGGTTCAGACTCTGATGAAGAATTATCATGTTCGTGAATGACATTCATAGAGTTTTGCCTCATCCCTCGATTTCCACGATATGGCCTATTGAACGTACCTCGATAATTACGTCCACGTTGTCCTTGACCTCGACCTCGCGAAGTTGGCGGATGCCAGCTTCGTTGCGGGTGACCTCGAAAATCGTTGTCCTCTCTTCTGTTCGAAGACATATGTCGGCTAGGTCCTCCCCGGAAATACCTAGAGCGGTTACGGAAATTCCTAGAAGTATGATAGTTTTTGTTCATACCCATAATCTCACCTGAGGGATGTGGGTTGCTGCTTTCTGCTGCAGCAGTGGTTGCTTCAGTGGCTGCTTGTATCGCATCCTTCAAAGAACTGAAATTCCTTGCCGCCATTATAGTACTTAACCTACGATTCCGTAAGCCGTCGGAAAACTGTTTAATGGCTTGTTTTTCATTTATGGGCTTCAAAACATTAAAGCTTTCTGAGTTTCCATCGGCTTGCGCTATCGTAAGGTCCACAAATAATTCGGTGATTTCCTTCCCGAATTCTGATATACTCATATCATTTTGTTTTATATTATGTAATTTCTTTTGAATGGCAGCCGGGCCTTTTTTTTGGCAATAATTGTTTTACCATGTCGCTGACCATTGCGCTTACAGAAGAATAATTTTCCTGAAGCCGTAATTTAGCAGCTTGAGTAAGCCTGCTTTTCAAGACGAATTTAATTAAATTATTTTTACACTCCGAAGATGTCAACAAAGAATCATAATATTGTATATTATCTATTAATTGTTTTATACTTGTCTCGTCATTCGATATCACTGGTAATAAAGTCAATGCCGTTTTTAAATCAAAAGTATCCATTTTGGTACTATTTTTACTTTCAACACTTTCAGAACACAAAGTTAAAATTTCGTTATGCAATGCATCTAATTTCTTACAAGCGTTTTCGTAATATAATTTTTCCTCAGCCTTAATTTTACCCTTACTTACGTCGTCATCAAATTTTATTAACCAACTACAATATTGCGTAAATATATCATTAGCCTCTTTTAACTTAATATCTAATATATTTCCTTGACGTCTACCCGGTCCAATTTTAATTAAATAAACCCTCACTTTCTTTAATTCTTCGTATAAATCACTTAATAATTGTGCCATAACTTACCACCACAATGTAGAAAAATACACATGTTATTAGAATTAATCAACTTTTTCATTATATTTATCTAACCAAATCGCGATTAAATGTAGTTACCAACTTATTTTATATAACGTAAAGTTCAATATCAACTTAAATATAGAGTCTCTGTACTTTTATTCACGATATGTAACTTTATACGACTCTGCGCGATAAACATTTTCCGATGCACTATTTTATTTAACGCACTGATTTTATTAACGCACTACACGCACTACCGGCACTCACACTTTGGAGGTGGAAAACATGACATTGGGCTGGAACGGGCCATGTACTGGCGCGTCACCTGCTGCGCTGGCACCAATAGGTAGAGGAGGCTGCTGGTACTGACGAAATAGAGAACTCCGCAGCGTATTCCGGGTTACTGCCGATGTTATCCAGTTCATATGGCAGCGCTTATATGTGCGGTACACACGGTATAACATTCCCAAACATATAACGAACACGATTATGGACAGCAGAACGTTCGTTGTAGAAAGGTGGTATCGAAACTGTTCCAATACTATGTTATTATTACCACCCACTGCATTTTGGACTACGACGGTCTCTTCCTTCGACTGCGGTTTGCCCATTTTTATGCTTTTCACTTTTTATGTTCACCTCCGACCACGGAAAATATATTATGACAATCATTGTATGATTCTAATTAATTAGATCTACTTGTGCACGAGTGGAATTCTTCCATCCCAAATATGGGACGCGCGCATCGCGTTACCGACTGCAGTCCGTAGGCAGGGTCGCCATGTACGGAAGAGCGAACGGAGCTAAGTGAAACCACGAATTCAGAATATAGACTGACTTTATTAAATGAGCAATCGATTATATATTTGATACATGAGTATATAGTTACAACACACACTACCACAACTTACATTAGTATTCATTGAACCGAGATAAGATTATTGTTGTTTTTTGAGGCTCCGTTATTTTGGGGCAGTTGTATTTACTGTAAAGAAAAACTGAAGTTTTTTGTGTATAGCATCAACAAAAATACATGTTAATAGTCATCATTCTACCTTATATTAAGGGTCTCTAGTGGTAGCATATTCAAAATTTTTTCTTTGCTTTGTTCAATTACGAGTAATTAAAAAGTAGATAATTCTTGTGAGGTTATGTTGCTTTATGGTTGAAGACTGAAGAAGGTTGGAGACGGAAGAAGAACAGAACGAATAACTTTTTATGTTGTCTTTATTTACATTTAAGATTTTATGAATACATTATATAGATATGTATACTTTGATGACTTTATAAATTAAAAGGACAAAAGCTTATATTTAAACCACTGCCAATAATCAGTTTTCATACCTACAGTTAAACAGTACTCGGCGATGCAGTCGCTAAGCATAAAGCTACGCTAGCATCATATATTGGAGTGGAGCGTAATACCTAAAAAAAGAAAAAGAAAAATTTTCGATGGGAATTTTGCGAATTTCAATATTCGGGCTCCGTCACAATCTGGTCCTAAACCTGTTGATTTGATTCACCATAAAAAATATTAAAATCGGTTAAGAACTCTGGAAGTTATGGCGTAACAGACATTGCGCCATTGAAGCTGATCCATGGGAGCTTCGCTTCGCTCCGCTCCAATTAATGTCATTTAAATTTTATTTTTGATTTGAACCACAAACAAAAGAGATAACACAAAGTAACTATACAATCTTTTAGAAAAGCAGTTCCTTATTTTGTCTCTGTTCAATGAATTGCAAATGTATTTGAGTGACGTGACGACATAAGGATTTCAGGCTTTTTCTTCATCTGTACATATAAAAGGCTTTGCCCTGAGTAACTGTCTGATTGACAGACAACGCACAGCCGAAACAGGTGAATCTGGAGACTTGAAAGGGAGAGTGTGTTATAAAAGGGTGAAAGCGCTCGCTTAGAAAGAATTTTGGAAAATTCAACCCAAATCCCTAATCAAATGGGGTCAAATAGGGGATGAAATGTTGTTTTAAATTCTGTCATTTTCAAAGTTGAAGGAATGAAATGTGAAATACGTGTTCTTGGTAAAAATGTAATTGAGCATCAGAGTTTTCGAAAATTCTACCCTTAAGGGGGTAAAAAGGCGTTGAAATTTTGTATGAAAGTTTCGTTTTCTCTTGGTTAGTATTAAGGCTTTTGATAAAAAACTAACGTACATATATTTTTCTAACGTGTACTATCCTTAAATGTGGTAAAATAAATAAATAACATTTTTGTAGAAATATGAAATTCGATACACTGGGCCCAATAAAAATATATATGTTTTGTATCAATTGGACTTAAATTAAATATTTTAATACAAGACAAGTTGAACACAACGTGACAATGTTTATTGAAAGCGAATAGTTTTAACTATAGTATACACGGTATCACTCTAAGTAAAAATATTAGACAACATCACATACCTACATTGTTCTGACCCAAAGTTAGTAGCTAAAGCACTTGTGTTATGGGATTCAGAATCAAAGACGGTACCACAAAACACATATAGAAAAATTCGTTTTCTAATTTGACCCGGCCGGCAATCGAACCTGGGATCTCGGAGTGGCATCACCATGAAAATCAGTAACCGAGCCACTCGACCACGGAGCTCGTACCAGGGGTACCTCTCTAAAGAACAAGATCATATCAAAATACAAGCGCATTCTTTTGACAACAATAATTATGATACCCTTTTCTTGTAGTTCAAAGTCTTTACAGTTGGTTGATCATAAGCAAATTATTTTAATTAGTTCAGGTAATTACACTATTAGAACTCGCTCGGCTTACAAAGGCCGACTTCAAGAGCAAGAAATAATCTTAAACTGTTTACGTAACAGCTGATTAATAAATTCGAGATGATAAAGCAAACATTATTTATATTCTGTTACGTTTCTTAATTGATGAATAATAATATTACTAAATTTTACAAATGTTCCCTATATCTCTACAAAAATAATTTCTGTCACGAGTAAATTTTTAAAATATTATAAAAAATTGAAACGAAATATTTTGTGTTGCTGGTTTTTCTAAGATTACTCAGAAACCGCGGAGGTTGCAAAATTTTATGTTCTTATCCAAAAACTAGACACTTGGAGCTACAATTTCCTTTTTTTATTTTCTGTAAGACCATTTCTCACGAAGTTACGGCCTGTTGAAAATTGCCCAAAAATTGGGAAGCTTTTTGATCCCTTAATTTATTCCAGTAGTGTAGGTATATTTCGCTTGCCCGGAAGAATACAGTATTAAGGTATCAAAATTTGGCACTAACTGACTTAATGATACAATTCGAATAAAAATAGTACGTTCTACCTTTTGAATAAGGTAACTTTCGTAATTGGCTTATGCAGGGGGCAATCATGGTGTAATAATCAACGACCGAAGAAGGGGGTATAATCGATCTTATTTAAAAGGTAGAACGTACTTTTTTTTATTCGTCAAGTCGTCGTATTAAGTCAGTTAGTGCCAAATTTTTACTTAATACTGTATTCTTCCGGGCAAGCGATTTATCTTTATAAATAAAAATCAATGTTTGTATATTTGTTCCATGAGCATTCCGAAACCACTGATCAGACTGTGATGAAAATTTATTAAATTGTTGTATACATGCCAGGCAAGGTTTATATGTATAATCAGCAAAAAAGAACATTGGAAAGCGTGCCGGGTGCAGCTAGTCATTTATAATGGTATATTTGCATATTGAAGTGATACTATGAAATTAAGACTTATATTTCATTCAAAATAACCTTCTTGGTTTTACAAAGACTGTCAAACTGTCCGGATAAACGCATATTGTTTTCCGTTTTCATGGGAAAATTGGTACCTTACGACATATTTGTGTCTTTTAGAACATGGCATACACTCTGAAACCGACCATAATCAACGATTTCTATCACCATTGATACATTAATTTATGGTTGGGTACTTCGCGCCTCATGGTGGGGAGAATTGTGCTGATAATTCTATAGTCTTTCAAGAAAGTATTTATTAAAAAAAACATTTTGTAATCATTTCTGATTACGACTCACGTAAAGGAGTCCAAACGTCAGGTTCAATGAAAAAACAAAATTGAATGCGTCGTTAAACCGTTAAAAATCTGTTTCTATTTAAATGTGTAAAATGTGTAAAAAACTATAACTATTTATAATTTAAATAAACAACAATTATAAATAACTGTTGATCGCACACTCAGATAAAATAAAGAAACAGACAAGTACAGCAAAGAAAGGTATACAAACAAAGGGCTAAACGGCAATCTTTTCCAGGCAAACTTCGGTGAAAAGAATAAATAAAGATAATAGGGAAGTGGGTGCGCATATTGATAGCAAAGTGTAAATATATGTAAATATTAAATATATAAATTTTTATATAGCTTATTATAGTGGATACAGTTGTGACGGGTGCAGCCGGAGAAATAAAAGCACTCAAGGTCACTTATGTTTTTGAATTTATGGAATTAAGGCACAACTGAAACAATTATATAAAAAAGGTAAATTACGCTGAATTCAAAAACAATTTCACATTTATCACTAAAAACACATTATAAAAAGTAGGGCTACTTACAATAGTGCCTTAAAGAAACTTATAGACTTTTAAATAACAGGAACTGGTGGTACAGAATACATATACAGGACTTTTTGTGAATTATGCTTATGAGCTTATTATACTTGTGAGCTTATTATAACTGCTCAGCACTATAAATACATTTAAATAATTGTTATCGGTGAGTCAACCGCTCTACGCGCTGACTCTGGTAAGAATGAACTTCGAGAACAAAACAAATAAAAAGAGACAGACAGTAAATTTAAAATAGGAAACCAAGAGAAAAGAAAATATGAGAAATAGCCAGAGAAGAGCGCAATGAAAGCAACGAGTCGCCAATATAGCTATGGCGCCTCGTTACACAGTCATGACAAGAAAAAACTTTTAACTCTGTCGTGAAATGATCCAAGAGTTTGAACCTTTTATGATTTCTTCTGACTATACGAATAGTTACCATAGGAACTGATCACGCTGTGATCATTGAGGAATAGGAAAAGAAATCGCAAGAGTGACGTTACACTTATCTGTAGAGTCTGCCCAACACAATGTTTTTGTATATGTGCGCTTACGCGTTCTCAAAAAACGGTTTTACCGATATTGATGAAATCCTTAATAATATGAATTTTCGAAGGCGAGGCATTCGCGTTCTTACTAATTCACGTACCCACGCTACATGAGCAGTATTTGGTCGTGCATATCGACATCTTAAGATCCAAGCGTCTGAACTTCAAATCGTTTATTGAAGTCTTCGTCTAAAAGATCTTTTCGAAGAATGATTGTTTTATATCTCAAGATAATTAATTTAATAATGAATGTTTATAACTATGTTCTTAAGTAACCTAACTTCCCGTTTTTATTTTTAAGCTAAATCTTTCGGGAATTTCGAAAATATTGAAAAACAAAATTACATTATTCGGCAAAACTAGTTTTCAACACAACATGTCCAAACAATGTTTTCCAAAGAATTATTACAAGAAAAAATTCAACTGATCTCAAATGACAAATGGGATTCGCCACATCCCCTGGCTATCCGGGTAAACTTGGAAATTTCCACGGGTCTGTCAAGTATTCGCCCGGATACAGAGATTTGGATTCGAGTCCCACATGACACCTGAGACATATTTTGTCATTGGCTACAATGTCGTCAAGACAGTGCATTCCCCGAACGGACTTATTGCAAATTCACAACCAATGTAAGATTTTCTCTGACAAACTCTTTAAGATTATTTAAAATTTGTTGCACTCTGCATAAAAGAGGCGTGATTTCTAATTCTCTTTTCTAACGAACATAAGAAAGCAGCTTATTGTTCAACAGGCTAAAATAAAATTTGAATTTGAAAACTGGCCGCTTTGAAACTGTGCCATTCGTCTTACTTAGGATTTGTTTAACAATAGCCAAGTCCTCACTTACGTCTTAAGCGACTCTATAATACAGTTGAATTAGCCTACTCTATTTCTATGTATATGTATATATTGGAATGTTGTATTTACGTTAACACGCTTCCATATCTGTTCTATTATATTTTTTTTATTTTATTTATTTATTTTCACACCAACTTACAACTATCATTACAGGTTTCCCCAATGCGACAGAAGAAGCAATTTTAATATTTCAACATTACTTAAAACAAATTTTCCATAATGCTACTTTTGTGAATTCGCTCAGTGTACAACAGAACAAATCTATGTCCTTATCAATGACGTTGAGTGTGCGTAGTGCGCGCGTCAGTGGCGTTTCCTGCAGTAAATTCGTACGGATTGTTGGAATGACCAATTGGTTCGGTTTTCGCCGTCGCCATATGTATCTATCTGGTACTCACACACCGATTAAACATAATACATCTGGATTAGATATGTTACCTCTTAACACCCTCAATAGATATATAACTAATATAACAAGATATATATCTAATAATACAATCACTTGCAGGTTAGCATTACACCATGATTTTAAACGATGAAATTGAATAATAGCTTATTATAACATAAAAATTTTCAAGATATATCCATTTATTATTTACAGTGTTATTTTATAATTAAATTGTGTTAAATAAAGAAAACTGTCCACCTAATAGTTGTGGGCATTGTAATTCTTTATAAGAGAAATTTTAAAATTTGTAATTTTTAACCTTTTCCTAAAGATAATATTTACACAGTCTCCACATAGATAATTAAATATTATGAGTAAAGTCGGAGTATAACAGTAATTAAGATGACCGAAAGGCAGCGCTTCTTTTTTGTGCCCAATCTATCGTGAGCACAATTCACTTTTATTTTGAAGTTTTATTTTATCTGTGCCTGTTGTAAACTCCAGTGGTGAGTCGGAGAGCTGACACACGCACGTTTTTAAGTTTACTTCAAGTGTATCTAAAGCATTATTAATAGTTTTTTATTTAGTTTAGATACATTTTAAGACATTTTATTAATTTGCTTATATTTACAATATATCAAATACTAGGATTATTGAATATCATATTTCAGTCTTAAAAATAGCATTTCGTCATCAAAAGAAGCAAGATTGTGTCATCTGTGAATTTGTATAACAAAAGCGACCTCTGTCAGGTACTGGTTGATGTGGGCTCGATATTGCTAGAAAGTAAGCTATTTATTAATATTTTATATGGAAAATCTGAATGTATTATCTCTTTTATTCCTTTGATTGTAACATTTCCAATATTAACTAAGATATTCAAAGAAAATCCGATAATGATCGATAAGTACTTATTGGGTTTATTTAAAAGAAATACTTTTGGCGTTTCTAAACTAAAACCCTTTTGCTAGTTAATATCTTAACGTGTTATTCACTGTAACTGTGATTTATTATTACAATGGTGTAGTCATGTATAGAATAAGAAATGTCCTTTTCACGTTGAAATAACTTTAATAAAGAGCATAAGTAGGTAGAATACTCTTTATTAATAAGAAATTATGAAAAATCAAATATCTGGTAAGTGAAGAAGAAAGTGCATGTGCAAAGACAGCTGATGTAAAACAAGGAAATATGTAGCAGGAAAATTTCGGAGAGAGCGGTTTTTCCTCGAGTGAATCGACCAATGATCTTCGGACCAACAGCCCAACGCTCTTACCACTGAACGACATAGTTATAAAAAATAATGATTATTATATTTTTTTGTTACTTTACAATTAACTGCTAGATTTTTATATTTAAATATTTTTAATAAGAAAAATCGAACCCACTACCTTTGATTATCCGGGCAAGTGATCTTCCAATCGAATTACCGAGATCTTGACAGTTTTTCTTCAGCTGAATACCGGTGCTAGCAGGTAGGGCGTTCAGCTCTTGATCCGGTTGTCGTGGGTTCAATTTAACTGACTACTGCAACATGTTAAATATTTTCTAGTAAAAAAATCTAACAAAGTATGATTATAGAAATGAACGTAATTTAAGAATAGGCCATAGTCTGTGAAGTAAATACTTTGGGAGGTATACTGAATGCGGAATAAGCAGTCTGCGAAGTAGGTTAGTTGCGAAATAGTAGGTTTAAGAATTAGACATCTCTCTTTTATATTAATTGAAAATATCTTGATGCTAATTTAATTTCTTTATCTTAATATTTATCGCACTTTTATTGGAAATTGTAGCCATACTCTACAGTAGGGTATTATAGTATTTGATAAGCATTTTTAAGACTAAAAATTATTAGTCAATAAACCTTTAAGATAGACCTGGCAAATAGCTGAGAGCACCAATGTAAATTATAATCATTCAGTGGAGACACAAGGTTTTTATGTTTTCCTTTATAAAAATGCAATAAAAGCTATAAGGGGTGAACACTAGTATTATTATTAAAACGGGATCATGTCCATGTTTTACAAATTAGCAAAACATTGCCTTATTTAACTTTTACTTTTGATGATGAAGTTATTGTTTAAAATCATTTTAAATTTAATATTATAAATTGTTTGTTGATTTTTGATTAACAAAAATAATGTCAAATGCACGTTTAAAGTTAAGTTGCGGAATTGATTACATACACTCGATTTTGATATAAATACAGACTGACGCCTGTCTTCAGGTTTTCTTCCTCGAGCCGCTGAAAAGTACGGACCTAATAAAAATACTGGTACTCTGTCCAAATGAAAAATATAGCGGTAACAAATAAACTGAAGTTCTAAGTAATTATGAGAAATCAGAACAATAGTGAAAAAAATAAACAGTCAGCGTTGCCGCACTACTTCTTTTTAAATCACCCTGTGATACGTTCTGTATCATATAATAATATAAGGCAATATTACATAGATTTTGAACCCAAATTAAGTAGCCATAGCGTTTGTGTTATGGAATTCAGAAACAACGACGTTACAATACTCAAACCCAAGACTATACAGAGAAGTTAATTTTTCTACATTAACCCTACCGGAGATCGAACCCAGTACCTCGAAGTGGCTTTAGCATTAAAACCAGTATGCAAACCACACGACAACGAAAGTCGTCCTATAACTATTACATCGCGCCAATAAAAAAATATCTAGTTTGTAAGTTTTTTAACTGAAAATACCTGTTTTTCGCATTAGCATTTCCTATGTTTACCTATGGAAACTACATTACAGGGTAAAAGCTATTTTAGCGAGTTC
The DNA here is from genome assembly GCA_927399485.1 of Calamotropha paludella. NCBI lineage: Eukaryota > Metazoa > Arthropoda > Insecta > Lepidoptera > Crambidae > Calamotropha > Calamotropha paludella. The sequence goes on along the minus strand of OV656823.1, from coordinate 3,574,701 downwards.
CCTTTTAGCACACATCGGGGACAGTCGATGGGAAAAGTTAAACAAGTAGATTATCTAACATGTTTTCACTTGTCCAGCCTCGAATTGGTAATGCACATTAAATTAATTAAATCATGTAATAGTAATAATGTCAAAAATGATTTGTTTTTATTTATATTCGTTTTATTATTCACAATGCAATTTTTCGATGAAATTAAATACGCTTATAAAAATAACCACATCTCTGAGCCCTCAAGCTGGATTCGAAGCCACGACTCACGTTACGACACGTTAACGCAGTAGTTTTCAGTAATTTTGTAGGTATAATAAAATAACTAAATAGAACAAATTTTAGGTGTATAAATTTCGTAGTTAGAAACCTGCCCGATTGAAATATTTGACGGTAGTAATAAATATATCTGACGACCATTATCTTAGTCATCAAAAATAAATTTAAAATAAAATAAAATATAAAATCCATGTAATTGTAATGCAATTGCTCTTAAATTGAATATCGCATGCCGTTGTCGCCTCTTATTTAGGTTTCACTTGATCAAATAGTTATTATGTTTGTATCTGTTTTGTGATTGTATTAGTGCAACCTTTTTGGTGATCCATTTAATAAATAAATAAATATATAAACAAAAATTAAAGTGTCGTTTATCCAGTAAAAGCGGCTTTATTTTAATGGACATCTAACTTCTCCTTCAGCCTTTCGCCATCCAATGCTGAGTGTAGGCATCCTGCATTGCCCGCCATTCTTCCCTGTTCTAGGCCTTCCTCTGACTTCTTCTTCTTCATTGGCTGTCTGCCCACACTCCGACGACCAGTTCTTGACCTCCATTCGAGCACCCAACTTCCATCTGTTCTAAGCCCTATATGGTTCCGCCCATTTCCACTTTCTTTTGGCGATTTCTACGGCTATGTCTGTAAGTTCGTATCCTTATTTCGGTGTTACGAACTCTGTCCCGAAGAGATACTACTCTGTCGGGAAAGTACCGGGAAAACATCAATAATATGCAAAATGTTTATTATTCATCCAAATTTATTTTATTACCTTCAAAGTATGCTCCTTCAGAAACGATACACTTACGCCAACGAATAATCCAATCAGCAAAACATTTTTTAAACGCTGTTTCCGGAATTGAGTTCAGATTTCGCCGCAAATTCTCCTTTATGTCTTCTACCGATTGAAAAAGTATCACAAAGTGGTAATTTGAGTTTAAGAAAAAAGAAGTCGGCTGGAGCCATATCTGGTGAATATGGTGGTTGCTGGATGGTATTTGTTGAGTGTTTGGTTAAAAAATCGTTCACAGTGATGGTCTTGTGCGAATGCCTGTTATCGTGGTGCAAAGTCCAAGAATTTCCTTTCCACAAATCTGGCCTCTTTTGTTGAATTTGCTGTCTTAAATGCCGCATAACGTTAAAAAAATAATCTTTATTTACCGTTTGACCTTCCGGCTAGAATTCAGAGTACACAACACCGCGATAGTCAAAGAAAACAGTCAACATGACTTTGACTTTTGATCGACATTGGCGTGGTTTTGTCGGTTTCGGTTCAGTTGGAAGGTGCCACTCCGAAGCTTGTTGCCTGGTTAGCATGTCAAACTCGTAAACCTACGTCTCGTCACCAGAAACAATGCGTTTCACGAAGATGGGTCAGAATTGACTCGTTCTAGCATGTCCTCAGCGACTCTCATGCGATTGAGTTTTTGGAGAAAATTCTGATCTTTTGGGACTAGCCGAGCGGTAATATATTTCATACCCATTTGGGTATGATATTTGATTAGTTAAAATGGTACAGATCGACTCGTGAGATACAGAAAGTTCGGCGGCTATCTCTTTCAAAGTTGAATGAGGATTTTCGGTCACTATTTCCTTCACTTTTGCGATGTTAACTTTAGTTGCAGACGTTGATGGCCTACCAAAACAGAGCAAATCTTCCAGCACATCTTGACCGCTTTTGAACGCTTTGTACCACTCATAAGTGTTTTTGATAAAGATGGTTCACAGTTAGCCTTCTGTAACATTTTCAGTAACTCCGAACACGAAATTTCATTGGCGATGCAAAATTTAAGACAAACTCTTTGGTCGATATTTTTGTCCATTATGAAATTCGCAATACACACTCGATATGATATAACTAAAAACAGTACTGTACTTATTATAAATAACAGATTAAACTCCGCACCAAAATGGAAAATAGTTGTGCCAATCTAACAGCAAAATGAATTTGGAACCATAAACAAATAATCCATTCCCGATACTTTTTTGACTGAATGCATATCCGACATGGCCCGTTCCATTGCCCTTAATATTATACTATTGTGCAGTACCTATATTAAATACTAGCGGTCCGTCCCGGCTTCGCACGGGTGGACAAAATTCTTTAAATTTTTTCTAGCATTCAATATAGCCTTTGACACTCAGCAATAATGTGCCTTTCTATTGGTGAAAGAATTTTTAAAATCGGTTCAGTAGATCCCGAGATTACCCCTTACAATTTAACAAATATACAAACACACAAACTTTACTTCTTTATTATATTAGTATAGATTACAGTTTGATTGAAAAATAATTTTATTTTACTTTTAAGTATCTAATAATATTGTTATGTCCTTACAGGGTTCATGTATTTGTACAAAATTTTTGAATAAGATCTGTTTTGTTGCCATATGAAACACAATAAATATTCTATTAAATATAAAATATTAATTAAATAATATATTAACAAAAAAAATTAAAAACATCAAACCAGCCTAACCGCTGCTCTTGAAAAAGTTCTAGCCTATCCGTTTTTTATAGGATACATTTTGGAGAGTGTGCAGCAGAATTTCAGAGCCTTGTTCCGCCGTCCCCATTTTCATCGGACAACCAGACTTACAAATAGGCGCCACCGTTATATGGTTGTTATACCAAAGAGTCGCACTAAGCGTTTTGGTTCCAATTTTGTAATACGTACCGCTAAAGAATGGAACTCTTTGCCTAAGTCTGTGTTGATCGATAAATACAATTTAGGGGTCTTCAAGTCGCGAGTGAATAGGTATGTTCTGGGCAAGCGCGTCACATCCTAGATCGCATCATCGCTTACTATCAGGCGAGATACCGGTCAAGCGCTTACTTATTTACAATAAAATGGTGCCCAAAATGCTGGCAACGTTTTCGTTTTGGATAGCTATATAGATACGTTGGCCGAAGAAGCTGTCAGATCTTTTTTCCCCAGTCGCTTTAATTAAATGGGAGGACATTTCTTTATGAAAGAGCTTGTCTTTCGGGTCCCATGAACCTATAGTCTCCATACCGAAAGGAACAAAGGTGTAACTGCTTACAAGGGCTGCATACTTTCAAACTTTGCGACTTTCTGCAGTTGCTGTAGCAGCCATCAGTGCATTCTTATACAAGGCTTAAAGAATTGTAGCAGTAGTATCAGTTGCATTACTATCGTTGCGATTTCGCATGCACATTTTTAAATATAGCTTAAAAATCCACTTTTCACTTCAAGTACTGTATATTTTTTTGTTTTTTTTTATTCCATTAATAAGTACATGTTCTACTAATAATGCTAAAATTATTTGCATGTAAGGAATGATAAAAATGTTGATGGATTAGTGTATGAGAATTTAGTTTATGATTTATCTTTACCCGTTTCTTAGTTAATTTTGGATTTGAACTCAGAGGCACTCACCTTGGAATCTGCCGGTCATCTTCTTGGAGGTACCCCCGTATCCTTGATCCAGCTGTATTGTTCTACGATGGTCTCCTGGCCTGATTCACGATTTTTGCACTGATTGCACTGTAGATTTAGTTTTATGAGAAATATAATTTATTGGGCTGCGCGCCGCGGGGGACGGTTCGATCGGAGTGTATAGTTCAAGTGAGAATGTTCAAGATGGCAGCACTGATGGCTGGCTTTGTTAACGGCTTTGAGCCAAAGGGATTGTGCCTCTGATATTATAGAAAAAAAAAAGATTGGATGTAGTATTGTTTGTGCTATGATAAACTAAATTATAACGAAAGTACGGAACAATTAGTAAACAATTAAAAAACGACTTAAGTATCTCTGATTCAAAACTCTTTCTTAGCTTCATAACCTGAGTGGAGTGCAATGTTCATATATATAAAATAAAAAATTAAAAATACGTTAAACTCGTCAATAATATTTTTCTTTAGCCTTCTATTGCAATCTAAAAGCTTGTGTTACAAATGATTCCACGTCTGTAATACATTGGCAATTTGAATTCGATTCACTTTGGTACAACCGGGAGATGGGGGAAAAGATTATATGGTCTAAGTAAAAGATTATATAGACTGTATCAAAGCGGATTACATCCAATTCAAATAATTCTTATAATCTCATTTTTGTAAACTTCGTAAAGAAAGATCATAAAGAAGGAGTGTCACGCAGATGCGTGACACTCACTGTCATTTAAGTGCACATAGATATGTGCACTTAAATGACTGTTTCATATTAATCGATTGTCAAAACATTTAATAATAATAATATTTCTCACATTCTCGCTAATTAGTCTAGCCCAAAGTAAGCACTATAAGGCTTGCGTTATGGATTCTAGGGTATCGGACAGACACATTTATGATACATAGATAGTTAATATTTATAGAAAATATATAAATACCCATGACTCAGGCATAAATGCTCGTATTCATCACACAAACATCTGCTCCTTCCGGGATTCGAACCCAGCACTGTCGATGCGAAGGATCGCTACCGTTGCACCAAACAAATGTTTCTTTCGAATGCGAGGATGTTCCTCTTATTGATAAAGCAATAGCCTACAACGTAAAAAACTTAAAGTACTAGTTAATTTAAAGGGTGTTCACAAGGTTCGATAGCTTAATTGGGAGAGCAATGGACCAGCATCCAAATGTTGCGGATTCGTGTCCCGCCTAAGAAAAACTTGGGAGTAGAGTCTATAAAATAATTTAAAATTCCATTTTTTTTAATAATTGTCTGCATTTTAACATTATATAACGTATCACAACGTAGCTCACAAAAATTGGTTGCGAATGTAGCTGCGACGTCAGTTAATCAAAATTTATAGAAAAATGCGTAGCATTGTTTACACGGATCACATTTTCACGAACCAAATCGATTGCCTAAAGGATATGGACACACAGTATACCACAGCGCAATCTCTTTTGAACCGAATCTAGACTGCCCCAAACCTTTCTAATAATTGGTCCCAACTGTTTAAAATTGCTATGTTCTACATAAGAACAAAATTATTTGTTTTACAAGTACCTATATTACTCAATTATATTACTCAACAAATTTTGGGAGTATTAGAGCGAGGCCACACGATGCGTTAACGGTGCGGTGCGGTACCGCATCGTAATAAATTCGAGGTATAGGGTGCCACACGAGTGGTGCGGCGCCGCACCGCACCGCGTTGCGCTGCGGGCGCTTTACCCCTCATCGCTTCGTCTCTCAGGTCCCAAGACCGGCGCGCTTGCGGTGCGATACTTATCTTACTTACCGCGTCGTCTGACATGGTATAGTGATTTGTATGTAGGATGAAGCAGCGGCACCGCATAGGCACCGTACCGCACCTTTAACACATCGTGTGGCCTCGCAATTAGACTTGTGTTTCCTTTTCTTTTTTTATTTGCCTTAACTCATTTTTACGCAGTAGGATGTTTTGTGGCTGTGTCAATGCATGTGATGGATAAGGATGCGTTACGATGCGCGAGAATCGAAAAGCTCATTGTAACATTTCAGTTCAATCGTCGCGTATCTTTGATGGAAACGGAAAATTGGATGCACAAAGACGTTCGATTTGAGAATTTAAATATTTGTTGGGAATATTGAACTGTATTACAGCGAAGAGATAAAATCCTCGCGACTATGAGCAATTGTCTGATAGATACTGTGTAGCCTTGATCCTGGCTGACTGTGCTATAGAGAAATCAAAGAACCAAATATCACAATGCACCTTTTTCAAAAGACGAATAACTAATGGCATCTTTATTAATAAAATGATTTCCAGTTGTCGGTACAAAAGGCTGTTTCTTTTCACTCTCTGAAATTAACCTTGGTCAATTAAAATCTGTGTCGCCATTTTTAATTAACGCGTTGTAATCAATTAATTCTTATTATTAAGTCATTACATAGCTGTTCCTTCATTATCGATTGTTGGATACTTGTAAAAGTTGTTCGAAAAACATTAGAAGTTGTAAGAAGTAGTAACTAGAACTAGAGATGGCTTAAGAAATACTTAGAGAAAATCGACTGGCCTGTCAAGGTCTTGGTAGCTCAATTGAAATTACTCGCTCGAATAACGAGGAGATGTGGGTTCAAGTCCCACCTGCGTCATCTTAATTTTTTTCTTATATTTTTTTAATTAATGCTCTTTAAGTCGCGTTAAGTAACAAAAACATGTGTACCATATTACTAATATAGATATTTGACGAAAGTATTGTAGTCTGTAAGAATATCATCATGATAAGTTACAGCTCTGTGACATGAATATTAAAAACATTTATCGTTCTATGAAGACCTAGTTCCAATGTACCATATAAGGAAAAACAAACAGAATATTGATAAGTTATGAACTAATTTTCTGGCACTATTAATCACCAGCCTATTAAGATCCGCTCTGCTCAGATTTCCTATAGATAATAACGCTGTATGAGCATACCCATATGCGTCGAGTGCAGATTGGCGAGTGCTAACACTAATGTACGTATAAACATTCACGAATTTTTCGCAAAGGGGTAGAGAGATATCACTGATTTCCACTGACATATATCTCTCTTCTTCAACTTTCATCAGACCTTTCAAAGAAGTTCGTAGTTAATGATGGGTTTGACCTAGCCTTTTTTTAGGACATCTGTTGGATCCCTGAAGTTGACTTTGGTCTGCCTTTACCGACTTGCTCTTGCCTCATAAACTTGTTTTGTCAATTTTCTTTCGACCATCTTCTCTACCTGTTCCAACCATCGTAGTGATGCCTTTTCTCTCGTTTTTCTGTACTTCTCTTGATGTCTGTTTGGCTGTCTGTAACGTACAAATCTTGAAACTCAATTTACACCTATTTCCCGACTAGCTAGAGCTCTGAAACTTTAAACATAGCTCAGAACTCGATGACAATATATGATTATATACTTTCGACATGATTCAATCACAATTTCAGAGAATATTTACAAAATTTAATTTCAATTGGAAAAAAATTAGTGCCGAAAAAATCCACAGATGGCGCTAAAATGACATACTAACTGCTACTTGACATTTTAGATCGAACAATTGGAAATTATACACACAAACTAAAAAGAAGAAAATAATTGTATTTTAAATAAATTTCTGTCTTTGTCACTCTATTTTCTTTCACACTACACCGTTTTCTTATCTACTACTATGTTTATATGTATATACTTATAATATACTAGCTGACCAGGCCACGCGTTGCTGTGTTATAAATTAAAATGAAACCTATCCTAAGTTGGAACAAATCCAGCAAAATAAAAATATAATCATCAAAACCAGTTGAGTAGTTTCGAAGTTCATCGCGGTCAAACATTGTGACAAAGAATTTGTTTATATATAGATGTATAGAACCATGTCAAACAGAATCGGGTGAAAGCAAAGAGACAACAGTATAGAAATATATAATTAATTTAATGTGACATGGTTTTATGGTGTACAGGTATGTCACCGTAAAATTGTAAATAACGTTAGATTATTATTATTATTATCTATCTCGTGATATTGTAAACTGTCGAAAGATTGTGATCCGTAACATACAGGCTGGCCCTGATGGGTTGGTCTTGTAATAACCCCTTCTGTGTCTATTGAATTAGGTAAGGTTAGGTTAGTTTATATTTATATTCGTCAACAAACGAATTAATAAACAAAAAATAAGCGCGCGATGTGCGTTCCATCGCATGCCATTTCACAATTTGGTGGTTTCACTTCGATAGATAGATAGTTAAATTGTAAGCACTATGTTACGGTTAACAATCTTTCGACAGTTTACAATCTCGCGAGATGGATTATAATCTAACAATAATTACAATTTTACGGTGACATATACATCCTATCGCTCGTGATTGCAGAAAAACGTCTCTTAACTCTTGAGGTTTATTCGCTTATCGTGCCTTTAGTAAGTAAGCCCTTTTAAAGATTAGACGAGTCGTAATTGATGATGAATGCTCTCAACTTAGTTGCAAACGACTTTTGCATAAAACATCCTTATTATGAACAACTTAAAATTCAAATTCTTCAGGCAATGACGCTCCCGAAATAGCATATATATCATCCCAGACAATGTACCGGATAGGCTGATGATGCGACGCTCTCTTTACTCCTCGAATTTTGTGGAAGGATGGAATTTGCATCCTGTACACCTTTTGTTGTCGAGATTTGAGAAGTAACTTTCTGTTAAGCCTTAATTCGTTATGTGGTGTTATATATACTTTGTGTTTTCAATGTATTATAAAATACGCGAAATTTGGAAGATTATTGTTTAAACCAATGTTTTGTGTCCATAGACCAGGGTCGATAATTTTGAAAATGGTAAATAGTGAAAGAAAAATATAGTAGAATAAAACCCATTGGAAAAGGTAGATAATATAACAAAAATGAAAAGAAAAATTATTTACGGGCGATCTGAGGTCGGGAATGTGAAGGGGGTGACTTTTGAAGGGTAAAAAACCGGTTTATCTCGATTTCCGGCTAAACTACAAGTCCTATGAAAAAAAGTAAAATGGCAAAGCTGTAGGTAATAAAAAGATCTACTTGTTTTGTATTTACACTTTTTTCTTTTTTCACATAACCTCCAAATTTATGTGAAAAAGTCATATAACAATTTTTGGTTTTTCATGTTTATCTCTTCGTCTTTGAAAACTTACCTTTTTATGTGCCAAACACACAGTGATTTTTCTGATTTAAAACATTTATTTTTCACCTCATTTAGACTTTATATATCGAAAAAGCACCCTAATTTTCAATCGCAAATTCTCACGTCAAAATATCTGCTTTTTTTAAAAAGTCGGTGTGCTTTTTGTTCGTTTAAATCTCTACTTTCTGATGGTATAAAAAAAATATACATTACTATGGTAAATTTTCTCAGAAAATAGAAATAATGAAAAAAAATCGAATACGAAATTTTTTTTTTATTTACATTTCGAGCTATTTAATGTTTTCAGCCATATAATTTGGCACACAATCTTTTGGCATAATTGATATGGCTTGTTGGCTAGTAATGGATAAAAATATATCTGCCCTTATCTAGCTTGCAATGTTAATCAAATTATGCCAAGTGATTAGTGTGCTAAATGAAATTAGGACCAATTATTTTAGACGAATGGAAGGGCACCCAAGTTAGTTTGCAAGAATATATACGGTATATATACAACCTGTATACAGGTTGAGTTATATATACATATATAAAATTCCGTATCACGGTGTATGACCGCGATGAACTACGAAACCACTCAACCGATTTTGATGAGCTTTGTTCATTTTGATGCATTTGTTTCGACGTAGGATAAAGGATAGGTTTCATTTTAATTTATAACACAGCAACCCGTGGCTGCTGCAGCTAATCTATATATATAAAAATGAAACCCGTTTTCCGTTGTTACGACATAACATGAAAACGGCTTGACCGATTTGGCTGATTTTTTTTTTGTAGTTTTCTAATACGCTGTACAAGGTTCTTACGGAAAAAAATGTAAAGAAAATCTCTCAGAAAGATTGAAAAATATAACGTAACGAATGTCAACGTCATTCAATTTAAAACAAAAAATCTGTGGGAATCTGTGACACCACATCGATAACCGCGCTGACAAATGTCAACGTCATTCAATTCAAAGCTACGCTAAGGCGGTACGAAGTTCGCCGGTCCAGCTAGTATCTAATAAATATCTTGTCATAGTATTTAACCGAGATGAACTCTGAAAACTGAACCGATATTGGGCACTTTCTTTTCATGTTGCTGGATTTGTTCCGACTAAGGACATAGGATAGGTTTCATTTATTATTGAAATAAAAATATGTAGCTGACTTCCGCACTAAGTGCTCGGTTAGCACGGTCTAACACCTGAAGATGCTCCGTGTGGGGGCGAAACACGCGTAGAGTAGTTGGTAAAGGTGCCGGTGTTTGCACACTGCTTGAATTTTGTGGAAGTAAGCTACATATTTTTATTTTACTAATGGATATGGACTTCCGCCAAGTAACGCCTGATTCTATCAAATAAGGTTGCATTTTCATTTATAAAATAAAAAAATGCAAATAATAATAACTGAGCCACAGTACCGCGTGGCCGACTCAGCTACTAATATCTCGACTTATCCATAGAACAGAGTTCGATGTGATCATGAGATCATGACTTTTTTTTAGCTAAATGAGACCTTATCTCGTTTAGCTAAAAAAACTAGTTGTTGCATCATAATCACATCGAACTCTGTTCTATGGAGAAGTCGATTTTTTTATTTCATTTAATGAGATAAGGTCTCATTTAGCTAAAAAACTAGTCATGATTACATAATTACATCGAATTCTGTTCTATGGATAAGTCGATATATTCTTCAATTGCTATTCATAAAGCTTGACGTCTAAATGTTGAGGAAAATTGTAGGAATTTTTTTAACGATAACCAGAAAGGTTAATGTGTTAAGTTTTTTCAACTGTTTTGTTTGAGTTCCGTTGACGCTTGAAATTCCGTTTTTCTTTTGTGGAAACACTTTTCAGCCCTCTGAGAAATGAGAGGTTAATTTTATGATTTTATAAGCAGCATACTGTGAAACCTTAAGGATTATATAGACGAGCTTTGAATGCACAGTCATTGGTTGGTAGTCTTTAAGACCCTGATGGTAATAAATCTATTTCAACAGTTTTTTGTTGATAATAAAGCTTAATTTTATTTAATACAGATTAATTGTTACAAATATGCAGCAAAAAGAAACTAACATGAAGCTAAACTTAAATATAAGACAAAAGAAATATTGAAAATGAAAATAACTTTATTTAAATGCACTTAAAAATAAGTTGTTTTGAATCGTTCAACATTTTTACCTACCACCCATTCAGGACGTCTTTTAACTAGAAGAATGGGCGCAAGAAACTCGTCAACTTTTACAGCTCATAGTAGAAGTTTAAATACCTTTGTTTTCAACGCATCTGCCAGCATCTTTGTAGCTCAGCGGTCAGAGTACTCGCCCTGACAGCATAAGGTTGTGGGTTCAAAATCTACATGAGGGCTCGAAGATGTTGTTGTTTTTAACAGGCGTAATTTTAAAGTTATAGAAATAATTTCTATTTTTAACGCCAATATTCTTGTAATCTACTAGGTGTCCTAACTAATGTGTCCTAAGTAAGTAATGTGTTATGCCCATCTTATTTATAGTTTTTACATCCATAGGGAAGGCTTATGCCCCAGTAGTGAGGATTTGAATAAGCTTTTGATGAGTCTACCATCAGAATGGCTTGAGGCATATCAAATATTATTGATTTAGCGATAGTGATATAAAGATATATAGATTAATAATATTGATTTCATTAATATATATACAGGGTGCCTGATATGTAATGCAACAAAGTAAAGCGCTATATTTTTTACATTTTTTTTAAATTTTATTGTTCAAAAGCAAAAAATGTCGGAAATAACATCAAATTTTAGAATCAGTTTAGATTTGTTCGAAATGGCCACCTTTGGTACGAATTATGGCCTTCAAACGGCCGACAAAGCCATCACACGCTGCACGAAAGTGACTCTGCGGTATTTTAGCCCATTCCCGGCGAAGCGCTGTCTTGAGATGGTCGACACTTTGGTATTTTTTAGTGCGAACCTTACTCTCCAAAATGCTCCAGGCGCAAAAGTCCAACGGATTGAGATCCGGAGATTTTGGTGGCCATTGTGGAAATGAAACGAGGAACCTTCTTTTTAAGCCATTCTTGGTTGACGCGTGCTGAGTGCGATGGTGCTGAGTCCTGTTGGAATGTCCATGGTGTGCGGCCGAAATGTTTGTCTGCCCAGGGCTTCAATACTGCCTTTAAGACATTTTCCCGATAATATTCGGCATTTATTTTGACCCCACGGTCAATGAATACGAGCGGGGAGCGACCATTGGCCGTTACGGCGGCTCACACCATTACCATCGGCGGCGCTTGAGTTCTGATGACCAATCGAAGGTGTAAATTTTCAGCTGACCTCTTTGGCAAGTAAACCCGATCATTTTGTTTGTTCACAAACTGCTCAATTTGGAATGGCTTCTCATCGGAGTAAACCAAATTCGGTAATTGGCCACTTTCGTGCAAGCGAAACAACTCCTTGGCCCATTCCAGTCTAATTTTTTTTTGTGAATCGGTGAGCTCTTGCACTTTTTGGAACTTCAATGGCTTAAGTCCAAGCTCATTTTTCAATATGTGTTGCATCCGTTCTCGCGATATGTTTAGCTCACGAGCCATTTTTCTACCACTGCGGCGTGGATTTCGATCAATTCTGGCCTTCACTTTTCGGATCATTTCTGGTGTTGTTACTGTTTTTTTTCGTCCACTTTTTGGACGCGATGCAACACTGCCAGTATCACGGTAACGAGCAATGGTACGAGAAACAAAAGATTTGTTCACATTTAAATGCTGGAGGGCTCTAACGATAGCCACTTGTGGTTTTCCAGCCAAAAAAAGGAACTGCCAACTAGAATAAATCTGACAGCTGTCAGATGAGTGGTTGAGAAATGACAGCAGTCGGAAGTTGGTTGCAATACATATCAGCCGCCCTGTATATATATATATATATATATATATATCTATCTATACTAATATTATAAAGAAGTAAAGTTTGTGTGTTTGTATATTTGTTAAATTGTAAGGGGTACTTCACCAATAGAAAGGCACATTATTGCTGAGTGTCATAGGCTACAAAAAATTAAAGAATTTTGTCCACCCGTGCGAAGCCGGGACGGGCCGCTAGTATATATATATATATATATATATATATATATATTTTGTTTGTATTGTCAAACAATAAGGTATTATTTTGATATTGATATTATTATATATAATAAATGTTAATTATCAATACCTTTAAAGTGAGAAGTAATGTTTGTTAGAAACCCGTCCGTTTTTAAAGCCAGCGTGAACAGGCACTTTCTGGATTAGCTCGTCTCATCGTGGATCCTGTCTTGGCCTCCCGGCTTGACTTGATTGGAATCAAGAGCCAACCCATTCAAAATAAAAAAGTAAGCATTTTTAAGTATACTCATAAATTTAGCCAAGACAACATTTTTTTAATACAAATCAATTTGACGCTATCTTTGCACAAACAAATTTCAATTTAAAAAGATAATTTCATATTTCAGGAATGTTAATTACATTTCGCTATGGTCCAAGATTAATTGAATCAAATCTCCCGAAAATTACCAACGTGGCGAACTTGGCAAGCCTCTTTAAAACCTTATGAACTCAATGTTTATTCAACAATGTACACAGGTGGTTGGCAGCTATTATAATATATTCTTCAATTGATATTCATAGAGCCGGGAGTTTGGCATCTAAATATTGCCAAAACGAACGGTGTAAGAGAAAATTTTTGTTTTTCTTAATAATAACAGGAAAGGCTAATGTGCTAAGTTTCTGTTTTGTTTGAGTTCCTTTCACGGATGGATTCCGTTTTCATTTTGTGGCAACACTCTTCAGTTGGTTCAGAAAATGGAGGTTAATTTTATGAGAAGAATACTTTGCCAACATATATTTGGAAGAATTATATAGATGAACTTTTATCTCATTGGTTGATGTTAGGAGAGACCCTTGTTGTAATTTATTTATTATCATGTATGTCTTACAAGCTAACTGACGTAAACATCATTCAAAACGCTCGAAACATTAGCGATACAATTAATAAAGAATACTAATAATAATAATTATTACGTTCGCTAAGGCAGTCTAAAGGAAGCAATGTAAAAATTATATGTATTACGTTTACTGGGGTAACGGTTAGATATAATACGTATGTACAATGCTATCCATGTCAAAGATATATATATCTATACTATACTAGCTGACCCTGAGCTGTGTTATAAATGAAATGTAAAAATGTCCTAAGTCGGAAGAACTCTAGTTAAACGAGAAAAGTCATAAAATTCGGTTGGGTAGTTTCGGAGTTCATCGCGGTCAAATACTGTGACACAGATTTTTTTATGAATATATACGATCTGATACCTATTCACTCATGATTTGAAGACCCCTAAATTGTATTTTTCAGGAAACACAGAATCAGGCAAAGAGTTGCATTCGTCATTTCATATTCACAATTAAAAATTATAAATATGAAATTACCGTAGTTGACAACACAAAATTTTCACTAACTTTTGTTTTTATGATTTCAATTGAAAATTTAGTAAAAATAATTTTGTATCTTTATTTATTTTTATTTGATGCTAAATAATTTTTACCCTTGTGTCTGACACAAAAATACAAAAGGTTGTTCGAAATTATCATGTCAAAGCTCAGAGTGTCAAAGAGACGTTTCTTTGATTGATAAGACATTCTGCCTAATGGTCTTGTAATATAAAAAATTCCACCAAAATTTTATATGACAAAAATTATTCTAATTAAATGAATAATAAACCAAAAGTAAAAAAATGCATTTATAATAATTAAATCTAAAAATCAAATCTGACGTCTTCAACGACCTACTTTCCTGTTCTTCAAAATTTTATTAAAAGTGCTCACTTTTAGTCTAAACTTATTACTTCGAGTCAGATTTGAGCGTCGTCAGGTGTCGGGGCTAACATCGTTACTGGACAAATTGCAATACCGGACGCCGGAATGAGATGGCATATTAAAATAAAAACAAGCCAGCGAGCACCGGTCTGCCTGCTCCACGAGAAAGTATGCTCGAACGTAATTCAGCCGCTCAACAACAAAGAACAACTAAGAAGCCAGCACTACATGATTCAGTATGCATTTTGTTTTCTAAGATGCATGAGCGCTAGAGAGAAAAATTATAGTCCTTTCTTTATACGTACCACTTATTTTTTCGTACAAATTATTTAGATACCATGATATAAGATCTAAAATTGTTTGTAAGTAACCATTTGGTGTAACGGTAGCAATACTGCCTTTCGCACCGATGGTCCTCGGTTCGAGTCCCGGAAGTGGCAAATGTTTGTGTGATGAATACGAGCTTTTGTACGTGAATCATTGGTGTTATATATATTTCTATTAAAATTATATATATATGTATCATATATGTATATCTAATGGTTACCTTAGTATCCATAATACTTGTATTATGGATACTAAGGCCTAGGCTAATTGGTGTGAATGTAACAAATATTATTATCACGTTATTTATTTTTCTAAAATTATAAGTATTATTATATTATTTCGGCCTGAGAATTTACTTATAACCCGAGTGTTTATTTTCTAGTATTTTTCTATTAAAATATCAGTAACTATTCGATTTTTGGTTGTTTGCTGGTAAGTTTATTTCTAATAATAAAAAAAACTCAAAAAATCACAACAAGAAATAATTCAACTTGTCTCAAGTTTAAGGCGAAACTCGAACCCGCATCCCTCGCTATCCAGTCGAGTGCTGTTCCGATTAAGCTACCGAGACCTTGCCAGACAGGTCGATATTTTCAAAGTATTTCTTAAGCTGACGCTTACGGTGCAAGCTACATCATCTACCTACAACATCATCTGTAATACTTTTAAAAGTATCAAACAATTGATTAAGAAGAAACAGCTACCTATGTAATTATTATATTTTATCTATTTATCTATCTATATATCTTGTAATAAATTCGTTTTTTATAAAAATCTAGCACTTAAATAACAAAAATATAATGATTTTATATAATTATTTAACTTAATATTGTTTTAAACGTTTACAACATCAACAACAGTAATCGTTAAGCTATAGCGGACGTATCTTTGTAAGTAAAACTAGCTGACCCGGTAACGCGTTGCTATGATAACGTGTTGCTATGGCAACACGTTGCTATAGTAACGTTAATTGATACAATGGAAAAAGAGCGGACAGACAAACACACAAACAACAAATTTGTGTTTTTAGAGTATATACTAGCTGACCCTGTAACGCGTTGCTATGGTAACGTTAATTGATACAATGGAAAAAGAGCAGACAGACAAACACACTAACAGCTACTTTGTTTTTTTAGATTATATACTAGCTGACCCTTTAACGCGTTGCTATGATAACGTTATTATTGTATCAATTATGATACAA
Organism: Calamotropha paludella; assembly: GCA_927399485.1. Lineage (NCBI taxonomy): Eukaryota > Metazoa > Arthropoda > Insecta > Lepidoptera > Crambidae > Calamotropha > Calamotropha paludella. Next base: position 3,558,510 of record OV656823.1, on the reverse strand, counting down.
TTGAAAAAAGAGCGGACAGACAAACATACAAACAACAAATTTGCGTTTTTGAGTATATATTTGCCCCCAATACATTAGTTACTTACGCACAGGAAGTGGTTAGTGCTGACTAAATATCTACTCAATAGCACTTACTGATTTATGTCATTTTAAGAGATACTTTTTCTCCAGCAGTGGGGGAGGGGGTGCAGTAGCACTAACTCTTCACACTTAAGTGTAAAAGGTGACTAGTGCTTCCTCAAAGTGGGCTGCAACGTTTTAATTATGATCTCTTAATACGAGCTCTAACCCGACTACCAATTTTCTGGGGATTCTTCCGTGCATTGAACGTCTTTAAGCGGAGACGATAATGTGTCGTGTTAAATACGTGTAATTATTGTAATTAAATCAACACCAAACTACAAGAAAGGAATTATAATGGGCTCTAAAAATAACTTCTTACTTCCATTATTTTATGAGGTTAGGATTCCGAAAACCAGAAATATAGAATTATTAAAAAAAACACAAGAACAGCGAGAAAGGGTGGGTTTCTGTTATGTTTGAACATATTAACTTTTGCTTATGAAGTTTAATACACTCAAGCAATTACATGATAAATATTGTTTCTAGAATAAGTTTTGCACAAATATGAAGGTTTTTATAGATGATATTTACTTACGAATTGGGAGGCATAATATTAAGAGAAGAAATGGAATTATTAGACTTTTCATAACAAAAGAAGATCACTTGATGTTATATGAGATTTTAGAAGTCATATCCATTTTTATATATTTTTTTCTTTAACATTAAATAAAGATTTGTAAGTATCAACTGCTTTCTTTGAGCCCAGATAAAATATATCTTTATTAAATAACTGCTTTGACTAAAACATGGTTATACAGGGGATGGTGTATCAACCATACATTTTAGAGTTTTTTTTTTTAAATTCCCTAATTTCGATAGAAATTATATAACAGTAACTATTCAGGTTATCTTCGCAGAGTTAAAATATTATTCCTGTAAGACAATCGTTTAGCATACGACAATAAACGATCTTCATTCTTGGTAAGCCATTGAAATATTCCCGTTTTTGAGACAAACGAGGTAACCATTCTCTTTGATAGACTGCGAGAAATAATAAAATAAACACACACACACACACACACATATATATATATATAATATATAATCTTTGATTCAATTCAAATCATCTATATTATTATCATTAATATGTATGTATAAATTCCATGTCACAGTGTTTGACTGCAATGAAATCCGATAATAAATATTACAAATTATAAAATATGATCTACAGCTACGCGTGGCCAGATAAGCTAGTAATAAATAAATATAAGACGAAATCACATACACAGTTATATACCACAACACCCAGATACGAGCCAATATTGAAAGGTTCGTTTTCTACATTGACCCGGCCGATCATCGAATCCGAGAACTCGAGGATGACGTTACCATGAAAACCAGTATGACAACCAGAAGACCACGGAGGTCGTATACCAACCAAGAAAACCAACATTTGTCGGCTTGTCTTCGCTTTCGATTACTCATACAATTTATTGATACTATCAGCTTTATAAAAGGACTAGCTGAGCCAGCCACGCTTCGCTAAAACTAAACCGCTCAGTTACCTACTAGAATTTGCATTTTTTTGCATAAAACCTATCCTATATTCTAAGTTGAAACAAATCCAGCTAAATGAAATGAAAATCATCAAAATCGGTCGAGTAGTTTTGGAATTCATCGCGGTAAAACACTGTGACAGGGGATCAGCTTCAATGACGCAATGTCTGTTACTCCATAACTTCCCGAGTTCTTAACCGATTTTAATATTTTTTGTGTGAAATCGAATCAACAGGCTTTGGACCAGATTGTGATGGTTTTAAAATTTACAAACATAAAAAAGTTATGACCAAAAAACATTGGCTCTATGGGATTTCCCAAAGAAACAAAAAGAGCGCGCTTTTTGAAATTTTTAATTCTTATAGAATTTTTAATATAAACTAAACATTTTTTTAAAATATTAAGCTCCGCTCCAATATATGGTGCTAGCGAAGCTTTATGCTAAGCGACTGCATCGCCTAGTATATATAGATAGATACATCATGGTCGTATGTAGAACTCATATTCAGCTTAGTCCTTTGGTTAAGCCGTAAGCTTTAATCCCAGCGGACCAAGTTCCATCCTCCAAGATGTACTACGGATGTGGACCGTAACACAAGCATTTAGCTTACCACAAGAGGTTTGCGGGAATATTAATAATGTGTAATCGAAATAATCCCATGAAAAATTTAAAATTGAATAAAAAATTACGATGTTTATTAATAAATCAACTTAAATGTAGTGAATATCAAAAAACTTTTAAACAACTTAACCTTCCAATATTTAAATATATATTCGACATTCAACAAAAGTTAAATCGATTAGACTTGCAAATATCATCAATCGATTAAGAAATTCGCGAGAGAAAGTTTGCTAGGCTAGCTTTGTTATTACTTATTAGTTACGATGAAAAAAGGGCTTTTCTAAAAATTCTTTTATAACCAGTTGCACTTAATAAATAACGAACATACACCTAAAACAATGGTTCGCATAGTCGCCGGTATAGTTCTCTGCTTGTCTGAAAAGTTCTTAAACTGAAATTCAAATACCATACCCGTTATAAACTTTTTAAAAATCCAAGGGACTTTGATACTTTTTCGACGTTGCGATCAAGGGCCAAGGTAATGGATAACTGTTTTAAACAATATTTCTCAAACATAGAAAGGGACTTGACTGTGAGCATAAATCATTTTGGAAATATGTACACAAAAAGTAAAAGGGTTACTAACACCATACCTAACCGTATGCATTTGGGCGATAGTGTGGCTGCATGAGGAGCGGGAATCGTGAATCTTTTTGCGCAATACTTTTCATCAGTTTATAATAAAAATAAGACGACCAATTGTTCTCCAGGGTTTCCTTCTCATCATTTGTCGCTTGATCAAATAAAAATAAAAAAAAGAATGTGTTTTGACAAAACTTAAAAATGTTGATATGTCTAAAGGCGCAGGACCAGACGGTATTCCTCCCATTGTAATTCGTATGTCTGCTTCGGCATTAGCCGAACCATTATCACTTATATATAATAAATCTCTTAACTAGAGCTCATTTCCGTCACTATGGCAAAGTCACTCCGATATACAAGTCGGGTTACAAAAAAGACATTAAGAACTATCGGCCGATTACTATATTAAACGGGTTTGCAAAAATATTCGAATCTATTATTTATCAGCATCTGTATAATCACATACAACCTTTACTAAGTGATAAACAGCATGGTTTTGTTGAAGGTAGGTCCACGAAATCGAACTTAATAATTTATACCAATTTTTTGTGTACTGCTTTTAATGATAGAACACAGGTTGACACGGCTTATATTGATTTTGCAAAGGCGTTTGACCGTGTTAATCATAACATTCTCTTGATTAAGGCGTTTCACATGGGCATCCACGAAAATTTGTTGTGCTGGCTGTCTTCTTATCTTTAGAACCGCTCTCAGTTTGTGGCACTATACGGCTATGATTTGGTTCCATATTTTCCAAGCCCGGGCGTTCCACAAGCTTGAATTTAGGGCCGCTTCTATTTCTTATCTTCATCAATGATCTTCTCAACACAATAGAATGCAACTGTCTTGCTTTTGCGAACGATATCAAAATTTTTAATCACATCACTGATACTGAGGATTGTGAAGCATTGCAAGACAGCCTCAATGCAGTTTTGAAGTGGTGTTATTATAATGAAATGTCGCTTAATATTGACAAATGCCAAATAATTTCCTTCACTAAAAATAAAAACCCTATTTATTTCAAGTACACGATTTGTGGATCTATGATTGCCCGTGTTACAACAGTTCGTGACCTGGGAGTAAATTTCGATTCTACTCTTTCATTTCGCCACCACTATGATTATATTTGTAACAAAGCCCATCAAATGTTGGGGTTCGTTTTTCGCAATGTTAGGCCTTTTAAAAATATAAAATCTTGGCTGCTTCTATATAGTGCATTGGTAAGAAGAGTGCTCAAGTATTGTTCTCCAATATGGTCTCCTATCTATAATGTTCACATCGACAGAGTGGAGGCTATTCAACAAGGATTCGTTAGAGCTTTGTGTGTCAATTGTGGACTACGTAAAAAAGCACCAGAATACGTAGATAACTTGAGTCATTTTAATATGATTATCCTTAAAAAGCGTAGGTGAGTGAGTGACTTGTGCACGCTTCATCGGATTGCCAATGGACAGTCTGACAGCGGTTTACTGAAGTTATTGAAGTTTAAGGTCAGTGCGTAAGCCACAGTTGTTCTACATTCCTTTAACCAAGAATAACGTCTCAAAGAACAATCCAATGCATAGAATGTGATTGTTTTACAACGAAATTTCTTCCGATGTGGACATTATGTTTAATGATAATATCCAATCTTTTATAAACTCATTATTAAAGTTATAGTCCTGTCCAGAATTGTAAATATTTTTTGTTATATGAGTATTTTGTGTCTGTCACCTACAAATGAATTGTTGTCTTCTTTAATATTTATGTAGTTTAAATGTTTAGTTTGTAAAATGATGTGCGCGATTGTAATTGGGCATGCACTATTATATAGTTCTTAGTTTTTAAGTTTTATTGTCTGTTGTCTGTTATTATGCCTTTCAAATAAAATAAAATTACCCAGATAAATTAAACAACTTTTTAACGGTTTTTTTTTCTCATAATTTATATTTAATCCTGACGTATATTATATAAATTTCAATTTTTAAGAACGTGCCCGGTTGAAATATTGTGAAGGTAATAGAAAATATATGACGGCCATTGCCTTAGTCATCCTGTAATCACAGCTTTGTAAAGCAATCGCAACGTCAGGCTTAAATATAAATTATGGGCAAAGAACTGTTAAAAGCTGTTTTATTTAAATGTGTAATGAGCGCGAAAGTATTAGAAATAAATTAAGCAGTTAAAATAAAAATAGTAGCGGTACGCAAAACTTATAATGTTTTCAAACACGATTAGTGCAATCAAATGAATAGTGAAATCGCTCAATAACGAGAGTATTCATTTTCTTGTTAAGAAGAAGTACAAACTTTCTAAACACTTGTTGAACGCAGGACGAGCGAACCATCCAATTTAAAAATTCGAAAACTTGCTTAGTATTCACAATTGATATTAAGAGTAAGGTGTCTGAATGGATATACCTAATTATCTCTTACATCTTATTATTGGACGACCGATTGGTGAAACGGTAGAGGTCCTCACTTTCGCACCAATGGTCCTGGGTTAGAATCCCAGAACAGGCAGATATTTGTATGACAAATTCGAGCAATTATATTCAAGTTATGGGTATATATTTATATTTCTGTTAATATGTTTCAAAATGCGCGCCTATCCGTTACCCTACTATCCATAACACAAGCCTTACAGTGTTTATTTTGGACTAGGTTAATTGGTGTGAATTTAAGAAATATTACTAAGTATATTTATTTGCTTCTTTTTCTGTAATTTTATTGTCATCTTCATTACTTTAATTTTATGTTGTTTTTAGCCTAGGTTATTAGTTATATTGTAACTAACACTATTAATATGTAAGTGTGACAATAAAATATTTTATTATTAATTTTATTCTTATTATTGTTTTCTTATGAAGAAGCTAAAAGTATAACTTAAGTATTATTTAAAATTAATAGACTCCAATATGTCAGCGCAGTTGCATGTGCAAACAAAGAATGGTCGGAAAAGCGATTGAAATTATCAAATAAAAAATTTTAATTTTGAAGACAGGCTTGAATTTTCGTAATTCTGGAATCGAGATAATGGACCGACAAAAATATTTTTATTTTGTTTACACATTTTTTACTGACACATTACAAATACATAACATCTATCCGAAAAAGGAGTAAAAACTTCAGCCAAAGTCTATCAAGAGACAGTCTTGGATGGCGTTGTGTAACCTCTCAGCAATACACTTTTTAAAAATGTACCATGGACTTTCCAGCAGGACTCTGCACCTGGTCACAAGGCATAAACTACCCAAGCCTGGCTTGAAACCAACGTTCCAGACTTTATAAGAGCTGAAGACTGGCGCTCATCTAGCCCAGACCTCAACCCTTTAGACTACAAATTATGATCAGTTTTAAAGGACATGACCTGCTCTAAACGACACGGCATCGAGTCCCTTAAAAAATCTCTGGAGCAAGTAGTGGCGAAATTTCCCACGGAAACATTGTGTAAATATATAGATTCGTGGCCAGACAGATTAAAGGCCCGTATAAAAGCCAATGGTAACCGTTTCGAATAGAATATTTTTTTCTGAGACTTTAATAAATATCTACATATAAGTTTTGGTAACATTACATTACTTCATAAAAAAATGCATTTTCATTTGTAACAGAACTTATGGCCTGACTAGGTAGTTACTTAACTCGTTAGTAAACTTTTAATCGAACACTCAGTGCAACAACTAACTTGTAAGAATGCTATCGAGCATTCAGGTGATTTACGATGGAATAATGATGCCCATACTGCTGAAGAAAAAGTTTGAGTACCTACTTTCATAGTTTGTGTGTATTAGAAACTCGGTAGTACAATTAACTAACGATTGTAGCAATCATTTATACAATGTTTATTTTATTTATTCCTTACATATAACTATCATCATGGCTTTTTGGCGGGAGCGGAAAGCGTCACGTTGGTGGTTTTGTTTCTCTTATTAAAATTAGTGTTGTTGTAGATATTAGTGCGTAATAATGGTGGATTATTAACCACTGAGTGTTTGTGAACATACAAAAGTGTTGGCAAGTATAATAAAGCAGCGGAAGTTGTCGTTTCCTTCTCTGAGGTTTCAGTAAAACCCCACTCATTTACTAAAATCTATTTATTTATTTATTTAATTATACTTACTTGACACTGGCTTTATGCACAAATCGTGCAAGTCATAAATAAAGAAATAAAATGAAATATCATCATCCACAATATATGTATGTTAAAAGTTTAGCAGTGTCTTTAGTGAAGCGCATAGAATCATCCTCAATAATTTTTTTAGGGAGTCTTTCGCCCAGAACGACAAAGACAGTAGATGCTTAACTTGTGATAACGCTAACTACAATATTATAATTTAATAGTATTTTTTAATTTTGTGATCAATTTCACGTAATTATAATCAAATAACATTATAATAGTAATATTACTATAAAAATAAATCATATGTAAAATAAATAGTTGCCCCTCATTCTTGTGCATTTATTGGCAAGTGGGCGGTGCATATTGCGTGTTTTGTGAAAGTAAGCTAAAAAGTTTAGTTTGTTGCTATTTATTCCATAAAGGCCTTAAAGCTTTGAGCGACCTCTTTGCCTCACCCTATGGTTTTTTATCTATGGGCAATTCTTGTATACTTCTTTTTTTTCTGTAATATCTAGAGGCTGATAAATCACTTCGTAATTATTTTTTTTGAAAAAATATAAGAAATCTTATGAAATCTCATAATATTTTCATTGTGACGACAGATGGGGTTACTTCGAATGTTCATCGTGTTAACGAACATAACGGTGTATTCACAAGTGATATACTTATTTGCTTTAAGTAACTTGAAACTTTTGCATAATGTTAAATACGTAACTTATTATTATAATGAAATAACTACTGATTTGAAATTATTTTATTTATTTATTAATAATTGCCTAACTTTAACTATTACATAAATGTCTTTATAACCTCAATAACGCATATCTAAATTACTTATGTAAATAAAATCAGTACGTTGACAAGACTATATCAATGACGAAAAAACCAAAACACCGTAATTCAGCATAAGTACAATGGGTACGTCGCCATCTACCGACAACATTTAGGACTTGTAGAACAACTCGTCTAAAGTATACCACATTTGTAAAGTAAATAAATAACGTTGTACATTAAATCGGCTTTCCTAATCAATGACCAGGCAAACGCGGATTCATAGAGACCACAAATAAGATCCTATCTCACCATTTCCACATTTCGGCCCATTCAATTTTTGATACATTCCGTGCTACCGTTTGTCAACGTCGCATTCGATTCGCTGGCGACAGCTTGTGAAAGGTAAACCTCCGCTAAATACCTGAGAATAAATGGATTTATTTGATCAACCGTTTGGAAATAACATGTGAAGGTTTCAATTCCATTTGTAACTTTAAGTTAACTGGGTATATTTATTTCTTGTGATGACAGCATAATTTGACATTAACATTGACAACACGTTTTTTTACACACTATTTTTTTTTGTTCAATGGATACGCTCTTGATCCCCATCGAACCCAAATCAAATTACAAATTACAAATTTCTTAATTGCATGCCACAGTGAAAATAATCAAAATAGTACAGAGTTGATAGAAATGCACATAAGTGGACATGTGGCGTTCTGTAAGGACGTAGCAATGTAATATAACTTAACACTTAATTAATTTAAGGACACTATTATAATCAGATAGGTTAGTTGGGTTTTTCAAAATATTCGTTTACGCTATAAAAACAACTGCGTATTAGAAAATTCTTTGGTCCCTTATAAATAAAGCTAAGTCATTTAAATTTTTTATGTAGTTCGGTAAGTGACTATATATTTTTATTACCATATAATGGGGGTCGATGTTACTAAATGGAGTTTAGAAAAAGGTTATAATAACTATGATCTACGATGAAACGAGCTAACCCAGAAGGTGCCTATTCACCCTTTTTTTGTTTACGCAGGAAATGGCATTAGGCATTCCATCGTGCCAGGAGAACACGATGGATATGTGGGACTCTCCTCCATGCCCCTACCTGGCCGAGTGCCCGGTAAAGGCTTGGAGGCCTACCCACTAAAAACTGCGGCGTCCCAATACACAGTGGTGTGAGTCGCGTGGTCCCTTGCCGGATGCCTATTCACCCTGGCTTTAAAAACGGACGGGTTATAAGTACTCCGAAATACAGACGCATTGAGGGAGTTCAATTTTTTCTTATCTATAAGACTTTAAGAAGTAACCAGCCAGCCTAGCATGCGCTACTTGAGTTATCTCGCGCACCATTGAAGAGAAGTTTGTCGATACCAACATATAACTCAATGTCCTATACATGTAGACAAACGGATGTTGCCTCTTGATATATGATTGTAAACTACTTTATTATCTAACAAAGCCACATCGGTATGGTTCATTCAATTAATGATGTGTGTTTACCCTTTTATTTTCTTTTCGGAAATATGGATTTCATAAATTTTGACGTTGACTGACGACTCATCATGCGCTACTTGAGATATCCCGTGGACGATTGAAGAGAAGTTTGTCGATAGCGACATATGTCTCGTTTTCTCACACATGTGGAACAATTATATTTGCATTTTGATATGTGATTATAAACTACTTTATTATCGACATAGCCACACAGTTATCGTTTATTTAATTAGTTTTGTGCGTTTCACCCTTTTATTTACTATTTGGAAATGTGATGAAACCAAACGGAAAAAACCGATATAACGAATGTCACAGTAAATATATATTTATATACCTATTTCATTACATCTGTTTTAGGATTCGAAGTAATAAGGTAAAAAGGGTACAAATTAAATATTTATGCCAATATATCATAAAAATCAAACAGGAATGGCACCGATTCTTTATACTTAAAGTTAAAAAAAGAACAAACGAGTACATTTAGTCAGCGCATTATATTAAACCACTAAGATTTTTAGATAAACCTATACTTATACCGATACCTATACATATAAATATACTTATAATTATAGGAATATATTTATTTTAATAGAAATATACTCATACAAATATATAAGTATAAAAATATAAGTATAAGTATAAAACATATATTTACGTGTCGATCCCCTTAATATACTTTGAGTACGTAATTGTAATAAGACATCGCTCAATAGAAATAGCACACAAACCACTTGTCGTCTCCTTCTCTACGTACTAACGCATGGACGAGAAATATGCCAAAAAACATTAAAAAATATGTATGTTAAAATGTCGACAAATCGCTATTGCTATGTTTGTAGACAAAAATTCGAGGATAAGTAAAACTACTCTTTTGACATAAGAAGTCGGCTTCTAAGCGCAACCATGTTGGGGATGATTGACGACAAATGACTAAAACACGAGAAAACAGGTCGATGAAATTTTGTCGTGTTGCGTATGCTGGGCGGGCAGAAACCGGTTTTGATTTACTTATTTACAAAATATATTTTCTCCTAACATTAACAGTATCATCTTTTATTAATACCAAATTAAATTGTGTTATGATTATAATATACTTCATTGTTATTTTAACTTGAATTTTCCCTTGAAAGAAAATGAAATAATGTAGTAATTTACATGAATAATAAACTTTTCAAGATGTGATAATGCTTACAAATCGATCTCTTTTTTAAGTGCAAATAATTAACTTCATATCTTTATTATTATAAATATATTTATTTACATTATAAGTGCTATATAGACCTATAAATTAAATTTTACCAAGCACTGGTATCCATCCAAGTTAACTTTAAAATTATTTCCTATAAAACCTATGTAAGCTCCTAAATATCTAACAAATGGTAGTACTGTATTTTTTTATTTCTACTACTTTCCATATTATTTCATATTTGTCAACATTCAACAGCAAATGAATCTAAACACTGACGTTTGCACTTATTTACCATAATTATGTCATTGTAATAAAGATCATTTTATTTTTGCAGTAAAACTTGTTATGTTCTGTTCTGGTACAACAATAAATAAAATTGATCCTACCTTTACCTAAGGTATGAGTGGAAATTCTTAGATGTCCAAACGTCTTGTTGGACTTGGAATTTTTATGATAGAACTTAATGCTTAGAATTAAAAAAAATAAAAATTGCAACTATTTCATATTTGAAAACTAACATTCAGCCGGCAATAACCCTAGCAAGACTTCTTACCGCGATTTAAGTTCAGCTGTAGAAGAAATACGCCAAAATAGACCACGTAAAGCGGTGTCTCGCTTTGACATGGTAAGGCCCCAGGATAGAAATTCGAATATCATCATCTTAGCTTATGATGTCCACAATTCGACGTAAGGCTCCACCTGGGAGGATTTTGTCAGGCAGGCGGGTTGGAGATCGCAGTTAAAAACCATAATTTGAAAAATACTGCTGCCGTTTTTATGTTCTACGGAAGGTGTCCAGTATAAAAATAATGATATTTCTATAAATCGTATTTATTGTACTTATTAATTTTTAAAAATACCAATGAAATTATTATTAAAAAAAAACACTCTCATAGTCATTGCAATATATTTAATTTCAAAGACAGATGACATTTACCTCTACCACGGAGTCAGGTACAGCTGCACACAGCTTAAACCCTTAATAATAGTGTTTTTTGTCTGTTTAATTGTACTTTACTAAAACTAGTCTCAAATTACTGTTACTAATTCATTCTATAGTCTCTGTCCGTTATAAATGAAATAATAATAATTAATACTATATTAATAAAGTTAAGACTTCAAATGAATAGGGTGTTGTTTCGGTCAACATACTATATTTCAACGCTATATCTCGGGATGACAATTATTTATCGTTAAACCCTCTTCGAAAAACCTTAAAAGCCTCGGGTGGTCACATATGTGACAGGCTGCTTAACGTAAAGGTTTTAGCAATTTGCTAACTCAATTATTAGGTTAATAATATCTTTGCTGTAACGTGGGCTGGAAGAAAGTAATAATCTTACGATAAAGAAAAAAAATAATTTGCAACTCGCATAAAAAATGCAAATTAATATGACGACTGTTTGGTGCAACTGTAGCGATCTTGCCTTTAGCACCTACGGTCCTGAGTTTAAGTCTAGAAAAGGGCAGATGTTTGTCTAATGAATAAGAGTATTTGTACCTGAGTCATGGCTACTTAAAAATATTTCTATGAATATTTCTTATTTATATATTATGTATGTATATATATCCGTTACCCTAGTATCCATTACACAAGCTTTACAGTGCTTACTTTGTGCTAGACTAATTGATATGAATGTGAAAAATACTATAATTATCGTATTTTATTTCATTTAAAAGTATTATTGAAAGATTATATTTCACATTATTAGATATAAATACGTGAATATTAATATTGCTACACCTTACCACATGGTGCTACGGTAGCGATCACGCCTTTCGCATCGACGGTACTGGGTTCGAGTTTCAGAAGTGGTATGGGCACGTTTCATTAACTCCACACTGAGATTCTTTGTGTGGTGGAAGCAAGTGCCTGATTGCATCTTTCAATGTCTGCTTGATAAAATTATTAACATTGATCAGTTTTAATCAAACTGAATTAAGCATCTCTATGAGTTAGCAAGCATTGTAAAAAGTTTATTTTTATAGTAGTATGACTTCATTTGTTTAGTATTATTTAATAAAAGGAAAATTGCAGAGACGAGAATAATAATAATATTTCGTACATTCACACCAGCTATAAGCTGGTGTACCATAAGTAGGTACCGTAAGGAGGGAGACTCTGTACCAGGGTCGTCTGCTAGGTACCTCCGTCTTACCTATTTCTGCCGCAAAGCAGCAGTGCTTGCATTGCTGTGTTCCGGTTTGAAGGGTAAGATATGGCAGTGAAATTACTGGGTACAGTGACTTTACATCTTGTGTCACAAGTTGGCAACGTACACTGTGGTTCTTGTGGGGGTTGCAGTTTTGCTGCGAATCTAACAAGAGCCACATGTATTATAGGTGACTGTTACCACTTACCATCAGGTGGGCAGTTTGCTTGTTTGACAACTTTCAGCAATAAAAAAAAAAAAAAAAAAAAAAGGCTTGTGTTATGGATGCTAAGGTAACACGTAGATATACATATAGCATTCATAAATAAATAATATTTATTGAAATACAAATACTCAGGTACAAATACTCGTACGAAGTGCGAAAGGCAGGATCGCGACCATTGCACTTAACGGTCATTAAAATTTTACTTTAATTTTATCAACCACGATGTGAGTTTTTTGTTTATATATCTAATGTTTCGTGTAGAAAAATATAGTGCGCTCCTAAATATAAACTTTATTTGATCGTGTTAATGTGAATTTGTTTTACCGAATTTCCTATATTTCAATATATGGATCCTATGGGACCGTTAAAATGTGATGTGGCAACTGGATATTGTGTACCTCTTGTCAATTCTGTGATCGATGTCCTTATGGAAATATTCATTGTATGTGTTAAAACAAATTATATATTTGAAATGTCTTTACAAAATCTCTGTTAATAGTCTCCAAAGACTTTAAAAGATGTCGGTATCGGTTTTTTTATATAAAATAATATGTACGTTTACCGAATAAATTGCACAAAGTTTAAAAATGCCGACGTTTTGACTTATTTTCTGTGATCACGTCTCCTGTAAAAGACTCGAAACGTCAGGATTAAATAAAAATGATGAGCAATTTTTTCAGTAAAATTAGTTTTTTGTATAAAAGTAAATTTTAGTATAAGAATTAAAAACATATTTTATTGACCTTCTTCTTCTTGTATTAACATTGGATAAGCTAACACAGCTAAAACTTAAAATTCAAAGAAAAATAACAAAGCACATGCAATGCCTCATAATGATCATGCGCTAAGAATATTATTATTATTATTTAATGTGACAGTTAATTCTAACATTTTCACTTCCCCTCGTTCAATGAAAAATAATGTATAATAATAATGATAGCATTCCGGACGACCCAAACCATTATATCGTCTCAAATTAAGCAGAATACATAAGAATATAAACAACTTTAACCCGGAAACAAAGAATCAACAACGAACATAGGCCTTTAACACGTTTTGAACCACATTTAAAAGAACTAGTCGCCAAATTCCAATGAAATCATTTTTTAAATTATAAATCTTAAAGGAGATTTAATATTGGATTAATTTAATGATTACCAAGTCAGTAGTAAATAATAGCGACAAATGTTGTCGATACGGTTTTAGGCACTGCGCAAACACGCATTCTGAAATGAAATCGAAACATCTTGATTTAATTAAATTCTTAATACTAGAAAAAATAATTACCTATAAAAATATACAAATTTTCACTAACTAACAAGAATTATATAGTCCAAACTTAAGCAGAGTCAGTACTATGGATACTAAATCTATAATCTAAGATCACAGTGGTTTCTGTGTTTGTCTGTCCGCTCTTTTTCCCGCTCTTTTTCCATTGTATCAATAACGTTACCATAGCAACGCGTTAACAGCATCCAGTTCGTCTACCGGACGCTAGATGGAAAAATATTGATTAATAGAAAAAAGTTAAAGAATTTTGACCACCCGTGAGAAGCCGGGACGGGCCGCTAGTAATGTATAAAATATTTGAATAGACAAGAACATGCTTATGTTTGTCACACAAACATGTGCCTACCAGGGTTCGAACCAAGGATCTTAGAAGAAAATAGGATCGCTACCGTTGCAACATGCGGCCGACAAATAAAAATAATAGAAAAGTGATATATGGTATCATAAAAAAAACTTATGTAGTTATATAGTAATGAGATCATTTTCGGAACTAAAAATGTATTTGCTATGTGTTTTATTTAATTTCTGCATTCACAATGCAATATTTCTATAAGATATAAAATACGTCAAATTTTACAAACGTATTTTAATTTCAATGTTGAACGCTAACTGCCTTTACACTAACATTGGTGGAACGATACTAGCTCATAGTAGAAATTGAAATACGTTTGTACATTTCGACACGTTAGCCAGCGTCTCGGTAGCTCAGCGGTCAGAGCACTCGCCCGGATTGCGAAAAGTCGTGGGTTCGAATCCTACCTGAGGGCTCGAAGGCGTAGTTGTTTTTACACACGTATTTTATATCTTATGTTACTACTACTTCAATACATAAAATAATTATTACATTTTACATTGTTCTGAACTCAATTTAAGTAGCTAAACTACTTGTGTTACGAAATCCAGAAACAACCGAGACCCGAGACCAGACCCGAGGCAATACAAAAGAGTGGCGAAACTATGAAAACTGGTATGCAACCCACTCGACCATGGCAGTCGTCATAAATAAATTACACGTGAAGAAATACACGTGCATAATATTAAAATAATTATTCTTGTCAGAATAATTAATCTAGTTAATTAACTCATGTGAATCAAAGAGATTGTAAGTGCTTAAATGTTTATATACGAGTTGATGTTGGCTTATTTATTATGCTGTGTATCTTCGCAACTTGAGAGAACACTTTATTTCCATTCCTAACACTCACTATTTGATTACCTATTCCGTATAGTAATACATAGAAGCTGGATTATATGAAATCAAATAATTATTTAGTTATTTAAATGAAGGGAAGGATAACTTGTATGTCAGCGTTGTATGTCAGCGAATATTTGTAAATAATAGGACGAATTACGTCCAAGTGTAAATACGTCTAAGTATAAGTAAGATCCTTGCGTCTTTGTAAACTATCGATAGATTATGAACCGTTTTTTTATTTATATTAATTGGGGTAAAAAAAACACATCACATACTTATTGTTCTGAAACCAAGTAGCTAAGACACTCGTGTTATGGGATTCAGGAACAACGACGACCCCACTATACCTAAACTCCAGCCAATAAAGAAAAGTTGGTTATCTATATTTTCATTGTGTGTTATATAGAAACCGGTATGTGAACAAACCGAGTAGACATCTGTACAGACTACGAAGTATAAGTAAAAGAGTGTACGCAAACATGTTAATAAAATGTTTGTGTCATTAGCTCAGACTTCAGTTTATCAGGATGTACAATTTTTTCGATCTTTTTATCACAAAAAATGTAGTGAACCTCAGTGTAAGTCGTTGTAAATAAACATGGATAAATGTATTTTTTAAATAGTATTGGAAGAATATTATCAGTAATATAATTTTCTATTCCAAAAAATGCACAGACAAAACAACTTACTGCATATAAGTTGACGAAACTTCCGACTTCCCCTATATTCCGACTGTTTGTCTGTACTGCGAGTTGGTGAGACTAAATCCTATAGAAATAAACCTAAGTTTCAGCCATTAGATGGCACTTCAAGTAGTTTCCAGATTTGGCTGTAATAAATATGTGTGATGTAATGGAAGTGTGTGAGTAGTTCGAAACGGCAGCACCGTTCAGAACCGAATGTAAATCTCAGTTTAGTAAAGCATAAACTTTTGAGCGCAAACATTTTTAAGTATTTAGTTAGAGGAAAAGGGTCGTGAAGTATTCCACTTATAGCACATAAAATATATACTTTAAAAGGTAACTCGACTAAAGTTTCAGCTCATAAGTTCTCGCGAGTGGAAGTTTGCGAACAGCACACTCTCTTTTATTACAGGATGTTGATTCATTCGCGCAGGAAACTGTGGCTACCTGTTGAAGCATGGGTATTGTTACATTAGGTTGCGAATGGGGTTTTAAGACCGACAGTGTTCTTAAATTTTATTAAGTCTAAGCGCAAATGGATCGCTGAAAACAGACATTTAGGTATCGCGCAAACGAAATTGAACTCTAGTGTACAAATTGTAATAATAGTGGTGAGTAACAAGTAGTTTGCATATTTATTTAAACGGATTTTGTATGGTTTCGCCAAAAAAGAAACAAGTGTCGGCCACTTGAAATTTCTGCCACTGAGAGCGTTCCATTGTTTACTTAAATTTACTTCGTCAAATGTTTTATATCTCAAGATCCTTAATATTTATAACTATGTTAGATAGGTAAATAAACGTTTAATTCTGATTGCAACGCACAAGTTTTTGAAGTGAAAAATTGTTTAGGTGCGTTGGTCATTTTTGAGAAGGGGAAAAAACCATTGAACACTGCTACCGAAACTGCTTTTGACAGTATAAAAAGAAAACATAAATAGTATAAGTTAAAAAGTTTTTCTTTCTAAATATAAAAGTATTGGCTACTTATTTTTTTCTGCCTCAATTCTTAACCTATCCTACATTTAAAAAGAATTGCGCTAATTTTGTAGGTTGACTTTTTTCACTTCTGTCAGGGCTCCCGGAGTGCCACTGTTTTTTTTTTTGACGAGGGGAAATGTCTTACGCATACCCCTCCGTTAAGTTGAAGATGAGGTTGTGTGGGACTCGCCTATCAGTAAGGGCGCCTTCAAATTAGAGGCGAGAGGAAGCGCTGCAGTGGCGCTTCCAAAAAGTAGCGCTGCAGTGGCGCGACTGTGGTGCAGCAGACGTGCGTCAGTAATGCTTTGGAATTTTCTAGTGATGTTTGTCAGTTACGCGATGGATTCCGACGAAGAAGCATTCTTGTTGTTAATTTTGTTAAAAAGGAAAAAGAAGATACTGCCTTTTGTTTATATCGGAGACGAAGCATTCGCAATTAGTAATATTTTTCAAAGACTATATAGTGGCATTTAATTTCGAAACTTTTAATAAATTTGCTGCACAAAAATTCCCATGCATTTTTTTTATGTATGCGATTACAATAACTTTCAGAACTACTTTCCCATATTGCAGGGTGATTTTTAACATCCTCAATAAACACTTCAATGTCAAGATCTGCATCCATATTGAAGTTCAATAGTAATTTAAATAATATTTAAAAGCTGTCACTTCCTTATGCAAAAATGACGTACGTGTGGCACGGTAGTGGCGCTGCAATTGCGCTTCTAGAAATTGTATGAAAACTAGTAGAGGCGCGGCTAGCGCGCCACTGGGGCTTCACTGTAGCGCTTCCTCTCGCCTCTAATTCGAAGGCGCCCTAAGGCTGACGGGCATACCCACTAAAAAACCAAGTTACACAAGTAAATAAAAAAATAAACATTGAAAATTATTTTTGAAACAAAATTACGTTTTGCGGTGAAACGAGCTTTCGGCGTACAGTATTCCGGTAAACAATTCCGTGCCGGTATATAAGTCGCAGTTGTTAGATTTATTTTCTTTTTTTAGTATTCTGCCCTTTTCTCTTCTCTATTTTTTTTAACTTAATCTCACACAGTCATCTGGATGAATCTGCTATTTGATTGAATGACTAGCGCGTTCATTGAATGACGACATTTAATTGAATGACTAAAGGACTACTCGTCAAGGCGTTTAATGTAACGTTCAACGTCTTGACTGAACGTCATTTAGCATAGTCATTGAATGGAATATAGCCGACTTTGTAATGTTTGGTTAGGTAAGGTTAGGTAAGCCATTATAGTTATTAGTTAGGTTACGAATAATGCACTTTAAAGTAAATTTTATCAAGAAAAATATCAACGCAGTGCTATCTGTGCGAGCTGTTTGACGCCATATTGGTTTTAGTGACTACTAACGCCGCAGTGGGAGAAAAATGAACTAAATTTCAATCACCTGACTGATTTCACGTCCACTCAACACAGTGCCCTTTGAACACAAAGGGCTATGTTACAATCCGTTATCTAGTTGGACGTTGAGTGACGCTTGTTCAATTAACGTTCGGCCTAGTCATTCATTTGAATGTTGTCATTTAATGAACGCGCTAGTAATTCAATCAAATAGCAGATTCAACCAGATGCCGGTGACAAATGCCACTTGACGACCGTTTGGTGTAGCGATAGCCTTTCGCAATTCAGGTTCTGGTTTCGAATAGAGGAAGGGGTAGATGTTTGTGTGATGTACACGAGCATTGCATTGTTTACGTCCCATATTTTCTACTTCTATTCTTGGTGTCTGTGTGTGTGACAATAAATGTTATCTCTTTATTTTTTCTTTCATTAAAAATTATGATGTTCATTGACTACTCGCTGCAAGGCATCCGGGCACCTTTATTTGCTCGGAAGGACAACCCAAAGGACAGCTGGCCGGAAACTGTGGCGAATGGCTTATTTGCGGGAAACTGTATAGTGGTTAGAAACTTTAGCAGTTGTGTGTCTTCCGGTATTTATTTGTGAATAAAAGAAATAAAGAAAATGTTTAATATTCAGAAAAAATATACTTCTACATTGGGTAGGTATAATAATTTAAATATGAACAATAATATTTATGCTGAAACGGTCATATCTCAGCATGAACTGAAACTCTGATTTTCAGATGCTTTCTGATTTGCTGATTTTGTGTTAGAGGTCGCAATATTTTTTTGCTGTACAAGTTTACGAGAAAAATTATACTAGAATAATGTCTGCTGCCGAAGACAGATGCACAATTTAACGGAATTCTTAGCTGCTTCCTTAGAATGTTCCCCTGTTGCTTTTGTTAAAATATATTTATTACTAACAAACTTAATAGATAATTTCAACTACACGCAAGGTGATCTTGCAAAAAGATACATTTTGAACAGTGAGACCAATTTGTGCGAGCGATGATGCGATAAATTGAATACAGATTCCAATTTATTATCTCTTAAAGAAGAGAGAAATTTACTTTTATACTTAAAACGCGTTATGTAAAACAATCTTTTTCTACTTTCCGCAACTCAACGACTTCAAGCCTGCAGGGCGTAGGTTGGCTCATTCCTGCCATCACCGCTCTACCAGGAACGCTCCGTGCGCCTGTACTTTGGTAAGAATTCCCGGAGGCTTCCTAGCGGATCGAGATATTTCGCTCAGTTAACCTGGGTTGCTGTTTCTTCCTCTTCCATGCATCCTCTGCATAAAGGGCTGTCATGTCATGTCAGAATTTTGTAACTATATCTAAATCTTGTGAGAAACCGTAGGGAAGAGTTATAATTATTTTTATTTTTGTTATATATTCACTATTCATTCGTGGTTCCTTGGTCACGTGCGTGCTATGCTCAAGTTTCCCTACATGATAGGATCAGAAATGAGGAGATCCGTAGGAGAACTAAAATAACCGATATAGCCCGCAGAATTATCAAACTTAAGTGGCAGTGGGCGGGGCACATAGCTCGTAGAACTGATGACTGTTGAGGCAGAAAAGTACTCGAGTGGCGACCACGGACCGGAAAACGCAATGTGGCCTGACGATCTGGTAAAGGAAGCACTTATATGCGGATAGTGTGGGACCGGTCGCAGTGGAGATCCTTGGGGGAGAGCTATGTCTTGCAGTGGACGACATTTAGTTGATACAACAAATAAATATAAACAACCAGTACATAGATACACACAAAATCAATAAGTTTTAAAAATAAAGCAAAAAACAAACAATTGAAATTAAATTTATACTACATTACAATAAGATGAACAATAATCGTAGAACGACAAGTAGCTACATTATCTGAACTGCTATGTTTAAGTTCAAGTACTACGAAAGCAGCTTTATGCCTTGTCTGTTTCCTGCACTTAGGATTAACTTTCAAATATAACACAGAACTACGCTTGTTTTGATCTTTTTACAATAAGAAGACGATCTCTATGGTCGAATGCATGTTTTTATAATAAAACCACTCCGAAGTCCCGGGTTCGGTCAACGACTGGGACGATAGAAAAGAAAATGAAACTATTCTATATTGGCTCGCGTCTGGGTGTTGTGGTTACATCATAGTTTCTGAATTCCATATAACAAGTGCTTAAGCTACTTTACTTTTAGAACAATGTATGTGTTGCTATCTCATAATTATTTATTAATATTAAGAAAAGTAATTGCTTTTTTATACATTTTGTAATTCAATTTAATTTCTAGATTTTTGTATCTAAAGAAATTATTACAAGAAAAACATTCAACTTGCCTCAAGTATCATACGGAACTCAAAACCTCATCCTCCGCTATCCAGGCGAGTGCTCTATCGACGAAAAATTCGACGGGTCTGCCAAGCTATCAGTAGCTTAATTGAAACATACGACCGGATAACCAGGGACGTTTGAGGCAAGTTGATTTTTTTTCTTGTAATAATTTCTTTACACGTTAAAAAATGAAAGGTATGGAAAACAATAAGTGATTATTCTCATAATTTGGATAGTGGAGATAGGATATTCAATCAATTGTTAAATATAAATCAATCTAAAGTATTATTAATTAAAAGGAATCATTACCAGTTTTTTTTTATTGCGACGCAGTTTTTTTATGTGTGATTGATGTTACTCGCAGTTGACCTCAACAAAGATACCGAGTTTCGGGACGGCGCGGCGAGATCTAAGCTGTAGCGAGAGTAGTGAGCCACCATAGTGGTTTTCTAGATGGACGGCTTCTCCCATGAGGGAGTCTCCGAACCAGCATAGATTCACTACGGCACTCTAGCGGGAAAGTTAAGCGCAGTTATAAGCGCCATCATCACGAAACTTTTTGTGGGTGGATGTAAATTGGTTATTTGACAGTTCACGGAAAAATATTGTAATAATTCCGTAGTTATTTTTTCTCAAAAAAGCTCTGTAAATTAGGAAAAAGAATTTTTTTCAGCTAACAATTTAAAATTAGCGTAACAACAGTTGGTTACGTAATATTTGCTGTTTGTGACGTCAAATCAAATAAAACACTTCATAAATACATCTACTTTACGCAAATTTGCTTTTGTATAGCCCGACTTCATATTTCCACAAGCACAAATCAAAGTATATCTGGGTAAATCTGTTTATAGTCTGAGCATAGTGTTTACGACAAACAAAGCACACGACGATGTTTTAGTGATGTGACGTCATCAGAAACTGATCATGGCTGCCCGCGATTCGTTTCTTTTAACCCACGGATAAAAAAACTTTGTTGAATTAAAAAAAACTTTTATTACATCTTTTGAAAAAATAATGTTGTATAATTATTATTAACCACTAAATTTTGTTATTAAACATAATTCATATTATTTCATTACATTAATCAATGAATATGAAGTGACCATGAAAGTTTAAAACAATATATTATCTATAGTATGTTCTCATTACCTAGATAACATATCTCTAGGTAGCTACGTTTATTTTCAGCAATGCTTTAGCTTTCACGATTTCATTGTCGATAATTCAATTGGCCTCGGATAAAGGCTGAACCTCAGCAGTCGCAGATTAAATACGGTAACAACTGCCACAATAAGCTCCTCACTCATTATATGAATTTACAAAAATACAAAATAACGAAAACGTTTATTTTTGTGTTTTATACACTCGAGAGCAATGAATCCGGGTTACTTAAAGAATGTTAAAAATCTCGGAAACTAAAAATGATAGGTTATTGCAATAAATTGCATTTAATAGACAATGTAATACTCCTTAAATGAAAGTAAAAAAACACAAAATTACATAAAGAAAAAAACTGCTGATCTCTCCTTAAAACAAAAATAGGAAACATGAAATGTTTGAACTTTATTACGATTTTCTTGAATTTTAATACTTCGTATTGCCTCCTCGTGCTTCCATTACTGCGTTTACGCGGTTTGGCATGCTGTACACCAAGTTCCTTATACGATTTTGGGGAATATTCTCCCATTCCTCTGTGAGAGCAATTTTGAGCTCACGAAGCGTGATTGGGGGAGGGTTTCGTTGTTTTACGCATCTGCCTAGCTCGTCCCAAGCATGCTCGATCGGGTTGATATCCGGGCTGCGCGCTGACCACTCCATACGAGTAATGTTCATCTCTTGAAGGTAGTCATTCACAATCCTACCTGTATGAGGTCGGGCATTGTCATGCATAAATATAGCATCCTCACCTAAATTGACCATAAATGGACCAACGTGATCATTGAGGATTTCTTCCACATATCTTACGCTAGTTAAAGAGCCGTTTTCTATGATCACCAGCTCTGTGCGACTTTCAGAAGAAATTCCGGCCCACACAAGTACAGACCCACCACCGTAGGCTACTTTTTCTTCGATGCATGCTTGCTTGAATCTTTTCCCTGGTCTTCGATACACTCTGTGTCTTCCATCGTGCTTGTAGAGCATAAATTTTGATTCGTCGGAGAACATAACTTTTGACCAATCTTCAATACTCCAATTTACGTGGCTCTGGGCATATCTTAGTCTTGAAATACGATGCCCACGCTCCAGTTTAGGGCCGTTTGCAGGTCTAAGGGGTTTTAAGTTAGATTCAGCAAGCCGACGTCTTACTGTCCATGCACTTGGGTTACTTCCTCCGAGGCGTCGAAACTGATTGGTGAGTTCAGTTCCTGTGAGAAAGCGATTTCGAAGCATGGTGTTCACCAAGTATCGGTCTTCTCGTGCTGTGGTACACCTGGTTCTGCCCGTTCCTGGTCTGCGTAGGTTAGAACCAGTTTCTTCGTAACGTCGGAGAACTCTTTGTACTGTTGACAGCGACACACCGACAGTCCTGGCTGTATCGCGCTGACTCCGGCCGGTTTCCAGCATTGTAAGTATTCTGGTGCATTCTTCAGGCGTAAGCGACATAATTTCAGCTTGAATAATGAATATAGAGCACTATCAACATGGTTTATGTACCCACATAAATGACAGATTACAAACAAAAGCAAAACCAAATGCTGTAATTTCGTAGTTCCATCTTCGAAAGTGGCCCTTTTTCAAATTTGATTTTTTTATGATATAACTTTACAATAACTAAGAAGTTTTAATACCTTCATTTAAGGAGTATTACATTGTCTATTAAATACAATTTATTGCATTAACCTAGCATTTTTAGTTTCCGAGATTTTTAGGATTCTTTAAGTGACCCGGATTCATTGCTCTCGAGTGTAGCAGCAAAATGTCTACAAATTTGATTTTAAAAACTATACGTGTGAAAATAAAATTAATAATAAATAAAAATAAGTTTATTATTCAATACGTTATGTAATACTCATAATACAAGCTCAGCTTAGTTTAACACTAAATAAATGTTGTGAGTTGTCCGTAATTAATTAATTTATTTTATATTTTTGTTATTTAAGCATTGCATGCTACATATATATATCTAAAGAAATTATTTCTAAAAAACATCTAATAATAATCTCTTTACATATAAAAATATGAGCGTTAAATTCTAAAATAACTAAAATATTACACAGTTCTTTAATTTTCGATTGTCGAATACTTAATAAAATATCACATTCAATGTTGAAGGTAGTAGTAGCAAAAACATGGAGAAACGGCGCTGTGGGGCATAGACCCCACTAGGGTGGACTGTATAACTTGGGTGGTGATGGACGATGGTAATGTCGGATGGCGCCGTAGGGATGGTGACGTCAGCAGGGTAGCTTCGGCAAGGAAAAGTCGCTGATTTTCTTAAGCTTGCAGTGAGGTTCGGAGGCTTCAGGTTTCTTCTTCTTGCTTGTTTCTAGGCTGGATCGGAAGCTCGGTCGGAAGTGATTTTGCATTGATTTGAGCCCGTCTTTTATTTGATATTTTCGGGTGACCCATCCAAGGTGGGGCAACCCATTTTGGGCCTCCGAACCTCACCCCCGCAAGTGCTTTCGCCTTTATTTATGTTATTATTTACACATTTTCTTATGACTACGACTTATTTTCTAGTTAATATTATTTATACTTACTAAAATAACATACAATATTCATCATAGGGAGAGCGGGAAGCGAGTGGCGCCGCTCTCGGCGCGGGCGCTCTTTTATTCTACCTCGCCTCCCGCCTCGGTCATATATAAACTGCCCCGCTCGCCTCTGTCGTCCGCAGTCGCATAGCGGAAGGCGAGCGGGATGTTTCTATGTATTTCAGGTCAATAAATAGGCCATTCATCATATTTTTATTAATAAAGGTTAACTAGAGAAATATACTACAATCTAAACATTATTACGTAACTAAAATAAACTGTTCTTAATCTCGTAAAACACACTTGACGAAAGGAAGAAATGCGATCGTCCTATTGGCGCACCTATAAGGAGCAAGTCCTGCTATCTGCGAACATGCGTTTTGAACTACACTATTTTCAGAACTTTACAATAATCATTTATGAATTACTTAATTTACGTTATAGGTGCTATTATACAGATAAACGAATCGTTTCGTCGTGAACATTTCTCCCGCCGTCGCCTTGCGATCTTACTGGTAGAACGACGATCTTCTTGGTGGGCCTTCGCAGAACGTGTCCCTTGCTGGTGGTGACGTCCACAACTCGAACAACTCCGTCCTTGCCGGGGTAGGTCTTCGTAACTCGTCCGCGCGGCCAGGTGTTGCGAGGTAGGTTCGAGTCGCATATGATGACCACGTCGCCGATGACAGGAGGGGTGCCGACGTTGGAGGGCTCCCGCCGGTTTTGCAGTAGCGGTAGGTACTCTCGCACCCAGCGGCGCCAGAAGGTGTCGGCGAGCTGTTGGGCGCGTCTCCACTGATGACGCGCAGTTAGGTCGGACTCGTTGAAGGCGCCGGGGGCCGGAGTATGACAGTCGGGCCCAATCAGGATCATGTTGGGTGTGAGCGCAGGTGGGTCGTCCGGGCCCACCGCCACGTGGGTGAGTGGACGGGAGTTCACGGTCGCTTCGGCTTCGGCGAGCAGTGTCTGCAGGGTCTCGTCGCTGGGGCGCTGTTCGTGCAGAGTGGCGCGCAGGGCTTCCTTGACGGTGCGCACCATACGCTCCCATGCCCCGGCCATGAAAGGAGCGGCCGGGGGCAGGAAACGCCAGTTGATGTGTCGTGCAGCGGCGGCCTCCTTGATCGCCGCGGAGAGCTCCCGGTCGGCGCCTCTGAATGCGGTGCCGTTGTCACTCCACAGCTCCGTCGGACAGCCTCGCCTCGCTATGAAACGGCGAAGGGCGGCGATTGCAGAGTCGGTGCTGAGCGATGCGGCTACCTCGAGATGTACCGCGCGTGACGTCATACACGTGAAGAGCGCGACGTACCTTTTTTCTCTATGTCGTCCCACCGTGACTTCTAGTGGGCCGAAATAGTCCACTCCTGTGTAGGTGAACGGGCGTGCGTGGTGAGCGAGGCGCGCCGCAGGCAGATCTCCGGTAGAGGGCGCGGCGGGCTTCGCCTTTTTCAGTCGGCAGGTGGCGCAGCGAACGATGACTCCTTTAACCGTAGGTCTTATCTTCATTATGTATAAGCGTTGACGTAACTCATTTACTACTATTTCCGTGCCGCCGTGGTGTAGCTTCTCGTGTATATGGGCTATATATAACTTCGTATAGCTATGTTTTCCGTGCAGTACCGCCGGGCGGACGGTTTCTTCCTCGACGTCGCTGGCCTCCGCTATTCTGCTGCGAAGTCGTATTATATCGTCTTCGTCGATATATACACTTAGCGCGGCGAGTCGGTCGCTCCTGTCGGGTTCTTGCTTGCGTCGTAGGCGTTCTATCTCTTTACTATAGCTGTCTTCTTGAACGGCGCGTATCCACGATTTCTCCGCTGCGAGTAAATATCGCGCTTCTAACAATATGAAATCGTTGTGACGCGCAGGTGGAGTGGTTAAATCGTCGGGCTTGCGGGGTCTCGGGTTCGATTTTTTCCAAACTGCGTCTTGTGTTTCAGCGGCTCTTGTTCGTTTTCTGCGTGTTGCTGCCACTGTTTGCTTCTTCGGACGACAGAGGTCAATGAACTGTAGCACTCGCGCGGTCGCTCGCAAGAGACGTGTCCACTTAGAGAATCGTTCTATTTTCGGTAGATGACTGTGTTCGGAGCGCGGTTGTAGTGTGTTGCACTTTTCTTTTTCTTCACCGGTCGCTTCG
Source organism: Calamotropha paludella (assembly GCA_927399485.1). Classification (NCBI taxonomy): domain Eukaryota; kingdom Metazoa; phylum Arthropoda; class Insecta; order Lepidoptera; family Crambidae; genus Calamotropha; species Calamotropha paludella. The sequence continues at coordinate 3,532,059 of OV656823.1, read as the reverse complement.
CTCGCTATTTTACTCTCCACGGGCCAGGTTGTTTCGGGTTGATACAGGAACCGGGGGCCGTGGTACCATCGGTGGTGCGGGTCGAAGTCGGTAGGTGTCGCTCTGGTTGCGTCGTCGGCTACGTTGTCGATTGACGGCAGCCACCGCCACTCGTTTTTCTTACTTAAATCTTCTATTTCGGCGATTCGGTGAGCGACGAATGTTTTGAATGTGCGTGGTTCGGCGCGTATCCATGCTAGCGCGGTGCGTGAGTCGCTCCAGTATGTCTTGCGAGTTATTTCATACTCGTGCTCTTCTGCGGTCGATCTTGCTAATCGAACTCCTAGGACGGCTGCTTGGAGCTCCAACCTGGGTATGGAGATGGGTTTCGTGGGCGTGACGCGGCTCTTCGCTGCTGCTAGGGTGACCTTGATGCTGCCGTCGCTCCGCGTTATCCGCCAGTAGGTTGCGGCGGCGTAAGCTTCTTCGCTGGCGTCTACGAATGTGTGCAGCTCGTAGTAAGCGGCAGGCTCGGCGTCGTAGCACCTCGGTATGCGAAAGTAGCTTAAGTCGTGTAGCCGTCGTAGCCACTCGCTCCACCTGTCGTGTAGCTCCTCCGGTATGGCTTCGTCCCAGTCCGTCTTGTAGCGCCATGTGTCTTGCATTATTCGTTTCGCCGGCGTAGTCACGGGTGAGATGAGGCCTAGCGGGTCGAAGATGGACATGATGATGCTGAGCGCTTCTCTCTTCGTCGGTGGTCGCAGGTCGTCGAGTACTTCGGGTGGCGCCTTAGCGGTGTTGAGGCGAAATCGTATGCAATCTTCTTTTGTATCCCATAGTAGGCCGAGTGTTTTTTCCGTCTCGCTCCCGCCGATAGCGACTGTGTTTCCCTCTCGCTCTGTTAGTGCGACGACGGCGCTGATTGCGTCCTTTTCGTTGGTGGCCCATCCGCGTAGCTCGAAGCCGGCTCGCCTGTGTACGTGGTCGACTTCTTTGGTGATCCGTTTTGCCTCTTCTACGTTGTCGAAGCTGTGCAAGTAGTCGTCCATGTAGTGGTTTGCTTCGATCGCGCGCGCGGCTCGTGGATACTCGGCGGCGTGTTCCTTTGCGTTTCTGTTTTTTATGTAGAGCGCCGTGCATGGTGATGACGACGCGCCGAAGATGACGGAGGTCATGCGGTACTCCTCCGGGGGTCCCTCCCGCCGGTTGTCCCTCCACAGGAAACGGAGTGCGTCCCTGTCTTCTTCACGGATCTTGATCTGCATAAACATTTCTTTTATGTCCGCCGACACGGCGACGCCTCGCTGCCGAAACCGCATGATTACGCCGGGTAGAGATTGTAATAGGTCGGGCCCGGGGAGTAGCATGTCGTTGAGGCTGCGTCCGTGTGATCTAGCGGCGGCGTCGTGTACGACTCTTATTTTCTTCTTTTCTGGATTGCAGACCGCGAAGTGAGGTAAGTACCACGTTCTGTCGCTAGGGGGCGTCCCTGCTCGTTCGGCGTAGCCCGACGCTAGTAGGTTGCCGATTCGTTCTTCATACTTATTCTTGAGATCGGCGTCGCGATCGAGTTTTCGTTCGAGTGTGTGTAGACGCTTGAGCGCGTCCGATCGATTGTTCGGTATGTCGGTGCCCTCTTCTCGCCACAGTAGACCCGTTTCGAACCGTCCGTTAGGGAGACGTCGGCTTTTATCTTCTAATATCTTGAGGGCTTGCAGCTCGGGATCGCTTTTCTGTTTTCTCGGTTCGATCGATAGTGATTCAAGCGCGAAGTATTTCTTCATCATTTCCTCCATGTTATCTGCTTCGCGGGTTTGAGTTAGATGCGTGCAACAGTAGGCTACGGGGGCCGCGTGTGAGGAGCGGCAGCCGTGTAGCACCCAACCCAGCTGAGTCTTCGAAGCCACGAGTTGGTCGCGCCGTCCCTCCCGTATGTCACGTGATACGATCAGCTCCCAATTGTCTTGACCGATGAGTATCTTGATGACGGCGTTAGTGTATAGGAGCTCGTGCTTGATGTCCTCTAGATGCGCGCAGTTCTGCACCTCCCGCTCGCTTATCGTTTGAGTGGCGAAGTCCAGACTGGTGACGGTGTGCGCGCTGCAGATGTGCGGTTTGCCTCGGTTGTGCCTCCCCGCGATGCTGACGTTTACTTTCTTGCTTCTATTGTGCGCTATCTCTGTCCCGCTCACTCCTTGTACCCATAGCGGCTCGTTGGGTCCTTGAAGGCCGAGCGTGTCTGCGAGCGTTGAGTCGATGATGGTCACGGTGCTTCCCTCGTCGAGCAGTGCGTAGGTATTCACGGTGGCTTCTGGGCCCTGTAGGGTGACCGGAGCTATCTTCAAGTACGCGCGGCTCGTGTTGGTTGTGTTCGATGCAACTTGATCGATCGCTGAGGCGATCACTTGTTCGGGCTTGATCGGCGACGGTGATGCGGGCGGCGTTGTCGCCGCGGTCGGTGTCGCTCTCTCATGATGAAGCAGCCGGTGGTGTCGCATGACGCATCCGTTGAGACCGCAGGGCTTCGCTCTGCACACGATGCGGCGGTGTTTGCTTGATAAGCATCGAAAACAGATGCGATTCTTCTTCGCTATCTCCCATCGCTCGTTCGTGTCTGCCTTGATGAATCTTGGACATGTCGTCAGCTGATGTTTCTCGTTGCAGCACGGGCACGGTGACTTCTCGCTAGGCTTGAACGGTGTGGCTTCGGGTGCCGCGGCGTATGTGCGCTCGATCTTCCTCTTCATAATTTTCTCTCTGACTTCATTGTTTACTTCGGGAGGAGCGTAGGGGGCGCACTTGTCCGCTTCATTGTTCAGGAACATTGCCATCTTCTTAAGTTCGGGCGTGTCTTCATCTTGTGCCGCGTGATCGTACCACTTGTTGCGTAGGATCGGCGTCATTTTTTCTATGATGAGTCGCAATATCTCCGGGTTGTGTAGGTATTGCGGTCGCTTGAGTATTTCTACGGTAGCTATGGTGTTAGCTACACGGCTGGCGAACACGCACAGGTCGCGTGGGTTGTCGGTCAGCCGGGGGAGAGTCTTCATCTTCTCCATTTCGCCGAGGAGCAGGGCATCGGGTCGACCAAATCTTCTTTCCAACGAGTTCATTATATCTTCGGGGGGTGGCTGACTGATCAGGAGGGCGCTGACGGCTTCCAAGGCAGCTCCCCGTAGACTTCTTCTTAATCTGGCGACGTTCTCACTTGCTGAGAAGCTCTCCGCCGACTCGTTGAATGCTGCTCTGAAGTGCAGCCATTCTTGTGGTTGACCGCTGAACGATGGCAGTTCCGTAACGTGCGTTCTCTTCGACTTGTTGGTGTAGATTGCTTCTGCTAACGCGGCGGACAGCGTAGTGACGTCGATCGTTGGGTTCTTGCTGGACTGAATTTCTTCATCATTTTCCCGTTGTCTGCGTTTTTCCCGGGCGCAGACAACCAGTCCTTGCTTGACTCCGTTGACTTCTCTCGCTGTACTCCGAGGGGCCGTCGTTGCGTTTGCAGTCTCCTCCATAGGGGACAGTCGATCCTCTTGCGTCGGCTGTCTGTCGAACCAATCTGAGACTCGTTGTGGTGCCAGATCGTCTTCTTCTCCCGATTCTTCGGACGATGTTTCTGCTTCTCTTCTTTGTTGTCTTATTCTCTCCAATTCTGTTTCCGCCTGGATCCGCTTCAATTCCAACTCGGCTAGCCTCTCTCTGGCCCCCAACTCCGCGAGGAGTTTCTTGCTGGGGGCTCCTGATCGGCGTGACCGAGCGGGTTTGGCGGCTCGGGCGGTCGGCGGCGGCATCAATTCTGTGGAATGTCGTTCCACGACGGTGGCTGTACTGGCGGCGGGCGTGGCTTGAAGCCCCGATGTGTCGGCCGGGCCCCCCACGCTGGGCGTGGCGGTTGTGGTCGCTCCCGTGCCGGACGTGGTTCCCGTTTCGCCGCTCCCGGACGTAGTGCCGGTTTCTTCGCTTCCGTGTGTGGTGCCGGTTTCGCCGCTTCCGGTCGTTGTTGTGTTGCCAGATTCTTCCGAGGTGGACTCTTCTTTCCCGAGGTTACTTCTGGTGACTACCATCTTGCTGTTTCAGTGATCCGGCTTCGACGAGGACCAAAATGTGGGGCATAGACCCCACTAGGGTGGACTGTATAACTTGGGTGGTGATGGACGATGGTAATGTCGGATGGCGCCGTAGGGATGGTGACGTCAGCAGGGTAGCTTCGGCAAGGAAAAGTCGCTGATTTTCTTAAGCTTGCAGTGAGGTTCGGAGGCTTCAGGTGGCTTCTTCTTGCTTGTTTCTAGGCTGGATCAGAAGCTCGGTCGGAAGTGATTTTGCATTGATTTGAGCCCGTCTTTTATTTGATATTTTCGGGTGACCCATCCAAGGTGGGGCAACCAATTTTGGGCCTCCGAACCTCACCCCCGCAAGTGCTTTCGCCTTTATTTATGTTATTATTTACACATTTTCTTATGACTACGACTTATTTTCTAGTTAATATTATTTATACTTACTAAAATAACATACAATATTCATCATAGGGAGAGCGGGAAGCGAGTGGCGCCGCTCTCGGCGCGGGCGCTCTTTTATTCTACCTCGCCTCCCGCCTCGGTCATATATAAACTGCCCCGCTCGCCTCTGTCGTCCGCAGTCGCATAGCGGAAGGCGAGCGGGATGTTTCTATGTATTTCAGGTTAATAAATAGGCCATTCATCATATTTTTATTAATAAAGGTTAACTAGAGAAATATACTACAATCTAAACATTATTACGTAACTAAAATAAACTGTTCTTAATCTCGTAAAACACACTTGACGAAAGGAAGAAATGCGATCGTCCTATTGGCGCACCTATAAGGAGCAAGTCCTGCTATCTGCGAACATGCGTTTTGAACTACACTATTTTCAGAACTTTACATTAATCATTTATGAATTACTTAATTTACGTTATAGGTGCTATTATACAGATAAACGAATCGTTTCTTCGTGAACAGGCGCTGTATTTTTTTTTTGTTAGAAATGGGTTTCGTTGATTGTTAACATCATAAAAAATGTCATCTGAGATGATTTAGTTCAAAAACGCACGAGTAATAATTTTTCGAAAACTATTTTGTATGGAGCTGACATGAAAAATGTGAATATCTCCGGTATCGCATGGTTGGCCATTATATCCTTTCACACGGATTTAGAACTAATTATTCCTGATTTTTTGACATACTTAGTATAACGGCAGTTCACTGTACCGCGACTGAATTCTGTTTATTGCGGAAAAATTACCTAATTTTGTTCTGAAAGCAATTGCCTTAAACGGTAGATACTCGTACCTTGCTTATCAAGTCAGCTTATAAGGAACATTTTTTTTTTTATTGCAAAAAGTTGGCAAACAAGCAAGCTGCCCACCTGATGGTAAGTGGTAACAGTTACCTATAATACATGTGGCTCTTGTGAGATTCACAGCAAAACTGCAACCCCCACAAGAACCACAGTGTACGTTGCCAACTTGTGACACAAGATGTAAAGTCACTGTACCCAGTAATTTCACTGCCATATCTTACCCTTCAAACCGGAACACAGCAATGCAAGCACTACTGCTTTGCGGCAGAAATAGGTAAGACGGAGGTACCTAAGCAGACGACCCTGGTACAGAGTCTCTCTCCATTGTAGTTAATGTGCTTCAATAAGTCAGGGCAAGCAGTGAATGCGAATAGGCCATTCTGCATTACCTCCAAAGTTGGGAAGCAATATTAAGGTATAGCAAAGAACGTTGTGTAGCAGTTTTACATTATGGCGGTGTTTTGTCAAACAAATAACGACGGATTAGTTTTTTATTTGAGACAGATATTACTCGTACTATATGAAATATATATCAGTAATATATCTCCTGCATTTTTTTTTAAATCGTCAAAGTTTTAATTTGTTTTCCTTCCAGCTCTTGACTGAATTAAATGGTTTAATGCTTCCAAAATGTGTTCATATACCGTTTTATTGTACTACAAGCCACAAAAATAAATAATAGATTTATAAAATAAGACAAGAATAGGCAAAACATAAAAATAATATTATATATATTTTTTAATAAATTTCATTTCAACTACTAATGGCTAACTATCCCTGTAGCTTTTCTTATGGTGAAGACATTAGCTGATTGGTCATTTGTTAGTCACTTTCTTATCAGTTAATGCCTGGTTGCTCATCAGTTTATGACTAATAGCTGATTAGTTAATGACTTAACCATAACATTGAGCAATTTGAACAGTGTAAGCTTAATGAGGGTAGTTAAGAGGGGAGGGTGTTTTGATCACTATAAATAGTTAAGGGTCTACTCATAACTTCAGTTCATTTTACATATTTCTAATGATAACTTCTCAAATGGAAAACTTGTGCACCAATCTGGACTTGTTTGTTATTCTGAGCAATCGGGATAATACTTGTTTCGAGCACGAAAACTGTTTGACACTCTAGTCAGTCGATTCAGACGTAGTCTTTCGCATGAAGACCGTGTTACAGTTAAAGAATTTTGGCGCGAAATAAGGTCCCACCAAAAATCTGAAAATTTACGACGTGATTATATAGAGTGGCTTGAAGCTGATATCGACTGACTAAGCTGTGTGCAAACCGATTTACTCACACAACAACCTACCAGTGATTCGGTGTAAAAACGAACAAAAATATGTGTTAGAGAGAACTTTGTTTAGGCGTTTTAACGACCGTTTGGTGCAACAGTAGCGACGGTCTTTCGCACCGACGGTTCTGGATTCGATTCCGGAAGGGGCAGATATATGTGTGATGAATACGAGCATTCTTACTCGACTCATGGGTATTTATTTATATATATATATATATATTTATGTCTCTTGTCTTATCCATTGCCCTAGTATCCATAACACAAGCATTAAAGTGCTTAGTTTGGACTATGCTAGCTGGTGTTAATGTAAGAAATATTATGATTATTTAAATCGAAATAAAAATGTTATCAATTTATTCGTTATTCGGAGATGGCATCTGCTGTCGATAGCATCGATCAAAAGCACTATAAAAGGAAAGGATCATCCATAGGAAAGGCCTGTCCCAGTACACATACAATAATAGGCTTATAGTGATAAATATCGAAAAATAAGCGAATGCTGCACATACAACATGTGACGTACATTCAAATAATTAAAAACAAATTTTGGAACACAGTTTTACTTTCATCGACTATAATTTATCTTCACAAACCTCGCACGACAGTTTCAGAGCAGCTGATAAGAGAGATACGCTGGTAGATTTACGCACTTAAAGTTTCTGATACGTACACATCTAGCTGAAAAATTTTCAGCTTTTCGCGTGGGATTAGTGAGTGAAGAATGGAAGAAAAGTTTTTCTTTTCATCTGTTTTACAGAGTTGGTAGCTCTCCCTAATATCGAGTACTTGGGGATGGAAAAGGTCGGATTTGTAATTTGTATTCGATAATTTTACGGACGTAATATGCTACCCGAGAACATTGCACCTTATTTGCTGACGACATGTCAATAGTCATTACAGATATTAAAATGGAACCATATGAAACAAACCAAACAGTAAAGACGTAATATTATGGTTGAAGTCTAATAATCTTCAAAGGACAATGCCCATTTTTGTATGGGGATCGGTACCAACTTGCATCAAACCAAATTTACTCTCAAGAGTTTAGTTTTTATCTAACTTTTTACTATCAAAAATATTTTGTCAATGTTTAACCGCATTTTAGAAAAATTGACATAAGTTGCAAACGCCTGATGATAACATTTTAGCAATTTTGAATCAGCGTGATTATTATAGATGTCGTAGGTACATTGGAAGAGCCGTGGTATTATAGTATCACTAGCTAAATTATAATTAGGTTAGCAGTGTTATTATAATTTCACTGAGGCAGATTATAATTTAATGGTTTTGACAATATACCTGCGACATAGATAAAGTGCGTATGCCCTTTAGGCCGCATTACTGAGTAGCGCATTGCATATTGTAGATACTACACTAGCTCAATAATTAGGGCCCAGACGACGCCTTCGCCCGCTTATAACTGTGAGTTGACTTAACGCTCAGGTCGCGCATGGTTGGTATATTTACGTTATACCTAGGCTTACCTTGGAGAATCTGATCTTAAGACTGTTAAAAGTGGTCATAATTGAGTCCTTTACTTATTTATATTATAACAAGTTATCAAAACTTCTGCATGTATTAGTTGGATTGGTAAAATTAAACTAAATCACTTACATACCAACAAGGTAACACAAATTAATAATTTGTGATGTCAGATTAAACAATTATTTTCTTACATAGCCAGATAAACCATTTACTGTTAGGTACATTATAGAATATATTATGATAAATATTACACAATCAACATATTATATTCATTAGAATAAAACACTTTTTACGGATTTTTGCGCATATTTTATTTTATATTTAATCCTGACGTTTCGACTGCTTTACAGGAGCGTCACCCCAACGTCCATTGTCTAAATGTTGTTGGCAAATTCGAACCGACGCTGGTATATAAAATCGGTGATTTTCAAGTACTGTTTCCCGTATTGAGAGAGGTATTATTGTAGCCGGCAAACTTCTTGAACATGGTTTTGAAATCACGTGACATGTGCAGTAGTGAATAATGTACCTAAACTTGCTACTGCGCATGTCACGTGATTTCAAAACCATGTTCAAGAAGTTTGCCAGCTACAATAATTGACATTCAGGTCCAGTACAGTTCATGTATAAATAGTGATTAGCGGTACTCGCTGCTCGTCTGTATATAGAAGAGGTAATTCTAGATGGCGGCTCATCAGTTGTTACAATTTCTTCACTTCCAATTGGCCTATGAAGATCATGTTGCTGTTGTCTGTTGACTATCCTAGTAGCCGCCCTCCAGCAAGCAGCACATGCTCTCTCAAGTCTAGAAACCTAAAATAATTTAAATTAGATGAATTTCTAGGAACATACTAGAAATAAGATAGATTTATCTATTCGTATTCTTTAGTATTCTAGTAATACTTTAGTATTCACTGTATTTTAATTTGTGTAAATATTGTACTTACAAGATGAAGTGGGGTCCATTGTAAAATCACATCTCAATGTAAAGAATCAGGCCTTATTTGGTAGGTTCTTCTTCCACTAGTGCGTAATAATGAGACACCACAAGCGAAACAAACACTTTGATGACCAACTTCTGGGCTGCCAATTGTTCCTTCTTGGATCAACAAGTAGCAATTGTGGCATATAATATGATCCGGAGTAACCTGAAAAAGAAAAACTTGTAAAATACAGTATATGTATTTCATTATTCAATACACTGACATATGCATGTTATATAATTATGACGATTTATGTATAATTATTATCATACTAGGCCGCAGAATTATTATCTCCTGTGGTGGAAAAAATAGTGCACCTGGTTGAACTTTTGACTGTGGAGGCCAACTACAAAAAAGCCTTATCAACTATACATACAGTAAATAATTATAGCACCTACATACATATATGTATGTGCAAATATGTCATAGTCTAATAGGATAGCAGGGAATAATCAGTCGCTAAAACAATTTATGCACTTTATTAAGTTACTCTTTCATACTCCAAGCTGTCACTAAAAATATTTTACAGTTAGTTGCACTTATTGGCTACATTTTCGGCTGGGACTGGGATTTATACCAAGGACCTCCACAGCTATGACATTTATTAGATGTGCAAGGCAATCAAAAAGTGGTTTTGTCGTACTGGAAGCATATACTGGAATACTAGTGGCTCATTATAAACTACCAAATATAATAACATCATGAATGCGTTTACAAATGTTTAATGAACTTACCCAAGTAGGTGTAACCCATGAGGTCAATATTTCGCGTATGCTGGCGTGAACACTTCCCACCGAATATATCAATGTGTTCCTTGGTATCGCACATTTGATACACCGCGGACGACTACTCTCTAGAGACACTGTCTCTTCGATCCATTTTTACTAGCCAAGCACCATGAACGCCGGCTGGCGTCTAGAGAGTCACTGTCTCGACGAGGCACTTCAAAGTCGCTATCTCGATAATCCACACAAAGAGTCACTATCTCAACACTGTCAATACTTATTATAGACGTGGTGAATTAATTAAAGGATAAAACTACCAGATCAACTCAAACGCAGCAAGAAAAACATCGATCAAACAAACAAAACAAACATATTCACAACAAAAACGAAATTGACATTTACACTGGCAGTTCTGTAATTAAGCGTTCCGAATCGCCATTAATGTATGTTTTGAGTTTCGAAAATACGCAATGTTTACTTTATGAAATGGTAAGATAGTATAAAATGATGTAAAAGAATTACATATTTTATTTTCTACTTTAAAATCTTATTTACTTATACAACGGCTGAAACTAATAAGGCGATCAAAGATTTTTATGTTCATTGTTAAACCTCGGAAAAAACGGACAACTGTTATCGGAACGTTCAAGATTTCGTTTGATATACGGATATGATGTAATTTTTTACGGAAGTAATTGCTAATTATTTAGCATCATTTATATGAATTTTCTAAATGTGGTTAAAAAAAACTGTTAAAAGTCAGTACATAATACACATAAATAAAACATTATTTTTGGTGTTAATATATCTATGACGCAGTCTGGTACGGGGTATGGGCATTGTCCTTTAGAAAAGACAACATGACGACTTTTTGGCAAGAACGGGAAGCGTCACTATGGTGGTTTTGTTTCTCGTGTTGAAATTTGTGTTGTTGTGAATGTTAGTGTGTAATAATGGTGGATTATTAACCACTAAGTATTTGTGAACATACAAGAGAGTTGGCAACTGTAACAAAGCAGCGGAAGTTGTCTTTTAATGCTCTCTCAAGAAGTCCACGGGCCGGTTTCAGTAAAACCCCACACATTTACTGAAACCTAAGAAAAAATATATTTTACTGTTCATTCATCATTAAATTAAGAAATTACTTAAGAACTGGCATTTACTGACACTGGCTAAATGCAAGCCACAAATAAAGAAAAAGAAAAAAAAACATGACATTTTATAAAAGGAACAATATTAAATGCAAAGACGTAATGATAAGTGAATAAAATGTTGAGAATTTCCTAAGTGTTAAAAAACAGTGCTCTTGGAAATTTTACTTACATAAAGTCTGTAAAAAATACCAATAGACTTGTCTATGCACTCTGGCAATTAACGAAAACAAGCAACATTAAAACTAAGATATGATATTATATTATGAAGAAATCCGAAAACAAGGAACTGGAAGGAAACATGATATTGACTCAATGACTTCATGTAGACCCTGCTTTAATTTAGCTTTTGACGGTATACTGTTTATATATCCTTGAATGATGCTTATTCGCAAAAAAACAATCAAAACTCTTTGCTAAGTGATCTCAACACTGCAAATCTATAATCTAAGATCACAGTGGTTTGTGTGTTTGTCAGTCCGCTCTTTTTCCCGCTATTTTCCATTGAATCAATTGACGTTACCATAGCAACGCGTTAACCGCAAGTAGTTTGTCAACTGGACGCTAGATGGCGCTAACGGAAAAATATTTAATAATAGAAAAAAATTAAAGAATTTTGTCCACCCGTGCGAAGCCGGGACAGGCCGCTAGTCTATAATCTAAGAACACAAATTTGTTGTTTGTGTGTTTGTCTGTCCACTCTTTTCCCCGCTCTTTTTCCATTGTATACGCGTTACCATAGCAACGTGTTACCAGATCAGCTAGTATATAGTCTTAAACATAAATTTGTTGTTTGTGTGTTTGTCTGTCCGCTCTTTTTACCGCTCTTTTTCCATTATATCAATAACGTTACCATAGCAATGCATTACCATAGCAACGCGTTACCGGGTCAGCTAATTTAATACAAAGAACACATAAAAATTACTTGGTCCTAATATTTAAACAACTTTATATTCAAATGTTTGTTACCAATGACAATATTTAATAAATTACTCAATTGATTCAAACAACATCCGTTATTTTTCAAACAGAAACTAATGAGATGTCTTTGCGATCAATGATATTATATTCAATGACTATCTCATTAACAATGACGTTAATTTGGTATTGCGTTCTAAATATGTTATTTAATTTAAATTAATATGTAACATTTTGTTTGCTGAACTTAATTATAATTTACCGTCATGTAAAACCACGTCTTTTGGAAATAAAAATTTAATTGAAATCATAAAAATGACCCAGACGCATATGCTGAGGCAGTCCGAATTGGCCTCTCGTATGTCATATTATGTTAGTGTTTAAATAAATGTACTCTTTGTGTTTAATGTTATAGTTTTTATTGATATATTTTTTAATGTAATGTGTATTTTTATTTGCGATGCCGATAAAGGTTTTTCTTTCTTTCTTCTTTCTAATTTCACATCATTTCAACAAACATTAAAAAAGGATTCGATCCCGCGCGTTTTGAAGTAAGTCTGACTGATCAGAGTGTGTCGTTTGGTGTGGTGAAGTAGTATTGATGACCGTTTGGTGCAACAGTAGCGGTACTGCCTTCAGAAGGCAGTACCGATGAACCTGGGTTCAGAAGGATATTTGTATGTTGAATACGAGCATTTGTACCTGAGCCATGGGTATGAATATTATCCCTACATAATTTTATAAAAGTGAATGTAAGTTTGTTTGTCATGCTTTCACGCAAAAACGACTAAACCGATCATCATGAAACTTCGAACATATATTCTTGGAGGTATTAGAAGTAACATAGGATACTTTTTATTGAAAAAAAAATTGTTTGTCAAGAAATCTCAAACTCTAGCTACTTCAACACCATCTAGCATTCCAGTAGAAGTTCTAACCCTGAGTATTGCATTACCGACGGTCATGTCAACATCCAATCCGATTGACTATAGTTTCAACTGTTTGAAATTTTTCTATATTCATTGTTATTTTCTTCTGTCATTATTATATGAAGTATAAAACTATTTGAAATTTTGAGGTTAGGTGTCATTTTTGTGGTCAGATGGCAAGTGATTTTTAAAAATTTGTTGTTGTAATTCAACAAAGCATATTTTAAGTTTTTTAAACTTCATTTATTTAGTAATTTAAAAAAAAATTAAAACTTATAATCCCATCCAAGTAATAAAATATACTTATCATATTGATTAATTTTTATTGTAATGATGTTTGATACTTATTTAATGGCTTAATTGCGAGCGAAGCCGCGGGTTAAAGCTAGTATATCATATATGTATGTCTATCCGTTACCCTAGTATCCATAACAAAAGCCAATGCTTACTTTGAGCGAATCTCATTGGTGTGAATGTAATAAATATTATTATTAAAATATTAAGGTTCACTAATATTTGATCAATAATGAATTTATCATATAAGTATTAAGATATTCCTATTTGTTTTTTAGATTTTGCAAAATTAGAATATAAAATTTGTATAATTTGTTGCTTCGTTGTGGTCGCAGTACGGAGAAAGGAACTTATCACAAAAAAATAATTTCTGTTTTTTTACCAACTAACATGTTTTTACGTAAATTTTTTTGATATAATAAAAGTTTGCCTAGTAATTTATCTATTGAGTAAATTGCAGAAACAATAGTTGGTAAAATAATTAATTTACCAAGTATAATTTTTTTAAACGTTTTTCCAAATTCAAATTAAGGATGCCGTAGCTCATCGGTTGAGATCTCAGCTTTAACATAAACGGACCGAGTTCGATTCTTACCGATGTACCTACTCCGTAGTGAATACGTTCGTACGTAGATCCCCTCGTTACACAAGCAACCAGCTTACCACGGGCGGTTAAAGAGGATATTAATAATATATTTAACGCATTTTTCAAAGAAAATTTGCGATTTTGACAAGTAATGTCAAATGACATTATATCATAAATTACAGAATTAAGCTCAGAACAACTAAATGCTTATGCTATTTGAGTTAGATTATATATAGCTAGCTGAACCAGCCACGCGTTGCTGTGGAATCTATCTTATGTCCAGCAAAGTGAAAAAAAATATCATCGAAAGCAATGGAGTATTTTCATTGCGGTCATGTATGACCGGTGTATAAAGGTCATGTATGATGTAATTCCCGTAACAGTGTACTGTTGCGGGCATTGACAATATATATTTATACTTTGCGAAGTTTGATCAAAAGATTTATATAATTTAAGATATATTCGGCTGTTTTCCTGTGCATATTTTAGAAGTAATATTGAACCTTTTTAATATAACTGCCACTTTGATTATTCTGTTTTATGCGTAATTCCTTGAACGATATTTATATTTCTTTAGCTAGAAAGGGACACTATGAATTTTATCATTTACTTGTCCGAAAACTGAAGAATAATTGTGTTATTTTATTATGGAATTCATGGAAAGTACTGATAACAATGACGACGGTATTTTTATTATAAGAAATGGCGGCATTGTTTTATTACAAACAGTCGATTATATTATAAAACCAGATATACAAATGTAAAGCAAAATTAACTATAGAAATAGTAAGATATTATAAGAAAACCTTAGCTATAAAGACTTACTTTACTTTTTACCACGAGGTATGAATAATGGAGTTTTTTCAAAAATTACAAGCAAAACTGGAGCCTTGCGGACTCTCTAAACAAAGTTAAAATTTTTGATGGATGCACGTCCTTTAAGCCTTGTCTTCATATTCAGTAATTTCTTTTCTTAAATGGATGATGATGAGAGCTTATTTATAAAAGATAGGGAATGTTGAATGAGTAATGAAATACCCATTTCTCTAGTTGTCAGTTAAGATGTAGGAATTTACTGAAACCGCCGCGTGGACTTCTTGTGAGAGCGCGAAAAGACTTTCCACTGTATTCTTGCCAACACTCGCGAATCTTAACAAACACTTACTGATTAATAGTCCACAATTATCATATACTCATATCTGCCACATTTTAACAAGAAAACCAAAACCACTTAATTAAATGACTCTTCCCGCCAAAATGTCTTGTTTTGTTATGCCCATAAAGGAAGGGAAAAGGGTATTATAACCCATGCAGCCTAGTTTTTAGTAATTTATTTTCACAATTAGATGATGATGAGAGCTAATTTCTAGAATTATGGTCTATTAATCAATGATAAATGAATAGTGAAATAAACCTTCCACTAGGTTTTAGTAAAGGTGTGGGAAATTTACTGAAACCTCCTTCTTGAGAGAGCGTGAAAGTTTGTTCTACTTACCAGAACTAATAAACTACCATTATTATACACTAACATCAAAACAAAATCACTTCTACTAAATCCACGATGCGTTATTTTTTTATTTTTATAAATTTATTTGTTGTTTTTTTATACTTAAGGTAATGTTACTTTAGTCATCCTGTGATGAACGTCAAGATTAAATAAAAAAAAAAAGAATAGTCGCGTCGAGGATTCAGTAAAATCGGTTTTTAATTAATTTTTTCAATAGACGAGCAAGTGTAAGAACTAAGTACATTAATATTTGCCACAATACAAATTAATAAAAACTACTAAAGCAACGCTTTCCGTTCCAATACGCATGTTGATAATTAGTAAGAAGAGATGGTTTTCAAAATTTCTTCCTTTGAATGTGGTTTCCAAAGCAAAGAGTGACATACCAGTTTTTATGGTAACGTCTCGTCGAGGACCTAGATTCGATTCCCGACCGCGTTAATTAAAAAAAGAACTTTTCTTTGTTGGCTGTTGTTTCTGAATAACATATCACTCGTGCTTTAGTTACTTAACTTGTGTTCAGAACTGTGTATGTATTATTGTCAATAAGAAGACCATTTGGTGCAACGGTAGAGATTCTGCATTTCTTACCGATGGTCCTGGGTTAGAATTCCGGAAGGGGCAAATGCTTGTGTGATGAATATGAGCATTTTTTACTTATATATATATAATTATAAAATGCTCATATTCATATTTCTGTATATTTCTAAAAATATTAAATATCTATGTATCATGTATGTATATCTATCTGTTACCCTAGTATCCATAACATCCTTATGGTGTTTATTTTAGGACTAGGCTCATTGGTATGAATGTAAGAAATATTATTATTATTACTATGATATTTTAACCAAGTTTTTAATCCTGGAATTGATAGTCACTACGGGTCTTAACCAAGTAAATATTATTATTATTTATTTATTTATAATACATTTTTTGATAGCCAATCCGTTTAACCTCCTTAATCTAAGATCTAACGCGCTAGCCAATGCGCCATCAAATTCCTCATTTCAAATGGTTAAATTAAAAAATCTAAAAATCCCACGTTTTTCAATGTCCTAAAAAGAATAAAATAACCCTGCGGGGCAAAGCGAGGGGCCACTCAAAACGTGGGGGCGCATATTACTAAGAGGAGATTTTAAAGAGATGAATGACATGCATTGATGCCGATTATTGTAAAGATGCGCCCCCACGTTTTGAGTGGCCCCTCGCTTTGCCCCGCAGGGTTATTTTATTCTTTTTAGGACATTGAAAAACGTGGGACTTTTAGATTTTTTAAATCTAGTATAATCATTTTATTCTTTTTAATTATTAACTCAACGAAGTAACCATGTGTTACGCAACAATCGGATAAGCCCCATACAAAAGTGAAAGTTGCCGAAAGTGGACCTGAAAGTGCATCTGGAAAGTTGAAAGTTGCTTTAGAGTGCATTGTCATCGGGTTCTGAACTATCCTGAAAGTTTCAGCTTTCTAGCTTATCGGAAAGTGCCTCAAATTTAAGTTGCAAGATTTTGCCCGGACAGACAAACAAATAAGAAAAGTGAGATTAGAAAAACGTGGTAAAATAAAAACTAGGTCTGCAATGCATGCAAATCTGTCTGCAAATACTGAGCGAAGCACTACCTTACCTTCGTTTGTGAGTTTTGGCGCCAAATTTCATCGATGTAGTCTCAGCGGTTTGGCAGTGATCAGCTTTTGAATTTTTCTTTCGGTGATTATTCCTCAATGGTATGTCCGATTTCAAAACTTTTTTTTTTGCACTTTAGCCACGACCACGATGTGAGTTTTGGCGCCAAATTTCATCGATGTAGTCTCAGCGGTTTGGCAGTGATCAGCTTTTGAATTTTTCTTTCGGTGATTATTCCTCCATGGTAAGGTCTATATTTTTTTACATACCTATGTCCGTCAAGTTATAATTATGTATGTTCATGCCAAAATTCGTTCGAATCGGTTGAACCGTTAAGTAGCAGGAGGGACACAAGCGAAATTTGTGAGTTGCCTAGAGAGCTTCGCTCAATAAAGTGCAATAATTTTTTTAAACCTTTTATTCGCCATAATTTATGACTTAATGAAGTTGTCGTGGCGTCATAAAAGCTCGCTTACGCACCTTTAGTGGAACTAATAAAGTTGTAATGTAGCAATTAAGATTGCGGCGCACTAATGCTGTTACAATGTCATGACACTCAAACCAAAGGACTATCGGTCGGTTTACGAATATCTCTGTGTACCGAAAGTTAATCCAAGCAATGGTACGCCTAATGTATTGATAGATAAAACAACAAAAATTATCTGGGACTCTCACATACAAAAGTGTTAACGTTTTTTTGGGAGAACATTTTCAAACAGTCATTTTGATTTTGCATAAAGCGCCTCTAAAATTTTAATAATAAGATTTAATATTCAAGAATCGTGATAAATATATAAATATGTGTACGGTTAATATTTTTTTATATAGCGTATAGTGTTGCATGGCTTGAGTCCTAAGCTCTGGAGTAATAAAAATCGAGTTCTTTTTTAAGACTTTTTATATAAAAAGGCTTAAAACTCAAAGAAAATTGAGCTCTGCAATATTTATTTCACACTTGTTCCTTTTCATAATAAAAATAACAGTGCACAGCTAGTAGTTGGTTAAGAACAAAATTATAATTTAACCAATCGGATGTATGGTCGTCTATGTGTTCTTTTAAGAAGAAAACTCTTAACCGACCACCAGAGTGGATGATTTCCGTGGTCCATTAGGATCAAAGGATCGGCATTTAACGGTTTAACGTGAACCCACAAAACACGAAGAAACCCGTGATATTATAGATACTCTTTGGTAATCCATTCAATGACCCAACGTTTGCAAAATATGCTTATACTTTGTTATTGCAAAGTATTGAGAAACTTGAAGACCTTCGCCTCAAACACAGCATCTTTAAACTTATCTATACACAGGACACTACAGATTAACATAGAGACAATAAATAACACTGCTCTTATTTATTTTATTATAAACAGAACATTGAAAACATTAATTTAAACTTTATTCCCTGTCACAGTATTTTACAGCGACCAACTTCGAAATTACTCAATCGATTTTAATGTTTTTTCTTTTGCTAAGTTGTTGTGACTTAGAACGTAGGATATGTTTCATTTTAATTTATAATTGGATCAGCTTTTATTTTATACAGATCAATTAAAGGCTTTGGTAATAAAAATCAATTATCAACAGAAGTAAGATAAATATAGTTTCTGAAAAAGTTACTGAAAATAATTGGTGTTATGTAAATTGAAGCCGGAACCGTGTGTAATTTTTATTACATTTTATTAACACTTTTGTTCATGATATTACGTTTCAGTAACTTAGTGGGCGACACGGTACATTATTATCGGTACGTATATACTGAAGTATGTAGTTCGGAAATAGTCCCCTACCGCTTCAGTATTTGTGACAAACCGAAAGCTGATCGTCTAATGTACCAGATCATACCCCAGGTATTTGTTAAATTATTTATTTATTATTATTTTTGAATTACAAAATTTTAAATATTTTACATCTTGCCTCGACTAAGTTTGAATTTCAATGAGGATTCTTTAGTTTTAGCAATTCAATAAGTTTTAGAACTAAAAGTACCAATAATCCCTTTTAAAATGTTTCG
Organism: Calamotropha paludella; assembly: GCA_927399485.1. NCBI lineage: Eukaryota > Metazoa > Arthropoda > Insecta > Lepidoptera > Crambidae > Calamotropha > Calamotropha paludella. The sequence goes on along the minus strand of OV656823.1, from coordinate 3,513,251 downwards.
TTCGTTAAATAGATTAGTATTATGCGAAACGGGATTTTCACCATGTTTTTTTTTACTTTTGTTGAGTTTCAACAATAAAAAAACCATACTGAAAATATCATTTTTCATAGCGCTAATGTTGGTGACCGTGAAAGTTTTAACAATATATCGTTTATAAGACTTCAGTGTGAACACAACGGACAAGCTGTGGATGTTTGTTTAATTCAAAACAAAACTCTTTGTTTGAAAGAAACTACCTATTTTTAAATAAGTACGTAATACAGCAAAACATGTTTTGAACTGGTTTTTTTCCTCTTAAGGGAAAAGCAAAGGGTACAAAAACCATAGAGCCTCGTCTTATATATTTTTTAAATTGGATGTTGAGAGCTTATTAAATCAAACCTTGCAAAAAATTGTAATAAGCAAATCAAAGTGATATTTCTACCAAAACTTAAGTTATAATCAGATATAATGGACTGAACAAAAAGCATTCCTTTGTTTCTTTTAAATATGTTTGTGTCTTATATATTATTAGGGGTTAAAGTATGAAATTGCCGATTTGTACTGAAAATCTATATTGTTTATTTTTTAAATTTTTAACAAATTTATTTAATCAAAATAGTTGCCATTATTATCTATACATTGCTGCCATCTAATGGGAAGGTCATTAATGCCTTTGCGATAGAATTCCGACGATCTAGACTGCACAAACTGTGTGAAAGCATTTTGTACTGCCTCCTGGGAAGAAAACTTCTTGTCACGTAGATAATTGTCCAAATCACGAAAAAAATGGTAGTCCGTTGGAGCAAGGTCTGGTGAATACGGAGGATGACGAATGGTTTCTAACTGCAGTTCCTGAAGGGTCAAAATGGTTTCTCGTGCTGTGTGAGGTCTCGCGTTGTCGTGGAGCAATAATGGTGAAGATCGATTCATGAGTCGGGGCTGTTTTACTGCTAGTTTTGTCAACATGGTTCGGAGTTCGGCACAATAGACATCTGCCGTTATTGCTTGACCAGATCGGAGAAAACTATAGTGAATAACACCATGCTGAGACCACCAAACAGTTACCATTACCTTTTTATTGGTAAGTTTTGCTTTAGGACACTGTTGTGGCATTTGACCTGGGGTCAGCCATTGCATTTTTCTTTTCCGGTTATCATAAAGAATCCACTTTTCATCACATGTTACAATTCGATCCAATATTCCTTCATTTCTGTACCGGTTCAACAAGGCAACACAAGTTTCAACACGCGTTTCTTTCTGCAGATCAGTCAAATCATGAGGCACCCATTTTTCGTATTTTTTTATTTTATTGATTTGACGCAAGTGAGTCAATATTGTGGGTAAGGTAACGTTAAACCATGCCGCTAATTCCTGGGTACTTTGACTAGGATCGGCTTCCACTATCTCTCTTAATTCATCGTTATTTACCTGTGTGGGCGGTCTTCCTCGTGGCTCGTTCTTTAAGTCGAAATTTCCATCACGAAAGCGTTTAAACCAAAATCGCACGGTGCGTTCATTAGTAGACCCCTCTCCAAACGCAGCATTGATATTGCGGGCTGTTTCTGCCGCGTTAGTTCCGCGTCGGAACTCGTATTCAAAAATAACTCGAATTTTCGCAGTATCCATCTTTCTTGTCTAAATTGAATAACAAAAACAATTGAAAGTCGATATTCAAATGTTTTACATTTTTTAAAAAAAGAACATCATAGAAACCATTTAAAAAAAGTTTCATTCGAAAACCTCAAACCATGAAGATTCTATGTCAATTCAAAGAACCTATTGCAATAAAACGGCAATTTCATACTTTAACCCCTATTATTATGTGTCTTTTGTAAATTGTTATTTTCACGTTTCAATGGAGTCTTTTTGCCTCTGCTATTTTTAATTGCTTTTTGTTCTATTGCAGGGTTAAAATAATCAGTAATCAACACTAGTAATTATTTTTGTATTAATTATAAATATGTACAAAAATTCCTTGTCACAGTGTTTGACCGCAATGAACTCGAAACTACTAAGCCGATTTTGTTGATTTTTTTCTATTTTGCTGGATTTGTTGCGACTTAGGACATAGGATAGATTTCATTTTAATTTTTTAACACAGCTACTTATGGCCGGATCAGCTATCATAAGGCATATAACAGCTCTTAAAATACAATTTTGCCATAATTTGTTATACTAAGAGATTCTGAAAAAATCTGACGTAAAAATTAAAAATATTATCTGATGTAATTATAATCTCGGACATGAAGAATGTAAATATTTTCTAGTTTTAATAAAGTCAAGTATTGCTGTATGTCAAGTTATGCTGTATGGATGCAAGAAACCCCTTTTTTTCTTTTCCCCTTTATTTAGTCTCATTAATGATTCTATTAACTATTTCTCGTGATCTCATTATTGTTTATCTGTACGATTTCTTTCACTGGTGGAACCACCAACAAACCTTAATTTTCGTTTACTCAGTAATTAGTATGGGTGCAAATGAAACTAAAAGAACAGTTCTTTAACGAGTCCTTAAATACTGTTGTCGAACATCCTGTATGCACCCGGGCGATCTCTGCGGGTCGTATACGTACTCAGAGCACTATTAATACGTACGGCATGCGGACTACTCGTTACGTTATCCCTCGCCTTATGAACAACTTACCCTCAGATCTATGTAAAAATGTATCGGAAACCAACATCAAAATTAAATTAGAGCAGCATTATTTGAATAGCCTGGACATTTTTCAAGACGGGTTAAATTAACTTGAATGTTTGAGTTAAGTTGTCTTGTTTATTTATGGTATAAACTTTTTTATAAAATATACCATGGTATAAAATAAATATACATTGTTAAAAATAATAGCAACAAAAAACCACTATGGTTTAACCCTGTGCTATTTTAAGTCTATGCAATATTTCTATAAGATATAAAATACGCTTGTAAACAACAACTACGCCTCCGAGCCCTCAGGTGGGTGGTTTATATACTGTATCCGTTTGTATAGCAAAAGCTACCTTTTTTGTACAAATTTATTTGATTTAAAAAAAGACAATTATAAGAACACAACAGCAATCAACTGTTGTTACAACAAACGAGTTTGCGGACATCTAAATGAATCCGACTCTCGATGGGCCCACAAACAAACACCATTTGTTTTCAACTTGTGACGAAGTTCCAACGATGTTTTGTTTTTTATTTGGTTAATCTATCGTATTTAGAATAAACGATCTTACTTTTAAATTTCATATATGTGTTTGTTTAAAAAATATCATAATATTTCTTCATAATCAACACCGATAATCCTAGCCCAAAGTAAGCACTATAAGGTTTGTCTTATGGATACTAGGGTAACGGATAGAACTACATATCGACGGCGAAGTGCCAATAACACCTAACTGCTAATTTCAAAATAATACACAAGCTGAAAATGTTTGATTTCTTGACAAGTTAATAATTAGTTAAAAATTTTGTTTATTTATTTATCAACATGATGCACTTGGAACTGAAAATACGCTTAGGAAATTTTATTAAAAAGTGCAAATAACGAATTTTAATTTAAAAATGACAAAAAAGTGAAAACTTAGACGATTGGCGCGAAGCGAAAGTAACGAATGGATGAATATTTTGACTCTAAGATGGTATGATCCTTGACATATGTAGTATAAAAATTATAAAAGCTAGCTGTCCCGGCCACGTGTTGCTGTGCCGACTGCAGTGCCATCTGCCGGACTGATTTGTGAATCTAAACCATTCTCAGATCCCCTTGAACACACACAAAAAAATTCATTCAAATCGGTCCAGCCGTTTAGGAGGAGTTCAGTGACATACACACTCACAGAAGAATTATATATATAAAGATTATAGTCATACCACACCACACTTGGTGAAATTATATTTGAGCAACGTATAGAAGAAAAATTAAACAATTAAAAATAAATATAAAATCACTATTTTGTAACTAGTATTATTGCAAAGTATTATTCAAATCTGGAGGTCTTTTTAAATTTTATTTAAAAAATTCCTCTACTCAAAAGAAACTAAAATTGATAATAAATTCAGGACAACTGACAACAATTTTTCAGTCCCAAATTAACCAGAGCTTATACTATTGGTACTTAACAACGTATATATACATAAATAAGAACACGGACGACTATGACTTGGGAAATAATTAAATAATTCTTTTTATCACATACTGCCAGCACTCATCGAGTACTAAATTCCCTATACATTGCCTACATAGGCGTTTCAGGGAATACACTGCTACCTTAATTACAAGCTTGCAGTGTTCTAATTTTATCGAATAAATGCGAATCTATGAGAGCATTTAATTTCAGTTTTTGGCACTAAATAGCACTTAATTAAACCTACTAATTTTTGCACATTTTAAGCGCTTCTGCTCACTTTGCCATGCTCGCTTTATATACGTAAATAAAACTTAAATATTATGTATATTATGTTGTTGGTGTACGTTATGAATAAATAAATGTAGTTAATTTAATTATATTTACTTTTTAATTATATGTAATCGTTAACTTTCTATTTAAGGTAAATACCTATAATTGTTTGATGCAGTTTTAAACTCTACAATTGATTGTTCATAACTGCAATAATGTAATTAAATGTTGGTAAATAAATAAAATAAATTGGTAGGTATGTAATAAATACTCTGACTTTATAAATTTCTAATAACTCATCCCCATAAAGTAGTGACAACTAAATCCTCGGTAAATCCCCATACATACACGGGCTGGGTAATCCAATAAAATACAATTTACCCCTATGATGTGTCCGCTGAATAAATTAAATATAACATTGTTAGGACTATTGTATTAGGCGGTCGGCCGACGTTTTTCATTACGTGTGAACGTGACGCGACTGGGGTCACAACTTTACTAAATAATAGAGTATCCTTTACTACGGAAACCCTTTTTTCAATTCAAAACTAATTCTTTACAGGTATGACCGTAAAGCACATAGAAATCTCCAGACAATGATAAATGTATTTTTATCGTTTCACGAGTTTAAACGTGCTGTTGAATTTCAGTTTTATCGTCTAATCTGTTATTTAGACTCTAGTCTTTTTACTCGTGGTGAGACGAGTTATAATCGATCGACATAGGCAATTAAACTTACACGAGATAGTAGGGCACGTCACTTTAGTTTTCAAATTAGAATTATTTTATAACTAGTACCTATGTTTTATTTCAAGATCTATTGTAGATGTAGATACAGATGTATTTAAATATTTAACTTTTTATTTGAGTTTATATTAAGTTATATAATGATAGATAGCAAAAATAGCCATCTTCGTCTTAATAAATATAATAAAAACAAAAATCAAAGTAAAAAGATGTTGTGTTTTAAACAATAGACTGAGAATTAGGTATCCTCCGGCCGAGATATTCCTGAATCTGTCTCGCGCGGGACATTTAATTTTGATTTAAAATTCCCCCCAAAATCGGGACGTCTGGCAACGCTCGTTAAAGCTGACTTATCAACCGATGGTCTACGGCCCCTTTATGTAGGTACATATTTGTATCAATATTATTTTAGAGAAAGTTTACTAGAATATATTCAGCATCAAAATGAGCAATGAAGTTTTTTTATGTAAAATAATATCCTGTGTACTTTCTGAAAAGGAATCTAAATAAAAAATTGTAAAGTTTTTGGTAAGATTTTGTTATTTTTATCACCGAAGTCATTGAAGACTGCTTCCATTAAGTTTGAAGTGAGTGAAACGAAATATTTCTAATCTTACTTATAATGTTATCATAAGAATAATATTTCTACGTATTTTTTTAAAATTATATACCGTGTATTTACGTTACTACCTGCAACTATATTTATAAAGCTGTTTCCTTTTTATAGATCGTTAAATACTTAAAAGTGTTTACATTCGATGTTGCAGTCCCTCCTGACATTTAAGACAGTATGATTTTTAACAAGTAGTTTTTTCTTTAGTTACAATTGATAAATTTATGCAATTTTCAAAAAAATATAATAGTTTTGAACCTAAGGTTACAAATGACAGTTCTTCTTTGAAGATTGCGATAAATTTCTTTTTTCTCCCACTTTTTGTACTCTATATTGATTTTGGGGCTTTTATCCATATTGACACGCCAGCCGCATTGTATCATCTCACCATAACGAGATGGTATTTGTTAGGACATATACAGGTTTATTGGATGGTAGCATTGAAAACAATTTATGATATGGAAAGAGAATCACTGTTCACCTTTCGAATTTAGCCACTTATTTTCAAATTCAAATATATTTATTCGGTAGAATACAAGAAAAAAAGTTCTTACATAAAATTTTCCTTAAATTATTAACTTACATCTACAAACATTCATTTGCAACGCTGATCTTCCGTGGAGCCAACACGTAACTAAAATTAAATAATTATGCTTATTGATAAATAATTATAATAAATAAAATAAATTATATACGTATATAGGAATATGTATTGTTTCTCATATTTATGTCGTTAGTGGCATGGACTTTCAATTAGGATGGAATATGTTAGGTGGTAAGTTTGCAATGATTTAAACTTAAAATTGTTACGGTAATTTTCATTGAAAATTGGCTGCTAAACAACTAGGTAGGTACTTTAATTGAGTTGTTGTTCAAGTAAATACTTTTGAAATTTCCTTTTAAATGATTGAACTTTCTTTGCCGTATCTGATTTAGGATTCGCTAGAATGCTTTTAATTATCACCACCTCCGTGATATTAACTCGTTACTTATCTTTGAGTATGATTAGTAAACTTAGGGAGTCTACTTTTGCATTAAAAAATTTGCATTTTGCATTTTCAAGCCCTCTTATACTAATTATGAGTTGCAAATTTGCAATCTGAAAGTGCAACATTACGCAACCCAACCGGTGTGCAACGCAACGTGACGTTGGCCGACATGCAACTAAATGCAATATATCCAACACTGAAACCGTAATGGAAGTTCCCGGCTGCCCGCAAATTTGCTGATGCCTCGCCCTGTATTTCCCGATTTGGGGAGCATATTTATTGAACATAGCGGTTTATATTGCAGAACATTCATTTGTTCTGTATAGTGAAAAAGCTGCTGGTGAAGTTGGCGTTTATTTATCATAATGTGCCTAGTATCTGGACAAACCTGATATTTGTTCAGTCTAAAAATATTTTACCATTATCGTGTTTGTTCATATATGAAGTTTGTGCTATGTCCTTAATAGAACAGGTCGAAATGCTTATAAATTGTACGTACGTGCTAAAAGGATCAAATTATCCAGTCAAAATTGTTATTGAATGTGTATTCGAGTATACAATAAGTTACCTGATAAATTTAAATCGGCAACTTCAAACAAGTTCAAGACTTTGGTTTAATATTTCTTACTTAAAAGGTGTTACTATTATGAAAATTCATTTGTATGTAAATAATATTATAATTTAATATTTTATTATAATACTTGCTATGAATTTGTATTGACTTTTTTGCCTTATTTAATGTTTATATTATAAAAGCCTTATTATGATCAAATCTGAAATTTAGTGTTATTTTTTATTATTGACTTATTCCTTTTTTTCTTTATAATATTTTTATGTTATGGTTAATTAATTTCGAAATTTGAAAAAGTGGTATCATTTTTTCAAATTTAATTATTTAAATACTTGCACAGCATTTGCATATGGCAGACATGTTAAGGTACATTTTATGCTTAAACCTTTATTATACCACATGTTTTTGCAAATAAACAATTTGATTGTTTGATTAATTGAATCTAATAACCAAAACGGTATCTTTTTTAATATGATTAAAAATAAAAAAGGTAAAAGAAATCAGCTCCCACTATTATATAGAAATGCAATACACTAGTAATCCAAAAACTGGTACGTACTGCAATAGAGACCTCAAATACCGCAGTACTCTAAGAGCTGTCTGACTATGTGCGTAAAGTTACCTATTTAATAATATTCCAGGTCACATGAAATCATTAATGAATTAAAATCTATTTTTTGTTTCAAAAATTCTTCGTATATATGGCTATTGACGGAATTTTTCTACGACGTTAAGGATTTTTCGACTAAAAGATATACTTAAATAATTTTCATTATTTGACACTATATGTATTTAAGGTTTAATTTAATATAATAATATTTCAAACAGTGATTTTATATATATATGACAATTAATAATTCTCACACGTAATTATAACAAAACTTTGAATTTGCAAAACATGATGTACAATTTAATATCACCTACCATCTTAATTACATTAAATTCAAAGAAAATTATTTCAAAAACAAATTCAAATTCAACTTGTGTGGGTTCTAATGCCGTGTGCCACTTGATACAAGTTGATTTTTTTTAAATATATATATTTTTTATATAAAAAATCTGGCAGTTAAATGCTTAAATAACAAAAAATATAACAGTATTTACATTCATAAATAAATTCAACTGTACATTCAACAACAACATCACAATACCATGTAATGTCCTGAAAATGAACACGTGTGCTGTGTACTGTCAGCCAAATCTATAATCTAAGATCACAGTGGTTTGTGTGTTTGTCTGTCCGCTCTTTTTCCCGCTCTTTTTTCATTGTATTAATTAACGTTACCATAGCAACGCGTTAACCGAAAGTAGTTCGTCTACCAGACGCTAGATGGCGCTGACGGAAAAAATATTTAAAATAAAAAATATTTAAAGAATATTGTCCACCCATTCGAAGCCGGTTCGGGCCGCTAGTCTATAATCTTAGATCACAAATTTGTTGTTTGTCTGTCCGCTCTTTTCCCCGCTCTTTTTCCATTGTATCAATTAACGTTACCATAGCAACGCGTTAATCGCAAGTAGTTCGTCTACCGGACGCTAGATGGCACTAACAGAAAAATATTAATTAATAGAAAAAAATTAAAGAATTTTGTCCACCCGTGCGAAGCCGGGACGAGCCGCTAGTAACAATATAATTATTTTTCATCTTATTAAATAATTGACGACCGTATACTGCAAGGGTAGTGATCCTGCCTTTGGCATCGACCGTCCTGTGCTAGATTCTCGGAAGAGGGAGATGATTGCGTAAAATACAATCACTTGTAACCGAGTCATGGGTATTTGTATATATTTGTAAGAATATTACATAGCAATGTATCATATAAGGGTTTTGGTTTAAGGTTTTAATTGTTGTTAATATAACAAATATTATTATTATTATTTTAAATTGTAACACCTCACTGAAATATAAAATAAATGTTGTAACTTAAGTAGGTTCGCTGTAATCAAATTTATCTGTGACCCATTTTATTGACAAAATCAACAGTGTCAATAAGAACCTATTGAAACGAGCTCTGCCCTAAAAATATATTTCTTAGCCTGCGACTTCGTTCGCTTTTTATTATGGACCCCTGTTTGAGTAATCAAAAATAATACTAGATTGAAAAATCTAAAAATTCCACGTTTTTCAGTGACCAAAAAAGAATAAAATAACCCGGCGGGGCCAAACGAGGTGCCACTCAAAACGTGGGGGCGCATGTTACTTATGGAGATGTATGATATGCATAGATGTTGAGAGTATTTGTAAAAATACGCCCCACGTTTCATAATAATATCAGAAAAAAATGCCTTACAAAATTTCAATACACTCTTTTGAATCATGAATGAAAAACCATTCCGTTGGTTTTTAGTACTGTTATCGCCACTCTAGCCTGTTCACAAACTAATAATGGTTAACAATCCACTATAATTTTAAGTTAAATATGTGACAAAATACATTTTTTTGTCAAGAACCCCAAATTGTAATGCCTTTCACACTCCCATCAAAAAGTTCCTCATATCTCTTTTTTGTAATGATGATAATCGCAGTAAACGTTCTACTCGTACGTCTCAATGATGATAAGGAAAGCAGACTGTATTACACAGGAAAAAACTTGTTTACTAATATTATAAACTAAAAAGTGTTTGCTACGGTTTCAAGCCTTACCTAATTATCAATCATCATAATCATATATCATATAAAATATATAATAATAATATATTGTGTGTTTGTTGCCATATATAGTTACCATAGTTACCATAAGCCTAAGAATAACAGTTTTTATAATCAATTAACGTTACCATAGCAACGCGTGGCCGGGTCAGCTAGTCATCATAAAATTTGACATACACCGTATTAAGGACAGGGGAAAGAACATAGTATACCTTTGGTCCAGAAAAAAGTTATGATCTCGAGGAATAAAATATTTTCAACTATATAGGTATTATTTGATAGAATCAGGGTTCCTCGGCAGAAGTCCATATCTATTAGTTAAAAATTTTTTTAGTAGTGGCGAAACACATGTAGAATAGTTGGTGAAGGTGCCAGTGTCTGCGGTTTTTGTATTTATTTGTGGAATGTATATAGCTATTTTATAGGCAGGCGCGTCACATTCTCGATCGCATCGCTTAGCATCAGGCGAGATAGCGGTAAAGTGCTTACGTATTCACGATAAAAAAATATCCGAATTACACGCAGAGTCTCTGTGAAAGTATAGTAGTGTACGGTCAGTTAAAGTAATATCGAATAATAAATAATTAGACTGTACTACGGGTTCTCACCAAGGGTTCTAACAAAAAGTTAACCCTGACCGCAAATTAATCCGAATGGCTCGAACGTTACACTTGAACTAATGATTATTCCTTTGGTTGGACGTGTTCATTATTAGATTGTGGTTCCTAACTTTACAGATTAATTTATATTTGGTTTTCATATTATCATCTTGTATATATTATGACGATACTTATATTTTTTGTCCTCTATATATTTATAGTTAACGTGATTATGAAAGTTCATTATTTTTGAGTGTGTTTTAAACACATAGGTATTTTAGCTAATTTTTGTTGATATTTTTTCTCTTTTGTTTGGAAATCTATACTATTATATAAATCTGTAGGCTCTGTCCGTAAATTAAATTTTTGGACAAATTTTATAATAAATATTCGTTTTAAGAATTACTGATACCAACTTTTACCAATATTACTTTTATTGTATTAAGTCCCTGATCTTCCGTCGTCCGTCATGTTGCAAAATTATAAAGACAATAGGGCGTTGTTGAATCTTCATACATTCTCAAATAATTTCTGTAATCGAGTGGTTCTGCTGACAATTCGCGAATTTAATGCGTATGCGACAACGCTTGCTTTTTCTCAATCCAACTTTTAACCCAAACTCTCAGAAGTTTTCGTTTTTTATCATGATTTCGTGGTATACTACCGAAATTACACAAAGCTTCAGACTCCGAACAAGACACCTTCAATTCTTATTCAGATATGATTGTTTCACTCGCTAGTCGATGAGCAACAATGAGACGTAAAACCAACGTTCTTTAAATACGCGGTATAGGCTCGTACGTTGATACTAACACAGGATATCAAGTGGCATACTTGACGTATAACCATCTAGTTGTCAACATACGCTGCTGGAAGAGAAAGTCTACAAATCGAGAGATATTTAGGAAAAAAATTGCTCAAGAGAGTTCAATATTAGAAGTATGATCAATTTTATGTGAAAAGTATCAATTGCGTACCATATTTTCCTACTTATGTATGCTGTGTTATTGATTTAGCTAATTATATACTTTGTTCAAAGTAGTTGATAATTTGAATTTTATTGATTTTACTAATTCGACCTTTTGACCTATCAATTTAATTGATATTTTTCCCATTTTTTGTGTCTACTTGCAGAAGAAATTGTAATCTTATCCTTTTTTAAGGGTAATTTATGAGCGAAGTCAATTAAACTTATGTATAAAGTACAAAAATTTTATTTGCGTGTGTTAGAAAACGGTATTTACCTAATAGCGCCACCTGTTGATATGATTACGATGCCTGTTCAAAGAATTATTCTGATAGGATAAATTAAGTAAAAATCCTTACTATATCTGATAATATAATAAATTATTGGGGATAATTGTTTAACGTTCCGTTTTCCCTATATACTGTGAGTGTTAATCTGAAGTTTATCTACAAGGACCTATAAATAGCTGTACATTGATACTTTTTACGTTAATTTGTTAAATTATGGCTGTTGGTCCTTAACACGCTCAGCGCCATGTGTATAGTTTTCGATAGCCATGGCCCACAAAAAGGTTTTAGGTGAACTATTTCCACAGGCCTGTGTATCGAAAAAGATACACACTAGAAGGGGGGTAGTAGAAGGGGGGTAGTAGAAGGGGATAAAAAAAAATTATTATCTATAACATTTAGATGGTTCTAAGAAAAGGTTGATGGATTTCAAAAAGTCAAATTTTGTTACTATTGTCATACAGGGCTTGGCGTTGAGCGTGTTAATGGAACTCATATAATTAATAGATATAATATAACAATGTAAGAACCGACCACACCTCTGAGCCCTCAGCTGGGAAATAGAAATATGGCATTGTGAATGAAAAGAACAGAAATGAAATAAATTACCCATATAGGTAAATTAATTATATAATTAATTTGTTTTACTGAAAACCTTCAAGCAAGTTAGTTTAATAGCGTTTTGCTTGAAAGAATAGTCACGAACTTTCGCCTTTATGTTGGTAGGAAAGTCAGAAAACATGTGCAGATTAGTCGGTAGTAGATGCATAAGGGACCAACGAATGCCAGGTGTTCCGAAGTACGAATAAATTGAATATAATAACTTTTTGATCCCTTGCAAAACTTATTTAACTTATGTAATGGTATGCTAAATCCACTTAACACTACACCACCGGTGTACCGGTAAACCAATAAGTAATAATATTAGCTCCATTTTCTTTTACTCGATGAAAGAAAATTCTATTTTTTTCAACTTACTCATATCGTACAAAAGCCAAAAAAAAATATATATTACTAGAATTTTCTAACAATAAGTTCTAATACGCGGTCAACCCATACATATTGGATTCAAAGGAGATTGTTGTCGCAATATTGTGGGGACAACGTGACAAAATCCATCTCTCATTTACTCAGCAAAAGTGTCGGGAATATAAATTATAACGGAGCAAGCAATGGAGTGATATTAAACCTGTATGATTGACCGTTTTTATTAACTTAAATTGTACTAGCGGCCCGTCCCGGCTTCGCACGGGTGGACAAAGTTCTTTATTTTTTTTATTATTAAATATTTCTCCGTTAGCGCCATCTAGCGTCCGGTAGACGAACTACTTGCGGTTAAAGCGTTGCTATGGTAACGTTATTGATACAATGGAAAAATAGTGGGAAAAAGAGCGGACAGACAAACACACAAACCACTGTGATCTTAGATTATAGATTAAATAAACATTACAAAAGACTTATACCAATAAGCGGTTTGTATCTTGCGGTATTGTTCACGATTATTGAATATCAAGATTAAATCAAATTTAGTAGCATACATTTTTTTGAAAAAAAATCTACACTTGTGGTAGCATTCGGCATATTAAGTAGCTATAGCACTTTTTCTATGGAATTCAGAAACATCGACGGTACCATAACACCCAGACCCGAACCAATATAGAAAAATTCGTTTTACATTATCCCGGCTGGTGCGTCGAACCTTTTTTTTTTTTTCGTAGAAAATGGCATTAGGCATTCCACCGTGTCGGGAGAACACGATGGATATGTGGGACTCTCCTCCATGCCCCTACCCGGCCGAGTGCCCGGTAAAGGCTTGGAGGCCTACCCACTGAAAACTACGGCGTCCCAATACACAGTGGTGCGAGTCGCGTGGTCCCTTGCCGGACTCGGCCGCGACCCGGACCAGTGTGGGTCCGCGCTCGTGGGCGGACCTCGCCTATGCTCCGTGAGGGACGGAGCAACGGGGTGAGCCGTGACGCCCTGAACACCCCGCACGTCTGAGGGCCAAGTGCAATGCAGCTGCCGGTCTCCCGTGGGGCGTCGAACCTGGGATCTTTATGAAAATCGGTATACGGACCAATCAACTACGGAAGCCGTCAATTAAGTGAACAAAAGATAACTCCGGTGCTAGAAAAAGAAATCTAAATAATAATGAGCAGTGCAGATATATAATTGAGATGGGATGGTGCAGTTTCAAAGTTATTCTCATACATGAATTCACTGCTATTAGAAAAAATTATTACAAAGTACAGGATTACTTAAATGACAATATAACCTGATACCTGATAAATGTGACATAAAGGTATGACTTTTTTTGAAAGGTATGAATACAATAAAGATAATTGACAAATGTTTTAAATAAAATATATATTGTAACTGATTAATTAAATATACTCATTATAACAATACTCGTAAGCTGAAATTATAACCATGACCTAACTGTAATTATAAACTATCGAAAGTAATTGGGTCGTTTCTGCTGTTTTACCGACAATGGTCTGTCCTTCGTCTTATTATGGCATCTGGTTGGAGTATTGATATTTACGATTTTTTAATTCGGTTCGAATAAACGTCCATATTTTTCTTATCTTTTAATATTATGTAATTTTTCATTTTCTCCAACCAACATATTTTTTCGTTTATTTTCCGTAGAATGCCGTGACAGAGTGGTAAACCGAATGGTCTCCGCAGAAAAAGGCCACTTTGTCACATATTTTTATAAAAAACCAACTTTGAAAAAGAATTAATGTTTGCCGCAAAGGAAACTTTAATTAGTCTTAATGACAACACAGATGCAATTTCTTTTAAATTCCGCAAAGAAACCACAGTTACGGATAGTTCAAAAACCAAAAAAAAAACAGAAAAACGTTTCACTGTCGATAAAAAAGAAGAAATAACCATTATTAATAAAATGAAATCTTAAATTACAAAATATGTAACATATAACTATGAATCAAAATGTAATGTAATGTAACATAATTTAGCACCTCATTCCTACGCTAATTTTGGCAGAAGATGCTTGTACTCACCTAACTTGTACACCAACATTGTAACAATTTTCTAAGAATTAAATGATTCTGATTCTGAGTAAATGAAAAAGCGATTATTGATGTAAAATTACTTTGATGTGGACTTCTAAAAAATTCCTTGCTTAGGTACTATAAAAAAAAATAATATAAGCATTTACAATGCGCGTATTGAACGTCATAGCTACGTCATGGCTTCGTAAGTCTTACGTCGGTAGACCTTGTACCGATGAGAAGCCGCAAGAAACTCGACATTTTTAGTGTTTAACTCCTTAAGAATCGTTTAATATATAGCGCATATTATGAAAAATAGATGGGAAGTTGAAATAAAAAGGTAACAAAAAGTCACATTTCCCGCACATCTTATAGCGCTCCCCGCTCCACAGTCCAAAATTCACATTTACTCTCTTTCTCTTTCTTTCTCACTATAACATTCAGTATACATGTAAAATATCATAAATAATATATTTTATAAAATCAATATGAAAAAATATATGAATACATTTACTTCCTTTGCCTATTATTTATATTTTAAGATAAGAAGTGAACCCCAGTCACGCGTCGGAGCTGACAAGCACAATTTTTTTCCCTTTTTTTATGTATTACATTATATATATGATTATATATTTAAGTAAACTTTTCTTGTAAGTAAGTAAGTAGTTCGTAAGAAATACAAATAATTATATTTCTTACGGCACTTATTCTAGTAAGTAAAGTAAATAAAATTTTAAGGCGGCCGTAGCCAACCGTTGAGATGTCAGCTTTAACCCAAAGTGGACAGAGTTCGATTCTCGCCGATTTACTACGGATTTTATTTATTTATTACTATTTTCTTACATGATAACAGATGTTACCATCCAAAACGCTTATAAGTTAGATTAAATAAGTCAAACTTTATAATAACTAATTTTTTTAAGAAAATTAATAACTAATTAATTAAAAGAAAACGAGAAATTACATCGTGTTTTCACGATTTCTAAGAAATGTAATGTGTATACAAAATTTGAGCTAGGTCTGGTACCCAGTTTTTTCTTAACGAGAGGAAACCCGATTTATCAACCTGGCCGCATAGTCGGGCGGCTGAAGTCCAGGACTCCCGGCAGAGCTGATCGGGGTTAGTTGGTCAGCTCGACTGGACTATCTGCTAGGCAAAGATCACCTGGTCTGGTGCAAGATCTTGTTTTAACCCTTACTATAATTGATTACGTGAATTCAAGTGATAAGTACTAGATTTAAAATCTAAAAATCCCTCTTTTTTCAGTGACCAAAAAAGAATAAAATAACCCGGCGGGCCATACTCTTTTGAGTGGCCCCTCGTGGGATTTTTAGATTTTTAAATCTTGTATTATTATTTTATTCTTTTTAATTATTAACTCAACGAAGTAACCATG
Source organism: Calamotropha paludella (assembly GCA_927399485.1). Taxonomy (NCBI): domain Eukaryota; kingdom Metazoa; phylum Arthropoda; class Insecta; order Lepidoptera; family Crambidae; genus Calamotropha; species Calamotropha paludella. Next base: position 3,497,049 of record OV656823.1, on the reverse strand, counting down.
TGTTACGCAACAATCGGAAAGTTGACCTGAAAGTGCACCTAGAAAGTTGAAAGTTGTTTAAGCGTGTATTGTCATCGGGTTCTGAGCTACCCTGAAAGTTTCAACTCGCTAGGTGGTCGGGAAGTGCCTCAAAATTGAGATACAAGATTCCAACCGGACAGACAAGACGATAGACAAGCAAACAGACAAGAAAGCGACCTAAGAAAAACGTGGGAATAATGACATAAATCGAAATGAAAAAAGTTCTATTTCAAAGTATTAAATACAGTCAAAATGTGATTATTATAAAGATACAGTGAAAATTCTGTATAATCCTTTATCGAATCAAATAATACGCTATATTATTTGAAATTTTCATGGTTAATTACATTAATATTAATTAAAACGGGACCATTAATATCCGGATCTCAAAAATCAAAAACTTTGTAATTAGCCCGTTCTAATTAAATTTGAAATAACACACTGAGGCTAAACCATGTGTTAAATTTGTTTATCGCGTGCGAAGGAAAACTAACTGATCCATGAACAGTCAAATGAATAGTCGGTATATTATTCAAGTTATACTTCTGTTGGCGCATTGAGGGTGAGATTTTTATATAACAGAAGTTGCGTTACGCAGCATGAAACGAAAAAGCGACACCATAAAGATAGCTGTTAAAGTGAGAAGGCTAATTTCAAGATATCTCATTTTAAAACTAAATAAAAAGGTATATTTTCTCAATTAAATTTTTTGTTTCTGTTGCCTTTGCTCTGGTCAAAAATACCGTAAGGAGCATAACGCACTCGCGCAAATTGGTGGCGATTGACACTGATAGATACCCTAGATGTAGCCGGGTTTTTTACACCAATTAGCCTAGTCCAAATTGTGTTATAAATACTAGAGTCACGGATAGACAGATATGTAATATTCAAAGACCGACATGGCAATAGTTCGTATTCACCACACAAATATATGCTCCTTTCGGGCCTCAAACCCAGGGCCGTTAGTACGAAAGACAGGATCGTTACCGTTGCACCAAACGGACTTCAAATGATTAACGTTATTAACTGTTTATCGTGCATTACGAAGCACTGACTTTACCAAGATTTCCTTGTAATAGTTGCTTAATCTCCAGATTCATATTCTAAATGTAACAAACAAAACTTATGCTTCTTCCCTTGCCAAGACATTTCCGTAAAGTGATGTTTGCCTTGACTATACAGACAGTACCAAAATTAGGATAAAACGTAAGCTCAGGTTATATACCCGAATCACCCTATGTATGTACCGCGGTTTATCGTAGGTTTCATATTAGGCATTTTTTCATATATTTGACGAATTTATAATAATTTTTAGTGGCGTTTTTGTTTATGCAAGGTATGTTATTCACCTAACTTAGAGAGAAGATCAAGAACTTATGTTAATAAAAACATTATGTTAATAATTTATAGCTGAGGGTATGATTAAACTGGCATAGTCGATGCAGAATCTGGGTACAATTCTCAGCCATCTCTGTAGAGTTTCCCAACAGGTGGGTCTAAAAATGAATATGGACAAGACGATCATTTCAAATGTCCATGTCATACCCATATAAGTAACTATTACAAGCGATTCCCTCGACGTTGTCGACAAAGGTCAAATAGTCCGCTTAGGTGAGTCCAACTTCGCCCAAAAGGTGAAACGACAAATCCAATTCGGTTAGGCAGCTTTTACAAAGTTGTGCGATATTTTCTCGTTTTAATTGAGTAGTGACATACATTTTGAGACGGGGCCTTTTACTGATAGCCTCTTAAAAAAAGCTCAGTCACCCAATGTGCTATAGAGAGTTTCCTTAGAGCTCGGTGTTTCCTTGCGTGTTAAATTCGTTATAAGGACATCCCCAAAAGAACCGAATTTCCGACATAGTTCTTCGAGTCGCTAACCTGAAATGGCATTGGGCAGAACACATTGGGGAAGAAAGGTTCCCGAGTGGCTACTACGAACTGGACGACGCAGCGTGGGAAGTAGATCAATGACCAGGTGAACCTTGTAGGAAACCGATGGTTGAAAATAGCTAAAAGCCGTTTCTTGTGGTGATTTAAAGAGGAGAATTATGTCGAAAAGTAAATTGATTACGGTGATGTATTAACAACTATAATATATCATAGAGTAAAGAAATACTACATCAATGGCTTTATATATTTATGTGTTTTATATTCTTTAGTGCCCATTGTAGAAGTTCTGCTTATTTTTGGTCTAACTAATTGTTGTGAGTTATCCGAAATTTATTTTCTATTTAAAAGTGCAAGTTTTGCTTTGTTTGAGACAAAATATTTGCGTGAGGTGTTTGAGATGAAAAAAATGAAGTTTTTATACCGTTAAGATTCTATTTTCTCTAGATTTTCTTTTGTCTTTTACGTAGCAAAAAGTGATATAATTACCTACTGGGTCCCTATTGACTACGGTCTTACAATGGCTTTTAACTTTTGACGAGGGATGGCAGACGCTCATTAGCTGAAACATCATCTCCGTCACGCTTCACACATTTATATATTTTTGTCTCTTTTGCACAGCACTCAGGTAATGACAGTGATGACAAGTGTCATCCAGTTTAGTTCTTTGGTTATTTTTTGTGTTGTTCGGGATGAAGGTCAAATCTATATAGGGGTCGCGAGAGCTAAGATCGCTTACTTAAAGCAAATCATGTAACAAAGCAAAAATTGGAACAAATCAAAATATGTTATTAACTATCTTTAATAAAATTATGAGAGCGTACGATTGTACAACACATCGTAGCAAGCTACGGACTACGACGTAGTCATACAGTTAACTACGATCACATAAAAATAAAAGTTTATCAATTTAAGACTTCCTTTAAAATAAAATGTTTCCCTTTTAATTAACGTTATGAATCAACTAGTGCTAGTGTAGTGTATTACAAACAGCTTTTATTCTATTATTCTCAGTTTAGACATTTTACACATTACACATTTTGACATTTTAAGACATTTAGACATTGAGTTGAGTGAGTAAGAGCAAATTAAAATATATTTTAAAACGACCATAATTTAGTTCAAACTTGATTGGTAAAATATTTCTGCAGAATTGTAACGTGGCATTACTTAAACTGTTTTTTGAAAGAGAAACAATTTTACCATATTTATTTAAAATCAAATGATTTAAAATTACGTATCTCCTAGCCTATATGTTCTTTCAGGCCGTCAGCGTAGTTTAATACGTATTCAAGTAAGGGATTTGAACATCACTTGAATTAAGTACAACATGACTGAAAATTTTGAATAATAATATTTAGTATAAGCTTGTATATGGTTTTAATTACATAATTTCTATAGTTTTAAGTTTGATTGTTTATGTTTCGGCCCTCACTGCTATCTGTCCCTTAAATTTTTTATTAAGATCCTTAACGGATTGTTTCAGTTATTGCTATGTTTCTCTTGCTAACACGTTCATGTGCTGCAAAATGATGACTAGACAGTTCAATTTTTCTCAATATGATTTTATTTTTACTAATAGCCTATAATTTCCCAATCTCCATGAAGAATGGGAGTCGATCAAATAGAGTAACTATATCTATTACAGAAAAACGACTGTTATTAAATATATTTTTATATTTTTTGCAATATTATATGATAATTTTGATAGATAAACTATGAGAAAAAGTCAACCCATTCCACATAGCGGGACGAGAATGGAACCGTGGGCCGAGTCGGTTTTTCTAGTATTTCTCTATTGAAAATGTAATGTGATTTAATAATATAAATATATTGACACATTAAAAGAATTAAAAATTTGAAGAACAAAGTTATTTTTCCAATGACGGATAATTCGATATTATATTTTTTCCGGGACCATTTTAATGTTTTTGATAATTTAATAAAATAAAACACTTTTGATTTAATTACATTTTAATTCAGTAATTGGGAACGTATCCGATATTACCTACAAATTTAAACGGATCCCGATATTTAATTTATTATGAATTTACGGTACTTCATTTATTAGTAATTTGTTACATTTAATAATTAGTGGACGCAAAAGTGTAAGAACTGAATTCTCGTATTATTAATATTGTGAACATCTAAAGAAACATTATTTAATTATTTCTCTGAACTTTCATGTTGTTTGTGCTAGAATAGTGATGATACGAAGATCCAAAAAAAATCAAAACATCACGATATGAAATAATATATAAAACATTTCTTATCCGATTAAAGACTTTCTTTACAACGTACTTTCTACTTTAACTTAACTAAAGTTATGTTATAATAGCGCTTTTAGCATATTTTTCATGAAGTCTCAACTAAACTTAGTTCAGTATTTAAGTAAATGTAGGATATATGAAACCATTGTTTCCTTTTTCTTGCTTACGGCTATGAGCGTGGAATAGAAAGTAATTAGGGCTTAGTCAGATGAATTTAAGTGCTACACAGCCTGCGACATGATCTTTATTACTAGGAGTATAAAGTCGGATTTAGATACAAAATATATAGCACACTTTTAACTAAAATGAAGTTAATTAAAAAAATACTAGTTTTCAGGCGTTTCTTTAACTTTTAATTTTATTTATTTATCCTAACTTTATATAAATAAAATGTCCATTATTTTAAAACATTAAAATAACTTTGAGTATTGAAATACTGGAAAAATACATTTAAATTACTTTCCTAACATCATAATTTCAATTAATTGTATTTCATTTATATCAAATCACAATTTTGGATAGGTCCTTTTAATTGTAATGGTAGCGATATGTGATCATAGGTGATATATGATATCATATAAAAATCTGTCATTTATGTATATTATGTGAATGTAGACTGAATTTAAATGAAATTTGGGTGACCGGTCCATTGCTCTCCCAATTGAGCAACCGAGCCTTTTGAGCACCTGTCAAAATTTTTTAGCACTTTTTTACGCTGTACATGTACAATGCTAAAAAAATAAAAATGAACTGAAATTCTTGCAAAACTGCAAACAAATGTACTGATAACATAACGGTAAAAGCCAGTAATTTTATGATAAAAGAGATATAACACTAGCATCTATATGTAAAGTACAAACATAGTAAAATACAGACATGTTGTAAAGTTATTTAAGGTCACAGTTACCTAGTCAGGCCATAAGTTCTGTAAATGGAAATACATTTTATTTATGAAGTAATGTAATATTACTAAAACTTATATATACATATTTATTAAAGCCTCAGAAAATAAAATCATTCACACTTTATCATTTTGCTTATTGTAGTGCTCTTTAATCGTACATTTTTCATTGGTAAAAAGGATACTTCTGTGCTTCAGGCTCTTGTTTTACAATACGCGAATCTTCATTTCTCGTGATAAGATTTTTTGCTTCCTAATGAGGTTTCGACGAATTCTGGCCTTAACAGCATTAATAGCCTTTGTAGTTCTAACAGCACGCGGTCGCCCCGATCTTTTATGGTCTTTGACAGAGGAAGTGTTGTTGTATCGGTTGATACCAAGCTCTTGAAGTGTTTGGAATATGACCGACGGCTCCATACCAACTTTGTGCAAGGCGATCACTGCAATCCTGTTTTCTTTAACATCACATTCCCTATTGTAATTGGATAATGAACACGAATAAATATGTCAAATGGCGTGAAATCAAAAGTTAAACGACTGCCAAATGCAAACTAATTTAAAAGGTTGAAAAAAAGAAAAGTTTTTATGTCCATATTTATGGCTAGACTTATTATATAAAAAATACCCCGTTGTCAGAAAATTAGTTTATAAAAGAATTTAGCAACATCTCCTCATCATAAAGATGTTTTTTAATCCCCAAAACAAATTAATTAAATAATTAGCTAATGTCGATCGCTTCGTAACTTTAATCAGATTATTATCGGGGTAATATTAACAAATATTTTTTAGTTCAAGTTATGATTACGACTTCAAGTATAGGTACTTCAAACGACTCTAACTCAAATAACATTACCAATATTCCATACCCCTCATCGAAGACGGAACGTTTCTAAGATCAAGATTACAGTGATTTACTAACGATAAATTCAAATAGTTGAATAACGCCATTTCTTAGCTTTAACATAGCCGTTGCAATATCGGAAATAGTACGAAATCGCTTTTACCGTCAGCAATATATTAGAGCAATATAACAGTAGACCCACCACCACCATCTCAGAAGAAAACTTCCACTTTTGGACGGTCACGTCAAAAATAAGGAGGGAAGGCAATTTGCCATAACCGGTTGGCAGTTGGCAGTTGGGTTGGAAATTGTAAGAAAAAAACAATTCGTAAAAGAACTGCTGCCTATTATGTAGTCCACTAGAAGTGTACGGTGTCTCTCTCCAGTATCATTAGTCGCTATTTAACACACCCTAAAGTGTGAAGCCAGACACCACACACTAACAGCAGATCAGTCCATCGAAACTGTTTGAAATTTGATACATTTTTTTTGTTTTATGGTATTTTTTGTTATGTGTCTGTTATACCCTTTTTCCCCATTGCTCAACAAGTTGAGCAGTAAGGAAATAGTTTTTACTACCGAACACTTAATGCTTTACATTACTTGATCGAAAATTGTATTCATAAAATAATGCACTAGAGGATTGGAGTTCTATGGTACAAACGTTATAAGCTTAAAAGGAGACTCCTGTCACTTGTTACTATAACATGAAACTTTTTAACGAAATAAATTTATTCTCTATTTATATCTCAATGATTATCTCATTAAACTTACTTGATCAGTAGATCATACTGTTAGCAATGACTGCTGTATTTTTATATTTCTTCCTCCTCGCGTCGTATTCCTCATGTTTGGTGGTCGTGCCACCTCTTGCGAGTCTCTCTTTGATGATGTTCCTCCATCTTCCCCCGTCACTGGTGCGTCGTCGACTGAACTTCTGAGAGTGGTGCGAATCTGGTCGGACTATTGGGCTGTCACTATTAATTTTTTCTAGATTGTCGCCTTTCTTGCAATGGATTCATTTAATCATTGAGGCAGATGGTAGATAGTCTTGTTGTGGCTTTGTGCTTTTAGAATACTGATACGTTGATCTGATCCTAATTATATTATGACATTACTTTGTGTGTGTGTCTGTTACCATTTTGTCAGTGTAATAACGCAACCGATGTTGATGATTCCTTTTTCATTTTGCTATGATTTTTAAACTTAGGACATAAGATAGGTTTCATTTTAATGTATAACACTGCAACGCGTGGCCGGGTCAGCAAGTATTTAATAAAATTAAAATAAATTAAATTGTGTCAGGTGGGTTATGAAATCACAATCCCTGGTTAACCCCTTATTAAATGTCATACATATATTTGACATCTATGACCCATTGCAGATTGGAGATCAACGGTTTAACGTACGTTCCGAAGCACAGTGGGGCTCACAATATATGATAAGATAAAGATAAATTGATTTTTATTATATATTAGCATTTACAATACTACACCATAGTTTCATTATTCCTACGTTGGGAAACCTTGTACCGAAAGCAGCAAGAAACTCGGCAAAGGCTGCTTTCTTCTGTGTTACATTACACGGTTATACAAAGAAGAAATCTTTTCTTATACTACCAATACCTATAAAATAACTTTATTTATTTAATTAGTCCGATCCAATGACTGGCTTTTGTAAGTTGCCTAGTCTCTGCAATCATAGAGCGAACGTGTGTGCTATTCTGAGCGATATCGTTAGTGAAGTTGATTATGTGAAAAATAAATATGTGGTTTTTATTTGTTGTTATTTATTACAGTTACACTAATATGATTAAAAATTAATGAGATTTGCAAGTAATTTAGGATATCAGTTTAGGTGATTCGAACGTGTGTTCGTACAGAATTCTCTATACGCAGGTTTTGAAACATTGTTTATGCGTCAGAATGGTTAAAAGTTTTCATACAACGAACGACCACCCCCAGGGAATGAAAGTATCTATGAATATTTTGTTGTGTCCAGCGAAAGCGGTTACCTGTGTTGCTAGCCTACAAGTTTTCTTTTCACTTCCGTATAAAAGAGATACATTTTATTTTTCAAAAAATAACTGCAGTTTCACTGTTAGGAAATAAAAAGTCTTCGCCCCGGTTGTAGTTTTAAATTCTACTAGAAGCAAATACTTTAATTCATAATATTTGCCCTAACCACTCGAATGTATAAGTTGCTCTCTTTTCAAGGTAGTTCACTGGTTTACTAATAATATTCTAAAGCTTAATACTACACTGTTATAATAAGTTGTTTAGATTATTTATACACAATCAAAGCAGAGGGGGAGAGAGAGAAAAAGCATTTTCTAGCCTTGTTCCACTACGTTAAAAATAACAAAGATGCAAAAATGCCAACAATTTTTTTGGCCTTTCAGCAATTAATGCAAATATTCTTGCAAATTATAATGGTACTTATAATGGATCATTTACAATGTAAAAAAAATTATTAAAGTCACATCTAGTTAAAACTGAGACATTTCAATAGAAATATAAAAATATATCTCAAGCGGGATTTCAAATCACATCTTGGTAACGTGGTAGACTGATTTGGATTGCAAAAGCACATTTTTAATATCTCTCGTGAAATTTATTTAGGTATAATTAATTTGAATGTTGGCAATGTAAAAATATCATAAATAATAACAATAAATAGCTTGTAAATTTCAATTTAAGAACTATCCTCTAGGGCGATAAAAATCCAGTTCGTTGTTTTGTGCGTTTCATGGATTTCTCATGAATAGAGTTTCTAAGAAACTCTAAATATAAAGAAACTATAAAGTATCGCTTAAAATTTCCAATTAAAACTCTTAGGTATATTTTTTCCTATTGTATCGGTTTTTAATTATGAAAAATTAACTCCTAATATAATTTAGGACGGAGCCTTTTTTACTCGAAAACTGTGATTTTATAAAGTTTTTGCGTTACGAATAATTAACTTCAAGCCTGAAAAGGCGTTTCTTTCACTTTGGTGTTAGCTCATAACGTAATATGTTTTTGATGAGTTTTTTATTTGTTTCAGGTTCAATAATGGGTAGATCTCGGAAATACTTCTTTTTCATTGCCATCCAGTTGATATACGCGATTTCCGCTCAAGAAGTCCAGAAGCGCGTACCACAAGGTTTCCTGGGTATGCGTGGCAAGAAATTTGGATTAGATTCCACTGAGCAATTTTACAAGAGGAAACCTCAGTTTTTCGTCGGAGTCAAAGGGAAGAAGAATGATTTTGACTTCCTTGAAAATAACGAAGAGAAAAGAGGTCCCATGGGATTTGTTGGAATGCGAGGGAAGAAAGAGTTTTTTCTCCAAGACGTTTACCCAGGGTACGATCTCGTGCCCAAAAGAGGTTCCTTGATAGGTCAAATCGATTACACATCAAGTGACGACACTAACGACCATTATGACTTTCCGTTTTTCAACGAACTCTTAAATAAATACTTACAGCAAGTTGAAAGCCAACAAGTCACGGAAACGCCAGACACTGGAGACTATGAGAGGATCTCGAACGAGGTCGATAAACGAGCGGCGAATATACATCAATTCTTCGGCGTGCGTGGGAAGAAATCTGTACAGGAAAAACGACCTTACGACTTGACGTTTAGGGGCAAATTTATAGGCGTACGAGGCAAAAAAGACTTAAAAAATAGTGGAGCGCACGAGATCAGGTTTTTGCTGGGCTCGAACAGCCCGTGGCCGAAGCGAAGGGGCTTTGTTGGGATGCGAGGCAAGAAATCAATTGATGGTAAGGAAAGCAGCTAATTTAAACAGGCACTGTTATTGCATTTTACATATTAAATACGCTATTTAGTCGACCGTTTGGTACAACAGTAGCGACCCTAACTTTCGCACCGACGGTCCTGGGTTCGAGTCCCAGTAGGGGCAAATACGAGCATTTGTATCTGAGTCATAGTCATATATTTCGATTAATATTTCTTACTAGCTTTCCGCCCGCGGCTTCGCCCGCGTGGAATTCGGTTATATTGCGGTATAGCACAACTATAAGAAAACTTCTCATTCCCACGGAAAAATCTAAGAAGCGCGATGTAACGCTGGATACAATTAGTTGTTAAACCAAAACTGAATGGTACACTATATTATATGTTTTCCCTTGTGGAGCAAAAACATGCAGATTTTGGGCACTGGAAACCCGGGAACACGCTACATAGAGCTGACCATGCGAAAAACAATGTTTTTCCAAGTGTACTCCAGCAACCCTTAGAGTTTGACCTTGTGCTTTATTAATGGTCATTGCAAATGAAACCCTTATAGGAAATTGTAGTCTTTTAAATTGAAATGGGAGGTCTGTTGGAATAATCGGAATCCGTATAAATCCTAAAAAACAGTTTAGACGATAAAACAAATTGTACGTCGTCCCTCGGGAATTCCTCATTTTCGGGGATTCATTATCGTATCATTTAGCTTCTAAATTTACATGTTTATATTCGTTTGCAATATTTTACCTTGTTTTAAACGACACACAGCGCCATCTACAATCCATCCATCAAGCAAACAATATTTTTGTTTTTCCTCGGGAAAATCAATTTTTTCCAGGATAAAAAGTACCCTATTATTTAATCCGGACTTTTATCTTTACGTCTGCAATATTTCAAAGCAATCGGTTCAGTAGTTACGGCGTGAAAGCGGAACAAACAATCAAACAAACAAACTCACTTTCCGATTTATAATATTAGTAAGGATTAGTGCGAGGCCACACGATGCGTTAACGGTGCGGTGCGGTGCCTGAGCGGTGCCGCTGCGTCATCCTACATACAAATCACTGTACCTCGAATACTTTACGATGCGGTGCCGCACCGCACCGCACCGCATCGTGTGGCCTCGTACTTACAGTGCTTACTTTGGGCTTAGCTAACTGGTGCGATTATAAGAAATATATCATATTATATATTTTATTAAATACAAGAACTTCGGTTAGTACAACGGTAGCGACCCTGCCTACTACATCAATATCCCTGGGTTCGAATCCTGGTTGGGGCATATATTTGGGTGAGGAGTAAAAGCATTTGGTCCCCAGTTTAAATATTTATTTTTTTATGTTTTCTATCTGTTATTTGGAATGCCTCTTACAGGCTTGGTATTACTAGTCGCTTACTTATTTTTACCATTTGGTGCAATTATAGTGATGCCTTTCGCACCGACGGTCCTGGGTTCGTGTCCCGGAAGGGGCAGATGTTTGTGTCATGAATACGAGTATTTGTACCCGAGTCATGGGTATTTATATATTAGTATTCATATAACTTATCTATGTATTATTTATGTACCTATGTCTATCCATTACCCTAGTATTCATTACACAAGCCTTACAGTGCTTACATTGGGCTCCGCTAATTGGTGTTAATGTAAGAAATAATGTAAGATAAAAACTTAACTTAATTATAATTTTACGCCTCCTCGTAACGTAAAATCCCTTAAATATGGTTTATGTTAAGAAACTAATCTATCAGTACATCGTAATGATAATATTTTTAAAGTCTTTGAATTAGAAAATAGTTTCTAAATGTATCTGATTTTTCAAAGGTTTATTATAAATTATTTTGCCTTTAGTTTTTGTTGACCTATAAAACATTTTTATTTTTACGGAATAATTAATTTATATTTGAGATTGCTTTAACTCCTTATAATAGAGAACTGCCCAACACACTCTTGAATCATAGAATACAGAATTAATAAACTTCCAGTTCAATCATACTAAACTCTTTACGTTTTGCTATAAAAACAGACATCAAAATGTTACCCTAAATTTAAATAGTTTGGGAGTTTAGACAGCTTCTATATAAAGAAAATAAAATAAAATGATTGATTATTATGACTTTTGAAAACCTATTGTGACAAATTGAAATCCAAGTTTTTAAACATGCCAACCTCGATATTTTAACTCTCAGCAAAACATAGTTAAATATAAAACTATGAAATTCTTAATAATATGAAGGGATATAAGAGATCTTCTTAGTTGAATTTAAAATATAATACCTATGTCCAATATGAATTTCAAGAGTAGCTTGTCTTTGAATATTAATCTTATGTTAAGATTTATCTGTCACAGTGTTTGGCCGCGATTAACTCCGACACTACTCAACCGATTCAGATGTTTTTTTTTTTTCATTTTGCTAGATTTGTTTTAACTGAGGACATAGGGTAGGTTTCATTATAATTAATACTAATAAAAAGAATTGGAAATTATAGTAACTGAGCCACAGCAATTATTGGCGGGGTCAGTTAGTGTATATATATGAGTAATTTCATTATGTTATCTGTAAGTATATATTGTATAGTATTCACGTCTTATGAAATTGGTAAAGGTTAATGCAATTAGCTTTACACATAGTTTATGAATAACAATTTACGCTTAATTGCACTCACAGATAGAATACAGAAAAAGATAAGTACAAAAATAAGTATACAAACAGTCGGCCTTATTGCTAAATAGTAATCTCTTCCAGCAGACTTAGATGAAAATGGTGTCACAGTGTCTGTTATCGAACTCCTCCGAAACGGCTAGACCGATTTTTATAAGTTTTTGTGTATAATTTTTAGGTCTGAGAATAGGTCGTAGGCTATTTTCATACCCCTTGGTGATAGAAATGGCCCTATATCTAACCCACGCGTACGAAATAGCGAGCAAAAGTTATAAGTAAAGATAAAAGAATAATAGGGAAGTAGATGCGCATATTAATATAATAATAATAATAATATTTCTAACAATCACACCAATTAGCCTAGCCCAAAGTAACCACTGTAAGGCTTGTGTTATGGATACTAGGCTAACGGATAGACAGACATAAATAACTAATAGTAATAGAAATATATAAAAACCCATGACTCAGGTACTAATTCTCGTATTCATCACACAAACATCTGCCACTTCCGGGACTCGAACCCAAGATCGTAGGTATGAAAGGCAGGATCGCTGCAAATCCTAGATAAGAAAAAGAAATGTTAAGCAGTTAATTTTCTTAATAAATAAATAAAAGATATCATCAATATTATATATATAAAATATCAATACTCCATATTTATTGCGACTATAATGTACAGAGCACCTGGTCTTAATAAGTTTATAGTGATATCATTATAGACTTTTGGGCACAGCAATATACGAGAGACAGATAATCGAAAAATAAAATAAATTACACTTAAAATTTTCATTACAAAAACATTCGATTTATTAATATCCTTTTATGTATTTTCCAGAGTCAAGCCCTGAAACCGAATCGCCTAATTAAGTGTCTTCAAAGGGACTCGAAGCACCACCGAGACTTCTCTAAGCAACATATCCTGTATTAATATTAAGACACGACTTCGCCATTTGTTGTAAGAAAAGGCTTATTAAGCGTTTGGATTGAGCTAAGCCAAGATCTAGACTTTTCAAATTTATGACTGGAATTTATCTCTATTCATTTTTATTACTTTTCTTTTTAGTAGGTAACCAAAATATGTAGTATTTACACCATGATTTAAATAATTTAATTTAAAAATTGTTATATAATGTTGAATGACAATTTTTTAAATTTATTTTTTAAATAAATCCAGTCAACCCTAGTTTAATAAACTAATCTAGTTTTAACTGAGATTAATGTATAGTTATTTTTATTCGATATATATATATATAATGTTTTATAGTATTTTCTAAATATCTTCAATTTGGTGTTGATATACTTATATAAGATAATCTCAAGTTGTTGTTGGATAGAATATTAAAAAAATGTTAAATAAAATATTAGATAGATGCAGTTGAATTCAAATCAAAATTAATTATAAATAATTAAACACTATTTAGACTAAACTTGCTAGATTTCTTTATCGAGATAATAACAGTATTATATTCTATTTGTGTTTATAACTAATCCATACTATATAAGTAAAGAAATGTATATCTTGATATAGAAAACATTGCATTTTGTTAAGGCTGGCAAAATGTAACAAACGTTGTAAAATATATAATAATAAAATGGAATCACATAATAAATGCAGTCGCCAATTTTGTTTCTATTCGTATTGTTATCACTAATAATTGCTTACCTCTCATGAAATTTACTTACCCTCTCTACTATATGAAAGAAGGACTTTGTGGATTTGTTACCATATGTAGTTACCATAGTTACCAGAAGCCTAAGAATAACATTTTTATAATCAATTAACATTACCATAGCAACACGTGGCCGGGTTATGCCAGCAACGCGTGGCCGAATTATACCAGCAACGCGTGGCCGGGTTAGCTAGTAAAGAATAAGAATTACAATTTGTTGTTCGGTTCACTGGTATCATATATTTTTTAATCTTTATATATAAAAAAAAATCTGTCACAGTGTTTGACTACGATGAACTCCGAAACTACTCAACCGATGGGATGATTTTTTTGAAGTGATAACTTCTTTAGCATCGTTGTGATTTTAAAGTTGATGAAAAGAAAAAGCAACAGTAAAAAGAGACAGACACATAAATTCATGAGATTTAACGTAGGAGAAAATGAAGCATTATGTGTTAATTGTGTTAATACGTGTTTATGTGCGTATGCATAGTACATAGCTTGAGAGAAGACATCAAAACAACTGTGGTATTTTGTATACGTGTACGTATTATTTTTGAAGGTTTCACTTCTACCACGTGTGAGTTTCACACATGCTTTTTTATTTTGCTGGATTTGTTTCGACTAAGGACATTGGTTTTATTTTAACGTATTAAAAAGAATCAAATTATAATAACTGAGCCACAGCAACGCGTGGCCGGGTCAGCTTGTAAACTATACATATCAGGCAACTTATGACAATTACCTACTTAGTTCCATACCAAAGAGAGCCTGTACTTAAGACACTATGTTTCTTTTAAATACAACATACAGAATACACAAATAAGTACATAGACTATCATGGCTCGGACAGAATTGTACCACAAATTGAATCCGGGAGTATAGGAAAATAAATAACGGTGTTGTGGTTCGAAATGTTTGTTTATTCTCTGACACAATAGAAAACGCATAGTAACCGTATATTTGCTTTTTATTACAAAATTAAAACACTGTCAATGATACGACAATAGAGGTTAATAGCAGTTCGGTCCCTAACAGGGAGCTTTGACATAGAAGGCAGGGTCGTTACACCGAGTAGCCATTGATAAATAAATAAATACTATATTATAACGAAAAGTATTTATTAGAGAATGCACAATAGTATGCGCAAAGCTTGACGTGACACCTGTAACTACATAATTAAAATATAATTAATTCCATTGTTTATAAATTGAATTATCATCTGTTATTTGTAAATTCTTATGGGACAACATCATCAGCAGCGGGGTTTAAATGGATAGCATACCTTCAGAAGTATGGTTTAATTCGAGATGTTTCGGTCACCTATCCAATGCAGGCCCTTTTTAAAGTTGCTTCACCTTCCCAATGCGCCATCAAGTTCCTTATCACCATCATAGATACACCCACACATACATACACACAACGCACAACTTTTAGTCTAATTTTTAAAACAAAATACGTTTTCTTTTTGTAAAGTATGTTTATTTTTGTACATAGGTTAAGGAAGAAGGGAACTGATTTCCGAAATACAGGTTTAAAACCTAATTCGGAGTCAGCGACTTCATTATGCTTGTGATACTTTTTATAAAAATAAAGATTATTATTTAGCGAAGCTCTCTTTTAGGCAACTTACAAATTTCGCTTGTCTCCCTCCTGCTACTTAACGGTTCAACCGATTCGAACGAATTTTGGCATGAACATACATGACTATAACCTGACGGACATAGGCTATGTAAAAAAAATATAGACTTTACCATGGAGGAATAATCGCCGAAAGAAAAATTCAAAAGCTGATTACAGCCAAATCGCTGATACTACATTGATGAAATTTGGCGCCAAAACTCACATCGTGGTCGTGACTAATGTGCAAAAAAAATTTGAAATCGGACATACCATGGAGGAATAATCACCGAAAAAAAAATTCAAAAGCTGATCACAGCCAAACCGCTGAGACTACATTGATGAAGTCGCCTACCTATCGTTAGGTAAGGTCAGGTAAGGTAGTACTTCGCTCAGTATTTGCAAACAGCAGCATGTATTGCAGACCTAGTTATTTTTATTGAAGATATAAGTTATACATGTCAATCTAGGATGTTTGGTAAATATTATCAACAACAATATCATTTTTTGTTTGCAGAACGTTCACTAAAGAAAAATGTTTCTATTCTTTTTCTTTATCTTCAGTATAGAAAATTCTATTTGATACCAATTGTTCTCGGTAGGGGTTCGAACCCATATCTCTTCACGTCACTTAAGATGTTACATGATAGACGTGTCGTGTTTACTGTTCATTGATTGCATGTCAAAACAAAATAAGAAGTGTAGCTCGATTTCCTTCCCTCGATGATAGTTGAAAGAAACTGTGTTTAAGGTTTAAGGTGAATTCAGAAGGCTGATTTATTAAGAAAAAATCAGTAACTATTGAAATTTTATTCGAGAAAACCCAGTAAAACAAATAAAAAATAGATTTTGTATCGTTCTATCAAAGTGAACCGTCTTTTGTTCTATTAGTAATATAGTAGAACGCCGATTATCCGAATTAATTGGGACCGGGGTCGATTCGGATAATCGGACATAGACTCGTAATAAAGAAAAACGAACTGTCACATATAGAATAAACTTTATTTTGTTTAACAAACACAGTTCTACAATAACGCTCACTAAAATATCTCGATCAGAGTAAGTTGCAACCCCATCAGGCCTTAACAAAAATACAAAGTCTAAAAATTCACAACAATAAAAGAGGTACATATGTAGTAGCAAAAAAAACAGAAACAAAAATAAGAACAGCAAGATACAAGGAATTAGGTAAATTGTGCACTAGAGAGAGAGAGAGCATCAGCGCCGAGGCAAATATATCTGAATACCAGCGAGTTCCAACTTGTTACAACAAAACAAAACAAAAATTACTTAATTTTAACTTTTTATACTACGCTGATGACCGATTCGGATAATTGGCGATTCGGTTAATCGGTGTTCGGATAATCGGCGTTCTACTGTAACAGCAAAACTTGAGCAATGCATTATTTTAATTCCCATAAAGACACTTGGCATACTAATCAAAATGCATGAATTGATATACATTGCAGGTTAGGTTCGGTTAAATAGTTTTTAACCCGTTATCTGCCAGCAAGCTATATAGAATTATGTTTTATGATAAGTATACGTTTTAAAATTACGCCCATATTTATGCGTATTAAAATGGATCTCTGTAAAATGTAAGAACAGGAACCACTATCGGTGCCAACAGAAGCAACGCCACTAAAGCGAAAGAAACTCGGATAGGAGGACCGAAAACTTTCTTTCGCCAGTTTTTCTCGGAAAGACCTCCCAATGTCCAAACTGGTGGTAGACTCAGTAGTTAACAGTAACCGTAGTGACAATTAATGAAATAATTAACCCCTTGAAGCATAGCTTTGTGTTAAATGCGTTATTTCTCTCTCTCTGTCGGGGAAAAAATATCACTCAATCAAAAAGAACCATTACCAAAGCCGTAATAAGGTATAAATCAAACTGCGCACTATAGAGCATTATATAATGCTCGCGGATTTTAGGTATCGTTGTTGCGCGCATGATATAATGCTCTCGAGTTTAGACGGGTTAAATAAAATGCAAAATAAAACAATTTTGATTTGTATAAATTATAACAGGAACGTGCCCGATTAAAAAATTGTGAAGGCAGTAGCACATACATGACAACCATTGCTTTAGTCATACTGTGATCACAGCTCCTGTAAAGGAGTTGAAACGTCAGGATTAAATATAAAGTATGCGCAAATATCCGTTAAAAAGTTGTTTTAATTTAAATGTATAATATGCGCGGAAATGTAAGAACTAAATATACATACTTACCTACTTTGATTACAGATTAAATCTTCCAAAACTCACATGTCTATTCTTTTTTCGAGTAATCAGATTCAAGAAGTTAGGTACTCACTACGACAGTGCTACGATATACGACAGTGCTACGAAAAAATTAAAACAAGCCGCTACAGCTACGCCCGTGTTAGTTTAGTAAGTGAATGAGTGAGAAATTAACAAGGTTTTGTTTCCAGATGTAACAAATTAAAGACTCCTTCGTACCAGTAATAGGTTCACACAATGTCACGACAGCGTTTTTAATTTAATAATTTATACGTGTCGTGGCAAGGCAGTCCCATGGGCCCTACGTGCCAACCGCAGTCAATTTAACCAACATTGTCAAAACTGGGAGAGAGTTACGCAGTTAACTGGCTGACCTCACTTTACATTATCCTGGATGGTTATAAAGAATAGCTAGCATGAGATGACACCCAGAGGCCCCACCATCACCTCTTATTGTGATTCAAGTTAAGCTGTTGAAGAGAGCAGCTACTATAGACCGGGTATAACACTGTCTTACTTTAACAATCGTACTTGCATCGCGTTAAGAGAATATGGTAGGTCCTCAGAAAAGCCTGCTACCTAATCCACACTGCCACATTCTTCTTACAGTGTCTTCAACCCTAGGAGAGGCCTGTCAACGATTTGTGGGAATATTAATAAGTAAAGATGAGAACTTTTCGCACGTGTAAATATACACTCAGCTCTCTGATGAGTTTAAGCACTGAAAAAATAATTTAATAGACTGGATAACTGGATTAAGTATCCCATTTAGTAATATACCTGTCCTTTTATCTAAATCTTTTTAAGGCTTGGTGTGACTGACTGACAAACAAAGCCCAGTCTAAACCGCTGAATGTAACGATTTGAAATTTGGAGGGTTTATAAAAAGGTCAAAGGATTTTTAAAGTTGGAGGAGAAATAGGTTATAAACTGTTGCAGGTTTATTTGTTACTGTCGAAATAAAAAGCGTAAAGTTCAATACGTATATTTCTATTAAAAATAAATTAACGTACATCGTTTTCAGCGTTGAAGAAAATCCTACCATTAAGGGGGTGAAAACCTTGAATATAAAAAGACGAACTTTATTAACTATAAAAAAAATAAACATACATTTTGTCAGCAAGAAGCATGAAGTTATATACTCAATGTTTAACTGATTTTCCGTAATGTTTGTTAAAAAAAATCTTTAAAAATACATGGTCCCTGTGGGCACAGCAAATTAAGAGAGAGAGGGTGGCTTATTATTAGTTATTAATTAATAAATAAATATGTAATTTCATAATAACATCTCCTTATCAATAAAACAAATCGAATTAATTAATTTAATTAAAACTGTTGATTTTATCAAGATAACTGTAACTATAAAAAAATTATTTAAATATTCCTATATTGCAAAATAACTTTCGAATTAACTACAAGCAAATTTTAGCACCATTAGCACCGTTGGCAACTTCATAATATATTTTTAAACCTTTTGCCACGGGGATGTCTAAATGTAGTATAATTTGGACTTTGACAGCATTATACTCATGCCCATGTATTTGGTACTTGAGAGGAAATAAATTATTTTTTCATTTTTTTAGTAGTCTGTGTCCTATTTTTGCGTTGGGTAAATCTTGATGGTAGTTCTCGTCTAAGAATTTGTATAATATTCAGGATATTTTTAACAATTTATATATTTCAAATATGCAAGGGATTATGAAGATTAGTACAGTCATGTGGATCGAAAAATAGTGGTTTCCTGGAAAGATGTCCGGGTTTTTTGAAAATTTAAAAACCGCTTTTAAGCACCATTTTTCCACTATGGCGGTACAAACGGCATAAAAACGAGGTGGCAAGGACGAAATTCGGAAAGAGCACATCAAATTCTATAAAATACCAATTTTTAAACTACGCTCCAAACTTTCCAGGCAAAATTCGTTAATTTTGAGCTGTTGTCCGAATAAATTGATATTTGTCGATAAAATAATCACGGGCGACTTCCACAATAAACCTGGAATAATAAACCCAAAAAACAGCAGTATAACTAAAAGGATTTTTTTTTGACGGGATAATCACGTAATTATTTAATTTTACTGTACTTCACTAGAGATTGTAGCAAATAACAAAAATCATAAAAGGCATCAACACGCGAACGCACTAAACGAAATAAAACCAAAGCCAGTGATGATTTTTTGTACTGTCAACTTTGTGGCTTTTTACTCCTGATTTTGGTTGTTTATATATTCTAAGATACTCTTAGAACAGAAATTTGTTGTTTGTGTTTGTCTGTCCACTCTTTTTCCATTGTATCAATTAACGTTACCATAGTAACGCGTTACCGGGTCTGCTAGTCTATAATCTAATAACACAAATTTGCTGTTTGTGTCTTTGTCTGTCCGCTCTTTTTCCATTGTATACGCGTTACCATAGCAACGCGTTACCGGGTCAGCTAGTTAAAAACTAATTATATAAAACTGTTTCCTGAAATCATAAAGATGGTTCGCTGTAATTTCTTATTAACTACAACCTCAACCTAGACAGCAGTAGCAATAAAAGATCATCGCTACATCCCCCTGTCCCCATAGCTATTATCCAGGGAGTTGGAGTCCGGAGGGAAAGCTATTTTAATGAATTACTGTTTCAAAGTCCTTATATGTCCACCTGCTACCTTTTTAAGACAGACATCTATATATAAACGTTTTCTTTCAAATAATATTCACAGTAGAAATATGTCGTACATGACTTATTGAAAATTCTATTTGATTTTAAAGTAGGGATAAATAAATTTAGGTCTACTATCATCAGATCTAAGTGGAATCTATTCTGTCATGGTAGAAATAGATTACGGAAATCCTGAGAATTGTATTTAGTTTTTACATTACCGCGCACGTTACACATTAAAATAAAATAAACTTGTATTTAATCCTGACGTTTCAACTCTTCACATTAGCCGTGATCACAGGGTGACTAAGGCATCCATATATGGCAAAATTTTACGCAATAAATCGCAAATAGGTTGTTTTACATTCTCCATTGCTTGGGTCAATAATAAAGATAATAGTATGCATGAATATGTGGTATTCTTGGAAGCGAACTTCGTTTTAAATTCGTCTGGACATCAAATGGAAACATTTTCATGCGGCGTAGTGAGACAAGCTCTGTTCTTCACGTTACCTCGGAATCGATACTTGTGAAACTCAGGACCCAAGGCGGTTCTCAAACAGTTCCTCAAAAGGCCCAGAATTGCTCCTAACAATTATAAAAATATAGTAACTCAGTTTTCTGCTCTTATAATATCTCGCTATTCATGTGCATTTTTTCACTTAATCTTGTATGGTCTGTATTGGTGTAATTTTAGAAGCCTAAATGCAGTTTATGGAAGCATCGGTTTGATGTTTGAGTGGTTTGAAATTAGAGAACGGATTATTTTATTCTTCAGACAAATTGAATCTTTAAATTATTTTAGTTTTTATGTAAGTTTTTGTATTTTTTATTTTCTCCGAAAAATGTTATATTGTAGTTTCATGGCAGCTCGAATGTTAGATTTTGCTTCTGCCTTAATTAGGAAAACATTAACTGTACATTCTACTCTTTGTTTATATATTAATTGTAAAATTGCGAAGGATCAAATTAGCGCGTTCGCTTTTTTCTTTTTAATTTTTCATTATCTATATTGGTACAAACTTTGGGACCGACATAGAACTAAGCTGACGTTTACGAGGCCTGAAATTAAAGAACGTGTTAATTTGTTCTTAGGACAAACTGAATCCTTAAAAAGCTTTAAGTGTAGCTTTTACTTCCTATGTAATTTTTTATATTCTAGTTTAATGGCAACTAAAAAGCTGGACTTTGCTTCTGTTTTAATCAGCAAAAAATCAACTTCTCGTTTTATTCTTTGGTTATATATCAATTGTAAAACTTCGGAATATCGACTCAACAAGTCTGCATCGCATCCACGGACTTCTCTTGGCTGCTTCTCGAAGTTTTCTGGGACTCACAGTTACAAGTGTATTTCCCGGTTAGGCTTTATCAGTAACGCGTTTCTAGCTCTGCAATATGCGAAATATACTTATAGTTCGCATATTGCAGAGCACTAACTTTAGTGCTATGGGTGATTTAGACATGATCGCAGATATTGATTTAATCCGTGATATAACTTGTTATAAAACAGACAATGTTATTTCTTGCAAAACTTTATTAACGCCAACCTATGATTTTAAGTTACTTACGGTAAACATTAGGAGTATCCATAAAAATCTCGATGCTCTACTTGTGTATCTGCACAGGCTTGACATTACCCTTGATGTTCTTATTCTTACAGAATGTAGACTTGACGATTCAATTATTATAGAAAATATTCCCGGCTACAACATGTACTCGACCAAGCGAAATATAAATCAAAATGGCGGTGTTGTTGCTTATATAAAATCTTCATGGTCAGTGGTGGCGTCAGAACCTATTTTCCAAGAAGCTTGCTGCTTGAAACTTGATATTTCTGATCATATTTCAATATTAGGTATTTACAGATCTCCGTCTTTTAGAAACTTAGAACACTTTCTAACTTCATTAGATTTAAATCTCCAAACTCATAGGGAAAAACAGTGTATCATTGTGGCTGGCGATATAAATATCGATATCCTTGACCCCGGGGCAATAGAGTATCTTTGCCTGAGTGCAGGGCATGGTCTCCATCCTGCTATTACCAAACCCACTCGATCTAATGCCTGTTTGGACCACATTTTCATAAAAACAAAAAATCCGGCGATTGGTGTGGTAAATGATTGTGATATCACTGACCACAGCGTCGCAATAGCAGGTCTAATAACTAACGGGAGGCGACATGGTGAGTCGCGTATTAAATCCGAAACCATAGTGGACTATAAGGGTGTTGGCAGCGAACTGGCGTCTGTAGATTGGAACAAAGTCACATCCTTGTCTTCTGTTGATAATGCTGTGGAGACTTTTATGGGTACCATTGACAAGGCATTTAGGTCTCACTCTAAAACAGTGAGAATCAGTAGATCGAAATATGTTATCAGACCGTGGATGACACCTGGTTTGCTGAGGTGCTCTCGTCATAAAGATAGACTTCATTCTAAACTAAAACAAAACCCGAACGATGAAATATTACAGGTTTCGTATCGGAGATATAGAAACTTTTATACTGATTTGCTGAGGAAGATTAAACTGACTTATGAAAGAGAGGAATTACAAAGTAATAGCAAAGACTCCAAACAGCTTTGGAAAACAGTAAAGAGAATTTGTAACGCGAAGCTCAAACACGATCAACCCACTGAGCTAATATCAATATCTAACAGTCCTAGGGTTTATCTAAACAATTGTAATGCGTTTTTCTCAGCAGTTGGTAAAAATCTGGCGAGACATATACTAGGTCAATTAAATAAAACAGAAGATGACCTGGCTTCTAAAGTTGTAAACCTTAAAAACTCTCCCTCTGACTCGTTTTTCATGGAAACTACTGATAAGGAGGAGGTTCTCGACATTATAAGTCAACTTAAAAGCTATAGTGCACCTGGATTAGACGGTGTCAGTGAGGCATTTGTTAAATATGCAAGATTCGTGCTATGTGAACCTTAAGTGCACCTGTATAATTTGTGCCTTGGCTCCGGCTGCTTCCCCAGAACCTGGAAAATCGCCCTTGTTACCCCAGTATATAAAGACGGATCTAAAGAAGAGCCGGGAAACTACAGACCTATTTCACTCCTCAGTGTTTTTTCTAAAATCCTGGAAAAAATTGTGAACACTCGGCTCACTAAGTCTCTTGAGTTGAATGGTATTCTGTCTCCCAGACAATTTGGTTTTAGACTCCATAGGTCCACAGAAGATGCTGTAGCGCTTCTGACGGAGCTTGTGTCGGGGTACCTGGACAGGGGCCGGAAATGTATAGGGGTGTTCCTGGACCTAGCTAAGGCCTTTGACACCGTATCTTCTAAAATACTATACCACAAGCTGGAATGTCTGGGTGTGAGAGGTGTTGCGCTTGACTGGTTTAAGAGTTATCTCTCTGACCGACATCAGCTTATTAAAGTAGAGTCAGAGAAAAGTGACCAGCTCCCAGTCAATTTTGGTCTCCCTCAGGGGAGCATCCTTGGTCCTACTCTATTCATTATTTATTTTATTTATTTATTTATTTATTCTTTTTGCACAAATTGTACAAAGGCGGACTTAATGCCTTAGGCATTTTCTACCAGTCAACCTTAGGGTGATGTGGAGACAAATGAGAGGTAGGGTGCACAACCAGTGTAAAAAAAAAAAGGAAATAAATTACGAGTATAATAATACATAGACTAAACTAATTTATATATAAATACAACATACATACATATATAAATACATACATATACATATATTCTACTCAAATAAGAACTATTAATAAATACATATCAAGTAAACGACAACTAATATGGACGATTGTTAAAATTTAACATGTAGTTTCTTGCTCTGTTAGAAATTTTCGCAATTTATTTTTAAATGCATACCGACTGGTGGACATTCTGATGTCTAAGGGAAGGGCATTCCACAAAAGAATAGGATAAACGAAGAATGAAGAATGAATAATATCAGAGCGATGAGAAGGACAAACAAGTAAGCGGTTGGAAGAAGTACGGAGGTTTTTGTCGTGAGAAGTGCACAAGTACTGGAAACGCGAAGTAAGGTAAGGGGGAGCATTAGGGGAATTTAATAGATTAAATAAGGTGGTCAATGTCCGCATTCTTCTACGGTGCCGAATGGACAACCATTTAAGTAAAGATCGGTGGGTGGACACGTGATCATATTTGCGTAGATTAAAAACGAATCGAATGCAGTTATTTAGAAGACGGTCGAGCTTATTAAGTAGATCTGCATTCAGGTCGAGGTAGCACACATCACCATAGTCGACTATAGGAAAAATTAAAGTCTGCACAAGCAATGCCTTGATATTGGCAGGTAAAAAGTTTTTAAGGCGATAAAGACACCGCAAAACTCCAGTGGCCTTCTGACAAATACTAGTCACTTGTGACTGCCAGCTTAACCTAGAGTCTATATGTAAACCCAGATCCTTGACACTTGAGTTAACTTGAATTGTAGCTCCATCGAAGACGATAGGAGGCAGATTGGTCAAGTCTATTCTGGATATCATGTGGGGACCACCCACCAACAAAGCCTGACATTTACCCGGGTTGATGGCAACACCAAAACAGTCAGACCATGACTTTATGTTATGTAGGTCCCAATTCAACGCATCTATGGCATCATTTATACTGTCAACACTTGCGTGAGCATATATCTGCAAGTCATCAGCATAAAGATGATACGAACACTGAAGTTTATATGTGATAAAATTAATAAAAATTGAGAAAAGAAGAGGAGAGAGTATGCCGCCTTGGGGAACACCAGTATCTAAACTACGCCAGGATGAGGTTTCTTCATCTGACTGCACTGCCTGCTGACGTTCCCGAAGATAAGATGAAAACCATTCCAATACCTCATCAGAGATCATAAGATGGGACAATATGGAGAGAAGGATGTCGTGACTCACGGTATTAAAAGCATTAGAAAAGTCAATAAGTACCAAGACAGTCACCTTACGATCCTCAACTGCTGCCCTAATATCGCCAGTCACTTTAAGGAGTGCGGTAACGGTACTATGTCCAGGCCTAAAACCGGACTGAAACGGACTTAGAAGGGAATTCTGATGGATAAAGAGAGAGAATTGTTTGTGGACACATGCCTCAAGCACTTTGGACATGAAGGGAAGGATGGAAATTGGGCGAAATTGATTGGGCTGGGTTGGATTAGCAACTTTCGGGAGAGGACGGACATAGGCTTTACGCCAAAGGTTCGGGAAAACGCCGGATTCAAGAGAGAAGTTAATAATATGGGTGATGGCAGGGAGAAGATGTTCCAATAAAGGTAATATCATACGGCGACTGATACTATCACAACCTACAGCATTGGATTTGATGGAGAGGATAATCTTCTTGATCTCAGTCTGGGTAACTGGAGAAAAATGAAATGGAGTTATATTAGGACGCTTTAGACCTGCTATAGAAGCAACAGTGCGTAAGGCTGACGCACGATCAAGTTTTGATGAAGTAGTGAAGTGGATATTAAGATCGTTGATACTAATTGTGTTGGGCAGGTCTAAATGACGCGATTTGCCAATACCCAGAGTTCCCAGGAACTTCCAGATATTAGAAGAAGAGGAAGACGAGATGTTATTAAAAATATGACGACGTTTTGCGTTACGTATCATCTGATTACACCGATTTCTTGCAGCTTTGAAGAGTTTCCAACTGTTGTCCTCACGATCCCTCTTAAATTTTCGAAATGCTTTGTCCCTACGCCGCATCGCCATTTGTATGCCTTTGGTCATCCAAAGCGCCGGTGGCCGCTTTAGTTTGATCTTTTTGATCGGCGCATAGATATCATATAACTTTAGTACCGTGTCGATGAACATATGAACTTTAGCATCGACGGAAGTGGCTTGAATCACAGGATCCCAGTCGATTTCAGATGCACTTTTTTGCAGTTTGTCTATATCCATCCGCGCAAAGCAGCGCCTGTGCAAGACCTTAGGTGTGGACTTAGGAGGCTTAAGAAAGTAGGACAGGAAAATTAGGTCGTGACGGGAAAAACCAGGAGCAATACGTTGACCATATGATTGGACGAGG
The DNA here is from genome assembly GCA_927399485.1 of Calamotropha paludella. Classification (NCBI taxonomy): domain Eukaryota; kingdom Metazoa; phylum Arthropoda; class Insecta; order Lepidoptera; family Crambidae; genus Calamotropha; species Calamotropha paludella. Next base: position 3,470,538 of record OV656823.1, on the reverse strand, counting down.
GAAGGATTAGATGTAAGAATTAAGTCAAGCCATGTATCATCACCATCAAGGTTATGGTGAGTTGGATGTAATGGCAAAACATGAAGGCTGGCCGACTTAATTATTTGTTGAATTTTATATGACCGAAGGGAATTGGGTACTAGGAGATTAGTATTAAAATCGCCCATGATGACGTGATGCACATACTCTGTACCTAAAGATTCTAAAACCGATTCCAATTCGGTGAAATAGTCAAGAGAAGGGGGGCAGTATACCACACCAACAATTGCTTTACTGCGACCGGTTCCAACCTCCAGAAACAGGTATTCAGCGCGTGAGTCTGGACATGAGGAAGCTACTATTTTAAAAGTGAAATTATTACGAAGATAAATAGCCACACCACCCCCACGTCCAGTAACTCGATCATTACGAATAAGGTTAAAACCAGGAAGTGAGTAGAGAGAAGATGGGAGATGTGGTTTTAACCAGGATTCTGAAATCAGAACAGCATGTATATTTGGACCGGCAAACACGTCAAGTAGTTCGTTGAAGTGACTGGGTACACTTTGAGCGTTGATGTGGCATACATTCAAAAAATTGTAAGACAAGGAGAAAGTTTGACTCAGGAAGTCACCGAGAGTGTCGGTATCGGTAGCGGAGCGAAAACTATCGTCACTGGATGCAGATTCACTAACAGAATAATATGAGTTATCGTTTAAAACCATAATACATAAATATATTACAAAATACTTAGTAATAAGAAAAAAATATAAACCTGTATGAATAAAGTAAAATGTGGTTGACTGATGTTACACTTATTTATCTCCACACCACCCGCCAGCTTTAACATCTTTAACACTCAAACAAAAAAAAAAAACAATAAAAGAAGTAATAACGTTAAATATAAAAAAAAGAACAATGGCATACAAACAAAATGGAAACGCTTATTTTTGTCTATTAGACAATAATAAACTCCAAGAATGAATAATTAAAAAAAGAAAAAAAAAATTATAATCACAGTGATGTTTGATGCCAAAGCCGCAAAACTTATAGAAAAGAAAAAAAAAAAAAAAACAACGTAGATTGACAGATGACAATTTGAAAAGTGACATTGATATCGCAAGTAATTTATAATAAATATGACGTGTAACATGAACACTAAAACATTCTGTGCGATTTATAGGAACAAGTGAAGTGAAACGCATAATATAATAAAGTCACCTACCTACATAATATGTGCATATTGCTTAACTATATACGAGGATAGATATCAATATGACGGTCTACAACAGAAAAGTAATGCATGTAAAAGGCAAGTAACACTAACATTGCAACGTATTTAATAGATGAAACACTTCACTTAAGCAGAGTTTTTATAAAAAGCGAACAAAACAATGAAGCTACTTCCTCTTATTTGCAGGTCCAACACGACGACCCCCAGCACTCGATGAAGACACATTTGGATATTCAGCAATGATGGATTCCAGATCTTCATCAACAACAACTTTGTGGCGCTTGCCATCGGAGGTCCTGAGCAATATCACGCCATCCTGTGTCCAACAAGACCTAACACCAAAATGTAGCCGAGCCTTGTTGAAGACAATCTGCCGTGGCTTAGTGAGGAACTCTTTCACTGAAATGTTGGTACCCTTCAAGTTGGTCTTCGCTTTCCAGACTGCAGCCTTACTATCAAACTGAGCAAACCTCACAATTACAGGACGACTCTTTTCACTCTCCTTGGTGTTTGAGATTCCCAACCTGTGACATACCTTAATGGAAGAGCTTGTGAGTTCTCTCAGGCCCAATTTGGTATTGACAATGTTTAATACCATATCCCTGCAGTCCTCTTTCTCTGACTCGGGGACACCCAAGAAAATCAGAGCTTTGCGGCGATGTCTCATTTCAATGGAATCAATCTGCATGGCACATTCATTGATCTGCTTTCGGAGCATCCCAAGCATACTGACCACAAGCTCCCTGAATGATCGGAACTCCTCAGCAACTTTAGCAACTGTTTCCTTGCCAGGCGCTGCGCCTTGAATCTGTGCTTCAAGATCCTGCATTCTCTTGGTGAAACACTCCTCCAAGTTCTTCTGAGCAGAAACAATGCTGGACAGTTGTGACATAGTGTGATAAAAGAAAAACAGTACTGTGACAGTTGTATATGCTATGCTGGCAGGTGGTGTCAAAAGTGCACTAATATCACATTAAAGTTGTTACCTATGTAAGTTGTTGCTCTTTGTAAATTTTATTATAGAATTTACCTAAAATTTTGCAATAAAAACTATTATTATTAAATTATTAAATTTTCAAACTCACAAGCAAAACTTTACTTCTTTATTTACATGAATGATATCCACGATCTGGCCTTAGGAAATACTAATTTGATGTGTTATGCTGATGATACTGCTATCCTTTTCAATGGTTCCAACTGGATAAATGCCTTTCAGATGGCCGAGACTGGACTGTCATCCGTCAACGACTGGCTCAGGAGGAATCTTCTTACACTAAATTACTCAAAGACAAATTACGTATGTTTTCACAAAACGTCTATTTCTGGACCAACTGTCTGGGGCAGTATTAGAATTCATTCATGTGATATTGTTTCTCCTCTGCAATGTAGTTGTGACTCCATCTGCCGAACTGAAGTTATTAAATATCTGGGCATAATCATTGACGAACACCTCTCTTTCAAAAATCACATCCAGTGTCTCCCTACACGAGTTAGAAAAATTTCTGGAGTTCTTAGGGGGCTGAGGGACGCTGCTAATAAAGAGCTGCTTATCATGATATACAAAATACTATGTCAATCTGTCACGGCGTACTGTATCTCGGTCTGGGGTGCTGCCGCGAAGACGACATTACTTCAGGCCGAACGAGCAAACAGATCTCTACTAAAAACCCTACGACAGAACTATATAAGGATGCCCAAGTATTGTCAATTCGTCAACTGTTTATATAAAAAACCTGTCTGTTAGCGCACAAACGGCTAATCACTTCGGATAATTACAAAAAACTATTAAATAAACGTACTTTTCAAATCCCGACCCCGTCAGTAAATTCACACTTTGCTACCAGATTTGGCGACTCAATTAGAGCTCGTGTGTATAACACAACGGTAAGAGCTTGTGACATAAGAAACTGTTCTGTCTCGGAAGCAGGAAAGGTTCTTACTAGGTGGCTGCTTGATAGATCGTATATTGAAACTGAAGCTCTTCTCGGTCGATATTCCTAAGTTACTTCTTGTATTATTATATTTATAAACGTTTTTACTTAATTTCCTGTTTTGTTGAAATTAAGCAAATTATTCAATAATTTTTGGTTATATTCACATTTAGATTTTTGTTTTTCCGTAGTTTACTTTTATTTTATTTTTTTGATTGTCTTGGATTTGTTTTTCTTTTCTAATAATCTGTTTCATGCAGTAGGCATTGTGAATTCTGGCCGCAAGGCCATTAATCGGTTTACTGGTCTCCCAAGATACAGGCACTGCCTAGTTTGGGGACCTCTGTTAAATGTATAGACTTCAACTTGCCTATGCACATTTTAAACAATGTATTTATTTGTGTACTTTCCCAATTTTTAAATTTATAGTGCAATAAATTATTATATTGTTATTATTATTCGTTTCACTCCTATGATTTTTTTATTAGTCACATTCGTCTTTTGTGTATATTTGTCTTTGATATACCTTGTATTTATATTTTGGGAATAAATTCTGTAAAACATTTAATCTCATGGTACAGCTGGGATAAAGAGAAACTCTCGAGATTACTTATCCCTACTTTAAAATAAGTCAAACACAATTCTATCAATTATGTTATTTGTATTTATTTTTACTTGTGACAATCATAGTTTCGCAACTTGTTTAGACACATGCTTGATAAAACTTGTATTTTAAAGTAGGGATAAGTGAACTCGAGTTTTAACATTAAATTATGTTAAATAAAACAAAACAGCATAAGTTTCATATTTTTTATTAAAACTTTTTCCTTATAAATCCATCGATTGCTAACATAATAATAGATAGAACATACAAAGAAGCCATGTCTGAGTGATATACATAAATACATTACATAAAAGTTTAATGACAGTGAACAAAATTGACCCGCCTACTTCATACAAACTCCACACACGTATCTCATGCGCGACTTGTGACAGGCCGCCATCTTGTTTTGGCGGTATAAATGTCAAAAATAAAAAAGAAATCGTGCTTGACGCTTTTTATTTATATGACTCTTATCACATCAAAATTCATGTTTATTTTAGGTAACTTGAAATTGATTTTATATAATGGCGTGCATTTTTAAGAAGGTATCTTCCAAATATTGGGAAGTACCGTTACACCATTTTTTAAGCAGAAAAATTTATAATTACTTCAACCTGTCACATTGATCAGTGTATTCAAACAACAATAATATAACCACACAAAATAGTAATAAGGAAAATATTACAAGCCATTCAGTACATGATTATGAGGGAAAAAAATTGACGTTTACCAAAATTAATATAAAAAGTATGTTGTTTAGTCAACTAGATATAACATAACGGTCCCTTCAATACAGGCATTATAGACGAAATATGATTATACCTAACAAAATAATACAAACAAAAGGCATAAATGTTTCTAAATCAGTATTAAATCACATTCAAATGTTTTGGGTGATTTTACAAAATGCATTTGTATGTACAACGATTGCGTGAAAAAGAAAAATATAAAGCACTGCATTAAAGAGAACATCGATATTGAAAATTACTTATTAAGAAACAATAAAAAAGTGGAATATACAACTCGGGAACAACAGTCCCCTGTGAAAGTATTTAATTTGTTATAATGACTACTTATAATAATTAATATTATAATAAACCATCAAAACCATTTCGGTACTTTAGTACAATACGATCGTATCTTTATAAATAAGAGTTAACGCGATTATATTAAAACAACGCACAGGGTTCTAAATATGATGACGATATTTGTGAAACTTAGAAACCAGCATAATAAGAACCGTATGAGACGGTTTCCTTTCTTAGTTATTAAATAACTTGTGTAATATTGCATTGATTTGTATTTTATCACTCTTTAGATTTCTTTCTATTAATTAATTACTAATGTTTATATAAACAAATAAAATAAAGTAAACTATATATTTCGTAATAATTTCAAAGACGCAATAAAATACAAATCAATGGAATTTCGATAAGCTTTCATAAATTAGTTTTGTCAAGCACATAACAAAATTATTACCGTCTCTATCACATCACACGCGGATGAAAAAGACAAAACCCTGTAATTTTTGTTATGTCCTCGATCCGCTTCTAACTAGTTTTCTACAGCTGTATGTATAAATTATTGGCAATACGCTGCAACCTGGATAAGGCCACTGATCTATATAAAGCGTGATAAATATTCGGGTATTAACTAACTGATTTTTGTCGCTTAAATACAAATACCGCGGATATCAAAAATCGATAATTTTGTGTTAGGGAAATCATTTCGATAGAAAAAAAATAATGCACCATATGACTAATCAAAACGATGTTAATAACAAATGATGGCGCTTTATTATGTAAACAAAAACAGATTGACATCTTAAAAATTGTCCTTTTGGAGTTGCGCGGTTTTAGAACTTAAGCGACAAAATTTGTAGTGAGTCTCATTTTGGAGCAACTTCAATTAAAAATCATAAATGTTACGAAGTGATATTCAGTTCTTACGATCGCCACGTATTAAAATGAAATATAGGCACGGTGTTAAGACTTGTTCGTAAATAATTTTTACATAAATCCATAAATTATGTCACACTTAAAAGGGGGAATCCCCGGAATGTGACATTGTGTGACAACGGGCAGGGGGCGCAAAAGCTTTGTGACGTCTCGTGTGATTGTCAAGATGATTAAGTTTTGTATCTTTGGTTGGTTATATAAAATTTTGACTTTGTTGATTTTATAAAGATTATTCAATAAAAATAAAAACATGAAAATGACTGCTTCTTTTGATTGAATTGAAATGTGTGACGTCACATAAGGGGGGAGGGGTTCTAAAAATGTGAAAACTTATGAGAAGGACGAGGGAAGGTGTTTAAAAGTCCTAACATTCGTCTGACGTAATTTATGGATAGAATGTGCACCGCTTAGCTACCTCGCACAGCTCTGGTGGAAACGCACCCATGATATGCCTTCATCATCAAAACGACTTTCTGGTCACCGATCCTTTGACAGGCCCTTGCAATATTTTCTTAACCTCCACAATTATCCGAACACGTTAATCGCTGCGCGATCGAGCTCTTTAAAGATAATATTGCGTATAAAATTAAGTAGTTGCGGCGGGTAGACGAAACTTTTTCAGTTTAAAATTGAAAGATTAACTCCAAAATGGACACTGGATGAGTTAAGCTTAGTATTCTTATAAACCGTGGTCGAATGTACTCGGGAATATAATAAGCAATAATTCATTCATATAGTATATACCTTTTTTAAGTGTATTTAATTGTAAATAAGCTATAGATTAAACGTTTGAATTTATTGATTAATTTATATATTGTATTTGATTTGTAAGAGTATATTAGGCCGCGATTTGTATACACCAGTTGAAAGATCATTGAAAAGTCGCACAGCCTGTATTATTACCAAGATGAGACATTCGAGTGCACATTTACCTACAAGATGTATTAAAATAATTCATTTAAAATTTGGTCTGTCTGTCTTCTACAGAATGTACTTTGGAGAGTGTACTCAGGAGCTGCATTTGCTCATACCGCCATCTCCATTCTTCCATCGGACATCCAGACGCACTGCGGTCTACCATCCTTTTATACTGCGCACAGAAAATGAGTGGAACTCCCTCCCTGCGTCTGTATTTCCGAGTACTTATAACCTGTCCGTGGAGTGAAAAGACACCTTCTGGGTTAGCTCGTTCTATCATGGATTGTCTTGGCCCCCGGGTTCGATTGGGATCAAGAGAGTATGATTCCGATCTTTATGGTTTACGGCTTTCTTGCCTCGGTATTCAGTGACAACAAATAAATACATTTTAATCAATAAAAAACTATCCAACACAAGTTTAAGCAAATATGCACCCTAATGTCTCATATCAAACAGTTAAAAAAATATTATGAAATAAGACAAGTTATTAAAGTACGTGATTATAAATTGCTATAATAACTACTTTTTGTAATGCTATCTAATTAATATACAAGTAGTAATAAGTCGATTGTTTAATAACAATATTTGAATGGGATTTGTATTGGAAACTCGCTTTGGAATTTAATTAAATTTTAATCTTAAAATGAGAAGGCATACCAGCATCAGTTTATATGCTGACACAGACTCAAATAGTGCCCATTTGATATAGTCGTGGAAGATGTAATGTTATTCTGAAATTTTGTTAATTTGTTTTATGTCGTGTCCTATGTCTATTGGAAATATTTAGATTTTTATACATAATAATGATTCACTTTTTAGAACAGGCAACTCGTTCAAAGCAAATTACACTCTATCAACGATTACAACTTAACAAAAGTAAAATGTTAAAAATAACTATTGATAATTGAATTTGGTATAGTATTTTTGAACATAGAGAATATTTTGCCTTGAAAAAGTTTACTGATGCATGTGTTACTTTGACATTTTACATTGGACATAGAAGTTAAATATTCTGATAAAAAAATGGGTTTGAAAAGTGATGTTCAATATAATTTTAATGGTAAATTTATTTTTCGAGAGCGAGCAACACCACACTCTATAGTTCACACATACTAAACGATCGATCTGTTCCTACTCCCAATTGCTATAATTTTACATTTATTTCAAAAGTGACAGTTCGAACGCAGAACTAATAGTATGGTATTAATATACCATTTTCAGTGTAAATTTTTTTAAGTTACAAACTTTTGCTTTTGTGATTAAATATGAACATCCAGTATAAGGCTGAGGATGTTTAATTTAAAATTATATAAATTTATTATGCCTACAATAGAATCACAAAAGCAAAATTTGATTACTTCCAAATCAAAGTTAATAATGTTAAAATGTGCCCTAAACCTTACACTACACGGTACATTGTTCAATGCACAACCACCCTTCTTCCTCTCACAAAATATATCCGTCCCGCTCTCGCTTTCTAACAGTCTTTGAACTGAAGCGAATCCACATCTCAAGGATCGGATTATTATTAAAAAAAAAAGATCACAATAAATAAATCTTATCATTTACACAAATTTAATACACGCCAGCGTCACTTTGACACGGTATATGATACACAACCCATCGACAAAATGAATTAATGATATATTTATAGAAATCAAATCATTAATGACATTAGTTCCCTGATCCTAATGATATTTTACTTTCATCCGCCAACGTATGAAAATATTTTTTTATACGAAATTCAATGATAAGCGGTGACTTCTAAACGCCTATACACAAGGTAAAAAGCTAATCTTCAATGTGAGTAGAATCAAGGATTATGCAATATAAATGCATTATAATAATTACAATATTTATTATATTTTCTCATCCAAGGTCGTCACTCACTTTTGCTTATTTTCGACATATATTTCGGTCATTTAAAATATGTAAACCAAATCAACTATAATAAAATAGCACCTCAAAAGAAATTTAGTTAACAATTCTATAATAGATATTAAGTTTCTAAATGTGTTTTTGTATATAAATGTCAATGAAATTTTCGCGATTAATAATTTCGTACATTTAACAATAGACCAAAATTTTGCCAAAAAACATTGCGTGAGTGACAAGTACCTTACGATATGCATACATATTGGCTGCAACTTATATTGTTTTACTGAAATTGAAATTGCAATCTAGCAGCCCGACAGGAATGGCTAATCAAATTATTTCAATGCAATGAGTTTGTCAATTCAAATTAGGTCTTATTCACTAGTACTACAATCGCAACTCCTTTAGAGATTAATGTTTAAAACATTTGTTAGTATCATAGTCATTATGTTTGCCAAAGCAAATTGGTCGTTAAGGCTTGAGTAGTAAGATATCACAACTTAGTAATGACAATCAACCGATAGGTACACGTATTGAATCAGAACGGTCTAGTGACCGTTCTGATTCAATGTTGCCAAGGAAAATGCGCCCTTACGTGCATACATTTAAATCTCATTTCATCAAAAGATAAATGACAATCGACCGATTGGAACATGTTTGAATATCGAACGCAGCCAATATGTCTGCACGGTAAATTTGCCAAAGCAAATTGGACCTTACGCTTGTATGATTAAATCGCATTGTGCAACGTGAGCGGATGCGCGTGGCCGTTGTGCGTAGCGAAGTCAACGTGGTTGCCGTTGGTCGCCGCTTCTAGCTTCGGCGCCGCCTCGGGTGGAATGGCCTCTCCCTGTACGGAAAAATGCACCTTGTTACATTGTGAAAAAGGTCAAATTAGCTAACCTTTATATTTGAGACAAAATTGAGTGTTGTTACTTCGCTGGCTTTTATTAAAAGACCATAAAGAATGTCGCAAAACTTTAAAAAAAATCGTGTTCTATGCACTAAAAGCAATAATTGGTTCCAAAGTGGCATAGGTATCAAACTGGTGACCACCTGTATGTGATCTATTGTATATAGGTTGTCCCAAAAAATACGTATGTTTATCCGAATCACCTTCATGTATTAGTTCCGCGATTTTGTGGTAGGTTTAGAGTTAATTTCTCCACAGGTATTAGTACTCGATTTTTTTTCTAAATTAGGTGAATAACATAATCTTACATAATCAATTATGATTAAGTTGGAAACGAACTTTTTGCATTTATAAATATGGACATTGTTTTTGTCCATATTTATGATTATATTACAATGATTGAATTGAATTAACATCCTAAGAATATGCTGAATCTCATGCTTGTAATGGTATAAAAAAAAATAAAAAATGTATAACTTAAAAACAACAAAAAGTTGCAGAACTTATATGTGATTATAAATGTCATACACTAGTCCACTCCGAGGAGGTTGAGAGTCTGGTAATCTGCAATACAGATTTTATATAGACCTATAGACACCAGTTCTCACAAAGGTGAACCATATCTGTTAATTAGCTTTAATTATAATTGTTACTATCTCTGTGTAGGACATAAACTTTTAATATATTTTATGTGGGTGATTCGGTACATAGCCCTCTTCTTGGGGTCCCCCCCATGTATAATGTGAATTTTCGATAGGTCTAAATATTGCGTTAATTGTCGTGTGTATACTTGGTTTAGCGGAGCGGGCTCGGGTAGCGCGTTCCCATTGTCGCGAACGGCCGTCGACGCCTCCGATGGCTGCGGTTCCACGGGCTGCAACCATTTACAAAAACCCTTACTTTGACAAAGTAATTATAGTAATAATATTTCTTTCATGCACAACAATTAGCCTATCCCAAAGTAATCACTATAAGGCTTGTATTATGTAATCTAGGGTAACGGATAATACATACATATATAATACATAGATTTTTAATATTTATGGAAATACTAGCTGACCTAGCCACGCGTTGCTGTGTTATAAATAAAACCTATATATCTTAAGTTGGAACAAATACAGCAAAATGAAAAAAGTTCGGTTCAAACTATTGACATATGTTTTTATATATAAATAGATAATAATTCATATTAAATATAAAGTAATAAATAACTTGTAGATTATTAATACACAATATAGACCAACCTGACTAGTGGCGAGGCCGAGCAGGTCCCCGGTGGCGACGGCGTTCCCGTTGTCGGCTGGGGGAGCGGCCGAGAGGGAGTCCGTCTTCTCCTGTTGCTTTTTCTCTTCCTCCGCTTGCTAAATAAAAAGTTATTAAAGTAAAATAAAATGGATTACATTATACCTATACTCAAATGTTACTAAATTAAACCAAAACTAAAAAGGTGCAATCAGATGAAATCATCTGATGTGATAAAAGCTACACCAACCTTCCTAAAGCTAAAAATTTTTTTTTACTTTTCTATCTGTTATTTGTTTGACCGCAATGAACTTTGTAACGACTCGGCCGACTTTTTACTCATAACCAACAAAAAATGCAAATTATAATAACTGTGCCACAGCGACGCGTGGCCGGGTCAGTTAGTAAGATATAAAATACGACTTCAAAAAACAGCTACGCCTCTGCGCCCTCAGGTGGAAGGCGTGGTTGTTGTAAATGGCATTTTAAATGCAAAAAATTAAATGAAATGCAAATGAAGGCACCAGTAATTATATGGATATTAATGAATTCCATAATACCTTTTATATATCGCCTCTTTGCTTCAATAACGTGACAAGTCTAAAAAATCGTTTTTTTTTTTATTTGATAATTGAAATCGCCTTGTTTGGTTTTATTTTCTGTAAAAACGTGGTATCTGTAACGTTAATAATAGCGAATCCATGCACGAAAGAGACAGAGCAACAGTGTTATATTGCAATATCACGTTGTCTCTTTCTGCATGTAGTTTTGTTTCGACAATGAAACAAGTCAGTTGTCACCGCGCACGACGACGAGAAGGTGCTCTTGATTTTCGGCGAGAACGTGACATCACGATATTATCACAGTGTGGTTGCTAAGGTATGATCTAATTAAATTAATTGATTTTATTTGAAAACGTGATATCTATATTTGATACAGTGTTGTTGAAATGTTGTGTTAAGTGTGTATTGGTACAAGTTTTTATGTCACTTTGCCGACGAAAAAAATACAATTTTGCTTTGAGATTATCTCAGAATGCAACGTTGTAGATGATGAAACTTTTCTCAATATAAAAAGCAAGTTCCGAATATTTGCTAATGTTTCATTTTTTCAGAAAATTATTAATATCTTTAGGCGAAATATTTCTAAATATAACATTGTTTGAACCAAAACAAATAACTATTTGCACTTATTTTTTCAGATGGGATCACGGTCTAAAAGACTTATTGAACTCGCAATGAAACCAAATACAAGTTCCAACAACAGTACAACACAAGTCATTAGTACAAGTACAGGTATGTACTTATGTTACTGAATACTTACTTTTGGTCTGTTGGTCGTATAATTAATGGCTCTTCATTTACTTTTCAGAATCAACTATGAATTTAGAAGGGGCAACGTCGGATTTAGATAACACAACAATAACTAAAGGTGACACAATCGAAGAACACGTAGAGCCAATAATTTCTGTTCGTCGTCGTTATGACTCGTCGTCGAGTAGCAGCAGTAGTAGTGCCTCTGGTTCATCAAGCAGTTCATCAAACACTACTTTTATTGAAGGTAATTTGTTTTAATTAGTAGGTATTATTTAGTTTCACGTAATATTAGTAATATTCTAAAGCTATTAAATAATGTTTACAGATAGCGATGATTCGGTTAAAGACCCAAACTTTGAAATTGTGGAGGCAAGACAACGTTCTCAAAGCTCTTCAAGTTCTGATGAAGATGTAAATGTTAACACCACTATTCAAGTCGACGTATTACGTGAAAAAGGTATTTTACAAGAACTAGAGTCCCCCCCAACTCAAAACGAACCGGCTGCTCAACTGAACTCATCAATCTTAGATAGCAGTCCAAATAAAAGAGGAAAAAAAAGGCGAAGACAAGAAGAAAATTGGAAAAAAAATATTGCAAAGAGACTGAGGAATAGCGGTAAGCCTTATAAATCATTAAAGACACAGAAAGACATTCCAGAACGTAAATTAAAACCACCTTGCAAAGAGAATTGTAAATTCAAATGTCATTCTCATATCTCGGAAGAACGACGTCAAGAATTATTAAATCAATACTGGAATTTAAGTGACATTGAAAAGCAATGGTCGTTCATTGCAAACAGTGTGGAAACAGTCATACCAAAACATCGATATGTAAAGATTGATTCGGATGGAAATGCGGCTCCAACACGCGACAATAACAACTCTTTCTTTTTGACTGTTGCTGGTGTAAAGATCAGAGTATGTAAATTATTTTTCAAAAATACTTTGGCTATTAATAACAGACCAATTGAGACAGCTTTAAGGAAGAAAAATAAAGACAGCAACATTTCTGCAATGATAGATAATCGCGGACGTCATGACAATCGATATAAAGTAGATGAAAATATTAAAAATGGCGTTAAAAGATTCATAGAAGCAATACCAAAAATCGAATCGCATTATATTAGAGCTAATTCAAGAAGACAGTACATTGATGGAAGTAAAGCCATAACTGACCTTCATAGAGATTACGTGGCTCAATGTAAGTCGCAAAACCTACCTTTTGCCACATATTTAATGTTTTATCGTATTTTTACTCAAGATTTCAACATATCTTTCTTTGTGCCCAAAAAAGATTTGTGTGATGTGTGTGAATCATATAAAAACAGCACTGAAGAAGAAAAAGAACAAAAAAAAGAAAGTAATGACACACACCAAAAAGAAAAAATGCTCTCACGTGAAGAGAAAGTAAATGATAAAAATAATAAGGATATTCTAGTTGCAGTGTACGATCTACAAGCCGTTTTTCAATGTCCTAAAGGGGATATTTCTGTTTTTTATTATAAGTCTAAATTGAATGTTCTGAATTTAACTATATACAACATTCAAGACAATAGTGTTGAATGCTATGTTTGGGATGAATCCAACGCCAACAGAGGTGTGAATGAAATCGGTACTTGCGTGTACAAATATCTTCTCAAAGTTTCACAAACAGCCACCGATCTAAACGTTGTTTTTTACTCGGACAATTGTGCTGGCCAACAGAAAAATAAATTTATGTTGTGTATGTATCATTATGCAGTAAATACAATACCAAATTTGAACTCAGTGACGCATAAATATTTAATTAAGGGCCACACCCAAAACAAAGGCGACTCCGCCCATTTCAAATAGAGAGAGAAACCAAACGTCAATTAAGATCTGGTCCGATGTATACACCCGATGCATTTATTGGCGCAATAAGAGCTGCTAGGAAGAAAAAAGAACCATTCCATGTCAATGAAATGTGTTTTGACGACTTTTATGATTTGAAATTTTTATGCAATCAAATGAACTTTTCGCTATCGAAAGATGAGAATAACAAATTAGTAAAGTTAACAGATTTGAAGGTGATTCGAATTCAAAAAAGTGACCCTGATGCCATATTCTTTAAATACTCTTATGCTGATAAACAATATACGAAAGCTATGGTTTTTAAAAGGAAAAAGAACAACAATTTGGAATTGAAAAATGCGTACAGTGTAAAGCCTGGTTTATCTGATAAAAAAAAAGCAGATCTTATGGATTTGGTTAATAAAAACCTTATCCCAAGATACCATAGGCCATTTTATGAATCTTTGTAACTTTTAAGACTGCATATTTTAAAAGACTGATTGGTTTAACTTTTTGTAGGATTAATTTAGCCTTTATCATTAAAAAGTGTTATATTGTGATTAAATTTTGGTTCTTAATTAAGATAAGTACAACACCTTGTGCCATAACTTTATAATTTTATACTAAACCTAAGATTAATACTACTAACTAAGTATGAGACTTATTATGAAAATGATAATTATTAGTGTTTAATGAATCTTACTGTGATTGTTTGTGATTAATTAGCTTGATACATACAAACATTACATTAAACGATAGATAAGATACATGCAAAAGCTTGCATGTTTATTATCCCACCGATTTTCTTTGAAGAATTGTTTTTTGTTTTATACTTTTATATGTTTATATGCGAGAAAAATACTTGAACTGATATCAGAAGATATCAGTACGAGTAATTCTTTAATATTTTGTAAGTAACGGATACCACTAATACATAATTTCGATAGTGGTGGTTGCCGTTAACTTTCTTTCTGAAATAAAAAAATATGTTTATAAGTCTAAAGTTTTTTTTCTACAAAGTTTCTTCATGTAATAACCTCAGTAGCGGAGTAAAAGTTTTAACATTGACACTGTGACAAGTCAAATTAAAACACTCGTGTTAAAATATATTTTCAGAAAAAACGTGACATATTGTCCCCTTTTTTTTAAATACACAATTTTTTTCCCAATTACTTAAAATAATCAGAACTCTTATAAATATTTGGAAAGCTTATTTATTAATGTCTCGAATCAATATTAAATTGACTTTTGAAATACATTCGTTTAAACACAACAATTTTTTGAAAGTTAAAAAATGGCCTCCTGTAAAATTGTGTTTTTCGAGATAACACATTATTGAAGCAAAGAGGCGATATACGGAAACATAATGGGATCGAACAAAGCTAGCTAGGCTAAAAAATGTCTTTACGCCATAAATAACTAAAAATATCGTAAATATGTTTTGGAAACAGCAGTAGATAAGAAATTAATAATCTTTCTCTTACTTTATGACTTCTTTATTTTAACCAATATTCGTTAGAAATGAAAATAAATTTGTCAATTTAGGTCCACACTTTGGACAATAACGACCGTTTCTTGTTATGTAACCGCCTATCGTTTTTTCAAGTTTGGTTTAGCATTGTCGCTTTAGCAGGCTCTCACAATGGCAAAAATTTCGGTGACTAAATACCCGAGCACGTATTATACCAACAAATTCAAAACATTTCTATAATAAACTACAATCTACTAATAACTTAACCAAGAATACAAAAACAAATAATGTTTCACCTTCTTGAGCCTAGTGCGGGCCATAATGGCCTCAACGCGTTGTTTCCTAAGCAACCTCTCTTTTTCTTCCCTCTCAGCCTCTTCCCGTCTAAGGCGTTCGGCTTCCTCCGCCGCCTTTCTCTTCTCTTCTTCCTCCTTCTGTCGCGCTTTCTTCTCCGCTTCTTCTTTCGCGCGCCTCTCGTTTTCTTCACGCTCAAGTTGCTGCTGCGCCTGAAATTGTTTAATTACATTAAAATATAATTAGTGTTTTATTAAAATTAAAGAGATACTTAGTTGAAGTTATTAGCTAATATACCCACTTAACTTATTGTCTATGATTAAAATTTTAACAGAATAGTGTTCATCGTATATTTTTATAAGAGTCTATAATTATGTTTATATTAAGTTTATGTTTAAATGTTAAAAGCAATATTGAAATTCGTTCATAATCTACATCTTATTATACTACATAAAAATTAAATATGAAACTGACCACGCATTAACTGCGAAGAATAATTTGACACAATGATTGTGTCCCGAAATATATATCAGTGTATTCTACGCAGTGGAAATGAAGTCACGAATTGACGCCATGCTGTTGATTTGGTCCGCAATATGCTGGCCAGCGCATTGACGTCAGGAAACGACGCCATTGAAGCGACTTATAAATATCTAGCTAGTGTTTTACGCACAATGACCCAATCACGAGGCTAAGTGCAGATATAGCCCCGTCAAACTAACTAACGTAAGCGTACTTTTAGTAAGTAAGTAATTTAATAACAAGCAAGCGCAAATACGAAATGTATACAGTGAACATCTTAAATCGACTTTTATACAAAAAAAAAACATAGTATTTTAATAGAAAAATACTAGAAAAAATCGTCTCGGTTATAACGATATTTTCTAATATTTTGCCATTAAAATAATTTTATCCTAAACGATAGCATTAAAAAATTGATAATAATAAAGGTTCACGCTTGACACATTTTACCGATCACGCTACCACTATGTCATACATCGTACGATGCTGCGTTTAGTCGTGCGTTTTGATTTGACACAATGAAACTTGCACGCATGTTATACCATATTTTAAGTAGAGTGAGACCGAGAGAGGGAAAAGGGCCCGGCAAGATACGCCACACTTTCTTTCACGATGTCATTACGACTGGCCATTAAACTGATGTGTATTTTGGCTAAAGAAAGTTCAAAACCAACCTCTATAGCTTTTCTTAGTTTCTCTTCCTGCATCTGTCTCTGTAGCGCAGCGAGTTCGCGGGCTTCCTCTTCTTCCCGCCTCTGTCTTTCTTCTTCTTGTCGCTGTCTTTCCGCCTCTTCTTCTGCTTCGCGCTGTAGTCTGAAATAGTCAAATTAAATGTAATAAGGTTTTGGAGAGATTAGCTAAAAAATTAAATGAATACAATACTTTTAGTTTTTAAGATGTTATGATCCTATATCTCTATGACTAGGTTGTTATGAGATCACGTTGTAAGGGTTACGCTAAGTTAGCAAGGAACAACTTTGCACACGGCCCAAAAAGCTGAGTTAGCGATTGTGCGTGCATCGACCGGTGCAATTGATGCAACTCGCCAGTTGCATCAATTGCATCGGTCGATGCGCGTAAACTGCTATTACCGCGCCTCGTGCTTCGCCGCGGTGTGCTACATGACCGGACGACACTTAGAAATAATTAATATCAGTTTAACTTTTTATATTCCTTATTTTTTTAGTCCTCCAGCCGTGGCTAAAGTAATTGGGTTGAAGTAACATAGATTTTATTTATTTGTATATAATTATAATATAGAAAAGTTTGTTTTCTACATTGACCCGGTCGGAGTTTGAACCCAGAACCTCGGAATGAAAACCGGTATACGAGCTGACCACAGAGGGAATATTATGAAATATGATTATAAATAAATAAATAAATAAATTATAACTACACTATATTAAACTTTTATATATTTTGTGCATTTCTACAATGCTATCTTGTTTATGCTTTTACGACGGTTGTTCACAAGGCTCGGTAGCTCAATTGGGAGAGCATTAGACCGGACTTCCAAAGGTTGCGGGTTCGATTCCTGCCTGAGAATTCACTTGTGAGCCGAGTCGATATTTTCTATTAAAATAATTTATAAGTCCACTATTTGTGCCCTATTTATGACTCATAAAATATAAGATTATGACTACGATAGAAGTGCAATGCGATGAATGCATTTTTTGTTGTGCCCGTATTTATGTTGTATATCAATATATAAATCGTTTCTCTCTCACCTCTGCCTCTCGAGCTCGGCCTGTCGCTCGAACTCCTCCCTGGCGCGGCGCCTTCGCTCGGCGAGGGCCGCCTTCGCCTCCTCCTCCGTGGTGATGCGTCGCGCGGTCATCGACGCTGCAATTTAAATACATTTTTAAACATTCCTCGTTACTTATTTAGTTCTTACACTTCCGCGCATATTACACATTTGAATAAAACAACTCTGTTACGGATTTTGCACATAATTTATTTTATATTTAATCCTGACGTTTCGACTCCTTTACAGAAGCCGTGATCACAGGACGACTAAGGGATGTTCTCATTATATATTTTCTATTACCTTCACAATATTTTGATCAGGCACGTTCCTAAAATTTTATATAAATCAAATTGTTTTATTGTTCGGAGTCACAGCTTCGGGATTAAATATAATTTAAATTATGCGCAAAATCCGTAACAAAGTTGATTTATTCAAATTCATCGATACTAAAAAAATCTTTTATTGCATCCCTTGTGGTACATTAACATGTTTATTTCATCATCATCATCATCATATCAGCCGTACGACGCCCACTGCTGGACATAGGCCTCCCCCAAGGATCTCCACAACGATCGGTCCTGTGCTGCCCGCATCCAGCGTTTTCCCGCGACCTTAACCAGATCGTCGGTCCACCTCGTAGTTATCATAGTTTATTAATAAAACAAAATATGCAGCTTACTTCCGCAAAATCCAAGCTAAGTGCAAGAAAGTAAACGCAGAAACCACCGACGACCGACAACACCAACTACTCTACACGTTTCGCCCCCACACAGAGAGCATCAGATGCTAATTGCTCGGATTTTGCGGAAGTAAGCTACATATTTTCGTTTTACTAATGAATATGGACTTCCACCAAGTAACGCCTGTTTCTATCAAATACCATAGATAATTTATATTATTATCATAGAGTCAATAAGGCCCTTTATATAAAACCACTTTCACCAAATCAGTGACGCATTTTATTTTTTATATTTAATCCTGACGTAAATTGATGTAGATTCATTGACAGCTCGTCATCTTTATATAAAATATATTTATTAATTTTGTCAATTAATAGTCTTCTTTATAAATTAGACCTTGAGTCGAAAACTTTTGGACATCGGTTCTTAGTTTTTCTGGAATTCCGACCTAACCCTAAATAATCCGATAGTTTACAACCAAAATATAAGAGAGAATGTTTAAATATATAATTTGGCAGCAAAAAGGATTTTAAAATATTATATCCATATAACTTTATTCAACTGACCTGTCATTTCAGAATCATCAGTCTTCTCCTGTGCGCTATCTTTCTTCTCCTCCTCCCTCCTAACTTCCTCCTTTCTATCCTGTTTAGCTTCTTCTTTTCTCTCTGGCTTGACTTCTTCTTTTTTCTCAGGCTTGACTTCTTCTTTATTCTCTGGCTTGGGTACTTCTTTGCTCTCTGGCTTGACTTCTTCTGTTTTCTCTTGTTTAAGGTCTGCTTTTTCAACTGGTAAGACTTCTGGTTTTTTGTCGACTGGCTTCTGTACTTCTACATTATCTCCCGATATAATTTTTGGATCGGAATTCGTTTCTTGATTGTTTACTATATTTTCTTTGTTTTCGTTTGTCTGAAACAAAAATATTTATACACATGTTTAGATTTATATTAGACAAATTAAAGAATAACATTAACTACATATTTTGGGCCGATTCCAAACTTAAAGCTTAAGCATATCATGAAAATTGTCTTCTATAAAAATTCCACAACCACCAAGATTCGAAATAAAGAACTGCGTTTTTTTGAGATACTTTTTATTCTAACATAACTTTCAACCATTAACCCTATGGTCCAGACTAGGTTCCGTCAGACTACCATTTGTTTATAAAACTAAAGTAATTTTTGTGAGGAAAGAAATTTAAACAGATAAACTAAAGAAACTGTCACTACGTATCTCAATATAATGGCGAAGCATGAATATGAAGTTGGGATACAAAAACTTGTCACGCATTACTATGAATGCTTAAATTTGGGAGTTGATGACATAGAGAAGTAGTTTGCGATATGCTTTTTATTTAATTTTTCGTATTCATCTATAAGATATAAAATACGTGTGTAAAAAAAAACAACTACGCCTCCGAGCTCGCAGGTGGGATGTTCTACACAAATAAAATTATTATTTAGTATTTGTAATAATATACTATTTTGGTGCAACGGCAGCGATCCTGATTTTTGCACCGACGGCCCTGGGTTCGAATACCGGAAGGGGCGGATGTTTTTATGATGAATAGAGCATGTGTACCTGAGTCATGGGTATTTATATATATTTCTATTAATATTACACGTCTTTGTATATCTATCCGTTACCCAAGTATACCTAACACATGCCTTATAGTGGTTTGGGCAAGGCTAATTGGTGTAAATGTAAATTTTTTTTTTATATATTCCCAAACGAGTACTACTTTCAGGATGACCGTCATACCATTAAAATTGAGTAGCTAGTTAAATATATATTTTAAGTATACCTTATCATCTAAGTATGTGTGCGAGTCCCCGTTGTGTATCTGAAGCGCTTCAAGCTTCTGTGTCACCTCTATCGCGCTCACTTGGGTCTTGTCTACCGGTTGGGACTCCTGAGGATCGAGAAATGATTTGTACCGTAAACAATATTGAAGTAAAACTTCTTGCTTGACTTGGGGAGTAAGCTGGACGAGAGCGTTACGAAAAGTGTAATAGGGCGAGGCGAACGGAAGTTGAGAGGGAGATATAAGTTAATAAAGATAGGAAAAAGAGCAAGTTAAGTTTCGTATATTACTGTAGGGACAAGAGAGAGGTGCCAGAACACATTTTCTTTCTCTCTTTCTCTCATAGCCGTTTCGTATATCTAATATATACAGATGGAACTAAAGAAGTTTTACTTCACTTACAATTATTAATATTAATAAATAACTAGCTGCACCCGGCATGCTTTGCAACGCTCTTTTACGCTGACTACACATATAAATCTGCCCTTGCATGCATAAACAACTTAACAAAATTTCATCAGAATCTGACCAATGATTTCTGAACGCATGGTACAAACATTGAATTTTATTTATATAGATAAGTAGAAAATACTAATAATATTAAATAATTTTAGACAACGTCACATACATTGTTCTAAACCACAGTTAAGTGGCTAAAGCAATTGTTTTATAGAATTTAGCAACAACGACTCAGCTGGGGATCAAACCCGAGACATCAGAGTGGCGTTACCATGAAAAACCGTCTGTTTGTGCGTGTGTCTGAGTGCTTGTATATATGTGATGTATGAAGAAGAGATGATAATGAAGAGAATGTGATTCCGTACCTTGTTGGGCAACTCGCGGTCTAAACTGGGGTCCTTGGAGGCGGGCGGTGTCAACGCTCGCCCAGGGGACGCCGACTTGCCACGAGGCTGCAAAGTATAATATGTGAAGACACGGCCTTTAATTATCAGGCATTGTACCCGAGAGGTTAATAATCAAGGGATAAAGTTAAAATAAGAACAACATAATTGCTAAAAAAAAAAGCTAAAGTTTGCGGGCTTCCTTCTAAAAACTGTTTGTGATTGATGAATCTTGATTTATAACTTTAACATCATTGGGTTCATTGTTGTTACATTTTTTTTTCTGGTTTTAAGAACTATTTTAATTTGAGTCTTGCATCGACGGGGTACTAATAAAAGCACACAACGGGCTAGGTAATTGAACTTTTTGTTCCTGTTGTGACATACTTTTTGCTAGTGATGCTTTTTGAAGAAACAAATTTTCTATCTCTTGATGCTATTTAACTGCTCCGAAAAATGTGCTTCATACTTATTTTAAGTACATATAAAGTTTACTTTCATTAATTCACTATACTTTTTATTTTTGGTTACAACATTTCTTTAAAAATAGTTAAAAGATCTGCCACGTTTGAAGTATTTACCAATTACCATTATTTTTTTATCTGGGAGACGATGGGACTAAAATAGTATTCCATGGATCATGTCAATAGGAATATTGGGACGTACCACTAAAATTCGGTCACTTTAGTGGCATTCCTTAATTTATTGTTACCAAAAAGAATCGTTTCAAAATTCTATTAAACATTATCAACCAATGGTACCATAGCAACATGGACATATGTTTCAATATAGTATAGGATCCCTAGTAAGCTTTGCTAATAGATAGTTACTTCTCCGCTTATTTATAGTAATTTTTTGTAGGTAATTTCGTATTCTATGCAACCTCTCACAGTTAACTCCGTATCGCTATAAAATTAACAACACACAGTATAAAATTCCAAGTTAATTAACAATAAAACACTTTTTTTATGGAAATTAAAGGCAGCTAAAACTTTCTAAAAACACTGACTCCATACAAAATTGCTGGTTGTGTTAAAATAACACAACTTTTAAAGTCAATACATTAAACTGCTAGATATTAATTAAAAACAATATTTTGAAAATAAATGAGTAAAGGAGATAACAGCTTTATTCCTTTATGTATGAACAAATCGGCCATCACTTTTAATAATTGTTACGTTCATATTGGTTACCTTATCGTGTTCTTTGGATGGCTTTGGCTTTCTGTGTACTGGCGGCTTGCCTTCTCCCGGACTGACTGTTATGACTGAAACAAAGAACAATGTCATTTTAGTCATTATAAAAAAAAACAAAGTTCAATGGTGTTAAACGAAATTTATCACAAACCAGCTGAAAAAATGAATAGGTAATTAAAAAGACTTTGTTTATTATACTTATTTTTGTTTCTTAAACATTTGTATGATTTTAATATTCAAAGAAATTATTAGAAGAAAACAAAAACAACTTGTCTTAGTATATGACGGGATTCGAACCCACATCCCTGTCTATTGGGCGTGTATTCGTCCCATTGAGCAACCGAGATTTAAGGACCCGTTATTTGTTTCCAAGTGTTTAATGACACCAACGCTTCGTCTTTTCATGTTTTTGGTTCTACTATCTACAAAATCGAATGTACTATTTTACAAGTATCGACCAATCGATAAAGAGGAAACAGCAGTACAACATTATTACCATTTATATTATATTTTTTGTTATTAAATAATTTCTATACATTATTTTAATTTAACTTTTTGGGATGGGTAAAAATGTTAAACTCACGTCAGGACACGTGACCTGATCGAAAATTCGTAAGACGGAGGAAGAGTAGACCGCCGGCGCGGCGTATCCTCCTCTCTTTCTACCGCGCGACAAAAATGTGTGCCTGCTCCTGCTGTTTCGTTTAATCGCCGTAGGGCGTTTGCGCGAGTGTGCGTGTATGTTTGTTGTCATGTTGTATTTTATTTAATATTGTATTTTACCACATAAATGATAGTACTTTTATACTAATGATTACAGCAATTCGTGCGCAATTATTCCCTAACCATTCCAAAATATCAAAAATGCACAACGTTAACGTTCATGTTTTCACTTCTGCCGGCACTCGCGGAGTGACGCGTTGAGCAACCTGTTTTTTTTTAGTTTTAACACTTCAGCGAACATAACACATTTAAATAATCTGACGCGTCAAGATTAAATATTAAGTATGCGCAAGTTATTGACCTTTCGATTCCTTTACAGAAGCCGTGATCACAGGATGACATACATCAAAATTAGAAAGCAAAATAAAACAATTGATTTGCATAAATTTTACAGTTAGGAACGTGCCTGATTAAAATATTGGAACGTAGTACATGTTTGAGACCGATTACCGGCGAAGTCAAACCGTCAGAATTAAATATAAATTATGCACAAATATCCGTGAAAAAAGATGTTTTATTTAAATGTGTGATATGCTCGGACGTGTAAGAACTAAATTCTTATTCTGATAGTCGACATGGTCAGTATTTTCGTGCAGCTCACACCCTTACAATTAAAATAAACTTAATTAATTATTTAGTAACAAAAATTATAAAAGTTGTATGTCAGCTTCTGCTTTGGTTAAAGTCCAAGAAATCAATACATTAATAACTGTTATGTTTAGTATGGTGGGAATACTCACGGGGCTTGGCTGGCTGGTGCAGCGACAGAGGGCGTGGTCGCCGCGATGGGGTGGGGCGTCGAGTGGCCTCCGCCCCCACCACGCTGCTATCGCGCGATATGGTCGGCGTGGTTGCCACACTAGCGCCACCCGCTTCGAACACTCCACCTGGTGCCATAGTCAAAGGTTGAATTGAATGATTAACTAACGAATCAAAGATAAAAAACTGTTCAGTAAGATGTTCTTACATTAGAATACACTGCTATGCTAGAATCAGCAGTTTCGATGTATTGTTTAAATAAATCGACGAGACTATTATTTCCTCTTGAAAAGAAAACTATTGCAACTCTTGAGTCAACTCAAGAGTTTTATAATTAGTCTTAGACAATTAATTATTTTTCTTTCAAAATAAACACAGATTTTGAAAATTGGTCGATCGTGATCTATTACCTATTATTAAATAAATAAAATAACAACCGTCAGCAAAGGAACGTCTATTGCATTTAAGAACTAAGTTTCCATAATAAAGATAAAAATATTTTCGCATTAATTATGCCTTTGGCCATTGTCTCGCTTGACACATTAAAGAAGTTATTTAAAGAAGTTATTAACGCACACTTTGCACACGCTGGACCGACCAGTGCTTACATGTTTGAACATTACATATATACACTAAACACGTGTCTACTATGTCCACTAGCTATAGACAGTTTGTGCAAGTTTAACAGTACTACCTTAAATATGAACTTTAATACCTTTTTATGAAGAGGCTTAGTGTGATCATCTCTTAAAAGCTATTTTAGAAAAAAAAACATAGTAAACAATGGTAATAGTGGACCAAATTATTCAGTAAAAATAATAAGCGTCTTTTGATTTTTCCCAAAAACTATCTATTGTTCCAAATATGAGGCTTTTATAGAAATATATTAATAAAATAAGATAAATTACATTAGTCACAACATTTAACAATGATATTTAAAGCGCACAATTATAGCGGGAAGCTCAGAGCAAATGAAAATGTAAAATGAGTATACTTCTTATTATAATACAAAGCCTTAGTTTAGGAACCTCAATATTACTGAGGTTTACTTTTATTTTTTTTAAGTAAAGTCGACACTATGTAGAAAAATCACGGGATTTTATTGCAGTGATTAGGACGAATATTTGGGTATTATTTTTGCGTTTGGAAATCATCAATTAAAAATGATCATTTTTTGTAAATCGACGATGATTAACTTATTCGCTAAATTATAATAGGGTTCTTTAGTGGTGGGTTACACGTAATTCATGCGAGTCTAACTACGAATGGGAGCTACTACGAATTTTACTACGTGTAGGAGTTGTGCTACATAAGAGGGTTGCGCTACGCGTGGATGTTGTGCTACGCGTAGGATTTATATTGCATTTTAAAATTTGGGCTGCGTAGGGGAGTTATGTTACGAAAATCATCGTACGTGTTGGAGTGGGAGTTGTGCTTTGTATGAGAAATCTGTTACGTAGGGGAGCTGAGTTATGTACGAGTGTTGTGTCAATTGTGTTGGGTAGATATTATCTTTGGTAAATTGTGAAATGTACGGGAGTTGTGCTACAGTGTGTTATGCATTGTATGAAGGTGCTGTTAGGTGTGGGAGTATTTTACGTGTGGAATTTGTGCTACTTTTGAAAAGTTTTAACGATTGTGAAACTTAAACAGAGGCTAGTAAATAGTTTTAAATAGTTGTTTAAATGTGAGGAATCAGTAGCAGATCCAGGACTTTGGTTTGGAGGGGCGAGTGGGTCAACATAGACATGAGGAGTTTTTATTATGCGTAACTTTTTCTGTCTTAAACTACAATCGATTTTCCTAATCATTAAATAGATCAAACAAAAAGTATAATTACTTCAATATCAATGAAGTTTATCCTGGATGTACTTACCCCTTGGCGTGTTCACGCCGGTGCCGGCGATGGAGGCGGGCCGGGGCCGGCGGGGCGCGGTTGCCGGACGGCGAGCCACGCCTGCCTGCGATAGCGCGCTGCCCGGACGCGACGGCGTGCTCTCACCGGATCGGCACTCTGCACAACCGTTCCGGACACGCGGTTACCAGTTGGCAACACTCATTCTTTTATTGTAAATAGGTAAGCGCTTGACCACTATCTCGCCAGATGGTAAGCGATGATGCGATCTAAGATGTGACGCGCTTACCTAGAAGATACCTATTCATTCGAGACTTGAAGACCCTTAAATTGTATTTAAGAGGAAACACACTCATGTTACACATTCGACTGCTACTGTTGCTTGTTGTGTTTGTATTTGTATATGTACGTTAGAATGTCAAATCGCGTTTCTGCATTACTCTATGCATCTTGGAATGTCGCAGACGTTTACGCTAAGGAAGAGTCCATATTGGCCTTGCACTTACGTAAATATTTTTCCAATTTTTAACTTCTATTATGTGTAAATGTAATATTGTAGAACCAATAAATATGTTTTTCTCTATTTATTCGAGCTAGTGCTAGTAGTTTGTCGTCATACCAAGATTGTAACACGCTTCCATGATTGATAAATGCATGAAACTTTTGCAATTACAAGCAACATTGCTCACCCGCATCGCAGCCGAAACGCGTTTACCAGTTGCCAACACGCATGCTACATATTCGACAACTACTGTTGAAGTCGTCAGCTCACCATATCGGAGCTAATGAAACTATTATAAAGTACTATAACACGATGCCTGGCGGGTTTCATGAATTAAAGCAAATGCACAAAACCTTTTGCAAATTTACAATGGAACATTTTAAAGTTGTGCTAAGAGTCAGTGATCTGTTTTGATTTATATTAAAGTGAAAATTCTCCGCTAAAACCAATGGTTGAGATTTATAGGTCCACCGGTTATAGGGAGGACGGAAATAGGGAGAGGACGCACTACGTGCGCCTCACTCTATCAATCCCCTTTATCGCCTTACCCACGCGCCCCTGTACCGCGCGGGCGAGGTGTGGTGAGGTGTTTAAGCGGTCGACTTATAGCAATACTGTATACCTGACTAGATGGGATAGTCACTCAATACAGATCTTACAACAGAAAGGTTTTTAAACCAAACTTTACTTAAAATGTTTTACCCCTTTTTATATAATGATCAAGTTTCTCTGTAATACATAAGACGAAATTCAATCCCCTTTTATATTTTAAAGTAACGAATAACTAACGTTTGACATAATTTGCTAAGGAAGTGAACTGAATCCCACACATGATTATTTACAAAAGAAATAAGTGGTGTGAAAACTAACAAAAAAAAAGCTCCCAACCAAAGATACGCAGTGCAGCTGAAAATTGACACAAACGGTGCATTTCATATGATACAAATGTAACCTTTTCGACTATATTCAAGATGCCCGACTATATAACAAAATGCCCTTTCCGGGATTCAATCCCAGGATTATCGGTGCGAAAGGCAGTCAATCAAGATTTAAAAAGAAATTATTTAGATATTATTAATCAAAATATTTTATATTAAATTAATTTTATTCAACTTAAAGATGTATTTACAACTTGAATATGGAATCAAAAGTTACAAATTTTATATACAACTTACAATTAACAGATTTTGCTTACGTTTATACAAATGTAATTAATGATAATGACAAAATGAGTATCATTAAGTAGGTTTGAAATTCGGAATATCATTAATTTTATTTTTAAACTTACAGTAATGATGACGTTAGTTAATTTGTCTGTTTGCAGTAATGATTAAAGTTATAAATTTGTTATATTTACAGTAATGACTTTTGTTTGTGGTATAAAAATTTTAAAGCTTACCGTTATATTGGAGGCCAAACCCAAGCTAGCTAGAAAGGAAAAAAGAACCGCCGCAAAATGAAGTAGATTAACGACAATGGTTGCTGACATTCTACGAATAATTTTTCGATGTCAAAATATGACTCGAAATGCTGTTGACTTTTGAACCTGTACAATATGACAGAGTATGATCCAATCATATACAAGAAAAGTAAATTTAGACAAAAGTTTAATAAGTAAAACAGAAACTATGAAAAGGAAGCTAAAGTAGCCAAGATGTGGATTTGATTCTCTTGAGACAGAATGTTTTTTGTTTTCACTTTTTCAAAGTAACTTTTGAGCGTTTTAAACACAAAAAAAAAATTAAAATGGGATTTTTTGGTGGGATTTAAAACCAATCGTACCGAATCCAAATGAAGTATTATTTGTTTTAATAGGAACATGTGAACTAAGCTTCTTAAACGACTGATACGAAAATCGCATTTAAAGTAAATATTTGCATTATAGTTAAACTTTAGCCACACAGAAAGCTAAGCCTTGGCTCGGGAAAGCAATTAAGTTAATCAACACAAATAATAAGCATTTAATCAATATAACAATAATATTAATCACAATTTATAGTTTAACACAAACATTAGATACCATATATAAAGAACTTTTTGATGACTCAAACTGATGTTTGATTGGAAATTTGACGCATTCTGGAAACTTGTGTAAATGACAGAAAATATCCCATTTAAAACACGACAATGAATGAAATCTATCCGGAATCCCAAAAGAGGTAAGGCATGACTGGGCGAAAACAGATTTAAGTTACTTGCTATTGAGTTGATTATAACATGTTTATGACTATCAATTCCTATTAGATCCTGTGGTGGAGTAGCCAATTCTCACCATAGTGTTACCCTCCATAAGATAGATTACTATCTCAAAAGTGGTGACATAAAAATACTCACGACGACAGTAATAAGAAGTAACAAAATTTATAATACCATTCAAAACGTTCTCCTCTTGTATCAACGAAAATAATTTATCAATCGTATGAACGATCATTTCCAAAATTAAAAATACCTTCATAAAATTGAAAATTAAACACCTTCCAAGCGGACAAAAACTTCTCATATTATAGAAAATTTGGACTTATATTCATAGTTTGTATGAAATCCAAAGAAAACATTGTCACGATAAATATATAACAAATGGTATCCAACACCAAAGAAGGCAATTAGTGCACAAACCCCAGCCGGCTTAATTACGAAGCTCTGAAACAGCGTCGAAAGATGCTTAGTGCGAATCCAAAGCGAACCCCAGCTGGCAAAGCGGTTCATCTTACGAGTCCTGTTGAGGTGGTGCATCGAGGGCGAGGCGGAGTGCAGCGGCCTCTGCGTCGGGATCTTGTCGAGCCGCGTCATGGAGTACGCCCTACCTGGCGCTCGGGGCGCGGGGATCGTCGGCACCAGGTCTGTACGTCGTCGGGCCACCGATGACCACATTACTGGAGGCGGCGTGCGGTCCGGTTCGTCTGCAAATAATTTTAATACTTTCATTTATTATTGAAATTAAATTCAGTAAAAAATATATATATTTATTACAGATAAGGTCCATATGAACATTACATTAATCATAGCATTTAACAACATATTATCTCTACTATATAAAAGGACTTCGAGGGTTTGTTACCATACCAGCAACGCGTGGTCGGGTTATACCAGCAATTAACGTTACCATAGCAACGCGTGGCCGGGTTAGCTAGTGTCACTAAAATTAACACTATATTAATGACAGTTAAAATAAGCAAAATTAAATGAAATAAATAAAAATAACTAAATTGAACTTTATTCAAATGTAACTAGAGTTGTTTTGAATCGTCCAACATTTTTACTGGACGTTTTTTAACTGACAAAATGAAAAGGTACAAGAAGTCTTCAACTTTTACAGAAGTAACGAGACATAATACACGATATACGTCATCATAGTTTAACAACACAAAACCAATGTTATCCTATTAACACAATTATAGTAGTGTTATGGTTTCATAACATCGTTGATTACAACAAAGTCAACAAATATTTGTTTTAAATAAGCATACTTAAACATTGTTTATTGGTCATCAAAGAAAATGACTCATATCTATACTTTTAACTCATTTTTAAAGGAAATATATATAAGCTTTTGATTAACTCTTCATAATTATGTAATTGGGTGAACCCCAATTGATTATAAATTATTATAATTGAAAAATACTAGAAAAAAGCGACTCGGGTCACAAGTGAATTATCAGGCGGGACTTCACCTGTGACCCGAGTCGATTTCTTCTAGTATTTTTCTATTATAAAAACTTATCTTATAAGATCGCATTGAAACTGGTTTTCTGAACAAATTAATAAAAATTAAGTTCCTATAATTTTAAAGACTATTGATTTTTAATATGATATTAATATAATAATTGCATTCCTAGGGTTATATTTGCGAATAAAATGTTTGAGTTAAAATAAGTAAGTTTTTAAGTCTCCAAATTCTTTATATCACAGCACAAAATGCGATTATTTTTATTATTCTTACAGTTACAATTTAATCAAAAACTTGTTTTTATTAAGTGTATATGTTACGGCTAAAGGTAGGTGTGAACATAAACTTAAGATTAGGCGGTTAAACCTAGGTTAATCTTCGAGGAAGTGTTATTGTTAGATTTCTATTTTTAGCCGGCATAACCAAATCCGGCATAACTTATCTAACCTAACCAAACCTAACATGATATCGAAATTTAGCTGCTTCTCCAAGATAAATCTAGGTTTAGCCGGCTTATCTTAAGTTTATGTTCACACCTACCTTTAGCCGTAACATATATATTACTTTCTAGTACCACATAAATAGCCTTAAAAATAAAAACTAATACTACCACACTGTTTTAAACTCTATATCTACACGCATAAAATTTAATTTTCCACAGTAATAGCTTTAAAGGCGCAAGAATACCATCTTACTTATCTCTTCGGCGTATACGTTACATAGTTCTACTGCAACGACTTACATGGCGAATTAAAATGATCTTCTCTAATCCGGTGCAAGGCCAACCGGCCGATTAGCTAAGTAAACAGTACTATACGTACGTCCTGTTTAATATTTATTTTGCTTCGATGATATTTCACTATATTATTTTTATTTCATATTTTTTACACTTATTAGCCTAGACCAAAGTAAGAACTGTAAGGCTTGCTATGAATACAAGGGTAACGGATGGACAAACATGTATGATACATAAATATTAATAGAAATATATATACGACCATGACTCAGGTACAAATGTCCGTATTTATCACACGAACATCGGACACGAACATAGGATAATCGGTGCGAAAAGCAGGATCGCTACGCACGAAAACAGTAGTCAAATTATTAATTTATCACGCGTATTGCAGTAAATTTACATACTTTTGTTAAAAAAAACTACCTGAATGTAACAAAGTCTTTATACAAATTTTAGTGTGGAGGTTTTTTTGTTCTACGTTATATAGAACTTTATAGTCATTAACGTGAATTACAATTAACAATTAACAAGAAACATCATTAGATTGAATAAAACAACCTTTTCACGGTTTTTTTGCGCACAGTTTATATTTAATCCTGACATGTTACAGGAGCCGTGATCACAGGATGACTAAGGTGCCTCAGTTAAAGGTTGTTTTATTAAAATGTGTAATGTGCGCGGAAGTGTAAGAACTAAATATTCTTAGATTAGTATTAATCGTAACGGGATTTCTAACATATTTTTTTGAGGCCGATATTTCGACGCTTTGTATACGCTCAAAGCAAAGCACGTCAGTTCTACCGTGACGATGGCGAATGCATGCATCAATACAAAAATATATAAAAATTATCCCTTAACACTAATATAAACTACTATAAAAGTTTAAAACAACACCCTTAGATACTTACAGAAACTCGCAAACATTCTCAATCCTTTGTAAGCAGCTTTAAAAAAGTGAAAAATAATTAATTCTCACTCTCATTTATATGCTAATACCTATACGCCCTATCAATGGCAATTAAGTTTTTAATAATCAATGATTACACTCATGATAAGATTTGAATAGTAGCAACAACATTTTATAAGACTTCTTGCCAATATTGATTTAAATCTATTATATTAAATTAATATATTATATTAAAATTCCTTGTCAGTGTTTGACCGCGATGAACTCCGAAACTTTTCTTTTCATTTCGCCGGATTTATGCTAAACTTAGGGCATAGGATAGTTTTAATTTTAATTTACAATAAAAAAAAATATTGCAAATTACAATAACTGAGCCACAGCAAACGCGTGGCCGGGTCAGCTTTTATATTTATAATTATGATATGTATAACTGTCAGAATTAATGATGATTTAGTTATTTAGTTGAGATTCCTTCCTTTCGCATAATGATTTTATTCCTCATTTACATTGGCATAATATTAGAAAAGGCATAAATTAATATACATTGTAGGTAAGGTTAGAGTTTATTTTATCCAGCCAGCAAGTTTTATTAAACAATATTCTGTCAAGAATTTTTTTTGCCAAAAAAAACCACAAAACCGTCAATAGTGAATCTATTCTTCATATTGGCTAGATAAAATTAAAATGAAATGTACACGAGTTAAGCTGGCTACATTTTGTTTTGCCTCTTCAGGATTTAGAACGAACTACGCAGGCAACAAGTTTGTGATAAAAATTATGAATTCATATAATTCTAAATATATTCACTGACAAAAGTTGAAAAATTGTTAGCGAAGGATGCTTTATATGAAGTTGTTTTCTTTTCACTATATACTGCATGTAAAAAAATATGATAATTAGAGATTTGAAAACGTTATTAACAAGTGTAAGATCACTTTCTTTTTCTGTTATCGACATTACATGTAAATTGTTGCTCAACAGTTATGAACTATTATTATGTGTGAAAACTATATGGACAAATGTATTGTGGAATTTGTGGAATAAAGAACGAAATAAACAAGTGGGAACCTATTCAGTTGAAGTATTGATAAATTATTTCACTAGAAAAATACTGGAAAAATCGACTCGGTTCACAAAAAAATTCTCAGACAGAATTGAAGGAGAGCATTGCACTGGACATCCCAAGGTTGCGGGTTCGTTTCCCGCCTAAGAATTTACTTGTGACCGGAGTTGATTTTGTATAGTATTTTTCTATTGAAATAATTTATCATTAAAAGCATTTAAAATACAAAAACATTTAAATATTGTGAGCTAGTGACGTTATCGACTTAACTAAAGATGTCGATGAATTCAGTAGAGTTGATACCTTTATTGTCGGTGTCAGCTGAATCCAACTGAAGTGCGGAAGCGCGTCTTGTCAGCGGCGCAGACGCGAACATCACGTTTGTTGTTGATGCCGCCCTGTAAATATTACCATAAAAAATATTAAAAACATGTAAATTGGATAAATTATTGTCCCAAAAAATATTTAACAAGCCAGAATATACGAATTAAGACTTTTCTGCTGTTAATTATTTTATTTGTCAATCGTTCAACAAAACTGACGGAAGGCGGTTGTTATTGCATACATGCCATGGAAACTTTTGAAAATATTAATATTAAGACCCAAATTATGAAACAACAATAAATATTAAAAAAATTGGGTCACTAACTATAATTAAATATTAATAAGTGTCTCCTTAAAGGTAGTGTTAATAAAATTACTTTGCTATACTTTATATATACTTTGCTACTGGAACTAAACGATACTAACATTACTTTACTTGTTAAAATAAAATAAAATCATAATAAATAAAAAGATGACCCTAATACCACTTAGATATATCAGTAAGTAATTGAGACAAAGCATCATAAATAAACTAAATGTAGAAATAATTTCCTAGAACAGACAAATTGCTTATGGGATACTTAACAAATTACGTAAAAATTAATTTCAACTCAATAAAAACTAAACAAAATATTAACTGAAATTAATAATAATAACAACATTTTCATCTCTCTATTCAGTTATTTATAACTGAATAGAGAGACGATAATGTTGTTATCGAATTAATGATTAGTTAGTTTGCAGACGTACACAGTTATTAAACATTCACTAAGCCTAGTTTAAAAAAACAGATATATCTATAAATGTTTATAATTAGTTAGGTAAGTATGTTACTAATGGAACTACATCTATTAGAAATTATAGCTCTGATAGCTTCGGTAGGTTTTTTAAATTTCCGTAATTATCTCTTTCGTTACTTTTTCGTATGTTAAAAATGTTGTCTTACAATTATATTTTTTTTACAGGGATGGTAGCATAATCAATTAAATAATCATGTATGTTGCATATGTAACCACTAAGTGTGCCTAGGTAATTATTTCGTAAATATAGTATGTGCGTTAGGGCACAAAAAATGAGGAATGCTTTGCTTAATTTGATTGACGGGAAAATACTTAACAACTATTTTTTATTCTTGTTCTCTACTGTGATACAGGTGTAAACAAAAACGATCTAATTTTTAAATTAAAATATTATTGACTAGCGGCACGTCCCGGATTTGCATGGGTGGGCAAATTCTTAAAAAAAATTCCCGCATTAAATATAGCCTATGTAAATGTAGCTTTCCAATGGTGAAAGATTTTTGAAATCGACTTAGTAGTTTTTGGGTTTACTCATTACAAACATACAAAAATACAAATCTTTCCTATTTATAATATTAGTGTAGACAAATTCTACCAAAAATTATTAAAACGCTCGTTTTATTAAATACACATCTTAATTCTAAATCGAAGGGTTTGTTTTTCAAAATTTTCATTTTATGACGATACCCAATTACTTCCGATCATTCTTTTGTTTGTTTCATCGTCAGAGACAGTTTAATTTAAAAGTTACACCGTTAGTTAACAGGGGTTTACAAAAGTCCATAAAAATTGAGATTTATATAAAATCCGTCATCAAAGGTAAGCACTATTACCTATTATTTCTATTATTGCATAATATGAAGACCACATTAAACGATATCAAAAACAATCAACCAATATCGAAATAACTTTAAGTAATTTATAAAATAACTAGCGACCCGCCCCGGCTTCGCACGGATGCAATGCTCTACTATATTATGCATGTATTATACATATAAACCTTCCTCTTGAATTACTCTATCTATTAAAAAAAACCGTATCAAAATCCGTTGCGTAGTTTTAAAGATTTAAGCATACATAGGGATATAGGGACAGAGAAAGCGACTTTGTTTTATACTATGTAGTGATGTCGATAACGTTCGTTTTTAATAAACGGTGAATTATCGAAAATTCTAAGGAAACATGTAAATGTACTGTATTTTTCCATTTATCTTTGATATTTACGAAATAATCGTCTTCGCACACTAAACGATCACACTGCATACGGTCGGGTTAAAATAAATTTACCATATCTCTCCATATCT
The DNA here is from genome assembly GCA_927399485.1 of Calamotropha paludella. Taxonomy (NCBI): domain Eukaryota; kingdom Metazoa; phylum Arthropoda; class Insecta; order Lepidoptera; family Crambidae; genus Calamotropha; species Calamotropha paludella. The sequence goes on along the minus strand of OV656823.1, from coordinate 3,435,557 downwards.
ATGGAAATAAATTTTACATTTTATCACACGTCAATATTTAGGCATTACCGTTGTATAGCCATGCAAATGAGGCAAGTCATTCCAACTAATAAATTATATTTGGCAAGGAATTAATAAAAATATAAATTTAAATATTTCTACACGAGTTGAATGGAGACAAAATGTTTTCGACAAATAAAGCATTCATGTTAATATTTGAATATAAAATTAAAAATATCTATTTTATGAGCCGCTTTCAAGAATGTGTGCATTCTCTCATATTATTCCTGCAGTATTATTTCACTTATTTGCAATAAAAAAATATATTTATTCCATAATTTATACCCAATACAAATAATTAATTGTTATGGTGGAGACACCATTGCACACGGAAGAAGATATCACAGATGGCTCTTGCTCCAAGAAAACGCATAAGTTTGGAAACATGCAATTCCAGTTCCTAAGAGATATAATATCTTGACTAATATTATAAAGAGAAAAAGTTTGTTTGTAGGAAATAATCTTTGGAACTACCGAACCGATTTTGAAAATTCTTTCACTTATAAAAATCTACATTATTCCCGAGTGACAAAGGCTATATTTAATTGTGATTCAAAATGTTTTACACACAGCACGTCAGCTAGTTTACAAAATAAACAAAAAGCCACTTAATTGGTAGGAGAGCGGTACTTACCCGGGCTCAATTCACCACGCCCAGAGGAAAATCGTCTCTTTAATCTATAGTTTTCTACAAAGATGTTTTTATACGAAATAAGGCGCACCTATAACGTTAATTAGAATAACATGAATTCAATATGCAAACCTCTTTTTTGTTTCAATCAGTAATCAGGATGACAATCGCCACATATCTAAACCAGCTTCGCAGTTCAACGACAGCGGCGGCGGGCGTTGCATAATAAAATGTCAAAAAACAGATTTCGCCTTCAACAGATCCGTTGAAATAAGGCCATTGTTTTAGAGACAATGGGCCCGTGAAATATGGGAAGTGGTGACGTCACGCGCTTTCAACCGTGGATGAGCTCCGGACGAGGTTATGGGACCTTATGGTGGTACGCGAACCGCGAATTGGTGTAGCCTCAACCAACCTCAACCAATGTTTGGTATGTTACTAAATGGTTGAGTTGAGATTTATAGAATTTTGTTGGCAATAAAACATTTAGTTTGATATTATATTCCGTATCCGTTTTTTTTCTCTAATTACTTTTTATTATTAAAGATGTGAACAATATTATTTGATAAATTTGAAGGATTATATGAAGGATATATACATGATAATATTATTATTACCGTAAAATAAAATTAAACCAAAATCACAAACCTAACAATAAAAATATCTTTAATTAAATAAGTATTAAAGTTCTATGTGTTACATTATAATAAGTAATATATTTATATATTATGGACTGTTAGCAAAAGAATAAATAAATCATAATGCGGTTCTGGTCAATTTGTAGTTGGGTCGTTCTACTTTTTTACCGACAATGGTCTGTCCTTCGTCTTATTATGGCATCTCGTTGGAGTATTGATATTTACAGTTTTTTAATTCGGTTCGAATAAACGTCCATATTTTTCTTATCTATTAATATTAATTATAATAATATAATTTTTCATTTTCTCAAACCAACATATTTTTTCGTTTGTTTTCCGTAGAATGCCGTGACAGAGTGGTAAACCGAAATGTGGTCTCCACAGAAAGAGGCCACTCTGTCACATATTTTTTTTTTAAACCAACATTAAAAAAGAATTAATATTTGCCGATAAGGAAACTTTAATTAGTCCTAATGACAACACAGATACAATTTCTTTTAAATTCCACACAGAAACCACAATTATGGATAGTTCAAAAACCAAAAAAACAGAAAAACGTCCTTTCATTGTCGGTAAAAAAGAAGAACGACCCAGTTATCGCTTTCACTCTTGTGATTTGATTGCACATTTTTGTATCTCATTCCAATGGGGCATATATAAGATATGCGATAATAATTTAATTAAACTGTAAATTCTAGCATTCTAATACTGACACATGTTACATAAATATTCATGTATTACATGATTTCATCTCCTTTATTTATTTATTGAATCACAAATTTATTCAAGCTTATTTACTTTAATTTATTTATTTATTTGTTTTTGGTACACTGACATTTATTTGTTTTGACGGCCGTTTGATGCAACGGTAGCGATCCTGCCTTTCGCACCGACGGTCCTGGGTTCGAATCCCGGAAGGGGTACATGTTTGTATGATGAATACGAGCATTTGTACCTGAGTCATGGATGTTTGTATATATTTCTATGAATATTACTTATTTATGTATGATATATGTAGGGTCACCGTGGGTATAATTGACCATGTATGGGTAATTGACCAATTTTGAATTTAAGCCCCAATATTAAGTTTTCTAGTTGACGGATCGCTGTCTATGGTCTTCTAAATTATATGGGCACTATTGAGTGAATGACCAATCCCGTTAAGGACAGCTATAGTGACAGCGACTTTTTAATTCTGTGAGTTTTGTGAGAGACACGCAAAAAGTCGCCATTTTTTCTAGCCTGCAGTAAGGAGCTCGCGTCAGGTATGTTTTTCAAATTCTCTTATATCTGTGTTCAATGTTTATGCTATAAGCAAAATTTGTGTTTAAACTGAAGAAAAATGTGTGTTGATCTGTTTGTGGTAATTTTTTTTTGTAATTTGTTTATTGTTTCGTGATATTTCGTGCTGGTCAATTATGGACACACGAAATGGTTGGATTCGTAGTTATTGACCAAAATGGTCAATTATTGATAATATACCATTTTTCAAAATTTTAACGCAAATGAATTGTGTTTGATTCGCAGTTTGATTGTGTACATTTCTTTTTTTCTTAACTGTTCTGTAACCAATAATTGACCACATGGTCAATTACTGGAGCACTTAATATTATTTCAGTAGTCTCTAGTGTTTGACCAAACTTAACTTTAGAATGAAGGGTGTAGTTTCACATAAATGTTCAATAGCTTTAAAGCTTATCAGATGAAAATTTCTTTTTCAGATACTGGGTACCAATGTAAAATGCCAGCACAAAAATATTTTCAGGTATAGCGTAAAAAGCGCTATACCTGAAAATATTTTTCTCCAATTTCTTGATCTCGCGATTCAAGAAATTGGAGAGGGGTCAAAAATAAGAGAAACTGCACGAAACTATGGGATACCCCATAGCACTATTATAAACAAAATAAAGTCACGAACGCCGTTAATTCGAAAAATGGGGCCTCCGACAATTCTTACAACTGTTGTGATCTTATTAATATACTATATATATAATAATATATATTTTATTAAGTATTGAATGTTCGTAAATATCCAAAGATTAAAAGCTAAGTGCATACTTGAATAGAAAACCTCTAAGCTTGTACTTAAAATAAAAACTTTATGAGACTCTTTTAATGTTACTATTTACTTATAATTTATATAGGTACAAAAATTGCTGCAATAAGAATATAATTTTTAAATAATATGTAGTTTTATTTACATGGTCAACCACTAGAACATCGACCGGGCAAACATTGAAATCTTCTGGTCAAACTTAGAAACATAGGGATAATTTGACAAAAAAAAATTGTAACAAATTTTCTGTGAGAAAAAAATTTAAAGTTATTAGTTCACTGCATTAAACATCTAAATGGGATGATACATAAAAATAATTAAGTTTGTATCTCATTATATATTAGAGGAAAATAGTAATTTATAATAAATACCGCCTTAATTGGTCAATTATACCCACGGTGACCCTATGTCTATCCGTTACCCTAGTATCCATAACACAAGCCTTACAGTGCTTACTTTGGGCTAGGTTAATTGGTGTGAATGTAGGAAATATTTATTTATTTCTTTACTGACAGATTACTATCAAAACAATACATATAAAACAATAAGTTTATAAATTGAGGTAAGCTAGATAATAATCCATAAATAGTGTACACAGCATGTTAAATTAATAATAATGCATATTACTACATATTAAATAACAGAAAATAAAAACTAATATATAACAAAGACTCCAAAACAGTTAAGTGCAGTAAATCATTTAAAGAGAAGAGCACTTTTGGCTTTTATAGAAATCCGTAATTATTCTCTTATACTGTGCAAAATTGGCGTTAAAAACATCAAAATTAAATAATATCCCAACGATTTTTTTATCTAGAGTGTTACGTGAACCAGAATTAAAAGCATTAATAATAATGTGTTAATAAATGCAAAATGCAGTCTTAACGATTAATCTGCTTATCGATGCACGGAGCAGCTCGAGATAACAAATTTATGATCAGCCATGTGAAATTCGCCTTATCTCCTTAATCACAGGACAAACTGCGCCATCGACCTTCTCGTGATTTCATCATTTCATTCCAGTTATCACAATCAATTTTTTTCTTTTCTTTTTCGTATCGTTATATGTAGAAGTCATATTTTAATGGTTCAGTTACAATTTCTATAAAAACTGTTAACTTTAGTATTATTTTAATAGAAAAATACTAGAAAAAAACGACTCGGTTCACGAGTGAATTCTCAGGCGGGAATCGAACCCGCAACCTTTTGATGTCCGGACTAATGCTCTCCCAATTTTATTAAGATTGAATTCTATTAAAATAATTTATGTTATAAGATATAGATTGAAAAATTATAAAACTAGTAGTACGTCCGTTATAAACTCAACAACACTACGTATCGTCTATCACTTAATCAAAAGGTGATCTCATATGCAAGGTGACTGTCTGTGAATATCTAATCGGCTAGTAATAAGCCCGGGGAAGTGGGCGTACCCAACACTCGAACACAGTCATTCAATCCAGCGTACACTCAATACGACAGACTCAATTGAAAAAAAACAGAAACAAAAAATACTGTGTAATTGTTCTCTTTGAATTTCATCTTGGCTTCTTGCTTAATGACTATCTTTTGTAACGCATAGATATAATTTAATGTAGATATAATAATTATCTTCATCAAGAATGCGAATAACGGCTTTGACAGATCTCATTAGGGATCATATTAACTTGTCGCTGATTCGAAATATAGATAATAAAAAAAAACTATATTTCTGTGGTGATTCCCTATAACTATAACATATCCGCAGTAATACGCCTACTTTAGTTGTTGGGTAACAGAACAGAACTGTTACTTGCGATAAATTATTTAACTGTTTTAAGAGTATATTCATTTATAAAAAATTACTACCATAAAGCATGAACTCATGGTGGAATAATTATGTAAATTACTAAAGTATATAAGAATTGAGTTAATTTTCTGTCATTCTGCATTTGTGCAGTGATATTAATTTTTTAAACATATATATAAAAATCAATTGCAAATAATTCAGTACGACAAGGTAACTAATCTGTAAGAGCCGGTAAATTTGGGATGCAAAGATACTGGGTGTAAATTCTATATATACTTTTTCATGCTATATGGACATTTAAAAGGCAAAATGAGAGCTTCGATGTCTAGAATATAATAATTCAAGCAAACTTTTGTGTTTCAAATAGATTACTAATAATATTCGATCGCTGGCTATCATATAAACATCGATATCATAAAATGCTAGAAATACCCGTGTTAATAAAATATGATAAAATTAAAATTAGGTTGCTCCTATTTCTTTATTTTATTATTTTTTATCAATATAATAGAAATCTATGCGTTTAATTTAGCAGATCAAAAAGGAAAATCATTTTTTTATTTCTTTGATTCATTTAGAGAAAAATCACACACAATTCTGACATTGAAAAATTTAAATGTGAAAAGAGAAAATCGTCCGCCTAAGTTGGCCATTCGGAAAGTCAATGAGTCACCGGGTCGTCGCGCAAGGACATAGCGGAAGAATACAAACGCATATAGAATTGATTAACGGAACACGATGATTCATATTTAATGAGCATGTCAATCTGAGTCTGACCTTCGAAGGAAGACAGTAGCATCATCATCATTTAGCATCTTAGAGGTGAAATAACTTTGAATGTCGTTTTAGAGTACCTTTTCATGTGTTTAAGCGACAGCATGAGAGATTAGCCATTCATTTAATTAAACTACAAAAGGTGTAGAGAAATAAAACTTCTCCAAGATTTTTTATTGACAACACTAAAGGCACAGAAAAAAAAAAAAAATCTGTCGATAACAAAGGGGAAAACATACTGTTTTTTTATTCGTTTCTACGGTTTTCGATTTCGTTTTTTATCTGCAAATCAAGTAAATAATTTCTTCAACATTGTTGGCCGAATTTATAAACGTAGGCCAAAAAGTACGTTTTTTTTTAATTTTTATTTTTAGAAATCATCGATAACCTTTACGTGAAAATCGATATTATTTAGTATCGATATAAAACGGCACAATATAATCACTTTAATCTTGGCATTAAATTACTTCATAATCCTCTGTATATTAATATCATATTTGTAAAGTAACCCCGCTAACATTATCCAGCCAATTAACGTGAAGACGTTGCCAATTCTCATTAGTAGGCCTGTATCGTTAGCATCGACTGTTATGCCGACGGTACTGGAATATTAATATCAAAACTGGGCTTAGCGCCCGCCTAAATATGCCATAGACTAGACTAGAAATACTGGAGGAATGTCAGAGGTCTAACTATATCTGAAATAGACGCATTCTCGTGCTGTTCCATTGGCAATAGATTTTATTCACCGTGTAGAATATCTCGTCTAGAAGTTGATTTAGATTTCGTAGAAAGTCAGTGTGTCGACGATATAAGAACTTTTGCTTAATGGCAAAAACGAGGGCCATCGTAGTAACGAAGCAACCATTGTAGATGGTTCCTAGCCTTAAATACTGCTATAATAATTTAGACATATTTGCTCAGGAAAGCATATGTAAATTGGCCATCTTCCTGATAGTACTCTGGGAAGTTTATGATACAAAATTAATGAATAAGCTACTCATTACTAGCTCAGCGGTGCGTCATGAATGTAATTTACTGACTTAGAATGGAGTTATTCGCAAAGAAAACTAGTCTGCGTTTCAGAAGGTAAGTTATGCTATTGGTGCCGGCTTCATAGGCAGTCGTTTGCACCTACTTTTCCGTATTGGACTAAGTGGTGGGTTTATGGCCTATTCTCCCAACCAATTTTTTTGTAACCCCAGCTCTGGAGACACAATAGACTAATGATAAAAGCTAACCCTATAGATTATTAAAATTTTAAAAAAATCACGAGAAATACGAAGCTTCCTTGTAAATTAACAACATAATAATATTCTCTAAAAAATAACTTTCTAAACTGATATTGAACTTTAAGTGTTGCTTTTTAAAGATGAAATTGAGAAAAGGTAAAAAAATATATAATACTTCTCTGATGTGCTGTTGAGTTTAAATAATATTTAAATATTTTTTCTATTATTGTCATAATTTTGATAGTCTTTCATCAAATCAATTATATAACTCCCGCTTTTCGTTACAAAATAAATGTTAATACAGTTTAGATATATTTTAATTTTCATATATTGAATCGTATATCGAAAACTTCGATTATCTCGCTTATCGATATCGATTATTATCGACACGCGTCATTGATAGCTTTTATCGATTTTGCATAGTTCACGTACGCCACTGCCTATATAGGTATTAAAGTATTTTCTAGACATTAAGATTTATTAAATTATTTTTTACATATTCTTATCACAATTACAGTAATTAAATAAATAACTGATGATTTATGGCTGATCGTTTTGTATCTTTATTTTTTGTATATTAAAGTACATTTGAAAAGTTTTTATTTACGCATGAAACAAAAACAAAACACTAAAGTTGAATTCTGTGCGTCCTGTGCAAACAGATACATCTCAAAATTGTTAACTTTACAGTAGAGTAGTTTTTGTGTTTAAAAAATCATAAAATTTGTTAGCATAATCATTATACAATAATAGTAACACAGTTTGTATTAGTTTTGTATTGTTTATAAACTATTAAGTTAAGATATTTAAAAAAACTATTTATTGTATCAAAACATCCCAAATGAGTTATCGTGTATAATGATTCTTAATTAGTTGTAACATGTTATACTTTATGTGAAGCAGTGGTGAAAGGTGATATTGTTTTGTTGTCAGGTAACTTAACTAAACATGTATCAGATGACACTTTATTAGAAGATTATAAAATATATGTGCATAGTGAAATTACTTGAGATACATCTTTATACACATTTTTTTAATGTATGACTTGATTATTGTAGACGATACATGTCAACATGTATTTACTTATTTACAAAACAGGTTTATCTGCCTTAGATGTACCATATGGTCGCAGCAAATAACATATGTATCTAAATGTTAATTAGACACAAAAATAGAGGATATTTTTGTGATGAAGGTGCATGAATAATATCAAATTCGATAAAAGTCGACTTGTATCATTTTTCACAGGACACACAGAATTATTTTATTATAGGTCTGGTATGAATTTATGCAAATTATTTTCCTTTATCTAAAACTATCGGATACCTATTACTTCTCACAGTTAATGAGAGACAACATTTTCTACAAGATTTTAAACTGTGTTAGCACATCAAGTTACACACTAACGTTTTATCTACCTTATACACTGGCAATAGAGATCAATTCATTTTTAAAATTTTATGTGCTGCTAACTGTACATCATCGACAGGCCATTTTAATGCGTAGTCTCTTTTACTCATATATAAAAAAATTTAGGAACTGCCTTACTGATTGTTATTAATAATGAGTGTATAAAATCCTCATCTAGTCATTATTATCACTTATGTCAACGATAATGTCAATAATATCCCATCACGAGGGCTTAAAGCGGATTTATGGGTGCTAACCATTGCAGATACTGGGAATAATGACTTAAGTGGCTTGCGAAGCATGATGAAACTCGATTATAGTAATTTTTCGGTTCACAATTCGATGTTCAACCTCTCGTTCATTTATTTATCTCTATGAATATTATTTTATATTAATACTAGCTGACCCGGTAACGCGTTGCTATGCTAATGCGTATACAATGGAAAAAGAGCAGGGAAAAAGAGCGGACAGACAAACACACAAACAACAAATTTGTGTTCTTAGATTATAGACTAGCGGCCCGTCCCGGCTTCGCACGGGTGGACAAAATTCTTTAATTTTTTTCTATTATTAAATATTTTCGTCCGGTAGACGAACTACTTGCGGTTAACGCGTTGCTACGGTAACGATATTAATACAATGGAAAGAGATGGAAAGAGAGGGAATAAGAGCGGACAGACAAACACACAAACCACTGTGATCTTAATCTTGGATTAAAGATTTGGCTAAATCTATAATATCTTGACATGTTTTTGTTTAATACTATTATTATTTTATGTTATGATGATTCTGTAAAATATTTTGACATGTTTTAATAAATGTTACCACTTAATTAATTTTTGAATACCTGGACTAAGGTGGTATAATTATGATACAAAATTTATATCAATCACCAACACTGAAAAATTAATGTGCACCTACCTGTTCTTCACGAATAAAGATTTCTATTCTATTTTATTCTCAAATGGCTACACAAGGTAGGTAAAGTTATTTTATGATTTGTCCTTTGTCGCAACGACGAGACATTGTTTAACTGCACAATCCTTATAAATTTAGATTTTATCAAAAAAAAACCTATGAGATAGCACTTTTTATCTGATAACATCCACGTAACTCTATGGTTTATTTACTTAATCCATTCGACTCATTTTCAAGAGACGTGTTTACATGATGACAGGGAGCTGAAACGTGAGAACGTATAACGAGAAATATAACAAGATCATGCAAATAGAAGGGATAGCTAGTAAAAATTGCTTGGGTATCACTTCGGTTAGCATTTTCTGTTTCTAATTATTTTTTCTCTTTACGTTTTATAAGCACCTATATTTAATTAAGATTATTAACAATGTACTAAATTCATGTAATCCACTAAGCTAAACATTTACTACAGGTACCCTTATAAAAAATACCTACGTGGGCTAAACTGGGAGCTAGTTTATAATTTATACTGACTTTTTTTCGAAAATAAATATGACCGCATTGATTTGCAAGGACCGCGGTAAGTGGAAATCTGTGATCTCTGCCTACCCCTACGTAAAAAAGCGTGCTTGGATGTATGCAACATTACCATCAAGTTTGAGTTACGATTTTAAATTAAGACTTTATTTTTATCGTGTTAAGGTCTATCGTATATATATATTTCATCAATAGTAATGTTGGTACATTTTAAATATACACATAGACTTGGTTTAACTTTAATCCATGTTTCTTATTAAGGTTGTGTGGATCCACGTTCGTAGTACATCGGCAACATCCATCTCAATTGGTGAGATTCTCTTCACGGCAACTATTTTAATTCTGAATCAACCAGAACTTGTTTTATTCATACTAAATAAATAATAAATATAGAAATAAATTTGTAAACAACCTTGACTCGGTAAGATATGATTCCACCTCGTAGGTAGGATCACTACCATCGCACCGTCATAGGTAGATTACAAAATAAACATTATGTCAAAACGTTAAGGTTTATTTCACATGCGATACACTCTTTATAAAAACACAGACTAAAACACTGGACGTTCACACAGCATGCACAGACCGTGAAACTATAGCATGCAAAATATTTGTCTACAAAACAGCGTAACTACTATAAATAGATTAACTAATTCACTACTAAATTTATCATAGAGATAACAGCGTTTAATTCAAAAGCTACTATGCATTCGATTCTAATTACAACAAAAAAGATTAGTCAAAAAAGGTGAAATAAAATAAAAACTGCTTACAGTGATTCAAAAAAGTTCATCTGATCTATGGGGTTGGTACTGGGCGGTGGGAAAACAAAAGAAAAAAACAAAATTAGAACATAAGATAATAATAAGGGCAAGGGGAACACAGTATAAAGCCCGTCACCCAAATAAAAAAGTAATAAAACCTTATTGTGCAAATAAAGCTAAGCACAAAATAAAAAAAAAATCAAAAGTAATTTTATAAATATGATTCGATATTTGAACTGTTCCGTATTTAGAATAAAGAAAAAAATCAATTTTATTGAACACAGAATATCAGTTGCATTACTTAGCTATTACCTCCCGCCGCATTCCCCCTGCTTATCCGATTCAGTTAAAAGCAAGTTATATGTGAGGGCGAGAGGTAACAACCATATAAAAATTAACCAGTAATACAATTTATTATAATTTCTGCAACAGAAATAAGTAATTACCACTTGTATAATTTTGTTTTCCATGTGAACAATCGCTCAATTTATCACGAGTCTTACTGTGTCAGCTCATTCCATAGTTTCTATTCCAGTCTGATAAAAAATGATTAATATGACATGGAAACTGAACAACAGATTTCATTATAGATCTCGTCATGAAAATATTCAGACTGTTACTAATAAAAAAAGAAATAGAAATTGTACTGTCATACAATTTTAAACATCAGAGACGTTTATAAAAATATAAATTACAACCGAATGATAATGTGTCTACCCGAAATATAGTTTTATATATATTTTTTAACAATATTTGGTAAAGACCAAGTAAAAAACTATCTGTTCATACATTACTTTGAGTCATTTTTTTCAATCCTTAGATATAGCTTATCAGTAAAATAATTTATTACCCAGTCCAAGAGAAATATCTCTCGAAACATAAGGACAATAGTAACTTATAACATGTAAATTTGTCAGTATAATACGATAGTTGAGTTTATATGGGATTTGAAAATACATATTTGACAACTCACACGAATTGCTTAGAGAGAAGAGAATTGCATTACTGAGAAGAGAGCTTGCACTTTGAATAATAATAAAATATAGAATATATAATAACTATTTGAACAACTTTGACACGGGAGCAAATGCTTTTGCTCATTTATAGACAATTATGGTCCTACTTTATATTGGACAAATATGTAATTATAGAGGCTTTCACTTTGACAAAATTGTTCTGTTTATAATATGAATCGATTTCGTGTTAACAGGTTTTCTACACATGGTTATGATTAAACAATATTTCTAGTACATATGCACTTAGTTTATACGATAGCCCATTTATATGTAATTTATAGATATCAATTATTTTATTATTACTGCCTTGATACTATCAATCCTAACACAACAATAAAAATCAGGCAATTAAAGAAAGTTTAAATTAAAAAAACGTACTTTATTATAATCGATTGATTAAAATTTAATTCAGTTTTAAAATAAATTTACTAAGTAAATGTAGATCAAAATATGAAAAATATGACCAGTCAAAAACTCTTTTCTATAAAAGTTATGCTTTGAGAAAGTTTTGAATACCTATACCTAAAATCATAATAAATAGTAAATTCTTGTAATCTACTTCTATTAGGTGTCGTACTGTAGGTAAGCAGTTTGTATATTTAGACCAAGTCATAGAGCATAAATGAGGTTAAAGACTCCTTTATGAATCATAATAGACCTCGCCACAGTATGGCACTTTATTTTATACAGTTTTTAAAACTTTAGAACAATTTAAGTCAAAAAGCCACTATAAAAAAAACAATTTCAGTCACATTTCTATGGACACCTTTTGTGTATGAGTTTAATTCAGTTTGGAGTTTTTTTATTAACAAAAAACCACAACTTGGCCGTCACAGCAAATAACGTAAAATCTGTACACCCAGAGGCTGTTTGAGATTCTTAAAAAGTTAAATCCCCTTCCACAATTTCGAACTTTAAGTCCCACAAAAAGAGTTCTTTATTGATAAGGATAAAAATCATTACTTTGTACCTTCCGTTAATACCTACATCATATTATATTTATAAAAACGATTAGAAATTCCAACTGTTGTTCAAAGAAAAATGACTCAATTCGGCAAAGTAATGATTCACTAAGTATCCATATTCAAATGCTAGAGTAGGCGGGTTTGCATATACCACTTTAATTTTTTGTTATGTTGGGCCTATCTATAAAAACTGGTAGAAATAAAAAAAATTAGAGCGAATGAGCTTGACAATGAACTTAATCACGTCATAGAGTTTGGTTTATTAATATCTGGTCACCAACCTACATACCAAAATTAACTAGATTTTTCCTTAAAAAAGAAACTTTTGATGTGGTTTAAAATCACCAATTTTTTTAGCATATTTTCAACTTTTAATTCATGCTAATAGCGTTCAATACTAATTGCAATTAAGGCGCTGTTGTCCGTTCCAAGGTGTTGCCAAAATAACTTGGGAGATACTCTATATCATAGGTGAGAAAACCTTGACAAAAATAGAACTGAATTCAAATAACATTTTAATCTATGAAAGGAACTTGCGACTGGCAGAAGTATTAACAGAGTATATTGAAATTTGAAACAAAAACACGGGCTGAATGAGTTTGTTTTTAAAGAAACAAGTCGTACCTGCGCGCGGCCCAGAAGAACCCAGCTGAATCTAGCGGTTCGAGCAGCCGAGGTGTGGAGGAACCGAACGCAAACGCAGGTCGGGGAGCTGAGCGTGCTTGCCGAGCACGCTCGAGCCTCTCGGTGCGGTCTTTTTCGCGCTGAAGCAGCGCTTCTCTTCGGGATATCGAAGCCTCCCATATCGCTCGCTTGCGCTCCTCCACCTATAAAAGAAAATACTTTATGAGTTATGTAAAACAAGAGAACCACATAAATATAAAACACCTTTTAGTAAATATACATATATATTTTTTTTATACATAAACATAATTTATGTATAATAATACAATATCTACAGACACTTAACGCAAACAGAATTCACGTATTCTTCCCATCATAACTATGCTTTTTTGACTTTTAGACCGATACCTGGTAAATGGATTTATCATCATCATCTACTGAAAGACGTCTACGTTTTGTGGAAACTTCCCACAAAAATAGGGGTTTTGTTATATCTCCACGCTTGGTAGGGTCGGTTGAATGTCGCAATAGAAAACTTTAATTCAAAAAACAGTGCTGCCCATTTTGTGCTCTAAGGTGATAGCACGGTCCCGCCAGACTCAATGGATATGATGGTGGTGCCCAGGGGTTTTAGTGGGGTATACCCTGACTACATAATGGCGGGGGGAGTCCTCACATATCCCCGCCGTCTTCCGAGCCGCGGGTCGAGACTATAAAGTTTTCCCCTGGGACAAAAAAAGAGATATTCTTACCTCCAGTATTAGCCACTTTTTAAGACAAATGTGAGAATTATGTCAGATAAATTTACAAAATTAGTTTACCTGTTTTAAATATTTTTAGCATCTGTCTTTTATTTAATGGTTAAATATTTATACTTTCCTATGATACATATTGGTAAACTTTTATCAATTAAATTCAGAGCGCTTCACAAGTACAGATAACGCAACCACAAATAAATCATATCTATGCAGACGCGAATTAAATAATGATAAGATTAACCTTGACCGTGGTGCACCCTATGCTATATTTGCGTTGTGTTGTGAAGTAAAAAAATGGAGCGTCTATGATTCATATGTAATGGTTTAAAGAGTCGAAATTTCTACGTAGTATCAGTCAATGGTGCAATGATAGCGATCCTGGTCGCTCCGATAATCCTGGGACGAGCCTGTACCCCACGTACGTTACGTACTACGTACGTTTGATGTGGTAAATACGAGCATTTGTATCTGAGACATGAGTATTTATTTAAATTTGTATAAACATTTAATATGTATATTTCATATACGTATATGAAATATACATATTAAATGTGTTGTGCATAGTAGGGTAACGTTACCCTACTATGCACAACACAAGCCCTATAGTGCTTTCTTCGGGCTAGGCATATGAGTAGTTATGTTAGAAATATTATTATTTTTATATTGTTGTGTACTCATTACCTATCCTATTAACAGTATTTGCAAAAATTGCTTAAACTTCTTAATAAAACTAGGAATACAAGTTTTAATTATTATTATTTTATTGATTTTTAAATAATTTATTTTATTGATTTACTTAGATATTATTTTAATAGTTACAGTTAATATTTATGTTATGAATATTCGTTAATTGTAATAAGAATCAATGATCCTTGTAGGTAGAAAAAAATTAAAACGAAAACAATAAACTCTTATGATTGCTCAATCAGATAGAATCCTAAACTCCCAATATTATAAAAACGAAAGTATGTTTGTTTGTTACACTTTCACGCCTTATTTACTTAACCGATCATCATGAAATTTTGCACACACTTTGTAAGGAATAAGGAAAAGAACATAGTACCTTTTATCCAGAAAAAAGTATTGTTCCCGAAGGATAAAAATACAATTAATTGTAAGTTTACATTAAAGCGAGCAAAATTTCAGATAAAAGCTAATACATTAACTATTATGACAATGACAGATATGATAAAATAAAAAAAAATGATGTAAAAAAATATACTAACAAAAGTCACCTGTTTAGTCATTCCTTCTCTTTCGCACAACACGATTGCACCACATCACAAGTCACAATCAACTAGCGAAGAATAATATGGTAACTGATTAATTTTCTTTATCTATAAATGAACAATGATTCAAAGGAAACAGCGGAATTCCTTAGAAATATATCAAAGCAAACTGATGTCACAACAAGTTAGACTAGCAGTCTACTAAGAAAACGTAATCAAATCATATAAAGAACTATTTACATTATCACATTATTCAAGAATTAATATTAACTTAGCAGGAAAAACAAAATAAAAAAAAATGTTATCAAAGACCGGAAACTAATTACGAAAGTTGTGAAATTTAAAGGGATAATACGAAGATTAAACAAGTTTTATAAAAAAACCACTTCAAGTGGATCTATTGCGCATTAAATTTCAATTTTATTATTATATTTACATGAGTCGTAAAAAAGACGACTAAGGTGATAATCGTCACAAGTGTGTTATATACTAGCGTCCAAAAATACTCGAGAATGTTCCTAAAACTAAATTTATTCAAATATTCATTGAAACATTTAACAAATCGAAAAATAAATATTTAGCATAAAAAGTACAATATCCAAACATGTTTTCCTAGAAAAAATTGAAGTTAAGGAGTCAATTGCAATGTAAAGACCAACGCACATTTAATATCCAAATGAATTCATAAAAACTTTTATACTGATATGCAGTTCACTTAATTCCACACCTTTACCTTAGATCTATGAACCGAAGAGAATTAGAGGTAATTCACCCCACAGTCTAGACAACTACCAAACTGCGTCATCTAACCATTAAAATTTATGCAGCGGTGTGTTGTTTTTACTGTCAACAAATCATTTTATATTTAGCATATGTGGTTCAATAAGCTCATTAAAATTAATTATTAATATCGACTGCCCTTGAATTTCGAAGTAGGTACATATTCAGCGACTTGAAGTGAATCTTGGGCTCCGATAAAAGATTTCGACATTCTGCTCTACCTACAGCCACCTGTCGCCAGTCCGGCCAGTGTAGGTAAGTGATGTCCTTCTCGACCTGGTCTGACCAGCGTATACCTGTGCCATCCCAGGTATGCTCTTTTCACAGCGCGATCCGACTTCATCCTTTCAACGTGGCCGAGCCAGCGCAGTCTAACTGACTTTGTTTCGACCACAAGCTCTTCTATTTCGGCATTCTTTCTCAGTCATAAGTACTTAAATTTTAGAAGTTCCCTGCATCGAGACGGTCGACAACCGAAATAAGATTATTGGTTATAGTATTATTTTGGCTCAAGTGCATCGATAGATAATATTTATAAGCCTTTCACGGTACAAGGAGAACAAATAGAAGACTCATAATTATTGTCATTGATGAGGACTTTTAAGTGGCTTTCAGCTGTTATATTTATTACCTATTATATTTAGCTGTTGGTCTTCCGACAAGAAAAGTAATAATATTTCTTACATAAGGTTTAATATTAGGTAATAGATTCATTATTACTTTGTTATGTAAGAAGATGCCGTGTTCAGACTGCCTTCTTTGTAAATCGTGTACTTCCCCTACAGGACAGGTTAAACCTAGTGTGGGGGGCTCGAAATGTAATATTATAAAAAAACTAAACTAAACACTCACACAGATAAGCTTAACCCAAAGAATGCTCTTATAAGGCTTGTGTTATGGTTACCCATTAATGTCGAAAAAATTCGCAGCAATCTCTTGAGAACTCTCCGCTTGCTGTATCATCATATTATATACATTCTAATAAATTATATTTACTAACGGCCATTGACTCAACTCTCTCAAAATAGGCAACCTTTGTTTTTTTCTGAAATGTCTTTTAACTGAAAATATATTCAACAAAACTTTTGTTTATAAAGATAGGTAATTGATTCCAGCCGTTCGTAATTTAAAATAATGTCTGTTAGAATAGATGACAACATGGAAATAGTAAGGAAAAGTACTGTTAACACAGACGTAAGGTATTTTTCACGCAGAGATTACAAACCAGTATACGCCAGCCATTCATTACATTTATAAAGAAAAAGAGGGATAATTGTAAAAAATATTAAAGCGGCCTACCACTTAAAGATATCGAAAAACGCTTTCGAAGGAAAAAACCTAGCAATTGAAGCAATCCAAACGTCTTGACAAGACGACCGTTTGGTGCAACGGTAGTGATCCTGCCTTTCGCACCGACGGTCCCGGGTTCAAATCCCGGAAGGGGCAAATGTTTGTATGATGAATACGAGCATTTGTACCTGAGTCATGGGTGTTTTTATATATTTCTATGAATATTACATATCTATGTATCATATATGTATGTCTATCCGTTAACCTAGTATCCATAACACAAGCCTTCCAGTGCTTACTTTGGGCTTGGCTAGTTGGTGTGAATGTAAGAAATATTTATTTATTTATTTAATGTACTTGGGAGCGACAGACACGCCCTCCATGCCTTTGCCAACCTCGTTATCAACCGTATGGTTGTTGTTTTCAATGCTAGTTACGATTCGACGTCTACAGCAATGTTTCGCTCAATATATCACATTCACACCCAGTATATTCGGCATTTCCGAAACACCAGTGCCGACAGACAAGACGCGTTAATCCCAAGGCTAATGACGGCCAATGCCACATACACATCGGATATTTTCGCGACTTACGGCCGCGCCTGTGATGCGAGCGGGTATATTCACACCGTTGAATGATTATAGCAATAAATATTGTCGATAAAAATAGGAAATTTTACAGAAATCATACAAAAAATCACAACGAAAAGCGATAACGGATACATAAAAGTATTTCTTTATCATCATCATCATAATCAGCATGAGGACTGATTGGTGCAACGGTAGCGACCCTGCCTTTCGTACCGACGATCCTGGGTTCGAATTTTGTACCCGAGTCATGTGTATTTATATATATTTCTATGGATTTACATATCTATGTAACATATATGTATGTCCATAACACAAGCCTTATAGTGCTTACTTTGGGATGGGCAAATTGGTGTGAATGTAAGAAATATTATTATTATTATTTTCAGCCTAGTCCCCACTGTTGAGGTGTGCCCCATGGGCCTTCCATATGCCGTCCCTATGGTTGGAATGGGAAGATTGGGCCATGACCCATCACGCGAGCTAATTGGTGGTTGCTAACGATTGCAGATGTAGCCAGTAACAACGGCTTAACGTGCCTTCCGAAGCACGGAGAAGCTCAAAATAATAAGTTTTTGGTCACCCATCCAATGACCGACCATTGCGAAAGTTGATTGACTTCGCCGATCGCAACAAAAAAAAATTTCGGAGATCAGTTAATTTCTAATAATGACAGAAATAAAGGTCACATTTTCTACATTGCATGAGCATTAAACGTTGATAAAAAATTATATAGGTACTTATATCTTAATATATCCTATATGCTATATTCTTAAGCTAAGTAGGTTTGCAAAAAACATCACCGCTGTTATTAACAACCGCATCCTTAGAAATTCAAATAATGTAGCCAAGTGTGTCAATGCCAAATGTTTTCATTTTTCCGCGCAATTTTCAAAGCCTGATTGTTAATTTATTACACAAAAAAAGCATCACCTCAAACAATATAAAGCTAAGGTTAAGTAATGTCGCTCAAGTGGATCCAAGTAAAAAGTTTAACTGTATTTTAGATTTACTTTATACAAACAATTTAAAACAGTTTCAACAATAAAAATAATATAACTTACATTCTCTCCAATTAGCCTAGTCCAAAGTAAGCACTATTAGGCTTGTATTATGGATTCTAGAGTAACGGATATACATATAAGACAAAGATATTCAATATTTATAGAAATATATATAAATAACCATGATTTTACACAAACATCTGGCCCTTCCGTAATTCGAACCCAGGACCGTCGTTGCGAAAAGCAGGATCGCCACCGTTACACCTAACGGTCGTCAAAGATGATGAAGTTTATAATAAAGTTGTAAGATTTATATACTTGACAAAAAGAGTAACTGTAAATACAACCTTAAAAAAAAGAAAAACTTCTCACTTCCACAAAAAAGAAAAGAGTTTATTTGGTTACCTGCCCATTAAGTTTAATAAACTTTTTTATTTAAATTTAAAAGTATATCCAATGGAATTAAATAAACTTTTGATTTCCTTTAAAGTAGAGTTATAATGTCTGATTGTTGACATATAGCTTTTATGTCTACACCATAATACATATATTGCAAAGACGTGGCGCCACATAAGTGCTTTTTATACCACCAACAAAAATAACTCTTCGTGTTCTACGCCTTTGAGTCATAAACATCAATCCTTTTACTTTTTAAACTGAAATTAGACATTGGTTCTCAAATTTGGTTATAGTGTTGTGATAAAATATAACATTCTTTGATCGAAAGTCAATAAATGCTTAACCTAATGCTATTTAAGTAAACAAAATCTGTTTGGAAATGAACCGTGCATAGAGCGCAAAGTAATCCGATTAATGTAAGAAATAGTAAAATTAGTTTGGTAGGTTAATATATTTTTGACATAGAATTAAAAGAGCAGCCAAAAATTCACCTATAGTTTGTTTTCCTATATAGAATGCGTAAAAGTAAAATTACAATAGAAGCCTATACTCAAATTCTATGAACATATCTGAATTTAAAATTTGGCTTATGCCAAAAATAACCCAGTACGCTAAATTAACATATTCTACACCAAATTCCTCAAGGAATTAAGTTTCGTTAAATCCTTCGAAGAAAAGTGAAGATAATGATGTGGATAATTAACTTAACATATAGTTGTGGGCTTCACTATAAGTAATACTTATTGTAATTAGTACGATTTGGGAATATTCTTTGTTATAAATAAATAAAAATTTGCACCATTAATACTTACAAGATCCTTAGCTGGCATAGATATTCCAATTCACACAAAAATCACTGATTATAAGAATCCCTTGAAAAGTAAAAATTTAAAATAACCAATAGCAAGATTACTTATACAAATCGAGATATACAATAAAAAAAAAAACACATGCAGCTACGGCCGAGTATATCATTCATCTGTTTGATCAAACTATAATGCCGTACGAATAGTCCTGGAGGAAGTGGTTCACGTTATTTTTGTCGTGACTCCTTACTGCGTGGCGGGAGTTAATTTTAAATATTTTTGATGCACTACAACGGAGAGTATTTCGGTATAAGTCATTATGCCGGCACAAATGCCCAGAACATTAAGACTGAGGCGAACGAGAGAGCGGTTCCGTGTTCAAAATGTACGCACGGTTTTCACTGAGGCGTTCTACTGCGTCATCCACATTTATATGCATAACAATTGTAGAATGGCTTGCGAGACGTTAGATCTAAATTAATGTAGGAAATCTGCAACGGCGGAATTTAAGTGCCAGAGACACGAACATCTAAAGCCGAAATAATATCCAGATATAGTGAAAACGAAAGTTGTAAACAACGCAGCAAGTAATTAAAGCGTGGAAAATGGCTTAGTGCCAACTTCATTAAAACAGTTACCAAGTTTACTTAATACCAAAAGTATATCGGTACTCCAGCTTCTATGCTAGCGACTGATAGATGCCTTGACCTAAAAACCTTGTGAGCAATTTGTGGTCGACCAAAATGTTACAAAGAAGTTTAAAACAATAAGTAATGCCAGCAGAAAAGAACGAAACTTATTCAAAATTACAGACTAATTACCCAAAATGTCATCGCTTTTTTCTGAATAGTAAAACAGAGAAACTAAAAGATAAAAAGGAAGAAAACAACAATTGCGACAAAGAATGCATCTTTTCAAAAGTTAAAGGTAACGGCAGATAAAACAGCACGTAAGATATCTCCATTTTAGTATATAACATTTGCAAACAGAGCAAAGACGATTCCAGACATTCCAATCAATCATCTGCGCGCACGCACCGGCGAATCATACTACGCGTGACCTCATAATTGACAATAGATTATATAAGCAGTAGCGACTGGGTCACCAAACACAATAACACACGTCCGAGTACCATTGAATTACTTTAAATAGGTTAGTGGATCATGCAGTCCAACGATAACACGAAAACCAGGAAGTAGGAAAGTTTAGTTAATGAGAAATTCATTCAACGATTTGTAAAGGTTGTTGAAAGTTGTTCGTAAAATTTAACAATCAAGATAATATTTTCGGTAACATTTTAAATGAAAATATATAGCAAAATGTTCTCAGATTTAAATATGGTTTTACTTATTTGGTTATCAGAAGAGAGTGATTTTAACTTCGGTGTTTAACTTCAGTTGTAAATTACAAAAAAATCCTTAAGTATGATCAACATTTCTATATCAGCGAAGTTTTCGTTGGCAATTACGTGTGGAGTTGGAACGATTCGATTATTGCAATAGATAACCGTGTGAGAAATGACATCACCCTAGCAAGGACGTTTTATGTAACACGTACGTCACTTACATTGAAGTCGAAAAATAATGTTTGTGATGCCATTACTCGAAATGTTTTACTAAACACAAAATATTGGCCGATAGCCCGACAGAGATACTTTCAATATACTTTTATAGAACAATATTAACATTTAAAGTCCTTACTTTGTATTGTTATATAGTTTTTTCTTTCGGATGAAAGAATCTGGGATGAGTATAGTCGTTTGGAAATCTTATCAAAGGAATGTCGTGTAACATAATTTATGATAGTTCTAGATGAGACAAAGGTAGACAGAATAATATTGGAGGACTCCAAAAAACATATTTTTTTCAATATGTAACGATAGCTAATCGTTACCAACGTAATCCGAGAAGATCTAATTTACTCTATGATAGTGTTGCATGCAATTTCACAACACGTCTTAAAACCAAGAGAAAGGCAGTTAAGAAATAAAAAGGAATGTGAAATCTTGGGTTTATAAAAAAATCATCAATTAAAAAATTAGTTAAAGATTTAACTGAACACGAAACTGAACTTCTCTATCCTCGATAACTTGAGTGATCTTTGTAATTACGATTTACATGTATTATGAGGTCTAAAAACTGTATAATTTAGCATTACTATAAGGCTCTTATTAATATCATTTCATCTCATATAATTAATATTGAAATTTATTTTTCACTTTTTAGTTCGGTTTACCATAAAAGCGTGTTTTTAGTTCTTTTAAAACTACAAGTTAGTATTCATTTTTTAAGTTAAATATAAAGCGAGTTTTTTTTCATAATTCATGACATTTGAATTTTTTAAATAAATAATTGTACTGTCATTAACGTTTTGAAATTGGTAAAAATCGCGTTAGAAGATTCCGTTTCAAACAAATATACGGGTGAAGTTATTAAAAGCGTGTTATAAACTGCATAATCTATCATCACTATAAGGCTCTTATTAATATTAAATTTGTTAGACATTACATCGCAAAATGCCATGTTAGAAACGTAGTCCATTCCGTTTTGCAGAAATGATTGTGGACTGCAGTGTAAACTACACGGGTAAGTGAATTTGTACGCTCCACTTTACATCCTCACCAATACTTACCATTCTATTGAGGTACAGTACCTTCAGTACTAGTTCCAATGGCTAACACTACAAGTCAGTATTTATGGCAAGTAGTGTTGCCCAAATTCAGTCTTGGTCTTGCAGTCTTGGTCTTGTTCTTGCGTTTTTGCAAGACCAAGACCAAGAACAAGACCGCGTATTTTTAGCAAGACCAAGACCAAGACTGACCGTGCAAGACTTGAGCAAGAACAAGACTAAGCCTGCAAGACTCTTGCGTCTTGCAGCTAGGACTTAGCGCTATTTCACGGAGTAGTTAGGTGTAACAGTTCGGTGTATAGGTACGCTTAGGAATTCTATGAGACGCAAAAAACTGTATCAAAGAATATGAAAAACTGGATCTATGCGCATTACGACTAATACCATAAACATACCTACATAGCGAATAAAAAAATATCCATTAAAATCAAACTGAGTGCATGCATAGTTATGTTTTAACCATCGGCACTTTGATAATGCGGCATCAAAGGTTTTGTACTTACTTCTCAAAGAAATTTGCTGCTTTTCGGAAGCACATGGTTATAATACACGCGCCGGCGGCTTCTTTTGAAATCATATACAACAATCGTTGCCGCCGCGCCGAAATCACAACATTTGACACTATTTGATTGCCGCCACAGGGCGTAGGCGTAGGTATACTCATGCAAAATAATTTCGAATTTTAAGAGTACCTACAGGTGTTCCAAAGAATAAATAAGTTTCAGAGTGCTTATAATGAAAATGAATACATTATACTGATCACGCAAGTAGTATTATGATTAGAATAAAATGGTAAGGATAGGTAGTAGATGTCATAATAATTTATTCTAGTAAGTATATATTATAATATTGATTATATGGTTTTAAACTAATTACTTAGGTACTATTATTGTACATTTAGTCATTATATTTCTTAAGTTTTTACAAGAAAAAATAGCAAAAAAGTGTTCAAATATCACCCGTTTGATAAATATTGTAGCCACTTTTAAATATACTTGAAACGTGTAAAAAAATTCTACATAATTAATAAAATAATATAAAAAGCGTAGGTACTTACCTACTAATAAAATAAAAAGCCTGCGATTTATTATTAGTAAATAATCACGGCAGCCGAGAGTGTGTCTCCACTTTTGAATACATAAATCATAACCAGATCACTAGAGCCACTTCAAAAAAGAAATTTGTAATTCCTAGGGTTCAAAATTATTTTGGTGACAGAACTTTACAGAAGCGTATACCATATCTTCTTAATTCGTTGCCCGAAACTATTAGATGTGAAACGGATAAAAATAAATTTAAAAAAATATTAAAAGATTATCTGATGACTACTATTTAACACAACAATTGTATGTTTTTATTTATTTTTTTGCATTCACAATGCAATATTTCTATAAGATATAAAATACGTGTGTAAAAAACAACCACGCCTCCGAGCCCATCTGAGGGCTCGGAGGCGTGGTTGTTTTTTACACACGTATTTTATATCTTACAACAATTGTATCTTATTATTATCACCGCTAAATTTTCCTTCAGTTTGTTGTAATTCAGTCTAAATCCAATTATTGTGCACTTAACTTTACCTGATACAGTTATAGTTGTATTATATACCTACATAATTATAATTATAAGCTAAGAGACTAAAGATCCCTCAGTCAAACCGACAAGTCGGTTTTGTGGGACTAAATTGTATCTTTGTATTTTTTTTTCTTGTATATGAAATAAATAAATAAAAAAAAAAAAAATAAAAAAAAAAAAAAAGTATTTACAAGCAGTGCCCGCGACTTCGCCCACGAAGAATAGTAACTTTGGAGGTATAGTGACGTTCAGGATTTATTTATTTATTTTAAAACTTCTGTCATCAAACATACAAACAAACTCTTCAGCTTTATAATATTAGTATAGATTAGTATAGATGTACGCCAAAACATTCACTTATATGTAAAGAATAGTGATTGGCACTAATTCTTTACATATATTTTATTCACGCGTCGCGTCTGTACAAGTAGGTAATAATCTGTGTTTGTACGCCGCACGCGGCATCGTTTGATTTGCGGCGGCATCCTTTTAATAGAGCCGGCACGTGGCGAGGCGGCGCGGTAGAAAGCAAGGAAACGTACTATAAACAAAGGAATTATTTTAATTCCAGTCATTTCCAATTGAGCTGTGCTTCGAGTCTAACTTAATAATTGTTTTTACTAATTCTTGTTGTTTTCTAAAAACGTATCACGTGTACAATTTAATATGAGTGACGAAGATTCAAATTATTCTAGTCCGAGTAACGAGAGTTTGAGTCACAGATCTAAAAGACCCAAAAGCAAATTTGAGGAGTTTTTCGAAATAATTCATGCATCCCAAACTGCCTTGTGTAAATTGTGCCAACATAAAAAGACTGAAATAAAAATGAAAAACAGAAACACTTCAGGCTTAAGGAAACATCTAATATCTTTCCACAAAAAGGAATCACAAATATTTCTTCCTGTTAAACCAAAATTAAGTGGAGATATCACAAGCTTTTTAGTAACCGCTGGAAGAAGTGGACAGGTAAGAATATATTTTTTTTATATGAAAACTCCAGGAACTCAAAAAAGTCTTTTTTGAACAAATGACTTTAAACTGACTTCGGAATATTTTATAGATATTGATAAAATAGTAATACATAGGTACATATTTCGCGTCATTTTTAACAATGGTCGAAATTGTCGCTACGGGAATTTTAACTCCGCGTAGCTGTTCATGCGATACTTTCAAAAACGCCATTAACTTACGTAAGTATTTTTGAGTTAGTGGTGTTTTCATCTAGGGGTGCGACATATTAAGTATGTAATTATCGTCTTAAATATTTTTATAAACACCTATATTTTCATTTGTTTTCATAATCGGCCAGTAACAACTAAGTACTTTATTTTGGTAAATTACAGTACAGTGCAACCTTAATATAACAAATGTCAATTTAACGATTTTCTCGATTTAACAACAACAAACCTCCTCCTCCTAAACGCTCAAACCTAGTATGTTTTAAATAATAACACAAGATTTATTGTTTTATTTCAGTCGGAAAACAGCAGTGACAACATCACGACAGCTACAGTTGATTGGGTAGTGAAAAAATATCTTCCCTTCTCATTTTTCGATGACGAAGCTACACAAGTATATTTTCGACGTATTTGCCCTAATATGGAGTTTCCTAAAAGGTCTACACTTAGAAGGAAAGTCAAAGAGCGATTTGAAGAGCTCCAATTTAATCTCAAGGAACGACTTCAACAATTATCATCTAAAATGTCATTTACCATTGATGGGTGGACGTCAATTGCTGGTAGGAGTTACTACGGGGTTACTATGCATTATATAGACAACGAATGGAAGTATCGATCTGTAGTTCTTGATTTTATACCATCACGCGGTCGACATACTGGGGAAGATATTGCAACGATTTTCCATGAATGTTTATTGGAATATGGCATAATTGATAAAATACAAGGTATCACGGTCGACAACGCAACTGCAAATACCAAATTTATGTATGAACTGGGCAAACAGTTGCCACACTTTGATTCAGACAATCAACATTTCCGGTGCTTTGCTCACATTTTAAACCTTGGTGTACAAGATTTATTAGAGACCTTAGCATTACACTGTGAGTCTGACACTAACGCGCAAGATCAGCAGTATGAAGACTATGCAGACGAAACTGAGGAAGATGAAGAATATGCACCAAATATTGCTGACTCGCGTACATCTGTAACAAAGTTACGCAGTATTTCCAGTAAAATAAAAAGAAGTGAGATAGTGAAGAAGAAGTTTCAGTCTGCTTGTGAAGCAGCTGGCGTGCCATCAAATCTAAATGCCATTCTTGACTGTCCAACAAGATGGAATTCCACACATGATATGATTGGATTTGGTTTAAAAGTGAGAGCGGGCATTAACATATTGTGCAGTTCTGTCACCGAATTGAATGATTTTCAAATCACAGCTAGTGAATGGCAGGTACTCGAAAAATTACATAAATTTCTAATAAACTTTAAACTTTTAAGTACAAAACTTGGTGGAGACAAATATGTTACATTACCGCTAGTCATTGTATCATTCAATCTCTTGCTAGATAAAATTGAATCCATGGTAAAACAGTTAGATGAGAAACCTAATCGATCTGAAGTGGATGAAAGGCTCATTCTAGCTTTCCAAGCAGCTCGAGACAAAATGCTTAAACATTATAAGAAGAGCAACTGGATTTATTGTACTTCTTTAATTTTAGACCCAAGGCATAAGGCTCAGACTTTTGACCTGACAATGTGGGGGAAGCAACTTAAAACAGAAAGTCTGCGCAAGTTCAATGAACTTTATGAAGAATATAAAAGTCTACACTCACTGAACAAATCTCTGGAATTGCCAAGAAAAGAAAATAAAGTATGTGATGAAGATGAAGACATTATAGACTTTGATAAACTCTATGAATGTCCCTCGACGTCATCTGGATCTTGTCTTCAAGGCTTAGTGATAGACGAGTTGGAGGAGTACCTGAGAAAACCAAGAACTGCCAGCTCGGAAGACATTTTAGATTGGTGGAGGACGCATGAGACAGAGTATCCGACTTTATCGAAGATGGCCCGTGATTTTCTCTCAATACCTGCAACTTCAGTACCTGCTGAGAGATTATTTTCTAAAGCATCATTAGTAATTAGAAAACATAGA
Source organism: Calamotropha paludella (assembly GCA_927399485.1). Classification (NCBI taxonomy): domain Eukaryota; kingdom Metazoa; phylum Arthropoda; class Insecta; order Lepidoptera; family Crambidae; genus Calamotropha; species Calamotropha paludella. The sequence continues at coordinate 3,407,994 of OV656823.1, read as the reverse complement.
AATAGGTTAAGTGATGAGTCAGCCAGATGGTTACTTTGTATTAATTCTTGGTCAAAAGAATTGATATAAAGTAACATAACCTAATGATAAAGCTGTTGTGTACTGTTATGTTTGATTTGTGTTGTATTTTATTTTTGATTGAAATAAATGATAAATCATAAAACTCTTTTATTAAATTTCATGCAAGTTGAGGGTTCAATCTCTTTCTAGACAGACATTGTTATTTAAAATACAGTCAAGTTATTGTAATTAATTTGTTTTTTTACATGTTTTAGCAAATGTAAGCTTATAAATCATAAATGTTTATTAAGAAACAGTTACTTCCATGGAAAACGACATATAGGTCAGTTGATTTTTCGACTTTCTTATCAAATCTTCAGTTATTTATTAATCTGATTGATCTTTACTATGGCTATGTTAATTCAAGCTCACAATGTTCCAATTCTAATACGTTTTTCTAAGATTTAAAGTAAACTTTAATAAATAGCAATAGACTAATAGGTAATTGCAAGACTTGCAAGACTCTTGCTGCAAGACCAAGACCAAGACCAAGACTGCAAGCGCAAGACCAAGACCAAGACCAAGACCAGGTGTATTGGCGCAAGACCAAGACCAAGACTGGCTAAGTCTCGTCTTGTTCTTGCATTTGGGCAACACTAATGGCAAGTACCGTAAGCCAACCAGTTATTATTTTCCGTTTGCGTAGTTTTGTTTTCGCGTTAGTTTATAAGTAATTTCTGATTTTCACCGTTCTAACGTCTATTATTTCAATGGATAGGTGAAAGTGTGAGTCATAAGTGATGATGGACGTACGTATGGTGCCGCTGCCTGATATGCAGCTTAGAGAATCGTAAAGAAAGCTTCAATTTCTACGGTACATTTAATTTTCTCTAAAGCAACGAAGTTAAATGACTTGCGGAGATCATTAATGTCAAGAATTATATTAACCCATATTATATATAAACTAAAAGAAAACATTTGTAGGCTATTTTTACACTCAGCAAAAAAGTAATCATCAAGTTACTTTCAAAGATAGTATTCTCACTGATGAAACAAGCGATTGGCTTTTTGTCTCACTGAATTAACTTAAGTAAAAGAGTTTTCAACGGGAATTTTGTTTTTTAATTCAAACTAAGACTAAATAAGATTCAAATTTTTATCGTATTAAATAAAGTAACGTTGGCTATTATGAATGAAATATGATATCGTACAAATGTCCATCACGACGACTACCACGAAAAACCCGTTGGTTTTCAAAAAAATATTCATCATGATAGTGACCATGGGAGATTCCTATGGGTGATATCACACTCAGAAAAATTTAATGTATATGCAGCGCTTTTGCATGAATCATGGATTATAAACAACGTTTCATTTAGTAGTATAATCCATAAGAATCTATTAAGTCCATTTTATCGTCGAAATTTGTCAAACTTTTTTAGCCGGTGTCGCTATTATATTTTACTGTTACTGTTAAACTATTTTTATATGCCAAGAAATTATCACTCGATAATATTGAGTTATCTCAAAAACCAGACAGGACTCGTTCTGACAACTTCTCTAACGTATTCATTACTTCTCTGTAACGGTCTGCTTAATATAGTAATAAAAAATACCATCTATCTTATTTCGCAGTAGTGAAAGTTAACAGGTGGTAATAATAACCTAGACGGCACTCAGGTTTACTAAAAATAGAGATATTTTTTGTCTCCAAATTCTGTTTAGGGACCACGTAATATACCGACTAAGAATGTTGAACGAAATTAACACGCAGTGCACAAAAGTAAAGATTAGTACTTAAAGATACTGAACGAATAAGACGTTACGTTCTTTTTGCATTTAAATCATTTTTCTAAAGTTCTGGAAGTTTTAATGTTGTGTCCTATCAGCATTCGTGAATTGCTATTGTCAGTAAGTCTCCAGTTTTCTCTGATTGCATTTGCAGTAGCTAGCAGTATCACAAGGAGCTCAGCCTTACTCGTTGAAACGATAATAACTTAAGTACGTAAAATTTGTTTCAATTTGTCAAAATCGAGAAGATCATTATGTTGTCTTCTGTGGTTATTTTTCACGCTTTAATCCATCTATCATAGTTGACGTTTCTCACCTTTACTCATTGCGTCAAGTGATGATTCATCACAAGAACCGTAAAAGGAAAGGCTTTGGAAAACAGGAAATACTTCCGGCTTGGATTTAGACGTTCAACTAGCTACATATCTTATACGATTTCAATTACCGTGTATACCTTATTTAGGATGGGTTAGCTCTTAATGCCAATCAAGCCCGGGGGCCAAGACAGAATCCACGAGTGAACGAGCTAACCCAGAAGGTGCCTATTCATCCTGGCTTTGAAAATGAACGGGTTATAAGTTCTACAAAAAACAAATACAGACACAGGGAGGTAGTTCCACGTGCTGTGCGCATAACCTTACTGCGAAGTTGAGATTTCAGCTTTAACCCAAGCCGACCCAAGTTCGAGCCTCACTGATGTTCTACAGACGTGGAACCACTCGTAACACAAACATATTTCGCTTAATTTTTTTATCGTAAAAAAATAAAACTTAACGAAATAGTAATGCTAGTCCTAAATCCTAGAATCAGCCATTTGAAAAACTAAAAAAATATTAAGAATTCTTTTTGTTGAACCTAAGTAGCTAAAGCACTTGTGTTATGGATTCCAGAAACAACGACGTACCACAACACGCAAACACCAGCCAATATAGAAACGTTCGTTCTCAGCATTGATCTGGGGACATACCTAACTCGGGAGCTCGGAATGACGTTACTATGAAAGCCGGTATGCAGAGGACTATCTCGGATTCTTGTCAAGTGAATTGTTCGCTGCTCACATATTTAATTCTGAACTAAAGTAGCTAAAGCAATCGTGTTAGTATAATTCAGAAACGACGATGGTACCACAGCACAGGCCCCAGCCAATATAGAAATGTTTGTTTTTAGCATTGATCTGGCCGGGGTTATATCTAACTTTATGTTTTGGTCTTTTACTACACTTATCGGGATTGTTAAGTATTATGTATTGATTTTATACATTTTGTATGTTACCGTAAATTTGTAAATACCGTTAGATTATACTCTATCTCGAGAGATTGTAAACTATCGAAAGATTGTGAACCGTTACATACTTCTTTACAGTTTAACGCATTATTTTTCGATAGATTATTAAATATATAACCCAACCTAACCTAACCTTATGGTTAGGTTAGGTTTATCATATATCGCATATATCTTATATATTGCATATTTTATCTACCGAAAAATATGCGTTAAACTGTAAGCAGTATGTTACGGTTCACAATCTTTCGATAGTTTACAATCTCGCGAGATAGATTATAATGTAACGGTATTTACAAATGTATACTTGTGAGAGTTTGTAATTAACGCTATAATAGAAATTTATTTATAGCATTAGATCACATGTAAGCTTTCCTAATAATAAATAAATCAATAAATTAACTCAGGCCCTCGGAATGACGTTACCAAGAAAGCCGGTATACAAAGACCGCGGAGTCTGGTCAAGTGAATTGTTGGCTGCTCACCTGTTGCCTCCTGTCGTCATCCTTGGCGCGCTGCTCCGCCTGCCGCCGGCGGCGCTCATCGTCACGTTTCTCCCGCTGCGCCTGCGCGGCTGCCGCATGGGCGCGGAGCTCGTCCAGCCTCTTCCTTTGATCTGCTTCTCGTCTTTCTCGTGCTAATCTCGCTCGGTCTATGGCATCTGCTTGCGCTGTAACAGAGGCAATTTATTTTTATTTATTTATTCACCAAGGTAAATACAGCATGCTATCCACCTTAAAACACTGAAACTCATCTATCAAATATCTAATAACGAAAAGGAAAATTTGTTCTAGAATGCCAATTTATATAAATAAGAGACTGGTAAATTTGCTCGAAATTTAGTTCGACGTATAGGGAGAGAACGGTTTTATAGTCGATCTGGGATATCTACAATTGTACAGTTACTCTCCTATTTAATTACTTTTTTCGTTATTGGTAATAGGCTACGATTTCATTTTTCTTTTATGTGCTTTGTACCAGTCTGTTTTTTTTCAAAATGTCATCAAATCTTAGTGTCTTCTTAAAATTGTCATCTTTAATCCTCATGATTTCACTCGGTTTTAATGTTATCGTTTGTATTTCGTCGAATCATGATTTCATGATCATTAGCAAATGTTGGCAGTACCTACTAACCTTGAGACACAATATGTATAATGTAATCAACAAAAATATTAATTGCAATGATCACAAACATTCACAATAAGTAATTTAAAACATGTATACAATAAATTTCGAGAACCCCAAACATGAATCAAGTTTCAGTGCAAAGTAGGTACTATCGAATTACTTCGTCACCTCTTGTGAATCACATTACAGGGACAGGTCTTTTGCATGTGGAATGAATGATACAATTCCATAATTATAAGTTGTACAGTATATATCGCATCCTTGGAATTAAAAAGACCTAACTAAATAATGTGATTCGATAGATAAACTAGAAAGAAGTAAGAAAAAGCCAGAGATGAATTTTCGATCTCTCATCAGATAATCGAAGCTTTAATGTTGCAGACAACGCACTAACCGCTGAGCCATTAAGCTAACTATAGTTATGAAAGGAAATCAATTTAGTTAGTCAATATTTCCCCTATCTTCCTACTGCTTTGACCTATTTTTTACCAATTTTTCTTCTCGCCTCTATATTTCTAGAATGAAAGTGTCTGGTTATTTTTAATAAACTCAGAGTATATAAGGAACCGTTATACATGAAAAATGTGGTCATATCTCAACTTCTTCCCAGATTTTTTTTGCCAAACTTTGGGCCAAGGTTAATAGAGAAGGATTGCTTTGCTCCGTCATCTTTTTTCCCAATAATGGCGTGATGATTGGCCAATGAAAACCGTAAAATGTTGCTCCACACAATAAAACATAAGATCAAAAACTCAAATGTTTATTAAGCAGAATGTATGAATAAGTATGTAGGCAAATGTAAAAGCTGATAATTAATGAAACGCAAAAAATACGGAAATTTTATAATGTTTTTATTATATAATCAATATCAACGTAGCGTTATCAATCCTTAAGCTTTATATCTTCAACTTCATCAACCTCATCAATTATAATAACAGATTCTTATTGCGACAACGTGTGGGAGTTCTCATTCTAGTTATATCATTGTAAAATAATGATAATCTTTACAAGAAATAATAACAATATAATATTTTCTTACACTCACGCCAATTAGCCTAGCCCAAAGTAAGCACCGTAAGGCAGTGTTCACACCAAACTGACTGTCAGCCGCCGACAGTGAGCGAGCGTTACGCAGTGTATTGTAATTCCATACATATTCGCTTTTTCGTTCACACCAAACCGACAATACGCCATGACGCTATGCGTAGACGCTGATAGTCGGCGGCCGACTAATAAAGTGCGTCACTACGTGCCGCGGACGCTGATTGGCTACGCGGCTGAACGCCAGCGTATAGGATTCAAATCGGCCGGCGGATTGTTTTCAATTCAGTTCAGTCAAGTATTTTGCACGGAACATACGTTAAGTATGTTCGACACCGAAAAATTTATTGCCGAAATACATACAAGAGAATGTATTTGGAATACAAATTTAAAACAATATAGTGACAGAAACTTACGTCGATTGGCTTGGGAGGAAATAGGGTCCATTATGTACGAGGAATGGGGAACATATGGTACAAAGAAAAAAAACGAGACTAGTGAGTGTTTTTTTTTATTAAGAACTAAACAGTAAAACCAAATTCACTGTTTAAATTCAATTTAATTAGTTAGATGCTGATAGCAGACAAAATAAAAGCCCTAGATATACATCCTTTAGAGCCCATCATCATTTGTTACATTGTATCAATCAAAGGTCAGTATGAATCATTTGATTGCTTTTCGAAGGAGAATCTACAAAATTAAAATTTGTGTATTTTGGCAATTATCGAGTATATTATATTTTTATGAGAGAAAATTGAGTAGGGTGACCATGCATACATAAAAAATATTCACTTTTAGATATATCTATTTTGCCAGTCCAATTTACCCTCATTTACAAAATATTCTTTATAGAAGTCCCTCACCCTCTGACCTGATGTGGACATAACAAATCGCGATGTTCGTACATCTCGAAGACTACAAGTCCTTAATTGATCTTTGAAATTGATGCCTTCTCTTCTACGAACAAAATTGTGAAGCACGCAAGTGGCTTGTATTATTTTAATAACATTTTTGACATCAGTATTTATACTTGAATGTAATACTCTCCACTTATTAGACAAAATACCAAATGCACATTCAACACATCTCCTTGCTCGACAATGACGAAAATTATATGTGCGCTGTTCTAAAGTCAAGTTGCGATTTGGGAAAGGTCTCATTAAATTTGATTTTAAACTAAACGCTTCGTCCCCTATAAACACATATGGTTGTTCAGGTCCACTGGAATTAGGTAGTTTGGCAGATTTTGGTATATTTAGTTGTCCAAGAGCTATCATTTTGCCTAAGTTACTTTTTTTAAAAATGTTACTGTCTGCTTCTCTTCCACATGATCCAATATCAACAGCAGTAAATAAACAGTTTGCATCAGCTAAAGCAAAAAGGACGATTGAAAAGAATTTTTTATAGTTGTAAAAGTTTGAACCACTGTGAGCTGGTTTCCTTATTCGAACATGTTTGCCGTCTATAGCGCCTAGACAATTCGGATAATCAGTTTTTTTGTAAAACGTGTTAGATATGTTTATCCACATTTCTTCTGTGGGCTGGGGTAATTCCAAAGGCATTAATATTTCCCACAAAACCGAGCAGGTTTCACAAACAATTGCAGATATTGTAGATTTCCCCGTTAAAAAGTCTTCGCTTAAGGTACCATAGGTTGCTCCTGTAGCTAAAAACCTGTAAACAAAATTATTATCTTACTAATATTATAAATGCGAAAGTTTGTGAGGATGTTTGGATGAATGGATGTTTGTACTTTTTCAGATGGACCTGGGTCTTGGATGTTTGTTTTTACATATATTTGTTATAAAATATAGTATTGTTGAATCAATATCCTATAACACAAGCTTCGAACTTAGGCCGGTCACATACATTCGGAATTACGTTTCGGAATTCCGATTCGAAATATCGATTCGTAATATCGAACGCATTAAATCCATGTACATATCTATCAATCAACCACATACTCAGTTGTTTTCCGTTCGAAATTTAATCTGATTCGGAATTCCGTATGATCGTTCAACTGAGCCTTGTTATTCCGAACGGAAATAAACGTATATGTGTGATATATTAACGGAATCCCGAAACAGTATTTCGAATCGAAATTCCGAATGTATGTGACCGGCCTTACTTTGGGGCTAGCGTTTCGTTTTTCCGTATAGGTATATTTATTATTATCCTTATCATCCAGTCATTTATTACAGTTCAAGAACTTCAAAAAAAATGGAAACATCTCAGAGATTATTTTGTTCGAGAAAAAAATAAAGAAAATAATATGAGAAGTGGAAGTGGTGCCTCAAAAAAACGTAAAACACCGTATTTGGACATGCTCCAGTTTTTGATGACGTCACGGACTTCGAATACTTCTATCTCAAATTTACAACCAACATCATCACATTCACAAGAAAGTGACAGTTCTTTCAATATCAATGAAGACAGTGTTGATATTTTAGAAAGCTCATCGGAGCAGTCGTCTGCTTCAAAAACAACTAGAAAGGAAAAGGGATTGACATTATTTCAGGAAAGTTTGTTGAATTCCATGAAAAAACAAGAAGAAAAGAATATGAATCCACATCTTAATTTTCTTTTATCTTTGTTACCAGACATGCAAACGATGTCTGAAAGGCAATTATTTGAATTCAAATTTGAGATAATGAAGGTCTTACAAAAAATTAAATACAGTGATAACTATGGCAGTTACGGATCGGGTCTTTCGAGTAGTGCATATGAGGATCAACCACATTATGAATATAATAGGGTGGGTTATGGATACATGTCATCAACATACAGTAACCGACCACAACCAAATTCATCCCAACCATATCAAAACAGTGCCTCACCTTTACAAAGCAACGCCAATGAGCCCTTGGCATCATCGCCATCAAATTCTAACGTTTTTGAAGAAAGAGCAACATTAGATGAACAATCAGAGTCTGATTCTGTTGAAGATATTGAGCGAATTATCCAAGGGGGTTTATAAAACTATTTGAACTCAATACAGTCTGTGGCAAATTCGGTCTAGCGAGCCAAACACCAGAAATAACTATTACTTACTTAATATTCAGTCTAGGGTCGCCTTCATCGAAATTGATGAGGAGGACTTTATATTACTAAGCCAAGATGTGTCTATTTAAAACATGTTCCTATTGTGTGAGAAATTGTGATTTATATATAATTAGTAAATGTTGATTTAAACTTACTATATTTTTAATTTACTTACCTCAAAGTAATCATTAATCTTTCTTCTGGCTCAATAGCACGTCTATAGTTAGTATCCTTTTTATATATTTTGGTACGTATTAATGACAATAATTCATCAAAAGATTTTAGAGACATGCGAAAATATTTCTTGAATTTATCAGGGTAACATCTGTATTCCAAATATAAACGATGAAACTGACCAAGATGATATCTCTTTAAATTTAGAGGATGTACCCAATTTTTTCTCTTACTACTTTCTTCATCTTCCTCAAGAGCTTCGTGAATAGCCAATATATTAACGAACATTATTTAGTTAACACTCGAGTCACCAGTTTTGAAATGTGAACTGAGATATACTGCGCGAAACTCAAGCCATTCAGCTCTTTTATATGAAAAATAGTCGGCCGCTCAGCGTACGCATTTGGTGTGAACGTATACAAGCCGACTGTTTTGTTCACACCAATGGCGTATTGTCAGCTACAGCGTATTGTAAGCTTAATGTGAACAAAAAATACCATTTATTTTTACGTTCACACTGAGGCTTATAGTGAGCCTGCGCACAATCGGCGGCTGACTATACGTTTGGTGTGAACACGCACTAAGGCTTATGTTATTAATACTAGGGTAACGGATATACATATATTTATGATACATAAATATTAAATATTAATACAGATATAGGATATGTATATAAATACCCATGACTCGGGTATAAAATGCCCGTATTCATCACAAAAACATCTGCCCCTTCCGGTACTCGAACTCAGGACCGTCGTCGGTGCGAAAGGCAGGATCACTACCGTTGCACCAAACGGTCGTACACTTTATGTTGTTATTAACTGTTATATGATGTTAATCGATAACAATAAAACACAATAACTGGCTTTACATAATGTAAATAACACTGCAAGATAAAAGGGGAGTAGGAAGGAATATATTTAAGTATAGACATAGCTAGATAAGTTTCTTTACTAAACGGCAACCCGTCAACGCATTGACCCAATTAATTTGTAACAGTTCAAAGGGCTTTAGGGTTGGCAATAATTATTATTTATTTTTATAAAACAAAAAGCGTTTCAATCGTAGCTTTAAAACATAATACTGAAAACACTAAATAAATAAGTAACAATCATGCACTCGAGAAACTGCTATGCAATAACCGTAAAAAATTGTAACGATTTGTCTAAAGACTTGAAAAAGTAATAGCTGACTAAGTCTAGATATATAATCATAAATCTTAGCTAACCCAAACTGTTTTTATAGTTTAAATGCATATTTTGGCTGGTGAATGTGTCTCACACTTTTTTTACCGTCTAGAAAAAGTAACACGTTTTGGAAAACAAATAAGATTTTTTTTTCTACTAGCGTGACCCTGACTTTATTGCTTTACCTACCGTTTAAAGGTCTAATATTTTAACCAACAGAAAAATCAATTCATTTAATTTTGGAATAGGCAAGTCAACAATACAACAATGCAACACTGCAAGAAAAAGTTTTTTGAGTAACTTATTACAGACAAATTAGCAACTTTTAAAACATTGCAATTTCTGGCCTCATTCCTGATTTTTTGAAATTCGAACAAACATTACAAGTGTGATTGTGTCTAATTCCATCAACACAAAATTTAAAACACTATCAAAAACATTGTAGTAAATACGAAATATAATAAAACACAAAAAATCTATTAAAAATATTAATCAATTAAATTACGCCATACAAGTCGTAGTTCAACACTAATCCAATCAAAATATTAAATCTATATAATAATCAAAAAAATATCAAAACTAAGTAATTTAAAATCACTTATTATTAAAAAAAGCAAGTTCATTTCATTAATTCAGTCTTAAAATTTTTATTGACTCAACAGGAAGGCGTTGACAGCCCTCAACAACACGTGGTGAGGGTTCTAATCGATACAAAAGATGAATGAATGCTTACAATCGATACGAGATAGTTAAATGGTACACGCGATGCCGGGTGAACAGTAAATAGTGTACAGTCATCAACTAAGAAAGTCCAATAGGAAGCTTGACATTTACCTAGCTCGCATGATAATGGCCGCAGTGACAAGAATTTTGTCATGAATTAGCCGTGGTAATATTAAACCGAGCTAGTTATAACAGAACTAATATTTTTTTAACAGAATAGTCAGGTTTTTCAATGGAGTGTTAAATGCCTTTTTATAGAAAATATTTTGTACCTACATAATAGTTTTCTCCACTTTCTATCTACTTTCATTAATTAAGTGAAACCAAATCTATAATCTAAGAACACAAATTTATTGTTTGTGTTTGTCTGTCCGCTCTTTTTCCCGCTCTTTTTCCATTGTTAACGCGTTACCGGGTCAGCTAGTAATACAATAAAAACAAGATTTCTGAAAATTGCTGACTGGATGTTTTTGACCAATTTGATCGGAAACGAAAAAATGATTCATATTTGAAACCGTTCCGTGCAACGGTAGCAAGCCTGCCTTTTGCACCGACGGTCCTGGGTTCGAGTCCCGGAAGGGGCAAATGTTTGTGTGATGAATACAAGCATTTGTACCCGAGTAATGGTTATTTTTGTATATTTCTATAAATATAAGATCTCTATGTATCATATACGTATGTCTATCCATTACCATAGTATCCATAACACGAGACTTCCAGTGCTTACTTTGAGCTAGACTAATTGTTGCGAATGTAAGAAATATTATTATTATTTGATCGTGACTTTTCGTCTTCAAAACAGCAGGCAGGAGAACGTTGTGAAACTACGACAAATAACGTGTTTTCAGTACCGTAAAAAAATCAAACAATTTTCGGGAAAGTGTAAGAAATAATTAACTTTCCAGAATGGTGTTTGTAGAATGCCATCGATCCACCATAAGCGGTTGAATAAATTCCTAGGCACAGATATAGGTAGCAGGCATGCGGAGATGAGCGGAACAGCGCATTTCACGCGTGTTTGTAACACACCATAAAGCTTAGTCGCAAAACTAGTATGGCATCACAGGGTCTTTCATATTGTTATTTTATTTAATATAATACATTCTTTTTAAAAAACTTCCAATTGGTACTTCTATTTTTGCAGATATATTTAAATTGGAGGTGACAGTGAATTTAATATAAATAAACTCTTTCACTTTACATTAAGAACGTCGATATTAGACTTATATTTAATTTACAACGGAAGGAAACTCCTAATGGTTTGCCAAGACTTCCAACTGAGGGATAGGATTGCAACACGAAATTTGTTTTATATAAAAGTAACATTTCAAAAAGATATTCCCAAAATGTATGAGATCTGAAATTAAGACAAAGATAAAAAATGTGTGTGTGTTTTGACATGCTGTGTGCTTCGACGCAAGACTGGAGTTTACTCCAGTTATCTTTGAAAAGGCACAGAAAATAATAAAATAAAACTTCAAAATTAAACTCAAAGATGCGCACAAAAACGTAACGCTGTCATTCGATAACAAAATATTACTCTTTAAAGGTATATTTTTATACCGGGAGACATGAAAATCAATTCATAAAAACTCCAAAAAAAATTTAACATTATATGTACAAACGCTATCTAAATATTTACATTGCACCATTTAAAATATAAAAAAGGGGTTTGTTGAAATATGTGTTTCACTTTTATATCGAACTAATTTATGCATACCTCCATAGTGCGTAGTGCTTTAATGATACTTCTTAATAGGGGCCACTTCAAATTCAAGTGCTGATAAGATACATTGAGTGCATTTATACTATTCATAATTATTCCCTTGTTCATCTAAATATACGTTGTAATATATTATATTTCAAAATGCTAGAAGTTTTGATACAGAATAATTAATGTTATCAAAAAGAAAGTTTTTTACATATCAAAAGTAACAGCAAAAAAGACCAAAATAGTAGCGATTAGTTTTGAAAAATATTATATAGATCAGCGAGAGATTTCACAATTAAAGATACAAATCTTAAAAAGCGTCTTTTAATTGAAAAAAATAATTGTGATTCTGTAAGATATCTATTTATAAATTTTACAAAATAATTCGTTGCTTTTCAATTAAAAGAAATTACAACGCGACTGAACATCAGTCTGCCATGTTTCTTTTTGAGCGTTACAGAAGCAAATCCTGCTCAAAATCAGGCGTTTCGTAAAGTAATTTTTCTAATTTATATTGTTTAAATTATAATAAATAGTTTTGAAGGATTATGGAAGGTAAGCAGTTACCATACTGTCATTGATTTTCTTCATATTCCATGTTATTGGTGATGTGATGTGGTCAGTTTTAATATTTTAAAGTTGTAAAGAAACTATCAACCCTAATGTCACCAGGTGATATATGTAGGCTTCGATTAGATCTGGCGACGTTTTAGTAAGTATAGATCTATATTTCTCTTCGTCATTTGTGAAGAGGTATTATCATAGTTGTGAGAAAATATTGGTGACGTTGCGAGAAATCATAAAACTATTTCTGTAATACAGTCAATCTTTATATTTATTTGGTGTGGAAAAGAAGTGTTAAAGTATTCATTTTTAAAGCAGATAACATTCTAAATATAACTGTAATGGTCGTAATTTAATATAGATTAAAAAACATCGAACCTTTTTCCGAAACAAGCACACTTTTTCCCGTTTATGATATTTTTAAGACGACAAATTTTTCACCGGGTTTTAAAGTTTAATTATAAAAGTAGTATTATAATTAAACTTTTATGATATCCTAGTACGGTAACGCAGTCAATATATAGGTCGCTTAAAAACTTCGTATGTAAGAAGTAGGCTTTCGTAGTAATTCGCGCTTTTGTACGGACAACATGAAAGTAGCGACATCTGTGATTGTAATGTGTTGTATACATATGTGTATTCTTACCGGTAAGCTATTTCCTATGGTCTCTAAAGAAAAATCGTTTACTTAAACTACTTTTTCTGCAAACAATTATAATTGTTGTACCATTGCGTTTTAATCTAAGAAACCGCGTTTAATTTCTGCTTAAAGATGATGGGAAAAAAAGCATTTCAAGAATAGCAAACTTCTTACACGGCCCGTAAATACAGATAATTTCATTCATGGATGCACTCCGCCTAGCATTGTTTTTAATAAAACCTGCTGCTATTTCTACTTCCCGGAGTAGCAAGGTGTGAAGTAAACGACCACTTATTTGTAATCCCATTAATGAGAAACGATTTTAATCGTATGTTTGAAGAAATTTGAACAAGTAAAATAAATTAGTTACATACCAAGAGTTTTCGAAGCTTAAGATAGAGCTTGGTGTATGGTTGACAAAGGTAATTAATGTTTAGGTGCTATTTTGATGTTATATCGGATGAACAGAATGGACAGATACCTTCCTATCCTTTTTGCACACTATAATGACGATCTTCTTCAAGTAAAACGAAAATGTTCAGTCTCTTTTTCGCGATATAGGAAAGAAAAAGACGACGCACAAATTTCGTATGCGAGTCGGACAAACGTTTGAATTATAGAGCGCCAGGTCAATTATGCACAATGCCATCAACGGCAAAGTTAGTATGACACTCAACTGTCGTGTAATGTACAAATGAGAGCAACTTTATCAACTAAACATAGTAATGTATCACATATTTTATTTCTTTCTTTTGGCTTGCAAAAAGAAAGTTGAGTAATGAGAAAAGAAAACAAATGAATGCCCTGGCGCGTGAATAATTGATGTTTGTTATTGAACGTTTATTTTCATACCAATTAATTTGACACAGAATTGAAATATACAGTGGAATCCGTTTATAATGACATCGAAGGGAATTGCCAAACACGTCATACTAAGCGGACGTCATACAAAGCATTTTTGTGAAAAAAAAACAAACTTTTTTTTCGATAAACGAGATGACATTATTTTTTACATAGAATATCACTAAAAACAATACGTGATGTTCAACTGTCAATAACTCACTGAGATTTAAAACAAAAACAAACCACATGCCGAACGTCGTCGGGAATCAACGAACATTGACGAAGGTGTAAAGAATCATGTTGGTCACTATAAACGGACAAAATTTATTAAAAATGGGTCATAATAAGCGACATGTCACTGTAAGCGAAGTCATTATATCAGACTTTGTTACAAAGAATTATATACGAAAACCAAACTTCGTTGTTATTACGTCATAATAGGCGGTTGGTCAATATAGGAGTCATAATAAACGGATTCTACTGTAGTCACATAGACTTATTCAATCACGAGCCTTCGAAATTAAAAAAGTAAATTAATTCATACATACGCCTTTTTTACTGTGAATAGGTAAGCGCTTGAACACTATTATCTCGTCTGATAGTAAGCGACGATGCGACCTAGTCTGCCTGCCTGCCTACCTCTTATTTACTTAAATTGATATTAATCCCTACCAATATTATAAATGTGAATGTAAGTTTGTTTGATATGCTTTCACGCAAAACTACTAAACCGATCATCATGAAACTTCGTACATACATATATTTTTGGAGGTATTAGAAGGAACATAGGATACTTATTATTGAAAAAAAAAAATGAGGGCGAAGCCGCGGGTAAAAGCTAGTTATTAATATTTTTCAGCCATGTCTTTCAAATTGCAAAGATTAAGTTTTTGTCTTGTATTTATTCTAATTAGTATTTAAGCACTAACTGTAGTACATATTTCTAAATTTCCTACCTCCGTGATCAAGTAACTCGGATATCGATTTTCATGGTAAAGCCACTTCAGAATCCCGGGATCGATTCCCGGGCCGGGTCACTGTGGAAATGGAACTTTTCTATATTGGCTCGAATCTAAGGTTGTGGTAAAGACGCTGTTTCTGAATATCATAATAGAAGTGCTTCAGCTAGTTGGGTTCAGAACAATATTTGCGATGTTGTCTTATATTTATTTGTTAATTATGTTTTCCAAACGTTATATAAATAAATAATCAACGGGTTTATGGAAATTAAGAGTGACGAGTTCATACTTAGTTTGAATATTTGCATATAATTCGAAAGTTCTATACAAGTCCTGAGGGATCTATGTGCCTCGACTTTGCCTCGGGAGCCATTGACACTTTCCACCAATACCTCTTTTGTCAGCCTAAAATATCCTATAACGACCAAGTAATGCCTGAGATACATTTATTTATTTTATTTTTAATAAAAAACAACAGTACAGTTATTTGTACTGCAAAATATTATAATCATAATCATAATAATATTTTATTGCTTAAAATATGGTGTACACAAAAGATGTTGCATTACAATATTAGTATCACATATTTTACTGTCTAACAGCATGCAATAATTTGGTATAATTTATTTTTTAATTTATTTTTAAATTCAAAATATTTATCAAATGAGAATTATCAATTTAAACAACCTTTAATAGAATGTCAAGCATTAAACAATATAAATCAGTATCAAATTAGTAAAATAATAAAAACAAATACTAAAAAGAATAATCAAATTAAATTAAATAATATATATCACTAAAATTTCTTTCGCTACAGCATTTCAGTTGTCATAAATGCTTAAATTCTTAGTAGATAGTTTTAAATTTAGATTAGTGTTTATTTTAAAGTAAAATAACACATTTACTTATTTTATTTTTATTCTATTTAAGTATATTATTATATATGGGGAGGGTACAGCGTTATTTATAATTATTAATTATGAACTAATTACAAAAACTTCCGCAATTAAAAGTTTAGTAAACAGTAAGTTATTTATAACATATTGTAAATGCTTGTAATGAATAGAAATCACTATGTCTTTACCCAGAATGAACAGATATATACACACGAACTTTTACATTCTCAAAGAAATAGTGTAGCTTATTTGAATTATATACGAATCCTTAATTCTTGTCGTGGCATTAGAGAGCACAAAGGTTGGTCATCTAAATTTTGTTATTGTCTAAAGACACTATTAAGTTCTTTTTAATACTAGCTGACCCGGTAACGCGTTGCTATGTGAACGCGTATACAATGGAAAAAGAGCGGACAGACAAACACACAAACAACAAATTTGTATTCTTCGATTATAGACTAGCGGCCCGTCCCGGCTTCGCACGGGTGGACAATATTCTTTAAATGTTTTCTATTATTAAATATTTTTCTGTTAGCGCCATCTAGCGTCCGGTAGACGAACTACTTGCGGTTAACGCGTTGCTATGGCAACGTTATTGATACAATGGAAAAAGAGCGGACAGACAAACAACAAATTTGTGATCTTAGATTATAGATTATGTATATTATTATCTAATTCATTACAGGTAAAACGACAGGTAAAAAGCTTTCTTACTTTCGCCCCAAAATCGACACACCTACTGTTTATAACGGTCGTTTGATGACCGTTTGGTGCAACGCGCTACCGTTGCCTGCTGTCTATCCTGCCTTTCGCACCGATAGACCTGGTTTCTAGTCCGAGAAGGGCAGATGTTTGTGTGATGAATACGAGCATCTGTACCTGAGTCATGGTTATGAATATATCTTTATATATAAAAATTTACTCCGAATCTACTCAACCGATTCTGATGATTTTTATTTTCATCTTCAGACTTAGGACATATAGGTTTTTTTTTAATTTATAACACAGCCATGCGTGGCCCGTTTAGCTAGTATTTCTATAAATATGAAATATCTATATATCATATATTTATGTCCATGAATTACCCTAGTATCCACAACACAAAATTTACAGTGCTTACATTGGGCTAAACTAATCGGTGTGATGTTAGATATATTACTGTTTTTTTTGACGACCGTTTGGTGCAACGGCACCGAGACGGTCCGGGTTCGAATCCCGGAAGGTGCAGATGTTTGTATGATGAATACGTGCATTTGTACCTGAGTCATGGATATTTATATATATTTATATGAATATTACATATCTATGTATTATATATGTATGTTTATCCGTTACCCTAGCATCCATAACACAAGCCTTAACAGTGCTTACTTTGGGCAAGGCTAATTGGTGTGAATGTAAAAAAATATTTATTTATTATTATAACACAATCATAATCTTCGCATACAGGTCATGAACGAATCAACATTGGTCATGTATGATTAGCCTAATCATTGTCAAGTGCGCACAGTTGATTGCGATGCCAAAAAACAGATACATTTATATCCAAACAAAAACAAAGAGAAACCAAGGCCGTAATCATCATCAGTACGTAATGAACTAAATACATAAAAGTAAGAAAAGGACATTATATCATTAATTTAATTTTACAAAGCATTTCGGTAATATTTGTTTACATGTTAACAACGTTGGCAAGATGGCAATCATAGGTGAAACAGTCACACACGAATGAAATATTAGTTGTATAAATGCCGACAGTAATATAAATTAAGGTTTTCATAGAAAAAATTTGGAAAAAATCTACGTAATGATAACCGAGAATACCTTGTAAGCTAGCTGCTAAAATAAAGCATTGAAAATGCAGAATACAAAAAATCATAAAACAATTTTGTAAGGTTTGAATCAAAGAAGTTTTTTGAAGTGAAAACTTCTTTAGCATCGTTGTGATTTGAAAGTCGATGAAACGAAAAAGCGACAGTAAAAGAGACAGACACAAACTCATAAGATTTAACGTAGGAGAAAATGAGATAGGAAGCATTATGTATGTCTGTTAATACGTATTTGTGTGCGCATTCGTAGTATAAAGCTTGAGAGAAGGCATCACAACAACCGTGGTATTTTGTATACGTGTACGTATTATTTTTGAAGGTCTCACTTCTACCACGTGTGGATTGCACACGTGTTTTTATTGTTAAGATATGGTATCTAATTTCTTCTTGTGAAATGCTGATCAATTGTATTTTTTTCTTGTATTATTATAAACCTCTGTAGATTTCTTTACGATGTTATTAACAATCAAATGTGCATTATCTTTAATACGCTTAATAAATTAAACATTCTAATTAAGGAATAAGCCTGTTAAATTCTAAAACAAACCGGAAAATATAATGAAATTAATCTTGATACAGAATCAGTATTGTTTGTTAATTGTAATGTGAATAATTACAAACTTAATCAACACAACTAACATACGGTTAAGGAACATAGAAAAAAATTGACTAGTGTTTTTATGTTTGAGAAATAAATGCATAGAAACAATTTAGCACAGCATTAAGACACCGAATAGGAAAGTACAAGTTTCCTTATCCGCAATGTAATACAGAAAGCCGACAAGCATCGACAATATCAAAGCGAGCAACGTAAAAATGCAACAAAAAGGTGCTTGACCCCAAGGTCGAATGACTGGCATTATTTTTCGACGCGCCTGTCTGGTGAAATTGGTAAAGGTGCCTCCGGTAATTTGTGAATGACACAAGTTTTGGTTTCATCGACTTTCCATGCAAATCTAACAAGAAAAACAAGGAAGCTTTTTTCTAACTTTTTTAAAAATCTGTTGCAGCACTGGTTAGTTTAAAAGAATACCAATAAAAACTTATTATTTAAATCATTTACATATATAATATTAACTAAGTTAACTTGAATATCACAACAAATAATAATAAGATTTCTTACATTCACATCTATTAATCGAGTCCAAAATTACGCACTGTAAGGCTTGTGTTATGGATACTAGGGTAACGGATTTAAATTTATAATACGTAAATTTATATGTAATACTCATAGGAATATATATAACTAAATACCCCTAACTAAGGTATAAATGCTCGTACTCATCACACAAACATCTGTCACTTCCGAGACTTAAACTCAGGACCGTCGGTCCTAAGGCAAGATCACTAACGTTGCACCAAACGGTCGACAAGAATAAATACAATTGATACATTTTATTGAAAAATCATACGGCACAAATAAATATTTTAAAAAATATATATTTCAGACAAGAGTCCGTAGATGTTAGTAACAAAAAGGGGATTCTTTGATAAAACTAAAATAATTTATTTCTGTTGGTCCAGATATTCAAAATTATTAAAAGTCCACACCTTATGCCCATGCGCGGCCATGCAATTATGATAAGATTGAGCGATGTACCCAGTTTTGTACTTTATGCGTTAAGCAAAAAGTCTTATATTACATTGGCATCGCCACCTCACAGAGCTGCTCTTGGTCAACCAGCGCAGGCCCTAGTGGTTAAGGAAATAAATATCATCCCTTTAATAACCTCATTAACGAGACACGCGTCTTCAATGAATGAAAATATATTACATCACCTTACATACTAAATTCCCTGGAGAGTGATGAAAATCCGCACTCAAATCTAGTATATAATCCTCTTACTATTAAGACACTACAGTATTAACACAGGTTTAGCCGTATTTTCTGTTAATACCAAGGCGTGAGGCGGTGGGCAGTAATTTGATCTTCATTGTCTTAGAAAAAATGTTGTTTGCGAAGCTGTTGTCAGGTAATTTAGACGAGATACCTCTTAAAAATTATTCCTGTGCAATTTTTTTTTAATTGATACAGGCAATTATGTGATGGATGACGAAGATTTGCATACACATTGATTACTAGTCTATAGAGATTATAAAATTTAATTTCCTAAAAAAGTATAGATTTCTTGCACCTCTATAATATACATATTATATCAATATACGTTCTTAATCTATAATCTAAGATCACAAACCGCAAGAAGTTCGTCTACCGGACGCTAATGGCGCTAACGGAAAAATATTTAATTATAGAAAAAAATTAAAGATTTGGTCCACCCGTGCGAATCCGGGACGGGCCGCTAGTGTAAATATAAGACAACATTATATACATTATTCTGAATTATAGTAGAGCACTGGTGTAATGGAATTCAGAAATGTCATTACTTTCACTACAACACTCAGACTCGAGCCAATATGGAAAAGTTCGTTAACTAAATGGACCCGGAGGGGTATCAAACCCGGGACCTTAGAGTGTCGTTACCATGACTACCGGTATGCGAATCACTCAAACACGGAGGTCGTTGATAAATACATATATATTAGTACCTCTATACTATGATAAAGCGTTCGCGGCCTATGAACGAAATAGCTAAGGAAAAGACGCAAGAGCTGATCATAAGTGACCAAAAATTTATTAACTCGAGACTTCTGTGCTTCAGAAGGTACGTGAAGAATTGGTACCAGATGGATTTGCATTCGTAAGCACCTACCAATCCACACTGGGCCCGCGTGGTGGCCTTATGCCATACAATCACATGATATCATTGTCCTATTAAAAAAAGTAGCTAGTGAAAAAACTATCTAAAGAGATCTGTGATCCTACTATATTATTACACGGAAGTACATCAAGTTGATATTATCAACCAACACCTGTTCACAAACTAATAATATCTGTTACTTTTTTTTTAACCTGTTCCGAGTATCGATCTAATGATTGCGTCAAGTATTTTTAGTCTATTAAAAAGATTAGAGACGATTTATCATCGAGTGGTTTAGCAAGCATTTATTTGTAATCACTTCTTAACGTGGTATTAGAGCTGCTTCGATAAATTCAATTATTCCGTATTGGAAATTGGGATAGTAAAGACTTTTAAAAGAAGGCTAATAAAGTATACCGTTGAGTTATTTATTTAAAAACCTTTATCGTCCATAAATATAATATTGTTAAAACAAGCGCACTTAATGCTCGTAGCATCCTCTAACCTTTAGGGAATACGAGACTTAATAGCAATATAAATATATACTCTAAGAACACAAATTTGTTATTTGTGTGTTTGTCTGTCCGCTCTTTTTTCCATTGTATACGCGTTACCATAGCAACGCGTTACCGGGTCAGCTAGTATAGTTAAATTATATTAAAGGCAGCCCATGGAGAACTTTCAGGGTCCAAAAAGAAGAAGTCTTAAAAAAAGACCCTTAATGATAGGTCTGATGAGATTTAAGAATCGAGAGATGTATGTCCGGCACATGGAAATTGGAAATCTGTGATCTCTGCTTACACCTGCGGGAAAAAGGCGTGATTTTATGTATGTGTGTAAATCTATAATCTAAGATCACAGTGGTTTGTGTGTTTGTTTGTCCGCTCTTTTTCCATTGTATCAAATAACGTTACCACAGCAACGCGTTAACCGCAAGTAGTTCGTCTACCGGACGCTAGATGGCGCTAAAGTAAAAATATATAATAGTTGAAAAAAATTTAAAGAATTTTGTCCACCCGTGAGAAGCCGGGACGGGCCGCTAGTCTATAATCTATAACCTAAGACCACAAATTTGTTGTTTGTGTGTTTCTCTGTCCGCTCTTTTTCTATTGTATATGCGTTACCATAGCAACGCGTTAACCGCAAGTAGTTCGTCTACCGGACGCTAGATGGCGCTAACGGAAAAATTTTTGATAATAGAAAAAAATTAAAGAACGTTGTCCACCCGTGCGAAGCCGGGACGGGCCGCTAGTTATATGCAATAATTACATTAGGTTTACATATGTAATTATTCCACCACATTTTCCAAGTCTTAACATCTGTTACTGAGTTGATAATACTGATTAATAATACGTATATGCTGATACGTAAATATGAACTGAAATCGAACTCATAGATAGGAACATTGTAATATCAAAAACAAAATAATAAAACCATTATTAAATTACGACCGACCGACCGGCAGAGCAAGGCGAACTTTCAGGGACTAAATAGAGGTGGTCCTAAAAAACTCCAGGTCAAAAGTACCCTTAACCGACGAGCTTGTATGAAAAGGCTGTTTAGTTGAAGAGATGTATGTCGGGATCGTAGTACCTAAATGGAAATATCAATGATCTCTGCTTACGGGGAAAAGGCGTGTTTTTATGTGTCTGTATTAAATAATTTAATGTTAAAGCAATAACTATATTTAAAAACTGATATTTAAAATCATAAATTATTACTAGCTGACCCGGTAACGCGTTGCTATGGTAACGCAAATACAATGGAAAAAGAGCGGACAGACAAACACACAAACAAATTTGTGTTCTTAGATTATAGACTAGCGGCCCGTCCCGGCTTCGCACGGGTGGACAAAATTCTTTAAATTTTTTCGATTATTAAATATTTTTCCGTTAGCGCCATCTAGCGTCCGGTAGACGAACTTGCGGTTAACGCGTTGCTATGGTAACGTTATTGATACAATGGAAAAAGAGCGGACAGACAAACACACAACCACTGTGATCTTAGATTATAGATTAGTAGTAGAAGTTAAATATCGCCCAAAATTTAATTTACTTATGATGGTTACAGTTCTAAAACCATACCTCATCAAGTATTTGTAGTACCTATTTACACACATAGGTACATACTTTTACCCGCCCGGGTAGGCAGAGATCACAGATTTCCACTTACCACGATCCTGACATAGATCTCTCGCTTCTTCAACTCTCATCACTTTTGACCAGGCCTTGTTTCAGGACATCTTTTGTAGTATTTATAGAATAAAATACTGTAGAAATAAACGTAATTGATGAGTTTAGGTTAAAATTGTGATGTGTAAAAATTAATCAAAATTTTGGGCGAGTATGATTTAGAATTTATTAACCCTAGGACTAATTGGACAAAAATGATAAATAAAATAATCTAAATGTCCAAAATAATGATAAAAACCATAACATCAACTACATCACATAACACAACAACTGCAACAAAACAGTCTTTCTTTTCTTCTAACAAAGTAGATAGAATAAATCACATTAAAAAAATCAATCGACAGTGCAATGCCATCGGCAATAATCATAATATATGTGTCTCCGTATTAGGAAATGCGACCTTGCCGTCCGTTCAGTCAACTCATGTCTAAATAAATATACAAAATGGACTTAATGCAATTTGCAATAAAGACTTCATTTCGACACGCCTCGTCGTTTAGACAAGCAAGTTTACACCATGTGTTTAACGTATTAAGGACGCGATTGTTTTCGCGTGGGTGTGACGCGGTTAAGTATTTTAGATGTAACCTCCGGAGGAAACTGGTTAAGCGTGAATCAGAATCACACACGAGGTTCCAAATTAAATAGTTATGTCCTCGGTCTTTATAAGAATATATACATATGATATATTTCTGTGATTAAAGCATATAACTACAATATTTGTATATCCATAGCAATTTTGACTAGAAAAAAATCAAGTTATCGCCGGAGTCAGGCGAGACTAAAACGGCCGCTTGGTGCAACGGTAGCGATCCCACCTCCGTTTTTTTGCATTGCATTAGGCATTAGCTCGTGCAGGGAGCACACGAGACGATATTATTATGTGGGACTCTCCTCCATGCCCCCACTCGGCCTGTGCCCGGTGATGGCTTGGAGGCCTACCCACTAAAACCTGCGGTGTCCCACAACACATGGTGGGGATCTTGTGCCAACCACGATCCTGACCAGTGTGGCAGTGACCAGTCGCCCATGCTCCGTAGGGGACGGAGCAACGGAGTGAGTCGTTGACACCCTGAACACTCCGCACGCCTGAGGGCCAAGTGCAATGCAGCTGCCGGTCTCCTAACCCGACAACCACTGGCCCCCTTTCGGTGAGAAGGAGCACCACATCCCCAACTGAGCCAAGCCCACCAGGAATGGAATGTCCGCGCCCGCGGAACGATCCCACCTCCTGAGCCAAAGTTCCCGGGTTTTTGTTCGGGGCATTTGTTAGTGTAATAGCATTCTATCCCAAGTCTTGGTCGTTTATTTACTTATTTATGTATTCTATACATTATTTAGTACCCAAAGTACAAGATCAGCTTAATTTAGGATTAAATAATTGTTGTGAGTTGTACGGAATTTAAACCCAGCATAAGGCAATTAAATGCTTAGATAGCAAAAGAATATACATTACATAGCAGTTTCTTTTTTATCGATTGTTTGATACTTGAATAAGTATTACATTCGATGTTATGTAATTATCCAGAATATGAAGAGATGCCATTGGCTAAGAAACACTTAGAATAAGTCAACAGGTCAGGTAGAGTCAGGCCAGACTTGAATCCAGCAACTAACAGTTTAACATATATTACATTTTTTATCACTGTTTGATACTTGTAAAAGTATTACATTAGATGTTGAAGGTATGTGCCTAGAATATGAAGAGATGCCACTGGCTAATAAATAGGTACTTAAAAATTTAACAGGTCTGTCAAGTCAAGGTCTTGGTAGCAAAAGTGGAAGAACACTCGCCCGGATCGCGATAACACAGTTCGAGTCACCTGACTCCTAAGTTGTTTTTTTTTCTGGTTAATAATTCTATAGATATAGTTCATTGATGCTAACAAATAGGTTTTTCATAATTCCAACGGAACCCTTAAATCGCTATCCGACCTTTCAACACCTACGAAGAAATCAACTTTGTTATGTTTAATTTCACAATAATTAAGAATTGCTTGCCTCGAGGAATCTGGGTGTGTTAATGCAAACATTGGCTGTTTTTCTTTGATTACTTACTGATTGACATTTGCTTGTTTTTTCTCACAACATACAGACATACAATCACGCCATTTTCCGGGTAGGCAGTGATAACAGATTTCTACTATCTGCGATTCTGACATACATATTTCGCTCCTTCTTCATATATTTCATACAAACTCGCTGGTTAAGGGTGCTTTTGACATGGCCTGTTCTTGCACGATTTTATATTATTTATTACTTTCTCCGTTTTACTGTTTTGTTGCATACATTTTTAGTTGTTGCAAAAGAAATTACAATTCTGTTCAATAGCCACGTGGGTTCATGGCGAATTGGTGGGTATAAACTAGTGCAGATGCACCAGCAATAACGGTTTAACGCGCCTTCCAAAGCAGGAAATAGCCCAAGATAATAAATAATGGTCACCCATCCGATTACTGACCCTTACGAAAGTAGCTTATCATTCAATTGCCACTCAATATAAGAAATTCGTAATTTTTGGTGTGCTGTTGACTGTAGATGCGCGCGCAGTATCCATATTACCTGAATGTTTACAGCACACAGTCTTCGTTCAGATTTTTAATTAGGTAGTCATAGTTTTCATTTCTGTCCGTACCTGCGTCTGTATGTATGTATGTATGGCATTAAGTCGTGAACATAATATATGTAGATTTAATTATAGTAAATGTTACGAGTAACGAGTGAATAGTCTACAAGGCAAGCACGTCACATCCTAGATCGCATCATCGCTTACCATCAAGCAAGATAGCGGTCAATCGATTACCTAGTCACGATTTAAAAAAAGTAAATTGAAATAGGCTTAGTTTGTGAGGCAAATACACCTGAACTCCACTTTCATTCAAGCTTACATTTAACACGTTAGATACGTATTTACATAGACATTTTATAAACTACAAGAATAACTTTTTGGACCCCTTCAGTTATTCTTTCAAAATGATTTAAAGAAACAGACCGTAACCGTGTCATATCAGAAAACACGCTAATACCATAATGAGGTTGAATGCAAAAAGTATCATATTACTTAAATTTTCATGCTCAAATTAGTACAAAACGTAACGGGAATGTTACCATTTTTTTTTATTTCTGTGGCTCCGATATTTTAAGCCAGTTGAATGCGCCATTGTCACTGAAGAATTGAAAATTATTCTTCAGATCCTCAAAAATAAAAAGGTGGCAACAATCCCGTTACGTTTTTAAACACTTATTATTTTGTATTGTCAATTTTACTAAAAAATGTTTTAAGCAAGGTAATTACTATAATATGTTAATTCAGGACATCTATTTGGCTATTTGGCTAATAATAAGTCTAATTTCATTAACGACTGAATTTAGCTGTGTGATTGAATACCAAAAAAATAAATAATACCCAAATGAAAAAAAAATATGAAAAAATGCAACTTTTATAAGGAGTCAGGCGGGAATTAGATATAAAATTTAGATATATATTAGATATAAAAATGTAGCCGTTAAATGCAATCATTGCAAATGCAACCTTTAAATTTCATCATCCCTTTTTTTAACGGTCACGGGATCAATACGAGATTAAAATCTAATCTAAACCATGAATGTTTTCAATATTTTGAAAGTAGTTTTATAGGCAAGTACCTGGTCTATATGTAATTTTCATCATAGTAACATGATCCTTATCTTTATAAAAACAAAGAGCTGTTCAGTTGCATATAAAATGTATAAGCATGCAGTACCTAAATCAAAGGAATTGATTTAGCGACTGTTTTATACCTAATTTTCTTCTAGGTTTTATTGGTGATAGGTTTAAAAGTTATTAATGGCAATAGTTTATAACTGTTACCCACCATCTGTCTGTTTTTTAACAAAAAAATACATTGTTTTATGTGCAATTTTTAATCATCAAAATTTACTAAAATTCACAACTCTATAAGATGGACAATAACCTGAAAATCAGTTGCGGTTATTAGAAAATTTGTTAATGTCTGATAATGTGGGCATACGTTAAAATTTGCCGCCGCATCTCACTACCTCTTCATGACAGAAAAGTGTAAATGGGTGATTCTCAGTTAAGAGGTATTTTCGACGGCCAAGCCAAAAAAATCATTATATTTGGAAATTATGGTCTAAAATCTTAATAATTTCAATTAACTAAATGTGTTCTAAATTGTCACTTAAAATTATATTCTTAATGTGCATAATTTACTTACAATAACAGCACAAAGAGGAAAAACATCTCTCCCCTGGTCTGTCCCCTAACCATTTTTTTTTTGTAAATCAGTAATTTTGAGTCCATTGAAATTTAATTATTACTTTTCTATCGGTAATAACATGAACCCCGATAACTTAGTTACAGTATGTAACCATTAAATTCATTTATATTTGCACTTTTTATAAAAAATATTAATCGCAAACTTTGTCCTCTGAGTTTCGTGTCTCGCCCCCTGGCCTTAGGTTTAGTTTGAAAATCGTATTTGTTTACCATAGTCTGTGGTAGTTTTGACCTTGAAGACACCAAGTGTCACGAGAAGTTACCAGCAAGCTCTGCACAAGCCATCCGCGCGACTATTTTTTTGGCCATTTGCGCAACGGTGCTCAATGAGTGCAGCCGTGTTGAGTGATCGAAGTATTTACCCTGGTAAGTTTTATTTCGTATTTATGTGTTTAAATACTACAATATCTATATACATTTATGTTAAATAGTGCTGCAAACTTTTTATTTATTTGTAATCTTTGTAAAATTAGTAGTTTTACGGCAATTTTAGATTTTTAACGAAAATGTCTCTCCCCTGCCATATTTCCCCTGGCTGTTATGGTGCCAGAGGAGATACCATATGTCCAGGGGAGATACGTATGCGTACAATTTGAGTAACAAAATGCTTAAAAGCACATTACAGATTAAACCACGCGACTTGATTATGGACTTGGAGTCGAAGATGTAAAAGTTCTTCCACCACGAACTAAATAAAGTGCATCAATACAACGCTATGCAAACAAAACAACAATGCCTTACTGAATATGACGCCATTATACACGATCATTTTAGTGAAAATTATCAGACAAAATATGCTGAGGAAATTCAATTCTGCCATTTTGGAGGATCCAGACGACAAATAAGTCTACACACCGTTGTAGTCTACACTAACGCTGGGGAAGAGCCAAAAACTGAATGTTACTGCTCTTTATCAAAAAATTTGTCGCACTCGCCTCCTGCAATTTGGGCCTATTTGCAGCCCATTCTTGACAGTTTACCAACTACTGTCACACCAGCTTGCACTTTCTGAGCGATGGCCCCGTTTTGGCAACAATGCTCGTAGAATTTTACCCGAACCTACAAAACTTTACATGGAACTATCACGAAGCAGGTCACGGAAAGGGGGCTGTCGATGGAGTAGGTGCGAGCGGCTGAGAGACAAGTCGCATGTGGCTCTGATATTGCATCATTAGAAGACTTAGCCACAGCCATTGAGAAGACCTGTCCTCATATTAAAGTTTGCCGACAAATGAAGAAAAACTTGGATCCATTGGTGAGATCAAAACGTTTTCAGGCACACTAAAAGTTCATCAAGTTACCGGTTGCGTATTTAAACCCAATTACTTGATATTGAAAAGTTTGAGCTGCTTTTGTGACTCTGAGGTAAGCAGTCATTTTAGATTGGGTACCATGGACTTTCCACAAGCTATTCTAGAATCTCGTCTCCATGTTGATGAAGTATATAGCACTAGTGATTCAGATCACGAACCACTAATTATATTAGTATCAAAGAAACGATTGCAGAAATCACAAGAATCGGTACACCATCCAGGGTTAGCGGCTAAAAAGACGAGAGGTTTGAAAGATAACCCAAAGCCCTCAACATCAGGCAAAAAAACATTATGCAATGGGGATTTTGTTTTAGTTAAACTTCAAAACAGAAACACAGAATATCGTTATGTTGCAATGTGCACTGGAGTTGAAGAAGATGATGAAGTTCAGGTTGTCTTTTGTGAAATCTGTGACGATACTGGAAAGAACTTTAAAATTAATGACAAAGATATCTCCTTCATCGCCTGGAATCAAATTATAAAAGAATTACCTGCGCCTAATTTGAAAATGAAAGGTCAACGCATATCATATGCTTTTAAAGAACCAATTGATGTATTTGAACGCGGCATTTAGAGTTAGTTTTTTTAACTTGTTACACGCCAATATGTTTAAGTATAGATTTCAAAACAAACACACTATTGTACATAGTTCCTAAAAGTATGAGAGGTTTTTGTTTCTTTTTATTTGATTGTTGCCTATTGATGGTTGAATTTTATGTTTTTTTACTGTGATTTACTATTGTGATATTCAACTGAAGTATTCAAAAGAGACCTCACAGCTCATAAAAGTCTGATTACCCTAAATAATAAATTAATTAATAATATTAACTATGTGTTTTTATTCCTTAAAGTCTCTTCCCTGCTCACAAAAGTATCTTCCCTGTTCATCTTGTCTCTACCCTGTACTCAGTATCTCCCCTGGTGTCTCGTAACACGAGAATAAATTAAAAAAATGACTAATTATCCCAAAGTCATATTAAAATCATCTGTCTTGATAAAAGTAGTGGTATAGTTATATAAATATCGACACTTTTTGCTGTGCCGCTACTTCCATACAACCGAATACCTCTTAACTGAGAATCACCCAAATATGTATTCGAAAATCTAACTTTTCACATCCATTTAGTATTTTTAATCAAAGGAAAAGTTACAGACTTAAAAAAAACGATTGTAAGCACTAAAAAAATAAACCCCGTACTTTCATCTGACGATTCTTACGTCAATCTTTTGTAGAAAAACGCCACTTTCTTGATATCTTTTTATTTGCTCTCAATGAGCCTCGACTAGGCTCGAATAGGTAACTAAAAACTGCGAACGTGAATACATAATAAAAAAGATAAAATTTATATTCCTAAGTATTTTTTTTTTGTTTGCTTTTATTCCATTTTTAGTTTTCGCTGGTGTTCTGGCTCATTTTAAAGTGAAAATCATTTCATATAAATTGTTTCAATAAACAGATTACGAGTAAATGTCGAGAAGCTAATCGATTCGGAATATAAGGCGTGAGAATTAGTGCTGAGAAGAACCAGCAATAGAGTCTGTAGGAAGTGATAGATTTGTGACGTGAATTTAGTTTGGAATGTGCCAATTCTCAAAAAAAGGTATCCTTACACGTATATAGTGTACAATAAGCGCGAAACTGATACTTATTTTAGAGACGTAAGTGGACATCAGCATGACCAACTACCCTTAACATTTTTAGCACCCTCAAAAATATTCCTGTAGCATTCTTCGCACTATTAAAAAATTTTCTTTGACCTTTTGGTCAAACTAAAAAGACGTTAACAAAGGTCATTCGCGAATCTCTGTAAAAGCTGACCAATCACGAAATATGATTCATAGGACAATCAATCAAATTAATTAATGTTTGATAAGCAAAAATAATTAGAGGACAAACCTCACAAATTCGTCCCTATACTAGCTTTGGAGTCAATAAACTCCAGTTTTATTATTACTTAAAAATAATTTATATAATTATTTTTTTAAACTTAAAGGCGGTTATTAAGATCAGTTAAAAAAATTAACGGAAAAAAGTTATTTATTTTTCGACTGTTGATAATAAAATAGTTTGGCTTTTCCGTTCCACAATGCATAATAAAATACTCAAGTTTAATAAAAGGTATGCCAGTAAAAATATTGGTATGGGCAGTTAGGTGAACACCCCAAGTAAGTTTGGTTGAAAAGACAGGCAAACTTCCGTTAATGGGGTGGGGTTTAAATCGCGGGGTAGTGATGCATGAGGACAATCACAGGTGTCGCATTCATTCATTTAATTTTTTACCAAGTGCGAATGCATTGTTATCTTTAATTTGGAGTTATTAATTATTATTTAAAGCATAATTATCCTGGCTTCTTATTATTATGGAGGAAAGGAGATTGTCCACTCTCTATAGACACCTTGGCCACTCATGGACAGAACATTTAGCTAATCATATGTGATAGATTGAATAGTTTACATCATTAGAAGACAAAATATAGGCCTAGCTTTGTATCAGAAATTATATTTAGATGTTTTTCTATGCATTGAAATGCAGAAAACAAAGCGAATAACGTCTCACATTTTGACACTATCTAATTATCATTTTTTGTTTTTTACTGCCATGTCGAAAGAAAAACTGATCATTTTGAAAATCGATTATTCGACTACACGTTTACAAGTTATTCCAAAAATGTAAATATACCATATAGTTATGCCTCTGTTGTATTAGTACTTGTATTACACAATGTTCAGTATTTTTTCCGCAAGATTTTGGATTTAGTGAATGTTTTTGATAGATTATACAAATATTCAGTCATCAAATCATTTAAATATTTGTATAATCTATCAAAAACATTCACTAAATCCAAAATCTTGCGGAAAAAATACTGAACATTGTGTAATACAAGTACTAATACAACAGAGGCATAACTACTATTGATACCAATTCATGTTAGCAACACTGGAACCAAATTGCCGAAGCAGATTATTGCAAGATTCAAATTAAATACTTAAAAAATGTTTAAGTTTTGAAGTGTGAATTTACACAAACTTTTTGGTTAATAAAATTATCTAAAATAAAAATAAATTAATTGCTAGATGTGTTTTTTTATAGCATTGTGTCCACAAATGGCCAAAATTGGACAACATCCTTTATGGATATATTGACAGAATTGAAGTAGGTCCATCGGAAATAATTAAATCTGAGGTAAGATCGCTTTAATCAGACAGGGATGATGAAATTAGTAAGTATAAACAAAATATCCCACTGGCAAAGAAGCATGCGTATCAATAAAGAGTCTTCATAAAGAAAATATTAGATTTATACAATATCTTTTAAGGTAAAAAAATAGCTAAACTATTTGTATATTGTAGTATATTATTTCTCTTATTTTCCTCCACCAACAGCAAGTAAAGTGAGAGCCATTTCTTTTTTTCTTAAGTCATTTGGTAGGATAGACAATATGGACAGTTTTTTTCCTTCTTTATATGACAGAAATATATGGACAAATATGATAAGTTTTATGGCCTTATTATTTTTAGAAGAACTGCTAAGAATATGATTTCATATTGACCAATACAGCTTTGTTAACTACCAGCGCTTACAATGCCTGTTAAGTCATTTTACTGCTAAATATTTATTTATTTATTTACCCATTTAAATTCACTATGATTGCTAATCTAAGGTGGTTACTATTAGTCTATTGTAACAACGCTATGGATGATGAGCACTGCCTAACACAAGTTAAACTTTTGATTAAAACCCAGTTCCAACTACTTACTATTATATTAGACTAAGATACTAAAATAAATACTTTAGATTTTGAATTTTTAGAATTATTTTTTATTTACTTTACAGCTTTTTCTATCATACTAGGTACTTAACAAACATACATTTATTTTGCAATTTTATCTTACCAAAACTACCTACAATATACAAATGCCTCTATTTATAAATGACATTATTTATCATTTGATTTCCTTAGGAATATACAGACTCCTAGAGATTAACCACTGCGACTTACAAGATTTATTGTGAGTCACTGCCAACTTAGTGTTTTTTCAACAAGGTAGACTTTGAAGTAATTGGTTTTACCTTAAGCAAAGAAATTGATGAAAGATTCATCTGTTTACAATGCATTGATAAATATAATTACGTTTTATAAGATTTATAAGATCAAACGCCTTTGGTTCTATCACCTACACAGAATTTATTCATTGCCTTGACTGACATATTTGGTATGTGTTACGACATAAGAGAAATATTATACCCATTGTGAGGCAATCATTGAAACTACTCTAATTTCAGATATGTCAATATGAAATACATAAAATGTATAAAAAACTTCTTGTGTATGGTCATAACAACCTTTGTAATAAAAAAATAATGTAATAAGATTACATGTAATAAAATAATTTAATGTCTGAAGACTGTGTTTAGGTTTCAAAACAACAATGCCTGTTGATATTTGGTCAAATATAAAGTGACATTTTTCCTATAATTTTATGAGTAAAAATTTAAAATAATCTAAAAGAAGAAAAGGGCTCACAACACCAATACTTTTTCAAATATTAATCTTTTAATTGATTTGCTATAAAATAAATATCAATT
This sequence comes from Calamotropha paludella, assembly GCA_927399485.1. Taxonomy (NCBI): domain Eukaryota; kingdom Metazoa; phylum Arthropoda; class Insecta; order Lepidoptera; family Crambidae; genus Calamotropha; species Calamotropha paludella. The sequence goes on along the minus strand of OV656823.1, from coordinate 3,375,113 downwards.
ATAAAAAATTTGATTTAGAAACCATTTGGACATTTTCCGATACAAAACTTAGAAAAATTTTAAGTTTTTTTTTCAGATATGATAACAGTCACACTCTATGCATACGATATAGATGGATTGTATCTTAGACTTTTGTCTAAAACTAGGGCAATATGTGATAATCTCTCTGCCAATGTCAAATATTTCCTTTATTTCATGTGGTATAAGTTGCTTTTAAGTAGTTTAAAGTGAACAAAATTTTTATATATAAATAACTTACCTGAATTTAATACATCACTAATTATCCACACCATTTAGGCTAGCCCTGTGAAGTTTGTGTTATGGATAACTGGATAATTAACATGTTAACAGTTCCCATACAAAAGTTTCATATGCGCCATAAATGTCCAAATGCGTTTTCATCAACGATTAATAAAAAATACCTAAATATAAACCGGAAAGCAGGTATGCCCATGTACTCCGGGAAGTAAACAGGCTTATGAAGGAAAAACACACCCCTTAGCGTGTACTCATGAGTGTATAAGTAAACATCAGTTAAATATTTATTGACTATAAACAATGAACTAGAAAGTAACACAGGCCTCATGTACCACATAGGGTACACAAACTCGGCGGATCTGCTCTATGTGTGCCACATAGGGCACACTGGACTGTAAACCTCAAATATTGTGTTGATAAGTGAAACAATAATTTATTATTGTTTTATGTATACTTCAACTGGAATCAATAAAAAAGTGCTAACAAAAAGTTAAATTTGGCAATTGGCAGCACCCATAATGGCACCCATGTCAATTTCTAGGCAACCAGCACTGGCTGCTACTAATAGTAACAAAATTTTATTTCATTTAGTTAATCTTATCATAATGAACTTTTCACAGAAGTAGGTACCAATATTGTGCATTGATTTTTTTTTATTCAGTTGATCTAGCGCATCCAATGATAGGAAAGATAATAAAAAAATACTTAAAAAATCAAGATGAGAATGTTACTTTCAAACATTCACTTTAATTTTTGTCATTTATAAATAATCCATATAAAAACAAGTATAAAATAGTAAAAATGTTATGAATAATATGCATTTCACTTTTACTAATTCTGAGTAAAATTACATTCTATATTACTGGGGTTAATTACGGTTATAGCATAGACAATCTGCTGGCTACTTGACTGTACTTGCTTCAATCCATACCATGATATTACCTTATTTCCTAACATGAAATCAAAATTGTTGATAAAAATAATTTAAGCCAAATGCATTTAGTAAGTGTAAAACTTTTCACCGGTGTAGAATACTCATATCTATAAATGTATGTGACGCTTGTATAGAAACGTCACCTGACTACATCTTGTGAATATTTGCAAAGCAACATTATGCATACGTACATCATCAAACAAGAATTCACCTTGAAGATACTCAAACAACAATGAAGTAAAATTTATTTAAATTACTTATAGAGAGGAGTATCATTAATTATTCACCAATATTGAATTTTAGATTGGCATAAGGAATACATTAGTGTTTTCAATGACTTTATAGCAATATTCTTATCAACTTATCAACAGTAATAACATGATAACTGGATTCTCAATATTATGAAAACCTGCAGGTATTTTTTATTCTTATCAAAACAACATCCTGTAACACCAGTAAATGGTGATTACTTTAAAAGTAATGAATTTCCATATACTGTTGTCATACTGTATGATAAGGAAAATCTGCAGAGATAGCTTGCAAAAAACAGCTGCCTATGTACCTATTTTAGCTCTGCATATGTGTGATCTTAAACGTCATTTCAACAGCCTGATATGAGACACATGATAAATGTAACAGACTAGTTCTTTAGCTTAAAATTAAGCGTGAAATCAGTCTAGAAAGCCTACAGCCGAGATATAACGGTAGGTTACCACGATAACACCCAAATCGGAGACACAAAAATGACATTTACAGTGTGCTTACATCGGTACCACATTCCTCTTGTCTGGCAACTATTTTGCTAATTTTAGAACATACCAAGACAGGAAAAAGGCGTCCAAATAAAGATGAAAAACAAAACATTGGATTGCATCGAGCATCGCATCACACGTTCTCGAAACGCACGACACCACGACGTGGGGCCACGACACGGTTTAGGGTTAGACAAAATTCAATCACATTTTACACTAAATTGGCACGTTTGAACTATAAATGCACATATACCTTTACTTTCTGCGGTTTCGATAATATTTTTCACGTCATCAACCATCTTGCTGGATGACAGTCACTCACTATTCACTTTTTTTTTATAAGAACATAATATTTCGAAAACTCATACTCGGTCCACTATTTTCAGACAGCCAGCCAGCGATCTATACAACGACACTTCGTTCCGTTCACTGCCAATGACGTACGGCGGACGAACGATGAGATGGCGATTACGAACGCAGGCGAACAAATGTCCCAAGTTCAGTACATTAAACAAATAAGACCGTAAATTTTTAATTCACTTTTGATATAAAATTTAGTAGGATCAACCGAACACGTTATATTAAATAACTATTTAGTTAACTGTTTCATGTAAAAAATATTAACTTTTTACTGCTTTCATTTCGAATCTATGGAAAAATGTCAAATAAATAGTGAGGTAGTTGACATTTATGTTTTATACATTGCGTAGTTTATATTGACCAGAGTTTCAAATATTGACAAAAACAAGATATGGATAAAGGATACCATCATGGAAACTGAATCTAGTCGTGCCATCTAGTATTGATATCGGTAAGCTTTATGTCATTAAACTGTCAAGTTGCCAGTATGTTGCCATAAATAATAATTATTCTTCTTTTAAGTAGAATGTAATAAAAGTTAAACTATACAACCCAAAACTAGATGGCCAAGTATTAAGTTTTGAAATTAACACATTAAATCTTACTGGTCCGACAAAAAGTAAAACACCATGACGAGATTGACAGTAAATAGATCTATACCTATTTATTTAAAATAAATCTGAATAAGTAAATAAAATGTAACGTGGAGAAAACATAATAATAACAAATTGCCTTAACAATGGATTTGTTGTTTAATTTTTTCTAAAATTCTAGAGAGCAGGAATTCATATAAACTCCTTGTTCTTAACTCCATGTTCACTTTCTTACATGTAAGAAAAAATATTTTTCACAATTGATTTGTAGTGTTTGTAAGCAAATAACTTGCACTAAGAGCTAAATGAAATTATCATTAAAATATTAAAAGTTTGTTTATTGTAAGTAGTGATGATCTCGAGAAAAACAAGTGGCGTCATCTATCAGTCATATTTAGGTTAAAGACGTCATGTAGCGGAATTATTGTGAACTAAACACAGACTTTTTATTGGCGATGGCAATAGTCTTACGATACATTCACAGATGGCAGTATTTTAACAACAGGTGATATTTTGTTTATTTTCTACAAACAAATCATACGATGTTATGGCTCAATATTAGCCCAAAATTATAAGTTGCTTTATGAATTTTATTTACCTCGCGATCGACCTTAAGTAATTATGCTGGTAATGATAAGCTATCTTTCCGTATGATTGAATTAACGGAAACAACGTCCTAGTTGGTGTAGGAACAATGTACCGAAGGCAACATATTTAAGATTTTACCGATAGTCACAGCTATTCTGATGAAGAAAACAGGTTAATTTTTCATTTAATTAAGTTTCTTTTTTTTTGTTCGTATAAACACCAATGTTAAGATGATTCTTGTACCGATGCAATAAGGAGTGATATTTTTTTACTGTAATTATACTTTACTACTCATAAGTACCTATTCGGCCTACTGTTCGTCCATGTACATAATATTGTAGACAAGGTCCTTCGTTGCGGCCGAGATTTCTCTTTAATCTTTCTCGTTACCATATCCTGTTTTAGTAACACTTGTTCATATGCGAGTAGGTAATTGGAATTAGTAATTCTTGCAATTAATTATTATTTTCAGTATACCTACTTCGATAGGTAACACAAATTATACGAGTAATTTGTTTAAAAATTAATTAATGGCCGAAATTTATGAGTTAAGAATAAAGAAACAGATTTTTTTATTTTTCTGATTTAAGACGTTCTCTGTTATTATGCTTCGGTTGTTGTATTATTATTGGCGAAGTTATTTTTGTTTAAAGCCAGGTTAGGTGAAAAAAGAAGCACAAAATCAATTTCAACTAGGTATATAACAGTGAACGAGTACCTAAATCTTTGATGTTTACGGAAATCATAACCTTTCTCGTCTAAAATAAATTACAAAAGTATTTTTTTACCTAAAATAATAGCAACCTGCTTGTTCTATGTTATAATTATTAAACTTAGGTACTATAATTTATTTATTTCTTTTTAACGCTCCATTTTGGTGGTACGCCATCTAGTGCTCGCCCCATAAAAGCAGAACAATATGGTGGCATCACTATTGTCAAAGAGTAAATAAATAGTACGTTAAAAATAGTAACATTATTTTTTACATACACAATAATTAGTCTAGCCAAAAGTAAGCACCGTAACTGATACCTACTAGGTAGACATATACATTTTTATAATTAATACATAAATAAGTTACATACATACATTACGGTACCAACACCCCTCTATCACAACCAATTTACTCGATTTTCTGCATTCACTATTATTTCAATATAATTTTCCATTCCTTGTGAACATTGACCGACACAAACTCTTCCACTTGATCAACCTTTTTTCTTAATCTTAATTGAAAATTCAGTCAGACTTTCTTCTCTTTCAAAAATCATTATTTTCGTCTTCCTAACATTCACTTTCGTGCCTTTCCTTTCTAATGCACCACATATAGTGTTCACCATCTCCTGCAATCCCTCGGCCAAGGTCGCATGTATAACTTGATCATCGACATAGAGAAGGCATTAGATGAGTAAATCACCCACTCCTAAACCTGTCATGATCACTTTCAAGTCCTTCAGGCGAGCATTCGTGAACAAGTTGAACAGGCACGATGAAGCTACACAGCCCTGCCTTACGCCTAATAATAATAACACCTAACATAATGATAATGCAATTGTAATAGGTTATAATTTTTAAATTTATTGTATATTTTTCATTGCATTGATTGCTCGTTTGTTTATACACACTTACCGATAGACTGATAGAGAATGTCGCAAGGCATTGAGTCCACCTTTTGCTATATTTGTTGTAATAAAGATTTAATAAACAAATAAATGGTCGTATACATCACATAAATATCTACCCGGACTTTAACCCGGGACTACTATTCCGTTCGCTTAGCGGGATTATACCTTTTGGCCCAGCCGATCGTAAACTATTGTTAGAGAGTAAAGAAATACTACGTCATTGAGAAGGGGTAATTAGACTGCTGTAATACTACTTGGTGCAATCAGGCAAAATCTTACACTTAAGTGTAGAAGTTATCACAGTTTATACAAAATTACATAGCATTTTTTTATGTCATTTGTATATAGGTAAGCGTTTGACCGCTATCTCGCCTTATGATAAGCGATGATGCCATCTAGGATGTGCCATGCTGTGCGTTCTGTGTGATGCGCTTGCTTAGAAGATACCTATTCACTCGTGACTAGAAGAACCCTAAATTGTATTTATCAGGAAACACAGACTAAGGCGAAGAGTTCCACTCTTTACCGGTACGTATTAGAAAATTGGAACCTAAATGCTTAGTGCGACGCTTTGGTATATCATCCATATACCAAAATCAACGGTGGCGCCTATTTGTACGATGCAAAATGGGGACGGCGCGTCGCATGGTTAAATTTAAAAATGATGTTTTTTGTTAGAAATGGGTTTCTTTGATTGGTAATATAATCAAAAATGTCATCTGAGATGATTTAGTTAAAATACGTACGAGTAATAATTTTTCGAAAAATATTTTGTATCAAGCTGACATGAAAAATGTGAATATCTCCGGTATGGCAAGGTTGGCCGTTATATCCTTCCATACGGATTTAGTACTAATTATTCCTGATTTTTTAACATACTTAGTATAACGGCACCTCCTGCGATTTTTTAAAATCGTCAAAGTTTTCATTTCTTTCCCTTCCAGCCTTTGACTAAATTAGATGGTTTAATGCTTCCAAAATGTCTTCATATAGCGGTTTATTGTACTACAAGTCACAAAAATAAATGTTAGATTTATAAAATAAGGCAAGAATATAAAAATTATCCCTACTAATATTATAAATGCGAAAGTAACTCTGTCTGTCTGTCTGTCTGCTACGCTTTCCTGCTTAAACCTCTCAACCGATTTTGATGAAATTTGGCACAGACAATCTTTAGTCCCTGAGAAAGAACATAGGCTACCTTTTATTGCAAAAAAAGGGATGAAGACGTTGAAATAGGGGTTGAAAGTTTGTATGGGATTTCTTAATTTTAAAAGATAAAACCATGAAACTTTATATTTAAGCACTTGATAAGATATAATTAACCATTTGTTCTAGCGTTTTTGAAATTTCGACCAGTGAGGGGGTGAAATAAGGGTTGAAAGTTTGTATGGGATTTTGTCATTTTTGGGGATAAAACTATGAAACTTTATATTTAGGAACTTGATAAGAGATAAAACAACAATTTGTTGTAGCGTTTTTGAAATTTCGACCTGTAAGGGGAGGCAATAGGGGTTGAAAGTTTGTATGAAGTTCGTCATTCTGAAGATAAAAACATAACATTTCGTATTTAGGCACTAAATAAGAAACAAAAATCGTTTGTTATAGCATTTTGAAATTTTTACCACTGTGGGGGTGAAATTCTACAAACGGAATTCCCGAAATTCGAACGGAACGGAACGGATCAAACACTCAAAGTAGCAGGTGTCCATATAGAGAAAAACTGTTTTTCGCCTGGCCAACTGTACGTGGCCTGCTCGCGAGTGTCGAGTCCAAACAATCTCCACATTTTAACACCACGCGGGCGAAGCCGCGGGCGGAAGCTAGTATATAATAAATTTCATTTCAACTACTAATGACTAACTATCCATGTAGCTTTTTTATGGTGAAAACTTTAGAAGATTGGTCATTTATTAGTCACTTTCTCATCAGCTAATGACTAATGACTAATAGCTGATTAGGTAATGGATAAACCATAATATTGAGCAATTTGAACAGTATAACAGTATAAATTTTAAGTGTACATTTTAAAGCTTTAACTAGTGAACTTAAGTGAGTTAAACTAGCATTTTGCACTTTGAAGTATAGGATAAATACTTTTTATACCTGTCACATGTCAAAAATCAGGAATAATTAGAACTAAGTCCGTGTTTTTCATGTCAGTTCCATACCAAATATTTTTCCAAAGATTATTACTCGTTCGTATTTGAACGAAATCATCTCAGATGAAATTTTTTATGATATTAACAATCAACGAAAGCCATTTCTAACAAAAAAGAAACATTTTTTAAATTTAAGTTTCTATGTCCATGCAACGCGATTATCAGCCCACCGTGCGGCGGAACAAGGCTGTGCAATTCTGCTGCACACTTTTCGAAATGTATCCTTTAAAAAATGGATAGACTAGCCACCATCCGACTATGTTGAAGGCTTTTCAGCTTACTATCAAAAAGATCGTCATTTCTGATGAGTTTCTTGGCCCTCCTCTCAATTGACTCAAGCGTCAGGAGTTGGTATTGGGCGGAACCGCACAGACCGCGTATAGCGGTGTCTCACGTTGACAATTGAACTTGCATCGCGCTAAGAGATCATGGTAGGGCCTCTGTACTCCATACATGATCGAACTTGCGCTTGGTTACCAGCTAAACACTTTTGCTACGACTACTGCGACCGCAGTACAATGGCGAGGATTAAAGCCCTGCAAAAAAGATTTTTTTTATCTAATCTTAAAAATAAGCGCTCTTGCACACGAGCGATAAATCGGAAGGTTTAATGAAATTTTCAACGCACTCGTCTAGTTGAAAGCAAACTTTCATCTTCGACCATTCAGATTAATAACATAACAGTCGACAATAAAATATATTAAGTACCTAGAGGAAAAGTGATCTAAGATAATGCTAAATACACGTCTATAAGTTTAAAGTTCACTATTTGTGAGTTAAGCTATTTATCAAACCAGATCGAAATTCACTTAAATATCTCTCAGGGTTATGTTAGTTCGTTGTACACGAGTTGATACAAATAAAAGGTAGAGTTCAATGTACTTTAATATAATTTTATACATTTAGATTTATAATGAAATTTTTTCTTTTGTAGAGTACATGACGACTACAATAAACTGATTAAATTATTTGAATGCCTCGATTAATATCAATTGAAAATTTCAAATAATCATGATTACTCTCTTGCTATACCATTGACACATGATTAGATTTATTGCCTATATTTTAAAACAAAATATTAATTTATTTCAAGGACATGAAGTTCGATGTGTGGAGGTTTGCACCGTTAATTAATGTAAAACTCCAACGAAAACCGATTAATTTGAAACTATTACACAGTCGTAAGGTGGCAGTATTAGTTAATTAACTTTTAAAGTGGCTGGGTTATGCCGGGCGCACTTACAACGGGCCTTCTTGCACAGCCGCGACTGGCTGGCCAGTTTGCGTTTGACTTTCGAACGTAGCTGCCCGATGTGCGCGAAAAAAAAACAAATTGGCGCTAAAACGACGTGAACGTAACTTTACTGTGCCTATAAATAATTCTATAGAATTTTTGTGTTTCATGCATGCGTAAAACATGACTTCAATTTCCATTTTTTCGTATTATTGAGGAGAAATTATTATTGAATTCTGATTAGTATCGTAATGCAGTGAGAGTGATAATTTTTGGTGAAAGTGTTAAAGGATATAATAACAAAATGCAGGTTCAAATGTTTGGAGGAGTTTTTGTTTTATTGGCTGTTATAATAGGTAAGTCTAAAAACATTTTGAATAAAAAAGCGGCAAAACAATAACATAACAGATACATAAAATACACTTATTATATTTACATACGAATTTGTAGAATTCAAAGTTAATACATTCCATAAAATAGTGGTCTTTGAATAAATTTTTAAGTGTTTTAGAATGAGATAATGTTTATCTAGGCTTTCTTAAAAAATATCTTACGTAAAACTCCTTATAATAACAAAGTTATCTTTATTATTATTAACATCTTTTAGCATTTTACAATCTTTTAAAGTCAGAGTATTTTATTTATTTATTTTTATTTATTTATAATTGCGATATTGATAGGAGTCTAAATACATTAAAAAGAATATTGTTCATGAGAGACGATAATTGTGTTGTTTATCTTACGATATTTTGTTATATAAATATCTTTCTGAAACTCACCTTGTTACAATAACTTGTTTAACAACGTCAAAAATAGGACTCCAACAATAACCTTAACTCTGTTTTCGTATCTAGGTATGATCTGTCGAAAATATGACAACTTTATATGGAGAATTGGAGACACGGTTATCGAACTCATGGAAAACTCAAATATTTATAAGTTTTTTTACTGTTATGCATTTTAGACGTACACACTTTTAAAGCAGGAGTCAATTTTGAACTTAAACTTCAAGGTTATATATAAAAAATTTGTTATTAGTTATAGAAGTCAATTAGATAAAAAATCCACCATAATTATAAATAGGGTACAACTCAGTTGGTCAAGGAGAGAAATAAATGTCGCTTATACTGTTGAGATTATTATTAATTTAATAAAATAAAAATGTGTTATACATATATAGTGTGTCCTAAATAAATACAAAAAAAACTGCGTCAGTCTCAGGCGGGGAGCGAACCTGCGCCCTCACCTAGAAGCAATATTTTCATCGTTTTTATAATAAATATTTGAGTTGTATAAAAGCAAAAGTATAAAAAATATAAAACCTCATGTTATTATAGAAACATAAAAAAAAAGAAATACGTTTTAAGATCGGCTCAAAAAGTATTTCACTTCAATATAAGTATGTATTCGTAGTTATTATTAACTAAGTACGCGCATTAAGTAAGCAATAAAACATCACTAATAAAATAAGTAACAGCTGAATTGATTTGAAATTGCACTTAATTTCAACCTTATTTCAATGGAACAGGTGTTGTTTTCGCAACGCGACAGGTGTTACGGTTGAGGTGCGGTCCGAAAGTTAGTAGGCGTAACTTGTTGGAATTCCCAATAACATCCTGGTACTGCATAAAGTGCAAATAGAAAATGAAACGGATGAATATACTTTACATTAATAAGAATAGTAGTGATGACCAAACTTTTTAGTATTAATACATACATACATTCATAAAATGACACCCTTTGTCAGTGAGGGCCAACATGTTGGCTCGCAGATTTGCACGTTGCACCAATAATGTAAAAATTACTCTCTTTAGAGCATACTGTACAAATTTTTACACGTGTAGTCTGTGGGCCAAATGTAATCGCGCGGCTCGCAGCGCTCTTCGAGTACAATTTAACAACGCGTTCAGGGTGCTGTTGGGGTTGTCCCGATACTGTAGCGCTTCGGGAATGTTTGCAGAGGCGCGGGTAGACTGCTTCTACGCGACTATGCGGAAACACTGCGCCTCTCTGGTGCGCAGGGTGCGGGGCAGCACCAACAACATCTTGAGAATGATCGCTAGCAGACTAGACTGCCGGTATATGGCTCATGGATGCACAACGTCTGCCGGCGTTGTGCGGAAATGAACTGGATGTGAGCAGATTTTTTATTTTATTTTTTTCTCATCTTTGTCACTGATACTAACATAGGATAAGTAAAATTATAACTAACAAAATGAGTCTTGTTACTTGAATAAATAAATACATTATTATTATTTTCGCGCAGGGGTAGGCAGAGATCACAGATTTTCACTTACTACGAACCTGACATACATCTCTCGCTTTCAACTCTCATAAATAATAATAATAAATGTAAATTATTATAATAGAATAATACTAGAAAAAATCGTCTCGGGTCACAAGTGAATTCTCAGGCGGGAACCGAACCCGCAACCTTTGGAAGTCTGGTCCAATGGTCTTATTGAGCTACCGAGCCTTGTGAACACTCGTCGAATTTTGCTTGTACCTTTCTGATTTTACGCTGTAGGCCAGCGTTGTTTCATCGATTAGAGGAAAATCCTCTCGTATTCGAAAGAAACATTTTTACAAATGTCACAAATGAATTTTAACAAATTCACTTGTGACCCGAGTCGATTTATTCTTGTATTTTTGTATTATAATAATTTATCTTATAAGATCGCATTGAAAAATGCATTAAATATATAAAATTATTAAAATAATAATAAATGTGTTACATTGATACCAATTAGCCTACCCCAAAGTAAGCACTATAATGATTTATGAAAACTAGGAAAACAGATATACATACAAATATCTATACATAAAAAAATTCCTGTCACGGTATTTCACTGCGAAATACTCCGTAACTACTCAAACGATATTGATATATATTTTTTTATTTTGCTCGATCTGTTCCCACTTAGGACATAGTATAGATTTCATTGTAATTTATAACACAACAACGCATGGCCGAATCAGCTAGTAATGCATAAATATTTATAGAAATACTAGTTGACCCGGCCACGCGTTGCTGTGACTCAGTTATGAAAATGTTTATGACCTAAGTGGGAACAAATCCAGCAAAGTGAAAAAAGAAACATCAATCTGGTTTGATCCGGCCGCGTCAATATAGAAAACTTTTCTGTATTGGCTCAGTCTGGGTGTTGTGTTACCATTGTGGTTGCTGAATACCATAATAACAAAAGTGCTTTAGCTACTTAACTTGAGTTTAGAACAATGTATGTCATATTGTCTAATATCATTATTATTATTACTAGCTGACCCGGCCACGCGTTGCTATGTTATGAATTAAAATGAAACCTATCCTATGTCATAAGTCGAAACAAATCTTAGGTAAACTATTCTTCGGCTTTTACTGACAATATGGTAACAAACACTGACACAAAGTATTGTCATAATATAATTAGGATGATAAAAATAAGATAAAGCTTTGTCTATCCCACAATTTATCAAAAGATTTAACAAGACGTTAATTTATAAAAAATTAAAAAGTTATGAATAAGCAAACAGATAGAATAATGATAATATTAAAAAATTACATAAAAAGCGAATCATCATTTAAAAAACATTTACAAATCATCATTATACATAACAATTAGCTTATTCATCTTCAAAACGATCGTTAATTAATAGAATGCATTAGCTCAAATACCTCAAGCACTTTCACTTTGAAAGTGTACTTAAAGAATTCGGTGTTCTGTTTGCCTTATAAATACTTCCGTTCAAAAATACTTGTATCTGATAAAGGAAATAATATATCATGTAAATTTATGTATTTGTATGATAAATGAGGAAGAACGGGGTCTCTTAAAACAAGTTGAGTTTAGTACACTCAAAAGGAGTTTTTTATTCACTTTAATAGTTTTGTAAACATACCGTTAATGAATGAATATTTCTGTTTTGTAAACCTTATATTTACTTCTGGTATTTATATAAGTTTTCTTAGCCATGTAAAACAGACACATATATGCAGATGTTTTAAGCCAGGACCATTTTACCCAGAATATTATCAAAGTTCCATCACAGTCTGATCAGTGATTTCGAAACTTATAGGGAACAAACAAAAAAAAAAATCGATTTTTGTTTATATAGAACTTTTGTTTGAAAAGATGTTTAAATCAAAAAGTGTTTATGGCACTTTGATAAAGCAAATAAAGTGGACAATGTTGACAAAATTCGTCACGGTAGATAAGAGCGGTTACGGTGTCTGGCTCGGTTAAAGAAAGACATTAGTTCGAATACAATTTGAGGGGATTTTTAACACAATGTTTTTTCGCATATTCAATGCTAAAAAAATTAAAATGACTAATGTATTGTTTCGAATTACTCTAAAAAATATTAGTTTGTTTAAAGTAGGCACTATACAATGTGTTTCGTCACCAGTGTCGGAGCCTTTAATGGTGTGAAATATGGCACTTTTTATCGACAAATTGCCCCTCAAATTTGGTTTTTCTCAAAAAGCCAATAATTAAAAAATATACAAAAAAGAATCTATTTGTTTTTCTTTCTTCTCTTATTTTCTTTTCTTATTTTTTTCTATTTTTTATTCCATGACAATTGAAACATGATGGCTCTGTAACTGTTGTCTTCATGTATATAATGTATAATATGTATATATAGAACATTTACATAAGTAGTGGTGGTGGAATTAGTATGAGAGCCCAGGTCTTGGTTACCAAGAAAACAAAATGGCGGCCGTAAAAGAAAAACAAAATTTGAGGGGCAATTTGTCGATAAAAAATGCCATATTTCACACCATTAAAGGCTCCGACACTGGTGACGGGACACATTGTATAAGATATCTATAAGGGTAAGTTCCTTTTTATCATGATGATTTAGTAACTAAATTAGTTTATTTCTTTTAGAATTTTTCTGTCCTAGCAGTTCCATGTTATTAAATCAAGTTTTCATACTGAAACTTATGGAAGTTTAAAGTCTTGGGAGTTCCACGATGACTTTTATAAAATAAACCGCATGTGTATTGAGTTTATAATATTTCGTACTCCACTATCATCACTACAATTATATTATAGTAATGAAGATTAGTTAATTATTTATTCATTATATATAAATTGTGCAATGGAGAAAACCTAGTCTTAATGCCGGTAATAAACAAAAGTTTTCTATATACCTACATACTTCAATTCTGTATACATATATACATAAGCATGACCGTATTATGAGTGGCTTATTGTAATATATTAACTTCCAGTTGATGGAAAAATCACTACTAAAACTAAAAAAACTATTAAAACTAAAACTAAATAATTATACTAGATTTAAAAAATCTAAAAATCCCACGTTTTTCAATGTCCTAAAAAGAATAAAATAACCCTGCGGGGCAAAGCGAGGGGCCACTCAAAACGTGGGGGCGCATATTACTAAGAGGAGATTTTAAAGAGATGAATGACATGCATTGATGCCGATTATTGTAAAGATGCGCCCCCACGTTTTGAGTGGCCCCTCGCTTTGCCCCGCAGGGTTATTTTATTCTTTTTAGGACATTGAAAAACGTGGGATTTTGAGATTTTTTAAATCTAGTATAATTATTTTATTCTTTTTAATTATTAACTCAACGAAGTAACCATGTGTTACGCAACAATCGGATAAGCCCCATACAAAAGTGAAAGTTGCCGAAAGTGGACCTGAAAGTGCATCTGGAAAGTTGAAAGTTGCTTTAGAGTGCATTGTCATCGGGTTCTGAACTATCCTGAAAGTTTCAGCTTTCTAGCTTATCGGAAAGTGCCTCAAATTTAAGTTGCAAGATTTTGCCCGGACAGACAAACAAATAAGAAAAGTGAGATAAGAAAAACGTGGTAACGTGGTAAAAACGACCACGCCTCCGAGCCCTCAGGTAGGATTCGAACCCACGAGACGCGTCTCGTTTCGTCAGCGGTCAGAGCACTCGCCCGGATTGCGAAAGATCGTGGGTTCGAATCCTACCTGAGGGCTCGGTGGCGTGGTCGTTTTTTTACATGCGTATTTTATATCTTATAGAAATATGGCATTGTGAATGCAAAAATAGTAGTTTATGATACTGTTGCATAATAAGGGTTCTTATAACATGAGTGTGTTTTAAAAAAACGAGCCGTAGGCGAGTTTTTTTATACACTCGGCGTCAAAAAAATCGCACCTCTAAGAAAATCACGTTCAAATGGCATTAACTCTGGATATGCACATGCAGTCGTATTAATTATAATTTTATTTAAAAGGTTACTTAATTAACTTAATAAAAAAACATTATTTTTCATTATCAAATAAAACCTAAAGCAACAAATAAAGGGTCACAAAAATTCTAAGGAAATTTTGCTGCTCGGGAGAGTCGCGAGTTGCGCTAACTTTGTGGGTATAAAGAGGTCAACACGGGTTCAATGTGGGTCATTCGCTATTAAACCGTTGAAGGGGACACACGCACTGATTTTACTGAAGAAAGAACATCTGGAAAATGGACACTACAGCTGATGAGGCCGCTCAAGTGGTTGCACTACTGCAAGCAGGGGTGCGGCAGTGTGATGTCGCCCGGCAACTGAATCTGAGCCGTTTTTCGGTTCGTAGAGTCTACCAGCGCTTTTTAGAGACCGGTGGCTATATCCGGCGACATGGGTCCGGTAGACGTCGCTGCACTTCGGAAAGAGACGACCGGTTCGTTGTGTCGTACTCTTTGAGAAATCGCTTCTCAAACGCTGTTCAGCTGCAACAGGAGCTCCAGGCAGTTCGCAGACGCACCGTGAGTGTATCCACGGTTAGAAGAAGACTGAAGGAGAAGAACATAGCAGCCCGCAGAGCTGCTACAGGTCCAAAATTGACTGCAGCGCACCGACGAGCCCGCTTGCAGTTTGCTCGCGACCACGTCGATTGGACCATTGAGCAGTGGGGAGCTGTTCTCTTCTCAGACGAGACACGAGTGTGTCTTTTCTGCAACGACCGACGAAGAAGAGTATACCGGAGGCAGGGTGAACGTTTCGCTCAAGCCTGCATCCAGGAGACGGTGGAATATGGAGGCGGATCCTGCATGTTCTGGGGCGGTATGTCGGCTGCCGGCAAAACCGACCTGGTCTGCGTCTCCCGGACCGGAGGTGCTCGCGGACAAGGGTCGCTGACTGCGCGCCGCTATATCACAGAGATCCTGGATGTGCATGTGGTCCCTTTTGCCGAATCTTTTGGCGAGGGGTTCACATTAATGCACGACAACGCTCGCGCACACACTGCAGCCATCGTGAACGACTTCCTGCGGAGGTCCCAAATTCCTGTGATGCAGTGGCCAGCGAGAAGTCCTGATCTGAATCCGATAGAGCACCTCTGGGACCATCTTAAACGTAAGGTTCGATCTCGGGATCCGGCTCCTTCGACTCTAGAGGAACTCCAAACCGCGGTGATTGAAGAATGGGGTCTTATCCCTCAAGAAGAGCTCCTGAAGTTGGTGAGGTCTATGAGGGACCGTATGGAAGCCGTCATCAGGGCAAGGGGGGGTAACACTAGATTTTGAGTTAATTTTAAGACACTTTTTGTACATTTTTTTTGTAAATTATCGATTATTAATTAGGACTTAATTAAGATTTTTTATTATTTTTCAAATTTTTATGCTTTTTGTATAATTTTAATTAAAAAAAAGATTGCACTTAATTGTTGTTTGATGCTCCTTTTTGTTACCTTTCTAATGATACCTAACACTATCCTCTATATAAGGTTTAGGAATTTTTGAATAAGATTTTTATAAGGTGCGATTTTTTTGACGCCGAGTTTAGTATCACACGAGTGTTATAAGACCGAGTTATGTACAGTGTCATACACTACTTTATCTACTCTCATACTATATTACGTAAAACAATGTTGCAAACAAAACCAAACTTTGTTTAAATATTGAAAAGATTTTTTAAATGTCAAATGTTGGCGCCAAGGTGCAAACATCGATTGTGAATGCGTGTTGCGTCGTCGCGGACTCGTTCATTGAAACCTTTTTAAAGTAGAGGTTCAACCTCCTTGGTCCAGCTGGAGGTTGTATAGGTGTATCGTTATGATTAAAAAGTTATATTATGATACAGGTGTCCATACAAGACCTGTATCGTAATTAAACTTTTTTTTTTATTATTTTTGGCCTGTACGTAATGTTTGTCATAAGCATTTTGTTTTCAGTTTTAGAATCTTTGTATTATAGTATCAGAGTAGATAAATAAAATTAAAAAACACTATTAAGTAATCATAAATCGATTACAAAATATTAATAATAAGCTAGTAAGCCACGTACAGGTACGGTACAGTTGATCGTATCCCGTTATCCTTTGGTAGATATTACGGAATTGATGTTAAACTTTGTAAGTCGGAATTTAAAATCAGCTCAGAGAAATTGACATTTATGATTATACAGTCACCGTCGATGAAAAGTATACGTATAACATAACACATCACATTTGGTTTTTACTATACGGCTGCATTTTACAGTCAAGGATTGTTAAGGAATCCGTGTAATGTGAAAATGTGAAAATGTGAAATATGTATAATAACCTAATTAATATAAGTACATCAATAATATAACCTTCGAATAATATTTTTTTTAAGTCGATAACTATTTCTTAACGACTTTTCATGTTGAAACTATGTGAACTGTCTTTAAATATTTACAAGGAAATCTTAAAAATATGTCGCCATTGTTTTTGAATTTCTAATGCTGACTAAATACGATAAAAAAAAACATTTTCTATTCAACATTAGAATTTTGAAATGCATGCATGTGTCATCTACAGCGACGTAATGACTCGAAGAAGCCGCAAAAACAGTATGGCCATCTTGTGATACATATTTTATGAAAAAAATAAAAATGTAAATAAACTTTATTCAAATGCACTCAAAAAATGAATTAAAAAGTACGTCATTAATGTGTGTTATGTAAAAAAGCTAAACGCCATTAACACCATCAATTGAGTAACTTACTTCTGATTGATTCTATCTTACTTAAAGTGCATATTACGAAATACTTAATTACTTCTCAGGGATGTGATTCGCATTGCAACGTGCTAATTGTTGTTCATAATAAAATAATAATTTAAATTATTCAGCTAGACCGTGATGCGACATAATTTGAATAAAGAAACTTTAGGAGTTTAATAAGGATTTTGCTTCAATTTTTTTCTATAAAAATTTATATGCGTCCTTCAATGAGAAATAAATTAAAATGATAAATACATGCATTGAATAAAATCAAACCAATTTACAATTTTTAGGCAAATATTTTAATTCCGATTTATCACAAAATTTACTATTTAGGTTTTTAAATAGTATTTTTATAACAATAACTATTTTTATATTTAAGATATGAATATATAACTTAAAATTTTTGAAAGTCAATATAAAACTCCAAATTACATATATGTTGTTTACTAGAGACATAGAAATTACTATATAAAGAAACTAACAATAGCCGTTTTATATGTTTTTACAACAATGATTTGCGGATCCGAAGTCTTGACTGCGGTTTTCACAGTCACATTTTCACGATTTAACACAACACTACACGTCCGCTTCAAATGGTTCAAACATCATATTTGCATTTTGACAGTGTCATAAAACCTGATTTTAACACAAATCGTGCGCCTGCGCAGCCAGTTTTCCTCGGCCAATGGCTGTCATTGTATCTGGTAACGGAATCTTTACACAATACTGTTTCTTGTTACATCGACTTTATGGCGATAAAACTGGATTTTTACTCGATAAAAAACGAATTGCATAACAGTACATACAAACTACTTAACGACCGTTTGGAGTAAAGGTAGCGACCCTGCCTTTCGCATTGGTCCAAGGTTCAATTCCCGAAAGGTGATTAAAATACGTGCATTTGTCATATATGTGTCACACATGTATGTCTTCATGTATATAATGCACCTCTAAGAAAGAAAATAAATGACTAAAACTTTGTAAAGTGTAAAAGCTTTGAAAACATCAACAAAACATTTTCAAATTGCGAATAAAATAGTTATTTTTCAATTAAATCCGTTTTTTAAAGTAAGAAGCATGAAGTTTATTTAACTTTATTCTCCCTGAACAGCAATAATTGGATGTTCCCTTCTGTTTTAGATAAACCAACCAACCAAGGTACCCATAAACGGTTAAAAAGAGGTTTAATGTTTACCTCTTGGAAGAAACATGTAATTTAATGCGTATTCGTCTTCTTTAACGATGGGTAACTCTAGCTCGTCAAATCCAATACGTAATTAGGATAGGTAAAACACCTACTGTCACGGTTTCGATTCCTGGATAAGGCAGTCTTAATGAGTTTTTCTGTCTTTAAATTTGGCACTTGTTTCATCGTAATATTGAAGTTATGAATAATAATACTAGATATCTACCTCAGACGCTGTACATACATACTGTATATACTCGCTTTCAAAAACTAGTTAACCATTAAATTATATTAATGACAGTATGGAATTAAAGTTTGAAGATTGTTTGGTGCAATGGTGGCGAATGGTGGTGCTGCCTTTCGCACCGACTGTCCTGGGTTCGAATGCCGGAAGGGGCAGATGTTTGTATGATGAATACGAGCATTTGTACCTGAGTCATGGGTTTCTATAAATATTACATATCTGTGTATAATATATGTTTATCTGTCATTTACCCTAGTATCCATAACACAAGCCTTATAGTGCTAGGCTGATTAGTGTGAATGTAATAAATATTATAATTATTAAAATATGAAGTTTATGAATCTTGATCATCTCTTGAAAGAATTCTACATATAATATTGTCTGTAAATTTTACGTTCTTTACGAATATAACATGGTCGCATATCTTTACGTCATTAAGCTATTTTTACCCACTTTCGAAAGATTCCTAAGAGGGGATTAAAAACCACAATATGCATGATTTTGTCTTGTTCCTTTACTAGCATCAATCATAAAAGTTAAAAAGCAATTTTGCTGTTCCAAACAATAAATGGCAAAATAAATATACAAACCATAATCGTCATAATATTTCAATGTAAAGGAAAACACTACCATTTGTAAGAAATCATCTGATATAAGATACAGGATATGCTTAGGAATTTTAAGACGATCGATTGGTGCAACGATAGCCATTTCGATTCCCGGAAAGAGCAAATGTTTGTGTGATGAATACATTTATATCTGACTCATGCGTATATATATATATGAATTCCCTGTCACAGTGTTTGACCGCAATGAACTCTGAAATTACTCAAACGATTTTGATGTTTTTTTTTGTTATTTTGCTAGATTTATTCCCATTTAGCACATAGGATAGGTTTTTTTTTAATTTATAATAAAAGAATATTTTTTTGCAAATTATAATAACTGAGCCATAGCAACAATTTAAATAAATATTAAATTTTATGTATGATATATGTACTATGTCTTTCGGTTACCTTAGTATCCATTACACGAGTCTTTCAGTACTCTGGGCAGGCTACATTAGTGTAAATGTAAGATATATTATTATTATTATTATTATTACATGACTAATCCTAAAGGCCTACGTGGTAGGTTATAGTTATGGTTTATTTTCTGTATAATATTTCAATTAATTCTGAAGTAATGGGCGCATGGTCATGAATACATGTCGGACATTAATAGACTAAAAAAATAACATCTAATTTGACTATAATATTAATAAAATAGAAGCAAATGCATATATACTATAATCCAAGCATTACAATTAAACATATACCATACATAGGCACAGTAACCCACGGACCTTCGCTCACTGTGTGTGACTAGCTTGCAATTTTTTTGCAAGCTAGTCAATTAAAAAAGAGAAAACATTTAATAAAACTCACGAACGTAGATAAATGTCAAAGACATCACACAGATCAAGTAAGATGATTAAGTTCACAGAGTAAGTATGAGTCACATTTAGAATGTGTTTTTTTTAGAAATCGACAAAATATTATTAAGGATTGATTATGTCATAAATAATTTCTGTTAGTGTAATCGGCGTTAGTATTCGTTTGTTTCACGCAAAGCTAACTTATTAAATAATAGCAATTAATTTGGCAATCGGATAATACTTGGTTATTTTAAATCGATTTCACTCCGATCCCTGAAGAGTAAATTTGTAACCGAAGAAAGTAGGCATATTGAAGTGAAATCTTCTTTAGCATCGTTGTGATTTGAAAGTCGGTGAAACGAAAAAGAGACAGTAAAAAGAGACATACACATAAATTCATAAAATTTAACGAGGAAAAAATGAGAGGAAGCATTATACAGTGTCTCTTATGTTCGTGGTATGTACTTTAGTTACCATAAGCCTCTTGTATCATTTATCGAAAATGTAAGCTCTGAGTCTGAAAAAATCTATCTAATATATACGAATAAAATGTAAAATAATTACTTAACTTTGTATCACTATGATCATTACTAAAACCTACAATTATCCTCTTTCCGAAATTTTACATTCGTCTCATTACGTTGAAATCAAAATTTTTGAAGAGCACTTCTACCACGTGTGAATTGCAGACACGCATTTTTATTTTATTTAGATTAACTATATCATTATTAATACTCAATACACTTTGATGGCTATAGAAATTATTATAATTTCTTTTTCTAAAATTTTTATTTTGCCAACAACCTTGTCAAAACTAGGTCAATCTTAGGCAACGTCATTTAAATTAGATTATTATCAAGGATCAGAACTGGGCATTAATGCGCTTTCACAACTAAAACTAGCTTTAGTAGGTATATTTGACTAATTTATTGGTATTTTTTGACTAATATGTTTCTCACACGTGGTTGTAGACTGTTTAATAGGTTTAGCTCTGAGTACGACTTTGACTTATTTACCACAAGTATAGCGTCCATTAAACAAACAATCGCAAGCGCTTATTTTTCATGAGTTTTGTTAACGCTACTTTTAATGAGTGATTTATTGAATGTGGCCTTCAAACTATGTTTTATTTTTTTTGTTTAGTTTTATTATTTTATTTTTTCACTTCATCTTTCGGAATTGTTAACGATTATAAGTAGTTTATACATTATGTTTACTTACTTGTGAGAGCTTGTTATTAACTCACTATAATAGTAATTTAAATTTAGCACTAGATCACATGTAAGTTTTCCTAATAACAAATAAATAAAATATACATTCTCAAGATGGTTTTGACAAATATGTAAATTTTGTATTTGTGCTTGACATTTTTTTTTGTATAAATTCTGTTATCATATTATTCTAAGTATACTTTCACATCTTATATGTAACAATATACATAATATATTTATTAACTGACTGGCGTTTTAGGCAAACTGTGAACGGTACTGCCATTGTATTGTTTTTAACACATAAATAGTAAAACTCACACTCATTTTTTTAGATTTGCTAGATACTGCGTAACCACAGGTGTTATTTAATATTAGCATACGAACATACATACTCCTATTTCGCCAAAGTTGGTATGCAAATGTCGATAAATAGATGGTGAACATTAGTTAAAAATACATTAAATTGTATAATTATAAAGTAATGTTTAAACTTATCACTAATTTTTCCCTTGCTTCTTTTGTTATTACCAAATGATTACCTAAATATGTTTTTAAAAAGGTACTCTCCATAAATCTACGTTATTTTCAATAGAATCTGTATAGTGTATGTCTAATTATCTCATTAGCTCACTTATTACCTTGGCAAGAGTGTGTTTAGTAATTAATTCATAATATTGTTAATGGGTTTTCAACTTTATACATTAGATTTAAAAGGGTAATTTTGAAATGAGGCCTTTGGTGGCGAGTTGAATGAAATGAATGTATAGTTTATGTGACAAAATTACGTCGCTTAGATTGTAATCTTAGTAGCTATGTTGTATAAAGGAGATTTGATAGTAGCACCTTTACCAAAATACTAGACGATATAAAAAACCGATTCAGATTAATATGTTTAACATATATTTTCTTACCTCAACTAAAGTTCAAAAGCAGCTATAATAAATATACACTTATAAATAAAACTATGCCAATTAAAACTTCCTCTCAATTTCTTTTTAAAAAGTAGTAAATACAAAAATATAAAAAAAGATAATACCTGTAAAAAACCGTCTCATTCGTAACTGAATGTTTTTAAATATTTGCCAAAAATACTCCATTCGGATCAGCAATTCAGAAAGCAAACTTCTAACGATTTGTAGAGGTAATATTGCTTTAAATTTTTTGTATCGAATACAGAACAAAAGTCAAATCTTCTGTTCTGTGCCACCGAGCGCAGACCAAAGTCTCGGTAGAGCGTCGTGTGGGTTGGGTTCCATTCGTTCCATTCAAGACAGAAGACTAATTTCGATTTATTACCTTAAATATTAAACATAATGATATTTTAAATCATTTTAAAATTTCATGGTTACGATCATTTGTATTAAATAATCGGGAATTTTATCATGTTTTTCTTTTTTGAATTTATGAGATATCAGTGCAGTTGTACTTTCGTGACAATGGTACACACAATTGCGCAGAAAAATCGTTGCCTTAAAAATAAAAAATAAATGGTATAAATCCCGTTTTAATTAAGAATAACATCTTTTAATTCGCATAAGTTTACTTGTACGTATCTCTCGGCTCAAGGGTAAAACGATCAAAACAATCAATGCCACTGCGCAGCCGTTCGCACGCTCCTGTCTCGGGTTGCGGCACTTGTCACTTGTTGATGTTGCCGATTGTATTGAACAGTTCCGTTTCTTT
This sequence comes from Calamotropha paludella, assembly GCA_927399485.1. Lineage (NCBI taxonomy): Eukaryota > Metazoa > Arthropoda > Insecta > Lepidoptera > Crambidae > Calamotropha > Calamotropha paludella. Next base: position 3,351,917 of record OV656823.1, on the reverse strand, counting down.
CAAACGCCGAGAAAGGAAGCTTGCATTTCTAACGGAGATGATTTAATCCGACAGTTTAGAAAGTACTTCGTTGAAAATAAATGATTGATCGTACGAGTTTGATATATCAGTGCATTTAGTACGCGTTTAATGCATATTTTATGCAAGTTTTACTATAAGTCGATTCGAATCAACGTTATGTAAGATCCTCTTTCCCTTTATACAACTATAATAAATATTTCTCAGTATTTCAGTCTACATGTAATTGAGTATTTTTTTATTATAAATCGCTTATTAAAAGTTGGTACGTAAAACTTGAATAAAATGGTACTTTATTAAATAGAAAGAAATATTTGGCTGAAACTACACATAAGTATTACCTAATACTTAGGTATTTAAATTAAAAAAATAATTGTTCTCAAGTTACAACAATAATTATTTTTTAAACATTTACAATGCATTAGATCAATGACAGGGTGAGTCTCTGTCAATAATAATATTAAATTAATTTCGTAATATTTTGTGCAATCAATTTTATCAGTGATAGAAGCCACCTAGGCTTCAAGTAAGCAAAAAATGCATGTAAAATGTGATTTCAATCTTTCATATCTATACCGTAGGTGTTGTATTAATATTATCGAAGTTAAATTAAAGCAAACAATACTAACTTAACTAAAAAGAGAAAAATAGGTTTGTGTTAAGGTAAGCTTGTCACGGGCAGATCTACATCCATAATACCTACTTAGGTAAGGTATGAACATGGCCCATCTCTTTCGGCAACCACACAGTAAGGTAACATCAAAATATATACATTTGTTTCCAGCTATTTTGCGAACAGTGTTTCCGTAATCGATGAGATGTGGCTAACTGATGAAATTATTAATTTGCACCGATGCATGTCGACTTGTCCCATTTATGCACAAGGCCTCTGACGTAGCGCAACATACGCTTTGAAAGGAACAAACAGTTCTAAAAAATAACATTAGAAATAATTAAAAAAAGAAACTGTAAAAGCTATAGAAAATACATTAAGAAAATAAGATATTTTTCATTGCAATGAAAATTAATTGATGTTAAGTTAGAAATTAATAGAATTCATAAAATAAAGTAATATTTTCACACAATTTGGTCTTATGTAAGTTGTAAAAAATCGTTAAGGATTTAGTTTTTCATAGCAGGAAAACGTATAGTCTGAAAGATTTGAAAATCAAAATTGCTATTTTTGTGCTTATTCTTATAACACGTTTAATGTTTTAACTGAACATTCCAGTTAATAAACACATGTTTAAACACAATAAATAAATAAATAGCGGACAACTCTCAACAATTATTCAGTCCTAAACTAAGCTGAGATTGTACTATGATTACTAAATAATGAGGAGAATACATACATAAGTATATAAACGATAATATAAACGAAAGTATATAAACGAACAAGATTCTGGAAAAATGCTTATGTTTATGACAAAAGCTACCGGGTTCAAAACTTTGGCAGGTCAAGAAGGTAGGATCGCTACCGTTGCACCAAGCGCCTTACTTTTACTCACTCCTTTTAACGAAATTTTTTTTTCCATTGATACGTACTAGAGATTCATTTTGCTCTCATATTAATGTACGTTATTAACACAGTAAATTTTGCCTTCAATGAACAGTTGCTTGGAAAAAAAAAATTATTACTTTTTAAGGAGCTCTAAATTTTAAATTTAAATTACAAACTGTAGACCAAATATCAATGTGTTATCTTAATATGTAATAGAGTGTACGTTTTCATCAGAAAATAATATTTTTTTTATCAATAGTTTAAGTAAAGATTAGGATTAGGTACTTATGTTATGAGATAATTAGCAATAATTTTATGCGAATTATTATCATTATCATTACTTATGCTAAATATAGCTCAGAGCTATTGCTTAAAGAATAATTAGGAACTAGAAGCGTAAAAAATAAGATATTTAGTAGGTAATATCTTTGAATTTATATTTTTAAATGTATAAATGTGGAAAAAAACAATTTTCTTTAGGAGGAGGCTAACGCGAAATTTGTAAGCAACGTTATTGTATGTAACCTTTCACAAGTGAAAGGAACCAATATAAATATTATACAATTTTATGATTTTTAAGTACTCATTATGTGGTATTTTTATGGAGTTTGTAACTTTTGTTTTAATACCTTTTGTTTTCTCGTTACATGACAATAACTAGGGAAATTCTTCTGGTAATAAAACTAACGAGAAAGTTACTATTACTTTGAAGCAAAAAGCTTAAAGCAAAGGCTGTGATTAGTGAGTTAATCTCTCATGCATTTTACAATAGCATTACCTGACCAGAAGAATGGGCGCAAGGAACTCGTCAGCTTTAACAGAAGTAACGACATGCTCAATATTATTCGTTCTTTCCATACATAATCCACAAAAAACACATTAAGTACGGATTCATAACCCTATGGACCTTGAAAAATTATGGCAGAAAGACGAATATATTTACGGCATAATAATAGTAAGCAAAAATATATTTCAAAATTATTTGCTACATTATTCAAAGACCCAAAGATGTAATATTCAAATACGTTCTCTTTACAGTTAAAGCGAAAGTTTTATACCTATATTTACTTAAGTTTATGAAGTATTAATCTTAGGCTGACAGTTAATGCGTTTCCAAACAGTTACGACAAGCTTGCTAATGTGATTTTCATATATAAATAAGTAGATACTATGGAAGAGTTATATCGTAACTTTGTCATTTTATCAAATACAGACAGCTCATCAGGGTAACGCAAACCATCTAATTTTCTCATGTGATATTGAGCTCTATTGATAGGTGGTAAGGCTGAAGATGTATTGAGGAAATTCGCCATTTTCAAGGTCGTTATGCAATTGACTGTACATTAAGAAAGAGTTAAATAGATACGTTCTAGCTTTATTATCTTTGTATTTGTGCATTCAATCTTGTTGTCTTGTTAGTCAATAATAAAAAATATAAGCATTTATCGGAGAATATAATACCATTCCATATCAGATTTGACTTTTCTCATACCCCTGACCCTATTTTGTTGTAAATAGTGTTAAAAAGAACTTGAGTTATTAAGTATTTGCTCTTTAGACTCGACTCTACCATGCAAGGCTAATAAACTCAAGAGACTCTCGAGTACAAGCTTTCGAGTCTTACCTCGAGTCTCACCTCAAAAATTGGGTCTTTAAATAGGACTCGAGTGTTTGAGTGAACTAAGTTCCAAATAGAAGACGAGTCATCAAATCTTCGTGTTAATAGAGTTCGATATGAGGATGTCTGGAACAGATAATTTTTATAAATAAGTAATGTCAGGTCTTCCTAATAAAATAGAAAAAGATACAATAAAATGGGAAAAAGTCATTGTTTGCCTACTGCCCAGTGCTGCCCCCCACATGTTTGTACTGCCCAGTGCTGCCCCCACATGTCTGTACTGCCAGTGCTCCCCCATATGTCTGTACTTCCCAGTGCTCCCCCCACATGTCTGTACTGCCCAGTGCATTGTATCAATTAACGTTACCATAGCAACGCGTTACCGGGTCAGCTAGTGTAGGAAAAGAAAAGCAATGTTAAATAAAACAGTGAATATTATTTTTTTATTTAAAGAAATCGCAGTAAACATTGTTTACATTAAGAATTCCAGCTCATTCACGTACAAGTGTTAATTTTTATTAAGACATAGACACTTTGAAAGCAAAATGCTAAATCAATAGAAACGGTGCTTATTTCAAGTTTGTGGTCATAACCACTTTCGATGTAGATGCCTCTTTAAGTTTTATTTAATTACAAAATCACAAAAATACAGACACACGTAAGCGATTAAGCTGCACATAGCGAACTCAATGCGATTAAAGAGATGGTAAATTAATTTGTAATTTAAAAACAGACCTTTCTTGTTAACACTGAACTCTTGCTCACATAACACAAAGTTTGTAGGAAACACAAATCAATAAACCTTGGTGAAAACCGAGCTTAACGAAAATATCGTTGTTCTTAAAGATCTTTTTTGCTTCGAGTCAAAACAACGTAAATTTTACTTTCTCTCACGTCATTGCTAATTGTATGAAAACAAACATATATAACGTACTACAGCGTTTAATATGAGATTGATGCTGACTACCATAGCGCGTAGCATTCGCTTCAATCACACAGGTTTGGCCAAAGCTTACAACGTCACTATCAATAGTATCCAATAAACTTCAGTCACGTTTTTTCTTTATTTTCACAATATACGGCACGGCAATTATCCACATGATGAAATAATTCAATACTAAATTCGGTTATGACTCCAAACGCGTTTGATGAACATTCAGCATTGGTTATGGGGCAAGATTGCTATAAATAGATGAACATTTAAATGGTGTAAATTTAAGTTAACAATACTGTTAATATTTATTTTTTAAGTTAGTTTAACCGTTATGTATTAGCGGAATATTTTTATTTAAGATGTAACCGACGCTGTCGATCATGATATTTTTAAGATATGAAAATGGATGTTATTTTATGTAATATATAAGTAAATATTACAACAAAAAATTCTTATCTGCTTTGCCGGCAGTACACGAACTCACGTTCCTCGCTCCGCTCCACCCGAATCGGGTAGTTCAGTTTTTGTTTTTATATAAACAAGTTTCGAAAATAATAGGGGTTAAAGTATGAAATTGCCGTTTTATTGCAATAGGTTCTTTGAATTGACATAGAATCTTCATGGTTTGAGGTTTTCGAATGAAACTTTTTTTAAATGGTTTCTATGATGTTCTTTTTTTAAAAAATGTAAAACATTTGAATATCGACTTTCAATTGTTTTTGTTATTCAATTTAGACAAGAAAGATGGATACTGCGAAAATTCGAGTTATTTTTGAATACGAGTTCCGACGCGGAACTAACGCGGCAGAAACAGCCCGCAATATCAATGCTGCGTTTGGAGAGGGGTCTACTAATGAACGCACCGTGCGATTTTGGTTTAAACGCTTTCGTGATGGAAATTTCGACTTAAAGAACGAGCCACGAGGAAGACCGCCCACACAGGTAAATAACGATGAATTAAGAGAGATAGTGGAAGCCGATCCTAGTCAAAGTACCCAGGAATTAGCGGCATGGTTTAACGTTACCTTACCCACAATATTGACTCACTTGCGTCAAATCAATAAAATAAAAAAATACGAAAAATGGGTGCCTCATGATTTGACTGATCTGCAGAAAGAAACGCGTGTTGAAACTTGTGTTGCCTTGTTGAACCGGTACAGAAATGAAGGAATATTGGATCGAATTGTAACATGTGATGAAAAGTGGATTCTTTATGATAACCGGAAAAGAAAAATGCAATGGCTGACCCCAGGTCAAATGCCACAACAGTGTCCTAAAGCAAAACTTACCAATAAAAAGGTAATGGTAACTGTTTGGTGGTCTCAGCATGGTGTTATTCACTATAGTTTTCTCCGATCTGGTCAAGCAATAACGGCAGATGTCTATTGTGCCGAACTCCGAACCATGTTGACAAAACTAGCAGTAAAACAGCCCCGACTCATGAATCGATCTTCACCATTATTGCTCCACGACAACGCGAGACCTCACACAGCACGAGAAACCATTTTGACCCTTCAGGAACTGCAGTTAGAAACCATTCGTCATCCTCCGTATTCACCAGACCTTGCTCCAACGGACTACCATTTTTTTCGTGATTTGGACAATTATCTACGTGACAAGAAGTTTTCTTCCCAGGAGGCAGTACAAAATGCTTTCACACAGTTTGTGCAGTCTAGATCGTCGGAATTCTATCGCAAAGGCATTAATGACCTTCCCATTAGATGGCAGCAATGTATAGATAATAATGGCAACTATTTTGATTAAATAAATTTGTTAAAAATTTAAAAAATAAACAATATAGATTTTCAGTACAAATCGGCAATTTCATACTTTAACCCCTAATAGTAAATATATAAGGTAAATGTAAATCTAAGCAGTCAGCATACTTGGGTGTCAAATATAAGACATAGCTTTAATGTTTGTTAGTTAAATCTTACATAATATTGACTTTAAGTGTGGGGTGGGTTACGTTAATATCGGACACAAGCGCATGGACAATATTAAGTAAGCATGGGTATTACTATACCAAAGATGTAACCATTTATATCGTGTTCGATATTTTATCCATTGTAAAATTTTTGTTTTACATTAGTACTTCCGTGACCTAAATTTAATAAAAAAAAATATTTTTATCTTCGATTTAATCTTAATAAACTAACAACTAAATAAAATGGGGCAGATTATGTTGTGAATAAGTTGTGTACTGTTGTAAGTCACTAAAGCATAACCATTTCAAGCATAATGATAAAGATTAATATAATATCTATTCTATATCAAAATAAAGGTAGAAAATAAATAAAATCATTAAAGTACAATCGATAACATATAAACCTAAACAAAAGTTATTTTTTAAAAAACCAAGAAATGGTAAATCATTTGTTTGGTTATAGAAACTGAATATAACAGTAAGAGACAAAAAAGGATAATAAACAATACACATAAAAGAAAAACACAAAAATAACATCAAAAGCAAGATTTTTAAAGACTTTAAATTAATGACAAAAGAAAATATATCTTGGGGAAATTTGAGAGTTTGTGCAGCTTTATGCAAAGATTGACTAACAATTATAGAACTTGAGAAACGTAAACGCGAGTTTGAATTCCGCAAGTGGTAAATGTTTGTACGTACGTTAAGCATAAACGTTAACGTATTTTTAGTACAAGCTTTGTTTAGTCTGAAATGAAACTGTTTGAGTAGGTGTATAAATATATGTAAATTGTGATATAGGTATAGAGTTGAAATATTTTGATTGAGTGGTAAGTCTGTGGTTAAGTTTTTCTTTTAATGAAAAGCAAAGAGCAACCTACACATACAGCTCCTTCTTTACTTTTTTTCTTTATTTGATGATGACGAATGACGGTGAGAGCGAAGCTTAAATGATCTATGGTTCATTTTTGGTTAATAAAAAAAAATAAGATTCCTTTTAGTTTTAGTAAAGGTATGGGAAATTACGAAAACCTTCGGATTTCTTGAGAGAGAACGAAAATACGTCTTCCTCTATTACTTTCCAACGTGTATATTCACAAACAATGGATTAACAAGTCACTCCCAATTCACATTAATATTTAGCAAAATACAAGAAACCTAAAAAAAAACTAAAATGACGCTTTACGTTTCTTCCAAAAGTTCCGGAAGCCACTTTTCAAGACGACTGGCAGAATAGGTTATCAGTAGTCAGGTATCTTTCTAAATAGAATGTAATGACACGTGTCACGGTTGTCATTCGATGTGACAGTTATAGAGAAATGGGAGTTATTGGAGCGAGCCGTGAAATTGTGTGTGGCACCGCTCTTCATTGATAATATATCATTGGTAGTTAATATAATGATCGAAGCTGTTTGGAAAATAACTATAGGAAATATGAGAATTGTATGAATACTTAAATTAAAAACTTATATATGTCGGCAAATATAAAAGAAAGAAAGAAAGAAAGAGTTTATTGACCCATTATTATACATTAATAAAAGTAAAAATATAAAATAAAAACAAATTAATAATAATAGAAAAAAAAACATGGGGGCCAATCAGGACCCTGCCTCAGCATAATGCCATTGCTCTGTGACATGTCACAGTGCAACGGCGCTGATATTCTGGCAAGGCCTGTGAGAGGTACTACATTATAATTAAAAAGACAATTTTACACAAACAAAAAATAAAACACAAATAAAACAAAAAGAAAGCTACAAACCTCACTTTGTTTGTTTGTAAGCAAACACCCGACATTTTACACCATAGCTGCAAACAATATCCACGTGAACTTTACACTGTTAAGGTCCTTGCACGATTCAAATAAATATAAAATAAACTATCAGAATACCTAAAAACAGAAACACAGGTATTAATAAATATAGAAAAAAATATTTACAAAAAAGATCATTTTATCAAAAGCACCTATATTCTTCATTGGAACGCTTTTCGAGGTGCACGTGATAATTAGTTTCAAAAAGTTTTATTTAGTTACTAAGTCATATGTAAAGCAATTTGTGAATAAATAAATTGCAATTCGGTCGAAGGGGGGTTACTAAATTGGAGAAAATGTTAGACCTAGTTTACAAGAACAGCTAGTAAGCTATTTTTTAGTCTATTCGTTTGTTCAACTTACGTATAATATAATTGAAATAAAATATTTTTTTCTGATACAGAATATGAGTTCAGATCTTTATATTTTTTTAGTTCTTGCTTTCTGAGGCAATGGTTGTCCTAAGTATGACGTTACTATCTAATAATATTTTATTGAGTATATAATTGATTACTATTTTTTTTTTATTTTGTTTTGCCTTTTTTATTTTATTTTGTTTTGCCTTTTTTATTTTATTTAATTAATTGAAAAAGTGGAAGCTATCAAGTTTTTCAAAAGTTTGGAATTTGGAAGGCCTTTTCGAAAACAACACTTATGAAAGCCACAATTATCATATTATTTAATATGATTATATGATATTATGTTAATAATATTACTCTTGAGTAAACTTTCTCTAATTAAAATTAATTATGCACATTCGGTAAGTAAACACTTATAATTTCGAAATAGTATCCTATTAATTGTAAAATATTTTAAAATTATTGTTTAGAGAAATAAATAATAATCAAAACCACGGTCTTTATAAAATTCTGATACTTTTATATTTTGTTATTAGATAATAAAGTAAATATTTAGTAACAAATAATTTTAAAATATAAATATCTAGATATTGTTGTCAAATTTATAAGAATCGTGTCAAACTAATTTATGCTCTACAAAAGACATCAACGCGTTATATATATTATTTTGATATTATTTATCTTAAAAATAGCATTAATACATGATATAAACTAATTGAAGTGTTTAAAATTGCTTACAATACCATTTCATATTAAATTTTAAGTAATAATGCAACATAATATTAAAATGCCACGTGGAAACAATGTGTTCTTATAAAAACATCAACGCGCGATTATTACTCAGCAGAACATTTTATACTCTGTGTTAGGAGTTTTACATTGTAAACTAAAAAAACTACTCTTGAGTAATTTTATAATTTTTATATATTTTATGCATTTTTCAATGCGATCTTATAAGATAAATTATAATAACAGATAATACTAGAAAAAATCTACTTGGGTCTCAAGTGAATTCTCAAGCGGTGAATTTTATTCTTGAGCAAATTCGACGACTTCCGTGTTCTAGGGGCTCAAATACGGGTTTTTATTGTAACGACACTCCGAAGTCACAGGTTCGAACTCCGGCCGGGACAATGTAGATAATAAACTTTTCTGAATTCCGTAACAAAAGTTATTTAAGATAAATTATTATAATAGAAAAAGATAATAGAATCTTATAAAATCGCATTGAAAATGCATAAAATATATAAAAATTATAAAACAAGTTCTTCAGCTATTTGACTTGGGTTTAAATTTTAAACTTTAAAACGATGTATTTATGTTGTCTTATATTTATTTATCTTTATAAATACATTAAGAATATAAAGAAAGTAAATCGACTGCATGGACGCGGTAATTATTATAATTGTAACCTCTAAAAATAAATCCAGGAAAGCTAATAACGTTCCTCAACTATTGTATTAATAGGAAATTTAAATAGCGAAAGTTAGCGACGACTAAAATTATAATGCATGCAAAATATAGACGGGAGTTTCACACACAATAGGTGTTTATTATTTTTCTTTTTATTTAATGGCATTCGTATGTGACTTCCTTTCAATGTAAAACTTTGAACATCATTTTGTGTGTTATTTCTACATTTAAGCATAGCGTCAGTTGTCAATATCGTTAGCTCTTCATCCTTTTTTATTGTTTCGTTTTCATAATTTATGGTTGATTGCTAACTACTGTTGTATATATTTATTTTTGGTTTACCAGTGTTTGATTACACTATTACTTATTAATAATATACAAAACTATTTCATGAATTAGCGCAATAAACTTTTACTATATTTACAAAAAAGTGATTCGTAACAATAATTCGTATCCTTAAAAATTTTAACATAAATATTGAAACGAAGGTTAGATTATATATAAAAACTGGTTGGTTGCCTGTAAAGTCGGTATACGGGCGAAAGTTTTACGTGACAACGACTTTGAGTGGTAAAATAATTTTAATGTGAAATTTCATTCGTATAGTAGGAAGAAGGATGAAACAATAGTAACAATTTAAAACATTTATTTATACAAAGAATTATATTTAAAACATTAATTTATAGGCACGCGTCCCTTCCACTTTTTATGTCTGTCTCTCTCGCTCTTAGGCGGGCTAACCATGCCCGAGTGGAAGGGACGCGTGCCTCTCACTCGCTCTCATTGTAAGCGCATAACGTGAGCGGAGCGTAACGCAGTTTCTTGAAGTGTCACCCGGCAAACCAATTTATACGACGTTGTCACGTCAAAAAGAAAAGTAAATATACTTTTCGTAATATAATTTTTTAGTAAATATATTTAATTTTCAATATTGATCAATTTTATCAAAAATATGTCGTTGGATTTCAATCATTTACTATTGCATCATCGTTGCAAGTCCGATACTTTGGTGTGTAAGAAAACCCAACAGTTTAAAATTTTAAGACAAATAGCGCCATCTGTATTTTGTTAAAAAACTATACTTAAAAGCAATGCCTACATTGTGTTGTGCGTTTAAAAGCAGACACTACGATTACCCTTTGTTATAGGATTAAGAGTAAATTGAGTGGGAGAGAGACGCAAGGCATTCGGCGGGCCTCTCTCTCGTTCGGTGACTCATCGTAACGTTACCGAGCGTTACACTTTTTCATAAGTGACTCCCAGCCGCAACCTAATTTAAGACGTTGTCACGTCAAAAACAAGTTTAAATGTGATATGATAGGCCGTTTTTAAATACAGTACTTTTATACCTGTTGAAATGGTATTTTTGCCATTTTATTATGCATTTTTGCATGCGCCATCGTAACAGTATATAAATAAGCTTTTTACAGCTGAATGTTATGGGCGTTCATATCTCTCTACCCTTCGTCTTAGTCTTTATGAGGTTAAATATAGGCACCACTATCAGCAATCTCACTACACACTGGGAACGCATCTCGACACTAAAATGACAATCACTGCATCTGTTTGCGAAACGGTTTTTTTTGATGCTTTGTTGTTTTCATACAAAGGGACTACTGAGGTTGAGACATCCGACAATTTAAACCTGTTTTCAATGTCCCGTTCTAAACAATAGAAATGATATTTATATTCTTACACTTCCGCGCTCATTACACATTTGAATAAAACGCTTTTGTACGGATTTCACCCTGTGATCACGGCTCCTGTAAAGGAGTCGAAACGTCAGGATTAAATATAAAATAAAACTAGCTGACCCGGCCACGCATTACTGTATTATAAAAAAATATATAAACTGTTATTCTTAGACTAATGGTAACTATGGTAACTATATATGGTAACAAACACACACACAAAGTATTGTCATAATATAATTAGGATATGCGCAAAATCCGTAAAAAGTGTTTTATTCAAACAGAAATTATATTATTTTTGTGACTTTTAAATATTTTTATCATTTTTCGTATTTCGTACATTTTACAATTGTTTGTAAATAATAGAAATAAAAAATAATTACCTTTTAAAATACAGAGGTTTCTGTTTTCTTTTTGAAAGAGTAGCATACTATAAAACAAGTTGTCCGTATAAATAGCTTTTGGGCTTCAATCAATTCAATTATTGCATTGACTGTTCGCGATCCATTTGATGTCAATAGAAGCTTGAAAAGCCTCCATTAAAAGAAATGTTGCGACTTTGATTATATAATTGGTGACGATTGAAGATATTTTAGCTTCTATAGAGATATGTTATGGCAACGGCTTTTGTGTTGTTACTGAACAATGAAAAACACCTTTGCAATGTATACTTCAAATAAGTTGTAATGTAAGAAATATTATTATTATTAATTAATAATAATAATATTTCTTACATACACACCAATCAGCCTAGCCCAAAGTAAACACTGTAAGGCTTGTGTTATGGATACTAGGGTTACGGATAGACATACATATATAATACATAGATATGTAAAATGAAATGAAAATAACTTTATTCAACTGCATTTAAAATAAGTTGTTTTGAATCGTCCAACATTTTTACCTACCACCCATTCAGGACGTCTTTTAACTGACAAGAAGAATGGGCGTAAGAAACTCGTCAGCTTTAACAGAAGTAACGACATTTACAATATAATACGTCGTCACCCTACATAATCCACCAAAAAAACTAAAAATTAAAAATATGGTAATACGTTCCCCATGATTTAGGTACAAATACTCGTATTCGGCACACAAATTTCGGAAGAGATTTGCCCTTTTATCAAGCTCAGAAAGCAAGAAGTTTACTCTACTAGGTAAATAATAGTTTTCCTAAATACTTGAGACAGATACAAATGCTCGTATTCATCTCACAAATATCTGGCCTTGAACTTGAACCCAGGAACATCTGCGAAAGGCAGGATCGCTACCTTTACACCATCATACGATTTAATATTTCTACCTCTCTCTCTGTATCTTTCCCACCAATTTTAAAGAGCCTTAACATAATTTCTATCACGTAAATGTAAATGCGACCTACATTGTCACTTTGAATAAAAATAGTTTCATCAACTTCACGTGAACGTGTGCGGTGACCCTGCACGGCACTCGTTTGGTGAACTGAATCGCGAAATATATAATTTGTCTGGTGATAATTATCTTTTTAGATTGTGTTTGGAGTAATTGTTTGATGTTCTTAAGTTTGCACTTTGGTTTTGCAATGATTGTAATATTTCTATTTGAAAAGAGTGTTTAAAAAACTTAACCCCTACGCGACGTACTGTATGGCTAGCGTACTAGCCACTAACTAACAACGTAAATTGACATGTACAACACAAATTATTATAATAGAAAAATACTAGTAAAAATCTACTCGGGTCACAAGTGAATTCTCAGTACAAGACATACAAAATAAACCATCTTTAAAGAATCATTAAACAGTATTCATTGTTTTATGCTTTATGCTCATGCTCATAACTGGATATTCTACGAATCTATTGACATAATTTGATTTTATATTTTTATTTGTATCAGTTTTCATCTTAACTTTGTCGCTTGCTTTTCATTGTATTACCGTCTATTATTATTCTATTACATTGTATTAATAATAACATAATGGAGATGCTAAACTTAATTATTAAACCTGTTAGGCGGTTAACACACTGCACCGCGCCCCGTCGCGTAGAGCGTGGCCGCAGATTTTATTGTTGTATGCAAGTATCTCAATTAATATAGAAAACACGCCTATGACAACACACTGCCGACGCGGGAACGCGCGGGAACGCGCTCCCGCGCAGATTCTGCGCGGGAGCGCGGGGCGTGAAGAAGTAGGGTCAACTTGTATTGAAAATCTGCGCGGGGAAGCAGATTAACCGCTAAGTTAGGCAGATCTGCGCCTCCGCGCGGGGGCGCGTTTTTCTGTCGCTACGCGCACCGCGGCGGGACGCATCTCTAGTGTGTGAACCGCCTAAGGCGGTTAACACACTGCACCGCGCCCCGTCGCGTAGCGCGTGGCCGCAGATTTTATTATTGTATGAAAGAATCTCAATTAATATAGAAAACACGCCTATGACAACACACTGCCGACGCGGGAACGCGCGGGAACGCGCTCCCGCGCAGATTCTGCGCGGGAGCGCGGGGCGTGAAGAAGTAGGGTCAACTTGTATTGAAAATCTGCGCGGGGAAGCAGATTAACCGCTAAGTTAGGCAGATCTGCGCCTCCGCGCGGGGGCGCGTTTTTCTGTCGCTACGCGCACCGCGGCGGGACGCATCTCTAGTGTGTGAACCGCCTAAGGCGGTTAACACACTGCACCGCGCCCCGTCGCGTAGCGCGTGGCCGCAGATTTTATTATTGTATGAAAGAATCTCAATTAATATAGAACACGCCTATGACAACACACTGCCGACGCGGGAACGCGCGGGTAGGCGCCCCGCGCGCAGATTCTGCGCGGGAGCGCGGGGCGTGAAGAAGTAGGGTCAACTTGTATTGAAAATCTGCGCGGAGAAGCAGATTACACCGCTAAGATAGGCAGATCTGCGCCTCCGCGCGGGGGCGCGTTTTCTGTCGCTACGCGTACCGCGGCGGGACGCATCTCTAGTGTGTGAACCGCCTTAATACAACAATAATAAGAGTCAACAAAATTCTAGCATTACTGTAGTCAACGACATTATTCAGTCAATCTTTTCTAACATATTTTTTTACTTTACTACTAGCTGACCCGGTAACGCGTTGCTATGGTAACGCATTGCTATGGCAACGTTAATTGACACAATGGAAAAAGAGCGGGAAAAAGAGCGGACAGACAAACACACAAACAACAAATTTGTGTTCTTAGATTATAGATTAACTGGTAGAGAACGCCAGGAGTCGTTAATTTTTTATTAATACATTCCATTTAATGTGCAATAAAGCATCAATAGTAAAAAAAATGTAACGAAATATCCGCACCTCATAAATTTTTAATACCTAGATTTCCAGGCTTTGCAAAATAGTTTTTATTGATCAATAGAGTAAAGGTCTGACTATAATCGATGATCCGTCATTACCTTAACGGGCATCATCGAGATAACTCAATTTGAGCAATCTATCGGCAATTTGCAGTTGTGTCGAATATACGAGGTGATAAGCTTTTATATTACAGTGAATTATCCACGCAATTTGTAAGATAATTCTTTAATCTGATGTGTGAAATCACGGTAACAGTAATTTCATTTTTAAAAGTAAAATGAAAGTATAATAATTACACAAATCCAGAAGACAGTTTGTTTATATCTTAACCATATCGTTTATTCGATATTGTAATATTAAGATAGATATCATATTGTGGAGAAATGGTATTGGGAAAAAAAGTTCTATATTATAAAAGCATTTCGTGATATTGCTCCGTATGTTATGTAGACCATACTACCTACGATTGGGTATGTTAACATTATCTTCTGATATATATATATATATATATATATATATATATATATATATATATATATATATATATATATATATATATATATACAAACATATAAACTCTAAATACTAAAAAGAAAAATGTTTAATTAAATTATCAATTACACGGAAGCAAAGAGCAATTGCAAAGCAATTGCTAGAAACTCTCATAGACATGTATTATCGTTTACTCGTTGACTCAACATGCTTCCAAATGAGGTTATGATTTTTATATTTTGCGTATCTAGTATTCTTTTATTAAAATTATCTAAAAGAGTCTTACAAAAAGTCTTACGAATTTATAATTAAATAGTAGAAAGAACTATCATTAACTAAATTTTAGTTGACATTCGAAAATGGTTCCTATAAATATTTTTCATGCAGCTAATGAGTTCCTTTTAATAAATCAAATGTGTCATTTCATATTTTTAATTATATATATTAATTATATATATTAATTAATTATACTAATTATATTGTACAAAGTGACAAGATTTGTATAATAACATTTTAACTAAATGGATGATGTATTATTTGACTGTTTATTAATTGTACCACATTTAATACAAATAAATAAGTAAATATTATGCATGCTCTTGCTGAAGTATTATGCATGTCAAACTCAAAAGTATGTTAATTTAAGGCAGCAACACTGACATACAGCGTTAAACTAACACTTCATAACATATACGGCGCTAGCTCAAGTAATGCATACAAAAGCGTGAATAAATATTAAACCTTACTTCAGCCATACGAGGTTTCTAAGACATATCAACTATAAATTAAAAATAAGTATATATAATTATTAATCGTTAGTTATTTGTTTGAATTTTACATATAACAGTTACTAATTGACGACCGTTTGGTGCAACGGTAGCGATCCTGCCTTTCGCACCGACGGTTCTGGGTTCGAATCCCGGAAGGGGCAGATGTTTTTGTGTTCAATACGAGCATTTGTATCTTAGTCATGGATATGTATATATAATTCTATAAATATTATCTATATATGTATCATATATGTATGTCTATACGTTACCCTAGTATCCATAACACAAGCGTTACAGTGCTTACTTTGGGCTAGGCTAATTGGTGTGATTGTAACAAATATATTATTATATTATTAATTTGGCGTTTTGTCTTTTGGAACGTAGCTGTATTTTTGTCCGATCGCCTAAGAGTTTAATATGTAAATTTATATATTTTGTTAGCTAAAGAATTCGTTAATAGCCAGGTTTTAAAACGTATGTCATTGAATGCCACTCACTCACATAAGGAAGTATAAATTATAGTGTAAAATTTATTCTTAAGTTCATCCAAGCATGGTTTAAAATCGCAAGTAAAGCTTAAGTTAAAATAATCGTGTAAAAAAATATTTATATTTTATTCAAACGACATTTCTAATAAAAGTAGTTTTAAGAAAACCAGTTATTCGATTACATTAATTTAATTTTAATATTAGGAACACTTTCTTGTTGATTCAAGATTTACTTTCGAAAAGTGATATTATATTATAACTCTTTATAAGATTAAGGTGGCGGTTATTTTTAATTCAAGTACCGAATACATTCATTCACTTTCACGTCAGGTTTCCAAGTGAAAGGCATAATGGGTCATACTGGACTTTCTGCGGCTGCCAGATGCGATCGGCAAATATATGTTATGTGTACGAATTCTAATTATTACTTCCATATAGTATTTTTGACCACAAAAACTCTAAGAAAAGATGAAGTCGTCACTAAATTTTTTATAAAAACTAATTGGCCTAATGATATTTATGGCAAGCTGATGATGTCAGATAGCTCAAATTTTGTACGAAAAACCTCAAATTTACACCAGGCAAGCCTTCTAGTTATCTAGTCTAGACGCCTTAACCACCCATTAAACTACCCAAGACATAAATACGTCGGTGCTCGTACAAGCTCTGGCAAAAATAATCAGTACTGTAACGCCCTACGCGCGCTCCGGGATCTTTATCACGTTATATTCAAACCAAGTACGTATTTCACGATTTATTATATTGTTCAACGAAATATATTATAACGACCAGAGGCCCTACCATCACGTCTTATAGCGATTCAAGTTTAGCTGTTAAAAAGAGACGCCACTATAGACTGCGTATAGCTGTGTCTCACTTTGACAATCGAACTTGAATCGCGCTAAAAGATGATGGTAGGCCCTCAGATTACACTCTCAGACACTACTAGTGATTCTCTTATGTTTCTCTAGCCTTCTGGAATATTTTATATTTAAAAGGGTGACATTCCTTGCCATAAAGCAAATATACGTAAAGAGGTGGAATGCGGTGTCATAGATGCAAGGAGGTCACCACAGTACCAATATTTTTTTTGCGCTGTTGAAGCTTTACATAATTATACTAAAAATTGTGATATAAACCAATTTGACAACTTAATACAAGTTAATAATAAAGAATAAGAGTAAAAATAATCTCTTTTTGTACAATTAATGTTTGCAATACTTAGTTTACGTTAATAACTACATTAGTCTAAGATTTAGTCGCAGAATCTCGAAAATTATCTAAAAAGTAACAAATTACTTAAAAAACTACTTAATTAACTTATTTGTACGTGCGTGCGTGTAATGTAATGTTATGTAATGATAGGTCTCAAGAATTAATATATTTTACAAAGTATTTGATGGAAAGATTGAAAGTTTATTTACACACACATTCATCACTCATAATTTGTGATGTATACTTATCTGTTTACCTTTTTGTTTCAGGTACGCTCATTATAATTATAATGTAAGTATATGTGTAACCGTGTGGCATCAGGGAGAGTAGATTGGACCATGCCTTCACACCTAAGGATAGCATTTTACGTGCCTGATAGTATTGGAGGTGACCATCATAAATCTCCCGTAAAGCGAGAAATGAGCAGTAGCGTTTTTAGAATTATGGTATCTTACTACGATCTCCAACCCACCAAACGTGGAAATTGTGGCAAAATCTCCCAACTTTCAGGTCGGCTTTCGTTCAGCAGTGGAAGTTTTAGGCTGAGATGATACGTATAATCTTCACAATTGCAATCGCTCATTGAGATTTTTCAAAAAGTACATTCATGTCCTCAAGCAAAATGTTGGGAAAGTGCTATTATGGAATTTTTGCAGTTTTGACTTAGGTATTCGTAATTTGCAGACTGGAATACATATTAGTAATTTTTATTCAGTTTTTTCGATAAGGATATTTATGAAGATATAGCAACATATGTCAACAAAATTACTAATTCTTACAAAAACAAAAAATCATGTTTTGTGTTGGTAAGTCGCGTTAACTTGGTATAAAAAACTTATTATGGTTTAGGTTTATCTTAATACAATCTAATACACAACAGTAAATACGTTCTCCTGTAAACTTTGCATTTTTCGATTACCAACTTTTTGCTTGGGGATTTGCTAATTTATTACTGTTTATCAGAGTTTCGTGTTCAAACACCTCCATTTTTGCAAACTGACGTATACATGTGGTTAGAAACGCGATCAAGATACGTAATAAGCGAGTGTGCGTGCTTGTCGCATCATACCGCGGGCTCACTAGCCGTGAAGAACCGCAGAGCTGGCTGAGGTTCTTTGTAGCAACTGTCTTACAATACTCCGATACTAGAAAATAATGACCAAAGTTGAAATACATCAATAGATGTAAAAAAAGCTTTTACGAAAACAATAATGTAACTAACTTTTCTACTTATTGCTATTTGAAAAATAGACTAGTTTCGGAATTATAGAAAGAATAAATCGACGATATTTTTTTATTTTTTATTCAATTTAAGAACAAAGATGTATACTATAGAAGTACTATGTAGAAGATGTATATGTTTTTCATTTATGAATTTTAATTTGTCCACATTTATACATTTTTAAAATATGTTATTTAAACGTGAAGACCTATTATTAGCTTACTGTTTTTTATGTAAAACTGTGTATTCTGTATGTTCGCTGTTGGTCTTCCAAATATAAATAAATAAATAAATAAAAATAAATATACGATATCATATATCTGTTGGTACGTGTTTTATATTGTGTCATATTTAATACAGTTTTAAATGCCTATAAATAAAAAGCATTTTCCCATAATTTTTTTTTGAAATATTACCCATATTGTTATCATATTGCCATTTGATATCAAACAAGTCTTCTATGTCCCTATTTACCGAAAATATAATCCGAAGTACTCAATTATTAAAAGTATCAAAGTGCCTACAAAATTACCAATTTCGAGTATAGTAAATAATACGTAAGAAGGCATTACTAACTTATGTGCAAAATTGGAGATCAAAATAAAAATGTCAAGGCTTTCATTAAATAACATACGTATATAATGAATTGGAGATTGTAATACCAATTTTTTGGGATTGCATTATAACTACTAGTTACACATATTTGATCAAAACCTGGGCAACAGTAATGGTACCAGAAATATTTAGCGGATGGCGCTATTTAAAATTATTAGCATGAGAGCGAATATTAGGCTAATATTATATAATAAATAGTAAAAAACTTTTTTTTATTTAATGACGTTTTTATAAAAAATATGTCTTTCTCATCTCACGTTCATCTCGCTTGGAACATGAAAAAATGCAATTTCGTGCAGATGTGTATCAACTTTTATGTAGGATTCCGCGTAGAACTTTTTAGTGTGATTTGCACATCACACTGAACAAGTATCTACATTGCGACTTATGTTAGTATTAATTATAAATAAACTAGCGACTCGCCTCGGCTTCGCACGGGTGCAATGCTGATACTAAATATATTACAGAAAAAAATGGTTATTGTGGGTTATCCCTAAGAGATAGACCACATCAATTATTTAGTCCAAAACTAAGGGGAGTATATAATAACATATAGAATCCATAAAAAAGTATACAAACGACCATAACTCGGGAATAAAGGCTTATGTTTGTAACGAGGCGCCATAGCTATATTGGCGACTCGTTGCTTTCATTGCGCTCTTCTCTGGCCATTTTTCATATTTTCTTTTCTCTTCGTTTGCTATTTTAAATTTACTGTCTGTCTCTGTTTCCTATTTTAAATTTACTGTCTGTCTCTTTTTATTTGTTTTGTTCGAAGTTTATTCTTACCAGAGTCAGCGCGTAGAGTGGTTGACTCAGCGATAACAAATTATTTAAATATATTTATAGTGCTGAGCAGTTAATAATAAGCTCACAAGTATAATAAGCTCATAAGCATAACTCACAAGATTTCCTGTATCTGTATTCTGTACCACCAGTTCCTGTTATATAAAAGTCTATAAGTTTCTTTAAGGCACTATTGTAAGTAGCCCTACCTTTTATAATATATTTTAGTGATAAATGTGAAATTGTTTTTGTATTCAGTGTAATTTACCTTTTTTTATATAATTGTTTCAGTTGTGCCTTAATTCCTTAAATATAAAAACAAGTGACCTTGAGTGCTTTTATTTCTCCGGCTGCACCCCGTCACATGTTTATCACAAAAACCTACCGGGATTAGAACCTAGGAACTGTGGCGCAGTAGGTAGGATCGCTACCGTTGCACCAACCAACCATTTTTTTATGGCGCATGCAATTACAACAACATTTTAAGACTAACATTAGTATTTCCCATTAAACATTTCCGTACAACCTTTTTTACGACAGTTTGATAGCGACTGTGTGTCTTTTATTTGAATTATACTTCATACTTATACTCGTATTTTAAGTATTACTTATAAATACACACATTCAAAAATAGGGAAAGAAAGACAAGATATACTAAAATAAAGATTAGTTTATCCGATAGAAGAATATTAAGTGTATACATTATTGGATCTATTATTGAGTATTGAGTATATCTTGAGGGTGCAGATGTTAACGCGTACGTCTTCGAGTGTACTGATTAAGAAATTTTCGTATAGGTCATTCGTCTTAGGGTGTTCGACTGAAAATAGATAATAAAAGAAGCACAACTGTGAAGCATTTTTTTTGCTGCTAAAAAGTATAAAAGTCTATTCCACATAATAGACAAATAAAAATAGTAGTGAATTACATAATGTTGAAGATATTGGATAAAATGAACTTTTGCATTGTACTTGAGTTATGCGACTTTTAAAAATGTCTATGCTAAGTTAAAGTCCATATTGATAATATAGCTTCTCCTTTGCACGTACTTATAAAAGTGCGATAGTACATATCCATCTATCTACAGGTTTGTGTAATAAGGAGGCTGGGGTCATATTAGATCCTCTTATTGTAGCAAACATTTTGCTTCCAAAAGTAATGTTTGTTCTTACATTAATTTAATGTCTTAAACTTATTAGTGTTAGGCAAATAGTCAAGAGTCTCATTATTTTTAGAATACAATATATGCTATCTGAAGTCATATATCTCTTTAACTGTTGGAGGCTTTCGACATTTTCGTGGTTATGATTCAATCAGTAAGTTTTTTAACTAGTCATGATCATTATGTTAGAGTTATGTCACAAGATCCAGAAACATACTGCGATCGGTTAGTGATATAAGCGTACCTGCCTTGTTACCAACATAACACTGGTCGGACAGGCCACAGCGCAATAGTTAAATCAGAAATGAAGTCTTGATATTCCTGTAACTTTAGAATTATTCACATTCACTGTTGGACGGAAATGTCCCCCAAAAATGGGGGCATTTTGCCAAAATCTCTGCGCATAGTAGATGCTAATATTATAAATGAGAAGATCGGTTTGTTTGTTTCACTTTCACCCTTTAACTAATAAACCGATCATCATGAAATGTTGCATACAATTTATTAAGGGTATAGAAAAAGACATAGGGTACCTTACAGCAAAACTACTGTTCCTGAGGGATTGAAATATAACTTTTAATTGGTAGTCTACATTCCCACTAAGAGTTACATCCAGAACGCTTAAACCGATTTTGTAGTCTAAAGGTGTATGGTGTTTACCTTTAGTAACATTCGTCGCCTTTATGACATTCTTAAGTGTGAAGGCGTGGTGTTATTCAACTCTTAGTACGGTTACCACAAGGCAATACTTGCTACATTGTCATCAATTATTAATAGTTAATTTGTGAAGCTGTTTCTCTGAAATTAACCTCTAATTTTTCAATAAGTGTTCTGATATTACAAGGTATATAAAACTACCTTAAAAAGTTACACAAAATCGAACATTAGTCAAGTTAGAATATTTCTAAGATTTAATCTAAACGATTTAAGTTTTTAATTACAAAATTAGTTCTACCAATATTTCGGTCGGTCAGACGATTTACCCACAGAGCCAAAAATGCATTGTTTTACTCCATATTAGGTAATCGCTTTTTATGATTAAAAACTTTACTAACTCGCTAAACAAAAATAAGATATTTGCGTCGATAACCGGACCAAGTACTACGGGTAAGCTCCCCAAAAGTGGACCTATGATCTGCTGAAGGTCATGGGAACGCTATGCCCAGCATTGGTCATAAAGCTCATGTGATGATGATGATGTAAACTATGTTTGCTGTTTCTCTTTCTTAATTTTGACATGTTTTTAAAATCCTTGAACAAAGTTACAAAACTTTGTATATTAATGAGTGTTACTGGTAACATGGCATGTACTGTGACATCAAAATTAATAGTGAAATTGCAAAATTCTTTTGTGTAGCTGTATGGCTTTCCATCATTGTTTCAAACTTAAATATTCATATGTATTGTCATAAGTAATTTCCTTTTACAATAGTCGACATTGTTTTCGTTATTAATTTGTATTTTAAATTATCATATTCTTATATAACCATGTGTTTTGCCTTTTTTTTATCTAGTTTATTTTTATTCCAACGTATCTTCTGTGAAAAAAATTACACTTGAATCATTGAACAAGTTATTTATAGAGCGTATTGCGTGCGTGATCTGCGATTGAGAAAGTTAACTTTTGTAAAGGTCAGTTTCGGATGCGTGTCCGAAATTCACCTGTGACCCAAAATGCGAGCGCAAAATTTAATGGCCATGACTCGGTTGCACTGTATGTACATACTTCATGTCAGTCAATGTCAATACAGTATTAATCTGCTAGGTTCATTCTTTAAATGTCTTTTATTGACCTTATAAATAAGGATAAACAAAATGTTAAAGATTGCAATGCCGTATCATAAAAGTGCCGATGGGTATATGCCATACTTGTTTGTCATTAATTAAGTATATAATTATAAAATTAAGTAGGTATCATATTTTAATTAACAATGTTGTGACAAGTACCAAGCTTATTATAAACATAAATCGTTACGTAAAGCATCCATTGATAACCATGACCATCTGACACCAGCTCACTCGCACCGAGAGGGATAATGGTTAATAATCATAACTGACAAGCATCGTATCTATGATATCATTATTTGCAACTACTGTTTTGCAGTGTGATTTGTTATTACATAAAATTTACACATAAATGCCAAAATCGAGTGAAAACTTTAACTTGACCTTTTGTAATGATTGCAATTTGACGATTTGATTTATTTAATTCTAATATAATTCTAAGTAATTTTAATTTGGACGCCTTGTGGTGCAATTCGAAATAATTTTAACTATTATATTAAATAATAGTATTTATTACAGAAGTCTTATATTGCTTACTTTGAGCTAGGCTAATTGGTGTGAATATAAGAAATATAATTCTTATAAATACAATGCTATTATCTGTATTTGTAAATAAATATACCACGTTCATGAAATAAAGAAACATATATCTTTATATATATAATTCTTCTGTGAGTGTGTATGTCACTGAACTCCTCCTAAACGGCTGGACCGATTTGAATGAATTTTTTTGTGTGTGTTCAAGGGGATCTGAGAATGGTTTAGATTCACAAATCAGTCCGGCAGATGACACTGCAGTCGGCACAGCAACGCGTGGCCGGGTCAACTAGTTTGTATATAAAAAAATAACGTTTTTGCTTCTGTAATAATTCAACTTCCTTATTCTTAAAGAATTGCCCGTTTCTCTCTCTATTTTTGCAAGTGATGATTGTTTCCATGCCGCAAAATTACTGATTAATTACAAAGAGTGTAGTTTAAAGTCGAATAAGTAACTTTAAATTACTTTAATAGCACCTTAATAACTGGAGGCGGTCGTTGTGACAGAGATAATGTGATATTGTCGTAATTAGCTTAAATGTTGTGGTTGCCGTGGTTATGGTGTGGTGGTATAACCTTTGGGCTGTATTTCGTCTAGATTCCATTTAAAGATTGAGTTGAGTTGGTATTTTTATTGCAATTTTGGTTTTAGTTATGTTAAATAAATATGCTTGTTTACTAAATAAATCCTGTTAATAAAGCCCTCTCATAATCCATAAAGATTTGTAATTGAACAAATAGTTTAGATAGCTGACATCTCAACTAATAACTTTCAAATAAAAAATTAAAATAATAAAGAACAATATTATTGATGTCCATTATTTTAGCGAATAAAAAAGTAGTTTTGGAAAGTGTAAATACATTTGATTAAATTACAAAATATTTCGTTAAGATTGAGGATTCACTATATCTTTTATATTTTTATCTGTTACGTAACATTGGGAATATTTTATTAATTAAAATGCACTGCAGTTTAAAGTGCATTTGAATATGATTTACAAGCTCATTTAAATCAAATCAACTAATAATTTATTGTTTAAATTCACTAATTAACTAATAAATTATTGTTTTAATTTAATATAGAAAAAATGTGTTGGGGAAATTGTCGTAGGGTTCGAATCTTAAGAGAATATTTTTTTAACAATATTTATTTTTCCATTAAGATTTATTACTAATGGGAATATCATACTCAATACCAACTCCCAAGGAGATACTTAGTAATTAACTTAGTTTCTGTTTGCAACGATACTTTACGATACAGAGAGTCATTGCTTTTCAATACTCTCTCATTTCCACAATTTCACCGATCACAATAGCCAATATTTGCAAGAGTGAAATGCACAGGCACGCGAACACTGAGAGTGTTTAACACAAAGCAATAGAAACTAGATAAAAGTGAAGTGTATTGAGAAATTATACTGGTTTCAGAATGATGCTATAGTATTTTTTCTGATTTTTATCGTTTACTGATTTAATACATGGGACTAACTCTGGTTTTATTAAATGTAAGCAAAAATGTTTTAAAAATTAAGTGACTCATATGTTTTGATTTAATTTTTGTGTCTTTAAAATGTTTACTAATGTAGATATTTAGGCAGATAGTGATATTTCTCAATGATCTTTTATTCTTCTCCGACAAAACCAAGAAAAAATCTTAACCAAGAAAAACAAATTTAGACTCTTTTAATTTGTTTTTCAAGAATTATTAATAGAACAAATTATAGTAAGAACAAAAAAAAACGATCCACTTTATTTTTGTTAAAAAAATGGAATAGTATGACTCGAATTATGTTTCACAGTCTGTAATAATTTTATTACCTTCAGTTCCGGGATTTCTCTGATAATTGTGCCATACAACTTCGTCGAAATTGGAGCCTCAAAATAGTGAAATATCGTAATAATCCCGTTTTCCTGAGCGCAGAACATAAAAAAGGGTCTGCTCCATATAAAAATTAGTGAAAAAAATCATCTCGGAGGAGGTTAAAATTCTTCTCTCTCTTGTCTTTTAAAGCGGTGGTTATGGTTGTGTCGCTCAGTTGGCCAGAATTGTTTTTAAATTAAAGACCACATTTTAATGTTTATAAATAAAAGTACGATAGCTAATGGGTCAATTTAATCAAAAAATTCGTTTAGAGATTTATATTGTTGTTAAAAAAACGTAAAGTTTTATTCTTATAAACTAAAGTTTATTCTGATATAAATTATGATACTATGGTAGTAATGCTTATTCACAATATTTTATTGTTTTGAATGGTTTATTCGTAGAATTCCTATAGAATATCAACGAAAATACCATTTTTATTGCTAAATTAATATGAAAACATATTTCAAAATTCCGAGACCGCTATGAGCTAAACCTCTCTACAAGACATATTATTGTTTTTTTTTATTTGTTTGTTTAGTGCAGTAGTTCTATCAATTTGCATAAAAAAGTATCGCTGTTTTTACAACTACATGGTTCGCAATTTATATGAATAGATAAGAAAAAATATGCCTAAAGGTAAATTAATGCCTTGTCAGGAACATTAATTTATTGAAAAATTCATAACTGTTTCTCAATTGAGTTTCATCACTTTCGTTTATAGTCCACATCGTTCCGAATACCCAAGTCGTGCTGCGTGCGGACGACACTTTCATTCAGGCTGTTTTGCATTAATTATGACGGTTCGAACTGGTTTTCATGGTCACATTTCGAAGTGGATTTCGTAGAAATTGGCGTAGAAAGGATTGATGATTTACGTATTAATTTAGCATTGACCGAGAGATCAGGTTTCCTAATCGAAAAGTTGCCACAAATAGTCGTTTTGTTTATAGGCAATGCGAGCATTACTATAGGTAATACAGTAAGACATGGACTAGAAAAGATTTCAATTTTATTTAATTAAAACAACATTGCCAATACATTATTTTAACAAAATAATATCAGTTATTATTAAAACTATAAGTTTGGAATAAAAATAAATAAATTGATTCTAACACATGAAAGCTAACACATTTTAGACATAAATAGTAAGCCATCGTAATACAATTATAGTAATATAAGTTATTTACGGGATTGTTACCATGTACCTTGTTATTGAGTTTCCGATATTTTGGCACTGTTGCAAGTGCCATGATCACGGAGTTTCATAACCCACAGATTATTTCGACAGAACGCCACTACATACCAAGATTGGTCAGGGAAGCGATTGAAATAACAAAACATGAAAATTTCATGCGTGAGGACGGGTTTAAATTGTCGAGTGTCTGGAATCCTGTGGTTCGTATGTGTAAAAACCGAAAAAATCGAAAAAGTGTCGTGTTGCGATCCGATACTTGTCGTTGTGTGTCAAGAACAATTTCAAGTCAATAGTGAGAATGTGAACAGTGGTACGGGTAACGAACGCAATAAGAGACTTCGTCGGAGGGTAGACCGAAATTTCTGCCAATAACAGCCTACCCGCAATTACTTCAGTCGCTCCGTGATCATGGCACTTGCAACAGTGCCAAAATATTGGAAACTCAATAACAAGGTACATGGTAACAATCCCGTAAATAACTTATATTACTATAATGTTAGTGACCATTAAAGTTTAAAACAATATATCGTAATACAATGTTTAACTATGACATTTTATTTAGGGCCATGAAACATCATTCTGCTTTGATCGTTTAATTTTTGTGAAACTGCACTTTAATTATAAAAAAAGCAATTACACTGAGATTGGTTTTGTTATATATTCCCTGTGCAATGGGTAATGAACCTACTTTTGAAAAGTTGAAATCCATAAACCAGCCTCGATAATTAAATAACTAAAAACTTATTCTATATTTAGCTGTAGCTTAAAAAGGATACAATGATCCTTTTTAAGTTTCTTTTTTACCCCCAAAGGTTGACTGGGAGAGAAGGCATTTAGCATTAAGTCTGCCTTTTGTACCATTTTATATTTATGGTCAATAAAGCTTTTTAATAAATAAATAATTTACGACTTAATATTTTGAGGTATTATTAATAACTACGTTTTATTGACATTTTTAAAATAAAAAATTTGTATTAAAAAATATACCCGAGGTGGAATTCGAACCAACATCCATCTAGCTAACAAAAAAAGACACCGTAACCGCAAGGTTGCTTATGCTATAATATCCCTGAGCGATTTCTTTCAAACATTATCTACTTTTAAACGACATTGATTTTTGTGTCTTTTTTCACGTTATTATTTGCAATGTCACATAATATTAGCCAGAAGCTGATTAAGTATGAATTCGATGTGTCCAACATTGAAAACTCATGAACGAAATAAATATAAATCACCACATTCTTAGAATGCACATAAAATCTATGCGACACTCAAAATAATTATTTTATATAAGTCTTTATAACTTCATCTTTTTCTGGTAATCAATATCCAGTAAAGGATGGTACGGCAGTGTTTGCTTCGCGTTCGACTTGACGGGGGCTACCGTGCCCCCCGATTGCTTATCAAAAGCTAGACACACTCCACAAAGCAATCAGTCAACGACCAATTCAATTGATTACGCAAAACATGTCCAATATATAAAATGGTTATTTTCACTAAAGATTTTAATCAAATATTTGCGTAAATCTTTGCAAGATGAAACAGTCACGTCTGCTATTTTGTCATCAGTTTTACGAATTTACGAAATTATTATACAGGGCGGTCATTAATCAAACAATATTCGTATGTTTTAAAAATCAGACTCCATTTTTCTTTAAAATGCTGGTAAAACTAATTACAACACACTATTTCCATTTATCACACAGGAAATATAGATAAAAGAATCCTTAAGTTATGTACAACAAATATTTTATACACAACATAATAAAACATACGCCAAAAAAAAAAACAAAATTTAAAAAAAAAAGATGAAAATAAGCCTTGTCACTGCTGTTGAGACAAGTGTCCAGAAGACTGGCTGAACTGAAGGACAGAAGAAGCTGCCAGTTCTTTTGTTTCCAGTTGCTTTAATTGAACGATCATAAAATGAAGTAAGTTTGAAATTATTCTTAAATGATTGGACAGCTAACTAAACATGTACCAAGTACCAACTTTTTTGTGCCATATGCTCTTAGTCTTCGATGGCATAAGCAAGTTGCATTCCTCATCGAGAGGGTGACGAAGCAAATTATTCTATAAAACTCATTCGCGCTTTTAAGGCTCATTAGCGAGTTGAATTATGGCTCAAGATGTGTTCAACCGTGGGCAAGGCCTGCCCCAGTAGTGGAGACATAAATAAAGCTGATGATGATGATGCTCTAAATATACTTATTCCTCTATGCAACAGGCGTGTTTCGTTCACATCAAAATAACAAGTATGGATCATTTACAAATAAAATAACAAACTGTAACTATGACTAAATATAAATAATGTAATACTAATAAAAAAATGTGGTTGAGCGTAGTGATGGATGACTCATTCGTCATGCTCGTGAACGATTGCCTTGCCTTGAACCTTTCTTGGTAGTTGGATTGCTTCGAATTACTTGTATTATCTAAACACTTTGACTTAAGATGTTAACTCTTCACTAGTTTTTAACTTATTTTTTATTTTCATTCTCTGTATGTCATTACTATAGTAATGTTTGGATATATTTATTTATTGAACAGATACTTATTGACTTTGTTGCAATCAACTTTGTAATGAAACCATAAAATTGCTATTAATGTGAATAAAATAATAATCTTTTGCATCATTATGTTATCGTATTAATCGGAACGAAGAATTATATTGTAAATATCGTTGCTTTGTTAAAGGTGAAGAGTTTCTTGTGCCTGTTCTTACCGTTACTCAAAAGATGTTTGAATAGGTTATAGGTAAAAAACGTTGAACGATTCAAAGGAACTAATATAAAGTACATTTGTATAAGCTTATGATTATTACATTTTTAAATAGAATATTCCCCAAATTAAAAATAAGCGGACACTACAGTCTATCAATTAAATAAGGTCAAACTTTTCTAAATACAAATCTACCAGTCACATCGTTTTAGCATCTTGACGAATCATGAAAGTGACTTAGCGTGTCTGTGAGCGGTCTGAAGAGGTTAATAGCGCCTCGAGATAATAATAACCACCTGTGAACTGTGCTTGACACAGGTGTTGGCAATCGTATGACGTTGTATCATATTGCGGTAGATTTTAATGACTGTATTTATAGTTTAGGTATAAAACATTATTCATCACAAAAGGTAAAAGAGCGCCTGCAAGACATTTACAAAACAACGCTGTTATATTTATCTATACTAATATTATAAAGAAGTAAAGTTTGTGTGTTTGTATATTTGTTAAATTGTAAGGGGTAATCTCGGAATCAACTGAACCGATTTTAAAAATTCTTTCACCAATAGAAAGGCACATTATTGCTGAGTGTCATAGGCTATATTGAATGCTAGAAAAAATTTAAAGAATTTTGTCCACCCATGCGAATCCGGGACGGGCCGCTAGTTAATAATATAATAGTTGATCGTAATAAAAAAATTGGTGTAGACAAATATATGGAATTTTCTTTATTGACAAGTTGGGAGTCCAATACCAGAGTTTCACCTCAATTGATTTGTATATTGTACATACAGTAATTAACACACCACACTACAACAAAGATATTATTTTGTCTTTCTTATTGTTTTTTAGATAAAATAATTGAATAAGATAAATTAATTTAATAGAAAAATGCTAGAAAAAATCGACTCGGCTCACAAGTGAATGTTATTAATGTTATTAGAGATAAATTATGAGTAATGATTTATCTCTTATAAAAAAAAATATTTTAATTAAAATAATTTATCTCATACGAGAGCATTGAAAAAATGCAAAAAAAAAAATAACGTTAAAAATATTTAAATAAATTTACCTTGTGTAAACGAAACTTTATTTGGACACCTAAACATTTAAAGTTATGTTGCGTTCCTGATATTTATTTTTACATAGATGTTACAACCTGTTGTAAGCTGCTTATAATGGATTTGTATTTTGTAAAATCCATTAGTTCGATATAATCTACAATTCCATTCATTTTGAAAATGAAACTGCCTCTTGGTTCAATGGTAGCGATCCTACTTTCTACGAACCTACCTACCAAGGGCTCGAATCCCGCTAGGGGCATATGTTTGTGTGATAAACATACGCGTGGTCGTTTTTATACTTATTTATGTATTCTGTACATTATATACTATCCATAGTACAAACTCAGCTTAGTTTAGGACTAAATAATTGTTGTGGGTTGTCCGGAATTTATTTATTTGTATAATATAATGTTTATATTTTTTACAACTTTCTTCAATAATAGCATGACAACACAGGCCATGATGAAATCAATATAATTAGGAAATGTATTATAAAAACATGTTAAAGTACACGAAGGAAAAAGCTATGTTTGATTTTCGAAGATAATATTTATAAATGATATTATATTCGCAAAATCAAGTAATCTCACTTTACAAAACTTACTTTTTAAATCTCTTTCAAGCTATAATTAGATTATAACATTAACTGTTGATCTTCCATTGAATGTAACTGTATCTAAAATTTGTAAAATAATTAACATCAGTGACATATTCCTGGAGTAAAAATCATATTTGTTAAAATGAAACAATTTATTTAGGGTTTTTTGCGCGTAACTTATATTTAATCCTGACGTTTCGACTTCTTTACAGGAGTCGTATCATACACATCACATGTATTTGATTATTTTTGAAATTTGGAAATATATTTGATTTGGTTCATCAAACAGCAGAGCAATATCCACTTTTTTGGCAATATGACAAAAATAGTATGGATTGCGCTACTTTTAAATGTAAACGTATAAAATATTTAATGGCAATGAAGTAAAAAAAACATTACAGTTGTAACTGGTGCCATATGAATACTAAGGCTTATGCGTAAGTTACAACTTGTTTCTATTTGCGAAATTTTTAAAATGGCTGAATAAATCATTTTGAATATATGAGAATAACCTAGGTGCAACACTTAAAAAATACTAAAATGTGTACATTAAGAAACACAGAAAACTTTAACGGGTCTCTAAAAATTTCGGTAGCTGTATTAGAAGAGCTCTCAATCGGATAGGTAAAGGACATGAATTCGAGTCCTACTTGACTCTGGAGACATGTTGAAATAATCTCTTCAATGTTAATTTTAAACTATGTAATATCCATTAATTAATATGTTGTGCAAATAATTAAAATTAAATATACGCCTTCGTGGTTTTGAATTTGTCGTCATCTGTATCTGCATGCCTCCACTTCAGGGACACAGTTCTTTCTAATGGTTTAAAATACTATCAGTTCACAATGTCACGATCCATGATGTGAATTCTAACATTGCTCACTGGGTCAGTTGATAAGTTGATAAGTAGAAATGGTTGTGTGATGATCAATTGTCATACATGGGTATCTTAAAAAGAAAATATTTGATTCTGTCATGATATCATTTTATTTAGTTCTTACACCTCTCACCCGCACATCATCTCACGTGATCCGGTGATCACTGCTCCCGTCACAGAGTTTGGCAGCCATGAACTCGGAAACTACCTAACCGATTTTGATGATTTTATTGCTGTAGGGTAGGTTTCATTTTGATTTATAATCGTAAAATTTAAATATTGAAAATTTTAATAACTGCACCACAACAACGCGTGGCTGGATCAGCTAGTTTAATATATTTACTGATACCGCATTAGCTTAAACAGGACAGTTTAATAGTAAACCAGGATAGTTCTATATTAGAATAGGTCTTAGACAAGTTGATAAGAGTGCACGAGATTTCCGCACAAAGTAGAGTCAATCGATGTGTTTTTACTAACTCTCGGACCGGGAAGTGTCTGTGCTACTGACCACGATGTTTGTGGGAAATAGAGTTTTAAGACTTCAAGTCGTCATCTCTTTATTATATGTTTGATTTCACGATACTTTGATTTCAACTTATTATTATTAACACTAATGCATTTACTCTTTTAAGACAACGGTATTCAACTCATTATCACATTACGAGTCGTCTTATGTCATACCATTTTGTGAAAACATGGGAAATAAGACACATTTTTATTTTCAAATATTTTATAAACACTTTAAACCTCGATTTAAATTAATGATTTCCTACATTCACACCAATTAGCCTAGCCCAAAGTATGCACTGTAAGGTTCGTGCTATGGATACTAGGGCAACGGATATACATACATGTCTGATACATAGATATGTAATATATATATAGAAATATATTTCAAAATCCATGACTGAGGTACAAATGTTCGTATTCATCTCATAAACATTTGTCCCTTCCGGGACTCGAACCCAGGACGATCGCTACCGTTGCACCAAAAAATC
This sequence comes from Calamotropha paludella, assembly GCA_927399485.1. NCBI lineage: Eukaryota > Metazoa > Arthropoda > Insecta > Lepidoptera > Crambidae > Calamotropha > Calamotropha paludella. Next base: position 3,318,959 of record OV656823.1, on the reverse strand, counting down.
GTCCATGAAATAAATTAAAACACTAAAATAAAACTTATATTTTTGATTTAATGATGAATTGATAATAATTAATGAAAATAAGCATTAGCGTTTTTTTATTCCACTCTAGATGTAATATTAGTTCCTTCTTTTATTTCCTGTAAACAAACTTAGTAGAAGAGAAATAAAAGTTTTTTTATATAATTTTTCAATGCTGATAAGCGTAGAAGACACTGTGTTGTTCCTATTCGTAAAACTTTTACGACAGTGTGTCTTATTATAATAGTAGTAGGTATAGTATGACTTTACATAAACTCAAATTAATTAATTTTAATTTGTTTACAGTTACAATATCATATTTCTATAAGATAAAAATACGCATGTAAATAAACAACCACGTCTCCGAGCCGTCAGGTAGGAACCTAACTGAGTTTTTATAGGAGTATTTTATATCTTTATGTAAACTAATAAATACTATCGGAAATGTCGCTCTACTTATGGTCAGTGAGAGCAAAAGTAATGGAATAAATATGATAGTTTTCGAAAACAAGTTTAGTTCGAATAATCTTATTCTAGTAATATATAGTTACATACAATTCACCTGTTATTTCATAAGAAATGATATAACCACAATGGTATTTTACTGTTCTGGTTCTTTATTTTTAATGGGTATACTACAAGGAAACGTGTTAATGTAAACTTAAGGCCGTGAATTATGAGGTCGAATCTGACCTTTCATAAATTAAAGCCTACGGATTTTCTTTTACCCTTGAATTCGGTATAAATGGATTAATTATTAAAATAAAATAACGGATGAAGAAAATTACTGTTGTATAGATAATATTGAAGGATGCATAATTTACATTGCACGAGGTCAATATATAGATTTAATATTGCACTACAATTATAATGCAATAAATCTGTTTATTGTAGCGCGTTATAAACTGGCAGTTGTCGAACTATTGTAATTAATTGAACACTAGTCGATTCTACAGGTGGTATTGGCCAATCAAATATGCTTAATTTTGAATCTTGTGTTTATTCATTAAGTATAATAAAGAAAAAACAACTAAACCAGAATCGTTAAAAAAATTTATTGACATAGGCACGGAATTAAACCTTAGACAGCAAAAGCAAAACTACCGGTACATTTTAGTAACATGTCAACATTTAAAACGAAGTGCTTTGAAAGGGTTAATGAAATGATCTTCATCTATACATATAAATAAAATTGGAGTGTCTGTTTGTAATATTGAAATAACCGTTTTTACTACATGTATATAAATGTATATACGGTACATACACCAAAATAACATTTTTTACAATTTTTGTCTGTCTGTTTATTCCGGCTAATCTCTGAAATGGCTGGACCAATTTTGACGGGACTTTTATTGGCAGGTAGCTGATGTAATAAGGAGTAACTTAGGCTACTCTTATTTGCTGATTTTTAACAAAAAAATATATTGCAAATTATAATTACTGAGCCACGGCAACGTGTGGCCGGGTCAGCTAGTTTATAATAAAAATAGTTGAATGTATTACATTTTATATACAGTTTATAATAACAATGCGAGAAACAATTGCTGGGTAGATAGAGTTGCTTTAGAATCTTACAGTAATTTTTTCAATCTGTGTGTTTTATCAAATTGTCTACGCCATTGATTTCATAATCTCCTTGAAATTTTACTTTCTAATCGATTGTTTTGAATATTTTTAACTGTCAATAATGTGGAGCCATTTCTCTGCTAGTGTTGGACTAACATAAACACGTTAGCAGACAATCAAAGTGAACAACCAGCAGAACGCGGTCACACATACAAATTAGCGAGGTCGTGCGCATCGCCTCGGTGACCAACATTCACCGTCAGGGTTATCAAACACGTGAATTTAAGTGCAAGTTTATGTTATACAGTTGTACAGTTGCTGTTATTTTATCACTCACAGGGCGTTAGTCATTCTGGGAACACAGACCTTGTAAAAGAGTTATCTTGAAAGACTAGAGAAAGACATGAAAATGAACACGGCTTCGGTATACCTTTTAATGAGTTGGCGAAAAAAAATATAAACATTACGATCTAACGTGGCATGATATGTTTCTCGATATGTTTCTTGATATCTAGAAGATGATGATTTTGATTAAAACCTTTTTGAAACTTTCAACTTTTTGACAACCGGTTTGACCGAGCGAAAGTCACTCTACCTACGAAGCCAAATATTCCCGGTAAAAGCAGACGTTTGTGTGATGAATGCATTTGAGTCAAGGATATTTATATATTTGTACTGACTTATGTAGCATTTATGTTTATCTATACGGTACCCTAGTGTTGATAATACAAACGTTACAGGTGCTAACTTATTATTATTATTATTAACTGTGGAGGTCTGCCCAAAACAGGGAATGAATGTCATAATCTCCATGCTTGGCAGGTGGGGTTAGAGTTTGTAGCAAAAGATAAGTCGAAAAATGCTGTTTCCAGTTTTGTAATTCATGGGATATGTATGGTGATTACTTACCATAATACCAAGTATGGAGAGTTAGTGTTATTATACTCTGCCGAATACTAACTACACTGCTGATTATAATAATAATCATCATTTTATTTAATTTCCTTTTTTAAATTTTCCAAACAATTAGAATATATATGGATAAAAAAAAGATAAATCAACAGACCTAAAATGTCGTGTAATGAAAATACTCCCGTTTAAAACGCCGTAGTTTCGATAAAAACAGAAACTAATAATAGTAAGTTGATGACCCTATTCACGATGGACAATGACGTCGCCACCTGTGCGCCGGAATGGAATGAGCTTGCGCCTTACGGTGAAAGTACCACAGAGGAAACAGCTTGGAACTTGATTATATGCTTTGAACTAAACGACTTACGATAAAAAGTCTGGTTACTGTCAAAATTTGAGCAATAGCTTGTTAAATGAAATAATAATATGCGTATACTTTTCCGTTATTCGGTGAGATGAAACACTTTTTTCCGAAGTTACTATTGAGATTTTCAATATATATAAAGGAAGGCATAACTAAATCAAAACAGAAGATCGTGTTAATGATTGTAGTAAAATTATTATATTTGAGGGGAATATTCTATTTTACTTGTGTAGTTAAAACGTACTATAATTAATTCCAGATAATTCCATATACCGGATATTTTATTTCGCAACTTAGCTCTATCTTTTGTGTTTAGTTATGTTTACTATTAAAAAATCAAATAATCACTTTAAAAGTATCTTAAATTTTAAACATTAACGATTCAGAATTTGTTTATGGAAGAATTGTCTTCAGTGAGATGAAACACTTTTTTTCGAGATTACTATTGATATTTTCAAGATATATAAAGAAAGGCATAACTAAATCAAAAAAGAAGATCGTGTTAAATAATGTAGTAAAATTATTTTATTTAAGTTGAGGGAAATATTGTATTTTACTTGTACAAATAAAAACCTGCTATAATTAATTCCAGATAATTCCATATACCGGATATTTTATTTCGCAACTGAGCTCTATCTTTTGTGTTTAGTTGTTAACTAAAAAAAGTCAAATATTCACTTTAAGAGTATCTTAATATTTGAATATTAACGATTCAGAGTTTGTTTATGGAAGAATTGTCTTTATTAAATTATTGCGACTAAAATCATAATATTATAAATAATAATGCGAAATCTTTGTTGCTAATGAAATAAATCTATGATCAAACTGAAGCTCGACAAGTATGTTTGTGTGAATATTCAATGGATTTCAATGTAGGTTATTGATTAGAAACATGCAAATCTTAGTGTTTTGCGTGTTTTTCAACAATTACATGGGTTTCATTCATTCGATTCGATTTGTTTTCTAACTATACAATCTGTTCCTGATAAATGTATTTAAAATATTTGCATTTATGTAACCGACGTACAGTTGACAGCACATCAAGAATACACCCTAAAAATGAATCATCTCTATTGAAATAGTATAAGGTAGATAGGTGTGCTGTAGATTGTGAATTTAGACAGATGATATAGATTTAAAATTGAAAATCTGTAGAACTCAACTATTTTTCAAAGTAATATACCAATGTATAAAATATGAATGTTCCCACTTGTAAAACAGACTTGACAGGAAGGCTATATTTGTGTTTATGGCTGTAATTAAATGGTTATTTTTAATTAAGTGAAAAATAATTTATGTCACTTACATTTTTTGTAAAAAATGGTGCATATGACCATTTTTTGTAATCAATAAATAATTTATTTAAACTTAATGAAAGAATGACAAATAAATTATATTTAACAAAGGTGACCTTGTTAATTGTTTCAGTCTTAATAATTGAATTATAAAATGTAATAAAGTCAAATATATTGGCAGTCCTAATGTGTTGGAATCCTATAAAAATCCATTGTTATTAAGAAAACATACATATCCAGTAATTGACTGCGCGAATTTCACTGCGTTTCGAATGTACTGCACGCGACTTGTTCGTGTTTGTTTGATCCAATGTTTGTTCAAACGTTATTATTAGAAACACGCACACTTTTTATTTGTCTGGACACTAACTCTTGCCCGTGAGTGTGTCTACGTTGATGTAAGTAACTAAAAAAAAAGTAAATATATCCTGTAGATCGGGAATAAAATATAGGATACTTTTCACCTTTGTAGCAGTAGTAACATTATCCTGAATCACTTATATTTCGATTGGCAACCTTTTGGTGGTTCTAAGGGTTATTTTTCATAATAACACAACTAGTTTTTTCATTACACCGTTACACCATACTTCGGCAAATATGTCTTGATATAATGAGATAAAGTACAATGGTATTTGCAGTGAATAAATATGAGTCAGAAAACAAGTATTAGTTCTGGTAGTCCAATTAAGTACCAGTTACATAATTGGTACTACTGATCTGGGAAGGACCGAACAGACCTGGTATTTACCGCTGTTTCAACAAATTCTTCTGGTATTGTAGCCACATTCCTGTCAGCGTGACTTTCACGTACAACAGATTATATTGCGCTTGTAAACAATAAAAAAGCAAACTTGCGGTTAGGTCACGGCTGAATTGATAATAGAGCAAAAAGTTTTGTTTTATTTCTTATTTGAACATAGGCTCGAGAATAATAGTATAGCTAAACAAATATCAAAGAAGTGTTATGAGAAAGAAGTTTAATAGTATCTGTATTTGAAAAAACAAATCAGAATATAAAAAGTAAAAGGTATATTAACGATTCTTTAAACTGATAACATCACGAGTTTATAAAAGATTAAGTAAGTGTTCATATAATGGCAAAAATAGATATGGGCTCAGCAAAACACCAACTTGATGCACTGTACATAATTCAGCGCAGAGCTGAGAGTCTTATTAGTAACAGCAAATTGATGAAGAGCAAGCTCACACCTTAGCTCACCGTCGCAAAGTTGCCTGTCTATCGGCCTTCTACAAAATATATTTTGGAGACTGCTCAGGAGCTGCATATGCTCACACCGCCATCACCCTTCTTCCGTCGGACATCCAAACACACTGCAGGCTACCACCTTTTCTTGGTTGCTATCCTTACCTGTCGCACCAAGCACTTCTCAACATCATTGCGCACAGCAAAGGAGTGGAACTCCCTCCCTTCGCCTGTATTTCCGAGAATTTATATCAGGATGACTAGGCACCTTTTGGGTTAGCTAGTTCCATTATGGATCCCGTCTTGATTAGGGTCAAGAGCGAATCCATAAAAAAAAAGCTGACCCGATAGATATTATACAGTCCAAATTGATGAACTCAATATCTGCCTCCTGCGTGGAGTCGGCCTAATATATAAGGTAGCAGCTAACTATTGCGTCTTATTTCTATTTAGAACCTTTGTTTTGCTGATGATATAAATAATATTTGTAATATAAAAAGTCGAACAAAAAAAAATAAAACCAAATAGCCGAATCGGTCCAATTATTCTCAATTAATGCTTTAAACACTAAACAGCGTTTCATATTGATTTATATACATAACCGTATTATCTAAAGGTCGAAACATATTTTGATTTTCTCAATAACAGATTTATGACACAAATATTAGAGCACTGGTTAACCATGAGGGTTAACGAGTAACAATTCCTTGAATGGTCATGCGGGTACATTTATTATTGCAAAATATTGTTTTGCAGAATTTTCGACACGATTTTATTAATACTTAATATTCTGTTTTTATTTAATGTATTTGAAGATACAATGTATGTGTAAAAATGTAAAACTTACTTTCACGTTTGCGTTAACATGTGATTGAATGCTTCGAAAATAAGTTCTGATTTTAAAATCTCAACTTAATCTTTCACTATTTTACGCAAAAAAGACTACGCAAAAGTCTTTATAGGACTAATAAATATTTATTTACTAAGTATACGAACAGTGTGCGGCCTTGAACCAAAGTTATATCCAGTTCACTGTTTAAGGCGAATTTGAGATGTAATACTTCAATGAAGTAATAACTGACAGACAGAAATGTTTAATAAAAAGCACGAGAACTTACACAATAAATCATAAGATTAAATACAAACGATGTGATAGGCTTGCGATTGGAACAAGACGATAAATCGAACGCAAACGAATCAATTCGACTTATCCATAGAACAGAGTTCGATGTGATCATGTGATCATGACTAGTTTTTTAGCCTTATGAGTCCTTATCTCATTTAGCATAAAAAAATAGTTTTTGCGTCATGATCACATCGAACTCTGTTCTATGGATAAGTCGATTTTTTTATTTAATTTAATGAGATAAGGTCTCATTTAGCTAAAAAACTAGTCATGATCACATGATCACATCGAACTCTGTTCTATGGATAAGTCGAATTAATAAATTGAAGATCGCATCGCGAAAAACCTTTAACCTTATAACCGATTAAGATCAAGAATACTTATCGATCCACTGGCCTATTCTGGAAGTAAAGTTGTAAGAGAGATAGTAATTTAAACAATAATTTTAGAATTTTATAACATGGTCAAGATTATTTATGAACAATTCAAATGCATTTAAACATAGCATCGCTAACAGTACTTGTACAAATACAGAGGTACTTACAAGACGTATTTGTCAATTTTATTTGCTTTACACAACATTCGCCTTAAATGTACTCATATTAAGTACTGTTTCGCTAACACGAGGGCGTTCAGATACTTATCTGAAAGGTGGCCAGTTGGTCCATCGCATAAAATAATGAAAGTGCTGTTTGATATCTCTTTATTTCTTGGTCTAGATGTCTCTTTTGTAAATACAAATTTCAAATATTATTATCAGATTATGTAGCTGCTTAAATTGATTAAGCACAGTGATCAGGCTCCTGTAAAGAAGTCGGCACAAAATTAAATAAATAAAACAAGAATTAACAAGAATCGGTAAAAAAGATTGTTTTTAATAAAGCGATAGGCGCGGCAGATTGAAATAAGACATTTTTTTTTTTCGAGGTTTGCTACTCTTTTTGCCAACAAATCTATAAGACTGCTGCCATTAAATTTTGCATTCGTTTTAGTTCTATTGACGAACAGAATTTCGGTGCCAACGAGTTCAGATGCAGACATCCCTTATAAAATATTTATTAAAAAATCAGCTGTAACTGTCACTGCTGTAGCGAAATCTCAAAATGATTGCATGGTGTCAAAGAAATTAATTTTGAAATAATAAAAGCAGTCAGTATCTTAATGATTCAGGAGACTGGGAGAAGCTTGTGTGCACCTTTATTATATACCTGTAAAGAAAACGCGTAAACAGCCCTCCAAATCTATAGTTTAAGTAATTACTTTGCATACGAAAGTTCAGTGTGTAAATCACTTGTACTCGGTAAGTAGGCCAATATTTACTTGCTATCCTAAAATATCTTTATGAATAGAACTTGAACTTAGTAGTTATATGTGTCATTAAATTATGAAGTCTTAGCGCCCCGGACAATTCCTAGCGGTTATTGGTGTGCTGGTCAATAATGTAAAGACTTTGATATGTTAAATAGTAAAAAAACCCCATATCTGGGCATGGGATGAAATAAAGATTCATCGTCATCAGCTTATTAATAACCCCACTTCTGGACATAAAGTCCGTTTGGTGCAATTGCCTGCCTTTTGCAACGACGGTCCTAGGTTCGAGTCCCGGAAGGGTCCCGGATATTTATATATACTTCTATGAATATTATATATCTATGTATCATATATGTATATTTATCCGTTACCTTAGTATCCACAACACAAGTTTTATAGTGCTTATTATTGTAAAAGTGTGGATTTTTTTATTAAAAATACTCCTAGTGCACTGGCTTTCTCCGAGAGTTATCGAAAAGGTGTTTTATTTTTGTAACCATACCACAGTCTTTTGTCTGTCTGGGTAACAAGTCGTGGGACCGCAAGTACGTAACAATTTAATAATCATCATGATTGACTTGTTGTATAATAGCCTCTTTTGGCCGCAACAAATGCTCTCATATATCACTCTTATTGTGCAGTTACGTTCACTTTGATGATATTAATCATTCTGTGGTACTACCATTTATTTCAATTTGATAAACAATTGATTGATAAATACCACTTGTTCGTCTTCATTCTTCCATTAAAAATTAATAAATCATGTATAGGAATGACGTACATAATGTACTTACTTATATACATTTTTACATAACGTATAGAAGCCTCCTGTAGTTATATATTTATTTTTGAGCTGGTTAATAGCATAATTGATGGTTTATAAATGAAGACTGATAGATATATTTTTTTTGTTGTTTTAGAGTTGTGGAGGAAGTATTTTTCTTACTGGAAATTCGTAAATTAGTAATCACCTATTTTACAAGAAAATGTTATTTTCAATATATGTAGAAATTCCGTTTGAATAGTAGTCAGAGGTTGTTTATGTAAATATACGTAACAAGCCATTGTTTGAGAATAACATTTTGATGACGAAATCGAATTTACCATAACTGAAATGAGAAATTACGTTAGTTTAAAATGTTTTACATTTTAAAACATTAACATTTTATTATCTTTAACAACAAGTTTGCATTGTACTAAAATAAATAAAAAAAATGGCTAAGATGTTTTATGTATAACGTAATAGAATTACTCTGTCACAAATAAAACTTTTAGGTCTTATGTTTATGACCATTATTGTGCACTGATTGACGATTACAGTGCCATTACATGCTAACCAATTACTAAATTATTCTGAGTTGCCTTTAGTTGACTTAACAGTTTGTTGTTTACTAAAATAGAAACCTCGTGATCAAAAACTGTCATTAAATTAATACTTAGTTAATACTGGTACTTTTACAAATATACTACGTCAGTTTAAGAAATACTTGGAAAAGTTCGATGGGCCTGACTCGGTCTAAGTAGCTCAATCGGAAGAGTACCTGCCCGGATAGCGAGGAAATATGGATTCGAGTTATTAGATACCTGGGCCAAGTATTTTAGGTAATAATTTCTTTAAATAAATACGGATTTTATTACTGTTTGAAAAGCCTAATTCTATCTACTCTACGTAAGAAAAAATGCATGTATAAACCTAGTGTGTTATTTAATAGACTAACCTATTAAGTATGTGTAATTCACAGTGCTCGCTGTATTTTTTTTATCGTAATTTTATTTTGTTCTTGGCCTAAAATTACCGGTTAAATCTTATAAGTCTTAAGAGTTTACTTTTTGTCTATTTTAGGATCTGATTTGTGGCCTTGTGTGTGGTGCCATAATAAGTTATGAGTGTATTTATTTTTAAATGGTTATACTTACAATTTTGTTGCAGAATATTTGATAAATCAACAATTATATAAAATATCAATTGACGAATCGTCCTTGAACTCTACAGCTCATAACAGATGGTTTGTTGCGCAAGCACCATTATAAAGCGATTATAAGAGTCATTATGGTTGTTGCCCCAGTGATCTAATGACCGTTGGTTACTGTCACGATACGTATTGTGAAGTGCCTCTCAGTGCACTATGCACTATGATATGTTTGCTAGATTGATATCATGGGAGAACGGTCCATCTGGTAAAAAAAAAAAGTTAAACTCCGCCGCAATTTTATTCGAAAAAAAGGTTAACTGCAACTGGCATAAAACAGTACTTTTTTGGTGGTTATATATAAATAATATATAATAAATATAAATAAGAAAATAAAATTACATTTGTAATTTGAACTTAGAAAAAACAATGTATTTTTTTTTTTTTGCATTTACAATGCAATACTTCTATAAGATAAAAAACCCGTCTGTAAAAAAAAAGAGTTCCAAGCCCTCAGGTGTGATTCGAACCCACGACCTTTCGCTATCCGAGTGAGTCCATGAAACTACATTTATTTTAAAACAAATAAAAAAAATTAAGTCAATAAAATATGTAGTTTATTACTAATATTGTTATGTGGTAACATTAAATTTTATGGGAACACAAAATGCAATGAAATGACAACATCTAATTTCATTAAAAAAAGGAATGCTAGTGAAAGTTTACCTCCACATAGTTTTTTTATTGCCTTCTTGATGTCATAATAGTAGTTGCCCGCGACTTTGTCTACGTGGGTTCAATTTTATCACACAATAACAGTCTGGTTCTTGTGGTAACGTTCACATCTAGCGGAGGCCTGCTCTTAGACCCCAATCCACCGCGTCACATCGCATTTTGCAATTATTTCGTTTTCGCTTAGCGTTCTTCACGACTTTTTTCTTTTGGTCGGGTCATAAAAACTATAATTTAAAATAGACTAACCTTACCTCTAACCTTTCTCAAGGGTTAGGTGATTTTTTAATAAATCTGAGTGATAGTGATTGTAGAGATTAGCGCATTCCTTCAGACAAATAAACTCTTTAGGTTCATTGTACTGGTGCAAATTTACTAAAGGTAAATCACGCTTAATATCGTCACATCAGCCGAAAAGCGTCTACTAGGGATGGACGCCTTCAAAAATGTAAGACTACAATTTGAAAAACGTTGCTGCTTGTTCTGTGATCTACGGAAGCCGTATAGTGTTAGTCGCTCTTACGACAGCTTTGAGTATGAAGGGTTACTATTCTACTTTGCTAGACACCATACGACAAAGCTTAACGCATATATACATATATATATATTTAAATATACATATATTAATAATAATATTTCTTACATTCACACCAATTATCCTAGTTCAAAGTAAGCGCTGTAAGGCTTGTGTTATGGATACTAAGGTAACGGATAGACGTACATATTATATGGATGCATAGATAAGTTATATTCAAAGAAATATATAAAAATACACATAAAAGTCAGAATCGCTACTGCCACACCACACCGTATATTAATATTACGGGTCTGGGTCATAATTTCGAAATACAATTGTTCGACGAACGATAATTTGAATAACATTTCGTTCGACAACTATATCGATCGATAGGTCTTTAATATAAATCACTTTGTGCCGGCAAACGTTTAAATGGCTTATTGGCGAATAAAATTGGTCCAAAATTTTTTTTTCGACACATGGTTTGTCGACCAACTATAGTCATACACCTGTTTTGCAATCTAAAACATGTAATGTATGACTTTTTGAGAGGATTGGACTTGAGTGGACGTGGATTTTGGATAAAAAGTTTACTTTCGTAATACAATATACATATATTGTTTTAAACTTTCATGGTCACTAACATTATAGTAATATAAGTTATTTGCGGGTTTGCTACCATGTACCTTGTTATTGAGTTTCCGCAGCAACAACAGCCTACCCGCAATTACTTCAGTCGCTCCGTGATCATGGCACTTGCAACAGTGCCGAAATATCGGAAACTCAATAACAAGGTACATGGTAGCAAACCCGCAAATAACTTATATTACTATACAATATACATATATTATTATTAATAAAGTATTGGGTTTTAATAAGACTATTTACATTTCTAATGAATAAAAAAGTATTTGTCATGACAATTTTGAATTTTTCTCCAGAAATTGGGAACGAGTTTCTTAAAAGTAGAAAATTTAAACAGACCTTTTGTAGTTTGAATATTAAATTTTTACTTCATATGTGCATGAATGTCAACCTTTCGCTTGCCCGGAAGAACACAGTATTAAGTCAAAATTTGGCACTAACTGACTTAATATGACGACTTGACGAATAAAAAAAAGTACGTTCCACCTTTTAAATAAGGTCAATTATGCCCCCTTGTTCGTTTGCCCCTTGAATAAGTCAATTATGAAAGTTACCTTATTCAAAAGGTAGAAGGTACTTTTTTGTCGAACTGTATCATTAAGTCAGTTAGTGCCAAATTTTGACTTAATACTGTATTCTTCCGGGCAAGCGCTTTGTCAATGAATAGTTTTACACTTTGACTTATGGTGTTTATGTAACGGATTTCGCCGTTCATTTTAACGTAGAAACATTAAAATGAACATAGAAATCTTTTAAAATATTTATAATAAAGTTCAACGCGGATGGACATATTATGTGAAACGCGATATAGCTAAAAAAATATTCAATAGTATTTCTAAACGTATGAGTTAGAGTTTTGTGTTGTTTTAGTTATTAGCTTTGGATCAGCTAAAGGACTAATAAGATCCTAAACAATAAATTAAAGCTTATAATAAAACAAATATAACAAAGTTAAATAGACACGGTTATCTATAAACTCAATAAAATGGCCACCATTTAATATATCTAGCAAGATGCAGATTTGTGAAATGCGGCCATCTATTCTAAACCCATTTATTACGATTCTAAAGAGACCTTGGTCGTATCGATAACGAAATATATGGACGAAACTGCAAAAAAAAGTTATACTCATTACGAAAAAGCCTTCTTACCATACTTGAAACGCTATTCAACCTCGTACTTTGAACTCCAACCTTGAACCAACAAAAACGCGTGTATTTTCACCTCTTTCACTTTCGCTTGCAAAACCTGCTTTTCCATAATTTTCGGTTCGTCGTGAAGAATTCGTCAAGTTGAAACTACATTAATCAGCATGATAATGTGAATTTTACAGCAAATATGGCCCAACTGACACAGAACACGTCTGACTTTCCCAGAGAAATGGAAAGTGGTCGTGCTTTATTTAAATATTAATATTGATAGGCATCCCGAAAGGTCGGAAAGAATATCTTTTAATGTTTACTAACCATAACATTTTATGGTCATTCAACCTTAACTAGAGTTCGGCCTCTGCTGCACCGGTGATGATACAAGTTGAATTTATTTTAGTAATAATTTCTTTATATTTAAAAATCTACCATATAAATGCTTAAATATTATAAATATATATTAATTACATAACTGTTGCTTCTTGGACACACACAATGTAATTTTTATGAATAACTTGAAGTATATCATCATCATCAGTGTATTAATACTCCTACTACTGGGGCACTGGTCTTTCCTATTTGTAAAAACTCCGAGGCCACTTACCAGGCGATGATAGATAACGACTGCAGACGCTACTAGGATCAACGGCTTGACGTGTCTACCGAAGCCTGGGGAGTTTGGGATAAATATGATTTTGGTCACCCATCCGATGTCAAGCCCCTGTGAATGTTGCTTAACTTTTATAATCATAGGGCGAACTCGCTAACCGCTTCATTTAAATATTTATTACAGTATACATAATTTATAACAATATTTAGATATCTATACATATTACAAGCGTAGGTATGTACAGTATTAAATAATGTGCTAAAATGTTATAACTTATTGTATCACCTAATTATAATAATAATTGATCGAGAAAAAATGGCAACAAGTTAATAAAAAAAAAGCATGAATGATAAACGGTTTATCAATATATGATAGACAGTAAATCATTTAAACATTAATCTATTAATAATCTAATCGTTAAAAGGACACAAGTCTTAAATTATCAAATGACAACAACAAAAAAACAATGAAGACAGCAACACCGCCAATAATATTTTTTTACGACAATAAATTAGATTTTTTTGTTTGTATTCAGATTTATATATTTATCTTTAATTAGTATTTATTTTTACTCTCTGCCACTGCTCACTTTCCTTGGGTTAGGTGAATGGACTGTCATTAGAGATTAATCTATCATTGCAGCAGTGAAGAGTTTAATAACAAAGGAAACCAATTGCTAATCAGCAGTTTCACAGCTTTACTTCTGCTTATACAAAAGACATCAACGCACTGCCATCAACGGGATCTTTTATTAGGAATTAATTACAGAAAAAACTATACAGACATGTATAGTTAACAGTTCATAATAATGAAATACTGTGGAGTGACGAAGAATTATAATATATATGGTAACTTGCCGTTGACAGTATTTCGATGATTTATTTAAACAAATGAAAATCAGTATAAAAACGTATGTAATCGTGAAGATCATATAAGTATAATTATGATTAAAATTGTAGCAGCAAAGATAAAATCATAATTATTGTGCTTTTGTTACGTTTCATTGTTTATTGGAATCCATTTTTTTATTTGATGTTAATTGTGTGAACCTAAGTTACGTGTTGTTAATAAATTATATTTCCTATCTTAAGTAGTGTCATAAATTTTCTTACAATCACTATAGGAAAATGTATTATTAAAGCCAACACATGTATTAATTATTTTCATCATGTTAGTGATCAAGAGGTCATTGCTTACATTAAAATTACATTTTCACATTTCTTAGGAATAATTTCCAAGGTTTTGTTGTTCATGTTTAAGTAATTTAAACTGGTTTTAATATAATACGTGGTGTATACTTATGATAGAAAGAATGAAAGTGAGTTATGATTGGGTATTGTAGCTCATAAAACAATGACGTGCATTTCATAGAAGAACGTCCAGAAACAATAAAATGGTAATGGCTATCGAGATTACCAGTTATGACGCGATTTCACGGCGATTAAACACCATTGCGATCACGTTTACGGCTATTTTGTTATACCACAACGCTGGTATTTTATACATTGATGGGTATCTATGTGGACATTGCGAGTTGCATTTTTCGGACGAAGGAATGGAAGTTGACAGTAGACTTTTTATCCCTTGTTTGTTTGTTGATTATTAATAACTAGCTGACCCGGCCACGCGTTGTGTGCCGACTGCAGCGCCATCCGCCGGGCTGATTTGTGAATCTAAACCATCAAGGGTCCATCCGCCCGCCATCCATTTTGTTTCAAGTCATAACTCAGTGTTATGAATGTTATTCTTAGGCTTTTACTGACAATATGGTAACAAATACACACACATACACACAAAGTATTGTCATAATATAATAAGGGTATTATGATAGTAATATTTCGTACATTCACACCAATTAGCCTAGCCCAAAGTAAGCACTGTAAGACTTGTGATATGGATACTAAGGATTACCTTAGTATCGTTAGAATAGACATACTCGTACATATATGAGACATAAGTAAGGTATATTTTTTGAAATATATGTAAATACCCATGACTCAGTTACAAATGCTCGTATTCAACACATAAATTCATGCCCATTCCGGGACTCGAACTCAGGACTATCTGTGCAAAAGGTAGGATTATTACAGATGAATCAAATTGTTGTCGTTTATTATTAATTATGAATATTAATTGTAATATAGTTATATTTATTAAAGAAAAATATGTATAGTTATATCTTTTAAAAATGCTAGTGAAATAATTTAAAATAAATCCTATCGCATAGAGTTCAAATTGAAATGGGAAAATTTGTCATTTTGTAGTGCGTTGCCATATTGCTGTCCGTAAACAATTCTTATACTTATAATGATGACATTTGAATTTTTTTACATGCTATACAGTTTATACTTGCCATCGAGTTTATTTTCCGTCCACGCTCCGTTTGCCGTGATATCAATTTATTTTCACTTTTCCTTTTGCGGCACACGTTTGGTCTCGGCCAAACTATCACATCAACATGCCTTATAAATGTCATCATCAGCTGGTTTTTTTTTTGTTTTATGTAACAACTGTCTAGATTCTTCAATCGTTGTTTGTACGTCGGCAACAGATACTTTTGTGGGTAATTATGTAATTATATAAAAGTGACACATAATTTATTCTTTACTTAAGATATAAAATACGTGTGTAAAAAACAACCACGCCTCCGAGCCCTCAGATGGGATTCGAACCCACGACCTTTCGCAATCCGGGCGACTGCTCTGACCGCTGAGCTACCGAGACGCTGGCAAACGTGTCGAATTTTACAAACGTATTCCAACTTCTACTATGAGCTAGTATCGTTCCACCAATGTTGAACGCTAACTACCTTCAACATTGAAAGTAATATTTTTACAAATATTAAACAATCAATTAAGATGGAACCAGCTATAATTATGTTTTTATTTTAATTTTTTGCATTCACAATGCAATATTTCTATAAGATATAAAATACGTGTGTAAAAAACAACCACGCCTCCGAGCCCTCAGATGGGATTCGAACCCACGACCTTTCGCAATCCGGGCGACTGCTCTGACCGCTGAGCTACCGAGACGCTGGCAAACGTGTCGAATTTTACAAACGTATTCCAACTTCTACTATGAGCTAGTATCGTTCCACCAATGTTGAACGCTAACTACCTTCAACATTGAAAGTAATATTTTTACAAATATTAAACAATCAATTAAGATGGAACCAGCTATAATTATGTTTTTATTTTAATTTTTTGCATTCACAATGCAATATTTCTATAAGATATAAAATACGTGTGTAAAAAACAACCACGCCTCCGAGCCCTCAGATGGGATTCGAACCCACGACCTTTCGCAATCCGGGCGACTGCTCTGACCGCTGAGCTACCGAGACGCTGGCAAACGTGTCGAATTTTACAAACGTATTCCAACTTCTACTATGAGCTAGTATCGTTCCACCAATGTTGAACGCTAACTACCTTCAACATTGAAAGTAATATTTTTACAAATATTAAACAATCAATTAAGATGGAACCAGCTATAATTATGTTTTTATTTTAATTTTTTGCATTCACAATGCAATATTTCTATAAGATATAAAATACGTGTGTAAAAAACAACCACGCCTCCGAGCCCTCAGATGGGATTCGAACCCACGACCTTTCGCAATCCGGGCGACTGCTCTGACCGCTGAGCTACCGAGACGCTGGCAAACGTGTCGAATTTTACAAACGTATTCCAACTTCTACTATGAGCTAGTATCGTTCCACCAATGTTGAACGCTAACTACCTTCAACATTGAAAGTAATATTTTTACAAATATTAAACAATCAATTAAGATGGAACCAGCTATAATTATGTTTTTATTTTAATTTTTTGCATTCACAATGCAATATTTCTATAAGATATAAAATACGTGTGTAAAAAACAACCACGCCTCCGAGCCCTCAGATGGGATTCGAACCCACGACCTTTCGCAATCCGGGCGACTGCTCTGACCGCTGAGCTACCGAGACGCTGGCAAACGTGTCGAATTTTACAAACGTATTCCAACTTCTACTATGAGCTAGTATCGTTCCACCAATGTTGAACGCTAACTACCTTCAACATTGAAAGTAATATTTTTACAAATATTAAACAATCAATTAAGATGGAACCAGCTATAATTATGTTTTTATTTTAATTTTTTGCATTCACAATGCAATATTTCTATAAGATATAAAATACGTGTGTAAAAAACAACCACGCCTCCGAGCCCTCAGATGGGATTCGAACCCACGACCTTTCGCAATCCGGGCGACTGCTCTGACCGCTGAGCTACCGAGACGCTGGCAAACGTGTCGAATTTTACAAACGTATTCCAACTTCTACTATGAGCTAGTATCGTTCCACCAATGTTGAACGCTAACTACCTTCAACATTGAAAGTAATATTTTTACAAATATTAAACAATCATTTAAGATGGAACCAGCTATAATTATGTTTTTATTTTAATTTTTTGCATTCACAATGCAATATTTCTATAAGATATAAAATACGTGGTTGTTTTTTACACACGTATTTTATATCTTATAGAAATATTGCATTGTGAATGCAAAAAATTAAAATAAAAACATTATTCTTTACTTATTATTTATTAAATACTTATATTTAATGGTGTATTTTTAAGATTAATAAAATGGTTTAAAGAGAATTGAGAAAACTCCTCTAAAAATAAACTCTAATTTAAACAATAACTTAGCCCAGATTATTATTGATATATAAGATTAAGGATATTTTTGTATGCAGTATTAGAAATACTAGATACAAAATACGTTTCTTCTATATAGCTTTTTCTGAAATAATATACTTTTTTCAAATTAACGATTCATTTTTACTAATGGCATAAATAGAAGAAATAATTATATTTTTAGGATTATTTTAATTAAGACTTAAGTAAAATAAATTCTGCAAACATTTAATCGTCCATTTTTATAATCCCACCAATAGAAGAATAGAATAGTCTCTGCACAGAGGCAGAACTTGGCAAACATGTGACTGGAAATATCAACTAGTCTAGTACAGTCAAATACTCGAAGATTGAGAAATTTAAGTTTTTAGGATCGCGTTTTATTTTGATTCTATAATGAGTAAGGTGACATTGATGTGAAAAATGCATAGTTAGTACTGGAAGTATTTAATAAAAATAAAGAATTCTAAGATACTAAAATAAGGTAAAGGAATACGAGATACAAAAGGGAGTTTTAAAAATGTATCCCTTATGAAAATACTTGTTTTGAAATTCAAATTCTCATGTCTAAAATAAATCACATTCATTTACCTATACGTAACGTAGTTATACTCGTAGTACCGCCAAAAGCTAGTAAGCCAATTATATATTCTTCATTTATTTGTATTTGAATTCAATTTATTTCACTTGAAAAGTTGTGAAGTACCCATTATAGCACTTATAATGAAGCTTACAAAACTTACCTTGAATTATGCTTAAGACTCATTGAAATTTATACAAGAGTGCGAATTCTTCAGACGATGCTAAGTACCATCAACCAAAAAAGAAACAAATCAATCGACCATGAGATAGTGAATGTTTGACCTTTCCATATTTACTTATTAGCAGTGAATTATTCGAGACCTTAATATTTTTATGAAATCTGTTTAATTTCTTATTAGATACTGTATGCCACTCAAACATGACAGCTGTTCAGTTGAAAGGAAAAATAACTCTTTGGTATAATGAAGACATCAAAGGATTATTACTTTGATCTATGATAACGTAACACGTCCGTGTTAGGTTGTAATATTTATAAAACTAATAAATAATATTTAAAAACTACTGATTTTTTTATCTCAAAATAAATCAACTATAATACTAGCGTGTATTAAATTTAAAATTAAAGAGAACTTGCTTAATAAATCAGTTAATTTAATTTCTTTATTTACGATTGAATGAAATTCTCAATATTATAACAAAAGATAAGATTTAAACAAACAAAATGATTTTTATTTCATACGAACATTTATAGTGCATATATTAATTAAACAACTTTGCCTTAGCTTTTTAAGTTCTAAGCCGACAGACCTTGTTCCGAGAAGAAGCAATTATCGTAAGCAATGTTTTTTTTTCTCCCAATACAGAGTACAGAGTTTTTTTATTAAAGGAAAAATTCTTGTGCTACTCAAAAATGCAAAAAAAATCCTCATATTTTTTATCAATAACTTTTGCTTTTAAAGAAAAGATTATTAACTCCTTGTGTTTTTTAAAGAAATTTATTGTTTTGCCATCTGTACAGTAAGTAAGGCAGCCTTTCTCCCAAACATCCGGCTGATCGGGCGTCGAACCGGACACCCAGGACAGCATTTCACTGATATCATGACATTGATATCAGACACATAAGACTCATCATTTGAGATTAGTGTTGCCTATACACGCTTTTTACAGTATCTTTAATCAACTTAAAAATTTAATTTTCAACAACAATTATTAAATGTAGTTTTCAGTATTAATTATTAATTTAAATTCGTTTTGATTAGTTACAGTTCTTATCGAAACTAATTCATTTAATTTTTGTAGCTTTTTATTAACATTATCTCATAAGTTTTATAATTTTTATATATTTTATGCATTTTCAATGCGATCTTATAAGATAAATTATTATAATAGAAAAATTCTAGAAAAAATCGACTCGGGTCACAATTGATTTTTTCTAGTATTTTTCTATTATAATAATTTATCTTATAAGATCACATTGAAAATACATAAAATATATAAAAATTATAAAACTTAAATGGTTGTTTCATCTTAATTGATTGACCAAACATTTGTAAAAATGTTTCTTTCGAATACGAGAGGATGTTCCTCTCATTGATGAAACAACGCTGGCCTACAGCGTAAAATCAGGAAGGTACTAGAAAATTTCGACGAGTGTTCACAAGGCTCGGTAGCTCAATTGGGAGAGCATTGGACCGGATTTCCAAAGGTTGCGGGTTCGTTTCCCGCCTGAGTATTCACTTGTGACCCGAGACGATTTTTTTCTAGTATATTTCTATTATAATAATTTATCTTATTATCTCATAAAATACATTTGTGAGTTAAGGTTTATCCTGTGAACTAATAACAATCAAGATTTTCCATGGAATTTAAAAGGGAAGTACAAAAATATAGTTATCAAATTCTAAATGATTTCTTTTTATTAAAACCTGCTTATTTTAAGATTTATGTTTAATTGTTATACATAACATTAACGTTAAATAATGAACTATTACGATAACTATCATCTATTTAGCTAATGTAAGAACATTTCTACTTAAAAAGCAAAAAACTTTAATTTAATCACCTTATAAAATCGAAAAGCACAGAAATATTGGGGTCTCAATTATAGGAAAAATTATATATACTTAAATCCCATTTTAGTGGTTTACTAATGTGACCACGAAAGCTTGAAACAATAATTGACGGGTACAATTTATAAAAAGTTAGTATGCGATATAGTTTAGTTTTAAACATGGATATGCACATGTAATTACTATATTCAAATAAAATAAAGAACAACTGGAGTTTAAAAACCCTTCTTATGGTGTGAACTATAAAGGTTCAATTGTTTTTGTTAGGACAATGGCACATCAACCTACCACCAACTTCAAATTTTCTCATTTAATATTGAAATGATGGAATTTAAGTTGAAAACCAAATGGCGAAAATTTACAGTCTAATACAGATTAATATGCTGTTAAACGTAACATAATTTTTCATTAAAATGAAACTGAAATGGAAAGCAGTCTACATATTGAGTCATAATCCACGTTCGTAAGGCGTTTGGCAACAATCGACCAAATCGCCGTGAATCATCAATATGGAATTATTGCAAAAGTCGGAAAAAATTACCAGCTCTTTTCCTAATTATGCATAATTGAAATTTGTCGATTTCCTAATCATCCGTTAACGTTAATGAATTTTATATTATACTATTTTTTCCTATGAACAATAGGTATTGATGAAATAGATGAAGTACTTAAGTATAAAAAATCTGTTAATAAATGTTTCGCCATTTTATTTGCTTCGTTTGAATTATTTCTCAGTTGTGATTTTTTTTTCATAAACCGCAATAATTACCAATGATAAGTTATCTAATAAAAGTTAACTAG
The DNA here is from genome assembly GCA_927399485.1 of Calamotropha paludella. Lineage (NCBI taxonomy): Eukaryota > Metazoa > Arthropoda > Insecta > Lepidoptera > Crambidae > Calamotropha > Calamotropha paludella. Next base: position 3,297,507 of record OV656823.1, on the reverse strand, counting down.
TTATTTTGACTTTTTACATAGAAACATTGGATTTTAACAGTCATACATATCATTAATGTATTTATATATAACTTTAAATTATTATTATACGACAATTTTATTTCTAACATCCGTATTGATTCAACTCAAATACAGCTTTTGGCTTAAATAATTTAATTTAAGTGTCAGTCGGGCGCTGTGGTTTTTTATCATCAAATGAGTTAAATGTAATTGTAAATCAAATAATTAGTTGTACTAATTTTAATGTATTTTTAATACTAATCTAGCTTAAATATATTTGAAAATTTGTAAGTTCACATATTTTAGTTTTTGCATAATACTTATTTTCTCTATGGGTCAGTATAATTACTTATCCACTTTCCCATCTTTCCCATAACTACTTGGTTGTATTAGTAGCATTTGTGGTCAAGTCCAACTTTAATCTGTTGTCATTTGTTTAACTTTTATGTAATACCTGTCTGTCTCCTTACGACATCACATAAGCGTTACAGAGTGGAAATTACGCCGCAACAATCATTACTAGATTGGTATTATTATGGGCAAATTATATGAGTTTATGTTTTTGGAATTATAGTCGGATGTGCAAATTGTGAAAGTTTTTTTAATGCAGGAAACAATAATTTCAAGGTGATTTTGTACTTGAGTAGTGTTTCGTATATCAAATTATTCCCCTACTACGACCGATGGTTCAATAGATTTTCAAGAGAATTAAAGTTTAAATCATTATTACACTTTCTCCTTTTGTAAACTGAAATGGTCTTTTTACAAAGTTATGTCGATTCCTTTGTATGCAATTCAAACCTAGAGAATATATCGAGTTATCCATAGAACAGAGTTCGATGTGATCATGTAATCATGACTAGTTTTTTAGCTAAATGAGACGTTATCTCATTAAATTAAATAATAAAAACGACTTATCCATAGAACAGAGTTTAATGTGATCATGACACAAAAACTATTTTTTTTAGCTAAATGAGATAAGGTCTCATTTAGCTAAAAAACTAGTCATGATCACATGATCACATCGAGCTCTGTTCTATGGATAAGTTGATATAGTTATGGAGTCATTGAGAATACAGAATCGACAGTATTTTTCAATGATTTCCCGATATTACGTATAAAATGTCATCATTTAAGGCGACCATAGGCCATCGGTTGACACGTCATCTTTAACCTAAGCAGATCAAGTTTGATTCTCGACGATGTACTATGGACATTCAAGCCACGATTAACATTAGCATTAAGCTTACCACGACAAGGTTAATGAAATATTAATAATGTATTTAAAGCATTATTAATATTTTTCTTTTTTCACATGATTGGTCTAGAATACATAAGTTATGAGTTGCTACTAAAGTTTGTGTTTATATTACATAATTATTTTTTAATACATAGAAAATAATTATTTTTGTAATGATACTTAGTAATATTTTAACTATTCATATGCTGCAGTTTTATTAGGAGCCTCGTAATTATTTTACATACGGTTTTATTGGATTACATGTACCGATTGTAACCCAACGTCAGAAATAATTGTCACGCAACCACTCAAAGTAAATTACCGTTTAGGACAAGTGAATTGATAAATAAATAAAAATGAGACATTACATATATTGTTGTTAATCCAAGTTAAGAACTTTCGGAATGGCTGTTAAAGTACATAATACTGTGTAAAGTATATAATATAATAACATGATTCCTGCAGGATAAAAAAATACTACCGATATTAATAGATTTAAAAAGTTACTGAAGAAATACCTAAGAGATAAATGTTGTTTTTTTTAAATTTTTAATTCATGTCTTCTTATTTATATTTTTATATTTGTTAAGGAATCTTGTAATGAAAAGATTTTTTTATTTATTTTTTATGAATGTTTTTAATTTTTGTTAGAAAATTATTATTTGTCTATTAAGCGTAGTTATTAAAATAAGCCAAGTTGAGTTGCCCTAACAGGGTTCATGTTATGGTACTATTTGTTACCACATGATTGCAATAAACTGTTTGAATTGAATTATAAGAAACGATATCACAATACACCGTGTCAAGCTAAAAAAAATTGTAAATTTAGCATACCGGGATTCAAATCCGGATCCTAGGAGTGGTGTGAGAACCATAAAACCGGTATGCAAGTTACCCAACCATAGAGTTCGTCAAATGAAGCCAATATTGTAATAACAACCTTACACCCAATTAGGTTGTACCTAGTCAAATCTAAATCAAAATATCCAACAAGACATTATCTATTAAAACCTTTTTTCTCAAATTAGAGTGAAAAATCTAATGCGACTCAGTAGTTCTAAATATAGAAATGTAAACAAAGTAGATATCATTGACCTCAGATACAGACTCGATACAATCCTTAGTGAAATCTAGGCCGTTCTGTATCCTGCACGAGTCACGTCCACGGAAAACCCAGTGGCTGACATAATGTTTCACAATGCATGGAATGGATGGTTTAATCGTTAAATGATTCTTTGAGCTGTGACTCGTCTATTATTAGGTGTGCTTGGCGAGCTTTGCAACACTCTTTTTTGCTAACTATACATATGAATCTTATTTGGCATAGGCCCAACAACTTACTAAATTTTATCGCAATCCGTGAACTACTTTACGAGGGTTTGCAAGACTAACAAACCGTAAAATAATTTTTATATGTAAGGAGAATAACTATTAAATTAAGTTTGCTATTTTATATACAATATTGGTATTAAGTTTTTATATTTTTGCTTTTTTAATGCTTTGTTGCGACCGTTTGGTGCAACGGTAGCGATTCAGCCTTTCGCACCGACGGTCCTGGGTTCGAATCCTGGAAGTGGCAGATGTTTGTATGATGAATACGAGCATTTGTACCTGAGTCATGGGTGTTTATATATATGTTTTTATAATTATTACATATCTATTTATCATATAAATGTATATCTATCCGTTACCCTAGTATCTATAACACAAGCCTTACAGTGCTTACTTTTTGCTAGTTGGTGTGAATGTAAGGAACATTTATTTATTATTTATTTATTTATGTTAGTAATATGATAATTTTAATAGAATTAATTAAGATATTACTTGTGAGCCGAGTATATTTTAATTAGTATTGTCTATTAAAATATAACATTAAAAATGCTAAAATATAAAAATCATAGATTATATTAAATGGCTGTTCCATCTTGGTTGTCATTACAATTATGATATTCCTCTCATTGAAGAAAGAACGCTGGCCAATTGCGGTAGCTCATTGAGAGAGCAGTGGATCGGACATCCAAAGGATGCGGGTTTCGTTTAGGAATTATTGTGAGCCGAATTGATATTTTTCTAGTGAAGTGAGTTTCTATTGAAATTTAAAATATTCGTTTTCTTTACAACTATATAATAAAATTTCATTTGTTTCAGGAACCGCGGAACCAACATGTGTGCTGGAGTCAGACTTTGGTTTCAAAATAAACTGCGCTTTCAAAAAATCAGGCCTGTTTAGGGTGCGGAATCTTGGAGGGCTCAAGGCACATGCGAGCTTAGGTAAGTCTGTTACTGAGCACTATTAGTCAAATCTACGCCTGATCAGGAAAGCTTATTATAAATATGCCATTTGGTACTACAAAATTTAGACTTTCTACAAATGCTCAAACCGAATAAGAATGCTTTAACTTCACTAAATACTTAGCATCCCATCAGCACCGTTTTGCAGTAACTTTTTATAAATAGTCGATCGATACAAACCATATATCGTTCGAGTTTTCAATTTAAAAATTGTAATAATTTTTTTATACTCAAAAATAATATTTCGCATGTAATGAACTGCCCCTCAGGCCAATTGAACTATTCATCAATGATGTTGTCGACAAATAATTTTTGAAAGCCTTCCTAAAGGTACCGTTTGGTTGAAATTACGATCTGCCGACACTTTCTCGCCAGGGAGCTAGCAGAATTCGTCAAGCCAAGTGGCGTGAGTTTAAGTAATCAGCATAAGCATAGGACACAAATAAAAATACGCAACTAAAACGTAGTTTTCTAATTCTAGGATAACTAGCTTTTATCAGCGGCTTCGCTCATGTTAATGTAGACTACTTATTAAAAGTTATATTTCTATGCCTCCGGACTCCGGAATAGTACTTTTTGCGAGATACAAAGTACCTTATATATTTTTCTGTACCTGTGACAAAGTGAGTACAAAATTTCTTGTTGATCGATTGAGTAGTTAAGGCGTCAAAGAAACAAACAAACTCATTTTTGTATTTATAATATTAAGATTAAGGTTTTTAACGATATGATATATAGTCTATCATTTGCGCAATCACATATTCTTACCATATACCAAATTTCATCGAAATCGATCACCATTCTTGATATATATAAGGACATACAGATAGACAAAAAAAATAAAATTAAAGAATTAGCACCAGTGACGCATAAAACTAATATTTATCATTGTCCAAAAAATAAATGTACAGACAGTCTACAAATTTATGTAGAAGTATATGTAGATTTGCCGTGTTTGTATGCAAGTGACTTTCTCTACTACATCGAGATTATACATATACTATAGAACCTGCATGGCTTACTTTGGAACCCTTACCATCTTTGAGTGACACTATCTATTTCAGTATTCAAAGGTTTTACCTTTGAATACTGAAATAGATAAAGTAATAATTAAGGATCTTTAAAAGACTTTCTAGTCTACATTGGCCGCTATTATTTGCGTACCACTTGTCCATGTAATGTGACCTGCATCGGCATTCGATCGTCGGCTTTCTCTCTTGATTGATGACCAGCAGTCCCGTTAATGTTGCCAGTCAAACTGCAACGGGTGGCTACACCTTTGCTGGTGCATTTTGTTCTGGTTCGAATGTAAGTAAGCCACTTAGTGTTGCCAGAAGAGAAGCATACAATTCTTGCTATTTCTTTGGGAGGTGAATGAGAGATGTTGATTCTAACCAGTCTAATTTATAGACAAGTTATAACAAATGATACGTTCGTAAAAAAGCGTGTTCACCCAACTGGACATTGTAATTGAGAGAAATGATGGACGATTCATATCAAATGATTGTATAGAACATTTGAAATGATCCAGTAATTGTATTAGAAACCTCACTTAAAACATAATTTACTCAAATCGATTTCTCCTCGAAATTTCAAATTTTTTACATAAGAAGTTTGACAAAAAGACTTGATATATTGATACTCTATAGCTTTCCTTTTCTTCTTCCCTTCAATTTAAATAAGAACTACGGATTATGTCATCCTGTGCCCGTTCCATATAACCCTATATAACTACTAATTACATATGCGATTTACTAGTAAGTAGGAATAGTCGGATTTTTTCTTTTTCGTGAATAAATATAACTATTTCGGCAATATTACAGCAAGGAAAAATTATATCTATAATGCTACTGGTACAAGACCAGTGCATATGAAACGAAAAGATTTTTTTGCCATCAACCAACAGATAACCCCCTCTTCGGTCGAATAACACTAAGGATATTATTACTTACAAAGTGTTCAACTTTTAGCATAAATGCGAGGTTGAGATAAATTTTATGCCCTGCCTTTTCTTATTCAGGAATTGGATTCCTGCCTAAGATAGTCAATTTTTTCCATGCAAAGCTTATTTTCACTTATTTTTGATCTGCCTTTAATCATATACATTTTAAATTTCCAAATTAACTATATCGTGGTTTACGATAACTTACGCGGCAGTATATATATATATATATATATATATATATATATATATATATATATATATATATATATATATATAATTATATTACTTAGATATGTAATGCAATGTTACTTATATTAGTGATAATATCTTCAAGGTATGTACATTTTTGACATCTTTGATTCCAGGATTTAGTCTGGGAGACGAGCTTGGGTTCGAGCAGTCCCTTACCAATTTGGATCCTAGCCGCAGACGATCCGTGAACGTCAGGAATGGCGCACCACCCAATTTGGTAGATACCACAACTCGCTCTGCTGCTAAGCAAGAGGTAACGACTTACCTAGTTAAATTTTTAAATTACAGAACCAAGTTTTAGACATTATTAGGTTCTATATTCCGAACAAAAAGTGCAATGAAGAATCAATATAAATAAATCTGATCAACTAAAACAATATCGATTTTATAGTAATCTAAGTTATTAACGGGATTGTTACCATGTACCTTATTTTTTGCTCCGTGATTATGGCGCTTGCAACAGTGCCGAAATATCGGAAACTCGCTTAAAACAAGGTACATGGTAACAATCCCGTAAATAACTTATATTACTATAATGTTAGTGACCATGAAAGTTTAAAACAATATAATACATATCTTGTTTTTATTATATTTTTAAAATTATCTTGGTTTTAAGAACGTTCATAGACAATGATCATTCGTATCGACGATATATTAATTTTTGCATCAACCTTAGTTGGTCCATCATAGTTGGTTTTACTTTTAATGATATATTAAAAGTCAGTATTAGAATTCTAATATCGTCACAGAAACAAATTATTTTTTAATATATTGGACTCTGAAATAACATTATATTGGTATGGTCATTATCTTTGTGTAATCTAATCATCATTGCAAGAAAAACTGTGCTCACCAGTTAATAATATTACTATGTGGACGTTAATGAAGCATCAAAGTTTTTTTACGTTGTTATTTTATTCAAAATGATCAACCTTACTAGTTTTTTGTTGAAACATTTATCAATAATCTATACTTATAATAAATCTGTAGAGAGGTCAATTCTGTACATGAAATATATTTTCAAAATAACTATCAGGGGGTGATTAGCGATCGATACTGATGCCAAAAATGCAATCAGTAAATTTTTTGTCTGTCTGTCTGTGTGTTCCTTATAGAAACAAAAACTACTCGACAGATTTTAACGAAACTTGCTACAATTATTCTTCATACTCCTGGGCAGGTTGTAGTATACTATTCATCTGTCTATCTATACTTATAATAAATCTGTAGAGAGGTCAATTCTATACATGAAATATATTTTCAAAAAAACTATCAGGGGGTGATTAGTGATCGATACTGATGCCAAAAATGCAATCAGTAAAATTTTAGTCTGTCTGTCTGTGTGTTCCTTATAGAAACAAAAACTACTCGACGGATTTTAACGAAACTTGCTACAATTATTCTTCATACTCCTGGGCAGGTTGTAGTAATATATAAAAATCCAGTGTCACAATGTATGTTCCCAGTGAACTCTTCACCAACTCAACCGATATTGATGAAAGTTGGTATTTATGTGTGATTTGGTCCAACTGAAGAGATAGGATAGTTTTTTTTTAAATTTTAATTCATAACACAGCAACGCGTGGCCGGATCAGCTAGTGTATAATAAATTTTAATAAAAAAATTATTTTATAGAAACGTGGTAAGCAGAACAGGATCATGATGCGACCGTTGGCACCGTCATCTCGTCCCAACCAAGCTGCTATGGACAAACTTAGCACGCTCCACCGAAGAATAGCTTCAACTATGCAGCCCATAGTAGTGTCATCCATGGAAACTCCCAGCGCGTCATCCAAAGCCACGCAAGGACTCACTATGGCGAAGCCCATCCCGATGGGTGTGCCTCCTTTCAAGCCACTTCCACCTAAAGAAGACACCCTAAAAGTTCTTCCTGTCGTTTCATCAGCTAAGAATACCTTCTCTCAAGTCCCGCAGGCCAAAGGACCCGGCCTCGCCTATCAAAGTGAGAACTACCCACATTCACACAACCAAGTCTCCAAAATGGTCTCACAAATGACAGCTGTTCAATACGGCCAGCCACAGCTACTCAGAATAACACCTACACCCATCATAATCCATAACACTCCGAAACTTTACCCGCTACCCACAACAGTAAACCCATTCGTTCCGATGCCAATAGCCGCTCCACCTACACAAGCTATTTCAATTATACCCGCACCAGTTTTAAAAGACTCCATTGCACGTCCACAACCGTACACTCCTTTTAATACCATTTCAGTCCAAGCTCCCGTTTCTAACTTTATAGACTCGAAAGACATGGCGAATTACGCGTACAACACGAAGAAGGTTGATGACTACAACAGCATCACTGGCTACGGCGACGACACGACGTTGAAGATAGACAAGGAGGACATAAATTCGAAGATTGTTGAGATAGCAAAAGCGGGGAATATTTCCATGGACGCAGTGGAAGCAGCGATAGCTTTACGGCAGCAGCAGTTACTGAGCAAGTACGCCAACATGCCTGTCCCTGCCCCCACCACAACCACCACCACGACTACGACGACCGAGGAACCGATTGTATTCCAGCCGCAACCGGAACCAGAAATCATAGTTGCTACACAGCAGAAACCAAAGAGGTAATCTGCGTATTTTTATTATATATTTCTACACATTCTAAATCACTCAAATATTGTAAGTACATACTCTTCATATGATTTAGTATTAGTAGTTCAAAAATATTATTAGTGCGTGCGTTATATGGTAGTACAGAAACGTAAGACTGCTAATCTGAATTGTTGCCTTTATTTACTCTCTATAGCCAACCTATTTCCTTGCATTATATATAGAATGCACCTTTTATCCGTGGTCCTTGTATTAAATGGTCCATTTTTAAATACTCTTTTCGCAAGCACGTTTATATTGTAATCAGAACAATTCAGCTATTATTATTTATCAATATTAGAATGTAAGCTGTTGCTAGCTAGCTTGAAATATCCAAAACCCTAAGCGAAGACCTAGGTAATTACTATTACACTTTATCGGGTATCGTTATTGTAAAATTTCAATATCTGTATGAAATGCATTACAGAAACCCAACAGTGGGCAAGGTGATGAACGCCCCACGCGAGTACTACCCGGTGGGCTACGAGAAGAACTTTGACGACCACTTCCAGTCCAAAGTGGATCTGCCTGAGACTGACTTCCATTGCGGCGACCAGAAATATTTCCCTGGTCTTTACGGCGATGAAGGCTTGGGTTGTATGGTGAGTGACTATCTTCCTTATCGTTACTTTGTAGGTGCGATTATATCTGGCATTTACATTATTGTTAATAATTGAAATAAACAATACCTAGCCTCAGGAATCTCGGAGACTGTAACAGTTTGTAACCATTCTGTCAATGAGTACGCTCAGCAAGTATTTTGAGTACCATTCTAAAGATACCATTTATAAAATTTCGCAATTTTGTACAGGTGATGATTTAATAAATAATGATAATGATAAAATTTCTTACATTCAAAATCAATTCACACCAATTAGCCTAGTCCAACGTAAGCATTGTAAGACTTGTGTTATGGATACTAGGGTAACGGATAGACATACAGATATTATACATAAATATTGAATATTTATAGAAATATGTATAAATACCCATGGCTTGGATGCAAATGCTCGTATTCATCACACAAACATCTACTCCTTCCGGGACTCAAACCCAGGACAACAACCGTCGCACCAAACGGTCTTCAATAAACAAACATGGACTGTCAAGGAGTAGGATTTAGTGTAAAAATAGAGGACAATCACCAGTATTTGTTATTTACATTCTATACCTACTTAAATCATATAGATTTAGCAGTTTCCAAAGTTTTTAAACAAACCTTTGCCACGACTTTCGTGTGAATTATGATCATTGGTACAAAATATTTTCAAAAGACATTATACAAATAGTCAAAAGCATGGAGTAGGTAAAGGATGATGGAAGGAGAAATTACAGAAGATAATATGTCCGCCCATGGTTAATAGGTGTCAATTTAAGAAATATAATAATTATTATTATTACTTATAGCTTGGTTATACCATTTCACAGAATAGACCCTAAAGTTTTGTTTTTTTTTTTTTAGTATTTACTCTTTCAAAAGATCGGCCTAGTTCGAAAATGTTAGAGACTATTTTGTGTATATCAGGTGTTCCACGTGTGCGCCTTGACGGACGACGGGCTAGTGATGAAGTCGTTCCTGTGCCCGGAGTCCACGCTGTTCGACCAGACCATCCTGAAGTGCAACTGGTGGTTCTACGTTGACTGCAAGAGCACGCGCCGCCTCTATGACACCAACATCCCCGTCTCCAAGAGCTACCAGCTCATGAAGGCGCTCACCTTCTTCTCCTCTTACAACAAGGATCAGAACGATGGTCTGTCATTTTACTTCTTACAACTTTACAAACATACATACATAAATTCACGCCTTTTCAGTAGGCAGAGATCACAGATTTCCACTTCTGACGATCACAACATACATTAGCTTCTTCAACTCTCATCAGCATTTTTATACAAGCTCCTAATTTGTTTTTCCAAATAAATATACAGTGTCTATGCCGAAATTGTGTATTTATAAGATTTCATAAGATTTAAAATACGCTTATACAAAACGACCACATCTTCGAGCCCTCAGATAGGAGGAATTAAGAAGGTGGAAAAATAATACATTATTATAGCTGGTTCCATGTTAATAGATATAATAATATAATTATTAATAAATAATTTTATTTATTATATCTATTAACTATCCTACAATATTTGTTAAAATGTTATAGATGGAATTCATGGATGGATGGAAACATTGATGGAACGATACTAGCTCATAGTAGAAGTTGAAAATCGTTTGTATATTACGATATGTCTGCCAGCGTCTCGGTAGCTCAGTGGTCAGAGCTGGGTTCGCCCGGATAGCGTAAGATCGTAGGTTCAAATCCTACCCGAGAGCTCGGATGTATGGTTATACATGTAGGTATGTAGGCGTATTTTAAATTTTATAGGAATATGGCATTGTGAATGTAAAAAATAAAAATAAATACATCATTTGTTTTATATTATCAAACAAGAAGGTAAGATACTCTTTTATAAAAATATTAATTAACTATTATTTTTATAGCAGGACAGTCATCAAACCCTGAAGATGTGGATGGAATAAAAGAAGCTATTTCGATATTAGAGAACCAAGATCAAACTTCTAACTCCGCTCAAGTTAATGTGCAAGGCAATATACAAATCATCACACCTAAACCGATTATAGACGAAAGAAATAACCATAGATTGACATCTACTGAAAATTCTCCAGTGTACAGAGCTACTAGAAACTACAATGGCTCAAATAGCACTAGAAGAAACTATCCGAAAAATAAATCTAGCGAATCGAGTTCTGAAATAAAAGACGCGGTAAATATCAAAGAAAACAAAACTAATTCTTCCGAGACAGAAAGGAAACACAGAAGAAGAATGACATTAAAAAATACACCTGTTACTACCAAACCAACAGTTACAACAACTTCATCCACCACAACTTCAACTACTCAGAAACCTTTAGAAACGAGTACACCATCAGTAGAGATCGTAAAACAGGAAATCCTACCGATAGAATCATTAAATATTGGTGGTGCTCACCAACGGAAACTCATAGAAGAATTGAAAGATTTGCATAAAATAGACGCATCCGTTCTTAAAGAAGCAGAAAACGCACCTCCAGTAAGGAGGTTTTACAGATCGAGTGCAGAAAAAGACAGCAAAGAAGTGGCTTTTGTAAACAATGAAAAGGTCCAAATAGTGAGGCCTACGCCAATGGCTAAACTAGTGGGAGACTACCAAACACCGACTGCTGTTATAGCCAAATTAGACGAAGCGGTTGTAGGCAAACCGCATAATAGATTTAAGAAATCAACAGTCACAATAGTCACACCAGAAATCGAAAATTATCGAATTCACACGAAAGACCAAACATAGTACGTGAAAGTAATTAGTCAATAACTAAATTTAAGTGTCATATAGAAACTTTTGTTAACTTATTTATTCTAAACAGATACGTAAAGGGGCACTTTGTGTGCTGTGGTGTTACGTATGCGCTCAATGTTTTTGTATTAGTCTAGTGGAATCAGTCAAGTGATATTACGGTGTATGTTTTAGTTGTATAGAAATAAAAAATGTTTCCTAACTAATGCATTTTATTTAATCATCCAATACTCCAGCACGAAAATTACACGATTGCTCACGTTTGTGATACATAAAAAACATTAGTATTTTGACTTAGATGAAGGCGTTTTCATGAAGCAATGCAAAAACTTCTCACATAGTAATGGTCCCAGTACAATGAATCCCGCTGCCGTCACTGCCGTCACTAAACTCATACAAATCATTCTCAGACCTTAACTCTCCCTTTTGCAAAGTAAGGAAATCAATTGCTTCAAGTCATGCAATGGTTACTTTATTCATTATCAGCAGTCGCCAATTATACACGCTTCATCAACTTAGCGAGCTGAAACAAGAGAAAAAGAGTTTCATAAAAATAAAATTTACACTATGTATAATAACTTAAATCTAATAACAGTTTTGAAAAAAATAATGATTGTTGGTTTTTTGTTAACAGTAAAAATGAATCCTTTATACTAATTATACATTACTGAGGAACGGAATGGTAGCGTATATACCAAAGACGCATACTAATAAACTCGCGCATCTACTCATGCATGTAAACAAAATTACAAGCATCCGTACCATTCTGTTCCACGATATAGTAAATGGAGCCTCAAAGAAGCCGTTTAATACTGTATCATAATGAAATATTCATCGAATAATGTTTTCTCTTGATGGTATTTAATAAGAATATATATTTCATTGAATGAGACCAAGCGCATTATTTGAACTGTCTCAAATTCTAAATCGGCGCTTGGACTTACATTTTTTGCCAGCTTTCTTGAGACAACGCATCCATTTGTCACAAATAATTGGCCCACACGCTATGCAGCTGGCAGCAATGATAGCAGTAATACAAGTCATACAAATCATATTGTATAAATATTAAACAATGGTTATTAAAGGTCACTAATAAAATAATAAAAGAACAACAAGTCCCGAAATAATAAACAATCTCAACTGCTATTTAAATTATACAATGACTGATTATCCATAATTCACAAATTAGAAAAAATTATCAATGAGTTAGTACGGTATTTTGCAATCGGGACAAATTAAAACGGGTGGACATGAACATTTGCGTTGAAGCAGCCTTTGCGCGCAAAATGGAACACAGAGTACAAGGGCTGTCACACTGATAATACTCAGCAATGACAAGCAAATCATATGACTCGAAACGAAACCTGAAACAAAGAAAAAATTCAATAAGGTTAACAGTTGACTAAATTCTATCTAAGAACAAACATGATAATACTAAAAGCCGTTTTCTAAGTATGTTATACAAAACTTAAGAAATTTTCCCTTATAGTGCTAAAGTAAATAGATAACTTTTGCCTTTAATTTCACATCATTCAAAGGAAACTAATTAAATGAAACTCTGAATCCACATTTAATAAAATATTTTATCTCAGAAATATGTAATGCAAAATCTTACAGAGTTATTTTTTCTTCTTTCCGGTTTGATTCAAACAGCAAATCACTTTTTCGAATATTAGTGGTCCACAACACGCGATGCCCAGTAAGATAAGGGCAGAGCAACAGCTAATACATATCATTGTGTCTATCAAAATGGGTTGCTGGGGTAAAACATTATCTTCAAAATGATCTTACAATTTTAATATGAAAGCCCGCAATCTGGACAAATTGGTGTAGCCGAACAAAAGCACTTGGGTTTCAACAATCTAGAAGTGCATATAGGTACGCAGATAAACAATGCAGCAGCAGTGAATATACCCAATAGAAGATCGCAAAACATAGGCTCTGAAACAAAAACCGAAGTATAATTGGAATTAAGGATAGCAATGTTGATATATTTCAAAACTAAACAGTACTGTAAACAATCCATAAAATGCTTATCTTCTCGTATTTACACTTGAAAATCAGACCGAAATATTTTGGCACTGACGGATAAAATATCACTTACTAACATTTTGTTACGAATGCGACAACTTGTAAAGCAGAAAACGAACCGTCTATTTTATAGGGAAATTTAAACTGCTTTGGAAATTGGAAAAAGATCGTGTCAAGAAAATTTGCAAGTACTAACATTTGACGCCTCCTCGACTCTTATTTGTCCAGATTTCGAGCTTGGAGTATTGCTCTCAGTTATTTAAATGCCAAAAGATAATCCTGAGATCAAGATTATCCTAGCGCAATTCCACAACAATTTCACACTCATATTGATATTTAGCAGAAAATTTCACAAATTCATTTTATACATAGACACCAAAAAATGTATTCTTCTAAATTTGAAAAGAAGTCATGTAGGTGCTATGACAGAATATGGAATAAGGTTTTATCGGTTATATAAACGACATAGATAATTCTAGGGCTGATAAAAACCTTGGATGAAGACGGCTGGCTGTGTCTGATGGTGTACGTTCACATATCATTAGAGATAAATTCTCTTTAATTAAATGGTAATTAGAAAACTGTAAGTACTAAATACTGCACAAGTGTAAAATATAACTCTCAACTTCTCAGTTGATATTGGATCAACATCTTTTTTCTCTATCATTGTTATACTGATCAAATATTACGTTGTATCTCTCAAGGGTGACTGAAAGGTCCAATTTTCTTAACCTATATATCTGGATGTAATTTCATTCGGTACTATATTATAAAAATCGTTGTGCTCACGTCCATATTATCCATTTCACATATGATTTTGTTTGCTTTTGTTTAATTCAAAATGTGAGCCATGTCCACGACCAATAAAAATATGGAAATCCCTATGCACCGGTAACATATTTTTACTTTCGCGATAACGTGTTGTTACAACTATGTTGTAACATTTGACAATAATCTCTTGATACTTCCTTGCTACACAAATAGAGTGGCGTGACCATACAAAATACCTATACCGATACATTTAGTTATTAGTTCTATGGTCGTGACACTCGATTTGAGTGACAATGTGTCGTCCGCAACAGTTGACTTTTAGGGCAATATGGCGTAAAAATTGCGACTTTTCATTCGTGTGATAATGAAACTGCCCTAACACTACTGACCTCTATTATTGTGTATCAATAGAGGGCACCTAACTCAGAGTAAACAGGACTGGAGTAGCCATTAGTCAATTTCTCGTACATATTTTTCTGCCATTTTTTGCGGGGGGTGAGGTTACTACTACATTCAATGCCAGCACACAGGAACAAAAACTCTTTGCGTGTTTACAAACGCACACATGCATAATACGACAAACATATTTAAAATACACGCACACGTGCTTAAAATAGTGTGTTAACGTTCTATTCAAACACACGAATGTCATTGTGTGAGAAGTGACATGACATAGCACGAGAATATCGATATCGATAAATCAGTTTCGTTCAATGAATGAATGTATTAACTTTGCGTTAGTATTCCTACATTATGTATTAAAAATTAAATTAAATTAATGATGATATTACACGCTACAACAGTCAATTTCGAAGGCTATATCCATAAAATACAAATTGAAACTTAATAGTTTATTGCATTTAAAAGATATTTACAATAGGTGTTATTATATATATAGAATTCACTGTGGACCCTTTCGCGTATAACCATAATGGAAAGGAGGAACACTGAAACATTATTTTTAACAAAGCGATAGTCAATATAGTTAGTTTTCTCAGATTTTTACTTTGACCGATTGATTATTTGTATTTGCGATTTGCTACATCACCTTTTGCAGGTATTTCCTTTTCAACTTATTCTTTAACCTAAAATTAATACATTTAAATGTAATAAACTAAAACTGATATAATATAACATGTTAATATCTATTTGAAACATAACTAGTTATATAATAAACTAAGAGGATCATTCAAGAATAACGTTGGCACAGCATGGGCAACTAATCTTCTTCTATTGTTAGATAAATTTTTGAATCTGAGACGGCTCAAAATGTATGGAACATATAGTACTTGTTCTTGAAGATGCCCAAGATGCCCTATTACCTATTACAAGCATGAATCCATTTTTTTCGTATGCTGTATTCTTTAGGAAAACTGGATATGAAAAATTAGATGTTTCCGGGCATGTCAAAGCTTAAAGTATAAATACCAACAATTAGTATACCGCCTAGGGGCAGAGTATATTTGCCTGAACTACACATACCGATCATTTCTAATTTTAATACTGCAATACTATCTTCTAATAGCTTTCATTTATGTACAAATGACTTTTGGCACCACATACCTTACTCCTAGTATCTTGAAGTATTGCAGTTGGACAAGCCGGTTTTTAAAAGGAGCTATAAATGCCACAATATTAATAAAAAAACTTAACTTAAATGTTGACGATGACATTTAGCTATTACCATACTAAAATGTCATCAAAATCCGTCGAGTAGTTTTTGCGTGATGCGTGCTCAAACATACATACAGACAGACAAAATGTTCAAAAATTAGTGATTTCGCCTCCTCTACTCTCATTACTAGCCATTTGGTTTAAGGTGGACTTGACCTGTTTTATTCTATATCTTTACAGTTTTATTCTCGTATGTATAATATCGCAGGTAAATAGTATAATTCCGCACTTTACATACGGCGTCATCAGTTCAAAATCACATATCTTATTCTTATTTGAAATCATCATTAATACCTGGTAATAATTACTGAAACAAACTGTAATTTATCTAAGCTGTTTTTTATTATCGTTAAGAAAAAGCATTCATTCACTCATTCATTACTCACTCGTAAAATCACAATATCGATGAAGTTGACACCACTATTGTGCAAATTAATATTGTACAAATTAATAAGGGTTGCTGATTACAAAATAAAAACAATTTGTCCTGTGGCTCGAAAAAAAATTTTGGTTTCTCGGAAATGATCGGGTGTGCTGGTTAGGCGATGGTACCCTTTTAACCGTGCTTTTTTATGAAGTCAGGGACACTGTAGGTATATACAGCATTAGTACTCTTAATTTTTATGAGCGCCGCCCAGCATGAATAAAAGGGCAAATAGTTTGATTATTATTTTAATTAATTATTTTATTTATTATTTTATATTTCCATGTTGTGTAGCAAAGAATAGGCTTCAAGCAGCCGCAAAATTGTAGGTATGTACTTAATACTGAACTAAAAATAAACACGCAACGTACATTGTTAAAACGAAATTTTAATTGGTAATTAATTAATACAAAATTACAGTTATTTATTACCAACAAACTATTTCTAATTTTTGTCTTAATTAATTGAAATGCGATAATGGTCAACCCTAGGTAGTCTCGTGGGGAGTGCAGCCATGACGTCATCAAACGAACTTTGAGCGCGAAATTTGAAATTGTAGTCTGATAAAACATGAAATTATGAATTAAATAATAATCAAAACCTAAAAATTATGCTTACAAATGAAAGGTGACACCATCTTTTTGCATACCAGATATTTTCGATTTTTTTTTACAGTAGAAAACAGCACAGGCAGGCATTTTCGTGGGAGCTCTGCACGGTAAGACGTTCTGATTATTGTGGTTTTAAAATGGCGGCTCAACTAGTTTTATATAACGCACAGGATTCCGATGCTTGTGCATTTGGCAGAGGGGTAATGTTAGGCAAAGGCTACTCCAGTCCTGTTTACTCTGAGGCACCTAACATATTTATGACCAGTCGAATGACCAACCTATTCGTTGTAATAATGTCACGTACCAGGGCTAAGGATAAAAATAGATACCAAAGATACCAAATACGCTGTAATATTGTGATTATAAGTATTCTGGTTTAAATCCTTACATCTTAAGTTCACTTACTCATTTTTACCTAGAGAACAAAGTTGTTAAGGGGGTCGTAGCCCAGAGGTTGATACTAAGTCGATACGTCATTGGTTAGTCCAAGCCGACCGAGTTTGATGTAGGTACTACAGATGACGTGACCCCACTCGTTACGAGCATTTAGCTGTAGTAAGCTAAATACTTGCAGTGATTTATTAATTTTTAGTATTATTACTGTGTTTAGTTATTGCACTAAACACAGTAATAAGAAAGCACACTTGTCTTATCTTTGACTCAAAGAAATTTGAGCACGTCGTCGTAAATAAAGAGTATGCAAAAGTCGATTTGCTCAGAGATTCTTTGGCTTTACGGGATCATTCCTTTATAATATACTGAATTCAGCTCTTTCCATTTATGCACTCAAGAAAGTAGTATGTAAAAAAGCAGTGGCAAATTGGCTCCTGTGTTTGGATTATGATGCAACTGAAAAATTGTTAAACATAGTTTGCTGACTCATTATCCCACAGGTTATGCACAAACTTTCAAACCATAACTCACACACCCACATTACACATACATTCACAAACACACATACCATACACACAAAAACTCTAATACGAATCCTCACGCATATCCTTTGTTATTTACATAAAAACCTTAGGAATAGGCATTGTGGTTAAGTACTCACTTAATTTTAACTTAATCGGGAGGGGGCCTGGCAGTCCGTAATACAGGTCTTACCTAGCATGTGTGCCAGCTTCCTACAATGTATTCCTGTCTTATTTGTATGTATTTTCTTTAATTTTGTCTTGTCTGTACTATACATTGTGTGGAGAAAATAAATAAATATTATTAAAGTGTACCGGGTATAAATAACAATATATAGTGTATAAAAATTGTTTTTTTAAACTTCCAACTTTGATTAGATCGTAATTTGCCTCGTGCCTGCCCGAGCTCAGGCCGCTCTTACAGAGGAAAACATCGTATTGACAATAGGTCATAAGCATAGTCTAATACGCAGGGTCAAATGCAGATTGATTGCTAATAATGGCTGAAGATGCCGAGACCGAAAGCTTAAGCATATTCATTGCTTCACTTGTATTTCAATTCAATTTTATCAAATTATTTTATTACAATATTGAAATAGTAGCATATTATGTACACATAATTGTAGAAATTATTGCGCAGGTATTTGTAAACTTTACCAAGTTTGCTATTAAACCCCTTTTGCAAAGCAACTTGAATACAAGAAAGTTCTCCTACATACAAAAAAGTAGACAAGAAGAGAGACCATAAAATCTTTTTTACTACCTATAAAGAAAAAGTCAGACATTTTTTAAAGGAAGGTATACTGTTTATTGAAACATCTGAAACATAATATACACACAAAAACAAATTTGTTTAACTGTTAGAGTGCTGCCTGACTGTTAGACCGTTTTGGACAGCAAGGACTCTTGCAAGCCGAAGGAGGCGGTGGGTCTCTCTTGCAGCATTTCCTAAAAGGCCAGTAGGTATCTAGAAGAATAGGGGCACAGGAGACACAGCCGACTGCAATCAACGTCGTCATAAGTGTCATGCAAATGATCATAGCGATGTTCTACTTCCTTAGGCACTTGACTAATTTGTGTATCTCGAATTGCCTGTAGCAGACCGGAACGCACGCGAGTAATGTTGCAGAGGCGATCAACGCGTACAGAGAGAGGCAAATCATTTTTCAATAGCTTCCAAGGCGCGTCGAGCCACTTTGCCTTTTGTCTTACCACAGGGAAAAAGCAGCCCCGCTGCCTATATTTATGCCTAGAAAGATAAAAAGGGAGAAATTTTTATTGTTAATCGCGATTTGGCGTCCCAATGGCCCCAACGGCCCCAATGGTCATTCCGCTACAATTACATCGAAGAAATCGAAAAAGGCTATTTAAATAAAATCATTCTTCAGTTTTATTAAGTCGTTGGTATTGATAAAAGTAGTATTTTTCCATTAAAAGTATTTGTTGATAGATCTATAAATTAGGAAATAGGTGACAGCCCCAATTAGCTTTATATAAAAGATGTAAAGATGAATGTTTTATCGTTACTAAAAATACACAACTAAAAGAGATTAACACGGGTACATGAAAAATATAAAGTAAGGCAGCAAACTAACCTGTTAAT
Source organism: Calamotropha paludella (assembly GCA_927399485.1). NCBI lineage: Eukaryota > Metazoa > Arthropoda > Insecta > Lepidoptera > Crambidae > Calamotropha > Calamotropha paludella. The sequence goes on along the minus strand of OV656823.1, from coordinate 3,277,783 downwards.
TCCAATTGATTAATTTGGGAAAGTGGAACCTATGAGTTTTCCTTGCACGAGGCGTGCCCCAACCTCAAGAAAAAGAAAACTACACAGGATTTTTACGAGAGTACATACTTTTAACGAAGAATCCTTTACTTTCCAAATCTCATATTTTTTATCACGATGTTAAGACTTGACACAATTTTGCAGACTTGACATTGTCAATTTTCGAATAGATTTTTTTCTTTATACAGAAGATTCTGGTTGCCAGTAATCACAGCAAGCCTTGGTAGATAAGAAGATTATTGAGTGAATAGTTCTAATTTAGAAATATAAATGTCATTTCGACAATTAATCTGATCGTGATTTGTTTGTGATACAATACAACAGCAAAATTTTATCCACCATTCTATGAGAGTAAAACTTAATGTAGTGTTTTTAGGTTTAGTTTGGGCAATTTTGGTTGCCGTTTTTAACATAAAATAGTTAACTGATTGCGCATAAATGAAACTTTTGATCATTATATTTCTGGCATTTGGGGGTTTGACAGTGTGGGGTTTCCCTGAACGGAGAGCAGCGGAGAAGGAACGGAGAGAAACAGAAAAGATACAGTTACCAGAATTGCAGCCGCAAGATAAGAAAGAGAATAAAGTTCGTGAGACGACACGGGATTGTAAAGGAAAGTGTGCAACCAGTATAGCGCAGAAGGCCGCTGCTGAAGCTAAGGCAGCTCAAGCAGCTCAGAATGCTGCTGGTGCACAAGCAGCTCATATGGTAAAATAATCCATAATTTTACTTAAATTATTATGATACATATTATTGTCCTTCCAGAGATCCTTCACTCGATTATGTCGCATGATACTGAAACAGGTAATCAGTATTTACAATGGGGCAACCTTTGCTAAAGTACTTTGTGTCAAGGGTTTTAGATGTTATCTAGATAGCCTAAATAATTGTGTTATGTATTTCTGTAGATTAGAGGTGTATACATTATAAATTTATCATCTTCGTCAAAAGTTGTCAACTGTTGAACAAAAGCCTACCCAAAAGTTGGAAGTTTTGCCATGCTCCACTCTAGGCAGGAAGGTAGGACAACAAAAGACCTTAATTTGAAAAACGCTGCTGCCCTTTTTGTGTTCGATGAAAGGTGTATGTATGGTTTTTTATACGTAGCATTTTAGGACACCTTTGAATAAAGGGGTGGGTCTATTTTACTCTGGTAGACACCACAAGACAACATAATAAATTATATCACATATTTTCGGTTTCATTGGGAATAGAAAACATATATTTTTTATTTCAAAAGGTCTAAATAGGTTTCTCTTTAAGAATAAGAATATTTATTTTCTAATACCGTGTGTTACAATGAGACGGGGTTTAACATCGATTTTGTGAATCAACAGTATTCGCCATATAGTTGTAGGCATGCAAATACGATACATAAAATTAAAATTTTTAATACATTTTTTTTAAGTTACAATGTCACAAAATTAGAGAGAAAAGCAAGTCAATAATTAAATGACATGATTACAAATAAACCAATCATTATTTATCAATTAATCAGTGTTAAATAATAATAAAAAAAAAACAAATTTCGATATTTTATAAATAAGAATTTCACAATATCACTATCATTAATGTCATTACATTGATTTAAGACGAAAGCATGTTTTTGTCATCAAGAAACTGCTTTATAGAGTAGTAGTTGCGTTCGACAAGCCAGCTGTATAGGGAATTTCTAAACCTATTCTTGCCTAGAGGTAAATATCTTAAAGTTTTTGGTAATTTGTTAAATATTTTAACAGCCATGCAATACACATTTTTACTATATAAGGTACTAGCGACCCGCCCCGGCTTTGCACGCATGCAGTGGTCTACTATATTATGCATGTATTATACATATAAACCTTCCTCTTGAATTACTCTATCTATTAAAAAAAACCGCATCAAAATCCGTTGCGTAGTTTTAAAGATTTAAGCATACATAGGGATATAGGGACAGAGAAAGCGACTTTGTTTTATACTATGTAGTGAAGATTACTTTTAGGAACGATTAGTTTATTTTTTCTACAATTTCTCGCATTGGGGTTCCTTTGATAATGTGTCTCAAAGTATTCGGGAAATCGTTTCATAAAAAGGCATAGCTCTGCTATATACATGCATGGCAAGGTTAGAATTTTATAATGTTTAAATAATGGCTGGCATGATTCCCAACTTCTGATGCCACATAGTGCTCTAAGACAACGCTTTTGGGCTCTGAACGCTCGTTCAAAATCAACGCTATTTGTCTGTATAATTTACAGCTGATCGAGTTATTTGTTTTCCCATGCAGGTAAAGACTCAATTAGCTGAAAAAGCGCTTCAAGCGGCAAAAGCAGCTGAGGCAGCATTAGCAGGCAAGCAAGCAGTAGTAGAACAACTTCAACAAGAAGTAAAGGAAGCAGAAGCAGTGGTAGCTGAAAATACAGCTGCTGTACATCAGCAACAGGGTACCGTTAATGCGGCTGTGCAGGCAGCGCAACAAGCTACTGCTCAGGTAATTAAAAAAAAGCCAATTTATGTTTATTTTTTTACTGGTATCTTCATTTGAAATGTTTGTTCTTCAAATTATATAAAGTCTGTGAAAAGAAAAGAAATAAGTACCTACCTATAAAATAAAACGTTAGATTACTATTAGACAAGACGTTTTAAAGATATATAATGATTAAAATAGTATTGTTTATTATGATCGTTGTTTATTGTGACTATTCCCAAACTTTAATTTGGATGCCATTTCCTTGGAATGTTTTACGAACATTTGAAACCCTTAACGAATTTTTGACGTTAGGTGAAGATACATATTTATATCATATCTAATTTAAAGACGGTTATGAAATGATAACCTCTTTGAAAAAGACATGCTTGTTGAAATAATAATTTAGTCTAAGCGTCTTATAACGAAAGAAAATTTTGTGAGCATAGCAAGGGACAGTTTCAGCCTCATTCCATTGTTGTTGCCACTAATAACATATAAACAGTTCCCACAACTTTTTCAATAACAATATACAACTGGCTTAGACCGTTTTGTTTAATTGGGTCCCAAATTATAGTTCGTGAGTGTGCCTAAGTATTAAGATAATTTGAATTTTCTTCGTACGGTTGTTATTGCCATACTTATTTTTTTTCATTTTTTCTGTATCATGAGCAACTTTGTCATGAGCAACAATGGCCACAGATAAAGTTATACAATTATATCAATACCTGGCAAATCTGTCTGCTTTCATAGATATGTATAAACCGGTGTATGGCTATATTATTTAACTTCATATTTGATATAATTTTACAAAAAACGCATAAACTATCAGTTTGTGTGTATACGATGTATTTAGCGTCAATGGAGAGCAGAGGTAGTAAATACTAATCTCAGTCGTGATATTCATATTTTTAAATATTTTTTTATTTTTCCATTCTAATATTTTGTCTTCAACAATTCCTACCGATATAGAGGGGACATGAAACAAAGTTTTACGAAGTGTATAAAGTTCACATTAAGGCTTATCTGTGCTGTTACTACCACATGCTTGTCGTTCTATGTTTTCTTACACTTTGGTAGTAATTGTTGAAGAGCCTATTTCTTGAGAGGATGCTTCGTAAAACTTTGTTTTCTCTTTTTTAGGAATATGTATTGAAAAATTGAAGACGGGGAGACTCGAAGTAATCAAGCTCGTTAAACGACCACACCAGATTCAAGATGATTTGTTTGTCTTTGTGCTCTTTAATAATAGCTGCAGGATTATTATCTTGCGTTCCTGTTTGTCTAAAAGCTATAGCAGGGAAACCGACTTGCTTCTGCGGAATACATAACAAGAAATAGGAACAATGTAATTTTCGTATTGGAATGGTGGATGATGTGTTATCAGTCTTACCAATAAAAGTTGATTCAGTAACGCAAGATATATGATTCCGTTTTTTTCCAGTAGTATTATTAACTAAGGTTTTGTAATTTTTGAAAATTTCTCGTGTCAATCAGGTAAAGATTTCTACGTATCTCGTGCATTATATTTTTCAATCTTGATCAACCTATATACCTTAATATTGTTTTACAGCACAAGTTAATGATGCAAGCTACCGCATTGGCAAATCAACTGGAGAAGTCAGCGCATTGTGTTTTGGAGAAGACGAAGTTCGGGTTACAGGAGAAATGCCACAACTTGGCAGAAGCCAGAGCGAGGTTGGCTCATCTACAACATAAGTTACAATGCGCCTGCGCAGAATGTTCGGCAACGAAGCAAGCAGCTCACTGCGCTTGCGAGGCAGCGAGAGCTGCGTGCGGTAACGCTAGACGCAAAAAACATATCACTGCATTGAAAGACATGTCTAAGGACCCTAAGATTAGACGATAATGATTCCAATATATATTTGCATACCTATACAGGGTGTTTGGTTATACCTGTATAATCCCGAATATTGTACATAGGCTGATAATCCTACTATACCATCCGCAAACTGAAATGAATTTCACTTGTGGGTTTTGTTGTTAACAAACGGTTTCTTTTATGAAAAACTGCATAGACAATCCTAGACCGAGGTGGTGTATTGTGACGGTAAGTAAAATTTTATAGGTTTTATTATATTTCGAAATTTTATTCATGGTTCTATCTACTTTCCTATTCCGGATTATACGGGTATTACCAAACACGCGGTATTTATTAGTAAGTAACCGTATGATTTTTCTTAAGATTTTCTGTAAACACTCCTTAAACACAAACCTAATGGTCAGTTATTGCAAGCTTTGTCATGTATACTGTAATTTGCATTTTAGAATAAATTGATTTACTTAGATTTTTTATTATCGTGTGTTAAGATGTGACATTTAAGATTTTTGATACAGTTCGTATAAGCTTCTGGTAATATAGTTTGTTAGATCATTATATATTGTTTTATTTTACTCCTTTTTAATATACAAACAGCTTAATCTCAATTGCTTTTATTTGTTTTAAGTGCAACAAAAAAAATAAATCAAAATATTGGTAAAGACTTTAACCAGGATTTTTTTTACATTGAGAGTTGAAAGTGGATTTAGTTAACTTTGAGATAGTAAACATTATTAGATAATAACACCAATGTTGCCTTTTTTATTTGAAGCGATAGATTATCTATCTTGGCGTCATCAACAAGCCTTTCTTTTGGTTTCTGTATATATGAATAAATCGATTAGATAGTTCATTTTCAACCAACATACCAAATATATCCCCAAAGGTGTCGTCAACAACAAGTACCTTAATTCACCTTAATAGGTTAATAATGCTTTAATTGGATGAGTTAAAAGTTTTCGTATATTATCTCTTTAATAGAAACTATTTGCAATTAATTAACAAAAATGTAAAAAAATATATAAAAATTATTAGCTGACCCGGCTACGTGTTTCTGTGTTATAAAATCAAAAAAATTAAAATGAAATCTATCCTATTTTTTAAGTAAGATCAAGTAGTTTGAGTTTATCCCGAACATAAATCGTGACACGAGATTTATATATATATAAAGATATACCAGCAAATCAGTAATATCTATTCATCAAGTGTCCTTACCCTTGGGTTTGTTTATCATGCATGTTAGTGTTGCGGGAAAAAAGAAAACTTTATGGAGATACTTTTCGAGATCAACATAATTGTTTGCTAATTATTTGATTAAGATCCCATCCAGACTTATCTGACCGTCAATCTGAACACAAGGAAAAACTCATTTCTTGAAATAAAAATGTCAGTTTTTCTAAGACCATTTATTAACATAAAGATGAGCTCTAATCGGGAGCGTTCCCGTGTAATGTAAATAACACCAAATACACTCAAAACAATAATTGATAGTGTAGTACATTTTTAACTTCCCTTACATAAAATAATTTTCGACAAATTCTCTTTTCTATATAGAAAAGTGAATGGCGATTTACTTAATAAGGGCTACACAAACAGCGAATGGGTTTGACGCGAGGTTTTCGCCAACTTGACTATACTGAGCAGATAATCTAAGAATATGGCATAACGAAAAATACTGCTGAAATGACGAACTGAACGTTGAATCAGGCTAAAGACTTAGGGACAATGTTACGTTTTCTGTCTAACTCACTACTCCACTAAATCAAATTAATTGATATTTAAAATATGCCAAACATTTATGTATATACATCTTAACAAAATTATTACATTGGAATGCTCCCGATGAGTGCTCATTCACATTAGAATAACAAAATGGACATAATATATTTGAACATCATCTTACACAGTGTCAATCTATAAGTAGGTAAAGCATTTTTATACCAATTTTTTAGTACCAAAATTTTTAATAATGGCATGAAATTCTGTACGAGTTAACGATTTCCATGTTATAGAGGTAGTTTCGATGTTACACTGTTTCATCGTGGACAAACTATAACTTATCTTGATGCTTTAAATTTATTTATAGCATTAAATAATATAAAATTATAATATATTTGTGTCTAACACGTATTTATATATTTTTTCTATGCTCAGATGTTTTCTTGACATAATAATTGTAAAACAAAGTAGGCACAACAGTAACAATCAAAAATAGTAGATAACAATTTACTCCAGTTAACTTATTCCCTTATTCGATATAAAGACATAAAGACCTGTAAAGAAACTGTTGAATAGATGAGTGACTAATAATTTAACTTTGTGTTTGTTAAAATAATTATTATTGCCAATATTTTTGATTTTGTATTCGATTAATTTTGGAATCTTTTCGTGTTTATCAAGAATATGCCATTTAGAATAAATTTAAATAAAATTAAGTTGGCATATCCGATTTAAAATTTAAAACCAGAGGTATAAAAATACAAATTTTCATACTTAACATACATCTTTTTGTTGTCTTTTCGAGTGCGAAATCTCGCTATCATCATTATGAATCTTTCTAATAGAGAATATCGGAACCTTTTCATGGAATTCTGATTAATAATTATAATAGTACGGAATGGGGCTTGCAAACGCCGAATGTCTGCAGTTCTCTTATTTGTAGCCAAAAGATTTTTTTCCTCATATTAAAACTACTAGCGGCCCGTCCCGGCTTCACACGGGTGGACAAAATTCTTTAAATTTTTTCTATTATTCAATATTTTTCCGTTAGCGTCATCTAGCGTCCGGTAGACGGACTACTTGAGATTAACGCGTTGCTATGGTAACGCATATACAATGGAAAAATAGCGGGGAAAAAGAGCGGACAGACAAACAACAAATTTGTGGTCATAGATTATAGATTAAGACCACTGACTGACTATTTTGAATAGTAAGTGTTTTAATAATACTAATCGGTCATGTTATCACGCAAAATAGTTCATGGAAATCGTAGAACCATAATTCATTAAAACAGTAATTCCATTAATTCCATGGATTATTTTAGAAAGCTAAAACTGTTGCTTTGTATGCAAGGTAAAATATTTAAAAACTCATGCTTACAAATATTGAAGTATAAAAGATCTTATTGATCAAAGGTGATGTTATTACTCAAGACACATTATGTATTAAAACTGTTCCAAACCTTAATATCTTTATATCAAGGTCCATTTTTCATTCCCATAAAGACTAATTAATTGTTGCATCTAAAAAGAGTTTAAGATCGTATATTATCTACTGCTGAATGCATCGTTCAAGTTCTGTGGACTAAAAGCCATGTTACTGTTAATGTAATTCACGTAAGGAGAAATGGTGGCTGAAGTAGTAGGTATGTAAAAATCTCCATATTTTTTGACGGCAGGAGTGAAATCATCATTTCCATTAAACATGGGAGCGCTCGGCTGGAATTTGGGAACATATCGGGCTGGCGGTTCTGCATACTGACCTCCTACCAATATTTCCTCATCATCATTCTTCACCTTTTCCTGCCTAAATCGCGGTGATTTCCAATGCTTGTTAACTTTCTTGTTGGAATCTTCGAAGAATTGGGGTTTCTTCTTTCTGTAATGCAAGTACTGAGGTTCTTTGTATCTGTGAAAACTATATAGATCTGAGAAGCCATTGTTATCATCGTTGTCTTGGCCTAAATGCGTATCGAATAGTTCGTCTGGTTTGACAAATAAAGGTCGCTTCTTAGAATATGCGAACGTGTTGTCTATGTTTGATTCTTTTTGGAAGTCTTGCCAAGGATGAAATTCTTGCGCTACGTTTGTGAAATCATTGTTTTCTTCGTAACCTTGTGCGCTGGGGTAAAGTTCGTTCGGTGGTTTTAGAGGTGCGCCGTAAGAGTCTACTGGTGGCTCTGCGTAGTTCTGTTGTGGTGGATACTTAACTTCTATGTTCACTGGGGGCTCGGCAAATCCTGCTGGTTCCGTATTGTATGGCGGAGGCGACTTCTTCGGTGCTCCGTAAACTGGTTTTTTCAAAGGACGTTTCGGTGGGCCATATCTAGGTTTTGGCGATCGTTGTTTTGTGGGTTGTCCATATTTATAGCTCAACTGTTTTCTATACTTTTTAGCTGGTTTCCTCTTTGGAGGTGGGGGTCCATATTTTGGTTTAAATGGTTCATATTTGGAATTAGGTGAACCGTATCTTTGACGTGATACCCTTCTAAATATGACCTTCGGTTTTTGGTTATAAGCGGACTCTATCGGAAAGTTGTCTATGAGTAACGAAGCATCTCTTTTGCTGATTCTTCTCGGTTTGCTTTCTTTTAGTTGTGTTTCTTTCTGTTTATCTTCTTCAGCTTTCACGCACGTTGTTGTTACTGCGATCTGAAAAAATTAAACCGAAAATAAGTCTGGCGGAATGGGTATTTACAATTTTGAATGTTTTTTGGGATCTAATTGAATTGAATATGAATTCATATTCATATAAGACGCCCGGTTTGACAAAAATATGAAGAGTAAAATTGAGTCATCGAATGGCAGTGTTACGCATTATCTGCGCACCTTTCATTAATTATTTTCTGTGCCTGTTCAAGACATTTATTCTTGAAGAATAAAGTGCAGTCTTGCATCGGAACTAACACACTTTTTTGTATTGTCAATATTATGCTACATTTTTTAAAGTCTAATTAATTAATTTTAAAGTGCGAGTAAATAAGCAATACTACAAATGATCTAACTTCGAAATATTTACAAGTACCTTGCTACTCCCCAGATTTTATGATTCTAGATATAAGAGTGTAAAATGTTATCATTAATATGCTGACTGTTCCTATGATATTGGTCTTTGTGAATACATATTTATATAATCACATAAAAGTTATGTTTTAATTGCTGGCTGTATTTTATGTTTTAATTAATATTACAGTGTTACAACATATGGCAAAAACTACAATATTCTCAAAATCGGAGTAGGTTTAAATTGCAATAATATCGATTTGATAATCCCATGTCTAGCCAATAAAACATCTTTGCCAGAGAAAACAGGATAGGTGAAAAACGAAGCGATTCTATAACGGTAGTTTTTTACTTATTCAGTTACGGACAAAAACTCCCTCCCTTTGTCTGTATTTCCGAGCACTTGTAACCCGTCCATTTTCAAAGTCAGGGTGAATATACATCTTTTGCGTTAACTTGTTTCATGGTGGATCCAGTCTTGGTCCCCGGACTTGATTAGGATCAAGAAGGAACCCATTCAAAATATAAAAATAAAAAATGTTATAAATAAAAAATTAAGTTGGTTAACTTTTACATTCCCATACAGATTATAAAAAGCAAACCTGAATATGAGAACATTCCTTCGCACTACATATCTCATAACGAGAACATCAATTAATTAAATCTTTAATTACACTTGTAGTGCATTTATGATGCATTTCTTTGCAAGAGCAAGTTAACCACGAGGAATTCTATAGTATCTGTCTCATTCATTAATAATGATAATAAATAATGAATCAAAATAAATACTGATAATATCACACCAATTAGTCTAGACCAATATTAGCTCTCTTATGGATACTAAGATAACGGATAGAAATATATTTATGATGCAAGACTCAGGTATTTTTTTGGTTTCTGAGAAAATGAATTGTACTAATTTTGTCAGTTGGGGGGTCTACGAATAATAAGTGTTCTGGGTGGTACCACCAGTGGGACAAATCAAATAGATAATCAATAATGGGACCAAAATTAACTTAATATATGAACCAAGAATATTACCACCTTCTAAAGTCACTTTAGCTATTTCCTGTATATGTAAAAGTCCTGTATATCTAAACATTTTTCCCCTATGTAAGTTTTTATTATTCAAGTTTTTTGTCCGTTGATTTTTATTAATAATTGTCATGAGGAAATCATTACTGATAAGGTGATTCACGTGGGCGAAACTCCAAGTGAATCCCGTCCCGAGATTTCTGCAGGAATTCTAAACTATGAGCGTGATTTTTGGAAACGTGTGAATTTCTGACGTCGGTATTTTTATGTTATGGTTATGGTTTTTGCATTCACAATGGCACATTATAATAGCCAATTTCATATAATTGATATTAATAAATTTATAAAGAAATTTTATATGACAAAGGATAAATACTATCTGCCTACTTATTATAAAAGACAAATAGCTATATTGCTATCTCATTTTTTTAAACAATTAGCCAATAACTTGGCTAGTAAAACTGCTGCTTCTATTGAGCAGTATAATATTGACATTAATTAGGTAAGGCTCACAAAAAATGTACTTCGTCTCTGTTTCTCACGCGCCCAATTTAAAGAAAATATTTAAAAATAATAGGAGTTATTGATAAACCATCTGATTTTTTTTCTGTGTTGGGCATTAATTGCTTGTTAATATTAGTCGATTTAAATTGTGAATAGTTTCGAATTTAAGTAATAATAAACTGATACAAAAAAATGTTAAAATATGCTTCCATAGAAAAATAAAATGTGTCCACGCCCAAACGATCTTATTTTTTTTCATTACTTTATCGTTAACGTAATGTATCGTGATTTCTTAATGTTATACTAAATGTAATGGCATTAGACTACTCTTATACATTATAAGTTTTATAAAACTAACATAAAAATACATAAAAAGCAAGTGAATAACAAATGTGTTCTATCTGCTTCACGTGTGTTACAAATTTTGTTACATAGTAGCTTTTTTGGAAGAAGTATTACTTCTTCCATCATTTGTTTTTTCACAATGGCAACATTATAACTTTCATCAGAAAACGTCAATGTCATGTCAGACATCTTGGTTGACAAGCAGAAGACAGTGTTCGGTGTGTGTAATTTTTCAACATTGGTTTTAGAGGGATTTTAGAAGTTATTTTACAAGGTAAGTAATGATATTAGTTGGTTTCGTATATAGATAGTTGGAAGAGACATTAAATATTCCTAAATAATGAAGATTACCACTGATTTGCGTTGAAACTAAAGACGCTACATGAATTTTAGGTTATTTTATTCACGAGTGTTTGTTCACGTGTGTTGCGTGTGTTACGAAGTTGTGTGACGTAAAACACGTGAAAAGTATAAAGCTTAGTTCACATTGCAATAGTGAGCTATAGAAAAAGAGACTATTGTTATTAATAGAGTATGTACTTACCGTACTTAAATATTCACTACCACAAATTTTATTGTAAACAGAGTATGCTTTTTAACACCGTCTGTTTCTCAAACCGTGTCATTTGTTTTATGTATGAGAATGTAATTTATGCAAAAATAAACATATTGATTTTCGTATAGGTGAAATAAATCTAAACTATAGTGTGTCTTGGGATGAATGGGTTTTAAAATCTCATGAATACAAATAAAAAAAAAACTGCGAGTTGACAAAAACTACGAAGAAAAACGACATAGAAAAAGAAATCTGGTTCACTAAAAATACTCCTAGATGCCTTTCAACAAGAATTGCAAAATTTCAAAATCCATTCCTACAATATCGTGCATCAGTATAAACAATATCGGCAGTGTATAGAAAATTTAGATGATCGTACTGTCGTTGTCCACATCGATTTTTCGGAAAATTATGCTTGCAAATTAAGCACCGAAATACAAGCCATGCACTTCGATGGTTCCAGACAACAAATAACTATCCACACTGGGGTCTTATACACCGGAAAAGGTCATAAATGTTTTGCAAGTTTGAGTCCAATCAAAGACCACGGACCAGATGCCATTTGGGCACATCTTTTACCTGTGCTTAAATTAATCAAGACAAAATTACCCAAAGTAGACGGAATTCATTTCTATTCAGATGGCCCTACTGTGCAATACCGCCAAAAGAAAAATTTTTATTATTTCAGAAAAAATACAAAAGAATTGGGCTTTCCATTTTCCACATGGAACTTTTACGAAGCATCACATGGAAAAGGGGCCGCTGATGGCGTAGGAGGAGCCATTAAAAGAAAGTTAGACTCCATTGTCGCTTATGGCTATTGTCGCTATTGTCGCTTTTATTTGTATTGTCGCTATTGTCGCTTTTATATTATATAAAAGGATATACAATTGCTGACTTATCTGTGAATGATGATGCGCAAACAAGTAACCCATGTAACACTATAAATTTGGAACAATTTAGTCAACTACTAGATACAAAGCTCGAAATAATTTTAGATTCAAAACTTGAGATAATAAAATCGATACTTCTGAATGACATCAAAAGCACCATTCAAATGGAAATAAGCACAGTAATTTCTAATTTACAGCAGGAATACAACTCCATATCACTTTCTACGGAACAGATATCCATAAAAAAAAATTGAATCACTTGATAAAAAGATTCAAAATATAGAAAGGCAATTAAACGGATTGGAAAATTCAAAGAAAATTGTGGTCTATGGTCTAACAGAAAATCTATACGAAAATGAAAACGACTTAATAGAACGTGTTACTTGTGTTTTTCAAGATATAATGAGTGTAAACATACACCCTTTCGTAGAGTCTGTAAAACGTATAGGTAAAAGTGGATACCGCAGAGCTTTAATGATTGAATTAGTAAGCAAACGTATGGCAAACTACATAATCCAAAACAAAAGAAATTTCAAGAACACTGGGCTAGCTGTAGATATTTTCATGGATGGGTACGAGTTAAAACAAAAAAACTTGCTAAGAAAACACCTTCTGGAAGCTCGAAAAAAGGGCCACCACGCTGTTATACGAAAAAACCACCTTTTTATTAACGGAAAGGAAGCTGATATTACATGCTCGAAAACCACCTCACATTCAGACAGAATAAGTGTATCTCAAAATGAAGAAACAAACGAGCAACCACAACAACTGACCGAACGGCAAGAAAAACCAAACTCTCAACAAGAAAAGACATTTCGATAATAAGTATTTAAAAATAATTTCACAAAACTTTCAAAGTCTTGGAAATAAAGTGCATTTACTGGAGGAGCTCCTCGAAGATACAAAATTAGACATATTATGTATATCTGAGTTATGGATAAATAAATATCATTGCACTTCCCTAAGGCTTCAAGGGTATAAAATAGCATCCACTTTTTGTAGAGAACAACGCGATGGGGGAGGTGTATGTATAATAATTAAAGAAAAAAATGAATTTATTGAAAGAAAAGATATTGTTGGCTAATCAAAAGAATTTATCATAGAATTTTGTGCAATAGAAATACCAAAAGAAAATTGTATTGTCATAGGCGTATACAGACCAGATCGCCATATGGATGTATTTTATGAACGGGTTCTGAACAGATTAAACGCAAAAGACAAAACAAAATATCTCTATATTGTCGGTGATTTTAATATTAACATGTTAGACAAAAGTGGTTCTGCAAAACTTGAGTTTCTTAACTTTATGCAGTCTTATAATATGAAACAATTAATAAAAGATCCCACCAGGGTAACGGAAAAAACCTCTACTTGTGTCGACCTAGCATTAACTAACTACACGCCTGTAATATAAAAAAAAGGTATGTAAAAGAGTACGGTATATCGGACCATAGAGCAGTCATTTTACTTATAAAAAAAAACTTTGATTATGATATGAATAAGACATGGTATGTAAATAAAAGAACATTGACAAATTGTAACATAAACCGTTTTAAAAACGCTCTCAAAGCAATAAACTGGTATAATATTTTTTATAAACAAAATGATATAAACTTAAACTATAATGCATTTCTTAGTAAAGTAACGGATATCCTAGATAAACACATACCAATAAGAAAAAGAAAAATTAAAAACACTAAGAGAAAAAAGCTGGCTTACAAAGGGACTTAAAAAATCATGCACCCACAAAAGAATGTTAAGGGTCATATTAAATCAAACAAAAAGTAATGTGATAAAAAAATATTATAACATATACAGCAAAATATTAAAGCGTAGTGTAAACATTTCAAAGAAAAATGAATACATCCGACAAATGGAAAAATCAGATAACAAAACTAGAACTATGTGGAAGATAATAAATGAAAAAACAAAAATATCTAATAGAAAAATGTATAAAAATCTGGAGCTAAAAATAAATAATAAAGCAATTAAATGTCCTTAAAAAAATATCAAATATATTTAATGAATTCTTTGCTTCGGTAGGAGAAAATAAAAATAGTCACAAAAATGAAAACCGTGGACGTCCCGTTGTAAACCCCCCTATTCATTCAATATTCTTACGACCTATGGAGAGAAAAGAAATCATAAAAATTATCAAATTAAAAAAAAATAAACACAGTTGCGGCGTAGATGGTATACCGCCAATCTTGTTAAAAAAGTGTGCTGACGAATTCTCAATACCTCTAACTTCCCTTATTAATCAAAGCTTTAAGGAAGGCACTTTCCCGGATAATCTCAAAATATCTCTGATAAAACCTGTCCATAGAAAAGATGAAAAAACTTCTCCAGACAATTTTAGACCCATTGCACTTCTTTCAACATTTGCTAAGGTATTCGAAAAGGCGATGAGCCTACAGTTGTATAATTTTTTGGAAAAATATAACATACTGAATGATGACCAAAACGGATTTCATAAAAATAGATCAACCACATTAGCTGTATTTAAATATATTCAAACTGCACTTCAACAATTAAATGATAAAAATCATGCAGTAGGCCTTCTGTTAGACATGACTAAAGCATACGATAAAGTTTCGTATAATATTCTTTTGCAGAAACTTTATGGCTGTGGTATTAGAGGTCCCGCTTACTCCTGGTTCAAGTCCTATTTAAGTAACAGGAAACAAATAGTGCAAGTAGAACATTTCAATAGACAAAACAATAAAATAGAAAAAATACAATCAGACGAAAGAAATCTAACTTGTTCCATTCCGCAGGGTAGCGTATTAGGATGTATCTTGTTCATAATATATATTAATGACCTTCCAAAAACTTTAGATCATGACCGGACTGTTCCCGTGATATTTGCAGATGATGTATCCATATTATTCAAATGTAAAAAAAACTCAGATCCTAACATTGATATATTACATACTCTCGAAAACGTATCGAACTGGCTTACTGACCATAATCTAGAAATAAATTTGAAAAAAACTAAATTAATTGAATTTAGATCGTACCAAACAAGTCCTCTAAATATTGACGTTAACTTTAAAAATACCCAAATAGAATTGGTAGATACATTTACTCTCCTCGGGTTAACAATAGATTCAAATGTCAATTGGAAAGGACATATAGAAAATATAAAATCCAAATTATCAAAATTTACGTACGCACTTTTTCAAATCAAATGAGGTACAAATATAGAAACAGCACTAATCACCTACTACGCGTATGCTCACTCGTGGCTCAAATACGGAGTCATGCTTTGGGGCAATAGCGTAAACGTTGGTGAATTGTTTGTGTTGCAAAAGAAATGCGTTAGGATTATAGCTCAAATAGACAATATGCAGAGTTGTAAGCCTTACTTTATAAAATTCCAACTACTAACATTACCATCGCTTTACATACAGGATATTTGCTTGTTCGTATTTAAATATCTTAATAAATTCCATCAGATGCAGGACATACACAAAATTAACACCCAACACAAAACAAGATTATATTTGCCTCCTTCACGTCTTCAAATGTTAAACTGCAGCCCACATTACATGGCAATAAAGATCTTCAATAAGTTACCACCGACAATACAAAATGACCAAAATTTAAATACTTTTAATAACAAATTAAAAAAATTTCTTATTCAAAAATGCTTTTATTCTGTGAAAGAATACCTTGAAATCAAATATGTATAATAATTAAAATGTATTGTATTGTAAATTTTATTGTGAAATGTTAAATTATTCTCATATAATTGCTTAATCTATAATATTTTAATTTATTTAATAATCTAATTTCTATTTGCCATACCTGTACAAGGTGTCTAAGTTATAAGTACTTTTTGTTAATACTAAGAACTAAATGTTACACTTAGTAAGCAAATAAAAGTTTGAAGTTGAAGTTGAAGATGGTTCAAATGTTCCTGACGATAAAACAGCTTACGAACTTCTACGGACGTGTGAAACCAAAATACAGCTTTTCTTTATACCTGAATATGCCATGCTGAACGAATCAGTAGAACTCGTACCTGTACCAAACACGATGAAAATACATCAAATTATTAACAATTTTGACTCAGATAACTCTATTTCCTACCGTTATTTAAGTTGCTTCTGCCAAAAAAGTAGGCCAGGTTTTTGCGACTGTTTTAATCTGAAATCTGCGGACTTGCTAAAGCAAACAGAAATGTTAAATGAAAAATCTTTTGCGTCTAAAATGTCGGTTACAGTATTAGCTGACATTAAAAATACTAAAGAAAACAAAGCTCACTTTGATTTAAGCCATTATGGACCATTCAATTTAAAACCAATAGACCTCAAAACAGACATTGCTGGCAAAAGTTCAAAAGAAAATTTACGGTTTGGCTCGGAATTCGGTTCTTAAAACAAAATAAAGAAGTGTTCAAAAAAAAAGAAAAATAATAGACATACAACTTAAAACAATTAAGAAACGTAATACGGAAGATGAGAGCAGTACAGACGAAGACATGACGATTTCTGTGCATGATACTTCTGATGAAGAGTATCACATTACAGATGACGAAAATGATGTGGATTATGACATGAAAGAACAGATCGTTACAAATGTAAGAAATAAACCGGACACAAATAGAATGGAGAGAAAAGAAATAGAAAAATCAACTAATGAAGATAAAAGAAAAACATACACTGGTATAGACACCACGAGAGACAAGAGAGACACGACACGAGAGACAAGAGGAATAAACAGTTTTTCCAATGAAAATGAAGTTGAGGTTTTGAAGAATGAAGAAAATGAAGTAGTTAAAACAAATTTGGCTGGACAATCTGTACTTGCTACTACTCTGCAGGATGATGAAAACAACTTTGACAATTCTAATAATAACTCTGAAGTGACATCAAATATTAGTACAGATATATGGAAACTATCTTTGAAAGACACTGTACTTGTAAGATATTATCAAAGAACCTCATGGAAATACTACATAGGATTCTTAGAAGATATTGTTGAAAAAGAAGGAATATCTTATTTCACCATACGGTTTCTAAAGACTATAAAAAAACCGGAGCTAAAGTTTGTAGATCACAAAATAAAAGATGAAGACACTGTAACTGAGGATTTGATAGTTAAGCAGGTAAAAATCACACAAAACGCAAAACGCTCAAAAGAATACTTATTAGCTGATCCTAAGGATGAGGTTTATTTTGATTAGAATATTTAAGGTTTGTACTTTAATTAATTCATTAATATTTGTATATTAGATGCGAATAAAGACGATTGGTCATAAGGAACAATTTTATTTTTTTATTAGCAATTTTTCTAATTTCATTACATACTACGTAGTCCAGTAACTTTGTCATCACCGTATGCGTCAAAATTAGTTCTGGTTTTTTGCAGACTTGTTTATGATGTTGGCCTAATAAATAATCCAATTTTGTGACCTCGAGCGCCGAACGCATCTTTGTGAAAAATCGAAAACATCGTTTTTTCATAGTTTTGCGATTATAACCCTAAATGACTTAGGACTTAGGAAAAAATCTTAGGATATTTTTAAAGTAGACTAAATTTGCTACAATATGATCCTAGAGCTGCCTCTGCAGACCCAATGGTTTCCGAGATTAAGCCTTTCAAAGTTTACTATTTTCAACAATTTTGAACAAAATGATAAAATTTGAAAGGCTTAATCTCGGAAACTACTAGTACTAGTATCATATTGTAACAAATTAAGTCTACTTTCAAAATGTGTTAAGAAAGTTTTTTCAAAACTAATCCCTGAGGGTTATAATCGCCAAAAAGAGAAGAAGTGAAAAATCATAGTTTTTCAAATTTTGACAAAGTAGCGGTCGGCGCTCGAGGTCACAAACTTGGATTATTCATTAGGCCAACATCATAAACAAGTCTGCATAAAATCAGTGATTGTATGTAGGGATTTCAATATAAATATTCTTGATTCAACACATCTCTCGGGTGGGTTCCTAAATTTATTTAAATCTTTTAATTTATTTAATGTATTTAATGAACCGACCCGAATTACTCCCACATGCGCCACTTGTTTAGACAATATTTTTTGTAATAATAAAATACTTAAAAAATCAATAATTAACTGCATTAAATCCGACCACAGCGGCCAATTTGCCTCTATTGAGTACCATCACGTTCCTTCGAAACGCGAAATAACTTGTAGACCATTATCTAAACATTGTATAGATAAATTCGGATACAATGTAAGTAGCAAACTTGCAACTCTACCGGTCTCCAACTTTGAAACTAATAGTCTTTATAATCATTTGTTTAATATAATTAATAATGAATTAAGCAATATATTTAGACAAAGGGTGTTTAAAAAAGATAATGTAAAAAAGAAATTTATTGATTGGGCTACACCTGGAATTCATAAAAGCAGAAGGAAATTATATGAACTTTATGCTTTAAAATCTACCTCCAGTGATACTAGCTTTATTGAATATGTAAAGAAATATTCTAAAACATTTAAAAAAGTATGTTCTTTTGCTAAATCTATGTACATAGCTAACAAAATTAAGTTATCAGAGAACAAAATAAAGACTACATGGAATATTATTAATAAAGAAGCAGGCAAAAGCAAATCTCAAATACAATCTTTTTCACTAGAAATTAACAAAAATATTGTAAGTTCTGACAAAGTTGTTGCTGGTGTTTTTGAGGATTTTTTTTCTAGATTACCATTAGAAACTACAAGTTCCCTACGTTCGTGTCCCAATATTGCTGCTGCCCTCCTAGAATCGAGTGTTGATAGGTGCAATGTAAATTTTAATTTTACATACATTAATAGTGAAGATATTATTAAAGCATTTAAAACTATTCGTATTAAAAAAACAGAAGATTTATGGGGTATGTCAACTAATAATATTAAATCAATAATTGACATAATTGCGCCTTACTTAGCTTATATTTTTTGATAATAGCGTTGACGAGGGGGTATTCCCACACTTAATGAAGCATAGTTAATTAGTTCCCCTTTTCAAATCTGGAGAAAAAAATGATCCCGCTAACTTTCGACCTATATCTATATTACCAGTGTTCAGTAAAATTTTTGAAAAAATTATCTATGTGCAGTTATTGGCTCACTTTACCGATACTAAAATTTTTCATAAAAATCAATTCGGTTTTTCTAAAGGTAAAAGTACTACTGATGCTGGAGTTGCACTTATTAAACACATACTTGATGCTTGGGAGGACAAGCAAGATGTAATTGGCATCATTGCGACCTTTCTAAGGCATTCTATTGCGTTGATTACCGCACGCTATTAAAAAAGTTGGAACATTATGGTGTCTCTGATATGTCAAAAAGCCTATTACAGTCGTATTTGTCAAATAGAATTCATAAAGTTGTTATTAATAAGAGTGAGTCTGCTGAAGCCCCCATAACTATGGGCGTGCCCCAAGGATCAATATTAGGGCCCTTAATTTTTTTGATCTATATTAATGACCTTACTATGTTAAAAATCTATGTGAGACAGTGCTATTTGCAGATGACACTTCCTTAGTTTTTAAAGTCTCTCGACACGATGATTGCTCTGACAATGTAAATAGTACGCTATCAAAAGTTTTAGAATGGTTCACCAGTAACAATTTATCACTAAATTTAAAGAAAACAAAGTGCATACAATTTACGTTACCGAATGTAAGGAGGGTTGACCTACATATAAAGTTGAATGATGAAGTAGTCGAATTTGTTGAAAAGACAAAATTTCTGGGTATTACATTAGATTCACGACTACAATGGGACCCTCACATTGAGGCCTTGTCAAGTAGACTCAGTTCTGCGGCATATGCTGTAAAAAAAATAAGGCTTTTAACTAATATTGAAACGGCAAGGTTAATTTATTTTAGTTATTTTCATAGTGTAATGTCTTATGGGTTGTGTATGGTGACGACGTATTATATTGTAAATGTCGTTACTTCTGTTGAAGCTGACGAGTTTCTTGCGCCCATTCTTCTTGTCAGTTAAAAGACGTCCTGAATGGGTGGTAGGTAAAAATGTTGGAAGATTCAAAACTACTTATTTTTAAGTGCATTTGAATAAAGTTATTTTCATTTTCATTTTCATTTTCAATGCCATATTTCTATAAAATTTAAAATACGCTTATAAAAATTCAAGCTACCTAAGGGCTCGGAGATGAGTTAGTTTTTTAAGCATATATTAAAAATTTAGAAGGAATTTTTATGTTTAAAAGGAGATTTTGTATATCTGGTAATGTTAAATGATTAGATATTTTTTTATACCTAACTTTCTTGAGTTGAGAGCTTGTACCAGTCGCTGTGTTCGGATAAAGTTATTTGTTAAGTCGGCATGTGTAGAATGTAGCTATGGATTCGTGACGATAATTGTAAATGAAAGTGTGGCGTTAATAGTAAAACATATTATTCTACACACAGTTTTCTTGATATAGGAACAAAACTTGGATTCTGTTGGAGTCGGTGCACGGGCGAAAACATAAGAGCAAACATAGTATCCACTTCCAAAATAAAAATCTTGTTTGTGTGATGGATATAAGTATGTATAGAAGCATGGATATTACTTATTTATTTTGAATAAATTAATGCTACTACAGTTTAATTGAATATTTCAATGATAACATTAACACTTAATGTTTTGAGCTTACGTCTTACAATAATTTTTTTAGCGTAATTAGTTTTTTTTTTTCCAATCGTAGCTTAAACTTTGCTTGCATTATAGCGTATCCTTCTCTTCTAGCACTCTATGGCGTGCCCGTTAGGGACCATAACGATCTTTTCTTCACATTGTGGTATGCAATAAATGCTTTTATAATTATTTCCATACATGTTGGTCTATACATTACTCTGTGTCATAACACAAGCCTCTCAGTGCTAACGGCTAGATTAATTAGTGTAAATATAAAAACATAATATAGTTATTATTATCTGGACTATTTCACAGTGTTTGACCGCAATGAACTTCGAAACTGCTCAACAGGTTTTAATGGTTTGATTACATTTTACTGGGTTTATTCCCATTTAGAACATAGGATAACCCAGCAACGCGTGGCCACGCGTCGGCTTGTATATACAACGTGTTACAAAAAAATCCGTGAAAATGTAAAAAATTATCAAAGCGAAAAATATTGTCAACCCTAGTAAGCTGTCACTGCATAGAACTGAAGTTATGATAGATTTTTTAACAGACTGTATTCTTCAACGGATTTTTTTTCAAATTTATTAAATTATTTATGATTTAATAAATTGTAGTGCTTTAAATTAATAAATAAAATAAAAAAATTTTTTTCAATAATAATACTTAATATTATTGAAAAAAAAACGCACTAGTCGCCCCTACGATTTTTGAAAGTTGTCCCTCGATTTCTCTGGTCTGCCATCATGAAACCCTGATTTCCTTATCACGGGACCACCTTGGAAATATCTTCTTTCCAACAAAAGAAGAATCATCAAAATCGGTTCATAAACGACGAAGTTATCCGCGAACAAACGTAAAAAAAAACATATATACGGTCGGTAATTATTTTATTAAATTCTTGGTGTATTTTATTCAAAAAGGTAATGCACACAGCAAGAAAACAAAGTTCTCTTGAATTACTGTGTTAATAAGTGGAAAAACAGTTGCATTGTAATGTTTGCGTTTTCAATATCTTAATCTTACCCAAATGCTTTAATTATTCCGCGAGATATTTACAGCTTACTGAGTTGTGGCATATCTATTACGTTTGATAATTGTATCGTGAATGCTTTTATTGTAAACACTTTTCATATAATTTGGCTATTCTTGCTGCTTTTGTTTTTTTCTTAAATTTTAGTTATTATCAGCAATTTTAAGAGCGGTATGAAATTTTAGAAATATGCTGTTTTCTAACATAATAAGGTTTCAATAAGGTTCGTTTAGTAAATTACATTTGAAATGAATTTAATTGAAAAAGGATAATGCAATGTAGAGCTAACAATGGTGAACAACTCAACAGATTTGTTCGTTAAATTCAATTATTAATACTAGCAACAGTTATTTCATTAGAATAATAAAATAAAAAAATAAAATAAACATTCCATACACTTACACCAATTAGCCTAGCCCAGAGTAAGTACAGGCTTGTGTTATAGATACTAGGGTAACGGATACATATATGATACATAGATATGTAATATTCATAGAAATATATATAAACACCCATGACTCAGGGGCAAATGCTCGTTCGTATTCATCATACAAACATCTGCCCCTTCCGGGATTCGAACCCAGGACCGTCGGTACGAAATGCAGGAAACGGTAGTGTTACTCCAAACGATAGTCGATGTAAAAAGCCTTTTTAGAACGCATTGGAATAATCTAATGTCTTTTACAATTACCTTTTTTTTTGTAGAGAATAAACGATGCATTAAGCTACTTCTATCTTATGCGGATTTTATTGTCATTAGATTATAGTGTAATATAAGATGGTGCGATGGGAAAATAAAGAAGAATTAGGTAAAAAAATATGAAAATAATTACTAAGGACAATAAAAAATAATTGGTTGCCTGTAAAGTCGGTATACGGGCGAAAGTTTTACGTGACAACGACTTTGAGTGGTAAAATAATTTTAATGTGAATATTCATTCGTATAGTAGGAAGAAGGATGAAATAATAGTAACAATTTAAAACATTTATTTATACAAAGAATTATATTTAAAACATTAATTTATAGGCACGCGTCCCTTCCACTTTTTATGTCTGTCTCTCTCGCTCTTAGGCGGGCTAACCATGCCCGAGTGGAAGGGACGCGTGCCTCTCACTCGCTCTCATTGTGAGCGCATAACGTGAGCGGAGCGTAACGCAGTTTCTTGAAGTGTCACCCGGCAAACCAATTTATAAGACGTTGTCACGTCAAAACACTTTAAAGTGGACACTGAAAAAGTAACAAGCAACAGAAGCATCATCGACTCTCTTGTATTTTATTTATTGTTTATTTCAATGAGACAATTATCTTATTGTTTGAGTCCTATGACTAGAACAATTGTGAC
The DNA here is from genome assembly GCA_927399485.1 of Calamotropha paludella. Taxonomy (NCBI): domain Eukaryota; kingdom Metazoa; phylum Arthropoda; class Insecta; order Lepidoptera; family Crambidae; genus Calamotropha; species Calamotropha paludella. The sequence continues at coordinate 3,254,417 of OV656823.1, read as the reverse complement.
AAATAATACTAAAGCAAAACACTTAATCAATATCAAAGTTAATATAACTAAGATTTATTTTGTTGAAGTTGAATACACATTTTCATTCGAAAAAGTGAATGAGAAAAAAGTAAACGAAACATTTCAAGCGTATTTTTTTAAATGGAAAAACCATTTACAGTAACGCCACAGTAATTTTAAAAGATGATTAATGATAAAGACTCGATATCTATATAATTTTTTTATGATTTTTTTCAGATCTCTGTTTTAATCTAACCTTACGAAGTAAATTTATTTCTATAGTATTTTGTTTTGGTAAGGTTATGTGAGAATTGTGACCACCACAAAAATTATTTAAATTTTAGGTTATTATATCCTTTCTAAAACGGTTTTATTTGTTCCTATTCGTTTTTTAATGTGTTATTTGATTGAGTAGACTATTTAAGAACTGAATATACAAAAAATATATATTTCGTTAATGTTAGGTAACAATTAGAAATCATTAAAATTTGGTTTGGTTGAATAGGCACAAATATGTAGAAAGCAGTGGTGTAACCCAAAGAAACTTTCCCTTATTCAATGATAATCAAGACCCCCAAGGGTCATTTTGTTGGTACCCGCGACACGAACGTGAAAGGTGGAATAGATCACAACGAGCCAGTTATGATGTTCTCTAGGGTTTTAATTAACAGTGCAATTAAGTTTATTGTCAATCGGGGGTTTGAGAAGAGATTTGTTTTGCGAATTATGTCAATATAGGTACAACAAGCTATCAAGCTATACAGATTGATTATAGTTTAAAAATAACAAAAAAATAAATTTCAATATAATAAAAGTAATTAAGAAAAGCGCGTCATAACTATCTCATGAAAGATTTTGGTAAAACACGATTCCCGTTTTTTATAATTTTTATATATTTTATGCATTTTTCAATGCGATCTTATAAGATAAATTATTATACTAGAAAAATACCAGGAAAATCGACTCGGGTCACAAGTGAATTCTCAGGCGGGAATCGGACCCGCAAACTTTGGAAATACGGTCCAATGCTCTCTCAATTGAACGATTCCCTTTTTTTATGATGGTAGATTGAGTTGAAAAGCTAGTATGTAGTTTTATTGAATAACTTGGGAACAAAACTGTATTAATTACGTTACGTTAAAACAGGTCCGATGACGTCGTGTTCTATGAACAAATGGAAAGTATACCAGACTTGCTGGATTAGTGCCAAATTTGTTTTACTTTGATTACTAACGCCCAAGTTTAAATGTTTCAATATAATTTGCTCCAATTCAAAATGTCCTAAAGAAGTAGTTAACAATGATAGGAATATTTTTTTCGTCTCTTTTAACATTTTTTTTATTTTCCACATCAATAAGGTGAATCCATTTTTTGATCAGACTGGTGTTCTTCTATAATCTGTGATGGAATACCATAGTGAACGGAAGGAAGTGTCTCGAAATTGCCGCGTGCAGCTCAACCACAGATTCAATAATGGCTGCCGCGTACAACGGTTCGCGACCACAACACGACGGCGAAATTAGTAGCCCTATTGTTGACATTGTTTTTAAAACAAGTTGTCACCAGCCCAAGGGAGTGTGTAAGACATTCGCTTTCTTAATAGGATATCAGAACGAGTGTTTCTAACCGACAAATAGGTACGAATCTAGGTCATTTCTATCTCACTAGTCCATTAATAGAATGATTCGGTAGGTTAAGACCCAGAACTTGCATTGGAAATCTGATGCCAATATTAACCCTTTTAGTGCCAAGGAGAGCTGTCACACTGCTCTTGCTAGTTGTGAAAAATGCCAGCGTCGCGATAGCGCTCCTTTTGAAAGTTCACTTTTGGCCCGCGCGCGCGCGGGTGACGGCCGTGTTACGGTGTTCGTATTTTTATTCATTATATTGTTTTATAACTATCTTCAATCGCATATTTTCAATATAAACACTTTTTTACTGGCATTTTTAGCATATATTGGTAAAACATGTATGACACTAAAAGGGTTAGAGTCCCAATAGTTCCATTTATTATCTCCTCCGAAAGATATCCACTGATTAACGGAAACATAGCCTAAATAATAGGAGTTACGCGATAATCTCCAATCTTGGTAGGTCGATTGGAGATCATTATTAAAAGAACAGAATATATTTTTTTATAGAAAAAAAAGGCATGCGTTTGACCACTATCTCGCCTGATGGTAAGCGACGATGTGATCTAGGATGTGACGCGCTTGCCTAGCCACTTGTTAGTCAGCTACCGCGCGCCCCAACCCTCACAACAGTCCCAATGCTGCGCTAATTGTGAAAAAAAAATGTCGGACTCTTAGATAAAAATGCCATTTTCTCGCTAAATAATGAAGCTAGGACCAAACAAAATATACTATCGTGAAGCTGATTAAATAAAGAAACTACCACAGAATATTTGAATCAATGTAACTCAAAAATTAATCGTAATTTAAAAAAACATCAGACCACTCGGAAATTTGCATATGGTAGCAATTGCTACCAGGTACTGGCGAGGGGTGTTAGCTATCGGTAGCAATTGCTACCGTGGACTGACAATTGGCTAAAAGATACCTATTCACTCGTGACTTAAAGACTCCTAAATTGTATTTGTCAGGAAACACAGACTCAGGCAAAGAGTTCCATTCCTTAGCGGTACGTATCACAAAATTGGAACTAAAACGCTTAGTACGACTCTTTGGTTTATCTACCATATAGCCTATTTGTAAGTCTGGATGTCCGATGAAAAAATGGGGACGGCGGAACAAGGTTGTGCAATTCTGTTATAACTATAATTTGATGTTAAGATACTAACAACTTAACTCATTACAACTAAGAATATGGACGGCTTTTAAGTATGATTTACGATTTCCACATTAATCGAAAGTATTTCTACAATTAGATTCTAAAAAGGCGCTGTTCATTTATTACGTAAGACTATTTTCGCTAGCTTTCGACCCCCTCCCCCCCTATTATAAGAAAAAATAAGAATAGGCCAACCCCCTCCCCCCTGTTTAATATTTATTACGTAAGAATCTAAAGGCAAAAATGAATACCGTGGGTGGCGCGGGTCCGTTGCCATGGAAATTGAAATCATTTACCTATACGCATTCGAGCGAACCTCGGCACCCGCGCGGTTGCCCGCGCTATTAAAGTATAATTTTAACTTTGCGCATTTTTGTGATCTTACGTAAGAACTATCGAGACTCCCTCCCACCCCCTTGTAAGAAAAAATAAGACATGGTTGACCCCCCTCCCCCCTAAATCGTCTTACGTAATAAATGAATGGCCCCAAACGAGGAGAAGAAGCGAGTTTAGTTAAAAGTAAAATCTTTGTTGGCCATCTTTGTGCAACGTAGATTTGCATATCCACATCATACCGGTTTCACTTAAGTAATTAGAAGAGCTATTTTGATGCCCTGAATTTCTTTGCGGATGCGGAAGGACCTACGTATATTTTCAATGTAGAATTCTGTCATATAAGCCACTGCGTTTTTATTGTGTTAATTATGCTGCATATGTTCAGTGTTGTTATTTTTAAAAGATAAATTAATAATAAAAAAAATGTGTCTGTAAAGTCAGTTTATGGACGAGAATTTTACGTGATAGCGTCATAAGAAAACATTGATGAAAAATTGCATATTTTTATGAATTGAATTGAATTATTATCACTGCGCACACACATTAAAGATGCGCCACAAGTCTAACGCTTAGGCCGATCGTGCCTCTCTATCGCTTGTTCCGCGCTCTTACTTGCAGGCTCGGCTCAGGCGGAACGTTACACTTTTTCGTGCGTGCAGCCGGAGTTCATTGATTTATAAGACATTATCGGGCCAAATAAAATTTTTTGACATCAAGAAATTTAAAATTATTGGATACTTTACTACTTTAAGGTTGTTTAGCTTAGAAACTAATAGCATATTCTGAAGTTACACAGCCTTACAAGTGTTATGCTTATAACATGTAATAGTCCTACTATGGATTACAGCTGTGTCAATTTTCTATCTAGAATATAGATAGTTTCTTTAATATTTATACTACTTTTTTGACCTAACCGAAATTGAGTATCATAATAGTTATTGGTTTTTTGTTGAATAACCAAGTTTAAATTATTTTTTAATAATTTCTTTGAAAATAAAAATGTAACATTAAAATGCTTAAATAACAAGAAACATAGTATTTATATGAATGTAGTAGTAGTTTTAGAAGTTTTCAATTTATAATAACTTCTTTATGGTCATGAATGTAGGCCTAGAGTGTCTGTTTCATCTGATATCATACCAACATGTTGATTAATATTTGATCGGTGGGGAAATCGCATCGAGAGCATTTCTCCAGGGTCGAGTTACAACCGCAGAACATTCTTATATGTTCTATGGTTACAAATATAACCTAGAATTAAGGGCAGGTCACAGATATGTAGGTCAGATCGAGCTTGTTATGGGTGTATAAGTGGGAATTGACTATCAGTTTTTCGTAAAACTGTGGCGTCACTCCAAATGGTTTTAGGCCAACTCGATTTCCGCATTCACTGGCGTCACTCCGGCTCTTCAGTTTTCAATCGGCCGGGCTGTTAGGAAGTGTACTACCTGTTTGTGTTGGATTGACGATCATGTACTCACGATAAGTTTGGCGCGACGCACCGAGTTGGATTTATGATAATCTCGGAAATACGTGGCGCGTCGTCAGTTAAAACTCTGGAGTGATGATTCGACACTCACGATCAAATTTTGGATTGACGTCAGTTCAACTGATGCGAAAAACTGACCGTCAATTCTCAGCTTGAGGACCTCTGACAAAGTTTATGCAAAACTTCATGATAATAATTAAGGCGTAGTTAAGGCGGGAAAGTGTAACAAACAAACATATTTTCGTATTTGACGATTGTTTGGTGAAACCGTAGCGATTCCCTCTTTAGCGCCAACTGTCCTGGGTTCGAGTCCCGGAAGGGATAGATGTTTATGTGATGAATACGAGCATTTGTACCTCAGTCATAGGTATTTATATGTATATATTTCTATAAATATTACTTATTCATGTATCATATATGTATGTCTATCCGTTACCCTAATATCCATAACACAAGCCTTACAGTGCTTTCTTTGGACTAGGCTAATTGGTGTGAATGTAAGAAATATTATTATTATTTATAATATAAGTTAGGAAGTAGAGCATTTATACTTTGTCCAATGTAGGATGATACTTTTGACAGTTGACACCTATATAGAGGGTATAAAGTTGTTTTTGCAATGTCAAGCCAAACCTATGGGAACAAACGCAACCTTAGTACGTAGCAATAAGGAAGTGACAGTCACCTGTCAAAAGTATCATCCTACATTGCTCTTTGCTACATTGGACAAAGTATAGGAATAACCAATTAATATATTAAAGATGCTTTAAAATTCGTATGTTTTTATTGACATATCTTAAGACATTATTTAGATTTGCTACAAACTGTTATGCAATTTTATGCCCATCGAGTAAAGTTACTAGATTTAAACCAACGAAGAAATATTTTAGGTAATATTTTTAATCAGTATTACTTTACTGCATTTGTCACTTGAATTAACCTTAATCACAGGTTGTTAGTCCCACGCGTAAAGAAAGTGTGAAGTTTGTTTGTAATTAGTGTTTGCTTAGTCGCTTTCGACAGCCATCGAATCAGTTCAAGGTGCATGACGAAAGGGACAAGATAGAGATTTTTATAAACACGCGAGATAAGGAATACAAATTATGTGTAAGCCGTAATGTCCCTCGCCTATTACAATTAAAATAATTAACAAAAAACAAGTACTTTCAGAAAAATCTCTTGGATACGACATAATAAGATCTTCTTGTATTGTCGTTGTTTATTTTCTTTATACTTATGAATAAAAGAGAAGCTATTTACGTTCATAAGCTAGTACATAGTAAATCAAAAATAAGTGATTTTATATTTTTTGTTATGTTAAAAAAACTATATTTTTTTCTAAGTAATTTTTAAAGTCTTTTGAGATTTAGAAATCAGCGGCAATCATCAAAAAAACATATATTTTAGTGAAATACGATATACGAATTGTATACAAATTTTCCAAGAGCAAGTTCAACTTGTCTTAAGTGACAAATAGGACTCAAACCCATATTCCTCGCTATCCGGATAAGTGCTCTTTTAATTAAGCTGCCGAGACCTTGACAGATTTTTTTTATGTAATAATTTCTTTGTTTATATAATTAAGCATTTAAATGCTTAAATAATAAAAACTGTAAACGTAAATGTGTTCAATCATTCTGGCTAACCGCTCCTTCTGTTTCTTATGAACTCAATGACAAATAAAATAAGATTAAACTAGTTTTAAACACTTAAATAAAGAGTAGGATTATCATTAATTGTCTTTTATATATACGACGTTATTGTCTTTGAATGAAAACACTATAAACGAAAGTACCGTTTATGACAGTTAGACGAAATGACATTACTTGTTCGTGGTTCTATAGTTAGCGGATCATTCACTGGAGTATGATGGTGAAATTTTGCTTGTTTTGTCTATAGTGACCTACTAATTATATTTGTTTTATGTATTACAAATTCAAAAAGATTTTAATTGCAAGAAAATGTGTTGAAATTTTCCTACATCTTTTTTTGGTATGCATTTTTAACCCCCCTCGCAAAAAGAGAGGGGTGTTATAAGTTTAACGTGTCTGTCTGTGTATCTGTCTGTGGTATTGTAGCTTCCAAACGGATGAACCCATTTTAGTTTAGTTTTTCTATGAAAATAGAGAATGTATACCGAGTGTTCTTAGCCATGTTTCATAAAAATCTGTTCAGGCGTTTTAAGATCATCAGCTCTAATCTAGTTTATGATAGTGATTTTGAATGCATAAACCAAAGATATTTGATTAGAGCATATAGTACTTTGAAGTATCGTATTCGATTATTTTATGAATAATATTAATATTTGATTTTGTTATTTTTTATGAAGACATGTGGCAGGAGAGGTGGCAAAATTAATGGCAGTTTTTTTTTTGAAAATTTCACAGCGAAATATCTTCCAAGTTTTCTTTCCTTTTTTTTGTTTAATATTATTTAGGATAGGAACTGACAACTTCTGTATTATTAATAAAAAAATGGAAATAGTTTTGGAATAAAAACTTCTGGGTTATTAAGAGCTTTCTTGATCTAGAAGGGTAAAATGCTTAAACGAATTATGCTAGAATAGCATGTAAGAATATTGTTAAAAAAGGAGAAGGAAATTTTGGAGATAGGAATTAAGGAGTCTTTAATCAAATGGTTTATTAAAATTTAAATTAATAAAAAGTTTAATCTTATGAATATTTAGGGGCAGAATAGCGATTGATCTAAATTGTTGGAAACTGGCGGCACACAGACTATCACAGATTATATAAGTTACTTTTTTATTGGCAATATCATGGAGGTTAGAGAGAAGGAGAACGATCGCTGTAGAAAATAGTCTCCCAGAAATATGGACAAATTAAGTGAGGCGCTGCGATCGCTAAGTTGTCTCAATAAAAGCGGGCTGTTGTTATATTTGTACTATATTCAGCTAACTTTATTTTGTACTTGTACTCATAAACAGCTAACTTTGCAGATACTACTTACCGCGACGGCAGCGCGGCTGGTGGCTAAAAAATGAACTATAAATTCTACAAATTTTCAGGGACAGACGGGCTAATGCTTTAGCACGTAGCGATCGTTCTCCTTCTTTCTAACCTCCATGGGCAATATTTTGAATAATAGATACACTCTATTATGCCTTACTGTTCAATATATCAACATAAAGATTTTCCAATTTGGTAATATAATGTTACGAATTAAATAGTCATGTAGTTCTTTAAATAAAAATATTAATAATTACTTTATTTTCTTTTTAGGTGAACGATTTTAATTTTATAAGAGAAGTTTGTTTCGTGAAAATAAAAGTCATCATTATGAAAAGCATGCTTTTATCAAAAATTAATTCACATCGTGTCAAAGATGATTGCAAGCAACTTAGAACCTTAATTTAGTAAATCTAGGTTTGAAAACTAAAATACTAATATCTCCAATTTAAGAAATATTTTCTCCTTTGTATTTGATACAAATTTAACATAAAAACAATAAACTGGTAAAAATGGCTTTCAGACCAATTTTTTTATTGGTCTAGCTTTACAGAAAAGTGTGACCACATTCACTTTACAGTAATTTATAGTAAATATTATACAGTGAGTTCAATATAATGTCCTTAAGCGTATATACACCTAGTAATTATTACAACAGTGCACAAAAAGCTTTATACAGTTACATTTACCACATAACTTGTTACTTCAGAACAATATACATAATTGTGGGAACTGTACTACAGTTGATTGATTGTACAGTTAAACAATAACAGTTCATATTGCATTACTTCGAGTAAAAGACAAAAAGACAACATTTCATTTTTGTAACTTTTTTTGTGAATGTAATTGTTATTTTTTTTTAGAATTAATTCTTCTCTGATACATATTAAAATAAAATAGCTCGAAATTCCCTACATTTTATTTATATCTTATTTTTTATCTCGATATGTGAAAATTTCATCATCCCATCTACGGTTCAGAACTGGCAGGTATAAATTATTGAATTAGGTTATCCAAATATAATAATACTAACTAACCCGAGAGTCAAACAATTTTAATCACAATCAAATATAGCCTATATCACTTTGAAGTAATGTAGCTTTTTATTGGTAAAGGAAAATTTAAAATCGGTAAAGTAGTTTCACAAATTACTTTCTACAGAAAAACTTAAAAAATTTACCTTTTAATAATATCATAGTGTATATCATTATAACACAGACAAGAATAAAACTTCAATCTTAAATTTATGAGAACTTAGCTTTAAATCCGCCTGAGTTCAGAACTATCGATAAGTCAAATAAAAACACTACTCGTAGTTAAACTCCACTAATATCGCTAATCATGTTTAAAACAAGTCAGTAACAGGCACTGCCCCATAGAAAGTTACCGGGAATTCGAACTTCCACAACAATTTCCTATCCACACATTATATTTAAAGGTAAATACATAATCATCAGTTATGACAGTGAAATCAATGTGAAGAAAACGCTTAAAACGTCATCATATAAGTTCTGTATGAACAATTAGTTCTAGTTAGTCATTACATTCGGAGCTAGATGGCGCTGTAATGGTGTAGTGCAATTTGTAAGGTTAAACAACTTTCCCAAAGGTGGGTGACAAAAGAGGCGGTAAACCGTTGATCCTGATTGTATTTTTTAAACTTTTAAAACAACCTTCCTTTTAAGTATTTTAAGATTTGATTAATTATTTTAATAGAAAAATATTCTCAGACGGAAACCGAACCAGCAACCTTTGGATGTCCGGTCATCTGCTCTCCCAATTGAGCTACTGAGCCTTATGAACACCCGTCGAAATTTTCTAGTACTTTTCCACTTTTTACGCTGTAGGCCAGTGTTGTTTCATCAATGAGAGGAATATCCACTCGCATTCGAAAGAAACCTTTTTACAAATGTTTGGACGCTTGTGAGCCAAGTAAATTTTACCTTGTATTTTTATATTAAATTAATTTATTGAATATGCAAAACAAAAAAATTAAAAAATATCATATATTTTAAGATTCGATAACTTCAGCTGAAAACTAGCTATATTTTTAATGAGATATAGGCAAAATATTCGGCACGTAATTTTTTACCGGAGTATTCTTCGTCGAAAGCTTGTTTTCCCGAATAATGTTATTATGTTTTTCAATATTTATCAAAAAAACAGGTTTAGCTTAAAAATTAAACGGATTGGCTCTAAATTTAATTTGATACAGTTGTAGCTCTTAGCTTCTCACACGCTGAGATTAGTTTGTGAGCCGAGTCGATTTTTTCTAGTATTTTTCTGTTAAAATTTATCATACAAAATAGCATTAAAAAAACAAATATAAAGTCATTTTTTAGGATTTTGATATATAAAACGTAATCATTCGGTGAAACAATCTTTCGGGGAAAAAAAACTTCAGATAACAATTTTAAGCTTTAAAATATTTGTTAATTAAAAAAAAAAGTTATTCATCTATTTGTAGCCTTTTTTTTAATGTTTTGGCACCGTATGACGTTACACTGTAATTTTGAACTTTAAATAAAGGATTTCAAGTTTGTATGTAACTTCCTTATTAACGTTGTTTCTCAAATCATACGAATCAAAGTTATTATAATTAATTCAATGTTTACGGTTGAAAATGACTTTTCTTGATGAATGAACAAGTAGTATCATTCTTGCAACCCCCTCTCTTACTATTCATTACTTCTTAGCGATATAATTATTTGCATTGTAACTTATTATTATAGAGAAATTTGTATCCACTTGCCCGTCCCGCCCTTCCGGCTATTATTCCGGTCGATTTCTTCGTAGAAATAAACTTTTTTATTACAATAAAAAGGATTAAATTAAATAGGAACTGCAGGGATACCATAGTAGTACCAGGGACATTCGAGCGCGTATTATAATTACAAAATTAATTACCTACCTAATTCCTCACTCACTAAAATGTTTATTACATTTTTGCCCCAATTTGATTACATCTTTGCGGTTCTGTTTTTACTTAAAACGGTGAATGCTTGATCTTATCTCACTTGATGTTAGGTGATGATGAAGCCGAAAAACAACTATGCGTTTCACCCGGAATCCACAACTATGGAGGAACTGGTTATCTCACTTTCAACTGCAGGCTTTGTAGCTAGCTAGGTAGACTTAAAACAAGCCCCACCACCAATCAAACCAGATATACATATATGAATTCCCTTGAGGATCAAATTTGGGGACAAAAATTGGTCAAGTGCGAGTCGGACTCGTGCACCGAGGGTTCCTTGGAAACTTTTAATTAAGTAAATAGTTCGTTTATCACAGGATGATAAAAGGATTGAGGAGCAAACTTAACTTTTCCGTTGGAAAACTGTTGAACCCATACATCGACATAGTTCTCGGTCAGTTTACCAATTGCAAATAAGTTTATGAATACATTTTTTGTGATGCAACAATAAATTTGCTGTTTTCGGATTTTTGCTTTAAAAGTGCTATATGAAGTAGCTTCATGCCAAATGCCATGATTCTACATCAACGAAAAATACCCTATAAATTTTGATTCCCTTCAGTGTCGAATTTTACGTTTTCTTTGCATAAACAGCCGTATCTTTTTATCACGCCAACTTAGAAGTTTGATTTTTTCACAGTTTCAAGGACTGTAGTCCTGAACGCTTACCATCATCTTTTAGCGCGATGCAAGTTCGATTGTCAAAGTGAGACACCGCTCTACGCGGTCTATTACTTGAATCGCTATAAGACGTGATGGTAGGGCCTCTGGGTATATTATATACTATTATTATGTATATTTCAACTCGATACGCGTTTGCGATAAAGGGTCTTGACGGACACACAGACGGACGGACAACAAAGTGATCTTATAAGGGTTCAGTTTTTTTTCAATTGAGGTACCCTATCATAAACTACCAATTTTGTAATATTTCAATACGAAGAACCTGTATCCTCTCTACTTGTAGTCGCACAACAGGCAAATAAGACTAGAAAAGGATTGGCAAAGTTTCACTACAGTCGGAATCTTGCCTAAGTTTTTATTACGACTGGTTTATTGTACTTGCTTTGCAGCTGTATCACGTACTAGTCAGGTATGGTAACAGGTAAGGTAGTTCGCACAACCGTAAATAACAACATTAGTTTGTCGAGCCATTGTTATTTATACTTTATTATACATAAAACTGTATAAATAGCGGACTTAATGCATTAGGCAGTAAATTTAAATTATTGTGAGTAATTGCAAGCAACTAAATAAAGTCTGTTCATTCTAACTTGTCCTATTTGGTAAACAATCTTGGCACAACTTTTTAACGAAATCGCTCATTTAAAAATAAAATAACAACAAAGTCAAAAATCTCTTACAATAAATCGTTATTATAGACTGAAACCTATTGAATCTAGTAATCAGTTGATTTTTAATGCTGCATTTTTAGTAAAAAGGAGTGCCACAATTGTTTACCAAATAGGACAAGTTAGGATGAACAGACTGTACAGAGAAATGGATATATTTAATTAGTAATTATAAAAGAATATGTAAATAAATAGGCTTAATAATTTTGACTTAATTAGTATGGTTGAAAATATTATTTTTATCGACGAACTTTTTCTTTTTTTTTGTCATAAAAAAAAAGAAAAAGAAAAATTACCATTTTTATGATAATTTTAAAATAATATAAATTATCATAAATATTTCAATTATGATAATTTATATTATTTTCATGATATTTTTGTTTTAATGATATAAATATTTTTTTTTATTAAAAAATAAATTAAAAGATTGTATTATTATTACTAACACGATACGGGTTACGCTCGATATAAATACTTTTTTATTTAATTAATTTAAAATTTATTTTATTACTGGTAGTTAGACCATGGCATGCTCTCCTATAACATCTCTTCTTGGTGGCTTATGGCGTGAATTGTTAGGTTCCTTCACTTAAAGTGGTGTCTCAATATTTATTTTTTACTTTTTTTATCTTCTGTATGTTTAAATATATTTATTTAAAATAGCTTCTTCTTAATTTTTTGATTTATATATATATTTTTTGCATATTCAATGCTATCTATCTTATATGATAAAATACTTTGGTAAAAAAATTCAAGAAAAAATAGACTGAATTTTGAATTGGAATATATGTAACATAACACTATATCATTGCGATAATTAATTAATATTGTTGTATGTTAATTACGACGTATAAATATTTCAAATATCGTTACTTATGTTAAAGCTGACAAGTTTCTTGCGCCCGTTCTTCTTGTGAGTCAAAAGATGTCCTGACTCGGTGGTAAATATAAATATTTTGAGCATATATTTTTTTTATTCCAAAGTTAGAACGATTTTAAAGAACTTATTTGAAGTGCATTTAAAGAAAATAGATTTCCCTTTTAACTTTAGCTATTTACGTCCCGAATGCTGGGAAATTAATGCTGAATAATTATTTTTCGATAGATTATAAAATATCTAACCTAACCTTATGGTTAGGTTAGGTTTATCATATATCGCATATTTTATCTACCGAAAAATATGCGTTAAATTATAAACAGTATGTTACGGTTCACAATCTTTCGATAGTTTACAATCTCGCGAGATAGATTATAATCTAACGGTATTTACAAATTTACGGTAACATATCCATGACATTCAGAAATATTTGAGAAACTGAAAAATTAACTAATGGTAGCATATATTATGCTGAATCTCTTCGTACGTAATTCACTTGTTTGTTTGGATTTGGTACAATGGTAGCGATCCTGCTTTCTGCACCGATGGTCCTGGATTCGAGTCCCGGAAGGGGTAGATGTTTGTGTGATGAATACGAGCATTTGTACCCGAGTCATGGGTAGTTATATATTTCTCTAAATATTTCTCATTTATGTATGATATGTATGTCTTGTTTTGTATTTATTAAATATTAACGATCTACCTGTAATAACAAAGTACCCATGCCCTCTTTTAGCTGATGATATTTCAATTATTATACATAAAACACCTGATATTGACTATGAAAAAGAAATAAATGACATTGTCTGTAATATTATTGACTGGCTTAAACGAAATAACTTGAATATGAATGTAAAAAAAAAACAAAATATTACAATTTTATAATACCAATACTAAACCTCTATCACTTTCGATTAATTTTGAGAGAAATCAAATAGCGGAATGTACATCGAATAATTTTCTCAGCATAGTACTTGATTCTAAACTGTCATGGAAATAACACATTGATTCAGTATGTGCGAAAGTTAATCGATTTGTATTTGCTCTACACCGATTGGCACACCTAACTGATCAAAATACTTCTCTAATGGCATACCATGCATGTGCCTGCTCTATCTTACGATACGGCCTCGTCATTTGGGGAAACTGTGTGGAGATTAATCGTTTCTTCATGGTGCAGAAAAAGTGTATCAGAGCCATATGTAAAGTTGGCCCTTTTAATTCATATAGACCTCTTTTTCAGCAACTAATGCTTCGCTTCACGCCATGTACATTTTTGAATTATGCTTATTCGTTAAGAAAAATTTTGATCTTTTTACCAAGAAACACGAGGTCTCTACTTTTGCAAAAAGATATCCAAATCGTCTGGTTGGCCCGTCACATTGAACGAAATACTTTGCTAAAAACTGGTACAATGCTTTGCCATAAAGTATCGTAGATTTACCACTAAATAAATTTAAAAATAGACTGTTCGACTTATTGTGTGATCTGTGTATATATAATATCAATGATCTCCTAAATATGAGAAAAAAATGATTATGTTATTGTGCTCCTAGTATTTTTGTTGACATTACTTAATTATTATTTTAATTTAATTGTGACATTATTAAAATTATTATTAATATTTAATTATGAAAATTTTGAAATTGTAGCGATATTTTTATTAGAATTGAATTATGACACTGATTATTCATCATAATCTATAATCTAAAACACAAAATTATTGTTTGTGTGTTTGTCTGTCCGATCTTTTTCCATTGTATTAATAACGTTACCATAGCAACGCGTTACCGGGTCAGCTAGTATATACTCTAAGAACACAAATTTGTTGTTTGTGTGTTTGTCTGTCCGCTCTTTTTCCCGCCCTTTTTCATTGTATACGCGTTACCATAGCACTGCGTTACCATAGCAACTATATTATAACTAGTTATTACTAGTTTTAATTACATGCTGAATTTTTTTGACATTATATAGCTTCTTTTACATTTTAACGTTTAAGTGCCAGTATCTGGTGCAACACGTGAATATTACATAATTTTATATATTCTTTGTACCGTGTTTGCTTGCGAATAAATGAATAAATAACTAAATCTATTAGTTACCCCAGTATCCATAACGCAAGCCTTACAGTGCTTACTTTTCTACAAAAAAAATCTACACCATTTTCGTGACAGCCATTCTAAGAATAGAAAAAATCTTTTAATATGCACGTTAACGTACTTTTATATACATTATTGAAACGTTATATTATGTCAAAATATGAGTCCGTGAGAATTATACAATGTATAAGTTATCTAATAAAATTATAGAATACTAGCGGCCCGTCCCGGCTTCGCACGGGTGGACAAAATTCTTTAAATTTTTTCTGGCATTTAATATAGCCTATGACACTCAGCAATAATGTGCCTTTCTATTGGTTAAAGAATTTTTAAAATCAGTTCAGTAGATCCCGAGATTACCCCTTACAATTTAACAAATATACAAACACACAAACTTTACTTCTTTATAATATTAGTATAGACTAGTATAGATTTAGAAAATAAATGAACGTTAAAACTCGGTTCCTAACTTTATTTGGTATGGCCTCGAGGAACTATTAGCTGTATGAAAATTATCGAAACCTTAAATGTCTTATTTTCTTCGGTAAAAGTTATCGAAGGACTATCAATCCTTTCTTCATCCGCCAAAGTTGAACAACCGCGCTTGAATTTGTTATAACGGTAGGTGGTTGCTTAAAAAGAGCCTTCATCCATATTTTTTAGGCATTTTATTCTTAGTAATGTTAATTGTTATAGCTACATGTTTATTTCATATTTCTTTCATAAATGCCCTTTAAAGTCAACTCGTCATGTACGAAGCCATATTTAAAATCATTAAAAGTCACATTTCCGACGCAGAACCATTTTCAATGAGACTCTTTAATACAACTAGCTGACCCGCCCATACGTTGCTGTGTTATAAATTAAAATGAAACCTATCCTATGTCCTAAGTTGGAACAAATTTAGCAAAATGAAAAAAAAACATTAAAATCGGTTGAGTAGTTTCGGAGTTCATCGCGGTCAAACACTGTGACAAAGAATTTTTATATATACAGATTTGACTGTCAAAAAATGTGGAGGGAAATTCGAAATTCGAACGCCTGTACTTTTACTTATAATTAAAAAAAGTTATAATCGGCCAGGGCTTAAACATAAAAACTTATTTTTGCTAATAATTATGAATGGCCTGGTAACTAAGTAATCTTAACATTGTATTTTTTATAGTAATTAACTATGCCTAACATTATAATTATGGTCATAATTCTAATTATTGTTGTAATAATCAACAATGGATGCTGAACTAAGTATATTAACTTAATGCATAATCAATACTGACCAGCGTATATTAATAAAAACGCAAACATGCGCAAGAGTTTATTGATCGGTAATACAGTTTAGTCGCGCGTGAATTGATTAAACAAATGTATCTATTAATTATTAACATCTACACGTCGAGAATAATGCAAAAAATATAAACGAATAAACGTGAAAGTGATTTTTTTATGGAAAATAGATAAATGTGAGTTATGTTTGAATATTTGGTTTTAGATCTTCGAAGACAACATATATGAATATATGAGAATTTGAAAAGGCTTGATCATGAAGATAGTGTCGTTATTATAAACTAATTACACAGTTGATCGAATGTCGATCGAAAAAAAATCGATCGAATTGGTTAAATGGATTTTGATAAATATTATAAAATGATATATAATTACATTTGAAAAAGGTATAAACATTTAAGCGGGTAAACAAAATATTAGGTAATCTAATTTAAAAATAATATGTTAATCATTTGTTTAAGAATATATGATTAATTAATTATTTTTGAAAAACCATCTAGTTTTTTATGAAAAGCTGACAGGCAACCCTAAACCGAGATGATGAATCGTGATTAGCTATTAGTCAAATGAATTATTGACAACAATAGTCTATCTACGTCCAGGGCTATCACTTCGTTGTTTTTCATACAAAGAAAAAAAATGTTTCAGCACGGGATATCAACTAATTGGCAAAGATAAATTAAGCTCCACCCATATATATTATTTATATCAAAATTATTTAAATATTTTGTCGTTGGATATTTTTCGAAGTTGTTGAATAGTGTGTTTTATATATAAATACAACAGAATTTAATAATTAAGTCTAATAAAAAAAATATCCGCATTCATGTTAAAATATACTGTAAAATGTCAGTTTTAAACAGTGTTTTATGTAGAAAAAATATATTTTTCAATAAATAAAATATTAAAAACTTACCGTTAATAATGCGTAACACAGTAAATCTCCGAGTTGCATTTTCACCGTGTTCTTAATTAGTGTGTTTTTCTGGGATTTTCAAGTTTGCACCGTTCGGCGCTACGCACGTGTGTTCCGCACGAAAGCTCGTCGTGAAGTGAGGAGTCACAAGATAGCTGCTGCCTGGCCAACTGTGACAGCACTCATGTAGAGCTGTAATACCTTCTAGCTCAGTTCGGATGATATTCAATGAAATAATAATAATACTGCAGTTTAATAACATTTATGCCAGCATATCCAAAAAAAAAAATTCCTTAAATTTGTCTCAATGATATGTCTATTAGTTGTAGTTTTAGAAATTTTTAGGTTTAGCGACATTTTTGACTACAGACGGCAGTATAATATATTTTATAATCACATCAGTCAGCCTAACTCAAAGTTAGCACTGTAAGGTTAGTGTTATGAATACTAGGGTAACGGATATATGGTCAATAGATGAAAATATTAATATCCATGACTCAGGTACTAACTAATACGCGTTTTTATGAAACAAACTTTTTCTCTTTTCGGGACTTGCCCCTACTATCAGCGCGGAAGACAGAAACGCAACCATTACACCAACCAGTCGAAATAGTTATAAGAATCATTACCAGTTATCTAATTTTCAATTAAATTTAATAATATTATCTAAAGTGCTTAGGAAGGTGTTTAACCCGTTGGTCTTAGCTGTATCTGTAATCGTTAACACCCAGAAACCTGAATTGTTCCCGGGTGGTGAGTTACGTTCCTATCTCCCTTCGGTAGATCCATAGGAAAGGTTTGTGACACAATATCATTATGCATAATAATAGTAAAGTATTAACATATTTGAATTATGTGTTTGAGCTAGAAAGGTATTTTATTTTGACAATTCTTTAAGGACACATTTAAATTAATATTATAGAAAATTATTAATATTATAGATTGCCTTGTTGTACCTAATAAACTATAGCAATCATGAAGCACATGATTACCGAGTATTTTTAAGGGTTTTCTATCATAAAATGAATTAAATAGCCTGCACGTTCTCCCATTGAGCTAAGCACATTAAAAACAGGCGGTGACTCCTAAATTTAAAATTAAAAACTTGCGACTAGAAAGGGATTTTGGCTCATATTTCATCTCAGAAGATAGACGTTCTGAAAAATCCGGGATGAATTGACTGTCATTTCGTTGTTCATGTGCAGTCATCATCTAAATAGATAGAAAACTGGTGAGAGGACATAACATAACAACATATTTTATTTTAATTTTTGACCATAATACTATTCTTATTAGATTGCATTGAAACACTTACAAAAAAAACAATTTATACAAAAAACCAATCCCTATATTCACAATAATTTACTGTTGGTAGTTTAAATTTAACGAATGAATATATTTATTATATTATTTATTACATATAAATAAGATTAATTGAAATAAAGAAAATTCGCTAATGTTACTATTTTAATAAATTTTAAATTAAGGGTTTAACAGCTCTACAGTATTCCCATGGATTAGTTGCGCACGCGTCACCCACTCTCACATCTTGTTTATTTATTTATCAAAGACAATGCCGCCGGCAAACTAATCAAATCTATTGTATCACACTATGTTTAGATTTAGTTTAGTACATTATCGTAACGTAAAAAACAATTGTGTACTCATTCTGATTACTAGCTGTGGTAAATAAATCTATCGATCTATCGATCGATTCATCTATCGATTAGCATATTTATAAATAATAGGAATAGTAAACAGCATAAAGAACGTTGCTAATCACAATTTAAACGTATAATTTTGTAGGCCAATTACGAAAATTTAACTTTACTATCCCCATAAAAAAAAAATTAAAATTTAATTTAATCAAGACTAACGGTCCATAGTTACGGACTCTGACTGAAAATATATTTCTTTTTTAATCAGTAATCTTAATTAAACAGTAATCAAAACAAGATCAAATAGGAAGAAAATATGTATTGATACCCAAGGGAAGCCTTACTCATGCAGCGGATATTAATATTTTTTATAAATTAATTTCAAACGACTG
Source organism: Calamotropha paludella (assembly GCA_927399485.1). Classification (NCBI taxonomy): domain Eukaryota; kingdom Metazoa; phylum Arthropoda; class Insecta; order Lepidoptera; family Crambidae; genus Calamotropha; species Calamotropha paludella. The sequence continues at coordinate 3,235,284 of OV656823.1, read as the reverse complement.
GTTCGCGATCTCCTTTTAAATACTCCGAATCTTTCCACTTAATCTCACATTTATATATCTAGTAATACTAATATTGGTTTAGTGTATCGATATTTAATTAGTTTATTATTTTATATATGTTTATTATTTTATTATACTTGATATCAGTATGTATGTAAATGTATGTTTATGTCTATAGTCTATAGCAATTTCTATTTACCTTTTCAATGCACCTACAATACGCTATCATTTTCTAACTCTCCGGTTGACTGGTAGAGAATGCCTAATGGCATTAAGTCCGCCATTTCTACATATTTTGTGTGCAACAAAGTTTAAATAAATAAATAAATAAATACATATATTTTAGGTAATATAAATAATTAAAGCAATATCAAATAAATAATTGTGTATTATACATAAAATGATACTGTAGATACTTTGTACCGTACCGTTTGGTGCAACGGTAGTGATCCTGCTTTTCGCACCAACGGTCCTGGGTTCAAATCCCGGAAGGGGCAGATGTTTTTATGATGAATACGAACATTTGTACCTGAGTCATGGGTGTTTTTATATATTTCTATGAATATTACATATCTATGTATCAAATATGTATGTCTATCCGTTACCCTAGTATCCATAACACAAGCCTTACAGTGCTTTGGGCTAGGCTAATTGGTGTGAATGTAAGAAATATTTATTTATTTATTTATTTATTTTGTACCAAAAACTGAGGAAAACAAAAAAGTATGAGTCATATACTCAATCGTAGTCAAATCAACGGAATAGGATAGATTTTTATTTGTGAAATGTAGGTTAAATACAATTATTATTAGTATTATAGTAATTATTTAACTATCACTATATTTAAACTTTTTGTCAAAATATAATTGGAATTTGTTATAAATCACTTAAAAATAAAAATAAATACAAAGTAAAACATAATACCAATTACCTTAAAAATTAATTTCAATGGAAATAAACAATTAAACTGCAATCGATGAATCCTCAAGCTAGAGATAGAGAAGTCGAGGAGTATTGCTCCTCGCAATACTTAACGGGTTCGACTTGCGGTTGCGGATGTTAAGCAACTTTTGGATTGGTCAGGCATTGGATGGGTGACCACAAATAAACATTTAAAAAACGGTATAAATAGTTATTGCTTAACCAAAGCATTGCCTTAAGGTGGTAGCGAAAACAAGCCTCTTATAATTTCTGTTTTCCTTCAGTCATCCGAATTGCTTTTAATTTTTTTAAGTATAGGTAAGTTGTATATATTTTCTACGTTGTTTTTTTTTGGTAAGCTATCACGGTATGTTAAACATAAACATATTGACGACCCTTTGGTGCCACGGTAGCGACCCTGCCTTTCTGTCCTGTCCTCGGTTCGAATCCCGAAAGGGGCAGATGTTTGTGTGATGAATACGAGCATTTGCACCTGTGTCATGGGTATTTATATATATTTCTATTATATTCTTTCCGTTACCCTAGTATCCATAACATAAGCCTTACAGCACTTACATTGGGCTACGCTAATTGATGCGAATGTAAAAAATATTATTATTATTTGGTACATAGGACATAAACAAACAAAAAATAAAAACAGTAACAGTAATCAAAATATATATGGAATTAAAAAAATAACATCATTATAAAATTATTAACAATAATGTAAAACAACTGACATCAAAACAAATGTTTCACTTCTGTACCAAATGAATTACCAATCCAGCTTACGTCAGCTTTCAGCTTGAAGGCTGGCGCTGACTTTCAAATGGCCCCCCCTTTTTCCTTTGACGCCCCGGAATGTAAGGTACGTGATTATGAAATTATAAAAAAAGAAGAAAAAGCAATTAAATATAAAGACATACGTGATTAAGGCTTGTACTTCCACGAACTTTTGGTCATAAGGTAGGCCTGGGCATAGGGGTCTATCGGGGGTTCTATGAATACTAAACAATTTACTAAATTTTTTTAATGGATTCACACTTGATCCAAATAAAGCCCGAGGGCCAAGGCAGGATCCACGATGGAACGAGCTAACCCAGAAGGTGCCTATTCACCGTGACTTTGAAAATGGACGCATTATATGTTCTCGGAAATACAGAAGGGAGTTTCACTCCTTTGCTACGCGCATTATAAAAGATGTTGAGAAGCGCTTAGTGCGACAGGCAGAAATAGCAACTAAGAAAGGGTGTAGCCCGCAGTGCGTCTGGATGTCCGATAGAAAAAGGGAGATGGCGGTATGAACATATGCAGCTCTTGAGCACACGCTCCAAAACACATTCTGTAGAAGACCGACAGGCAGGCAACCTTGCAACGGTGAGCTAAGGTGTGAAGCTTGCCCTTCACCAATGCTGATCATTGCTGTCAGTAATGAGCCTCTCAGCTTTACGCTGAATCGTGACTAGTGCAGCAACTTGGTATTTTGCTCAGCCGTCCCAGAGGTGGCTGCAATATTCCATGCAAGATCGGACTTGAGCTCAAAGCTGTCCGAACATGAAATATCGTTTGACCTTATTTAGGACGCCCAGCTTTCAAACTGCAATTTGAGCTTTGGACTCGATGTTGATTTTCTTACATTCACATCGATTAGCCTAGTCCAAAGTATAAGGCTTGTGTTATGGATACTAAAGTAACGGATAGACATACATAATTATGATGCAGAGATTTATAATATTTAAAACAATATATATAAATACCCATGACTTCCGGGACTCGAACCCAGGACCGTCGGTGCGAAAGGTAGGATCGATCCACACCGTTCTAGGTTTCCTATCAACGGGTTCTTAATACGATAAACCGTAGAATATTCGAGAAAAACACTTGAAAGTGTTTTCACTGTGATAGCGTGTCTAATGTGGCGTTAAACGGCATATCTAACTGCTAGTTCAACATTCATTTTCTATTTTGATTCAAAAACATTAATTCTTTTTTTTTCCTCAATAGTCTTAGATTAGATGTAGCAGCATATATATATATGCAGTAGGTATACTGCAGAAGCCGAGGAACAGGCGTGACACATACACTTCCGCGCACATTAGAAATTTAAATAAAACAACTTTTTTTTCGGACTTTTTGGCGGGAGCGGCAAGCATCACGCTGGTGGTTTTGTTTCTCTTGTTAAAATTTGTGTTGTTTTTATTTAATTTTTTGCATTCACAATGCAATATTTCTATAATATATAAAATACGTGTGTAAAAAACAACCACGCCTCCGAGCCCTCAGATGGGATTCGAACCCACGACCTTTCGCAATCCGGGCGACTGCTCTGACCGCTGAGCTACCGAGACGCTGGCAAACGTGTCGAATTTTACAAACGTATTCCAACTTCTACTATGAGCTAGTATCGTTCCACCAATGTTGAACGCTAACTACCTTCAACATTGAAAGTAATATTTTTACAAATATTAAACAATCAATTAAGATGGAACCAGCTATAATTATGTTTTTATTTAATTTTTTTGCATTCACAATGCAATATTTCTATAATATATAAAATACGTGTGTAAAAAACAACCACGCCTCCGAGCCCTCAGATGGGATTCGAACCCACGACCTTTCGCAATCCGGGCGACTGCTCTGACCGCTGAGCTACCGAGACGCTGGCAAACGTGTCGAATTTTACAAACGTATTCCAACTTCTACTATGAGCTAGTATCGTTCCACCAATGTTGAACGCTAACTACCTTCAACATTGAAAGTAATATTTTTACAAATATTAAACAATCAATTAAGATGGAACCAGCTATAATTATGTTTTTATTTAATTTTTTGCATTCACAATGCAATATTTCTATAATATATAAAATACGTGTGTAAAAAACAACCACGCCTCCGAGCCCTCAGATGGGATTCGAACCCACGACCTTTCGCAATCCGGGCGACTGCTCTGACCGCTGAGCTACCGAGACGCTGGCAAACGTGTCGAATTTTACAAACGTATTCCAACTTCTACTATGAGCTAGTATCGTTCCACCAATGTTGAACGCTAACTACCTTCAACATTGAAAGTAATATTTTTACAAATATTAAACAATCAATTAAGATGGAACCAGCTATAATTATGTTTTTATTTAATTTTTTGCATTCACAATGCAATATTTCTATAATATATAAAATACGTGTGTAAAAAACAACCACGCCTCCGAGCCCTCAGATGGGATTCGAACCCACGACCTTTCGCAATCCGGGCGACTGCTCTGACCGCTGAGCTACCGAGACGCTGGCAAACGTGTCGAATTTTACAAACGTATTCCAACTTCTACTATGAGCTAGTATCGTTCCACCAATGTTGAACGCTAACTACCTTCAACATTGAAAGTAATATTTTTACAAATATTAAACAATCAATTAAGATGGAACCAGCTATAATTATGTTTTTATTTAATTTTTTGCATTCACAATGCAATATTTCTATAATATATAAAATACGTGTGTAAAAAACAACCACGCCTCCGAGCCCTCAGATGGGATTCGAACCCACGACCTTTCGCAATCCGGGCGACTGCTCTGACCGCTGAGCTACCGAGACGCTGGCAAACGTGTCGAATTTTACAAACGTATTCCAACTTCTACTATGAGCTAGTATCTATAGCTATCTATAGCTAGTAGCTATATGAAAATTAAATAAAAACATAATTATAGCTGGTTCCATCTTAATTGATTGTTTAATATTTGTAAAAATATTACTTTCAATGTTGAAGGTAGTTAGCGTTCAACATTGGTGGAACGATACTAGCTCATAGTAGAAGTTGGAATACGTTTGTAAAATTCGACACGTTTGCCAGCGTCTCGGTAGCTCAGCGGTCAGAGCAGTCGCCCGGATTGCGAAAGGTCGTGGGTTCGAATCCCATCTGAGGGCTCGGAGGCGTGGTTGTTTTTTACACACGTATTTTATATATTATAGAAATATTGCATTGTGAATGCAAAAAATTAAATAAAAACATAATTATAGCTGGTTCCATCTTAATTGATTGTTTAATATTTGTAAAAATATTACTTTCAATGTTGAAGGTAGTTAGCGTTCAACATTGGTGGAACGATACTAGCTCATAGTAGAAGTTGGAATACGTTTGTAAAATTCGACACGTTTGCCAGCGTCTCGGTAGCTCAGCGGTCAGAGCAGTCGCCCGGATTGCGAAAGGTCGTGGGTTCGAATCCCATCTGAGGGCTCGGAGGCGTGGTTGTTTTTTACACACGTATTTTATATATTATAGAAATATTGCATTGTGAATGCAAAAAATTAAATAAAAACATAATTATAGCTGGTTCCATCTTAATTGATTGTTTAATATTTGTAAAAATATTACTTTCAATGTTGAAGGTAGTTAGCGTTCAACATTGGTGGAACGATACTAGCTCATAGTAGAAGTTGGAATACGTTTGTAAAATTCGACACGTTTGCCAGCGTCTCGGTAGCTCAGCGGTCAGAGCAGTCGCCCGGATTGCGAAAGGTCGTGGGTTCGAATCCCATCTGAGGGCTCGGAGGCGTGGTTGTTTTTTACACACGTATTTTATATATTATAAAATTTGTGTTGTTATGGATATTAGTGCGTAATAATGGTGGATTATTAATCACTAAGTGTTTGTGAACATACAAGTATTGGCAAGTGTAACAAAGCAGCGGAAGTTGTCTTTTCCTGCTCTCTTGTTTCAGTAAAACCCCACACATTTACTGAAACCTAGGGGGGAAAATATATTTTACTGGTTAAGTCATCATCATGAAATTAAGAAAAGAAATTACTCAAGAACTGGCAATTATACTAAGTTGACACTGGCTTAATGCACAAATCGCGCAAGCCACAAATAAAAAATAAACTTTTATTTCGGATTTTGCGCATAATTTATTTTATATTTCATCTTGACGCTTCGATTCGTCTAGAGGAGCCGTGATAACGTAGAAAAGTTGTTTTATTTACAAACTTAGTCCATTAATATAATAAATGAATAAATATTAGACAAAATCACATACGTTGTTTTAAATCCAAGTTAAGTAAGTGAAGCACTTGTGTTATGGAGTAAGACAACGGTGGTACCACAACACCCAGACCCCTGGCAATACAGAAAAGTTCGTTTTCTATATTGAACCGACTGGGGATCCTTCCCGAAGTGGCATAACCATGAAACCGGGTACGCGAGTCACTTGACCACAAAGGTTGTCTAAAAGATATCCTAACAAATTAATACCTGAAGCAATATAGCTTCGGCAGTGGATAATGGTTTTTTTTTTATAGAATTGACATTTAGTCTTTTATTGCATGGTTTAATTGGCATTGCTTAAAATAAGTTTTTGCTATTTTTACATGTGAATTATATTTAGTTATAATTTTGACTATACAAAGGAATAACTTGGTAATTGAAAATTGTGTAGGACTTTTCAAATTATGACATAGGTATTTCACCAATGCTTCAAATATAATTTTGCGTGATATTTTTAAATAGCTTCATGGGTAAATAAATAAAACTTATAATATATTCTAATACTGTTTAATGCAAAAAGATAAATTTCTTGGTGTGTATTTTTGTGAAATAATGTAGTTTCAAATAAATAGTAACTTGTTTCCCTTGCTTTAATTGTGTTTCATTTTAATTTTAATTGTAATTCCCTTGTTTCATTTTGTCAAATTAAATGATACTAAGACCAACGTTTAACGCGAATCACATTATTTTTTCACGTGCCAAAGCTCTCATTTGTTTTTTATTTATGTATCAGTTTGCGCCATGTAACTTGAGCCTAACCATAAACAGTAGTGGTATAGTCTCCGGCAAATAAGTTTAGGTACATTATTCACTACTGCGCATGTCACGTGATTTCAAAATCATGTTCAACTTATTTGCCGGGTACAATAGTAGTTTATATTCGTCCTTTTCGGGACAGGCGAAGGTCTAAGCCATACTGCCAGATCTTGAGTTTTTTTTCTTAATTAGATAATGACGAATTACGATGAGAGCCGATTCTTGAATGATAGATGATTGAATGTTGAATGAACAGTTAAATATCCTTTTCGTAGGTTTCAGTAAAGGTGTGGTATTTTACTGAAACCTCCCCGTGGACTTCCTGAGAGAGCAGGAACACACAACTACCGCTGCTTTGTTTCACTTGCCAACACTCTTGCATGTTAACAAAGACTTAGTGGTTCCAAAACTACCACTATTATGCTCTTAGATTATATCCATCACAACGCAAATTTTGACTTGAAAAACAAAATCACCAAAGTGACACTTCCCGCTCCCGCCAAAAAGTCTCCGAACCATAAATAATCAATTGCACTGAATTGGATAATTTGGTACTTCGCATGTCACGTGATTTCAAAATCAGGTTCAACTTAACAACTTTGTATTTGTAATTGAGTTCGAAATTTAAATTAAAGCTTTGATGAGTTACTTCCTTGATTAACGTATTTCAGTAAAAAAGCTTTTTTCAATTTCGAATTACACGAAAGATGTGAGTTTATATATATAAACACCCGATTGTGCTTAAACCAGCAGATATTGATTGAATATTGGTTGACAATTGATAAGCAGGCGGGCTGGAGGTCGCATTAAAAGACCATATATTATAAGATTACCTAAACGTTCGTTGTTTTATACGAGACCCTTAGGTGTAAAGGGGTGGTGCTACTTTACTTTGCCGGTCACAGCAATTATAGGTCACAGTGTTTGACCGCGATAAACTCCAAAACTACTCTATCGTCTTTGATATTTTTTTCATTTTACTGGATTTGTTCCGACTTAGGACATACGATAGGTCTTATTTTAATTTATAGTACCGCAACTCACGGCCGGGTCAGCTCGTATCTCATAAATTAAAAATATTTGACTGATGACTTGTCATTCATTTCATTACACTATGTGATTTTAAAATGGGATCAGAGTAAAGGGTAGTGGAAAATGTAAAGAGAAAGATAATAGGAAATAATGTTTATTAACAAAAATTATATTCAAGTTTAATAGGAAAGTGGGCGAATATGTCTTTATATTTAAAAGTCACCGTGTAGTGTCATCTTGCAGTGACAGCCAGCACTAAACCATAGTTTAAGTTTCCTTTTTTTAAAGCATCAAAAAGCGCAAAGCCTTCTTTGTAGTTCTACAACAATCCGCTAGATGGTATTAGTAACACTAGCAAATATTTCAGGTGGTTATTTTGATCATCATTTTATACAGTTATATAATAGGTATTATAGTATTAAAATAACACTGAACGTTTGTTGTAGTGAGATTGCCTATTTGCTTACTAAAGTTTGATTTAAAATGTTTTAATTTTCTCATTATCATTTAAAAATTGTTATTTACTACACGGTCCAGCATAATAAAATTCTCTTTTTGGGCATTATCAAAGCACATATGAACGTAGTTACGCGTTCCAATCCACATATCAACGCACATTGAGATAGAGTGATCAATTTCTTTAATGACATCTTACGTTACTTAAAGTGATTTAAAGTAGAAAAAGTTCAACCCTCAGGTATATTTTTTAAATAATCTACTAATCTAATCTACTTTAATGAAGTCAGATGTCATAATAGAAACGACTGGTCACTTACTCATTACGTTTTCGTATAACTACGTCCATATAGCAAGAGGAAATAATAAAATAATACTAGATTTAAAAATCTAAAAATCCCACTTTTTTCATCAACCAAAAAAGAATAAAATAACCCGGCGGGGTCAAGCGAGGGGCGCATCAAAAGTGGGGGCGCATATTACTTATGGAGATGTAATGAGATGTACGTTATGCATAGATGTTGAGAGTATTTGTAAAGATGCGCCCCCACGTTTTGAGTGGCCCCTCGCTTGGCCCCGCCGGGTCATTTTATTCTTTTTTGGTTACTGAAAAACGTGGGATTTTTAGATTTTTAAATCTAGTATTATTATTTTATTCATTTTAATTTTCTTGCGTTATTATTATTTTATTCTTTTTAATTTTCTTGCGTTATTATTATTTTATTCTTTTTAATTTATAAATTAATCACAGCAAACCATGAGTCGCTATGACTTTTTTCATATGAAAGTGAAATTTCGCAAAATTTGGCCTGAAAGTGGCCGTAGATAGTTAAAAGTTGTTTTAGGATGCATTGTCATCGGGTTCTGACTTGCTCCAAAAATTTCAGCTCGCTAGGTGGCCGGGAAGTGCCTCAAAATTGAGTTGAAAGAATCCAACTGCACAGACAGACAGACAAACAAGAAAGCGACCTGAGAAAAACGTGGGAAAACTGTGTATTTTAAAAGTTAAAAAGTCTTATACCCATAATTATGCGAAACTTAAAAGAAAACAAACTTATTCATACAAAATTCATCCATTTCTATGTAAATAGTTTTTTTTACATATGATTACGTTCCAGATGACGACAACGGTAGCGATTCTCTCTTTTGCACCAACGCTCTTTAGTTGAAATCCAGGAAGTAAGAAGTCGGCTTCTAAGCGCAACCATGTTAGAGACGATTGACGACAAATTACTAAAACACGAGAAAACAGGTCGACAAAATTCTGTCGTGTTGCGTATGCTAGGCAGGCAGAGGTTACAATTTATAAGTGGCCAGAAAGTCGCAAGGAATTTTTGAAAACAGCTTTTCTTTACGGAAAAGTAGGTACATCATTTATCGAGATTTTTTATCTTTTATTATTTAAATAATTAATGTTACTTTAATATTTAGTAATTAGTTACAGAGACCAAGATTATGCGATTAAAGAGTAAAAAAATCAGGAAATAAAAAAGGTCAGTATCAGTGGCATGAAAAATTTATTTGATTTTCTTTTAATTACATTATAATTATACTATGCTAAAATAAATACAGAAATTGTTCGGATATTTTCATCTTATTTATATGTTCATTTAAATAATAAATGGGTAATTAATTATAATACATAAAAGCTTCTAGCCTATTTATTTATTTACAATCCAATGAATAAATTACTGTTTATTTAAAGTAAATGTTTGGTGACTTATATTACTTAGAAACATTGGTAATCTTTATTTAATAGATATTGTCATCTATTACTAAATAGAAATTCGGAATGTATTTTATTTCACTTGTTATGTGAACTTTTGTTTTATAAATCCTGTTAACAAACATGTATTTTTGATTAATTTAAAATGTCAAAACTGTCGTTTTATTGATAGAATTTAAACTTTAAAAAATATATATAGAAAAGAAACATTTTAATGGAAGATTGTTTCAAATTACTCAATGCATTTAAAAATCTTTACGTCGATACGTATCGACAAAAAGTTTTTTTTAAGGAATACGCTTTAAGAAGACAGAAAGTTATTGTTATTATGAATAACACTGTTAATATTTTCCTTATTAAAGGTAAAGATATGTCTAACCATTTGATATTGTTATAAACATTAAATCACTTAAGTAATAAAATAAAGTATTAAAGCAAAAGTCACAAAAGCAAAGAAAAAACCTTCTTGATCAATATCGATCGATATTACTCGTAGATAGAACATATTAATAAGTATTTTTTGAATAAAAAAACAATGTTTTCCACCGTAGCTACTTTTCCGGGAAATATAATAACAGTGTTATTCATAAAAAAAATATTAATCTAAAACTTATGACTAACTCGACGGCGGAAGAAATTCTTATTGCAGCATGCCTTGCCAACGCTGGTCACTGCAGCAACGAAATTAAGAGTTATAAAAAAATACTTTATGAACAAACGTATGGAAAGCTAAGGTAAAGGTGTTGAAGGCACGCGAAGTGTATTTACAATTGTGCTGCGTACGTTGGCTCGGCAGTGCAGTTTAGACGATTCCATGAAATATTTTTTTTTGACAAAACAAAACAAACTAAAAAAATGTTGAGGGTGACGATGATTTTAATGCAATCAAAATATAAACTTAGAAAGGCAAAAAGTAAAGAAAAATTACAATGAAAACTATTTTAATAGTAAAAATGACTATCAATAACTTCTACCAACTTATAAATATAGATATGCATATGCCATCAAATATGTTTCACTAATATTCATTGAGAAAGTTAAAATAGATAAAAAATATATAACTCAACGAAGAAAAGAATAAAAAATAAACATGGCTCATAAATTAAATTTAATTATTTCATGGAAATGTCTAGTTTGATATATTTAAACATTATGATATGTTTGTTTTGGAAACTCCAGTCGATAAAGATATCGAAGCAAAGCGAAACTGTTCGTTTATACCTATTGTCTTCTTTTGATAAACTATGTATCCATAATTTCAAATCCGTAATTAAATAATTGGCAGTGACGATACTTCAATAAGAATGATAGAGTGTGTTTTCGCTTGGCTCCAATTTAATTCCTTGATACAAAAAGTGATTTTATTATACTTGAATACTCGACATAAGCTAAAGCTAAATGAGATTATATTTACAAAAAAACTAATGCTATTGTGTGTAACATTGCATCGCGTGATAAAACTATAATCAATAAATTCTAAATCGACTATCATTTTAATATATTTGGATAGAACTTCTCGATTATTAAATTTACAAATCGATTTATTATCTACACATTGGAGATTATGGAAAGACCCTGTTTTAACAAGACCTAGAATAAATACTACGAAGGTCCGTCGTAGTTATACTAAACCACTGAGCGAGGTATCATTTAGGATTTTAGAAAATTAAATCTGGTAACAAGTGTATAGTATCGAATTCGCATTCTTTAAATATAGGGATAATAATTACCCGGAAAATACGATCGCATCGTAACCACCAGATAAATAGAGATATCGTCCATGCGATATTAAACTTATTAAGACTGATGTCTTCGAATTGAAACTTAAAATACGTTTGATTGCACGCAAAGAAAAGTAAGCTAAAGCTTTCACTGGGTCGCTTCAGCGGTGTGATAGTGTGATGGGTGGTAGCGCCAAACCTGAGGGGGGGAATATTCCACGGGGACTTCTTGAGCAGTGCCACCCGCGCCCCACATCAGCACCGTCTGTCTCGGAATCTCGGTCGCCTGCGTTTGCTGCATGCGTTCTTGCTCCGTGGATCCACTCGATCCCCCTGGACTGGGCCCGGGAACAATACTGGGCGACCTTCTTTCTTGTCCTGTCACCGGACTCATATACCTCCCGCTACTATCCACGTACGTGTATTCCCTTGAAGGTGGTCTATGATACGTCGGCGCTACTTCGTAACCAGGAGGTGGCGCTGGTTCTAGGAAACCGTTCGGCGCGTATGGAGTGTAATGGTAGGATATAGGCTTGTATTGATGGAAGAGGTTATCCGCCGTCAGGAATCTGTCATCCAGAGGCGGAGGAGCGTAATGTAAAGCCGGGGCAGGCGGATACTCCCCATAAGGCGCCGTGTATGCTCCATTTAGGTTAGTATACGCCGCTGCAACGGCGTCTGCTGCTAAATAATCTACAGGTGGAGGTGCAGGCGTAGTTGGCACCCTTCTCTTATTTCTACAGGTTGATAAAAAGTCTCGGAGTTGCGTTTTGTATCTTCTAGCTGCTCTCGGTGGAGTCGTGACGTTCGTTTCGCAGCCTGATAGCTGTTCCGACTCTGAGAAGTAAAGACTGGTGAGACCAGTATCTAAGTAGCTCACTTTGAAATCCATTGTTCGTTTTCCTAGTAAATCTCTACCTTCTTCCTCCCTGTAATTAAAAAGTACCGTCAAATCTCACTGTATGAGTTAATAATTTAACGGATTTTTTGTAGATTCTAGCTACTATATCATATTTTTCGTTATTTAAGTATAAGATTTTTATACCCAAAGAAATAATTACTAGAAAAAAAATCAACTTGTCAAGCGGGTGAACTTAGATCTCGATGCCATTTTAATATTCTTTGGTATTTCAACTTTCCTTTACCTTTGAAGGTTTACTTTACTAGTAATAATACATGATTTTACTTTTTCTTTATTCTTTTGAATCTGGCTCTAAATACATCCATTAATTATTTTTATTAAAGTTACAGAGCAAAAGAAAGCTTATTTGGCTAAAATATTTAAGGGTTTTGTTTATGATTAGGATAAGATGCTAGTGATCCAGATTAGCTAATAGTTTGTTACTGGGTACTTACATTAGTGGGCGATGCGTGCTGATGACGAAATCAGGCTTAGAGTTCTTATAGACGAGCCTCGAAGAGGTCTGCAGCCATTGCCACTGACCATCTTTCGTCTGGAAGCGGTACGCGATCATCCCGGAAGCACCTGTTTTTAATACTGGAACAGAAAACATATTCTTTTTAAAAATCTCTTTAAATAAGATAAGGATGTTCTATTATTTATGTGTTGCATTAGAATCGGCCGCAATTAAATGGTTTTTTTCCTCAGTGATGAAATTTGGACTGTAAATACATATTAAAAATGAGAGAATTTTTCGATTTTCTAAATATGGGTGCGTAATTAGAATCAATTTCACGCAGGCATTGGATAAATACACAGTTTCATGTTTCCCCATTCAATTTATAATATTTCGCTTACGTGAACACTAATATATAATTAATTAAACTTAATTGGTTACTGATACAATAAAAAATAGATTGTTTGTGGGGTACCTGGTGTTGGAAGGCTTAAAATTCTAGTTATTATTAACGTACTTCATTTTTACTATTATTTCAGTAAAGTAAAATTATTTTAACTAATTAAGCATGATCATTAAATATATAAAGACGCAAAAAGCACAGAGTTTGAAAAATATCTTTTTTGATAATAAACTCTGCCAATAGTATTTGATTATAACTGTTATGAACGAGAAAAATATTATTATATCGTTTTAAATATTCATGGTCACTTATATTAGTATAAATTAAAACTGGATTATGATATTTTTTTTTGGTTTTCGAAGAACTGAGTAGTTTTTCCGTGACGTAACGAGACGCGCTGAAGTATGGGAACCTCAACAAAAAAAAACATGGTAACCCCGTTTACACGAATACTAATAATAAACTTATTTTACTTACGTTCCTGATGAGCACTTGCGACGTATGCTAAGTCATCATAATGAACTAGGTCGTAGCCACCCATATTTGCTAACTCTGCATCAGTATATCCTAACAGCATTTTACCCCTAAAAGAAAAAGTTGAATTAAAAAATCATATTATTTTTCTTGCTTTATGGGATTTAGGTGCAGCAAATTTTTGGTGATCATGTAATGGTTCTTGGATGATGGAATGGTTTGTAGCTTTTACAGTGTTACATGAATTACTTATATTTATTTGTTTATAATGAATATATAATTATAAATATTAGGCAACATCAGATGCATTATTATGAGTTCAAGTACCTTAAGAACTGGTTTTATGGAATTCAGAAAAAATGATGATACCGCAATACTTAGACCCAAAGCTAATATAGAAAAGTTCGTTATATTTTTCATTCGGCCAGGATCGAACCCATGTTATGCGTTACCATAAAAACCGGTATTCGAGTCACTCGACTACGGAGACAAATATTGGTTTATTTATTTATTAGTTTCAGTTGTCGACAGTAAAATATCCCTTTGATTCTAATAACCTTATTGATATTTGAAAATACAATACAAGCAAAATTCTAACATTTATAATATTATACTCTATTCCATGAAAAAAATATTTTTTTTCATGGTGTAGTTTTGATTTGTTTGAGGATTTTCCAGGTAATCAAATTACGCTAATCAGCAAACAAAGGACATATTTTGTCCTTCGTTTATCCCGCTAAAATAAATATTTGATTATTACGACAATTTTAGTATATATTTCTTAATAGAAAAGTAACAATTATTCAAAATAATATCAATTCAATATTATTAATATTTATTATATAGCAAAAGATGTAATAGGAATGTGATGATGTTTCTGGAGGCATGGTCGACCTTATAATTAAGATCTATTAACAGCTATTGAATTTTGTAAGAAAGATTTCTAGATTACATTGACACTAACTTTGATAAATGCATGTTTGTGTGCTTACAGAATGCATACGTTGTCAAATCGGCCTTGCAAAAATGATTCACCATTATCATGCTCCTTTATCTAATAACCAATTCAATTTTCTCTCTCATTGTACTTTTTTATGTTTTTACGGTAATTGTTATTGCTCACCTTTGATCCATTGAGACTAGAGAAAGATCAAGTTTGTGCTTGCTCTTGAACATAACTTCCTTCTGTGGGATCTCCAGCAAACTGGGAGGGCCGAAGGGTGCACATATCGCGAACAGCGCTAGAGGTGGCTCCTCCGTCTTTTTGTTTTGCCCGTGGAGGACCTTGATACGACCCCGGATGTCTAACCTCTAAAATAATAATGTTATTTGAGATGTTAATAGTGATTTTTTTAACTATCACTGCAATAACATCATATGTACTATATTTATCAAAATCTACTTATTACAAGTAGGTATACATTATTTGTATTTGTAACTCGCTAGTTACAAAATAATGAGCGTGATTGTAGCTTTCCAATGGTGAAAGAATTTTTTGAAATCGGCTTAGTAGTTTTTGAGTTTATTCATTCCAAACATACAAAAATACAAATCTTTTCTCTTTATAATATTAGTGTAGATAATCATATTGGTTTCTTTTTAAATAAGTCTATTTTTTTAAACAATTTACAAATTAATGAGTAATTGATATACCACTGTCTTGAAATCAAAGCAAAGGTAAAAAAAGAATTTAAACAATTATGACTAAAATAGGACAAGATTGTTTGTGTTCATCAATATGAGTTACATGTTTGATATATATTTGTCAAAAGGTTAACCATAGTCTGGGTCACTGACTACTAAATTTTTCGTATATTAAAAAAGAGAAACTTATTTTGTACAAAGGCTACTGACATATTCATGTGGGT
Source organism: Calamotropha paludella (assembly GCA_927399485.1). Taxonomy (NCBI): domain Eukaryota; kingdom Metazoa; phylum Arthropoda; class Insecta; order Lepidoptera; family Crambidae; genus Calamotropha; species Calamotropha paludella. The sequence goes on along the minus strand of OV656823.1, from coordinate 3,219,532 downwards.
AGGAAAACCCCAATCTAATAATTTTCATGTATTCATAGCATTTTTACCACTGAAACTATCATTACTAACCAAGAAACCCGAAGTGTTATCAAGGAGGCATCTAAACCGGACTGTGAAGCTCCTCTCCAGTAGATGTGTCCGGTCCGGTCGGAGAACGTCCTGCAGCGTCAGATTGTTAACCTCCGGTGGAAGAAAAGAGTTCCAGAGCAACTGCCTCTGCAGCTCTTCGCGATCTTCGGAGTGAACCAACTCATATACCGATTGGTGAACTATATCCGACTGTAAAATAAAAGGCAGAATATTAAATAACTGTTCTATGAGCATACTATAACAACTTTTAACTAAGAAGAGGTTTAATTTTTGAGTGTTACATTTGCATGAAAGCCTAACAAAAATAAATTAAATCTAATAAATGTTATAAATTTTAATAAAATTGTAATAGACGGTTCATTAGTTTATACTCAGGCGGGAAAATAACCGCTTAAAAACTTAATGAGAATAATAATACACTACTTGATAATTCTCGCTTTCAAATCGATTATCATTTACTAAAATTTTATCTCAATATATATAGCGTAATACAAATTAATAAAAGAAGAAAATACTCCTTCATAATTTCTAAATAATTTGCATTTAAGTTGTGGTTGCGATATATAAAATATTGATTACCTAACGTATCAACAGTATAGTCATCATAACAAGTTAATAAAATCAAAACGATGGTTAACTGTCATAAAAAGCCAGTCATTGAGCAGACCATAAATCAATAACCTACCGATAACCCAAAAATCAATTCAGACACGATCATTAAAATATCAGCTGTAACGAAGATGGACATATTAATTCTAGAATTAGTCCAAGCGATTGACTACATTATCCCTATGAGATAAAGTGCACTTTCCGTAGTAACCGATAGTTATTCATTTCTAGCACATCATATAGTAAAGAGGCGTGTAAACAGTGTGGATAATGCGCAAACAGCATATGATGCATGCACAAAACTAATTGATAATCATTGGGGTTGCTCAAGGCTTTACACTAGGACCCCTTCTTTCAACGTTGACATGTAAATGAATCATGAGCATACCAAAATATACGGTAAAGCGGATAGGAAATGGGGTTCCTTGGAACCGGGCGATGTGAGTTGGAACATATTGCGATGGCATTAAACGTCAGAGGATGATTTGTTAGGTAATTGCTTTTTGTTCTCCATTTGGGGTAGGGTACGGTTGCTACGTAACAGACCGCTGTTTTGTTGATATGCCATTGTTTTGACGAAACATTTTTTGCTGTCTTCTTTTTTATATAACTAACTTTTATACCTATATATATTTAATTGGTCTATAATCAGTTAACTACGTACTTATTCTTGAAGAATTATCATTGCTATTTGTAGTATATTAATGCGTCAAGCTAACTTATTATTTTTATAAATAAAATTATTTCTGTTTTTACTTTAACAACAGTCCATTTTGGTCTGTTTATGATTAAAAAAATTAGAATATATATAAAAGTGAAATCCTGTGTGTCAATCACTAAGATTTTGGGTGCAGGCTAAAGTTCACGCTCCCTCCGTAATTAAAGGTCGATTTATAAATACCGAAGTGAAACATTAAAGCCTGGTGGTTTCGGATCAATAATCTGGACACCTGGTGCACGCTCGAAGCTAATCTATTCACTTTACCCTCAGGGTGGAGATAATAGTCTAGAGGCAATGAATATGAATAATGTTCGTTAGCATTGATATTTTTATTTCTGTAGGGCGATATTATGCAGCTTACGAATATTTAATATTGCCTTGGTTTACTATTGTTTTTGTTTTTTTTGTCATCACTTCGAGACATAAAACTGTAATAGATTTATCAATTAAGAAACATCACAGCGGGCTATATTCCTAAATGAAATACAGGTTTATTTCTTTTCAATATTCTTTATTATCAATGAAAATAAATTAATTAACATAAAACCATTAGTGACGTGTTTATTTTTGTTTTTCTTTGTGATCCCATCCTTTCGAGTAATTTACACTTACGTAGAAAAAAAATAAAAAAACTAAATAAATTTGCTGAAGAAATTTATTAGTATAAATTGAATAGTTCGGAACATGCACGATTAAAAATGGTAAATGTTATATGTATGACGACCATCATCTTAGTCATCCTTTGATAACTATTAATGTAAAATTTAATTAATATACAATATAATAATATATGTAATTATGCATTTAATATTTTTAATATTTTACGAAATATGATAAAGATAATGCTTGCATCTCATTTCTAAATCAATTATTTTTATTGAGATTTCTTTCACTATAAAACTTGTCTTTTCTTATTTCGGGTTTTTTGTGCATATTTTTTTTTCAATCCTGACGTTTCGACTCCTTAAACTAAGCGCAAAAAACCCTACATAAGTTGTTTTATTTAAATGTGTAATGTGCACGGAAGTGTAAGAACTAAATATGCCTTTTTTCATTACCTATTTCCCTATTGTTCATGGTATTGTAATCAACCATTGCTTTCATTTGATTTGTGCAGGTGATGTGTACTTCCTGGTTTCCCGCCACGTGTCCGAAATGCCGGCAAGTACCCAGCTCGATTTAATGATTCCCAAATCGATCTGTTTTAATCGCGAACCACCCCTCGATATCGCACAGCTTTGTTAAGAATAGTTTGTATGCAGACACGACCGTAGGTAAAAACTTGTAGATTTAAATTTTATTATTTTTGTTTTAAAAATGTCTGATTTATAATTTTTATATATTTTATGCATTTTCAATGCGATCTTATAAGATAAATTATTATAATAGAAAAATACTAGAAAAAATCGACTCGGGTCACAAGTGAATTCCCGCCTGAGATTCACTTGTGACCGGAGTCGATTTTTTCTATCTTTCTGTTAGAATTTTATTGATTACTTGTTGTGCTTCAAGTATATAAAAGTTACACTGTTAACTTAGTTTATCCTCATTATCCTTTTATATTGACCCTATCGGAGCAAAAGCCTAAGGATGAAAAGAGAAGACAAACATTGAATGTTCCATAACACATGATGTCACCCTTATGACACTCAGCCTCAGACTCATCATACATTCATTTAACCGAAAGTGTGTGAAGCCGAAACAGTGTGCGTATGTTGCTTAACCTTAGACATTAGCGCTAACCATTGACTAAGTTTTAAATTAATATTTTTTTATCGCATTGTCAGTATTCTTTAAAAAGTAATATGTCAAGAAATCAAAATTATTTCAATTATTATATATTTTTTTGTTATACATTAAAAATATTTACTGTCAGTTGCAATTTTTCTCCATATTAAAAGCGTTAATCATGTCATTCTGGAATAACGTACTTTTCAAATGGCCCTAGATTTTTTCAAATAGGTTATCTGGTTTCGATTACTTCTAGTTCCGTGTGTCGTATCTGCACGAAATAGTCTATAGTACATAGTTACTCAGGTAACCGAGGCACTCGGCCTCCGCGGAACAAAGGACTTGGGGTAGAAATAAAATATATATGTTAGCAACTGAAAGTTTTATGGATGGGGTCGAATAGTGCCCAATGCGGGGTTTTTACTCCTGATAGCAATATTTCACGGGGACTTTATTAGCTGTAATGCGAGGGCATTTATTAACGAGCCTTTTAATGCTCGCTTTTTTGTCGCGCCCCATTCGGATACCGACGGCTTTGTTGGAACATTAATCGTTTTATTAATACAGAAGTTTTATAATTATGTATTTGAGACTAAAATGTTGAGTTTATGTAAGTTTTTACGATTCAATACTTAGTCATTTATTTGTTATCACAGGTATTTAAATATGCGAACGGTCAATATAACCTTTGGCGTAACATTTTTAATAGACCTTAGTACTATGCAAATAAGGTCTGAATTAAAAATATAAACAAAACATGTTGGTCACATTTAAAAATTTGAAAACATACATTCAACTATCTGTATAAAAAAAGATTTAAATTATAAAAAAGAAAGCATGTGTGCAATTCACACGTGGTAGAAGTGAAACCTTCAAAAATAATACGGACACATATACAAAATACCACGGTTGTTTTTATGCCTTCTCTCAAACTTTGTACCACGTATGCGCACACAAACACGTATTAACACACGTACATAATGCTTCCTATCTCATTTTTTTACTACGTTAAATCTTAAGTAATTTATGTGTCTTTTCTTTCTGTCGTTTTTTCGTTTCATCGACTATCAAATCACAACGATGCTAAAGAAGTTTTCACTTCAAAAAGTCTTACAATTCCTATGTCTATATAACTTATACAATATGAAAGGAAACTTTTGATTAAGTAGAAATATCTTCTACGTAATTAAGGGACATAATTAAAGATGTCACTAATTTCCATGTAAATGTAGGTATTACCTGAAAAGGTTATAAGTAACCTGTATCTAAGGATAAAGTTTTTTGTTCAAGAGCCAATAAAAAGCCGAGCGATAAGCCAGTTACCGGTATTTTTAATAACCTTAAAACATTTTTGACTCCAGTTATCGTGAGTAATTAATATTTTCATACAATAATCGCCGAATAATTAAATTGGGGTTGGAGCCGTTCTTATCTTATTCTTTTTTGATTAATAACTCCACTTTGCCGTATATTTTTTAATAGGCGTTATACTTTTTCCTTAATTTCTGTAATGAATGAGTGACATTTTTTTTCGGTACGATGAAAAGGAAAAGGGGAAGTATTAGGTTTAACTGGCAGTTTGAGTCACGTTTTGTGACGTATAGTATCTTTATCTAATCTTATTGGAATCGGTCAAACAAGCTTTTCATGGTCAGTAATAATATTATTTATAATAATTATAATATTTGTTACTGTTACTGTCACACTAATTTTATATTAATTGGACTTTTGTGTACCAACACCTCATGTTTATTGATAAATAAATTATCTTTATCTTTAGCCTAGTACAAAGTAAGCACTGTAAGACTCCTGTTACGGATACCAGGGTAACAGATATGATATTTATAGAAATATATATAAATACCCACTCATGTACTAATGCTCGTTTTCATCACATTAACATTTACCCCTTCTGGGACTCGAACCCAGGACCTTCGGTGCGAATCGTTACCTTTCTACCAAACTTTATTTTATTATTATATTTTCTGTGATGAGCAGGTGATATAATTTGATCCATTTAGTATCTTTGCATAGATCTTTTGAATATCCTCCTTTTTAATAGCATTTTAATGAAAATACTAGATTTTACCCGCGGCTTCACCCGCATTTTTTTATTTTTTTTTTCAATAAAAAGAATCCTATGTTACTTCTTATATCTCCAAGAATATATGTACGAAGTTTCATGATGATCGATTTAGTAGTTTTTGCGTGAAAGCATAACAAACAAACTTACATTCACATTTATAATATTAGTAGGGATAGATGTGGTAAAAATCCATAGTATATAGACAGTGGGCCTTTAGTAATAATCTCAGAAAACCCATTTTTGTTGCTTAGATTCATATTCTTCGACTGAATATATCTTTGAATAAATAGTAAAGCACTGGACATATTACCAATGGCTGACTTTCATTGTCAAGGTAATCATTTTTGGATATTTATAAATAGTGATAAGCTCATTGTCCTTGAACTAATAAAACATAATAATAACATTTTTCGCATTCACACCAATTAGCCTAGCCCAAAGTAAGCACTGTAAGGCTTGTGTTATGGCTACTATGGTAACGGATAAACATACATATACGATACTTAGATATTAAATATTTTTAACAATATTTTTAGATATAAATAACCATGACGCAAGTACAAATACTCGTATTTATCACACAAAAATCTGCCTCTTCCGGGACTCAACCCCAGGACCTTCGGTGCGAAAGGCGGATAGCTACCGTTGCACCAAATGAAAAAATGCTCCAATCAATACTAAAAAAGCAGGCCTAAGTAGAAGCAAGTCTCAGAAAAACCTTTTTACGAATTTTCATTATGTTTTAGTTTGAATATATCAGTATATTCATGTACATTATAAGATATTTTTTTGTTTAAATTCCTTAATATTTGTATGTCTTAAATTTGGAGTAATAATTATTATTGGTAAACCAATACAAATACTTACCTGGTGGAAACCAAGATAGCTTTCAATACTGTGCGTTGCGAAGAACACCTCGCCTTCGCAGGTCAGGATCATCAGGAAACCATTAAGGGCCTGCAAATAGAGAGCAATATAACTGTATATGTTGTTTATACGCACATCAATGGCGTCCCGCAAGGAAGTGAACTTGGACCGATTTAATTCGTTATTTAACGTAAAATAATAAATACATTATTTTAAAGCACTTGTGTTATGGAATTCATAAACAATGATGATACTACAACGCCCAGACACGAGACAATATAGAAAAAATCATTTTCTACATTAACCCGGCCGGGGATCGAATCCGGAAACTTCGGAGTGGCGTTATCATGAAAACAAGTAAGGGAGCCACATGGCAACGGAGGTTGTCGAATCATAATTGCTTGTAATCCTGAATTATATAGTTGAGTTCGAAAATGTCTTTAATATACAAAACTTAAGAGGTCATACTGACAGAAATAACTATGGTATTCATGATCTGGGAGCTTTCTAAAGTATTTTGGCGGATCCCGCATCAGATGCCAGGCTTGTATGCAACCTCGTTCAATTATGTGCTGCTGAAAGGCTTAGGGTACAATGGGACTGACGTAATCTGTGTAAAAGTCCCTAAATTAATTAAAGAAATAAACAATTGATTGTCTGTAAAGTCAGTTTACGGACGATAATTTTACGTGATAGCGTCATAAGAAAACATGAATGAAAAATTGCATACTTTTATGAATTTAATTGAATTATTATCACTAGACTATCATTATTTTGTATAATACAAATAATGAGTTAATTGAACATTTTTTTCGACAAATGAACATTAAGTTGTTGTAATAAACAATGGAAACTACATTAACTCTTCACTTCATGAAGTGGGAGAAGAGATATATGCGCCACAAGTCGAACGCTTAGGCCGATCGTGCCTCTCTATCGCTTGTTCCGCGCTCTCGCTTGTACGCTCGACCCAGGTGGAACGTTACAGTTTTTCGTGCGGGCAACCGGCGTTCATCGATTTATAAGACACTATGGTAGTCAATTTATAATTAAAGGATATGAGATATCTATTGCTAATGGTAGCAATCTTAGGAATAAGATTATCGATGAAACTAGCTTAGGTTGTTAAATTTTTATTGATTAGTTTTTTAATCTACATACCTTATAACTATTAAAATAGGTAGCAATAGATAGAATAGAAAAAAGGTCGAAACGGAATACTTATTTGTTTTTTTAATAGGCTCACAAAACTGGTTTACAATGATCATAATGAAAAACTTAAAAAACATTTAATTATGACTTACATTTTAAACTACTCGATGTAAGCACAACATGCGTCAGTAGACCTATACTGATAAGCACGGATTTCAGCCTAGGAAGTATTCCAAATTTAATAATAAATAACTGTAGAAATTATGATTATTTTTAAAATAATAATAAAGGTTTATATGTTTTCGTTTATCAGACTAAAATGTATACAGGTACCAGTTTGGGTACTAAGTTCACTTAATATTTTTACATAATTTGTACAGATATAGACAAAAGTTCTAACGAATTTCATTGATTAAAATGATTACGAAATTGCATTTTTGTATGGTGAAGGGTTGAAATTTCCAGCAAGTTAATAGAAGCTAGACGTCTCGACAGCGCCGTGCGCTAACAATGAGTTATGGATGAAATTGTTGAAATGCCAACTGCAGGTTTGGTTCCGTTGTTTAACCGACATTCGTGTTTTCTTTATTTATTTAATACTAGCTTTCCGCCCGCGGCTTCGCCCGCGTGGAATTCGGTTATATTGCGGTATAAGGCACAACTATAAGAAAACTTCTCATTCCCACGGAAAAATCTAAGAAGCGCGATGTAACGCTGGATACAAAATTCATATAATTCATTCCACTTCTTACGTATCTAAAAAAAACACTTCGTTACCACATTTTAAAAAACACCCAGCGCCATCTTTCGCATATCTCTAGAACTGAATAACGTAACTAATACTTATACCAATTAGTAATTCGTTGACTTTAGTGATTTCAGGATAAGTAGATGTAAAAAAAACAATTTAGAGGATAAAACAAATTGTACGTCATCCCTCGAGAATTCCTCATTTTTGAGGATTCATTTTCGTATCATTTAGCTTCAAAATTTACATGTTCATATTCGTTCGCAACATATAAGTAGATGTAAAAAAAACAGTTTAGACGATAAAACAAATTGTACGTCATCCCTCGGGAATTCCTCATTTTCGGGGATTCATTATCGTATCATTTAGCTTCTAAATTTACATGTTTGTATTCGTTTGCAATATTTTACGTTGTTTTAGACGACACAAAGCGCCATCTACAATCCATCCATCAAGCAAACAATATTTTTGTTTTTTCTCGGGAATATCAATTTTTTCCAGGATAAAAAGTACCCTATTATTTAATCCGGACTTTTATCTTTACGTCTGCAAAATTTCAAAGCAATCGGTTCAGTAGTTACGGCGTGAAAGCGGAACAAACAAACAAACAAACAAACTCACTTTCCGATTTATAATATTAGTAAGGATAATAAGTAAATATCTTATCTACGAGAGTGACACTATTTACGGAAATTTTATTTGATTTTTTTTATTTATTCTATTACTAGCTTTTACCCGCGGCTTCACCCACATTTTTAATTTTTGTCAATAAAAAGTATCCTATCTTACTTTTAATACCTCCAAGAATATATGTACGAAGTTTCGTGATGATCGGTTTAGCAGTTTTTGCGTGAAAGCATAACAAACAAACTTACATTCACATTTATAATATTAGTAGGGATATATAATTAATGTCACTTAATGAGTGCATGGTGGTGTTAATAAAGTTTTATTAGTTTAAGTAAACTGTTATGTATGTATATAAGTTACCGATCCCCGTTTAAAAAGATAATTTCAAGTATTTTTTATATATGTAAGATAATTCCTTCGCCAATACACAGAATGATCTTGATTCAAATATATAATAGAATGATTCAGGAGATTACCCCTCCACATATAAAAAAACTTGTATTATCTTTTTTCCGTCTTTTAAATAATCTTCATAAAATTTTGTATTAAACCAAAACGACGAATGAGCATATAAAGCATCAGAGAATTAGTACAATTCATAAATTACAGTAATAATAATAAATTTCAGACAAATATATAAACGATCGTGACTCAGGAAAAAATTGTGTTCATCACACAAACATTTGCCCCTACCAGGATTCCTACCTGGGACCGTTGGCGCAGAAAGTAGGATCGCTACTGTTGCACTAAGCAGCCTTTTAATTCTATCATTATTATTACTACCACATAAAAAGAATATTTTGAATTTCACAACTATCCGCCATTTCCAATAAAGTTCAACACCTATAGATTTTCTTTTATAAATTTAATCGCGATCCTCAACTCGATTTCTGAGGAAGTTTACCTATTTGGTGACTCACTGAGTGAATTAACAAGTTTCACTATTTCTTGCTAGTTATAAATTACATTGATCTATTTAACTTCTTCACTACACTATCGCATTTGTGAACTACTGTAATGGTAGTTGTAAGTTTAGTTGAAATAATCTAAGATCACAAATTTGTCGTTTGTCTGTCCGCTCTTTTTCCCGCTCTTTTTCCATTGTTGCGTCACCATAGCAACGCGTTAACCGCAAGTAGTTCATCTACCGGACGCTAGATGGCGCTAACAGAAAAATATTTTATAATAGAAAAAAATAAAGAATTTTGTCCACCCGTGCGAAGCCGGGACGGGCCGCTAGTAATAAACAAATAAATTCTGCAAATTTCATAAATACACGTAAGAATAAAAGAAATATTTGAAAATAATATTTATCGTTTACAATTGGATATTTATAATAAATTATTAGCTACTATTCTTAGTTACCGCACAAAACCGTATCGTTGTCGACATTGGAAAATTACTCACGGCATTTGCCAAGTCGAAAACGTTAAATATGAAATATGGATACAGAGAAGTTGATATTTATAGCCTTCTTCCCATTGATATATTATCAAGCGAATGTTTTATATATTGTACTGTAAACAAGACATATATCTAAGCTGCGACTTATGAATGTTGTAAATAAAACTAAGCCAGTTTTCCAAAAAACAATTAATCAAACTTTTTTTTGTATATTTTATTAGCTTAATAATATTTCTTACATTCACACCAATTAGCCTAGCCTAAAGTCAGCTGTAAGGCTTGTGTTATGGATAAACATACATGTATCATACATAAGTAAGTATATTTTATAGTAATGAATATAAATACTTATGATATATTTTAATTAATACATACATGTATCACATAGATGTGTATAATTTATAAAATTATAAATAAATCCCTATAACTCAGGTACAATACAGTATTCATATATTTAGCATACAGTACAGTTTTCATTACCCAGACATCTGCCCTTTCCTGGATTCGCAACCAGGACCATCGGTGCAAAAGGCAGGATTTTAATTTTTAACCTTTGCATTAAATGTGTATATGTCACCGTAAATTTGTAAATAATTATAATGTAACATTATAATCTATCTCGCGAAATTGTAAACTATCGAAAGATTATGAACTGTAACATACTGTTTACAGTATAACGCATATTTTTCGGTAGATTATAAAATATCTAACCTAACCTTACCTGATGGCTAGCTTTAACAACTCTTGAAAAATTCAACTGTTCTGTCATTGCTTTGCCATATTAATATCAATAAATCTAATTTGAACTGAATTGTTCATCTGCAAGTAGTTCATCTACCGGACGCTAGATGGCGCTAACAGAAAAATATTTTATAATAGAAAAAAATAAAGAATTTTGTCCACCCGTGCGAAGCCGGGACGGGCCGCTAGTAATAAACAAATAAATTCTGCAAATTTCATAAATACACGTAAGAATAAAAGAAATATTTGAAAATAATATTTATCGATTACAATTGGATATTTATAATAAATTATTAGCTACTATTCTTAGTTACCGCACAAAACCGTATCGTTGTCGACATTGGAAAATTACTCACGGCATTTGCCAAGTCGAAAACGTTAAATATGAAATATGGATACAGAGAAGTTGATATTTATAGCCTTCTTCCCATTGATATATTATCAAGCGAATGTTTTATATATTGTACTGTAAACAAGACATATATCTAAGCTGCGACTTATGAATGTTGTAAATAAAACTAAGCCAGTTTTCCAAAAAACAATTAATCAAACTTTTTTTTGTATATTTTATTAGCTTAATAATATTTCTTACATTCACACCAATTAGCCTAGCCTAAAGTCAGCTGTAAGGCTTGTGTTATGGATAAACATACATGTATCATACATAAGTAAGTATATTTTATAGTAATGAATATAAATACTTATGATATATTTTAATTAATACATACATGTATCACATAGATGTGTATAATTTATAAAATTATAAATAAATCCCTATAACTCAGGTACAATACAGTATTCATATATTTAGCATACAGTACAGTTTTCATTACCCAGACATCTGCCCTTTCCTGGATTCGCAACCAGGACCATCGGTGCAAAAGGCAGGATTTTAATTTTTAACCTTTGCATTAAATGTGTATATGTCACCGTAAATTTGTAAATAATTATAATGTAACATTATAATCTATCTCGCGAAATTGTAAACTATCGAAAGATTATGAACTGTAACATACTGTTTACAGTATAACGCATATTTTTCGGTAGATTATAAAATATCTAACCTAACCTTACCTGATGGCTAGCTTTAACAACTCTTGAAAAATTCAACTGTTCTGTCATTGCTTTGCCATATTAATATCAATAAATCTAATTTGAACTGAATGTAGCGACAAAACTGGGCACCGTAATTTTAAAAAAAGAAATTGTTTATACATAGTTGTGCCTTATCAGCGTCCATGTGTGGAAACATATATAGTAGTGACATCTTTGTAAACCTCATGTGGACAGTAAACTTCTTTGACTTTGAATTATTTTTTATTTTGCAAGGGTTTGCTCTAGATCTCATCAAGCCCAGGGGCCAAGATCCCATCCACAATGGAACGAACAAACCAAAAAGGTGCCTATTCAGCCTGGTTTTGAAAATGGACGGGTTTTAAGTACTCGGAAATACAGACGCAGATAGGGAGTTCCACTCCTTTTCTGTGCGCATCATAAAGGAAGTTGAGAAGCGCTTGGTGCGACAGGTAGGAATAGTAACAAATAGAAAGGGTGGTAGCACGCAGTGCGTCTGGATATCCGATGGAAAAAGGGGGATGGCGGTATGTCATTTATAAATATAACTGTGTGCTACTCTAAAAGACGCCAAACTTTAGCTCCCAGGGATCCCAGGGTCAACCAGTCACAGTCATATACCGTTACACACATACATATACCGTTTTAGGAGCCTTACTATTGACATAAAATATATAACCAATCAGCACTTTACTATCAGAATACCTTAACTTTTCTAAAGAAATTGCAACTTACATACATCAATCAAAACAATCTAATTAGTGTATTGATTAAGAATTTTAAAACTTTGAAATTTGTGTTGGCTTTCAAACGAATGGAAAGTTAGACATTTAATACAAATGACAGTCTTATGAGTGATTATCAGTCTTGCATAACATACATCAAAGGTTCTTCAAGGAACTTACCTGAAGAAACATTTCACCATCTGGCATTACGTGGTCATACGGCGAGTGCTCCCGTCTGTGCCCATGAATGTCTTCTTTATCTTTGTGCATGACCACTGAAACAATACAACCATATTCATAAATTAGTTTTATGGTTTTTAAAAGCTATACTGTGTACAAGATTTAATAGTAATATTGATCACGTCAGCTGAAAAATTTCAATGTAGGATGAATCCTGTTAAAATAGTTTTGAGAAGAAACGATTATTAAAATAATCAACTTGTATCAGATGTTTGGCCGGATTTAACACATCCTATAGCTATCTGGGTGAGTACTCTACAAATTGAGCTACCGAAACCTCGACAGATCCTTTGAATTTTTCAACTGTTTCACAAGCTGACATCAGCGCCATCTTTTCATGTTTTACAACATCGAATGTAATGCTTTTACGAGTATCCTAAAACAAGAAAAAGATACCCGAGCCAAAAATAATTTAAAGTAATAATTTAAACCTATTTTTTTAGACCTCCGTAGTCGAAAGGGTTGCATTGTAACGCCACTCCGAGGTCTCGGGTTCTATCCTCGGTAAGGTCAATATAGAATATAATAATAATATAGAAAATAAACTTTGGTTCGGGTCTAGGTGTTGTGATACCGTAACAAGTATTTTAGCTGCTTAATTATGCCCGGTTTCTAAAGGCCCTAGTTAAATCTCCACTAGCTATTGCCCCGTTAAAGTTATGGAAATGATTAACGTAGTTTATCTAATGCGTTTCTGAATATACAAACCATGGCTTATTAGTTATTGGACAGATAATCAGTTCTTTAAACTGCCGCTAGATGGGCCTGATTACAATAAGGTACTTAAATTCCGTTTTACCATCAAAATGTCTGCAAAATTAAAGAAGTGTAGAGTAACCACACTTTTTATAAATTATATAGATTAGAATACTTTAATATTTTCACTGGCTGGATATAGAAAGACATCATTGACAAATCACAAAAAAATAAACGTCAAACTCATTGCTTATTATTAACGTATTTCTTCATATGGTATTTTTGGTGATAGCGGTTTTGTGCTTAATTTTGTTCAATTCTTATCAAAACGATATCTCAATTTAAATTCTTCATTGGCGAACATTTCAAAAGGATTTCTTCTATTTTTTAGGTTTCTGAGCACTGATATCGCCTCTTTGCTTCAATAACGTGACAAGTCCAAAAAATCGTTTTTTTTTTATTTGATAATTGAAATCGCCTTGTTTGGTTTTATTTTCTGTAAAAACGTGGTATCTGTAACGTTAATAATAGCGAATCCATGCACGAAAGAGACATAGCAACAGTGTTATATTGCAATATCACGTTGTCTCTTTCTGCATGTAGTTTTGTTTCGACAATGAAACAAGTCAGTTGTCACCGCGCACGACGACGAGAAGGTGCTCTTGATTTTCGGCGAGAACGTGACATCACGATATTATCACAGTGTGGTTGCAAAGGTATGTTCTAATTAAATTAATTGATTTTATTTGAAAACGTGATATCTATATTTGATACAGTGTTGTTGAAATGTTGTGTTAAGTGTGTATTGGTACAAGTTTTTATGTCACTTTGCCGACGAAAAAAATACAATTTTGCTTTGAGATTATCTCAGAATGCAACGTTGTAGATGATGAAACTTTTCTCAATATAAAAAGCAAGTTCCGAATATTTGCTAATGTTTCATTTTTTCAGAAAATTATTAATATCTTTAGGCGAAATATTTCTAAATATAACATTGTTTGAACCAAAACAAATAACTATTTGCACTTATTTTTTCAGATGGGATCACGGTCTAAAAGACTTATTGAACTCGCAATGAAACCAAATACAAGTTCCAACAACAGTACAACACAAGTCATTAGTACAAGTACAGGTATGTACTTATGTTACTGAATACTTACTTTTGGTCTGTTGGTCGTATAATTAATGGCTCTTCATTTACTTTTCAGAATCAACTATGAATTTAGAAGGGGCAACGTCGAATTTAGATAACACAACAATAACTAAAGGTGACACAATCGAAGAACACGTAGAGCCAATAATTTCTGTTCGTCGTCGTTGTGACTCGTCGTCGAGTAGCAGCAGTAGTAGTGCCTCTGGTTCATCAAGCAGTTCATCAAACACTACTTTTATTGAAGGTAATTTGTTTTAATTAGTAGGTATTATTTAGTTTCACGTAATATTAGTAATATTCTAAAGCTATTAAATAATGTTTACAGATAGCGATGATTCGGTTAAAGACCCAAACTTTGAAATTGTGGAGGCAAGACAACGTTCCCAAAGCTCTTCAAGTTCTGATGAAGATGTAAATGTTAACACCACTATTCAAGTCGACGTATTACGTGAAAAAGGTATTTTACAAGAACTAGAGTCCCCCCCAACTCAAAACGAACCGGCTGCTCAACTGAACTCATCAATCTTAGATAGCAGTCCAAATAAAAGAGGAAAAAAAAGGCGAAGACAAGAAGAAAATTGGAAAAAAAATATTGCAAAGAGACTGAGGAATAGCGGTAAGCCTTATAAATCATTAAAGACACAGAAAGACATTCCAGAACGTAAATTAAAACCACCTTGCAAAGAGAATTGTAAATTCAAATGTCATTCTCATATCTCGGAAGAACGACGTCAAGAATTATTAAATCAATACTGGAATTTAAGTGACATTGAAAAGCAATGGTCGTTCATTGCAAACAGTGTGGAAACAGTCATACCAAAACATCGATATGTAAAGATTGATTCGGATGGAAATGCGGCTCCAACACGCGACAATAACAACTCTTTCTTTTTGACTGTTGCTGGTGTAAAGATCAGAGTATGTAAATTATTTTTCAAAAATACTTTGGCTATTAATAACGAAAAATAAAGACAGCAACATTTCTGCAATGATAGATAATCGCGGACGTCATGACAATCGATATAAAGTAGATGAAAATATTAAAAATGGCGTTAAAAGATTCATAGAAGCAATACCAAAAATCGAATCGCATTATATTAGAGCTAATTCAAGAAGACAGTACATTGATGGAAGTAAAGCCATAACTGACCTTCATAGAGATTACGTGGCTCAATGTAAGTCGCAAAACCTACCTTTTGCCACATATTTAATGTTTTATCGTATTTTTACTCAAGATTTCAACATATCTTTCTTTGTGCCCAAAAAAGATTTGTGTGATGTGTGTGAATCATATAAAAACAGCACTGAAGAAGAAAAAGAACAAAAAAAAGAAAGTTATGACACACACCAAAAAGAAAAAATGCTCTCACGTGAAGAGAAAGTAAATGACAAAAATAATAAGGATATTCTAGTTGCAGTGTACGATCTACAAGCCGTTTTTCAATGTCCTAAAGGGGATATTTCTGTTTTTTATTATAAGTCTAAATTGAATGTTCTGAATTTAACTATATACAACATTCAAGACAATAGTGTTGAATGCTATGTTTGGGATGAATCCAACGCCAACAGAGGTGTGAATGAAATCGGTACTTGCGTGTACAAATATCTTCTCAAAGTTTCACAAACAGCCACCGATCTAAACGTTGTTTTTTACTCGGACAATTGTGCTGGCCAACAGAAAAATAAATTTATGTTGTGTATGTATCATTATGCAGTAAATACAATACCAAATTTGAACTCAGTGACGCATAAATATTTAATTAAGGGCCACACCCAAAACGAAGGCGACTCCGCTCATTCTCAAATAGAGAGAGAAACCAAACGTCAATTAAGATCTGGTCCGATGTATACACCCGATGCATTTATTGGCGCAATAAGAGCTGCTAGGAAGAAAAAAGAACCATTCCATGTCAATGAAATGTGTTTTGACGACTTTTATGATTTGAAATTTTTATGCAATCAAATGAACTTTTCGCTATCGAAAGATGAGAATAACAAATTAGTAAAATTAACAGATTTGAAGGTGATTCGAATTCAAAAAAGTGACCCTGATGCCATATTCTTTAAATACTCTTATGCTGATAAACAATATACGAAAGCTATGGTTTTTAAAAGGAAAAAGAACAACAATTTGGAATTGAAAAATGCGTACAGTGTAAAGCCTGGTTTATCTGATAAAAAAAAGCAGATCTTATGGATTTGGTTAATAAAAACCTTATCCCAAGATACCATAGGCCATTTTATGAATCTTTGTAACTTTTAAGACTGCATATTTTAAAAGACTGATTGGTTTAACTTTTTGTAGGATTAATTTAGCCTTTATCATTAAAAAGTGTTATATTGTGATTAAATTTTGGTTCTTAATTAAGATAAGTACAACACCTTGTGCCATAACTTTATAATTTTATACTAAACCTAAGATTAATACTACTAACTAAGTATGAGACTTATTATGAAAATGATAATTATTAGTGTTTAATGAATCTTACTGTGATTGTTTGTGATTAATTAGCTTGATACATACAAACATTACATTAAACGATAGATAAGATACATGCAAAGCTTGCATGTTTATTATCCCACCGATTTTCTTTGAAGAATTGTTTTTTGTTTTATACTTTTATATGTTTATATGCGAGAAAAATACTTGAACTGATATCAGAAGATATCAGTACGAGTAATTCTTTAATATTTTGTAAGTAACGGATACCACTAATACATAATTTCGATAGTGGTGGATGCCGTTAACTTTCTTTCTGAAATAAAAAAATATGTTTATAAGTCTAAAGTTTTTTTTCTACAAAGTTTCTTCATGTAATAACCTCAGTAGCGGAGTAAAAGTTTTAACATTGACACTGTGACAAGTCAAATTAAAACACTCGTGTTAAAATATATTTTCAGAGAAAACGTGACATATTGTCCCCTTTTTTTTAAATACACAATTTTTTTCCCAATTACTTAAAATAATCAGAACTCTTATAAATATTTGGAAAGCTTATTTATTAATGTCTCGAATCAATATTAAATTGACTTTTGAAATACATTCGTTTAAACACAACAATTTTTTGAAAGTTAAAAAATGGCCTCCTGTAAAATTGTGTTTTTCGAGATAACACATTATTGAAGCAAAGAGGCGATATATCGAAAGCAATTCGGACTTGGATGAACTACTCGTATTCATTATGCTATTTATACAAACACTAAACAATATAAAAAAAACTGATTACTGTTTACAATACGTATAACTACTATTATTCAAAAATAACATGAAAGTAAATAACCTCAGACTTATCAATGAAGAAGCGATTGCTAAAGTTATCGAATCGATAAACGGTACAAAATGACCAGTCAAGTTGATCTTAAGTTTAAACGGAGTTTAACAAAGATGTGTTGTTCGGAAACGCATTTGTCTAGGTTATCGGACTAATAGCGTTAATGAACAGATAAACCACCATTATTTGTACCTCAGAAACAGGGCATAAATTGGGTTCAAAACAATGTGTGTAATGTTTTCTAACATTATATTATTTATTCAGATATAAAAATATACCCGTTAAATACTTAAATGACAAAAAATTTAATTAAAATTAGGTATTAGGTAATTGTGAGTACGCAAATGTAGAAAAACAATCATCATTATTTTATTTTCCTTGCAAAAAGAGCTCATTCAAAGGTCATTCTATTAACTGACGAATAAAATGGCTCGGTATTCATTGCTCGACAGTTGATATAAACACTACACTTTTATGTAGCCGCCCCAACTCGTTGATATCTCGTACAGAAATTTTTGAAATGATATCGTAATTTTCATGTCGGTAATTATTGACACGTGGCTGTGAAACAGGCGTGAGCGGAAAGCTAAATAAGGCTTGATTGCGCGGGAAAAAACCCTACTTTTGAAGCCAGGGTTGAGTCCCGGAAAGGGAAAAAAAATGTGCGATGAATACGAGTCATGGGAATTTATATTTCTATGAATATAACCTATTTATCTATCATATATGAATGTGCATTCGTTCCTCTAGTATCAATAACACATGTTTTACGGAGCTTACTTTGGGCTAGGCGATTTGGCGTGAATGTTATTTTAAAAGGCGTTATTTGTAAGGGACACTCGTCAACATCCTATTGAAATATATTCTGAACTTCTCTTCATTTGAAGAAGAATTTATTTAATTTTTTACAACGGGTTATTATTATGTTACTTCAGCAATTTTATTCTTTCTTTATTAATAAGCGCTAAGATGTCGATGATAGTCTTATACAAATATCAGAATAAAACACTTTTTTATGAAGGATGGAGGATGACATCGTCATCCTGTGATCACGGCTCCTGTAAAGGAGTCGAAACGTCAGGATTAAATATAAAATAAAATAAAACATGCGCAAAAATCCGTAAAAAAGTGTTTTATTCTGATGTGTAATGTGCGCGGAACTTTCGCTTTGTTTCTTAACTTGTTTTATAGAAAAAGTACTTCTATAAATAAATTTTTTTAAATTTACTTGTCACTTATTTTGGAGTTAAAAACGTGGCTGAGTGCTAAATTTCACTTTTGAATTATTAAAAAAATCGTTAAATTTTATCTCATTTACTCAATGAAATTGCTATTAAAAATATTTTTCTAGACTTTTTTATATTTAATAACTTATCGAATGTTCAAGGACAAATGGTTACCCTCTTTGAGATGGATGAGGTAAAATTGCACATTTGGTTAAAAGTCATAATGACATTATTTATTGATAAAAACGAATGTTTTTGATTTTGCTAGTATGTATCAAAAATTAAAAAAAAAACATTTTATGAAAAAGTTAACAGATGAAGGGTTAATAAATGATTAACTTACCAAAAATTATAACAAAGTTATGTCATAACGAAAATAGACAATAAAGAAAATAACTTAGTAGATTTATAATCCTTGATTCATGGCGGATATTATTAATGTGTGAATAAAGTGTTATAAAACAGAAACCATTAAGTATACCTTAAAAAAAGAAATTTTATTAGCATGAAAGAAAATTATTGCAATGATCATAATATGTATATATATTAATGTGAAAATAGTATTAAAACCAAAGTGCCACTTACAATGTGACGCTGTTAGAAAAAAAAGAATAAAAAAGAAGAGCAAGCATTTTTTAAAATACGTATCGTTTTATGTAAGGCCCCGGGTTTACTCATTGACGTAAACCGACCACATAAGGTACACAGACCACCTGCTTTTTATGAACAACTGCAGAATGTTTATACCTTAATATAAGTAAAATTATGCAACAAAAGAAATATAATAGGCATACTCGTTGCTTACATCGCATTTCTATTTTCTTATTAATTTTTTACAAACAAGAAAGTCATAAATAAACAAATCCTACGTCCGTCTAAAAAACTAGTATGTTTGGTCACCCATCCCAAAACTAGACTTTTTAAAAGTAGCTTAGCTTTGCCAATCACAGACTACATGCGCAAACCATTGCGTAAAACTCCAATATGCATATATAGTCAAGTTTCTTTCATATAATATATAAATCGCTAAATAAGAGGCGTGGTCTATCTAACGACAAATCACATCTCAGTGTTATAAAGGGGATGCTGGGTGATCATGTCACACGCAAAAATATACTCTATTGCTATCGTAGGAAAAGATGAACTTTCAACGTATGACGCTTTTTCTGTACAAATAATGAATATCCATTTAACCCTTCAGCTATGTTTTGTAACTTACGAGATAAGAATAAATATTAAGGGTACTTATTTGTATATGGCCCAATATACATTGGCCCAGTAGTTAGTGCGTTAGGTCAAACCACTGCGCCCCGCACAGTTTTCAGATACATCGCTTTTCTAGGAAATCAAGAGCGAATGCGAGAATAAAAGCCGACTTTTAAAAAGAAATTGATACATACTTATTTATGTATCTGCTTGAAAAGAGGTGTTTATAATAAATAATACAAAGAAATACATAAGATAATAAAAGTAACTTAAACAGAAATAAAAAATGAAAGTAACTTAAAGATCGTTTTTCGTATCTAAAGAGAAGTTGATAGCCTAGTTTTTATATTTTTGTACAGACTTGACGTGACTCCTTGCCAGAAATTAAAATTAAATTATAGTCACTATTGACCTCTTATTCGTGCAAGTAACTTGTTTTGAATAATATGCACCTCTAGAACTACGAAGAGAGAATTGTCACAATTTCCGAAACCAAATCAACAAAATGCTAGAATGTCTCAATACCTATTCGGGACTTTTCCGGATTTTGTTGACTTGGTTTCGGATATTTGACAATTCTGTCTTTGTAGTATTGGGGGTAAATACATAAAAGTATGTCTTTCACTAAGTTTAAAAGCATTGAATTAGTGTAAAATATTTTTTCGATATTTATATTATAGACTAAAGGTTAACGACTGTTAATAATGCTAAACGTATACCCTTCTGTTAGGGAAAGGTGTCTAATTACATATCACAAACAACAATTTGACCATTTGTGCCCCACAAAAATCAATCATAAACTTATACCGATTAAGTCCATTATTCATTGAATACGATGAAGATAATTGATGCAGTGGTTACTTGTTTCAAGCTGGTGCCGATTTCGAAATTTTGGTATTTACTGCTGTTGTTTTAAAGTTCGTAATTGTTCAGTAACCATGATAATAGCAATGTGTGATCTAAAGAAATGGTTATAATTATACTTTTCAATTGTAATGGATGGATTACTATTCAGTATTCGCTGAGATCCAAATTGAATAGCGCGAACCACTAATTTTTGTTTCACTATGTGTAATACTTATGATAGATTGATAAAAAAACGTTGGGCCAAATTTCTTGATGTTGAAAAATGCTATGCTAGGAGATACACTAAGTGATCAAATAGAGAAAGAAGGCCTTTGGGGCCTCTTCCATTTCTCACATAAATTTCACCAATGTCCTTTAGTGAGAGATACACGAAGTACTGCGTTAAAAGTGCTCAAGAACCTGTTCAAATTTGATGGCTGCTTTCTTGAGGGGACAAGGAGGAATGTCACCTGATCTTTTTATAATAACAGTATTATAACATAGTGTAAAGTGTAAATATAGTTACTAAAAATAAATAAATAAATAGTAGATAACATCGCATACAATGTTTTGAACCCAACTCCATCACTACATCCAGACCCGAACCATTGCAGTGAAGTTCGATTTGCTGCTTGGGTTCGAACCGAGGACCTCGGAGTAGCGTAACCAATAATACCGCTATGCGAGCCACTCAACCACAGAAGTCATCTATACTATAGGTTGAAAATAATTTGCTACTAAATCTACTTTAGTTAACTCCTTAGTTAGCCAATTATATTAACTCAGAACGAGGTTCCTTATGAAAACAATTTTGTAACATAATATCTACCTTATGACTTTAAAACAGAGATCGGTTTTCTACAACAGAATTGGACGTCCTGTAATGCAATTGCAGACCGTGAAGATACCTTCCGATTTTCACTTTTGCAAATGCCACGATGGACAATATGGCACTGGGGTCGATTCTACCGGGCCAATTACAGAACACGTGAATAACGCCATGTGGCGTGGTAGGGTTGTGGTCTGGTGTATATATCGAAAGACTGTCACATACATTATCGATATAATTTTTGTTGCACAGATTATACTTTACAAATAAACGTGCACAAACTTCTTATTTTAACTATAAATACATGAACTGAAAGTTTTTTACATAGTGTGTTTGTCGTAATTTGTAGAAGTTTTTTAAAGTCGAAAAAAATCATGTGTACTAGTTCCTAATAACTTTTCAAAGTTTTATGAAGTATGAAAATCTGACTAGTATAAAACTTTTATTACAGAAAAGGGAAGTTTTTATAATAGTTTTTATAGATAACTCCACATTGAATGCATAAGTAAATTAATAATTTGGTATATTGAAATAAGGCAAACAAGTGTAATGACTTGTTTGCTTTCTTGGTAGCTTTTTATAAGTGGATGCAGTTTTTTTATAAAATAGTATTTTAAAAGTAAGATATTTTAAAGTCATAATAAGTATATACCATTGGGATAATGCTGTTTGGTATACATACTGCAAACATGTGAATTTGTTTTTTCAGCAATTTTATAATTTGGTGATCAATATATTTACTGTTCATGATATAAACTTTATGCTGTTTACCTTAGCTTTATTTTACGTAGACCTTTGAATTTCTAACCCACAATCAGAAATCAGAGACGCTATCTCAGGAAACAGTGAATTTAAACGCCTTTCACAAACGCTACCACTTCAAATTGGAAACATTATACATTTCAAATACCGCAAGTACCTACTATATTCTAATTTAGCACCAGCGAGATACCGTAACAACAGCTCACCTCAACCAATTAAAACAGCAAACAATTTAGATAAACAAAGAACTAACCATAAATTCACTACTCGATACCAATCTCGGGACTCTTTTCGTGAAATAAACTCGAATTATTGTTTAGCCAACCAATCGAGATAGCGGGCAATCGAGTCGATACATCGATAACGTCACTCGTTACGTCACTAATCGTACGAGCTGTGGTTTTATCACCCTTTATGATCGTCATTAAACCCTTGGTGGGGTTTGTTATTATTCTTTAAATTTCTTTCGGGCATTTGGTATTGTGACTTTTTTGTTTCAAAGTAGGGTGATTTAAAAAGTCAATAAACTGCACATATAGTTACATTAGCTACAGTTACATTTTTTACAGTAAATGAATAATCTGAAATTACCATTTATCTAAATCAAAATAAGTTTGTCGACATTTTTTATTTTAGAGTTTTTGGCTTCATATATTTTTATTGGAGCGGAACGAGCGAAGCTCCCATGGATCAGCTTCAATGGCGCAATGTCTGTTACGCCATAACTTCCAGAGTTCTTAACCGATTTTAATATTTTTTGTGTGACCAGATTGTGACGGAGCCCGAATTTTGAAATTCGCAAAAATAAAAAAGTTATGAACAAAAAACATTGGCTATATGGGCTTTCCCATTGAAATAAGTGCGTCTATTTGAAAGTTTTCTCTCTTATGGAATTTTAAAATTTACTTAACATTATTGAATATTTTTTTAGTATTACGCTCCGCTCCAATATATGCTGCTAGCGAAGCTTTATGCTTAGCGACTGCATCGCCTGGTATATAATGAATAAAAACATATGTTACTGTATAAATACATTTCAGATAACTTGCAGTTACAACTATCACTTCACTAAAAGTTTCAAACTAAGCAGTTAGCTAGCTTGTACTATGAATATTAAATAACGAATGTAATATTATAACCTACTATTGAAATCTATGACTCGGAAATAAGTCCTTTTTCTTATAATTAAAAGAAGAATTTTCGTATTTACAATATAAACCCATTGTAGCTAAAAAGTGTTTCATCTATTTCATTCCAAAGATCACATTTGAATTTGAAAGAAAAGGACAAAGTACTCTATAATCGAAATAGGTTTATTAAGAATTTCATCTTTTAAATAATCAATGCGTTTTGTTATGACCAGTGGTCGGAGTAGGTATATTGATTTTAGATACTTGCGTCATGATATCATAACATGGACATGCATTTCTTCCGGAATGTACCGGAGTTTCCAAAAATTTGGTAAATAGAGTAATAAAATAAAAAACCATATGTAAGCAAACAAAATTGTTTATTGTGAATACAAATAATCATTATTACAGTTTTATTAAAAACAATTATTTTTAATCCTCATCGGTTACAATTTCTACATTTTGATTTTCTGTCTCTATACAATTAAAATAAATAACTATAATTTTTTCAATATTTTCGATTTTTAAGCTATTTCTTTTAACATCTAAGATCCATTTGTAAGTGGAAAATGATCGTTCAACATCTGTAGATGTCAATGGAGCGAATTTGAAATAAAGTTTCTGATTATTTGCTACGCTTTTTTCAATACTCTCGCTGTATTCTCTAATTGTATCTAAATCTGGATTTCGTTCCATAACTGATTCTATTTTATTTTTTATATTCTCATTATTGCACTCGTTAAGCGTAGCCCTTACTTGATCAAATACTAAAAGTGAATCAGCTAGAGATAAATTTTGTTTTTGTAACTCTTTTAGGGCTAGTAGTATAATAGAGTAATTTTCTTCGATATATTTTAAATCATTTTCTAAATTTTGTTTTTCCAAAATGTTTTTTGCGTTTCGTATGGCTATAGCATCAGAACTGCTCAAGCAGGATAAAACTTCTTTTATTTTATCTAAATGTTGAGCGTAGTAAGATGTTGCCTGTAACCAAGTACCCCATCTGGTAATGACTGGTTGCGGAGGCAACGGTAAGTCAGGATATTTTTCTTTTAAAATGTTTACCCTACTAGGAGCCTTTAAAAATACTTTTTTAACATTTGATATAAGAATATCAATATCGTTGTATTCTGACCTTATCTGCTCACTTACACGATGAAGAGCGTGCGCCAAACATGTCACATGCTTCATTTCAGGTAAGTAATGTTTTAAATTTCGCCCTGCAGATAGCATGTACGCGACACTGTCAGTGCAAAGCATTAAAATATTGTCAACTTTCGCTTCAAAAGTGTTTTGCCATAAATTTTCTAGACATTGCAGTACAAATTGTGTTATTGTTTGTCCATTTACTGCTGTTAGCATTTTACAAGCAATCAAATAAGGCCGGCCTGCACTATTACTAGGATGCAATGGTTTTATTAGGAAATTGACTATGTATCGACCAAAAATGTCTGTTGTCTCATCCAGCGATATCCATAGTTTCTCATTTTTATTAATTTCATAAATCGAATTGATTTTATTCCTATAAAACTTCTCCAAATAAACTTTTCGTAACTGTGATTCGTCAACCACTTTACGATTGGTACAAACGCAACAACAAGTACTGCACATATATTTCTGAAAAAACTCTTTGAACGCTGGATTTTTCATTTGCGACCAAGGAATATTGCATAGAATCAGGAACTTAATGAGGTCGAAGTAAAATTCCTCTTGCGGTCTCTTAAATTTTCCTTGATGTACAGCGCCTTCAATGTGTTTGGTAATGTTGCCTCTATTCACAGCTTTCAAATGACTTTCACACTTTGTACAGTATATAGTGCCACTAGCGTTATCGTAAAGTAGCTCAGGATAGTGCAATAACCACTTTAGCACTGTTTCAGCCTTGACCTTTGCCATATTTATTTATATGTCACCTAAAACAATGATTTAAATTTACAATATATACATACACAACTGTAAAGTCGATAATGAAATTCTGTTTCATATAAAGTGATTTTTTTAACTGAAGCGGTGATAGCCCTGCGGTGTGCGTACCGGACTCTCATGCGCTATGATGATTGCTATAAAGTGATATTTTAACTGTTTCCAAGTTCTAAAACCTTCTTAAATAGTGAAAATAATTAAAACTTACCCGTACAAAAACAACTTCAAATGGGCCCAATCCAAGAGTAATAAATCGATGTCCGTAGTTATAAGCCAAATTCGTCGTTTTAAGTAGATTTCAGAAGACAGTACACAAGCCAGGGTCAAGTCAAGATATTCACAACACATAAAATAAGCGCACTCCACGAACCGAAATAAGTGAGTGAGCCACTTGGTCTGGATGTCGGTGCGAGCATTGTTTTCGAACAAACAGTCAATGAGTCATCCAGGATACTTGATTCTAATTGGTCAGATGCGTTGAGCATAGACATAAGAGGACAAAAGACCCTGTTTGCCGGATGTCGTGTGTTGAAATGAATATTATTATTATATCATTTTATAAATGAGAGCGAGTGAGAGGCACGCGTCCCTTCCACTCGGGCATGGTTAGCCCGCCTAAGAGCGAGAGAGACAGAGCGAGAGAGAGAGTGAGAGAGATAGGCATACACACCGGTTCATGTCTTGCGCTTCTATTTCGCTTAGGCGGTGATATATGAAATTCAGTGCGAGATTCTTTGTATAAATTAATGTTTTAAATATAATTCTTTGTATAAATAAATGTTTTAAATTGTTACTATTATTTCATCCTTCTTCCTACTATACGAATGAATATTCACATTAAAATTATTTTACCACTCAAAGTCGTTGTCACGTAAAACTTTCGCCCGTATATCGACTTTACAGGCAACCAATTTTTTTTACTATTAAATTCTGGCCATCTACGCCACTAGCAGCATAGCGTTGAGAGTATTGATACATTTTTAACTAGTTTCATGTAATAATTTCGATGTTTCGGTATTTTTATCATAATAATCCGGAAACTCGGAGGCGTATCCATATTAACATATACGTTTGATGTCAGTGACCTTAATTCAATATACCTACTCCGACCACTGGTTATGACAGTAGACAAAAAAATAGAGATACAGATTAAAAAATATATACAATATTTGAAATTAGTAGGTAAGCAACACTGTTACTTTGAGTTCTTGACAAAAAGTAGTCTCCTAGAAACGTGAATCAATACAAAACCGATTTTAAGTTTAGTGCTTTACAATGCCGACAAAAATATAAATTCCTAACAGTTTCTAGGCAATTCAAACTAGATGGCGCTGATACAATAAAGATGGTCAAGATTGAAAAGTGGTGAAAGCACACAGTTAAAATTATACAGTTTTCTTGTGATTTCTAACTGTACGCCATGTTAATGAGTGGATGATTAAGATGCAAATACAATTAGCAGTTATTAATAACAAACCGGTACATTAAGGTTATTATTACCGATTCTAAGTACGTCATGGATGGCTAGTGGTTACAATATGGCGGCCAATGAAAATGCAAATAATACTAGTTATGTGACTGCTTAAGGTTTTTTTCCTTATTCTCTTTATGGATAATTGGCTCGAGTTGTGAGGTAAACAAGACTTTGTAGATCTCATTAATTTATATCAATACTTTGATTACTGAAGAATTGCAGAAACTTTTGCAAAGACAAGAGCAGATGTTTGTGTGATGAATACGAATATTTGTATCTGAGCCATAGGTAGGTATATATTTCTATATACATTACTTACTACTGGCCCGTCTCGGCTTCGCACGGGTGGACAAAATTCTTTAAATTTTTTTCTAGCATTAAATATAGCCTATGTTACGCATCGTGAATGTAGCTTTCTAATGGTGAAAGAATTTTTGAAATCGGCTTAGTAGTTTTTGAGTTTATTCACTGCAAACATACAAAAATACAAATCTTTCCTCTTTATAATATTAGTGTAGATGTAGATTTATGTATGATATATGTATGTCCGTTACCCTAGTATTCATAACACAAGCCTTATAGTGCTTACTTTGGGTGTGGCGAATTGGTGTGAATGTAATCAATATTTTTATTTTTTATCCAATTATCTCAGTTCGGTGAAATGGATAGTACCAACCGTTTACACTTAAAATATTGTCGTAAAAAGTCACTAATTATATTGGATGTTACCACTGTACACCCCTCGAAAACTACAAATGGGTTGCAGTGTTACTTGCGATCCTCAATCCATCTACCAATCAAAAAGATAACTGCAAACCCCCCGTTGGTGTAAAAAGCTTCGATCCAGTAGGGTTCGTCTTTTGGCTGAGATAATGAGTAGAGTAAAAACTCTATCCTAAAATGTACAATAATAAAAAAAACTTACTATTCTTCAAAGTAACATTTATTACACATATAATTTAAACAAATTAAGGGTTATTAAAGTCTATGAAATATTTTCAAATTTGGTCCTTCGAGCAGGATGCTAAGTTATTTTTCTTCACTAGGTGGATTTCATTATTCTACTCCTTTACAAAACTACGAAAATCCAATTATATATTTTTTATTATCAGCTTAAATTAAAGTTCACAGAGTTCAATATCAAGTAAAAAAATGCAATTTGTAGTAGATTGACGTACTGCTGCCTGCACATATTTCACCATTAAATGTTTTACCTTTCTAATTAATAATCGCTTTTCCTTCAGTTTAAATAAGTAACTGTTCATTTTAATACTTAATAAAATGAAGTAAATATGTTTATTTCATTAATTATGTTTTTTAACTATAATAATGACTACGGGAACTTTAACTTCAAACAATTATACATTTCAAAGAAGTAATTATACTTTCGCGCAAATTATACATTTAAATAAAACAATAAAACGGATACGTGTGCATACTTTATATTTCATCCTTTGTTTCATTTACAGGAGCCGCGATTACAGGATGACCGAGTTAATGGTCATCATACATTATTTGAATCGGGCACATTCCTAATTGTTAATATTTTTATATATATCAAATTATTTCTATTTCGTATTTTATTTAATTATTTTAGAAAAGTATTTCATGTAAAGCAGTTTAAGCTTTTTTAAAAGTTGTTTTATTTAAAAGTTAGCATATCCTAGACTAAACAAAAAATGTGTGCAAGTCACATGTGGTAGAAGTGAAACCTTAAAAAAAACGTACACGTATACAAAATAGCACGGTTGTTGTGATGCCTTCTCTCAAGCTTGTACGCACGCACACACAAACACGTATTAACACACTTACATAATGCTTTCTATCTCATTTTCTCCTACGTTAAATCTTATGAATTTATGTGTCTCTTTTTACTGTCGCTTTTTCGTTTCATAGACTTTCAAATCACAACGATGCTAAAGAAGATTTCACTTCAAAAATTATCACTTCATAAAGATGCACTTCCCACTTACATTTCATTTATGAATCTATTAATTTTATAGAATTATTGAGTGTTAACATGTAAATGGTATACCTATCTGCCAATTTTGATGAGTAGCCTATAGAAAAATCGTTTTATTACTCAACTATTAATATCGATCAAAATACCAACATATTACAGTTGATTTTGCTTCGATTGTACTGAGAGTGGTCTTTAGGGTTCCCCATCACATTTCTTAATAAATATTTGAAGAATGAGGTTAAAGAAATAACGAGCCACATTTTTATGGTTTTAAGTAGTAAATGTTCAAGTAATTAATATTTTTATTCATTTTAAACAAGTCAACATAAACTCCATTTATCATGTGAAAAGGTGACTAATAATTTTATACCTTTGAATATATATTTTTTTATCTTTATTAATTAAAAATAAATTTTAAATGTTTTGAAACACATTTAAAATATATAAAATATATAAAATTTTTATATTTTTTGCATTCACAACCCATATATCTCACATGCTTTTAAAGTTGTTAATAATATTCGCAAAACCTTCCAGCTACATCATCAGAGCCTGGATATCATCTGGGAGAGTACATAGCCAGTCAAATTACGTGAGTGTAAATTCGATAAGTTTGCGTCGTCTACCTTTAAGGACCGTCATAAATCAGCACTATGTCACAATAATATTGTATTGTCTTCCTATACGTATCTGACTTCAAAATTACAGCTCAAATGTAAATCGAGAAGTTGGACAAGTATAACTTGCAAGATTTGAATACAGAAAGACACCTGAATAGAACAAACTAACTAAAAACTTGTATAAAGACTTGCTTATTGGATGACATAACTTGCAAGAATAAAAGTACTTGATAGGTAATATTGTCATAATTATCATCTCAGCTGAAAAGTGTCAGAAGCCATCCCCAAATATGAAGAGTTTGAGGCCGGTAGAGAATGTAGTAAAGACCATAATATTTATAATGCTGTTTCCCATTTTGTTGTCTAAAGGGTACTAGGTCGATACAGTGGCTAAGTATAAAGCTTCGCTAGCACCACAAATTAGAGCGGATCGTAAAAATTTAAGAAAAAAAATCTATAATATTTAGTAAATTTTACAAGGTCTCACGTCATAGGATTTACGAAGCCATGACATAGTTGACTTTCAAAAAAACCATGGCAAATGTTCATATTGAATAAAAAGTATTTTATCTTATCTTTATCTTCAAACTCCACTGACATTAGACACCTTAAAGGCGGAACCCTCAGTGTAAATAAAACTCATTCTTGAATTATTTGAATATTCCTGATTCTTATTCAACATCATTCGTATTCATGGCAAAAGGTGCAACTAATGGCCCAATACAAGATACTATTTAGCGTTTTTATTCTGCGCATACAACTATAAAAATATTAAGTTTGCAAATTTAAACAGTTGGTATCTGTCTGTAAGACCACCGCAGAAGTTGGAAATTGGAATCACCTTAGTTCATTCTACGGTCTGTAGGTTTATCTGTATTAAAATACATGTAGTAACTATTGAAACTACAGTCTACCTTGAACTTATAATTTTGAATTCTAAAATTAATTTTACTAAATGATAATTATGGTATACTGTCGCAAACCTAATTAACTTTAGGAATTAACAAAAGTTGCTTTTTAATTAATTAATTAATGTTCATTTGACGGCAGATTCGGCTAGAATAGGCCTTATTAGCACCATTTTTGTGTTATTAATTAAAGTTTAGCTCGTGAGGAGTTTAGATGAAGAATTTGTGGATATTTTTATTTAAAGTTCAAAATTAAACTCTGACTCGCTATAATATATATTTTTTTAATCCTGACATTTTGACTTCTTTACAGGAGCCGTAATCACAGTATGACTAAGGCAATGGAGCTGGCGACCGAAACTCAGGGTTGGTCCGCCTGCCCGAATTTCTTTTGCCAGTTCTTCTTGGAAAGGCCCCCAATTTCCGAACTGGTGGTAGACTCAGTAGTCAACACTGTAATCGTACTGAAAATTTAATAACTAAATAAATTGCAAAATAAAACAACTTTGATTTATATTGAACAGTTAGGAACGTGCCCGATTAAAATATTGTGAAGGTGGTAAAAAATATATGGCTACCATTGCCTTAGTTATTCTGTGATCACGGCTCCTGTAAAAGAGTCGAAACCTCAAGATAAAATATAAATTATGCGCAATACCGTTGAAAACGATAATTTAAAAAACTAAAAAAAACGCGACTGCGTTTCTAATATATTTGGAAATGAAACAATCCTAAAATAAAAACGGTAATTTTAAAAAACTAAAAAATGATAAAACCCTAAAATAAGAAAGTCGTCACACTCGATTGCACTAACTTGAAAATCGCCAAAGTTGTAGCAGTTCCCATTCTAGAAAGTCAACCGTCCATTCTGTAGATTGGTAATCTGCAATGTAATATAGGTATGTCATCTCAATCCATTAAGCCTCCGTTTCTAGAATGGGTCCAGACCAGCTTTGGCGATTCCTAAGTTCAATCGGTTATGACGTCTTTCTTGTTTTAGGGTTTTTTCATTTATTAGTATACGTTTTATGTTTGACTCTCGAAAAACATAACCCTCCTTCTGGCGCAGTCAGGTAAACTGTTGTTTTATTTAAGTGTTACTTTAGCTGACGCTAGCTCAATAGTTTAATCAATGATTTTTTACGTACAGTTTATAAAGAGAAACAGTTATATAATTATATATTTTTTATTTTTGTAACATTTTATTACTTGAATCTATAATCTAAGAACACAAATTTGTTGTTTTTGTGTTTTTGTTTGCCGCTCTTTTTCCATTGTATCAAATTAACGTTACCGTAGCAACGCGTTACCACAGCAACGCGTTACCACAGCAACGCGTTACCACAGCAACGCGTTACCACAGCAACGCGTTACCGGGTCAGCTAGTCTATAATCTAAGAACACAAAGTTGTTGTTTGTGTGTGTTTGTCTGTCCGCTCTTTTTCATTGTATCAATTAACGTTACCATAGTCACGCGTTACCATAGCAACGCGTTACCGGGTCAGCTAGCTGTTTATCTAAAGAAATTATTTCTGGAAAAAGTTACAGCTGAGACAAGTAAAGATTTTTCTAGTAATAATTCCTTCAGATATGTTGGTATACCAGTGTTTTTCTGAAAGCTCAAACATATCAGGTGATTATTAACTATGAGTGGTGTATTAACTAGCTCATGTTAGCCTTATGGTTAGGTGACACGAACAACGGGTTAGAACAACGGCTTCATATAACTAGAAACCTAATAATTTTAATAAGTTGTAAGCACTCCTTAAGACCGTAAATTGTTTCTGTTATGAACCATTTTTGTTAAGTATAAATATTAATTTTTTATGCAAAACTTACGAATATATTCATGAAAAATGTAAATTTTTTCTATGTTGATTATAATAGTGTCTATCTACACTAATATTATAAAGAGGAAAGATTTGTATTTTTGTATGTTTGTAATGAATAAACTCAAAAACTACTAAGCCGATTTCAAAAACTCTTTTATCATTGTAAACCTATATTCACGCTAAGTAATATAGGCTGTATTTAATGCCAGACAAAATTTAAAGAATTTTGTCCAATCGTGCAAAGCCGGGACGGGCTGCTAGTAAATAATATATTTCTTGATGTCGTGAACATCGTCAGCTAAATAATGTCTCACTACTGGGATATTTGCTGAAACAATGCATATGCAAAGATACTAAAAAAGCCTATTAATTCAATTTATTTTTACCCTAACAAATTTATTGACTTGTAATTGAATTGTAAGTATTGGTTTCTTCTAACTTTATTATTTATTAAACGAAATTATATTATTTTTATTTTATTACATTATTAATGGATGACTAATTGGTTGCACTAAAACGTTTGTCGGTAGCGATCCTACCTTTAGTACTAAAAGGGTCCTGGATTCATATCCTGCAAAAACTGGGCCTCTTGGAGTGATGAATAGGAGCATTTATTTGTACTTGAGTCATGGGTAATATTTCTATAAACATTAAATATCTATGCTCATATAAGCCATAAAGTGCTTACATTGGGCTAGGCTGATTGGTGTGATTATAAGAAATATTATATTATTATTATAATTCAGAAATTTTATAAAATATCGGAAGGAACTAACTAACTTTCTTTTAATAATATCAACAAAATAACATCTCGGCTAATAAGAAAGAAACAGTTTTTTTACATAGGAAACAAATCCTACACCCAGATTAAGACCGCCACATGTCCAAAAGTGTTAAACTGAGAAAACCAAAGTTGAAATTTTTAAGTTTTCAATATTTTTTCCAAGCTAGAGTGCCATATGTATCTTCCATTTTGTAACCATTCGTTTTAGACTTGTGGCACTTTTTCACCATGTTCAACACATATCATACTATCAGTTGGCATTTAAAACTAAATATCCCTAATTTTTGACTTGTGGCAGTCTTAATCTGGGTGTACGAATGATCATATTCATCACCCAATCGATCGAATCCGAGATCTTAGTGCATAAGCGAACAGAGGTCAACAGAGGCTTTAGTGCGAATTTACGCATTCGGTACTCTTTATCGAGCGCGTCACAGATTTCTATGAAGATTCGTAGATCCTGATGGTTACCGCTAGGGGCGCTTAAACAAAATCCATACTCCATCGATATCAAGTATATTGCACTAAGGCCTCAGGACATGTAAACGACGTGTTTTTAATTTTATAAACAACACTAAATTCGTCCTTAAAACAAACTTGAAATAAGCGCCGTTATTTTTTTTTGCTGTGCATGGCTGGTCATTATGGTCAATGGGGTGCCATATTGGTGGCGGTTGGCACCATATGGGCCCGACATTCGTTTTTAATTATCCCTTTGTTATTAGGTGTGTTATGTTTGTGAGATATCAGGTCAGATGGTTATGGAGTTTCGCTGTTGATTGATAGGATCATCTTTGATAAATTATTTTAATTGAATAATAGAATGTAATATAGAAAAAATCGACTTAGCTCACTAGTAAATTCTTAGATGGGATTTACATATAGGTTAGATAGCAGTGAAAGATGCTAAATATATAAAATCCGTAAAAAAGATCACCTTTGGTTAGAGAGGGTGGCAGGGTGGGCCGCGCTCACCCCAATATGGTTTAGTGTCCACCTCAGAAAGTTTGAAGTTTACGCCAAAATACTGATATATTCACACAAAAATCATTTAAATTTTAATAATAAAATTCACACCAATTAGTCAAAAGTTGCCCCTTCCGGGATTCGAACCCAGGACCATCGGTGCGAAAGGCAGGATCGCTACAGGCGATAAGTATCCTTAACTGAAAAGCTTTTATGAAAAGGCTGATGAGAGTTAAAGAAAGGGTATATCAAGATAGTGGTAAGTGGATATCTGCGAAATCATTGTCTACCCCTTTATTATATTTGGATTCCAAAAGTTCGCTTTCGTCTACCTTTTTCGATTTACCCATTGCACATTTGCCTCATAAACTTATTAATCTCGTTTCGTCTATGTTCTCGTGAGCCATTAGCGAAATATTAAAAGATTGTTAATGTAAAATAAGAAATAAAAAGAAAGTAAAGTATAATGTGAAATTGATTTTTACAATGGCGGTTTACTCAAGCGACTTTGTTCACAGCGATATTATAATTAGGGCTTACACACGCGACAGAAGGCGCAAACCCATTACATATCGCTTACTTACGCTATGAACATAAACAAAGAATGAGGTTTAAATTTGAATTAAGAAAAAAGGAATTAGAAAAAAAAATTGGGCGTGTTATAAAAATTTTCGTCATTTACGTTTTAGGATTCATTATAGGTAGGTATTTTTTATTATTTTTGAAGTGAAAACTCCTTTAGCATCGTTGTGATTTGCAAGTCGATGAAACGCAACGGTAAAAAAAGACGGACACATAAATTCATAAGATTTAACGTAGGAGAAAATGGGATAGGAAGCATTATGTACGTGTGTTAATACGTGTTTGTGTGCACATACGTAGAACAAAGCTTGAGAGAAGGCATCACAACAACCGTGTTATTTTGTATACGTGTACGTATTATTTTTGAAGGTTTCACTTCTACCACGTATGAATTGCACACATGCTTTTTCTTTTTGTTAAAAACAGAGTTGAATTTTTTTCCTCTGATGGTAGTTTTTATATCTAGCCCGGTTATAAAGATACGTCTTTATAACCGGGCTAGATATAAAAACTACTAGGCTAAGGCTTTTACCATCTTATTTAAATGAACAAAACTGTGTTTCCTGACATATACAATTTTGGATCTTTAAGTCACAAGTGAATAGGTATCTTCTAGGCAAGCGCGTCACATCCTAGATCGCATCGTCGCTTACCATTAGGCGAGATAGTGGTCAAACCAGACGCTACTAAAAAAAAACTTTAAAAACATTATTTACATTGTTAATAACTCATTTTTAGTAGCTAAAGCACTTGTGTTATGGAAATCAGAAACAAGGACGGTACTACAACACCCAGAAGCGAACCAATATAGAATTCAGAATAGTTCCTTTTGTACATTGATTTTGCAGGGATCGAATCCCGGAGTAGCATCACTGATAGGCAAGGCACTCGAAGACGTAAGTCGCCAAATCAAAGTTAATAAGGAAGAACTTATGTCTTAGTATTAAGGAAATTAAAAAAAGAAACTATGTAATCAGACACATAAAATAAAACCCATTGAAGTTACAACGGTAGTGTTAAAATAAAATAGTTAAAAACACGACCGCTCGATACTGACCTGTTCAAACTCATAACTTAAACCTAAGTATGTGATATCAAATTAACTTGCCGACATAAATCGCTAAACGCGCTCTTAGTTGCCACTAATTCCTAAAGTAAACAAATCGATAAAATTTCTCACCGACATCGAATAAATCACTCGCAAGGAAGATGTCTCAATATTCTTCAAAGCAATTTTACCCGTGCGAAAGGGACAGAAAATTAAAATGCTAAAGAAATAGGTACGTTAGAGAGGGATGTCGCGAGTTTCTTGGTCGCTATATTAATTAGGCAGCAAAGAGGTCCTAAATCATTGGTTGTCAGCGTTCCCTGTGGGAACCCACGTGAGTTATAGGAGTCTTTATTCTAAATTTAAAATTACAATTTTGTAAATGCCTCGAATGCTTTGAAAGTGCGCGCGGGTTTATCGGTCTCCTGTGTTCGAAGATATGTCTTCGAAAAACAAAACAAAATATTGGTTTGACGCTTTAATTGTGAACAAATAATTAGATTTTTCAAATATTTAAGGCCGGGTGGAACAAATTCCATAGCACTAGGATTGTAAAATCTGGGAGAGGAGAGCTACTATCTTTTATTATTTTTTACAAAGAAGAAACGATATTTTTAGAAATACCAAATCGATTGTTAATTAGATGACTGGTGTAACGGTAGAGATCCTGCTTTTTGCACCGACGGTCTTGGGTTTGACTCCCGTTGATGGGGCAAAAGTTTGTGTGATGAAGATGAACTTGTATCTAAGTCATGTCTATCCATAATCCTAATATGTTTAGAATTGTGTTATGCAATTCTTACCGTGCTTACTTTGGGCTAGGCTAATTGGTGTGAATGTAAGATTTTTTTTAGTTACGTGAAAACTCGACGTGACGTGAAAATGACGAGAATGAGTACTAAGAAGAGCTATTGGAAAATTTATCCCTTAAGGTTTTAAAAAGAGGATTAAATATAAAATTTAAACTAATAATTTGAGAGAAGTCTGAAAATTGATAAAAGGTTTTAAGGGATATTCATCTTCTAAAGGGTAAAAATATAGCTGAAAGTTTGTATAAAACTTTATCACATTTAAAGTTAAATAATGTATTTCAAATAAATAATACTGCAATCTTTTGTTTTAACCCCATGACCCTATTTAGCAAAGTTTAAATTTGTGACGTCATATAAACCTAGTTACTCCTTAGGGAATAAATTTCCAAATTTTATTTTTACTACTTACTTACGGTGTTAAAAAATTGTTGAAAGGAATCTCTCTATCAATATTTCATCATCATATAATATATATTCAAATATTGGCAGTAGAGCGTCACAACAACAGCCCGTAAGATACCTAAGACTTTAAAATACTTAACTAAAATAAATCATTCTTGCTGTTACAATATCGGTCATCAGCCTTTTTACAGCATAACTAAACGTATAAAAAAAAGAAAAGAATATTTAGCATAACTTACGATTGCAATAATTAACAAACGGAACGCCCGTGTAAAAACATTCATTTATAGCTTAATTAAAAATACTTATAAAACCCATTTATGTTTCATTCGCAGTAAGCGACGCAGATTATCTACGCTGCACCAACTGTCACGAGCGTCAGTTGCGTGAAACGGAACGTAAGAGCGCTAATCACGAGATGTGTTCATTTGATAGCTGGCTGTCGTACGGCGTGGACGTGGGGTGTTAAAATTTAATGTTATTTTAAATTTAGATAAAAATGTCTGATGTGTTGTATGGATGAGTGGGGTTATTTAAACAAAAAAAATTACAATCCATTTACGAAGTGCTCTGAATTGTTTTGATAAATATATGCGTGTTATATGACGTTGGAAATCTTCCTATATAACTCACTTTGGTACCTTATGTACTAAACAATTAAGACGAGCTCGAAAGCCCTGAACTCAATAATTTTTAAAACTTTCAACAATTTTTAAAGTTATATTAATATTTTGAAAATATCATGTTTAACATGATATCTTCAAATCATATTTAATTAAAAACTCCGCCCAGACTGATTTCTCATAATGATATTTGACATCAAAAGCATTTAAACCACCCGTTTAACACTCACACTTTGTAAAATTGCTCACACGATTAAAACAAAGCAAATGACTGAAAATTTGATTAACATCTTGCATGTTTGATGCCCAGCTGGCTTCATAACGTTTCTAACCTTTTTGTAAAACCTATTTTTGTTTATTGAGTCCATAAAGTTATTAATTGATTTATTTACATAGTTAATAATCATACAACAACATTATAACATATTAATGTTATCTACACTAATATTATAAGGAAAGATTTGTATTTTTGTATGTTTGCAATGAATAAACTCAAAAACTACTTAGCCGATTTCAAAACTTCTTTTACCATTGGAAAGCTACACTCACGCTGAGTATCATAGGCTATATTTAATGTAGAAAATTTAAAGTTTTAAAATTTAGGTCGCTAGTTTACAATAATGTTTTGTATATGTGTTAGAATCAAATAGACATAACTTCCTCTCTGTTGAGTAGGCTCAAATTCTTTTTGTGTTTAAAAAAACTGTTTTGCAATTGTAAAGAAAAATCTTATATGATAGCACCAGGAAATTGAATATTAATTTATTATTTTATTTTATACATAAGGTTTAAATTTTGAAATTTAATGTGACGTCTCTTGATTTCTCATTAAATTATTAATGCTGTTATTAATGCTGTAAATAGTGTAATAACTTGGTTTATTTATACCTTAATTCGAATAATATTATTTTTTTGCTAATATTATTTCAATATGTCGTAATAGTTTTCGATTATTTAATTAATAATTATGTATTTTCTTTTTTAAAGGTGGACTGGGAATACTTGAGGAGTAAAGTATGGACCAGCTAATTAACAAAACAACAATATCACCTTTTCCTTTAATCTCCATCAAGTGGATAATTTGTGTACTTCATAGCGAAACTTAATGTGCGTGATGGTACTCACGCTCTAAGACCATTGGAAAGTTTCTATTAATGATGCCGAAGTACATATAAATATATATTTTTAAGAAATTTTAATTAATACTTTATATGATATTTGTATTTAAAAAAAAAAAAAAAAAAAAAAAAAATACTAATATTATAAAGAAGTAAAGTTTGTGTGTTTGTATATTTGTTAAATTGTAAGGGGTAATCTCGGGATCTACTGAACCGATTTTAAAAATTCTTTCACCAATAGTAAGGCACATTATTGCTGAGAGTATATTGAATGCTAGAAAAAAATTAAAGAATTCTGTCCACCCGTGCGAAGCCGGGACGGGCCGCTAGTCTTTTAATATATACGTTTTGCTCGGTAAGGAGATATTTGACGCACATACAGTCGAAAGTTCAACCTAGGATTTAAATTATTCAAATTTGACCTCTGACATCGTAGACATAAAAGTTAGATTTTACCAAAAATTATCAACTAAATTATCCCATTAACCTTACGTTTCCGCGTCTATCGTATCTTGTTTTTTATTATTTAACCCTGACGTTTCGACTCCTTTACAGGAGCCGTGATCACAGGATAACTTAGGTAATGATCGCCACACAGGAAGTTTAGTGGTTCAGAGTTCA
Organism: Calamotropha paludella; assembly: GCA_927399485.1. Taxonomy (NCBI): domain Eukaryota; kingdom Metazoa; phylum Arthropoda; class Insecta; order Lepidoptera; family Crambidae; genus Calamotropha; species Calamotropha paludella. The sequence goes on along the minus strand of OV656823.1, from coordinate 3,179,918 downwards.
CGTTCGCAGCACGTTGGCGAGGTATGGTCTCGGTTTTTATTTATTTAAAATTCTTTATTGACCATAAATATAAAATGGTACAAAAGGCGGACTTAATGCTAATTGCATTCTCTCCCAGTCAACCTTTGGGAAAAAAGTAACTAAAAAGCTGATACAATCGAGATATATACTTAAACTTGTCAATTTAACATACATATTACATTATATACAATACGGATATAACTATATTACACTACATATATAAACCAAATGTACACACAACTAAATACATTATATAAATTACAATAATATGATGATTCCAATTTACTATTACTTTAAACCTTCAGTGAGAAAAGGGTGAACTTTCTTTTTAAACATAATCCTACTGGGAGAGCTACGAATAGAGTCTGGGAGTCTTGGGGTTTTGGTTAAAAGCTATAAGAGATAGTGATATTCAGAGCCCTCGGTATGTTATATTCCCATATATCTTAATATATTCTTAATATATATAAATTACGTGTCACGTTGTTTGTCCGCGATGGACTCCTAAACTACTTAACCGATTTTGATCAAACTTCGTAGCTATCTGTTATTTGATCTTACTTAAAAGATAGGATAGGTTTTATTTCAATTTATAACACAGCAACGCGTGGCTGGGTCACCTAGTATATATATTGCACATACGGTGCTATAACGTCACTTATGCAAATGGTGTTATATTTTAGGGGGAGCATTTAAAAATTGAACATCCTTACAACATATAGTTTTTCTCGGCTAAACAAATAAAATAAGATTGAACATCCTTACAACATATAGTTTTTCTCGGCTAAACAAATAAAATAAAATTGAACATCCTTACAACATATAGTTTTTCTCGGCTAAACAAATAAAATAAGATTGAACATCCTTACAACATATAGTTTTTCTCGGATAAACAAATAAAATAAGATTGAACATCCTTACAACATATAGTTTTTCTCGGCTAAACAAATAAAATAAGATTGAACATCCTTACAACATATAGTTTTTCTCGGCTAAACAAATAAAATAAGATTGAACATCCTTACAACATATAGTTTTTCTCGGCTAAACAAATAAAATAAGATTGAACATCCTTACAACATATAGTTTTTCTCGGCTTAACAAATAAAATAAGATTGAACATCCTTACAACATATAGTTTTTCTCGGCTAAACAAATAAAATAAGATTGAACATCCTTACAACATATAGTTTTTCTCGGCTAAACAAATAAAATAATGAAGCTACAACTTTGAACTTCATTTTAGAGTAAAAGCAAGCAAAGTAAAGAGGTAGAGTAGAGGTAGAAGTATTCTCTCATACTCAGTTCAGTTTTGTCTAAAATTACATAAGTGACGTTATGGCACCGTATGTGCGATATATAAATTCCCTGTCACACTGTTTGTCCGCGATGAATTTCAAAACTACTCAACCGATTTTGATGATTTGTTTTTTATTTTGGTGAATTTGTTCCAACTTAGGATATACGATAGGTTTCATTTATAACACAGCAACGCGTGGTCAGGTCAGCTATCTCTGATTAGGCTGGACCGATTTTGACGGGAATTTATTGGCAGGTAGCTGATGTAATAAGGAGTAACTAAGGCTATTTTTATTTTAGAAAAATCCTTTATTTTAGCAAAACAAAATTACTGTGCCACAGCAACGCGTGGCTGGGTCAGCTAGTCTATATAAATGAAAATACGCTATCACAGTGTTTGACCGCTATGAACTCCAAAACTACTTAACAGATATTGAAGATTTTTTTACGTTTTGTTGAATTTGTACTGACTTAGGACATAGGATAAATTTTATTTTAATTTATAACACAGCAACGCGTGGCCGGTTAAGCTAGCATATTATATGTAAATAACAGAAGCCTATAACTTTCCGATCGCAAATCAGACTCGCGGTCCAAAAGCGTTGAGTGATTAATTAAAAAACTTGAAACACTCGGGGGTTTCAATTCGAGCGCGAGATTGTGTCGGCCCTTAATTGATACAGGTCGTGGCGAGTGGCCCAGGAACGGTCGTTAGCTTATCACTATACTGATTTCACACCGCGGCCTCGATTCGGAACACATGGCGAACAGTTTTAATTGTAGATCGTCTGAATTATCCGGAAGAGGCAGGTGTTTCTATGGTGAATACCTATGAACATTTGGCGCAACGGTAGCGATCATGCCTTTCACACTAGCGGTCCTGGGTTCGAGTCCCGGAAGGGGCAAATGTTTGTTTGAGTCATAGGTCACATATATATTAATATTACATGTCTATGTAGCTAATGTGTATGTCTATCCGTTACTTTGGGCTAGGCTGAGTCATGGGTATTTTTGTATATTTCTATAAATAGCCTAAATATTTATATGCATGCCAATATCTGTTGAAAAGTGCGGCTTCATAAACATTGTGACAACTTTTCTACTTACCACATATTAAGCAAGTATCCAAATATTCTATTTCTGTTCCATTCAAAAGAGAATAATTATATTTATGTATCATATATATAAGTCTATCCGGTATCCTAGTATCAATAATACAAGCTTAACAGTGTTTAATTTTGGCTAGGCTTATTGGTGTGAATGTAAGAATTGGTATTCACTTGCTATCGATGTGTGTCCGTAACGAAAGTAAATGGTAATTACAGATTAATTCCTAAAATTTTAAATCGGTTAGATGTTGGCACCTTTCTTGGCAAAATTACTGTCGGATTCAACCAAAACGCTCTTTACATTAGTTAATAATAATATTTAGCCATTTGTCAATCCACGGCAGCAATTGGTACCGATAGCCAACACCACTCGTCATTCCCTGGTAGCAATTGCTACTATATTCAAATTTCTGTGTGGCCTGTTTTTTTTTTAAATTACGATTAATTTTTGAGTTACAGAGTGGATTCCTTATTTAATCAGCTTTACGGTAGTATTTTTTGTTTGGTCCTAGCTTCATTATTTAGCGAGAAAATAGCATTTTTATCTAAGATCCGATATTTTTTTCTCATTTTGCGCAGCATTGCGACTATTGAGAGGAGTGGGGCGCGCGGTAGCGGACTGAGAAGTGGTTATGTAGTTAAATGGAAACAATACAGAATAAGGTTAACGACAAGACAGATATGTTTACTTAAGATTAAAGTTTTTAAATGAAATAAAGGAAATTGTTATTATTATTTATGAGCAGCATGTAAGCCGACCGTAAGCAACAGTAGTCCCGACAGGTCACGCCGCTCGGTGAAACAAACTGAACATCACAACACAAACTGTGTGCTCCAACTAAAGACACCCGGCTTTACCTTGTATTATCTGTATTTATTTTTACAATCACTTCACGGCTTTAAAATGAGGGATACCGAGGGTTTATTATCATCATCATTTCAGCTAAGAAAAGTCCACTACTAAACGAAAGTCTACTAAAAATAGGGGGTCGATATCGCCCCAATCAAACTCTTCAAAATTTTTTGATAAATTTTTGCCGATTACTATTTTAATCTAAACTCACGTGATAACGTTTATTTCTATAGGATTTTATTACTTCAATCACTAATAATAACTTGGTTAATTTAGGTTAGAATTGTAATCAACCAAAGTAAATTTAGATTCTGGGTGATTTTTGCCCTAGGTCACCCTGTCACACTTGGCAGACGGGTTGGAGATCATAGCGAAATAGCATAATTCGGAAAACATTGTTGCCTGTTTTTTGGACTATGAGAGGTGTATGATTACCTCCAGTTACATTAATTTACACTCTTAAGGGTTAAGTGTTGCTGTTATTCTAATCTGTAGGACACAATACGGCAGGAGTTTTTATATAGACCTAAAAATAATAGTTGTTAATGAATTTTATACGTTATTGTTTATGTTCGAGGTGGGCGCTGACAACTGCGACACAGTATCTGACAAATAAATAATTAAGATAAATAAATATAATTATGTGGCCACAGTTGAAACAAAAAAAAAAGTAAAATAAAATTACTGAGCTGGTACACTACTTTTAAGGGGTAAACGAGTCTTTAATTATTCTTAAATGCTTATAATTCTCTTCTGCTAGTATACAGTTACCCTGTATGGAGAATTATTTATCTATAACCTGTATGCGACCTCAGTAATAATCCCTACTAATATTATAAATGTGAATGTAAGTTTGTTTGTTATGCTTTCACGCAAAAACTACTAAACCGATCATCATGAAACTTCGTACATATATTCTTGGAGGTATTAGAAGTAACATAGGATACTTTTTATTAAAAAAAATCAAATTGAGGGCGAAGCCGCGGGTAAAAGCTAATGATAAATAAATATAAGTCAATACATACATTGCTCTGAACCCAAATTAAGTAGCTACTTGTGTTATGGTATTCAGAAACAACGACCTCAGCTTTTGAACATGTGACAGTATAAAATAAATAATTTAAGACAGTAAAAAGCAAAAATTAAGGAATTGCTTTAAATATATTTTTTATGTTTAGTAGGTTAAGGTATAAAACATCTTGTAACACATCCTGTTTAATTCATATAAATAAATATTTAAATACGTCAGTACTAAAACCTTATTTAAGACAAAGGAATAACATGCAGCAAAAAGATTAATACCATTATTTATTGAATAAAACTACATTGAAACATGAATCAATACAATTAAATGAGAAGCTTGAACTACCAATTTGAGGTCTCGGTACAAAATAACATAGTGTAATATCATTAACTGAATCGATTTCATTACGCAAATAAAACTGCAACCGGTGGCAGTGTGAATGATGGTGAAGCGTCACGCCTTCGCCAAGGTGATGAAAATTCAATCGGAAAGGAATTATATTTTATAGCAACTGTAAAGCGAATAATAAAACCAACTGTAAAAGAGGCTGGACTTAACAGGATTGTATCAGATGTGAAGATCTTTGGGGTGGACACACTGTCGCTTAGAATGGCGAACATTGACTAACATCGCGCAGGCGTATCGATTATTCAATTGGAATTAACACTATAGAACTATAGTTTTTTAATTATGGAATTTTATTTTATTTTAAATATTGTGCTCGGTTAGTTATAGTGATAGATTTTTCGATAGATTCGAAACGTACTGTTACAGCTATACACTATAAAAATAAAATGATCTGTATTACAATGGCATAAGGTTATCAAAGCGTATATATAATGAATGACCACTAGAATAATTGCGATTAGTTTGCACAAGCATTGCGTTCTGTCGTCCCTTCTAACTGAGGAAAACGGCAGAAAAAAGCGATCTATCCGCAAGTATCTATCCCTTACCTCCGCAAAAAGCCAAATCATTGCTCTGCATAATTATTCGTATTCATACTGTAAAGATTGTAATACTGTGCTATCAAATGTTTTGAAAGGAGAACTAGGCGATGCAGTCGCTAAGCATAAAGCTACGCTAGCACCATATATTGGAGCGGAGCGTAATACCTAAAAACGGAAAAAATTTTTTTTTGTTTCGATGGGAATTTTTGCGAATTTCAAAATCCGTCACAATCTGGTCCTAAACCTGTTGATTCGATTCCACACAAAAAATATTAAAATCGGTTAAGAACTCGGGAAGTTATGGCGTAACAGACATTGCGCCATTGAAGCTGATCCATGGGAGCTTTGCTCGCTCTGCTCCAAAAATCATTATGACAAACTGTCGTATACAATATTATAGGATAGAAAAAACATAAATAAAAATTAACTTTTGGCTGTCTGTCTTTTTGTACATTTTTGATGATGCTAATATTTTTTCTTAGCTTCAATGACTATTTCTATTTTTGATTTGATACAATAAAATACTCAAGATTTTTACAGAATTATGTTATTTGAATTCCGCCGCGATTGTCGCACTTTTTTTTACGAATATTTAGAAAGCGAAACATTTTATAAACTACTAGCTTTCCGCCCGCGGCTTCGCCCGCGTGGAATTCGGTTATATTGCGGTATAAAGCACAACTATAAGAAAACTTCTCATTCCCACGGAAAAATCTAAGAAGCACGATGTAACGTTGGATACAATTAATTGTTAAACCAAAACTGAATGGTACACTATATTATATGTTTTCCCTTGTGGAGCAAATACATGCAGATTTTGGGCACTGGAAACCCGGGAACACGCTACATAGAGCTGACCATGCGAAAAACAATGTTTTTCCAAGTGTACTCCAGCAACCCTTAGAGTTTGGCCTTGTGCTTTATTAATGGTCATTGCAAATTAAACCCTTATAGGAAATAGTAGTCTTTATATTGAAATGGGAGGTCTGTTGGAATAATCGGAATCCCAGGAATGAGTCATTTAGTGAATCATTTAGCTTCAAAATTTACATGTTCATATACGTTTGCAACATATAAGTAGATGTAAAAAATAACAGTTTAGACCATAAAACAAATTGTACGTCATCCCTCGGGAATTCCTCATTTTCGGGGATTCATTATCGTATCATTTAGCCTCTAAATTTACATGTTTATATTCGTTTGCAATATTTTACCTTGTTTTAAACGACACACAGCGCCATCTACAATCCATCCATCAAGCAAACAATATTTTTGTTTTTCCTCGGGAATTTCAATTTTTTCCAGGATAAAAAGTACCCTATTATTTAATCCGGACTTTTATCTTTACGTCTGCAAAATTTCAAAGCAATCGGTTCAGTAGTTACGGCGTGAAAGCGGAACAAACAAACAAACAAACAAACTCACTTTCCCATTTATAATATTAGTAAGGATTCCCATTAACCCCTCCTGATAAATGCCAACTTAAATGCTTACATTAGGAGTAGTTTCGTAGTATTTCATTCGTTCTATTTGGTTCAAAGCTAATATCGTAACTAATGGGCTAATATCGCCCTTATTTGCACCGCTGTTCGACATTCTATCGCCAGCTATGTCAGATGCATCAGGCGCGAAATGAGTTTAAGTTTTGGCGGGGCCACCTCATAAATCAGGACGCGCTCCAGCTCAATTAAACCAACCCCTATCTGATGGTCTCCCGACGTATGTACTTACCCTTTATTTTGTGAGATATATCTCTTAAACGCTCCTGTCAACGTTTTGCTCATTTTGGACCCATTGGTCTCATTATGTTTATTGTTTTATTGGCGTATCGATGTTTTTGACGGTAATGAGTTTAATGACATTTTAGATTATTTTTATGGACCCCGTAGCTTATCAGTTGAGATGGCTGTTTCAACGTAAATGGACTCAGTTCGCTTATTCGATGTAATACTAACGTGTAACACACATACACAAGTATAACACGCATTGTAATTTTTTATCTACCTTAATATTACAAAGAGGAAAGATTTGTATTTTTGTATAAATAAACTCAAAAACTACTAAGTCGATTTCAAAAATTCTTTCACCTTTGGAAAGCTACATTCACGCTGAGTAACATAGGCTATATTTAATGCTAGAAAAAATTTATAGAATTTTGTCCACCCGTGCGAAGCCGGGACGGGTCGCTAGTTGTAAATAAATTATGCCATAAGATTTTATGGAACAGAAACGAGTTGAATACCATCATATGGGAATCGAATCTGTGTCTCCTGGCATGATAGGCCAGTAGCCTTCTGACTGTTAGGTAACCAATTTTATTTATTTTTCTAGTCAAAAACTTAATTAAACCATTACTAAGGCATTATTGAATGCGCAAACTTAACAATTAAGATAATCTTGCTGAAAAATTTACTTTTTTGGATAAAAACAAATGTCATCAAAGACAAGTAGACAGAGGCATTAAGCAAATACTCTTTTCAAGACTTTTTATTTTGGAACTAGGGTATACTCTGTCAGTATACAATTTAAAACTAAATTGTATTTATATTCAGTAAATGTAAGATGGAGGTCGGTCCTCCTGTCCGAATTACATTCACCAGTTTTTTCGGAATGGCATCCCAATTTCCAAACTGGAGGTACACTTATTAGTTTACAGTAATCTTAGCTTTAATAAAATAACTAAATAAAACATTATTTGCATTAATTTAACAGGTAGGAACGTGCAGATTAAAATATTTTGAAGCACATGTATAACGATATTTACCTTAGCTATCCTGTGATCACGTCTCGTGTAAAGGAGTCGAAACGTCAGGATTAAATATGAAAACCAAAATTAAATGCGTCGTTGATCCGCTAAAAGTGGTAAATTTAGTTATTGAACGAAAATTGTAGTTTTAAAAACTAACAACACGCTTATATGATAAAACACAAACTAAAAACATAAATAAATCGATTAATATCGATTGTTCCATTTTTTATTTCATTTATTACTATGATATCTTACTATATGTATATATTTCGAAAAGCAGATTTAGTGTAACAAGTATCGTACAAAGTACTCCACGCTTTTCTTAGAATGACATTATTTTTTTGTTAATTACTGAATCGTTATATATTAAAATTTATTTTTAATTCGGTTTATCATAAAAGCGTGTTTTATAAATTCATATATATATATATATTTCTTACATTCACACCAATTAGCCTAGCCCAAAGTAAGCACTGTAAGTCTTGTGTTATGGATACTAGGGTAACGGATAGACATACATATATGATACATAAATATGTAATATTCATGGAAATATAAACACCCATGACTCAAGTACAAATGTTCGTATTCATCATACCAACATCTGCCTCTTCCGGGATTCGAACACAGTACCGTCAGTACGAAAGGCAGGATCGCTACCGTCGCACCAAACGGTCGTCAAAAGTTATATTTTTACTTCTGTCTGCTATAGAATCTTGAATTATTTTAGAAAACTTGTAATTTATTATAATTTCTCAGTTCTTTTTGATATCTTTTTTTTTAATTTCTCCGATAATATTAAAAATAATATGTGATTATTGTATTGTCAGCTGTCTCTGATAAGTGTGCAAAATTTCAAATTAATCTAACATTTAGAAGTAAGTAAAAATAGCTTTAGAATATTCCGTTAGAAGCAAACATTCAGTTGAAGTTAAAAAAGCGTGTTAAAACGTTGAGCAATGGAATTATTGTAGTTGACTGTTCACAATGTAGTTAAAATTCGTCAATAATCAAGGAACAGTTACAAAATGGATTTTTATTGGCCAATAACGTTACAATCAGCTGATCTACCGTGCGATAACGAACGGTTTTCGCATTTAAGGCATAACGTTAAATCTTGATACGATTATTACTAGTTTAGAATTCCAAATAAGAATTTTGGGATTGAATACTTAATTTATAAGAATCACATGCAAAGTTTGAGTTACCTAAACGATAATTTTGCGTTTATGCTTAAAATTAAATTAATTAAAATATATTATCACTACATGGTATATAATAAAGACGCTTCCTGTTTTCTGTACCTATGTATGCTTAGATCTTTGTAACTACGCAACGGATTTTGATGCGGTTTTGTTTGATAGATAGAGTGATTTAAGAAGAAGGTTTATATATGCATAATATAGTAGAGCATTGCACCCGTGCGAAGCCGGGGCGGGTTGCTAGTGTTGAAAAAAATAAAATAAAAATTGTCTTATTTCAAAGGAAGTTATATAAAAAAGTCAACTTGTCTTCTAAGACATCTATGTAAGGCGGGATTCAAACGCAATTCCCATGCTAACCGGGCGAGTATACTTCCAATTGAGCTACCGATGCCTTGAGATATTAGATAAATAATAAGCGAAGGGATATAGGTTCGACTCCTGTCTGCCGGATACAAGATATTTTTTTCTTGTAAAAATTTCTTTCGATAAAAAAATCAATTCAATGCTAAAACGAAAAAAATACATACTTGATAATTCAGAATAGCAATAACGATGTTTCCTTCTATCATAACTTCTTTTTTATTTCTTGTATTTAAGTATGATATAATAAGTCATATAGATAATTAAATTTTGTTATGAAATAAAACAGTATATAAAGTCTGTTTTTTAAATATTCTTTGGTACAAATATTCATCATATTTTATCGTCACTTATAAAAATATATCTCATTGTGAATCTATAGGTTTGTCAGTTTTAATAAAATTATTTTTTTATATATCTTTTTCCAGAATAACTTATGAGCCGTGTCGATTTTTTTCTAGTATTTCTCTTTTAAAATAATTTATCATAATTATGGCTACGTTATTATTTATTTATTTGAGGGCAACTAACAAGAACATTCAGTTTTACACAATTAAAGCAAAAGTTATATAAAGGATACAATCTTAAGTGATGTTTTCATTAAAGGCTATCACGACATGTTTAAATAACATTCAGATTATTAAAACATTTTTTCCGTATGATGCAAGAGTAAACACAGAAAAAGAAAAAATATGTGCAATTCACACGGGGTAGAATTGAAACCTTCAAAAATTATACGTACACATATACAAAATACCACGGTTGTTGTGATGCCATCTCTCAAGCTTTGTACTACACAAACACGTATAAACACACATACATAATGCTTTCTATCTCATTTATTCTACGTTAAATCTTATGAAGTTATGTGTCTCCTTTTACTGTCGCTTTTTCGTTTCATCGACTTTCAAATCACAACGATGCTAAAGAAGTTTTCACTTCAAAAAATGCTTCAAAACCCGTTAACAATAGTGAGTGATAAACGATTATAATTTAATTTAATTTAAATTAAAATTTTAACACAAGTATAACAGAAAATTATAGGTGCAATCATCAGCATTAGGTATCTTATGCCACAGCAATAGAGTTAACTTTATTCTTAAAGCAAATTATTGATGTCGACACAAAGATTTTTTCACAATGATCCATCACTGGACAATGAAAAAAAAAACGTAAAAGCAATAAAACGATCCACATATTAAACGTATTCAACGACAACAGAACCCCAATTATTCCGTATAAAAATTAACTTTTCTCACTAAATCGACTCGTGCGCTCAATCAATTACGTCCGAAATCAATTTAATCGGTTACAATCGATAATGGCGCGTGAGACTGGCCAGCTGCGATTTTCCATTCGGATGTCATTTCTTTTCTTTTTAATCGAATCGTGCGAAATGTTAACGGTTGTTGTATTGTTTTTAATGATTAATATCCGTTAAAGGATCAATGGAATTGATAAATTTTTGGATAACGATGATATATTTACAATAATCTTTAAACTTTTTGGCTGAATTCTATAGACTCGCCTTACGAGAATATGCCACAGCCTAAATACACTCGCGTACAATATCTTTGACACTGTTATTACAATAATAATATTTCTTATATTCACATTAATAAGCTTAGCCCAAATTAAGCACTGTAAGTCTTGTGTTATGAATGATAGGATACATAGATAGCATATGATACATATATATTTAATACTAGCGGCCCGTCCCGGCTTCGCACAGGTGGACAAAGTTCTTTATATTTTTTCTTGCATTAAATAAAGCCTATGTTACCCAGCGTAAATGTAGCTTTTTAATGGTGAAAGAATTTTAGAAATCGGCTCAGTAGTTTTTGAGTTTATTCATTGCAAACTTACAAAAATACAAATCTCTGCTCTTTATAATATTAGTGTAGATTTATAGAAATGTATATCTTTTTTTATTCTATCTATCGTGAATAGGTAAGCGCTTGACCGCTATATCGCCTGATGGTAAGCGACGATGCGATTTGAGTGACGCGCCTGCCCAGAAGACGTGACTTGAAGACGCTTAAATTAATTATATTTATCAGGAAACACAGACTCCGACATAGAATTCCACTCTTTAGCGGTACGGATTACAAAATTGGAACCAAACCGCTTAGTGCTACTCTTTGATATATCAACCATATAACGGTGGCGCCTATTTGTAAAAGTTGCTGATGAAAAAATGGGGACGACTGAACAAAGCTGTTCAATGCTGCTCATATGCTTTCAAACATGACTCAGGTACAAATGCTCGTATTTATGCCATATAACGTATCTCGTTTCTAGTGAATAAAATTGTTAAATAGATTACCATTTAGTGTTTTTATTTTGTCTGACTAATCTGTTTGATTTTTCTTATAAAGGACAAATGTAGTAAGTATTTCGAATGTTACTTAATATTGTCACTGTTTGTAATGATTGTACTGATCTTTTTTAATTCTCTATAAATATGTAGGTAGCTAATCACGATTTGATCACGTAAGAATTACTCCAAATCTTGGGTACTTGGTTTTTTACTATCATTACTACTTTTGTCAACAATTATTGTAAAGTTTAGTAAGTAAATGATTGTTTGTTGAAAATGAAAATATTTTTTTTCAAATGCACTTATAATAAGTAGTTTTGAATCGTCCAATATTTTTACCTACCACCCATTCAGGACGTCTTTTAACTGACAAGAGGAATGGGCGCAAGAAACTCGTCAGCTTTAACAGAAGTAACGACATTTTCAATATAATACGTCGTCATCATACATAACTCACAAAATAAAAATAAAAAACTAAATTTTTTTGTTATGACAAGATTAACAGTATTATCATAAGAATTGTCATATCAATGTTGCCAAAATAAAGAGAGAATAAAATGAAAAAAAATTAAGGATTGTGAGAGGGAAAGGCAGAATCACTACCGTTGCACTTAACGGTCTTCTTTATCCTTATGGGTTATAAATAAAACCCCCTGCTATTGTTTTTATTCTATTGTTTGTTATGGTTGTGTCTGTTTTGTTTGCCTGTTGCTAACTATTTATTAAATCGTATCGGATGGTTTATTTAATAATGCATTTAGGCCACCCTCGAGGCTGCTACGTTTCTGTAGTACATAAGGGATGTTTGTAGATACGTGGGTCAACAGTTTTCCGGGTAGTTTGCGCAAAAAGGCCAGACTCTTGTTACGTCAGGTCAATGACAACCATAACATTGTTTTGAAAAGCATCGCCGGCAGTGAGGACTGTCCTCTGAGAGTACACTTCAACCGTATCACTACTCTGCCGTCCTTACGATAAGTGTAAAAAGTAGTTTCAGCTACTTTCGAAATAATTGCGATTAAAGATTTAATTTTTGTTTTTTTTTGTGTATCATAGTAACTGAAATAGCTATTGACTTGAAACTTTTACTGTACGACTATAAAATAAAGCGGAATTTTTATGTAGCAAATTATATTTGTACATACATTTGTACGTAAATTGTACGTAAGTCAATTTGCCCAAAAACTCGACTTATTGCACTTATCGCAAGGACTATCTACTAAGGACAAGCAGTACTATCTATCTTGTTATTAAGTACTTAAATAAAATGATTTTTATTCTATATTTTTAAAGTATTTTATACTTTGACCAACCTAATCATACCTACCTAATAACAGAATCAAACATTAAAATATGGGGCCCTAAAATGTAGTCAGTAACTAAGCTTCGCAATATCCGATTTAGGATCGGACAAAACACTTTAAATCATTCTCACATCTGAGCGGTCTCTACGGAAAGTTTTAATAATATTTACCTTTTACATTTGTTTCTTACACAACCAACTGCAAATTTTACAAATCTCCAACTATGTTACAAGTACTACATTTAGCAGACACAACCAATTTCATTAAAAAATTAAAGAATGTAACATATCGACGGTGAAGTGCCAATAACTCCTAACTGCTAAATTCAAAATAATACACAAGCTGAATAAAACGTATAATTTCCTGACAAGTTAAAAATTGTTTGAAAATGTTTTATTTATTTTTTAACTTGACGCGCTTGCGACTGAAAATACGTTTAGGAAATTTCATTAAAACATGCAAATAACGAATTTTAATTTGAAATGACAAAAAAGTGAATTTTTCGATTAATTTCAGTAAGGAGGTATTGACACTTCGCCGTCGATATGAAGTTACTTACAACAGCAACTAGATCATTGCTATTCGAAGAATAAATGACATTATTCATTTGTTTTATTTAAATGAATAAGGAATAAAACAAACGAACTCCGGCGTTGTATATTTAAACATCACAGCCTAACAGAACTGTCGTACAGCGGTGTACAGCGAACGTAAAATAACCGCCCGCGGGTACAGGCGCGTGCATAAATAACCAGCGGCCAGATATGAAGATGTCGGTCGATATAATGAAACGTCAAAATATCACCCCCATTGATTGCTGATCGCGCAGGGTTATGTCTGTCTATCTTTATCTCTATATAATCGTTTTCTATTATAACCAAACATGGTAAACTATCAATAAATAAAATAATAATAATTAATTTATTAAATATTTCTTTGCTTTTAGTTATTTTTTTCAATGCTATCTTATAAAATAAATTATTTTAATAGAAAAATACTAGAAAATATCGACTCGGCTCACAAGTGAAATCTCAGGCGGGAATTTTCTATTATATTTCTATTAAAATAATTTATCTTATAAGATATCATTCAAAAAAATGCAAAAAAATATATAAAAGTTAAGAAATTGAATTGCTGTTTCATCTTAATCGATTGTCTAAACATTTGTGAAAATATTTCTTATTGATGAGACAACGCTGGCCTACAGCGTAAAACCGGAAAGGTACCAGAAAATTTCGCAAGGCTCGGTAGCTCAATTAGGAGAGCATTGGCCCGGATTTCCAAAGGTTGCGGGTGCGTTTCCTGCCTGAGAATTCACTTAAATAATTTATCTTATAAAACAGCATTGAAAAAAATGCAAAAAACATATAAAAGTTAAAAAATAACATTGACAAGTTTATAAATACATTATAAATATTCCCAGTAATTACATATTTTTTATATATTTTGCATTTTTTCAATGCTATTATAAGAAAAATTCTCAGGCGGGAAGTCACTTGTGAGTCGAATCATTTTTTCTAGTATTTTTCTTGTATTGTGAGAAGGTCCAATCCGTTTTACACAGACGAGGATCAATTCGGTCCGCTTTCAATTTCAAACGAAAAGGCCATAGTCGTCTCAAGATTTGATGGTTAAAAAAAGTGCAGATCATGAATGTCTTAAATAATATTATATCCGATAAGTAATATCCATAGTACAAGTTTTGCTTTGTTTGTTAAAGATTTTTAATTTATTTAAAATCTTTTAAGATTAATCAGCGATAAATATTTTATTTAGTTTATAAATATTTATTTCGAAAGAAAGGGATTCTCTAGAATTCTATTCCGTATCTAGAGTTGATGTGTTGTGCCACCCCTGTCCGTCACAAGTCGTAAATACAGCGTCCGCTCATTGGCCGCCTTGTTTAAATCTCTCTGCTCTTGATTGTACCCGTTTATTTGCGATAGCTAGCATTTGATGGAAATATTCGCGCGTTCACGAGCGATTTACGACGAACAATCGCGATCGGTAATTGTTTCATTCGGTTTGGTATTAGTTTGATATTTACTCTGTGGCGCTTCATAAAGTTTTGTTAACTAAGAGAACTACAGATTGGTGCAACGGTAGCGATCCGGCCTTTCGCATCGACGGTAGGGTTCAAATCCCGGAAGGGGCGGATGTTTGTGAGATGAATTTGTATCTGAGTCATGGGTATTTATATATATTTCTATGAATATTAAAATATCTATCTTTCATATATGTTTGTCTATCCGTTACTCAGGTATCCATAAAACAAACCTTACAGTGCTTACTTTGGGCTAGACTAATTGGGGTGAATGTGAGAAATATTATCCTATCCTAATTATATTATGACAATACTTGTGCGTGTGTGTGTTTGTTACCATATTGTTTATTCGGTGCGTTGCTATGGTAACGGTTTCACTAATTCATACACGTTAAAATAAGAACGTGAAAAGTTCACGGCTAGTTATTAATAATAATAACATTACAGTTTTAATTATTATTTGTAATAGGGATACATCATAAATAGTTTTGTTAATAACAATGTTAAATCTATAATTTCGTAGGCTAAATACTACTTTCCAGAGGTTTATATTTTGGGTTTCATTTTGAAACATTTTATCAATCAAACAAAGACGTATAGCATTCCAAATAAAAACAACATTTCAAAAAGTACCAAAATAAAACTATTGATAAGTTCTCAAGCTTTATTTAAACAGCAGATATTAATATAAGTTTTTTTAATGAATTCTTACATAAATAGATTCTTGGTATTATAGATATATAAAATAAATACATGTATATATATTATACATAAAATAATACTGTACATACTTACCAAAATAAATGTACGAACAAAATGAAAGTGTAAAAAATTAAAACCATTTACGATTGTAAATTATAAAATGACAAACGAAAAAAGTGTAATAGTAATAGATTAAAACCTTTAAATGATCTAGAATTCCCGTTAGACTCGTAGAAATCTAAAATTTATACATTTTATCGAATAATTTACAAATGCCATGACTACAATGTTAATTAATACAGCGGCTTAATAAGCGAAAATGCATAAATATGTCTAGCTTGTGTAATAATTTGTATTTAAAACTATAAACTAATCTTAAAGTGAATGTAAGAACTTGACCGTTTGAGTTGCATCCTGTTAAAATAAATTTATTGAAACCAATTTGCTTTTTTTTTTTTATTAAACTTTAGTAGATAATTTATTTATTAACAGCTCTTATAAATATTTCAGTTATGCTTCGAAAAAATTGAAACAGTTTTGAGCTGAACGTGTTTTTCTATGTCTTTTTGATATTTAACCCTACGTTTCGTCTTCTTTTAGGAGCCATGTTCACGGGATAACGAATTTAATATGTATAATAATTTAGCTGATTTAAATAAACTTAATATACTTGATATAAACAAACAGACAAGTATATTATGCCACTGTTATATTTTTGTATAAATTTAGAAATTATTTAATATCGATACGTTATTTTTGGATATATTTATCCAAAAATATGGTAATGTTAGATTGAAAAATATTAAGTAAAGCAGAGGTACGTAATTCGTTTAAAAAATTATACCAACATGTCAACGCTGACAACTTGGAAAAAAAAATTAACCGATTTTATAACTAAAATAAATAAATACGTAAACAATAATTTTGAAAAATTCCTTTTGCATTGCATTAGTACCATTTTCTACAATATACCATTCCCGACATTAAAGGTGACGGTTGCATCCGCTTCAAACCGGTTTTGGTTGGTTTCCATAAAAAATGGCGACCAAAAGCAAGGTGCTGGCAAATCCTAATTGCTAATTACGAAATTCATTGTGAAATTACGGGAATATTTTCGCAATTATGTCCTTTTTTTTAATCCAGTCACCTGTCACTATGAATTAAAAGAGGTTTGTTTATTTTGCGTGAAAAGGCAATGGCGGTTTTGATTCTATCAATTATTTGTCATTTAATTTCTACTTGGTTATTTTTATTTTCTAATAGGCATCTTGTTATTAAAATAAGAATTTTAATAATATCCAAATAAGTTGTGTCATTAAAGGCAAAAACTGGCTCCTGAACACAAGTTTATTTTTTTAAGATAGGGTAAACCCCTATTCTTAATAAGGTAAAAATATTTTTATACTATAGTTCGTATATATAGTACGTATATATATAGGTACTATATATGTATCTCGCATAGTATGTATATATAGCTGATACTTGAGCAAGATTGGGTCAGAAGGAACATCCTTATGTATAATAACATATTATATGAGGGAAGAAAAATTGTATAAAAATCTATTTTTATTCTGCTAGAGCAGGTGGTAAAGTTATATGACAATATTATATGACTATACTCTGCTATATATGGCTGCTTCTTTTTTTAAATTTTAATATCGTGAAAACAACTAATGTAGCTATAACCAAAAAAAGTAAGAAATTAAAAAATATATATTAATTTTTGCTTTGTCGCTTCCTTTTTTCAACATGGATTCCATTATAAAAAAAATGAGAAATGCCTAAATATTTGGTTGAATTTTTCAGTACACACATATAAATGTTCAAGGTGTGATATAGCTTTAATGGGGCCATTAAATAATGGCAGAAATAATATATAAGCAGTTTTTGTGACAAGTCTTTCTGTCACTCTAGAAGTAACTGCGATAAATTAAATATCGTTATTTTATGTGATGGAAAGCTGAAGTTGTTTGGCAATACTCTCCACCTCGCCTACCAACGAGATGAAGATAGCGAAGAAAATCTTATAATCATCTCAAGGAAATGCAGGGTGGTTTGGCTCGTGAAAAAAAAACGGTCATTGGTATATTTTCGCTTCCTCTCAATTCCTTTTACGCATTGTTTATTCTCCTAATTGATATAAAAAGCATTTTATCTTATATCCTCATGGATTCAGAAATACCCTATACCCGTTTGGTGCAACGGTGGCGATCTTGCCTTTCGCACCAACAGTCCTGGGTTCGAGTCTCATAATGGGCGGATGTTTGTTTGATGAATATGGGCATTTGTGGCTGAGTCATGGGTATTGATAGATACTTATTACTATAAATATTATATATATATATATATATATATTTATGTACACATATATATATATATACATAGATATAGCTAAACATGTAGACAACAGTTACACAGCCATCATGTTTAAATTGTTATGGAATAAAAAATAGATAGACACACACATATATATATATATATATATATATATATATATATATATAATTCTACTCTACGTGTGTATGTCACTGAATTCCTCCTAATCGGCTGGACCTATTTGAATGATTTTTTTTGTATTTGTTTGGGTGGCGCCCTGGATGGTTAATATTCACAAATTAGCCCGGCAGATGGCGCTACAGTCGGTACAGCAACACGTGGCTGGGTCAGCTAATATATATAAGAGTAAATATCCGTTACCTTTTTTTTTACGCGGGTAATGCGTTACGCATACGCCGCATTTTGGGAGATTGGAATATACCTATCCGTTACCCTAGTATCCATAACACAAGCTTTATAGTAATAACTTTGGGCTAGGCCAATTGATGTGAATGTAAGAAATGGTATTGTTTTTTATATTATTATTCATATAAGCCAATTCCCTGATAAAACTACTTTATTAACATTTAATTTTTATATAGCTATAGATTAACACAATTGTCATACCTCCGTAAGACTATATCGATGCAATTTATGGATCGAGTTATTCGATTAAAAATGCGATAATAATCGAGTGGTCATTTACTTTTTATCAATTTTACGATGCAAACTTAACCATTACACGATAAAGCTATACGGTTGTCAACTAAGAAATTATGTTATTAATAACAAAAAAAAGGTTTAAAAGTCCTAGTTGGTAAAGATAGTTTATTTATAGCCTTGTTCATGATAGGCTGATAGGATACTAGGCGATGTAGTCGCTAAGCATAAAGCTTCACTAGCATCATAAATTGAAGCGGATCATTAAATTTAAGAAAAATAAAATAAATAATATTCAGTAAATTTTAAAATTCCATAATGAAGAAAACTTTCGAAAAGCGCGCGCTTTTTGTATCAATGGGAAATAGCCCATAGAGTCAATGTTTTTTGGTATAACTTTTTTATTTTTGTAAATTTCAAAATTCGGGTTCTAAATGTGTTGATGCGATTACATACAAAAAAAAATCGGTTAAGAACTCTGGAAGTTATAGCGTAACAGACATTGCGTCATTGAAGCTGATCCATGGGATCCTCCAATAAACAACTTGGACCTAACCTAACCTAACCTAACCTAACACATGTGTATTAGCGGTTAAATTCTGAAAAGTATTATTATATTTGACGAACTCCGTGGTCGAGTGACTCGCATACCGGTTATGGTAAAGCGACTCCGAGGTTCCGGATTCGTTACCCGGTTGGGTTAATGCTAACGAACTTTTCTATATTGGCTCGGGTCTGGGTGTTGTGGTAGCGTCGTTGTGTCTGAATTCCATAACACAAGTGCTTTAACTACTTAAATTGGGTTCAGAATAATGTATTTGATATAGATTCTTAAGACCTAAGAGTAAAATTAGAAAATAGAATAATGTTTTACTTGAATCACGATTATAAAAGTTTGTTACTTACAAAGTTCATAGTTCTACATGTTTATAAATAATATTCATAGATAGATTAAATTTCAAATTCACATAAATGTCAATACTTAAATTCCGGTATAAATATAATTAAAAAATATTATAACAGTTATATTACAGTTCAATGAAATCTTCGTAGATATTATATGACATTATTTGATTGTCTATTGGGGGTAGTGACGGGAACTTATGGCCATGGTTGAGTGGCTCGCATACCTCTTATCATGGTAAATCCACTTTAAGGTCTCGGGTTCGATTTCCGACCGAGTCAGTGTTAAAAACGAACCTTTTTATATTAGTTTGGGTTTGGGTGGTACTGATGGGTTTGGTGCCGTCGCAGTTTCTGAATTTCATAGTGCTTTAGCTTCTTGGGTTCAGAACGACGTATGTGATGTTGTCGAATATTATATAACCAGTTCTCTTTTTGTAGTTACTTTGTTTAAATTTCTATTAGTAATTATAATGCAAATAAAACAGCGACACCTTTTGCAATAACGATCTTAAACAAACAACAATTAACTTACGTTCTATAAAAATATCGGACAAGTTGAACTCGCGCGGAGTGGGTTCCGTATGAAGAAAATGTGATAGATTTACCATGTTAACCGAAAAACAAACTTAACTTTGTAGTTGGAAATATAGCTATGAACTCCCATAATTTCAACTGCAAATTTTTGCATTCACAAAAATATTTTTTTATCTGATATTGTGACAAGTTAATGATTTTCGGTGTGTTTCCTTTATTTGTGCTATAATACCGTACTTCATGCCAAATTTCATAATTTAAGTCAACGGGATGTTTATTCCCTTCCGAGTCTCAATATTTTCTGCATAAATGGTAATATCTTTTGATTGCGTTGACTTAGAAGCTTGGTTTTTTTATATCACCTAACGGAGCACAGCTTTTAGTATTCGGTATAATTTTCAACTTTATATCTTTCCGCGTGCCTGAGGAAAGTGGTCTTGACAGACGGGCTGACAGACCGACATCGAAGTGATCCCCAGTAGTAGATGTCTTTCGGCTTAAATCGGAGGAGAACTGTCTCTTTGGGTGCTTTTAGTTTAAAATTAGGTATGTGTCAAGCTATCTTATAAGGTTTTTGATATGGAATACGGAGCCCTAAAAAACTAGAAACATTTCCCTTATAATTGGTTCCGAAAATTATCCTCATGTTTCGCAACATGAATGCGATATACCTAATTATAATTTGTAATTACACAAAAGGAATAATGTACTGATGCAAAGATAATTATATCGAGCGCGCTTCTTTCGAAAATTATCTTATAACAGTGTGTTTTATAATGAGGGTATGTTTCTAGTAATTATCGAAAAAAATAAGAATGTATCTACAATGTATAGTTTTATAAAACCGCTACAAAATATGATTAAGCAATTAGGTGAATAAAGTATACTTGATTAAGAGCTAAAAATTACTTTTAGTACTAGCTTGAAAACTAGTTCTACTCAATATTTATTCTGTATATAAAAAAAACACTAATCACACAATATACTGCATATGCACAATGCAATAGCTTCGTCAAAATACAAATAATGTCATTCAAAATTCAAACGTCAGTGAAATTCTTTACTATTTTTTTATTAATTTACTTATGCTTATTGTCATCTAAGTTATTGGTATGCTTCTAAGTATAATAAGTGCATGTCTATGTTTTATATGAAATTATTTTTAATGGTCAATTATGTTTTTTCATCGAATTAAAAATTTAATATTTGCAGATCTAAATCATGAAAGAATATGTTGGAAACTAGTTATCTAAGATCAATATGTTCGAGCAAATAAAAAATCTTATCAAGTCCTTATAGAATGATGACTTATTATTACAGAAACCATGGTTTCTGTCTTTTTGTTTTTATGTTTGCTTCTTTGTTCCCTATGCGTTCCAAAACCATGGATCAAATTGTGATAAAGCTTTGAAAAGTTATCGTATGGATGCCAGGAAAGCTTTATATATAAAATATATCTTCAGTAAAAAACTCTAGTATAAAACATAAACCTGTCCTTTTTTGTTATATTGAATAGATAAACGCTTGAGCGCTATCTCTCCTGATGGTAAATGATGATGCGATCTGGGATGTGACACGCTTGCCTAAAAGATACATATTCACTTGTGACTTGAAGTCCCCGAAATTGTATTTGTCAGGAAACACAGAATCAGGCAAAGAGTTCCATTCCTTAGCGGTATGCATCACAAACACTTCAAAAAAACCTTCAAAAATTGGAACTAAAACGCTTAGTGCGACTCTTTGATATGTTTACCATATAACGATGGAGCCTATTTGAAAGTTTCTGTCATTTCTTTAATTCTTCAAACTAAAGAATGAAATTAAAAACAGCAAAAAATTTATACGGCAATAATTGAAAAACATACAATCAAGCATTTTACTGTCTTGACCTTTAATATCAACAAACAAAAAAGAATAAAAAAAAATATACAACCTAAAACATACCGCAATCGTCTTAAAAGCCAAAGCATCCGATGCCGTTAAGAAAAAAAAAGATCGCGCTTAAAAACACAAAACATATATTTCTTTCCTCTGGTTACAAGATGGATTTCAACCGAAAATGCACTCAATTAAACTACGGGAGCCGTGAGATAAAATTAAAACTTAATTAAAAAGTTTATAAGGTGGATTGAGAAAAAAAAGAAACAAACACTGGCAGGCGTAAAAACGTTTTGTCACCACAACCACCTCGCGCGGTCGTGAGGTGTACTATTTCCTTTTTTATCTGTGGCTCTTACTGTTCGAAGGCTTATACCATGTTTAAACTCATTATTGGAATATGCTTCCTTTTGTTCTCGATTATCATTCGTTTAATTTACGCGTGTGAGAGATTTTATTGGCTGTTCAAGAAGAATGCTTGATATTTATCGCTACTTCGTTGGCAACTTGGTTTTTTTCAAAATGATACTTTACCTCGTTTTCAGGACTATAATAATAGCATTAATTTTATATAGAACTACGTCTTGCCATTAAATTGATATTGGTAGTGTAGGTAGTAAATTAAGACAAAACTAAATGAAATTATGTATTAAATGTGAATTCTTATGACAATTTTTTAAATTATGTTTTCGTTCCAATCTCATCGAATGTTGAAAAATTTATACAATATTTGAAATTCTTATTCATGTATTTCTATGTAATTAATTCAGATATTAATTAAAATAATAATAAATTACGGAAAACTTACAACAGTTATTTTGTTCCAAAATAAGCAGAGCTTGTACTGAAGGTACTAAATATCCTAGGGAAGATATAAATGAGTAAATAGATGATGCCTGGCGAACAAATTCCTGTGCTCTTTAAACAAATATTTGTCCTTAACAGGATTTGAAGCTTCTTCTTCTTCTTCTTTCGCCACCCAATGCTGAGTGTAGGCATCCTGCATTGCCCGCCATTCTTCCCTGTTTTGGGCCTTCCTCTGCCAGCACTTTCCGGCAACTTTGACAAGATCGTCGGTCCACCTCATCGGCTGTCTGCCCACACTTCGACGATTCGAAGCGCTGAAGGTAGAATGGCTACCGTTGCACCAAGAAACGATCATGTCATAATTTGCAGATGCGCGGGTCGATAGTTTCCCGGCTATTTTGCGCAAAAAGGCAGGATCCTTGTTGCGTCGAGTCATTTTTTAAACCATGTTTTAAAAAGCATTGCCGACAGTGGGAACTGTTCTCTGTTGGCACACATTTTCTTTATTACCAATTCCTGTTTAGTTATTAAGTATTAACATAGGTTTTAAGATTGAAAGTATTAACAATGGATCATTGAAATGTGATAAATAAATGAATTTGATTTGATAATCTATAAACGCACGGATTTAATCTGTTGTGAAATATAGTTATAAGTTTAGAAATCACTTAAATCAGCACGAAGTAGCTTATTATAGTGATATAAAATTGAAGAAGATAAAATAACAAATGAATTAAAGGTTTATTTGACATTGAACACGACAGATATTATTGTCATAGATATACAATTTGTTTTAGTTTGTGAACTCTACTGTAATTCCATAATGCTAAAATATGCAGTATTTCAATATTTTCAAGCTATTCTAAAAATATTAAATGTATCGATCTTACTTATAGGTATTTTTAAGAGGTTATAAGCTCTATATTAGATTTTTCCTATGATGTAATTTAAGGACAATTATTAGTTGGTGATGCTGACGATAATGGCTATTTTAAAAAAGCATTTGTGCAATGCAGACGTGGTAGAAGTGACACCTTCAAAAATTTTGGTTTCAAGATAATGAGACGAATGTAAAATTTCGGGAAGACGATGATTGTAGGTTTTAGTAAAGATCATAGTGATACAAAGTTAGATAATTATTTTACATTTTATTCGTGTATATAACATAGATTTATTCAGACTCAGAGCTTACATTTTTGGTAAATGATACAAGAGGCTTATGGTAACTGAAGTACATACCACGAACATAAAAGGCACTGTTTAATGATTCCTATATCATTTTTTCCTACGTTAAATCTTATGAATTTATGTATCTGTCTCTTTTTACTGTCGCTTTTTCGTTTCATCGACTTTCAAATCACAACGATGCTAAAGAAGTTCTCACTTCAAAAAATAATGTCAATAGCTCATAGAAGAATTATAATAATATTTACCGAAAGAAGGCCAAAGTAAGGGAAGTCACACAAAAAAAATTGCGTAAGATTAGGCAAAAAAAAATAACTTTAGTAAATGTACAAAAGGTTTCAAGCATTTGTATCATAAAAATTGTGTTAAAGTTTTAAATTATATTTTAAACTTATGGCCAGTATTCTTTTGGCCTTAAATAAAAAGAAAAAATATCACCATATAGTGTTACTAGTATTTACAAATAAAGTCCTGTATTGCATCAAACCCATAATATAGTGGTACAGCACGGCCATTACAGACGTCATTAGTTGAAGTTCCGTCGGTCGGGATGGTAATGCCAGTTATCAGTGACAATGTTGGTGCAGCTACCTGTTAAATATGGGATTGGAAACAACTATAAGAGGATGTAGAGCTAAAACGTCTAAAACGATAGAAGTGTCAGTTAAAAAATATTGTAATGTTTTCTATTATTTGGAAATGTTTGTTTGTGTGAATTTGAGGACGTCAAATGGCTATTTATTTATTTATTTTTATTTTTATTGCGTTTGCTCTTGATCCCAATCAAGCCCGGAGGCCAAGACAAGATCCACGATGGAACGAGCTAACTCAGAAGATGCCTTTTCACCCTGGCTTTGATAATGGACAGGTTATAGCTTCTCGGAAATACAGTTGCAGGGAAGGAATTCTCCTCCTTTGCTGTGCGCATTATGAAGGATGTTTGGTTTAATGGTTGGCTTGTTCTTCCTACTGTTTCGGAGGTAAAGCTACTATCACACAAGGAGAATTCAAAGGATTGGTGAAGTAAAAACCATATTCCCGAACTCTTACGCGTATGAAGGCAATTTGAACCATTGAATCTAGATCCATCTGCATCATCTTAACACCCGCTAAGTACCATGCCAGCCCATATTTCTTCCATGGCGTTTTCATCTATCTAAAAGACATTTTTTTTAAAGGAAACATTAAAATATTTAGATTAGATTTTTTCATAGAGTCCAGGATTCCCTACTGAAAAGACTGAAGAGCTGAAAAGACGACTCACTAATTGATATTAGTTTTTTTATTTCTTTTTTTATTAATATAAAATGAAACCTCCAATACAAAAAATCCGAGCGACTAAAACCCTATTTATATTTTGAACCTAATTATATTTTTCATTCGCACCGACGGTCCTGGTTTTGGGTCCCGGAAGGGGCATATATTTGTGTGGTGTATACCAGCATATGAGTCATGGGTATTTATATTTATTATATAGAAATATACATAAATACCCCCTTTGCTTACTTTGGGCAAAGCTAATTGTTGTGAATATAAGATTTCCATATATATAAAAATCACAATATTTAACTGCAATAAACTCTGACACTACTCAAACGATTTTGTTTTTTTTATTTTTCATAAAAAAAACAAAATCGTTATAAAGTTTTGTTAAAATTACTATAAATTAAATGCGGCCCAATTCTAAGCGTTTTATATCTATGTCGGAATGTCTCACTCATCTGGCTGAGAGTCCATAAATTCGTGGCTCATTTGAATGCAGTCGATTGTGATCGACGGCTACGCGCGCGCCTGCTTCACACCGGAATATGCCACTCCACACTTTAACTTCAAATTTATGGCTGTTTGGTAGCATTTCCTTACCGTTTATTATTCTTTCACAAAATATATGCATAAGTAAGCCTTAGCTTTAAAATTAATTGAAATATAGTATGACACTTTAGTTCTTTATCTTGTCTATGTGGAAAAAACACTTTTGGTCGAGAAACCTACTACATTTATGTCTATATCACATTTAGTTTGACTAGTAGAGAATACCATTAATGCCATAGGAGCCGTGATCACATGATGACTGATGATTCTGTGATAAGGACTCCTGTAAAGGAGTTGAAATATGAAGTATGAGCAAGTATCCATTAAAAAGTACTTTTATTTAAATAAATATTATTATTATTGTAATTTATAACTAATGAAATTTATATACCTAGCTTTAAAGGTGGTTAGGTGGCCTCGTAGTGTAGCTAACGTAAGGCGATTATAATTGTATATTATATCATGATTATTTATAAATTGAAAAGTATATTTTTCTTCGCAATATCAATGTCGGAGTTAATGCACTAACATCAGTTCGTATAATTAATTATACGTAATTATACGTCGTATTACGGTCTTCATTAAATCAATAATGCAATATTAGTTATAATTAAAACGCGTAAGTTGGTATAAAAGAAGTATTTTAAAACGATTGCATTTTTTAATAATTAGAATATTTTTTCAATGCTATAAATACGACACGATCAAAGATTCTGATGTAATTTATTACTTACTCTACTTAGTGACTTAACTCTCTATCTCAAAACTACTGAACCAATTTTAATAAAACTTACACAGTCTCCTAAATTAATCTATACTTAGTCTTTCAAAAAAGGATTTTTACTATCCGACTTATAGTTTTTGAACTATGGTGAGACAAACAGACATACATACATACACTCTATGAAATATTCTACATACATACCTAGATATGATTCGAATTTCTTTTAATGCAGTTGAAATATGTATTTTTGCATCGTTAAACATTTATATTATAAAGTATATTTATATGATCCCGAATAAATAATAGTCACACTGAAAAGAATTACGAGCGGAAGAAACTTGTCAGCTTTAATAGACGTAACGACATTTACAATATTATACCCGTTCAAAACTCAAAGTTTGAATTCAATACTTTTTGGGTGAGGTAATATGTGCTAAAAGAAACTGCTAAATAGTTTTAAATATGAAACAAATTTCTTTTAGTAAATTCTTTTTTTTATCACTAACATTTTTGGTTATATATAAATATATACGAAATACAATTTTAGCCACCGCGATTCAGCGGAGTACACCGCCATCTCTTAATACAATTTATAGACATATTTCATTACTTTTGCCATACTCATTTTAATTATTTCATTCATTTAATTTATTATAAATATTATATATTATGGCTTGTACAATACCATTCACAAGAAAAGCAATGTTATACCTTCATTATATAGAATATTAGATTACAATAAAGTCAATAAGTATGTATTATATATGTATATTATAAGAATAATACGAATTCATCCTCTACTTTTTATAAATAGCCAATAATGTTTTATTAAAAATATTTCCCATTAAATAGCTGCTTAAATTTCTAGTTCTGTATTATCATTGAACAAAAACAAATGAAGCAGCCGATCATAAACATGTTTTATGATAAACATAATATGAATATTTATTCATAATACTTTGTATTAACGTCGATATTCTTTGACTTGAACAATTCAATACATAAATATTAATATTGATTAGGTATGTATAAGGAAACTGACTGTCCTATAAAACGTTGAAGTTTTCCGAAAATGTATTTTATTGTTACTAGGAAAAAGTATATATTGGAAGCCAAGAATGTTTTATTTACGTACGTGCATAATATAGTGGAAATATATGCTTATTGTTTACTATGTAAAAAAAATTGAGGAGGCAGACTGGTTTTCTCTGTTAATTTCGACTGTAGATAGATAGTTACTTCATGAATTGTATCTGCATTATGATACAAAAATCAGATCACAATTATATCAAAATAAATGTAAAAAAAACAATCAAAGAATTAATTTAGTATTATTTTTAGAATGTTATATAAAACCGCAAAATATTTCGACATCACCCGGTTAATCATAGGTAGTGTAATAAATTATTTTATTAGAAAAATACTAGAAAAAAAATATTCGGGTCACAAGTAAATTGTCACGCTTAGGTGGCGGAACTACCTTGCTAATTTTTCTAGTAATTTAAAAATAACATTGAAAAAATATTTAAAATTATAAAAATAGGTAGTATAAACGAAATATCTAAGAATGGCATTAGCTAATGTAATATTTTTAATTTTAATATTGATTTCAGTACAATTAAAGAAATCTCCTTTAATGAGAATTATTATATTTCATTTCACAAATTTTTTTCAGGCGTCATGATTTTCATCAACATACGGTTTGTACAAATAATAAATGTATTATTTGCTTTGATAAGGTTACTAAAATACAAAAGTCGTAATTACAGAAATACTAATAGTTAACGATAGTAAAAGATATGCACTTTAATTGAAAAAAACGAGAAATATTTCTCCGATCGAACGCATCAACTCTGCAGTATTTCGTTCATAAATTGCTATTAACTATTTATCGATAATATGGGTAATTTACAAAATAAACTGTCTTCTCGGTAAGCGTACATACTAAATAGATAATAAGTACAACACAGTATTTTAATTAACATTCTGGTAGAATGTAATTAAAAAATATCTGGTTTACATCGCCAAGTGAATTGGAAACTTACTTCGTCACATCGATTTGTTCAATGCATCGATTATTGCTGTGATTGTCCGTTATATCGAGTAATTGTTATTTTTTTTCACTCGCATCCACTTTCGTCTTTTTTTATTATTAACAGCCACGGTTCTCTGGCAATTAACTATGAAAGTATACTGAGGGAAAATGGTCGATATGCATCTATGCGTTTAATTCTATAAGTGAAAACACAACATGTGATATTGGAATTAACTATAAAACGTATGGTTGTTACAGTTATTTGTAAAAAAGTAAGTGAAAGTTGCTTTTTTATTGAAATACTCGAGTTTAATCGGTTTTATTTTTATTATAATCTGCTTGGCGTCTTTTATGGTAGTGATCCTACTTTTCCCATTGACTGTCCTGGGTTCGAGTCTCGAAGAATGTATTTGTATCTGAGAAATGGGTAATATTTACTTCTACGGATATAACATATCTTTGAATCACACAAACATTTTTGTTAAGTACCCAATTTTGTTATCTGTTATGGCCGGCGTCGGGAGACCTTATACCCAGAAGAAGTCGCAAGAATCTTTGCAAAGGCTGCTTTTTTCCCTCTTTTATTATGAGATACATAGTTAAGATATACATAGTTGAGATAAAATTTCTTGAACTACCAAGATAAGATAATAATAATATTTATGACTATCTAAATCTCTTTAAATTCCGAAATTATACTTTGGATGCGCTAAACATTGCGGTATTCGAAACAAGCGTTTCCTCGAATTATATTAAAATATTTTTTTACTTTATTTATTTAGGATGGGTTCGCTCTTGATCCTAATCAAGCCCGGGGGCCAACAGAATCCACGATGGAACGAGCTAACCCAGAAGGTGCCTATTCACCATGGTTTTGAAAATGGGCGGGTTATAAGTTCTCGGAAATACAGATGCAGGGAGGGAGTTCCACTCCTTTGCTGTACGCATTATGAAGGATGTTGAGAAGCGCTTGGTGCGAGAGGTAGGAATAGCAACCAAGAAAGGGTGGTAGCCCGCAGTGCGTCTGGATGTTCGATGGAAAAAGGAGATAGCGGTATGAGTAAATGCAGCTCTTAAATATATTTTGATATGTTTGCTTTTTCATATTTAAAACTAAAATATTTCATTTTGTTTACAAGAGTCGTGATCAAAGTTAAGGATGACTAAGTATTAAAGGAGTTGAAACGTTAGAATTGATTTAAAAAAAAACGCGCATGAATACAATAAAAGTGATTTTATTTAAATATATTACTGTTTAACTTATAACATATTATTATAACTTATTTAATGATTTATTGTAATATTGATCATAGTCGTTACTTAGAACTCAGATATGTTATTGATTTGAATGTCTTCCCGCCTTTGTTTATATTTTTGTGGTTGTCTTATTAAATAAAAAAGACACTTCCAGGAAAGTTAATAACATATCTTTAAGCCTAAGTGAAAACTGAACTATCTGTGAGCTGATCTAAGTGAGCTACTAGGGCATTTGAGACATGGCTAGCTGCGTTTGATAATTGCCTGTAAACGTATCAGATTGTGGAAAATTGATGCTACAAATAATACATCTACGTCGCTATAAGTAACATTTTTATGGCGTGGAATAATTGACAATACTGATTTTTTTTAATTAAAACTTCTTTAGCGGCATTGTGCACTTTTTGGAATGGGTAAAAAATATTAAACTCCCTTCAGGACATATGATGTAATGGAAAATTCGTAAGACAGAGGGAGAGTAGACCGCCGGCGTGGCGTAGGAGAGGAAGTAATATCCCCCTCTCTTTCTACCGTGCGGTGAAAATGTATGCCAGGTCCTGCTGTTCCGCTTAAGCGGCGTCGGGTGCGTGCGCGAGTGTGGTTGTGTGTTTGTTGTCATGTTTGTATACGATAGCGCAATAAATGAATATTGTATTTTAACACATAAATGATAGTACTTTTATACTGATAATTAAAGCAATTCGTGTGAAATTATTCTCTAACCATTCCAAAATATAAAAAATGCACAACATTAATGTTCATGTTTTCACTTCTGCCGCCACTCCCGGAGTGCAACCCTTTTTTTTAATATATTTTTTGCATTTTCAATGCTATCTTTTATAAATTATTTTAATTAAAAATACTATAAGTCGACTCGGCTCAAAGTTACGGTCAGGTGAGGCTGATATAAATACTATTTTATTTATTGATGTATATCGTCTTCATAACTTATGTGTAAACTTGAATAAGTTACAACAAAAAACTATGAATCCAAACTTAAACAAAAGTAATACAAAAGAAAAAGAAAAAACCCTTTTAAGGTTGCTGCTGCTGCCCTTGAGGAAGGTGTCCAACATACTGGCTGAGTATTTTATTAGAAAAATTCAAGGAGTCAGGCGGTATTTGAAACCACACAACCACACAAAAATACAAAGATATAAAAATCTAGTAATTACCTGCTTAAAATTAAATGACGATTCGGATGTAGCTACTTGGTCGATTAGTAATAGATTTATACTCAATTCAAATCCAAACTAATAATTCTAGGCTCAAAAAAAAATACTCCGAAAATAATCAGTAATACCTGTTGTTGTTTTAGGCAGTAAAGTTGACCTTGTTAAGATTAGGTAAGGCATACATCTGTACATCGTTGCCTGTCATTTACTCATTTCTTTATTCTTAGTTACATTGTCTTTGGAATCACTTTTATTTTATGAATGCATGCTGGTGCAAATAAAATTAAAGTCTCTACACATCTAGTAGTATTATTACCTGGTAACGTGGGCAAGTTCTATGCAATAATTTACATGCTTGGTACTCAAAGATCGCAGAAAATGACCATAGTCCGGAAAATATTAATAATAAAATAAAAATATATTTTGTGGTATATGGGAGGTGTATAGTTAGTACCTACAGAAGCATTAGTCACCTTTAAAAATACCCTTAAGTGTGAAAAGTTGGTGCTATTCTTCTCTGCCGTATATCTACCTACGTACGAGGGCTGCACTAAAAGTATCGGGAATGGAATATTTCCACTGTTCCTGTCATATTAAAATCTTTTTAATTGAAAACTCCTTGGTTTCAATTAAAAAGATTTCCAAAATTTTCAGTGCCGCCCTCGTGTACCTAGTATTACATTCACAAACTCACAAATACCAAACTATATCTCAGGTACACAATACAAGCAAAACACAGTTACGCAATTAATCAAAATAACAAAAAATGGCAAGAATATGACAAAAATTAATGAATTTTATAATACATCCATTAATTAGTATTTTACTTAACACTTTGTCCACAATTCACCGGAATTCCATTACTTAGTGGAATTAATTATCAACCTGTGGGCCTTTTTGAAATTGATGAGGGCTGTAATTCAAATAAACGTTTATTCAATTAAACTAAGCATAAATATATACAGGCCTTAGTGCGAATTCACGGATTCGATAGTCGTTATCGAGTGTTACAGATTTCTAGTTCCTTATGATACCCGCTAGGGGCGCTCATACAAAAGTCCATATTAATATTTTACGAAGACGATATCGAATAACGCACTAAGGCACACTAAATTCCAGAAGGACAGAGTTCGAATCTCGCTAGTGTATAAAGACGCATTTCACTTGCCACGAACAATTAACAGTTATGCCGTGGTTTCTTAAGTCTGTCTTACGTTGGGAGAAATTGTGTCGAGAAGACGTCATGAGTATAACTCGCGTTCACTTTGAGTATTAATAAAACAACAATGACCTTTGGCATAAATGTCGAGCGCGCCCTTGCTTTGCAAAATAAGATTAGCATTATTATTAGAGAATCAGATAAAAAAACAGTGCCGTATAGGCCGCCCGAAAGAAGCGAATCTTTATAGTTTAAAGCGTACGAACTAAGCGTTAAAAAAGAGATAGAAAGCTACGCCAGCCACACACACTCACATAAGTAAAAGCGAGACCGAAGGCCACCTCCTGCTATATATATCGTGTAACGGTACTAAATCTGATGCTTAGCATGGACAGAGTGGCCGCGCGGCGAGTGCCTATATGCGAGTGTCCCAAACGTAAGTATAAGAGGTTCGCTTCAAAAGTAAACCTACGTGAAATCCATTGTTTATTACCGTCCAGAGTTTGTGTTGTCTGTGACAATGTATTTTCTGAGTTTATGTGTGTGTTTATCATAATAAAAAGAGATTTTTCGGCGGAAGAAGGATGCGTCACTTTTGTATTTTTGATTTTATTTTTGATTTTCGTTAAAATATTTTATGGTAGAGATTAAAATGTAGAGTATAAATAAAATTGTTTACATACAGTCTTACTAGACTTACCGGACGCCGTAAAGTAATTATAGACGATTCTACTGACTTCTTCGCCAGTGTGCCTACAAAATAACTCTTGATAGTAAGTAGCATGTGACTTGCCACGATAAATAGCTACTCCGTGTTCTTCGTAAGTACCTACGTTGGGAGATCTTGTGCCAGTAAAACGCCATAAAACATTTATCACAACAAGATTTTTTTTTTAAATACACAGGAAAATCACTATATATAATATACTCAGCAAAACTTTAATTATTTTTTTATTATGTAATATTTTGTGATTTATTAACATCATATTTATGGTTCACGTTTAAGCGTATTTAAAAAAATATTTACGCAAACTTTTAACATATTATAAATGGTTGGGAATTAATTTTCCATATGTTTCTTTCATAAGCAGAGATAATCATATATCTAATGCTGTTATAAAGGATTAATATAGAAACGTTTAACCGAAGCTAAATTATTAATCGATGAGCGCCCTCTGTCGTATTAATCATAAAGTAGTTATAACGCGTGCGCCATAATTATTAGCAACTCATCAATTTTACATCGAAAAACTTATAAATATCGTTGATGCTATTTAAGTATTCAGTTCTTTCACTTACGCGCAGATAACATATTTAAATAAATCAACTTTTTAACGAATACTTTATATCAAATGTAATGTAATGTGACGACCGTTTGGTGCAACGGTAGTGATCCTGCCTTTCGCACCGACGGTCCCGGGTTCAAATCCCGGAAGGGACAAATGTTTGTATGATGAATACGAGCATTTGTACCTGAGTCATGGGTGTTTTAATATATTTCTATGAATATTGCATATCTATGTATCATATATGTATGTCTATCCGTTAACCTAGTATCCATAACACAAGCCTTACAATGCTTACTTTGGGCTAGGCTAATTGGTGTGAATGTAAGAAATATTTATTATTATTATTATTATTTAAAAAAGTATGCCAAAATATCCGTTAAAAATTGCTTTATTTAAATTAAAAAATTAAAAAATAGGTATTTAAGTTTAATTTAAATAGAAAGGCAATCTAGTATATAAAGCATCAGGACGGAAAAAAATGAGGATATATTGTTACAAAAGTTAACAAGATAACAAAGATTTGTTTTTTTTTGTATTTTCATTTCATTATAAAAACAGTTTTGTATTTTTTTTTGTCATTGAGCAAGACTCATTTTTAGGAGAATAATATCATGTTACCTGTAAGACGTCCAGCGCTGGACAGCAGCCTCCGCTGGTAATGGCAATGGCTATACCAACAATTTCCACGCTTGATACTCAAAGATCGCAGGAAATTACCATAGTCTGGAAAATATTACTGCCTATTTTGTGATCTATGGGAGGTATGTGTGTCCAGTATCCTTTGTCAACCTTAAGAGTGACGAGAGTTAGTGCTATTCGACTCAGCGAGATATTAGAAGACGTTGCAGTCTTACTGTAGTAATATTATTTAAAATCATTATTATAAAGCATAATTAATAGAAAAAAATAAACTTTAAAGATAAAGGCATGTTACCCTTCTTTTAGGCATAATGATGACTATAGCCTTTGCCTTTATATAAGCTTTAAAAAAACTCGACGAATCAATTGAAATCTGTACCTTTTACAGAGTAAATTAAGTAGTAGAGAAGGTGCCTGATTAAAATATTAAAAGTTATTAGCACAAAGTCATACTGTAAACACGGCTGTATTAAGCATCGAAACGTAAGAATTATTGTATATTGAGATAAAACTAGGGCTGCCATCTCTAAAATTTGGAAAACAGGACAAGACGCGTGAAAACCCCGGATTTTAAAGTCCGAAAGCCGGACATGTCAACAAGATCTTTTAAACATATTCAATGTAATAAAAAACAGTTGACAATGTCATAAATCACCTTTTATATTCATTCATTATTTTACCAAAACAGAATCATATTACAATTTGTTACAAATTGTTTATATAAATCAGCTTTTTTAATTCTTGAAATAAGAAAACAAAACCTTATTAAAATATATAACGAAAACATATATTTAATGAATTAAAATCTTAAAAGTACCAACTTAGACCATTCTGGTATTCAGTCTTCCAATTTTTGTCCGTGGTCACCCAATTTATTAGGTGATAGTCAAGATTGGAACGCTAATGCAATGTTTCAATCACTATTGTCACCTCAAAATAGGATAAAACAAAATGTTATGCATAAGGAGATTAAAAAAGATGTAACATGTCAGGCATCTTTTCATCTCTGCTTACCCCTTTGCAGAAAAGCGTGAGGATATATGTATGTATGTATTTTTGTTCTAAATACGTTTCAGAATAGTATGTAACTTTACCGTATTTATTTAAAATATATATGTATTTATTTAGCATCGAAAGGTTTTTTGAACCCTGGAAAACGCCCTTAGGCGTCTTTCGCACCTGGGAAGAAATATGCAATTTTACAAAAATTTTAATTTCCGGAAACGGCGCACAATACCTTGTTCTATTTATGAAAAATGTGCTTAAAGTGCAAGCGCAGTTTTTTGTGGCTTATTTTGGCCACGATATAAGCATTAATTAAAAAACGCCGATGGTCGTTTTCCGCACCTGAATCTAACATCAAAATAACGCCAATGGGCGTCCGCAGCAACGAATGGGTTAACTGGAACGACGCAATATCTACATTCGTTAACCCGTCGCTGCGTAGTGCGGGACGCTGGTCGCGAATTCGAACGAACGAACGGCGACCGTGGCAACCGTGACGGGAGGGGTGGGGGAACGGTGAATATACTTGGTTCGTCGGTTGATCGTGGTGTGCGAGCATAGTGCGTGTCTCGCGTTCGGCCCAATTTTTTTTATTTATTTATTTTTCAAAACCCGGTCTACAAATGAAACCTTCCCCGGACGCTCCCCGGATTCCCTCTAAACTAGGACAAATCCGGGGAAACCCGGACGGATGGCAACCCTAGATAAAACTGAATGAAAATGAAACTGCAGTCAATCAGTTTAAAAGTGATACATACGGAAGTTTTAGAAATACTAAACATAAAAAAATGTGTTTAAAATAATGATAACCAAAGATGGCGGGTTCGATTTTTGCCTGAAAATTAATCTGTGAGCTAAGTCGGTTTTTCCATTCATATAATTTATCATTCATATCAGGTAGCATTGAAAAATGCAAAAAATATATAAAAATCACAAATGGCTGTTTCATATTAATCGATTGTCCAAACATTTGTAAAAATGTTTCTTTCAAATACGAGAGGCTGTTTCTCTCATTAATGAAACAACTCTGGCCTAAAGCGTAAAAAGTGGCAAAACACTAGAAAATTTGGCAGATGTTCACAAGGCTTAGTAGCTCAATAAGGATAGCATTGGACCGGACATCCAAAGGTTACGGATGCGATTCCCTCCTGAAAATTTACTTATGAGCCGAATCGATTTTTTTTATATTTTTCTATTTAAATAATTAAGCGAGTGTTATCATATTTAAATTATAAATGAGCTTATAATTTTAACATTAGTGCAGTTTATAAAGTAATATCCTTCTATTTCTGGCAACAGTTATTAGCGTAATAGCCACACACCTGTCACTTTTTACGTTCCACATGGTAAAAAATTGCAAAAATATAGCAATTTATCATAAGTAATTTGTGTATATTATATTACAGGACTGTAGGTGTGCGGTGTCAGTTTATAATGATTAGCATAAACTCATTACGGGGCCTCTCGAAACATAAATAACTTTATGTCGTAAAAATATATTATCTAAGGCTGCGCCCTTGGGAGTTGCTGTATCTATGTCAGGGGTTGAAATATGGAAATGGTTCGAAAAATTTCGTTCATTGTACAAGGTAAATACATTCATGCTTTTAATTAGGATTGACACCGGTATCATAGAGTGAATAAATAGGATATTGTACAGAGGCCTTAGTGCGAGTTTACGCGTCGATTCTCGATACAGTTTGCGTAAAATATTACTATGGAGTTTTGTATAAGCGCCTCTAGCGGTAACCATCGGTAACTACGAATCTTCATAGAAATCTGTAACGCGCTCGATAACGTGTATCGAATTATTGTAATTATGTATATTAAATAACGGTTTGATAAACTAAGTGTGAAAAATATTTTTTTCGTGTCTTCCACGCTATTTTTGACCTCGTGGTCGATTGGCTCGAATGATTGTTTTTATGGTAATACTACTCTGAGGTCTTAGGTTCGATTTTCGGTCGAATCAATGTAGAAAACGAACTTTTCTTTAATAGCTCGGGTTTGGAAGTTGTGGTAACGTCATGGTGTCTAAATACCAAAACATAAGTGCTTTAGCTACTTAAATTCAGAACAATGGATGTGATGTCTTTTATATGTTTATATATTATTACAATATTCTTTTTTATTATATTTTTTGTCATTTAATCCTTTGCTGCAATTTTTTTTTATGTTAAGAAACATAAAAAAAAATTATTGATAGAAATAATTTAACTTTTTTTAAGTGTCCGGCGGAACGCGAATAGACATCCCCTCGCTTTTCGGGCGAGTACTCTCCCAATGGAACTTAAAAAAATCTATGAGTCTGTCAGGGGATTGGTATTCGTGTCGTAATTTCACATTTCGTGAAAACTTATGGGAAAATTTTTACGTAAATTATGTTCTTTAAAAAAATAACAGATAATAATTAATTAATATGATTATTACACAAAAGCTCAGAAGCCTAGAGCACAGACGAAAGGTAGCAGACGATAGGATACAGTTCGGAGTGTGAGCAGCAGTATTACACAACTTTGTTCCGCCGTCCTCATTATTTCATCGGACAACCACATTTACGAATAGGCGTCACCAGTTTGTGGTTGACATACCAAAGAGTCGCACTAAGCTATTCAATTCCAATTTTGTGATACGTACCGCTAAGGCTTGGAATTCTTTGTTGAGTCTGTTTTTTCTGATAAATTAAAACAAACTAAAAAAAATATGAAAATCAAAACAACGAGGCTACCGCAATCCAGATTTAAGCCATTATAGAAAAGTTCTTTTATACATTGATCCGGTTGGGAATCGAACTCGCTCTACCACAAATAAAAATTGCTATAAAAAAGTATTTACGAAATTACAATCCTATCGTAGTAAGTAAAATTAAATGTAAAATGATTAATAGAGTTGGAACAGAGACTGAAAGGGCTGCTATATCTTTACAAACTGCTGATTAATTGACCGAACAAATGGGAATTTAATAGGTGTACTAGTGCAAAATGATAATAACGCGATAGAAACGTATTTCGTTAATGTTTTTATCTACTCTAATACTATAATACAAAGATCTAAAACTGAAAACAAAATGCTTATGACAAACATTACGTACAGGCCAAAAATAATAAAAAAAAAGTTTCATTACGATACAGGTCTTGTATGGACACCTGTAACATAATATAACTTTTTTATCATAACGATACACCTATACAACCTCCAGCTGGACCAAGGAGGTTGAACCTCTACTTTAAAAAGGTTTCAATGAACGAGTCCTCGACGACCGACGCAACACGCGTGCGCAATTGATGTTTGCACCTTGGCGCCAACATTTGACATTTAAATAAATTTGTTGTTATATTCAGCGTTTTATTTGCAATATTGTTTTACATATTATAGTATGAGAGTTGATAAAGTAGTGTATGACACTGTACATAACTTGGTCTTATAACACTCGTGTGATGCTATAAAAAAAACTCGCCTACGGCTCGTTTTTTTAAAACACACTCATGTTATAAGAACCCTTATTATGCAACAGTATCATAAACTACTATTATCTACTCTGATACTATAATACAAAGATTCTAAAACTGAAAACAAAATGCTTATGACAAACATTACGTACAGGCCAAAAATAATAAAAAAAAAGTTTAATTACGATACAGGTCTTGTATGGACACCTGTATCATAATATAACTTTTTAATCATAACGATACACCTATACAACCTCCAGCTGGACCAAGGAGGTTGAACATCTACTTTAAAAAGGTTTCAATGAACGAGTCCGCGACGACGCAACACGCATTCACAATCGATGTTTGCACCTTGGCGCCAACATTTGACATTTAAAAAATCTTTTCAATATTTAAACAAAGTTTGGTTTTGTTTGCAACATTGTTTTACGTAATATAGTATGAGAGTAGATAAAGTAGTGTATGACACTGTACATAACTTGGTCTTATAACACTCGTGTGGTACTATAAAAAAACTCGCCTACGGCTCGTTTTTTTTAAACACACTCATGTTATAAGAACCCTTATTATGCAACAGTATCATAAACTACTATTAGCAATAGACAACATTTTATATTTCTTACCCCTTTCTTTAATTATTATTTATTTATGGTACATAAGTTGTTCTAATCATAAACTTGGTCTTACATATTTTACTGTAAGACGTCATGTAGTATTGTGTTTATTATTATTACTAGCGGCCCGTCCCGGCTTCGCACGGGTGGACAAAATTCTATAATTTTTTTCTATTATTGAATATTTTTCCGTTAGCGCCATCTAGCGTCCGGTAGACGAACTACTTGCGGTTAACGCGTTGCTGTGGTAACGTTATTGATACAATGGAAAAAGAACGGGAAAAAGAGCGGAAAGATAAATACACAAACCATTGTGATCTTAGATTATAGATTAATTGACAGCCTCTGTGACCCCAGGTTCGAATCCCGGTCGGGGCAATATAGAAAACGATTTTTTCTGTATTTAGGAATGGATTTGGTCCGCTTGGGTAAAGCTGACTTCTTAACCGATGTGCTACTATCGTCGAAATATGATGATGGGTAGGCAGAATAATATTTTTCGTTATGTTAATAAAAATGTCTATGACAGTGACATTTTATAATTTTTTGTAAGGGACAAAAGCAAATAACTTTCTGCCTTAACATTACATATTTTTATTAAAAATATAAATCATTATAAAACCAAAAGCAAAAGTAGGTATTTTAAAATTTGCTCCGAAAACAATTATTTTAATGACAGAAATAAATTTGGATAACATCGACAAAATCGACTCGGCTCACAAGTGAATTCTCGGGCGGGAATCGAACCCACAACCTTTGTCCACAAGTCCGGTCCAATGCTCTCCCAATTTTCTCTCCCTCCTCTCCCCACTCCACTATTTTTCTATTAAAATAACTTATCTTATAAGATATCATTGAAAAATGCAAAATAAATATATAAAAATTATAGCTCATTATAGTTCTGTACTAGACCCACAAAATAAATAACTTATTATATACACCACACGTTGAATGGCGCTGGTCACAGACACAAAAGAAAACCTATTATTTGTCAGTCACATGGCGTGTAAAGGTTGAAAAAGAAAAATAACTGGACCACTTGTGTTATGGTGAAAACCACTATGCTACAACACCAAATCTAAACACAAGACAACATGGAACGAGGTTGTTACCTTATATTGACACAACAATATTATATCAAATTACAGTTAGTTTAAATACTAATTTCATGACCTCCGCAGCACTCGACTACTGCTCGTATACCGCTTTTCTTAGTAACACCACTCCGAGGTCCCTGGTTTGATCCCCACCCGGATCAATGTAGAAAACAAACTTTTCTACATTGGTTCATGTCTAAATGTCGTACCGTCGTTGTTTATAAATTCCATAACACAAGCACGCACACACACACACAAGCTTTAGCTACTTATTTTGGGTTCGATCAATGTATGTGATATTGTTCAGTAAATTGTCTGTTACTAGATAGGTGAACATAAATGTAAACTATATACCTATGGCTTTAAACTTTCACTATGAGATTAGTATTAATAAAATCAGGGTTAATACTATGTCTTTTAGGTTTAAACTCCGATATTTCGTCGCAGTTGCATGCACCATCGATACGGATGAAACTGATTTTTTTGCGGGTGATTGTTATAGGCAGATTTATAGGTCTACCCTCCATCTTAGTCTTATTACACTCGATACCGAAATATCGGAATTTCACAAAAAAGATCGGTTTTCATTTATACTAATTATAAACCAGTTTTCACTAGAAAATTCCAGTTCAAACTGGTTTTGATCCAGTATCGTTCACTGCCACTTCAGTTGATTAATTCTTCAAGCAATTTGAGTTACTTTTGCTGTATCACAAACTTCAGATACCTGCCCTAATTCTTTTTAAGGAAATATTAAATATCGCTTTCCATTGCATTGTTAGGTTGTCCTTTGTTATGCTGAAAAGTGAGAAAAATGTACAAATAATGTAGATTTATATGTTGACAAGTAACAGTGTTTAACTGTCGTAAAGCTATCTATTCAATATGCTGTTGGTATTTATCTCTGTTTGTGAAACGTAGCGATACACAAACAAGTTCCATTTCAAAATATTTACGAAAATATTGCTCACAATTTGGATATAATAAAATTTTCCGTGGCAGGGTGTAATACTAAAGATCCATGGAGAGCTGTTATAACCCCAAAATTATATTACCTTTGACCGAAAACATTTTTTATTCTCTGAATCGTTACTTTTAAAAGAAATCTTAGTATTTCAATAAATAAAAATAATTACTTGTGTAACTGGAGGATACAAAAATAATATTTTCAGGCAAACATACAAAAGCACCTTAATCGACAAGGAATCGAAAATTTGACAAATGAAAATTAGTAATTTTTAAGTATATTCAGATAGCTTGATATCTCGTTGGTACAAAATAGTATAAATTAAACATAAAAGACACTCTAAAAATAAGTAGCAAACTATTGCATTTAAAATGAACAGAGTTAATTTGCAAGAAAACCAAATTCACTGTGGTAAGTGTCAAAATGATTTTGATAACTGTCTACACAATATGTGGGATGCCACTGTAGGTGTAAAAGTTAACTAAAATATGTTATGTCAGTACATAACATATTACACCTTACATTTCATCAAGTCTGTTTAAGATTTTTCTTATCTTATTTCTATTGTCTACCTTCAAAAACGTGAGTACAGTTTAATTTAAAGAAAATATATAAAGTTTGTTAATTTGTTAAATGATTTTTATTTTTATCTCTTGTAAATCTCTTTGGTCATACTTAATAGAGAATTATAACACCCTACATAAAAAAAAAATGGAATATAAAGCAAATTGAAAATCTGGGTCTGACAGATCCACCAGGCATAGCGTGTAACTTTTAGACACTAGGTATGCCAAACGGAATTTCAAAAAATTTCTTTCATTTCGAGAATAGGGACTCCATGTTCACAAAGAATGAAAAAGTTTAAGTTATAATTATAAAAAACTATTTTCTAAAAATAGAAAATGAATATGATAACGCAGCCATCTAAGGGTTGTTTTCTCATTATACATGTGCTTAAATTAATATTTTATTAATATTGCTATTCTGTTTTCATCAATTAGAATTCAAGGTAATTCCTGAGCATATGTTTATTACAAAATATAATCTAACAAAAAATTACCCGGTATTTTCAGCTCTACACAGATATTTTCACTTTCACAGGAGAACGCGGGTCAGTGCCGAAACTTCGTCACGCGATATACCCATTAAGGGTTGTTCCTCCCCCTTCCTCCCCCTGTACCCCTCCGAGGAACCGGCGAATTTCACTACCCCTAAGTAATTCCAGTGTGCAGGGAGACCACCCTATTGGTCGGTTGACTTTGAATGATTTTTTATTGTACTCATGCGCAATTTTATTGCTGTGATTTTTTAGGGTAGTTACAAGATGTGGTGGCGTGTATTATATATAACTAGATGCACCCGGCATGCTTTGCAATGTTGTTTTTAGCTGATCTTTTTTGGCGACTATACATGAATTGCTAACAGCAGAAAGGAAACATGTCCAACTTCTTCAAAAATTGTTTTTTTCACTAAAACAGCTGATATATACGGGACGCATCGTATACTGTAGAAAGGAATCATGTCCCACTAAATAGCATTGGCATGGCAACGTCTTGAAATAGCCGTTTATTGCAGACAGGGAACTTAAATTTTGGTTTTATTGAGTTTTTTGTCTCTCCTGTAAAAATGGAAAAGTCGATATGTTGCCTTTCTGCAGTAAGCGATTCACATATAAACGTTCCCTGGCCTGCATACAACAATGTAACAAAGTTACATCACAATCTGTTCAATAGTTTCATAATATATCATGTTAAATACATAAACCAATGTAGTAGATTTTATTTCATTTATATCCTATTCCTATAATTTGTTTGTAACTATTTCAATTTATTCGCATTATAGAGTATTGATTGGTATATTGTAATTTTTATATTGTAACTCAAATTCACTTGGATCTTGATTTAATATTGTATAATTAATAACTCTAAAATAACTAATAAATAAAGCACTATAATGATAATATAAATAAGAACTTCTGGTGACTGCATTTTGCCGCCATCTTGATGTTAATAAAAAGCAGTTGTTTTAGTAATAATGTCTCTTTTACTTTCGGAATTTCGAAGAGTGAACAACTACTGTCTTCTTTGGGGCAATAAACGTAAAATAAGTGAAAAATAAGTAAATATATAGAAGATATTCGTACACAATTTCTAGGGTTATTTGTTTTATTATAATTAACACCAATCATATAAATAACATATTTACGTGTTGTAGGATATTTAATTGATAGAGATATATATAGGATTGCAGATTTGATTTTGGCCATATTTGTCATTTGACGCAGAACATTATG
This sequence comes from Calamotropha paludella, assembly GCA_927399485.1. NCBI lineage: Eukaryota > Metazoa > Arthropoda > Insecta > Lepidoptera > Crambidae > Calamotropha > Calamotropha paludella. The sequence goes on along the minus strand of OV656823.1, from coordinate 3,136,177 downwards.
GCATAATCAATATAACTGATTTTTGAAATAATGTGCAATTGTTTTCTATTAAATAATGTATATATAATAAAGCAATGAAAAATGTAAAAATATTTAAAAATCATAAAGTGAATTTATTATCCAAAGTACAACAAACTGATTTCACGTCCTATTATTTCACTTTCTAAAAAATCAATTACTAACAATCCGATAAGCGAGCAATTCCAAATGTGACAAATTAGTATTTTTTTTTTATATAGCACAGAGTGGTTTATGAAAAACAATAATCTCTGATAAGAGCGGTAATCCATCATGGTTTCCATAAAAGTTGAGGGAAAATGGTTTTTCCTAACCCCAACTTAATTTGATATTGATGGTGCAATACTGGTTGCAAAACGGACTGTGTAGCTGGGCTTTTATAATTTAGAATGAAGGTTAAAGAAAAGTTAAGTGAATAAAGAGGTCTTTACACTTGAAGTATCGAAAACATATTAAAACATTTAAAGAAAACCAGTTTTACTCAAAAATATGCAAATTAAAACAAACTATTTCATTTACATATTTATATAGTTGTAAGGAACCGATTTCAATATTGGAAGGTTTTAGCACTAGTACGACGACCATTACCTAAGTCATTCTGTTAACACGGCTTCTACAATGGAGTTGAAACGTCAGGATTAAATACACTAGGCGATGCAGTCGCTAAGCATAAAGCTACGCTGGCACCATATATTGGAGCGGATCTTAATATCTAAAAAAATAAAAAAAAAATTTATTGTTCGAAGGGAATTTTTACGAATTTCAAAATTTGGGCTCCGTCACAATCTGGCCCTAAACCTGTTGATTCGATTCCACACAAAAAATATTAAAATCGGTAGAGAACTCGGGAAGTTATGGCGTAACAGACATTGCGCCATTGAAGCTGATCCATGGGAGCTTCACTCGCTCCGTTCCAAAAAAATAGAAAAAAAAAGTCGTTTATCCGGTGAAAATGGTTTTATTTAAGTGTACAGTTTTAAACTGCACATACCTAAACCCACCGCAGCGACCTCCATTTGCGCGACGGTTTTATTTATTAATTTCTATATTTAACTTAGTGCTACCAACTATCATAAGGAACGGATTAGCCTTACCTAACTATTTTATACCTATTTTTAATTAAACGTAACTTAATTATCTTGGTTACGTGGTTTCTCTGGACATTTCCATGTATAGTGGTCACATTGTACAAAGACTCGAAACTTTTTTCAAGTGTCATAATTAACTTTAATAAGGGCAATTTTTATCCTCAAATTATTCTTCTATGTTAAAGACATTAGGGTGTATACAGACGAAGGATTTTTCGTCAGTTGTGGCTTGCGATATGTTCTTTATTAGAGGTCAAATACGAACATTTACAATAGTCGCAGTTTGACTACGGTAATGAAATGTATACAGTAAAAATGCTTTGATTTAAATACGAGTATGTGATAAACGCTATAGTGTATGAACTGATAATATAAGTATTAGCTCTTTTATTAGATCTTTATTAATAAATACGTAAAGCCAAATATTAAAATCGTATTGAAAAGTCGAACCTTATTTTAGTTTTAATGCATATGTACATGCCGTGGACTTAATCGGAAAAAAGTGCAATGTCTTTATAGACCTATACTACCAAAGACCTGATTATAGAATCGTCCTCATCGTTATGCCAGCCCTCAACCACATCCCCAAAATGAGGGAGTTTTAAGGTTTGAGAGGCGAGTTGGAGATCGCAGGAAAAGACCATAAGCCAGACAATCTTTGGATTCATTTAAATTTGTCTCGTACTAAGGGTGACAGCTTTTTGACTTAAGTAATGTAACGATGTATCAAATCAGTTTTGTTAAGGGTTAGAAAATATTAATGCAACTTATATTTTTAGGTCGAAAGACTTATTGAAATTGCCAGAGGTACTAGAATAATATTCTACCCGAAACAGATTTCTCTCATTTTCATTATATTTGATTATAAAGCTATTTATTTTTATTTTATCTATTAAGTACTACCACATGACTTACATTTTCGCAATTGTGTAATTAACAAAGGTTGCAAGAATTCTGATGTATGTCACATAACATTCGCCAAAATTATATTAAATTAGAAAAAAAAGAAAAGTTGATAACAACATCAAACGAAACAAATCTAAATTCATCCAAAGAATTTAAAAGAAATTAACATTTAATTAAATGACATTGATAAAACGAAAAAAATATTCTTACATTGGGGTACACAAGATTTTCAAAGTTATAAGTGAAAAATAATAGTCATTTAATAAATAAAATAGAAAAACATAAGAAAATTATATATAGCTTACGATGAAAACAATTTTTTTATACATAAATAGAAACTTTGTCAACTTTGTTACTTATAAAAGTAACGGGCGAAGGAATTCAGATTTACATTTGGTTAAAACGTCATTAAACACAAACCCGTAGCTGGTACAAACCCAAGAGTTTTTAACTCCTGGCTTTATCAGATCAATTATGTATGCGCCGCGCACCGCGCTGACTCACCCCAAACCAAATTAACTTTTAATGCCTTTTTTATAAAGTATAATTCGGTTTATTATATTCATCGGAGTTGTAAACCTTTTTCGTCTTATTACTGTCAAGATAAAGTCGAGAATTGTTCGATACGAGTTAAAAGGTCGTGGCTTATTTATTGAGTTTCCCAATAGAAATATTACTTAGCGTTGTAATTAGCGGTAGAAATATTTTCTAACGTTTCAGAATAACCTTCGTTCTATCGTTCAGATATTGTAGCGAGGTTGTAAATTTGGATAAAATATACCAAACTAGCTGTTTTTATTTTTTAAAAGGTTTTTTTGTTAAGTAATGGTTATCAAAGGGGTTTTATCTTTAAGAGAGCTTTTCACATAGATGGAAACTAAGTCTGTGTAATTTAGGTTTATCCGTTAATATTCTTATCTGAATTATTGATTCGATTGTAAATTCAAATGTACACTAACTGAGGGTGATCTAAATTAGTAAGTTGTGAGAATGATAAGTCGTGTATATATATATATATATATATATATAACAACAGTTAAGAACGTGCCCGATTAAAATATTTTGAAGGTAGTATATGGTAGAAGCACATGTATGGCGACCATTACCTTAGTAATCCTGTGAACACGGCTCCTGTAGAGGAGTCGAAACGTCAGGATTAAATATAAATTCTGCGCAATTTATCTAGTAAAAGCAGTTTTATTTAAACTAGCTGACCCGGCCACGCGTTGCTGTGTTATAAATTACACACGAACAACAACAACAACGAAGGTGCTGCCGACTGGCGTCGTACTCTATCAATAGTTGAAATTGACATTTATAATAACTGACAACATGGTAACAAACACACCCACAAAGTATTGTCATAATATAATTAGGTTTTACCTCAAGTAGAACTGTAATCACTGCAACTGGAAGATCTATTGTGACTCGTCACCAAGTTAGAGTAAATAAGCCTGGAAGCTTCTTGGAGATGTTGATTTTTTTTTAGCATTGAGAGGTATCATTTCTAACAGATGAACTCAAGTTAACAAATTTTTATTAGTGAATTGTTGGTCACCCATCCAATAGCTGACCTTTGCGACCGTTACTTAACTTATCAATCATGAGCCGACGCGAAGCGTTAACTGCTGCGCCATATAGCATATAGGTCCTTAATTATTTAGGGACTAGTGGGTGAGTAATTTTTTAAAACAAATTGTTCCTACAACTTTAATAATTAGAAAACAAAATTAGGCTTCCATAATGGTCAATTAATTAATGGAGACTGAATGCTTCCACAGTGACCTTGAATTTTATATAAATTCCTATGAATATAATAAATATATTATATTGTCAATATTAATATTATTCCTATATATAAAATATAATATTATAGTTATGGATATCTACACGTTACCCTAGTAGCCATAACACAAGCCTTACAGTGTTTCGTTGGGCTTAAATAATTGGTGTGAATGTAAGTAATATTATTTTCAATATTACCAATACTGTCTATCGCGTTTACTAAGATCCGCAAATTAGTAAGTAAGTGCTATGAAACTAAAATATAAAGAAATATTATTATATAAAACATCCTGTAGGTATACTTTACGTAACTTCCGAATACAACATCCCGTAGCTGTTATGTTGCCGTTCCTACCACGGAGTATATACAGGATGAGCAAATTTCCCATCAATAAGGCTGGGTCGGAATTAGCATAAGATCGATACGTCTTCCGGGTCGTACCATGCAGCGCCGGGGGGAGAGGGGTATTTACTATGCTTCAGGGTTACCACCTTCTATAAAATTTATATTATATTAATATTATTTCTTAGAATTATACAGGCCGAGAGTAAGCACTGTATAGGCTTGTCTTATATTTACCAGGGTAACGGATAGACACACACAGTAATTTTTGCGTGAAACCATATCAAACAAACTTACATTCACATTTATAATATTAGTAGGGATTTAGTTTTTTTTACATATACTCATTAAAGTATAACCCTTTTCAAAAAGTATATAATTCAAAGTGGTTTTAATTAGATATTTCGCCTTTGTATGGGTTCATTTTGATAAACAAAATTTAAAAACGCATTTAAAACATAAACTGATATACATTGCAGATTGAGTAAGATATGTGTTTTTCCATTTCCAGCCAGTAAGCTTTATCAAATTATACCTTTCAAAATTATGACAAAAAAGTTTATGCGAAAGATTAAGTATAAGTAGCCTATTTTGACCACATCATTCATTTGTCATTTTTTCATTGCACATTTTCTTGTCGTTTCTAATAATTGTGATTCGAGTTATAAAAATACATTTGTTTTCATTTAATTAAGCTTGGTTGCCAGCATAACGATTTGGAAAAACTCAAAGTCAAGTTTTGCATAAACCAGTCAGTGGGTGGGTGAGCATAGATTATTATAAACTCTTAGAAGCTATTTTGAGCTATAATTTTTAGTAGACATTGGATAGCTGTATAAATTCTAATAATATTATTTATTCTCATCCTTTCGATGAATTGTCATAACAACTTAAAAAAAATTATTTTGTGAGGTAAAGAAATATTACTTACTTTCGTTTATATTTTTTGACAGCCCTAGGAATAAAGAAACTCGTACAGTGCGGCAATATTTTATATACTTTCGATGCGGCTTTTATCTGTATTTTTCGTGGCAAGTTATTACGGTGTCATCAATCAAAAAGTTCACCGGAACAGGTAGAATCCAACGTTTTAAATGTTAGAGAAACAATTCATTTACAAAGTTTACTTTGCTTAATACCATGGATTGTTTAAGTTTTAATTTATAGTGTATGATATAGATTTATTATTTTTATGATTTCACTATCTTAATCGATTGTCCAACCATTGGTATAAATGCTTCTTTTGAATAAGATAGGATATTCCTCTCATTGAAGAAAAAATGCTGACCTACAGCGTAAAAAAGGTAGAAAAATAGATTTATAATGTTAACCTAGTAGAAAATACCGGTAAGTAACATCCCTAGTATTTTGGCAGCACTAGCTGTCATCTTGACAGATGTCAGTGAGTTGGGATTCGAGCCTTTATTAAAAGAGGAAGATTAAAATTTAATAAATTTTGAAAATTATAAAATAAATACTAAAAAATACGCAACTAGAACAGAAGATACTTATTTTTGTCTTCTTGATAAACAACTGTTTGATTAAAAGTAAAGAAAAATGAGACATGAAGTAGCAAGTAATGTCCTCTAAATTTTTAAAGTCATGGGCTGAGTGTAAGTTAATTAACTCAATATGTAAACATTATCGCGTTTTAGTTGAATTTTAAATTAAGTACTTAATGTCTTAGTATTAAGGTCTATCGTAAAAATATGAACTGAAACGTGATTATCACGTTTTTACATACACTAAAAACTCTGACGTTTTGATTACGTCGCTTTCTATATTTCTGATTTAATCAATCGTACAGTCATAATATTAATAGTTTTTATAAGAGATTTTTCCTTGCTCAGGACAGAAAAACATATCGTAAGTCTTTAACAACGTTAGATAAGTAAAATAAGTAATATAAGTGCTTTCATTAGCAAATATGTGAGTAAGAAAGAAACGCAAATTCATCAAAAAGAATTCCAACGCGAATCTTGACGGCCATTTCAGTAGGTTTTAACCCTGATGAAAAAGTTAAGCAACTTTTATGAGCACCGGTTATTAGATGGGTGACCAAGATATTAGTGTTACGAAAGACATCAAGACTCAAACATCAATCAATTGCAGTTTTCATCTAAGAGAACCCGCAATTTGGTGTTCTACGATAAAAGACTATTCTGATCTCGAATCTAAAAGCTGTCACCGGATGACGTACGCCCGTTTTCACCGCATTACTCGGCCGTTCTAAGAAACGTTCAGTAATTTACAGGCTACTGGTGCTGCGCAGTTTTTAATGCGATCGTTCCGTCCGCGACAGTGCCCCGCGGAGCACGCCGAAACGAGGGACCCCGTGTAATCGATGCTTCAACAATCGATTTAATTAGAATTATTGATATTTTTCATGTACAATCAATGACAAAAGTGCTGAGTAAATTTCATAAGTCGATATAAGATAAGGATTTTTTTGCATTTTCAAATGCAAAATCTGAAACTCAAGTCAATAAACAATCAAATACTGTGCTCAAAAGTATTAATATTATAAAATTAGCACTTTGTACAATCTTGTTATAATTGTAAGTATACATGTCTTAAGAAGATAAGGATCGGCGCTCCTAAAATGACGCAACAGTTATTAACTTTGCTAAATTCCCACAGCTTCGTAAATAAGACCTATTTAGCTCTGAATATAACTGTCAATAACATTAAAGACATAGAATCTAGATTCGAGAATAGTTCTATTTTCATTTATATCGTTGATAGAAATCATTTTATCAAACTGTAAAAAACTACATGGTTTGTCTGTCTTGCACAGAAAGTTACTAATATTTTATTTATATTCATATTCTCCTGATTTTTAATCGAACAAAATAAAGACAATAGCAGTGGTATATTGAAATAATTTTAGCCTCTAAATGTATCCTAGGAATCTTATACTAACATCCCAGGAACTTAAATCCTCTGTAAAAATAAATCACGTATTTTTGGATATTTATAAATAAATAAATAAATATTTCTTACAATCACACCAATTAGCCTAGCCCAAAGTAAGCATAGTAAGGCTTGTGTTATGGATACTAGGCTAACTGATAGACATACATTTATCATACATAGATATAAACAATATTTGTATTTACAAACACCCATGACTCAGGTACAAATGTTCGTATTCACCATACAAACTTCTGCCCCTTCCGGGATTCGAATCCAGGACCATCGGTGCGAAAGGCAGCATCGCTACCGTCGCTCCAAAAAATGGTAATATTATATGTTATGAAAACACTAATTTAATAGAAATAGAAGTTGTGTTCAAAAAATTTACATTTACTTTCATTAATCGTAAAACTTCTCTCGCTGATTGTACACCTCAAGCTAACCTTACAACTCGTCGTGGCCCATCGATACACAATAAAGCATGCAAACCACCCCCCATCGATTTTTATTTTCGATCCTTGGCCGGTATAAAATTATAAAGAGCGTTAATAACTCATTCACTGATATATGTATCGTTGGTAGTCGACGTATGCAAAGTACTCCACAATTTACGTACCCAATTATATATTCGTTTGTTTTTCGTGTTCGACTGATTTAGGGTTAATATTGATTTTGTTTAATAGAATTTCGATTTTGGATAAAATAACTTTAAGATTGAGAGTATTAAACCTGTTTTGATGATTGGAAGTTTGTAATTCAACTAAGAACTTAGTGTAAACGTAAACGTAAACCTGAAACGTAAGATCGAGAATAGAACATACATAAATATAAGACAAAGTTATATGACTCAAGTTAAGTAGCTAAAACAATGACTGTATCACAATACCCAGACTCGAACCATATACAATTACCGACCGATACGAATAATTAGAATAATAGTAATATTTGTGACGATCACACCAATTAGTCTAGCTTTAAAATAGCACTGTAAGGCTTGTGTTATGGATACTAGGCTAACGGATAGACATACATATAGTATACTAACTTTTACCCACGGCTTCGCCCGCAATTTTTTTTTTCAATAAAAAGTATCCTATTTTACTTCTTATACCGCCAAGAATATATGTACGAACTTTCATGATGATCGGTTTTGTAGTTTTTGCGTGAAAGCATAACAAACAAACTTACATTCACATTTATAATATTAGAAGGGATGAAACATAGATAAGTAATATTCATAGGAATATATATAAATACCCGTCACGTCACTTCATTCAGGTCACAAATGTTCGTATTCATCACTCAAATAGAACAGAAGGAGAAGACTTTTGGGACTCGAACCCAGGACCGTCGTTGGGAGAGGCAGGATCGCTACCGTTGCACCAAACGGTTGTAAAATTATCAATTATACAAATACCGATAAAATTATTTGAATGTGCAATAGGTGCGGAAGTGAAGCATTTAACAATACCTACAGACAATTTATATTTCTGCAATATTTCTATATTTCTATAATATTTCTATATATTTCTTTATATTCCCGGTCAATGCAGAATTTTATATTTCTGCATTGACCGGGGTTTAAATCCGACATCTCGGAGTGGCGTCAGCTTGAGGCTGAGAGAGAGAGAGAGAGAGAATGAGTAGAACATAAAGAAGAAAAATAATAATTATCACATTTACACGAATTAGTCTAGCTCAAGCTAAGCGGTGTAAGGCTTGTGTTATGGATACTGGGGTAACGGATACCTAGACATACATATACCATAAATAAATATATAGTATTCATAGAAATATATATAAATACCCATGATTGAAGCAGAAATTTTCATCACACAAATATTTGCCTCTTCCGAGACTCGAACCCAAGACATTGGGCGCGAAAGGAAAGATCACTTACAATGCACCAAACGGTCATCGAAGGTCGTTAAAGATTAAATAAGAGTCTTTATTCGTCATTACAACACACTACGCCATAGAAAAAAAAATATGATAATATATTATTTATGACAAATGGACAGAAGAAATAACATAGCAAATAAAGAGTGTGTAAATCCTATCAGGATTTTGTCTTGTGTTATTACAGTAAATGATTTTATGTTTCGTACTAAACAGATCTGATATTTTACCAGAGCCTTAGAAAGTGATGTTGACGTGCAACAATAATTATGCTTCAGATAGAAACACACGTAATGATTGACGACCTACGTTTTCGAGTGGTCCGCACACCGGTTTTATGGTAGCGTCACTCCGAAGTCCCAGGTTCGATGTATGGCCAGGACAATGTAGAAAACGAATTTTTCTATATTGTCTCGCGTCTAGGTGTTGAGGTACCGTTGTTGTTTCTGATCCCCATAATACAAGTGCTTTAGGTAATTAACTTAGGTTTAGAATAAAACGCTTTTTTACGGATTTTTGCGCATGTTTTATTTTATATTTATCCTGACGTTTCGACTCCTTTACAGGAGCCGTGATCACACTTCTGTAAAGGAGTCGAAACGTCAGGATTAAATATAAAATAAAAAACATGCGCAAAAATCCGTAAAAAAGGGTTTTATTCTGATGTGTAATGTGCGCGGAAGTGTAAGAACTAACTTAGGTTTCTTTTGTTTAGCATGGGTTCGCTCTGGATCCCAATCAAGCCCGGGGGCAAAGACAGAATCCACGATGGAACGAGCTAACCCAGAAGGAGCCTATTTACCCTGGCTTTGAAAAACGTTATAAGTACTCGGAAATACAGACGCAGGGAGGGAGATCCACTCCTTTGCTGTGCGCATTATAAAAGAAGTTGAGAAGCGCTTGGTGCGACAGGTAGGAATAGCAACCACGAAAGGGTGGTATGCGTCTGGATGTCCGATGGAAGAAAGGTGATGGCGGTATGAGCATATGTAGCTCCTGAGGATACTCTCCAAAATACAATCTGTGGAAGACCGACAAACTGGCAACTTTGCGGCAGTGAGCTAAGGTGTGAAGCTTGCACTTCACCAATTGCACACAGGTTAAAAACATGTGATGTTGTCTTATATAATTATTCCTATTAAAAACATCTAATTTTATCAGCAGTCATTCTGTGATTGTGTAAAACTTTTTATAACACCATACTTACTTGCGAATAAAAATATAAATATTTTGAAGTGAAAACTCCTTTAGATCGTTGTGATTTAAAAGACGATGAAACGAAGTTACGACAGTAAAAACAGACAGACATAAATTCATAAGATTTAACGTAGGAGAAAATGAGAAAGGAAGCATTATGTACGTGTGTTAATACGTGTTTGTGTGCGCATTCGTAGTACAAAACTTGAGAGAAGGCATCACAACAACCGTGGTATTTTGTATACGTATACTTAATATTTTTGAAGGTTTCACTTCTACCACTTTATTTTTATTAATCACTTCTAAGTAATATTCAATGCTTTAGACTCCTTAATTAAACATATTTAAAAGCGGCTTCACCAAAAAGCGATAGTTACTCGTATATGGCTTCTTCGTAATCTGTTTTGCTCGTATGAGAGATCAAATAGAAGAAATCCTGAAAAAGGTCAGGTCAAAAGCACCCTTAACCGCTGATCTCGTATGAAAGGTCAGATGACAGTTGAAGAAGCGAGAGATATATGTGGAAAATGGAAATCTGTGATCTCTGTCCGTAAACCCCTTAAAAGTCTTACGGAATCGTAAAAAACAGCTTTAATCGTTTTTGACACTAATTGGTGTTAATATGATCACACGCATACTAGACAAACCAATAAATCACATAAGCAAAAGCTTATATTAAATCGAGTCAAGTATCGGTTACTACGAATCGAGGACGTTGCGCGAGAGCATTTATTAATACACGTTGTACTGTGTAATAAAATTGGCTGACAGCATTAAATACTTGTCGCTGGTCTCATTCGTAAGTAATCGAATACATCGGTATGCATGGTATCGATTCTTAGACCGATTTTAATCGTTTTGTGTCGAGATTAACGTTGTAAACTAAGGATCCGTGCTTCCATTATACGGAGGCGATTTGTTGAACGCCTATTTCTTAATTTATTATGTACGTTGATTGTTTTCTCAGATTGTTTCTATTATAATAAAATAAATATGTTTATCTGGTGGTTTTAAATTTGTTGTTATTTAAAACCACCAGATAAACATATTTATTTAAATTTGTTATTATTAAAATCAACTGATTATTAGAAGAAATCTATGCATAATTATTTATTTATTTTACGGCTAAACGTTCCCGGACATGACCAATAACCAAACCGTTTCTATAACCGATTTTTATTATCATTTTGGTGAACGACTCAACGCACATGCCCGTAACTTTGTCGGTAGCTTTTAGATAGATATTATTTATTTGCATCAAAGGCACACACATACAAAAACACCTGAAAAAAAAGGGCTTTTGGAGTGAGTCTTGTGTGGGGTGTACATCATGAATTTACAGAAGATGACGGAGAATTGGACGGGTGTGTACAGTCAACCACAAAATTGATAGCAAAAATAGGTTAAAATATCATTCCGATTATCGGTTGTGTACTGGAACGCTTAAAGTTATCTGGGCGTTGTAATCCAAATTGTTTGCAAAAGAGCCCTACTCAGGTGATCCCTGGAGATCTTGTTCTACGCCCGTAGATCAGGAGTTAAGGTTATGAGATGTTCCATAAGGCTTCATACTAACACAACATTAGTTTTGCACATAATGTGCAGAAAAAAAGTGTTTGTGCCAGCTCCGATGCACAACTAGCGTTTACTCCTTAAGAACTTGAAAATAAAAGTGAAAGGTGCGCACGATAGGTTGCGCACAAAACACGTGACGCTGTCATTCGATCACTAAATTTTATTCTTCATATTTTTTATATCTCTGCTGTACTACGTCATGGTATTATTCTGTGGGGAAACTCTACAAACATGCCTCGAGCATTTAAAATACAAAAAAGTGTACGATCTATTTCTGGTACAAATCAAATGGATTGTACCTCTTCCATATTTATATACTTACGAATTTAGTGTTTTTGTAAAAAATATATAGCTATTTATTTGACACAAATAGTGATATTCATAACAGAGGTAGAAAAGGCCACAAACTGAGTATTTCTAGTCAAAGACTTACAATGTTTTTGAAAAACGCATATTGTATGGCAATAGAGAGATTTAATAAGCTTTCTGATAAAATAAAACCATGACATTTTTCCAGTTTAAAAGACAACAATTTAATTTATTGATAAATTATATAATTCTGTATTAATAATAATACGGAATAATACATTTATTATTCTGTTAGTGAATGTATTAATGACAAAGACATAACCTAAGCAGCTGAAAAAGCTAAAGCATGTAAATACAGGGGTCTAGGCTCTGAATATGATTTTGTCCCATTCGGTGTCGAGACCCTTGGTCCGTTGGGTCCTAGCGCTATAAGGCTTTTTAAAGAAATAGCAAAAAGGTTAGTTGACATCACAGGAGACCGAAGAGTTGGCAGCTACCTCGGATAGAGAGTATCTTCGGAACCTTGCCTAAAGGGACTCCTTTTAATAATATATTTTAGTTATTATATTATCTCAAGACCCACTCTAAGAGTGGGTCTTAAGATGAACATGGACAAGACGAAAATTATGTCCAACGCCAATGTTACACCCGCTCCAGTAAATGTTGGGAACGTTACACTCGAAGTTGTTGACCACTATGTTTACCTAGGACATACAATACAGTTAGGTAAGTCCAACTTCGAGAAAGAGATCTCTCGTCGAATCCAACTCGGGTGGGCAGCGTTCGGGAAGCTGCGATACATTTTCGCGTCCAAAATACCTCAGTGCCTTAAGACGAAAGTCTTTAACCAGTGTGTGTTGCCAGTGATGACTTATGGCAGTGAAACGTGGTCGTTCACTATGGGTCTTGTAAGAAGGCTCAAGGTCGCCCAGCGGGCAATGGAGAGAGCTATGCTTGGTGTTTCCTTACGCGATCGAATCAGAAATGAGGAGATCCGTAGGAGAACAAAAACCGCCGACATAGCCCAAAGAATTGCGAAGCTGAAGTGTCAATGGGCAGGACACTTAGCAAGGAGAACTGATGGCCGTTGGGACGGAAAGGTTCTCGAATGGCGACCGCGTGCCGGACGACGCTCAGTGGGTAGGCCCGCTACGAGGTGGACCGACGATCTGGTCAAGGTCGCGGGAAAACGCTGGATGCGGGCAGCACAGGACCGATAGTTGTGGAGATCCTTGGGGGAGACCTATGTCCAGCAGTGGGCGTCGTACGGCTGATATGATGATGATGATGAGTTATTATATTATATATTTTTTAAGGTGTTTAGTTTTAGGTTAATTTAAGATAAATTTAAATATTATTTTATAATAGGTTGTAATTTAATTGGGGTTAGTAGTGTACAAAGATGTTTAAATAAACTTATTATGATTTAATATTTCCAAGGATGACAGATTCATTTCAACGAAAACCAGTGTAATATTAATATCCTAAATTTCATTTCTCTTGCTGACGTGTTCATTGTTTATAGTTTTTATTTACGATTATTATTAACTAGCGGCCCGTCCCGGCTTCGCACGGGTGGACAAAATTCTTGCCTATGACACTCAGTAATAATGTGCCTTTCTATTGGTGAAAGAATTTTTAAAATCGGTTCAGTAGATCCCGAGCTTATCCCTTACAATTTAACAAATATACAAACACACAAACTTTACTTCTTTATAATATTAGTATAGAAGTATAGATGACGACCAGTTTTATGTTATTAGTTTTATGTTGAGTCTTAAGTTATTAACTACTAATATTAGCACATTGACATAATCAATAGAATATGATATAATTTGATTGATATTGAAACTTTAAATTTAATATGATGTAGCACTAACCTTGGAAGTAACTCTTGGTCCGCAGGTAGCTAACTGATAACCGCAAGATGGATAGTCGATCGAGTTTGCTGAGGATGTTCTGCTCGAAGGGAAGCAGTGACGCCAAGGTGTCCAGCTCCGCGTTGAGTCTTTCCCGATGTCTTTTGCTTGGATTGCTTTTGGTAACGCCGTCTTTTGATGGTGGTTTGATACTGGAAAAGAAGAAATCTTATTATAATTAGAATATAATATACCGTTTGGTGCAACAGTAGCGATCCCAGCTTTCGCACCGAACGGTCCTGGGTTCGAATCCCGGAAGGGGCATACGTTTGTGTAATGAACACATTTGTTCCTGAGTCAAAGACATTTATATATGTTTTTCTATAAATACTAGCGACCCGTCCCGGCTTCGCACGGGTGGACAAAATTCTTTAATTTTTTTCTATTATTGAATATTTTTCCGTTAGCGCCATCTAGCGTCCGTTAGACGAACTATTTGCGATTAACGCGTTGCTATGGTAACGCATATAGAATGGAAAAAGAGCGGGAAAAAGAGCGGACAGACACAACAAATTTGTAATCTTAGATTATAGATTACTATTATTATCTATGCATGATATATGTATATCTATCCGTTACCCTAGTATCCATAAACAAGTCTTATATTGCTAACTTTGCTTTAGGCGAATGTTTGTGAATGTAGGAGAATATTACTATTTTTTATTTGTGGCATATAGATAAAATTACACAGATATTATATAAATTACAAAGAACTATGCCCCATTTTAAAGCATATGAATATAGAAAATATTTGGATATATCGTCGGTCGGAAATACTACTGAAACATTTCCGAATTTTTACATTTTTCTCTTTTTAGGTCTGATACAATACAAATTCAACGTCGTTTTTAATTATTATCAGAAGTCTAATTTACGCATAGAAGTTAATTAAAAAGACAAGTTTCACTTTACACTGCAGTTAATTATATCATAACCTACTCAACTCATTTTAAAATGTTCCACAACTGTTTAAGACCAACTGTTTATGGTGAACTTATAGCTAAATTGATTTATATTATTTTCGAAGAGGTGGTAGACTCAGTAGTGTACGCTGTAATCATAGTGACAATTTATTAACTAAATAAAATGAAAAATAAAACAAACATCTACTATATTTGTTTTTTGTAGTCATCATGTGATCACGGCTACTGTAAAGGAGTTGAAACATTATAAAAATTACGCGCAAAAAACCGTGAAAACGTTGTTTTCTTAAAATATTAAATTTGAAATGAAAATGGTTTTAGCCACTGGAATAACAAAGTAACACCCTTCCAACCACGACCAGTTAAAGTGTAGCATTAGTAGACCGAACGCTCTTAGTATGTTGAACCTATAAAACAGATTTAATAATTTTCACTACCTACCACGTTATATTAATTTTGTATAATTGATATTTACTGACGAACCTACCTGGTTAAACATTGCTTGAATCAATAATCACTTCCGTTTGAATTCCTAAGTAATGAAGATTTTTTAGTCAGAAATATTTAGGTTTATGAATGATATGTATTCTATACATACTGCTATAGTACACATAGGAAAAGCTCAGTTTAGTTTAGAAGTAAATAAATTTTGTGAGTTGTATGGCATTGATTTATAAACATATTCCCAGTTATAAACATATTATAACTAATGAACTAATGAAGAAGATATATTGTTTTTCTAGCTTTAAATATTAAGCTGGTAAAATTATTTACTTCAATTTAAAGACGAAATTAAGGCTAAAACAAAATAAAGACATCTTTATTTTTTTTTCAGTTAAGAAATTTAATAAAAGATGGCTACAAAATTGAAATATTATCGATTGTTATAATATTTTCAAAAACACAGATAAAAAAGCATGTGTGCAATTCACACGTGGTTGAAGTGAAACCTTCAAAAATAATACGAACACGTATACAAAATGCCACGGTTGTTGTGATGCCTTCTCTCAAGCTTTGTACTACGCATGCAAACACGTATTAACACACGTACATAATGCTTCCTATCTCATTTTCTCCTACGTTAAATCTTATGAATTTATCTATATGTCTCTTTTCACTGTCGCTTTTTCGTTTCATCTACTTTCAAATCACAACGATGCTAAAGAAGTTCTTACTTCAATAAACAGATCTGCGCAAGAAAACTTTTGAACTTAAAACGTTAGAATGGTAAGTACCGTTCATTATTTCTGCCGTCTACTGCAATTAGAGTCGCGAACTGCCCTCGCGGAGCTGAGTATTAACGACTGTTTTGCAATACTACTTTATTTCAGATCATTCATATTTCTAGGAGGCTATTTAAAATGACACGTCACATTACACCGAGTTGACGGTAGCGTTACTACGCTAAGGGTATTTACAATTTTGCGACTGAGTGAAGAGAACTTAGAAAATAAGTAGATATTATATGTCGGTTGATTCAAGTCGTTTTAGGCTTGGGACAAAGGATTTATAATTTTTATATAGTTTATACATTTTCAATGCGATCTTATAAGATAAATTATTATAATAGAAAAATACTATGGGTTCGTTTCCCGCCTGAGATTCACTTGTGACCCGAGTCGATTTTTTCTAGTATTTTTCTATTATAATAATTTATCTTGGGACAAAGGATTCTAAGTGATTACAAAAAACATGAGAGAGCGTCAAAAAGCATTTTCTATAGCTTTCTTAGTGAATATACCTCAACATTTATGATACGGTCAGTCATAGGTGATCGCAATCAATCAAGAGTCGTACTAATGTACATTCAGTTTTTTTATATGTTTAGAATACGATTGTAAAGTCTTCTAGAAATTATCTAAAAAGTCAAGTCAGGAATATTAAGCCCCTTAAATTTTTCTAGATAGACATCTTCTTCCCAAGGGCGAAAGGTTTGAGTACCCAAACTATAGTAAATTTACTACAGTTCTCTGACCCGGGATTCTCATCGTCATGGTCATCGTCATCATCATTGTCATAGACGTTATGTTAGTAGAAAGACGTTCAATGCTGGATGGAAGGAACAGGATCTCATTCAAAATTAGAAGGGTTTTTGCTTTAATCTGTACACTTGGTGTGTGGGTTAGATGACAGGTAAAATATCCCACTGCTCATTTTTTGATCTACAGCAAGTGTATGGTGATCACCTCCAGTATTATTAGTCGCCTTAAGTGTAAACAATTGGTGCTACCCAACTCTACCGGTTACCACACGGCGTAACCAGGGCTCTTTAATGAACAACGAAAGGTCATCCAATTAGTATAGCCGGGGGCGGTTTTTTTTATCCTCTGATAGACGTTGTCGATCAGATAAATGATTACTCACTCAAATATAAATATACAATAACAATCGACAACTTTTTCAATGGATTTGCTCTTGATCCCAATCAATCCCGGGGGTTAAGAATGGATCTACGATAAAACGAGATAACCCAGAAAATGCCTATTTACCCTGGTTATAAAAACGAACGGGTTATAAGTACTCGGTAATACAGTCGCAGGGATGAAGTCCCACTCCTTTGCCGTGCGCATTATAAAAGATGTTGAGAAGCGCTCGTTGCAAAATTGTTTGAATTTATTGCTATGAATCGATATCTGATATATGTTTAACAGAAAGTCCAGAAGTAAACTTTTATCTTTTTCTTTATTATGTTGGGACTTAGTTATTGCAATATTTATTGTTATTCTTTGTGCAGATAAATTATTTATAAAATTAAAGTTGTCTCGACATTGCGATTACACAATTACATCATAGGGCTTATACAGGGGAACTGCCTGTCGCCCCTGCTCGGCCGCCCTAAGCTTAGTTAACGAGGGCCAAGTCACGCGAACTAACTTGTTAGCATAAGTTATTCTAGCGGATAAGGGTTGCGCTTGCTGCATTATTGTGCTAAGTTTTTTGAACAAAGAAATTGTGCTTAATTTTTTTTTCGGCGTTGAATATATTTGGTGACGCAACGGTGCTATTCAAAAAAATACTCCCGATTTGCCTGACTGCCTACTGAAATCTATGAACGAACTGAAATATGAAGTTCTTTAATGTTCTCCTTAAAAAAAACTGTTGTCCTGTAGTATCTTTATGAGAATAGATAAAGGTACGTTTTTAATAGAAATAAAATATTAATAGTTACTTATTTTTATAACATATGAATGAGAACAGCATTAATAACTAAAATAAATAATGGTTTACTTTGAAAATTAAAATTTAGCAGTCACATGCCTAAATAAAAGAAATATACTGATTACATAGCTACCGACACTTTGACAAATAACGGGTATGGCGTCAACGTTAGAAATATTATCCAAAGTATTCCTTAAGTTGACGCCTGCTTCATTTTCTAAATACATACTACTCCCTACAACATCGAAAGTAATACAATAACAAATATACAACAATTTAGAACGAAGAAACAGCAATGTATTCTTGCGGAAAAAAAATTCCATAGCATCGTTGTGATTTGAAAGTCGATGAAACGAAAAAGCGACAGTAAAAAAAGACAGACATAAGATTTAACGTAGGAGGAAATAAGATAGGAAGCATTATGTATGTGTGTTGATACGTGTTTGTGTGCGCATGCGTAGTACAATGCTTGAGAGAAGGCATCACAACAACCGTGGTACTTTGTATACATGTACGTATTATTTTTGAAGGTTTCACTTCTACCACGTGTGAATTGCACACATGCCTTTTATTATATTTTCTGTTGATTAAAAATATAAACTCATTTGCAAAAAAAACGGGCACCTAAGCAATGAACCATTTTAAATGTTAATATTGCTTTGTTTGATAATTATAAGTAGTTTTATCCTCACAATTTGGTAAATTAATAAGAAAATAATCGTTTTCATCAGTATTTCATAAAATTTTGATACAACTTATGGGAAATAATGCTAAACCTCACTAGTAGTGTATGTTCGCTAGTAGTGCATATGCTCATGAAGTAAAAATAAAAAAGTTTTTTTTGTTTGTTTTTCTTTAATAAAGTAAAAGCAGATAAATATTTAGTGCTTTAGTGTGACCCCCTCTAGCTAAAATCACAGCTTGAATTCGTCTGGGCATGCTAGCGAGTATATCCCGGATACTTGCTTGCGGAATACGTTCCCAGTAATCACATTCTTCAGCTCTCTGATGGTCTGCGGAGCCGGTTGTACTGATCTCACACGCCGTTTCAGAACGTCCCAGACATGCTCTATGGGATTGAGGTCGGGACTTCGAGCTGGCCAATCCAAACGACGAATGCCGACCTCTTGCACATACGCTTTAACATCGCGAGATCGATGGGCGCGAGCATTGTTGTCCATAAAAATCGAGTTTCACCTAGAGCGGATAATGCAGGTTGTGCATGAGGAATTAGAACTTCCGTTATGTATCGATGCCCAGTCAGTGAGCCGTTTTCAATGAAGACTAACTCTGTACGATCCATTGAATTTATTCCTGCCCAAAACATAACAGAGCCCCCACCATAAGGTGTGATTTCTTCGAAACATGCCTCTGCAAAGCGTTCTCCTTGTCTTCTTAGCACTCGCCGACGTCGATCTTTACCGAACAGAGATATCCTGGCTTCATCAGAGAACAAAACCCTATTTCAATCTTCTTGAGTCCACGATTCACATTTTCTAGCGAACCTAAGCCTGCGAACTCGGTGCTCATGGAGTAATTTTGGGCCGTGGGCCGGGCGGTGACTGCGTATATTGGCAGCGAGAAGCCTCTTCCTGACCGTCCATAGACTAATATGCACATTTCTTATTTCTTGGAGGTTGTTCTTAAGATCCACATACGAAGATTTGCATTTTTCTCAATGCGCGACTCACAAGAAAACGATCATCCTGTGGTTGGGTACATGGTTTTCTTCCAGAACCAGGACTTCTCTCGACGGAACCAGTCTCCTGATATCGCTGCCAGGTCCTTTGGACCGTCGAGCGACTAACATTTAGCCTCCTAGCCACGAAGCATTGGCTGAAACCCTCTTCAAGCAGCGCGATAATTTTGGTAGCTTTTACCACTTTATCTACCATTTTTGATACAGCCAAACAGCAATAAATAAAGATTTGACAGCCAAGGATATGAAATTAATCGATGAAAATTTAATAAAAGTTATAAAAGTCGATGTTAACTTCTGGAATTTCGCGCCAAAAATGTAGGATAAATAAAAAGGGGTTTTCTGTAAAAATGAGCATCAAATGAAAATTTGAATTTAGAACGTACTTTTTTAAATACCACGGCATTTTTAAAACCGGCCAGTAACGTGTACAAACGATTGAAACCTTTTTTGTATTGTATCTTTTTAAAGATGAATGAAAATCAAAACCGCCCGTTTTTTTTTTGCAAATGAGTGTATAAACATCAACTTTTATCAACTTGCGGTCATAACTTGTAAGCCCGCCTGAAATCTAAGACAAGTTAATATTTATCTATCATTTTTTTTTAATATAATAAAATAACAAAAAATATTCTTATTTTAACTAAATTTCTCTATATTAATAACTTTTTGTAAGCTCAAACAGTAAATAGGTAGGCGGTAACGGATTAGTTTCAATAAAATCAGAATATTTTTATAAAATTTTCTGATTTTTATAAAAATCGGTTCACACCAACTTTTTAGTTTCAAACTAAGCAGATATAATACTAAGAACTCTAAAGTCTATTATATAGTACATAGATAACTATTTAGACAACCATGACCCGGGAACATAGTTATGCTCATCACAAACAGGATTTGTATCCAGAATCTTTTACATCAACCCGCCGATTAAAATAAAGCCTCGGTTTCCAAATATGGGAATCTATTTTTTTTAATCAATCTATATTAATTAACATTTTTGAAGCTTAAAATATTTGTGGGTCGGTTTATTTGTTTATAATTCCGAATTGTGGTCTTTATTACATTTGCTTAGTAAATTAGTTTTAGAACAAAATTGCTATAGAGTCGAGTAAGTACTAAGATTTTTCACAAAATAACATTTTGAGGTTACCTGCTTCTATTTTCCGGCATGGAATTGTTTATCGCTGTACTGTTTGCCGAAATCTTGTTTCAAATCAAATCATTTATTTGTTACTACACAGTTTTACAATACTGAGTGAGTCTGTGTTTCCTGATAAATACAATTTTGAGTCAATAGGTAAATAACACATAATCATTTGGCGAAGAAAACTTCGGTATACAGTTTGGAGCTCTCAATTCTCCGTGATAGATTAAAAATATTGTTGAAGTAAAAGCTTCTTTAGCGGCGTTGTGCACTTTTTGGGGTGGGTAAAAAATGTTAAACTTGCGTGAGGACACGAGACCTGAATGAAAACGAATGAAATTCGTAAGACGGAGTAGCGCTGGCGCGGCGTAGGAGAGGAAGTCATATCCCCTCTCTTTCTACTGCGAAAATGGACACGGGTGGACAAAAATCTTTAATTTTTTTCTATTATTAAATATTTTTCCGTTAGCGCTATCTAGCGTCCGGTAGACGAACTACTTGCGGTTAATGCGTTGCTACGGTAACGTTATTGATACAATGGAAAAAAAGCGGACAGACAAACACACAAACCACTGTGATCTTAGATATAGATTAAGATTTTTCATATTTTTAAATATTTTTTTCTAAAGAAGACTCCATTCCTTTCCAGGTTTAAGTAAACTACTTTGATCGTATATTACTCACCGCCTGCCGTTTTCGTTGATTTATTCAAAGGTAAGAACCAAACGGCGCATGCTCATATAACTTATACAATTTGTACTGACACTGTAACCAAAAAAAAAACAATAAACATCGAATCTTCTGATCACATAAATAAGGTCGAAATTTCGTCGGCGTAATCAAAGAAGTGCGGTGCGCAAAGTAACCATAAATCAATGACTTATTTCTATAAATTTTAACTCGATTAAGTTATAATCGATATGATTGTGATAACTTGTAGTTGTTATAACTGTTAATGCGCAAGAGTGTGTCTTGTTGCTTATTTTATCTTGTGGTACTTACTTATATTTTATTGCATGCCTTTTTATATATTCAGAAATTATTTTAGTTTTATTCGAGAATTCGTATCGTAATCTAGATTTAACGTGTTAAATTATGTACCTAGTTTATGTTTTTTTTATATAGCATTTATATCAGTTTCAGATATTATTAAGATACGATAAGAAAATGAAATGCTATCAAAAACGCAATTTTAAGGATTTGACCTTTTTTGATCATTCATTACTCAATTAAAAAAACAGTACTTTTAAATAAAAATATTTCTTTGTTTAATAAGCATCATAATTTTATTATAATAAATAATTTCATTCTAATTTTACACATCTTTTTCTGATAACTTAATAATATAATTATGTTTATGTATTTTTATTATTATCGTGATCTTGAATAAAATTTACTTATTTTTTCATTATCTATTTATATATATCATTAAAATTCCTTAAGTAAATGAATTAAACACTCATTAGAAAAAATGTACCATTGTACATATCTTATAAATAATATCTCTTAGATTTTGATTTTGTATGAATGTATATAGCAATAATTTTTAGTCTAAGTATCTGAAATGTAAAACCCTTTTGGTCAATTCAAATTATTTTATTACCATTTTAATACAGTTTTCCCTATAAAAAGAAACACTATTTAGAGTTTAATATATATATTGCCACATGGCACCAGTGCGGAAAGCTAGGCGGGAACAGCGATTAAAGTTTCTTTTGAGACACAACAGTTTTAAATAACATATTTTGCTATTGTACTATTATAATAAAAATGTTAAATATATTTATGCAGTCCATTAGCTAAAATATCGATAAGACACAAAATCATTTTTTGAATTTTCACCGAAAAACTCGGAAAATATTTAAAATTGTTATATTTGACAGAAATATTTCAAAAAATACGAGTGATACAAATATGATTGTTAAACAGATCGAAAGAGATTTTTTATATATGCTGGCATTTAAATTTAAAATCGATCTCCTGATACTTAACAATGTTTTAGCCACCAGAGGCCCTAATCACCTCTTTAATGCGGTTCTAGTTCGATTGTTGAAGAGAGATGCCACTATACTAGAACATGGTAAGGCCTAATAACATCACTTAAATTGTTCTCAACCTATAGCTAAAGCACTTTCGTTGTGGTATTTAGGAACAACGACTGTACCCTAACACCCAGACTCACATCAATATTAAAAAAATGTGTTTTTTTTTTACATTAACCCACACAGGTGTTGAACCATTTTACCATTAAAACCGGTATGCCAGCCACTCGAGCACGTATTAAAAGGCAAATTGTACTTAAAAAAAGGCGTTCTAAAGATCCTCATATTTAGAACTATCGTATCGAATAATTAATTGCGAACAGTTACGATTATAATCAAAATTAACAAAAGGAAAACTGTATCGTTCCGTTTATTTTTATTGCCGCTCTTTATTATTATCGATTTTGTTGCAAAACACCGAAGCTTAGACAATGGTGGCAATAAAAAATATTATTTTACGGCTCTCGGTACGCTTTGACTGTTCCGGATAGAACGGCATGAAGTTATTAACAATCACCGTTATGAAGTTAGCTGCATATTTTTTTATTTAAACTCTTGATATAATTCAGTTGGAGAGAAATTCCGTTTGCAAAAGTTTTTTATTTAGAACAGGGAAGTGAGTGGCTTTTTACTCACGTGATGTTAAGCAATATAATATTTCCTATATCACGCTAATCTCATCCAAAGTAAGCACTGTAAGGCTTGTGTTATGTACGCTAGGGTAACGGATAGACATACGTATATTATACATAAATATATAATATTTATATAAATTCCTATAACTCAGGTATAAACTTTTGCTCAAAGATTACAATACCCAACTGCAGAGGAGCTAGTATCCAAACCATTACTTTAGGCAAGGCTGATTGGTGTGAATGTAAGAATTATTATTAAACCTCATTAAATAATCATTCACGCTAACAAGTCAACTGAAATTAAGCCGTAAGGCGGTTCACACACTAGAGATGCGTCCCGCCGCGGTGCGCGTAGCGACAGAAAACGCGCCGCGGTGCGCGTAGCGACAGAAAACGCGCCCCCGCGCGGAGGCGCAGATCTGCCTAACTTAGCGGTTAATCTGCTTCCCCGCGCAGATTTTCAATACAAGTTGACCTTACTTCTTCACGCCCCGCGCTCCCGCGCAGAATCTGCGCGCGGGGCGCCTACACGCGCGATCCCGCGTCGGCAGTGTGTTGTCATAGGCGTGTTTTCTATATTAATTGAGATTCTTGCATACAATAATAAAATCTGCGGCCACGCGCTACGCGACGGGGCGCGGTGCAGTGTGTTAACCGCCTAAGCCTTTGAGAATTTTCTACTCAAGTCTGCTTTGATTCATCATTGATCATAACATCCGCTAGATGGCATTAATAGGCTTGGAAAATATTTTTGGTACAAATAATTTTTTCTTAATTTTTGTAAAAAATTTAAATGATTATTTTTCTTATGAGTGGTTATCGCGTCTCGACCGTAAATTGAAAAGTTACCACCTGGAATTAACACTTCCAGCTTTTCTGTCTACTTCTGCAGCTATTATCACCCGCCATTCCACTTGGGCGCATCATATGATGGTTTTATTTTGCCCACGCCATTTTCATCTATAGACCTGTACTCTAGCGAAAGGAAATTAATAAGATAATAAATAAAATATAAGACAACGTCACCTACATTGCTTTGAATCCATTTTTATGTAAGTTATAAATTTATACCATTATTTTCGCATTTAAAAAGTAACGCTACATGCTGCCATTTTAAAAATTACCTTTTAATAATATAGCTTCTTTAAAGTTGTCATTTGAATTAACTATTAGTCGCTATATTTACCTGTTCTTCAAATGAAATAATTAACTCTGCTATCAGTTAGAGTTATGTTAAACGTTATTATGTCAAACTATAAATATATCTTTAAAAGACTTGGTGATACATGGAGTTGCACCATTTTTGTATGGTTTCGTAGACGCAAACACTAGATGGCGTTATTACAAAATTGCTGTTCCAACACATTATTACATAGCATAGCTCATAATGGACTTCAAAATTCCATATGAAGATAGTAATTGTGTTTAAAAGCGAGTTAAAATAAAACCAGATGAATGACGCTTTTAATTTTATATATTTTTTGCATTTTTTCATAGCTGTCTTATAAGATAAATTATTTTAATAGAAAAATACTAGAAAAAATCGATTCAGCTCACCAGTGAATTCTCAGGCGTGAATTCTGACATTTTATCCGAGCGCGCTGAACTCCGAAACGACTCAACCGATCTTGATGTTTTTTTTCATTTCGCTGTATTTGTGCCAACTTAGGGCATAGGATAGGTTTCGTTTTAATTAATAACGGCCGGGTCAGCCAGTAGTGTATAAAAAAATACCGCAATTAATTCTCAATTACCAAAAATCCTTGCAACTCTTTAGATTTACAATTGAACAAAGAATAACACCTTAAAGTTATAACATTCTCCCTACAGATAGGATATCGATTTGAATATTAGTTTTTATTTACTGTTTTTTTTTTGGCGATTAAGCGATAATTTTAACGAGCAATCGATTTAAATAGCTATTCGATTTTTAATTGCATACCGAGACCATCTTATTAATAATAGATATCTAAAGTGAGTACACTATTTTCGATTCGCCAAATTAAATAACGATAGTCTTTTATTCTGATCTTGTATATTTTGATCAAAATTATTTAAATGTAGTTCAAAAAAGTTCTTTTGAATCATTGGAGCAAAATTTTCCTGTTTTGGTACATCTTTTAACTGAAAAAACGAATGCTTTATCGTCCAGCTTTAATATACATTATGTAAGTAACTATATTTCAAAATTCTATAGGTATCGTTACTATACATACAATAAAAAAAATATATTCTTCTAGCTGACCCGGCCACGCATTGCTGTGAATTATGAATGCATGAATTAAAATAAAACCTATCCTAACTTTTAAGTAAGATCAAATTACAGATAGTTACGAAGTTTGATCAAAATCGGTAAAGTAGTTTAGGAGTCCATCGCGGACAAGCAACGTAACACGTAATTTATATATAAATTGAGATTATCACAATTATAGTGGCTGGGATCTACCTCCTAGCGGTCCACCCCGGGCAACGGCATCAGGTACCAACTCGGCCCGTGGTGACGGCTGATGATCCCAGCGGCGGTGGTTGGTTCCGCAAGGGGCCGCCTGGCTAGCAAACAGCTTTACTGCGTAGGGCGGGAGTACCAGTGCCAATGGGGGTTGGTAATAAATCAGTTGCGCAGCTTATAACCGGTTTTGATAACTTGGCTTTGCTCCACCAGGTAACTCATTCTGGAGGGTAGCGGGATCCGAAGCAGGGTTTTAGCCACTGGCCAACCGCAGTTTGTAGGGGCCCGACTAGCGCGTTAGCCACGCGTGAAAGGCTGCCCCGCCAACTCGAAATGCTCCACCGTGCCAGTTGGCGACTGGACGGGAGTACCCTATGGCCATTTCGGGGGAGGTTCGGGCGTGCTGGCAGTCTCCAGATGAATTCTCTTTTTTTTGGTCAGCCCAAAGAACTTAAATGGTCGATTAAGTAGCGCTGCGACTAAAAATCCTACCCCCCAACATTCACCATCATGACGTGAAGGAATAGGAAGAATTTAGAACAACGGCTGCACTTCCTCCCATTTGAAGCGCAACTTGCGAACATTAGAGGACTGCACTCAAATCTCCATCCAGTCCATCACCATCCGGAGACCGAGAAGCCGCACTTGTTCTTCTTGACGGAAACGCAGATAACAACCCCGTCGGACGACGCGTACCTCAACTACCCTGCTTACAGACTTGAGCATAAGTTTAAGATGTGTGCAGGGGTTTTTGTGTTTGTCCGCAATGATATATGCTATAAGCGTCTCCGATGCTATGAAAAATCCTGGTTTTCCGTTATCTGGCTTCTGGTGGACACAGGAGTAGAGAAGATGCTCTACGTCTGTGTCTACCGATCGCACAGCAGTGACCGGGAGACGACTCGGCTCATAGAGACGGTAGATTTGGCAACTCAGCGATATCCAGAGGCGGTGCTTATTTTTCTGAGGTACTACAACGCTCACCACAAAGAGTGACTTTTCCCATACCAGAAAACTGACCATGCTGGCAGAGAAGCGCGACGATTTGCCTTAGTGCTAAATCTTACTCAGCTCAAGCGACGCGAATTCCAGAAATTGCTTGCCACTTGGGTATGTGGTCATAGATGTATGTATCTCGTGCCGAGGCCCGAAAGTAGTCTGCTTACCAAGCTCAGGTGCAAATCCGCGATCGCAGGGTCCGTGCACGGAGAACCCGAGCAAAGCAAAACGAAACTGTCTTTCTATCCGAATGGAATGAAGATTAAAAGTCCGAATTCGATGGGGTTGTGTCGTTTTGGTGTAGAGTCTCTATGGCCATCTTTCAGATCCAGCATCAGACGCTGATTACCATATAGCATCAAAGTACTCGTCTATACAAATCAAACAAGTCCAAGCTCGATGGGTTTGTGTCGTTTTATTGCAGAGTTCCTATAGCCACTATCCAGCTCCATTTCATCATAATATTGCATTGTCACGCGATATACACATGCATGCAAAATTTCAGCTCAATCGGACACCGGAAAGCGGGTCAAATTTAACTTGCAAGATTTCATTACAGACACCGGGACACGTGAAAGTAAATAAGTTTGCAATAAATAGTTTTATGCAGGCAACACACTTCACAGGCAGCAACGTTCTCAAGCATCCGTTCTTCACCCATATTTCAAATAGCTAATTAAAAACTATTTTAATTATTTACTATTCGTTATATATTTATTTATGATCAATAACAGAAACATCTTCTCTCCCAGTTGCCGTGTCAAGGTCCATAATGATCTGTATGTTATCTGGCTTTTGAAGTTATACTCATTTGTTTGTATTGAGGGTGAAATTTTTCAGGTAACGGAAGTTACGCAGCATGCAACGAAAAAGCGACACTATGAAGTTAGCTGTTAAAGTGAATAGGCTAACTCCAAGATGTTTCATTTAATAAAAAGGTATAACTTTTGCCGCGCGTACATAAGTACACGCACTTTTTTTTATTAAACGAATTTGTATATAATGGTTTGAGCAATGAAATATCTCAATCTATAATCTAAGATCACAAATTTGTTGTTTGTCTGTCCGCTCTTTTCCCGCTCTTGTTCCATTGTATATGCGTTACCATAGCAACGCGTTAACCGCAAGTAGTTCGTCTACCGGACACTAGATGGCGCTAACGGAAACATATTTAATAATAGAAAAAAAATATAGAATTTTGTCCACCCGTGCGAAGCCGGGACAGGCCGCTAGAAACATATTAAGTATACATTTCGGAGAGTGTGCAGCAGTATTGCTCAACTTTGTTACGCCGCGCCGTTCCCATTTATAGACAACCAGACTTACAAATAGGCGACACCATTATATAGTAGATATACCTAAGATTCGCACCAAGCGTTTCAAGTCTTTGACTGACACTGTGTTTTCTGACAAATACAATTTAGGGGTCTTCAAGTCACGAGTGAATAAGTTCTAGGTAAGCATGCCACATCTAGATCGCATCGATGCTTACCATCAGGCGAGATAGTGGTCAATCGCTTACCTATTTACAAAAAACCGAAGTGTGATTAAATATTGTTGATTATTTGAAACACAAAGACCTGTCCCACACTTTCATATACTACAGAGCAAAATCAAGTGTACAAATCTAAAAATATATAACAATTAAACGGTAGTAATATAAAAATATGACTCACAATAACTGGCGCATAGATCAAGAGCCTTTCGAAATGGCCCCGAAACATTAAACTGTCCAAAATGATCACTAGTGTAAAGGAACGTTTTCTCATATTTAAGTGTAATTTCTGAGGTCTAACGAACATATAATAACACTTTTATTATTTCAGTTCGCTTAACGGAGCCGTAACAATTTAAATACCATTTGCTTTGATCACTGATCGAGTATTTATTTATATTGCTTGTATTTATATCAGTGAAATAATTTAACAGAGTAGTATGTTATTAATAGCTTCACTTGCATGGTTATTGTTAAGGAATCTTCTAACTCGATTTTTACCTACGTCAAAACAGTCATATTAATTTGAAATACTCATTTATCAAAGATCGATGACAATACAATATTAAACAAGTGCGAGTCGGACTCGCGCACGAAGGGTTCCGTACAAACTTTTAGATAAGTAAAAAAATCACGTTTGTTGTATGGGAGCCCCCCTTAAATATTTATTTTATATTAATTTTATTATTTATTATTAAAGTAAAAATACAACAGAGTATTTTGTGAATATTTCAAGTGCCTTTTTGTTGCCATTATTGATATCGATCAAAAAAGGGCAAAAAAATCGCGTTTGTTGTATGTGAGCAATCTTAAAAATTTTGTTTTTAGTATTTGTTGTCAGAAATACATAATTTGTGAGAATTTCAACTGTCTAGCTACCGCGGTTCTTGAGATACAGCCTGGTGACAGACGGACGGACAGACAACGAAGTCTTAGTAATAGGGTCCCGTTTTTACCCTTTGGGTACGAAACCCTAAAAAATGAACAATACCGGTGAAATTTCGAAAAGAAAGTACAAAATTATATTATGGAAAAAATCACGCTACTAAAGTAGATAGAAACAAAAAATGAAACGTAAATAGTTTAAAAATAAATTAAAAAACACGCTTTATGGTAAACCACCGTAAGAATCACTCCGAGCTCCCGGGTTCGATCTCCGGCCGCCGCAATGTATAAAACGTATTTTTCTATATTGTTTCGAATTCGAATCTGGTTGTTGTGGTACCATCGTTGTTTCTTTCCATAACACAAGTGCTTTAGCTATTTGAATGCAGAACTTGTCTGTGATGTTGTCAAATATTTAAAAAAAAACTAGCATCGTCATGTGTTTGATTTCCAATGAATGAGGTAGTCCGACATCGTAAGAGCCTTTTACACACCACGTTTTTTAAACGCGTCGTTAACGCGCGTTTGTATCGATACAAATAATATTCCCACGACAGTCAAACACAGATTGGCTATGAATTTATGTAAATGTTCAAAGTTCTACCTTTAAATCAGTACAGGCTTGATTATAACGTGTTTTTGTACATACAAACGCAAAATAATTGCTCAGTGGAATATAAACAAACGGGTTGCTGACACGCTTTTCTGAATTCGTTTTTAGGAAGATGTATTGCATTTTACAATAAGGTTACACACCTTTAGAGAAATTTCAAAAGTTGTTAAATACCCTTATGAACTATAGCTAATAAAGAACTGGTGATCATTTGAAGGACATAAAGGCGTAGTGTTAGAGCTCTTATACACGGGCGGCACGTTGCCAATGGAACTATTACGTGTAGAGAAACAGATGGATTACGTTAATATTTCTTTAACCCACAACGAACGCGTTCTTCTGTTTCGTTTTTGTCGGCAACGATGGACTTATAGTAATAACAGTGTTTCTTCTTCCAAATCCATTTTGAAACTGGCCTAGCTCCCTGTCTATAGCGTCAGCGGCTGCCGCCGACGCGTCGACACTTGTCGCCAACGAGTATCGACGGCTGCAGTTGGCACTGTTGTTGGAAACATGCCGCCCATGTATAAGAACTCTTAATGACCTTCAATAGCTATAAAGATTTTGTAATGTTATTTTTTTATGCATTTTACAAGCGTTAGAAGAGTTTCCTCAATAAAATAAAACGTGTATCACATTAAAGGGAGAACACATCCTTTTCCGAGTTTCTTGTAACTTCTTCGCCATGCTAGGTCTCCTGTCGTAGGACTTACGAAGCCATAGCATAGTTGAAAATTGTTAAGTATAAAGAATCCAACAAAAAAAATTGTTACTTCCAAGTTAAAGTCATAGAGAAAGTTATCGAGATAAGTTTCAATGAATCTCAATGTGAGAAATTCTTTTGATTGATTTAAAAATGTCGGTTAGATCATTTATGCATAATAAAGTCCAGTTGTAAAAACTCGTATAGGACAAAAAAAACGAGTAAACTTTAGACCACACGACGGAAGTAAAACCTCTTTAGCTACATCGATATGTATCTATATATATATAAAATACATTTTTGAGCGAAGCTCTTTTTTAGACAACTCACAAATTTCGCTTGTCTCCCTCCCTCCTGTTACTTAACGGTTCAACATACATGATTATAACCTGACGGACATAGGCTATGTAAAAAAATATAGACTTTACCATGGACGAATAATCACCGAAAGAAAAATTCAAAAGCTGATCAAAGCCAAACCGTTGAGACTACGTTGATGAAATTTAGGTGAGGTTAGGTCAGGTAGTGCTTCGCTCAGTATTTGCAAACAGCAGCAGCATTGCAGACCTAGTTTATTTTTATTCGCTGTTTTATTATCAGATACCTCAATAATCTCTCTTTCGATCTTCACTAACTTATATCTCCCTCTCAACTTCCGTTCACCTCGCTCGATCACACTTGTCGTAACGCTCTCGTCACGCATTCACCAACTTACTCCTCGAGTTTTACTTCAATAAGCATTTTATATTTATACGTCGACATCGCGTTTAAAAAACGCAGTATGCATAGGCCCTAAGAGTGCATGCTACGTACGGACCTTGACGTGACAAAAACCTTTATAGAGCGAAGCACTAAAGATTCATTTTCGTTGGATGCGTGACAACGGAGTCGCATGCCGGCACGGAACTCATTCAACTCACTGTATGGTGTTTGTTTTGGTCAATGACTCCATGCTAATTGATGCCCTGATGATAACGATGACTGGAGGTGAGCGGTGAAACACTTTACTGGGTTTTGTGGTGCAATTTCGACGTTAATATATCTTATATTTAACCCAGCTCTAACTAAGCACAATAAGGCTTGTGTTATCAATACTAGGGTAACGGATAGACGTATATATAGACGTATATATACACATAGATATGTAATATTTATAGAAATACTAGCTGAACCGGCTTAATGTTGCTGTGGATCAGTTATTACAATTAATAGCAGTATTTTTATTATAAATGAAATAAAACTTATTCTACATCCCAAGTTGGAAATCCATCAACGTGAAAAAAAATAAAAATCGCGGTCACATACTGTGACATTTAATTTTTATATGTAAAGATATATATATCATACTTAAATCTGCCACTTCACTTTGGTGCAACTGTAGCGATGTTGCCTTTCGTAACGACGGCCCTGGGATTAATTTCCAAAAGGGGCAGATGTTTGTGTGATAATTACGAGCTTACCTTAGTAGCGTACCTTAGTAATGGGTGACATATATTTTAATATTTATTTGTTACTATACATATGTATGTATTGTATTTGTTGCACTAGTATCTATAACACATGCCTTATAGTGCTTACCGTGGGCTAAGCTAATTGGTATTTTGTTTGTATATAATTAAGTTCAGATTTACTCTTGCTGGTTACGTGTCTACCTTTATTCTCACCAAGTTTCTGAATACCATTACACAAGTCTGGAGCTACTCAACTTAGGTTTATATGATGTTTTCTAATATATATAATACCAGGTGACAAGGCCACGCTTTGCTGTGTTACAAATTAAAATGAAACCTATTCTGAACTAAGTTGGAACAAATCCAGCAAAATGAGAATAAATCTTCATAATCGGTTGAGTGGTTTCAAAGTTAATAGCGGTCAAACACTGCACAGGTTTATTTCAAATGGTTAAAGACTTTTTAAATATATTTTGTAGTTCTCGAGAGTATCCTCTATATATAAACAAATTAGCTAAGTCTTTATAACAAATAATATAATAATAATAATGTAATTAGTTTTAAAAAAAATCTTACAATAAAATATAACGAAATGCGAACACAAAAGCTTCTAAAATAAGCCTAGTCAGACTGAATAAAGATACTAGGGTAACGGGCAAACATGTCTCTACAAAGATAAGTTATATTCATAGAAATATGAATATTACTTACTGGTGTCCAGGACCGTTTAACTTTACAAGTAGAGAAACTTCAGCTGGTATCAAACATTAGTATAAACGAAGTGGAATGAATGTCCGCTTATAAAAATGTTAGACAAAAAACCGAAAATTATATTTAAAAAAACGAACACAGAGACAAACGCCCGCCGGGTTAAGAACAAAAAAAAATTAATAAGGCTAGTGTACGTTACGTCACTGACCCTATGTTTACAAATGTGTGGTATAATTATAAACGTATTAGAAAGGTCGACGAACGGCGGAGGCCGTGTGTGAAGGCCTTTATTTAGGGAATAGCTGTCCTTTCTACGATTACTTGAAATATTCAAAGCGAAAGCGACAACATTTTTTTAACATTTCTTACATATTGCGATGTAATGCTTGTGCCAAGGATACTAGGGTAACGGATAGGCATAGTTACATGATATGAGACATAAATGTTTTTTATTTTGAATAATTTAGCTCTTGATCAATTCCGGAGACCAAGACAGAATCTACGATGGAACGAGCTAACTCAGAAAGTGACTATTCTCTCTGGCTTTGAAAACGGACGGGTTATAAGTACTCGGAAATACAGACGCAGGGCGAGATATGTGATATTAATGCCCTTGACTCATGTACAAATGCTCGTATTTATGACACACACGCATGTCCGCTCCAGGACTCCAAACTAGGACCGTTACTACGAAGGACAGGATCGGTTACGTTGCGCCAATCAGTCGTCTTCACGTATTCATGCTAATATTTGAGCTAACAAATGATTGTTTGGTAAATGATTGAAGTATGTAATTTATAAGCATACAAACATCCGCAGCATATTCCTATGTTGGTTATACAAAAGTATACCCCTACCAGGATCGAAACCCGAGACTGTGCATAGGTAGTATCGCTGTCTTTGCACCAACCTATGGTTTGAACATAAATGTGAACTGGATTTTCCTCATTTGTACAAAAATGTACTCTTTTTTATATTGATATTTTAAATGCACCATCTACTATTACTACATAGTATAAAACAAAGTCGCTTTCTCTGTCCCTGTATCCCTATATATGCTGAAATCTTTAAAACTACGCAACGGATTTTGATGCGGTTTTTTTAATAGATAGAGTAATTCAAGAGGAAGGTTTATATAATAAATGCACAATATAGTAGAGCATTGCATCCGTGCGAAGCCGGGGTGGGTCGCTAGTTAATAATAAAAATAATAAAAGCCTATGCATTGTGAGACAAGATATAAAATGCACCGTAAAAAACAACTATGCCTCCGAACCCTCAGGTGGGCTTAGTTGTTTTTTTTACAGGCGTTTTTCATATCTTATCGAAATATAGCAAAGTGAATGCAAAAAAGAAACGAAATCCACACATACATGAAACTTAGATATGTAAAATTCATAGAAATACGAGTATATATAAATACTGATGACTTATGTAAAAATAGAGCTAGTATTTATCACTCAAACATTTGCCCTTTTCAGGACTCGAATCCAGGACCTATGATACGAAAGGCACCATTGCATAAAACGGTCTTCATAATTCTTCGTTACGTCAATAATTTAAAGGAAATAATTACGTCGGGTTTCACCTTGACTCATACAGACATAGTTAAGTTGTCGGAAGTCCACCAAATATATTACTGGGAATTAGTAACACAGTGCCTGTCTAAAACACAGACAAAGCAATAATTTAATAAGTGCAACTTATAATTAGAACAAATTACAGGAAATATTGTATTAACGGTTTTATACTATGAGTATCGAGTATTTTAAACCTATTATGTAAACTCATACTTGATAAAGACATTACTAGGCGATGCAGTCGCTAAGCATAAAGCTACGCTAGCACTATATATTGGAGCGGAGCGTAATACCTAAAAAAAGATTTTATTTTTCGATGGGAATTTTTGCGAATTTCAAAATTCGGACTCCGTCACAATTTGGTCCTAAACCTATTGATTCGATTCCACACAAAAAATATTAAAATCGGTTAAGAAATCGGGAAATTATGGCGTAACAGATATTGCGCCATTGAAGCTGATCCATGGGAGCTTCGCGCACTCTGCTCCAATTATAATTTTGTGGAGTGAATTTGATGGATAAAATAAGGAATGATCGAATAAGAGAGTAGTGTGGTGTGGAAGAAGTGATAAAGATAGAAAAAGGGACTCTTAGATGATTTCGACTTGTAGAAAGGATGGACGAAAGGAGATTGACAAAACAAGTTGAGGCAAATGTGCATGGGCACATCGGTGGAGGCAGATCAAGACGTACTTTCAGGGATTAAATAGAAGATGTTCTGGAAAAAAGCCAGGTCAAAAGTACCTTTAACCGACGAGCTTGTATGAAAGCTCTGATGAGAGTTGAAGAAGCGAGAGCTGTAGGATCGTGGAAAGTGGAAAGCTGTGATCCCTGCCTACTTGTTTTAGGAATTAACTTATAGAATTTTCTATCCAAAGAAATAATTTAAAAAAATCAACTTGTCTCAAATGAACCCACATACATCCCCTCGCTATTCTGACAAATACTCTTCCAATTGAGCTACCGACACCTTGACGGTTTAACAGGTCAAATTTTGCTAAGTATTTATTAAACTGACATTAGCGACATCTATCTACAACCTCGTATGAAATACTTTCGAACAGAAACAACTATGTAATTATTATATACTAGCGGCACGTCCCGGCTTCGCACGAGTGGACAAATTCTTCAATTTTTTCTATTATTAAATATTTTTCAGTTAGCGCCATCTAGCGTGCGGTAGGCGAACTACTTGCGGTTAACGCGTTGCTATGGTAACGCGTACACAATGGAAAAAGAGCGGGAAAAAGTGCGGACATACAAACAACAAATTTGTGATCTTAGATTATAGATTTATGTTATTAAAGTATTTAATTGCTAAATTTTAAGTAGTAAGTTTAATTTTAGATAATTGTTCACATCCATAATACATGGCTGAGGATCAAACTGGGTTTTCTTGATTCAAAGGTGACGTCTCAACCTGAAACACACCTCCTTTTTGAAATATAGTAAATAGGTAAGCACTTGACCGCTATCTCGCTTGATGGTAAGGATGTAGCGCGCTTACCTAGAAGATACCTATTTACTCGTGACTTGAAGACCCATAAATTGTATTTGTCAGGAAACACAGACTCAGGCATAGAGTTCCACTCTTTAGCGGTTTAGAAAATTGGAACCTAATCGCTTAGTGCGACTTTCTGGTATATCAACCATATACTTGTGGCGCCTATTTGTAAGTCTGGGTTGTCCGATGAAATAATGGGGACGACAGAACAAGGTTTTTGTTTTTCTCAATAACAATTATTTTACTTTACGGTGTCTGTTAGGTGCCATCTTGTCATAATTAATGATATGAATTGAGTCGTTTCCTTTAAAACAATGAAGAAAATTAATTATCATCAATTATCTATAATTACCTGTAAAAACACATCGTTAACCTATAACTGAAGTGTAAGATAAGTTTATTGTTTTTTATCTACACTAATATTATAAAGAGGAAAGATATGTATTTCTTGTATGTTTGTAATGAATAAACTCAAGAACTACTAAGCTAATTTCAAAAATTCTTTTACTATTGGAAAGCTACATTCACGGTAAGTAACATAGGTTAGAAAAAAATTAAAGAATAGCTGGTTGATTATAATTTAGTATTACTTATTAAAATATAGTAATAAAATACTTTATTTTTAAATATTCAAGTTATACTAAATTTTAGTTTAAAAAAAATTCCTTTTTTAAAAAAGAAGCATGATTATATTGATTATCACATACGAAACTGTAAGGAGTCATTATAGTCTTTATAACAAGTCTAGAGGAAATATTTTACTCTAACTAGCTTTTCGGTTGTCTGTTGGATTTAAACGATAATACTGCAATGAAAAAACTTTGTCAGCGCGATCTAGGTTATCATTTAAATTACACGTTGCCCGTTTGAATTCTATCTTCTTACCAATTAGCCCGATCCTATTAAATATTAAAATATTATATGAAAATTTATATGGTTTGTTGTTAGTTACTCAATAACTCAAACTGTTTAACGAAATGGATTAAAATTTATTACACAGATGGTTTGTAATTTGGATTGTATTTAAAATATACTTTTTATGTTTGAAAATTATTGGTTTTCCCTGGGGATGCTGATGCTGGGGAAGCTAATAAAAAATTGTTGGTATATATGCCTTACTGGGAATTTATATAATGATAATAAGACAATTAATCTGACCACCTCTATGGTCGAGGGGCTCGCATGGTAGATTTCATGGTAGCAGCACTCCAAAGTCCCTAGTTCGATCCCCAGCCGGCTCTTTTTCGAAAAACGAACTTTTCCATAATGGCACGAGTTTTGTTGTACTTCTTTCGTTCTTAACTTGGGATCAAAGTAGTGTATGTAATGTTTTCTAATATTTATTTTTGATTGTTTTTTATACAGGGACACAATTAAGACATTATATACAAAAAATTAAAGTATTAAATAGCAATATATATAATTATAATCTCATCTATAAAATGTTGCTAATTAGGAAGACAACAATAAAAAAGATGATAACTGTTTTTGACGTGTTATACTCAATTATAAAAATGCATAAAACCTAGCTAGTACTTACAAACAATGAAAAGAATACGATGTAACAAAAAGCAATTACGATTCAAGCTAACTGCATAACCTTCGACGCATAATCGAATGTTAGATTTAGGACGAACTGGCAATAAACAACTCGTTTACATCCTTACATAACCAAATTAAGACTCTAATACATAGATAATTAATTACAAAATCGTTTAGCCGTAACTGGCGTATGGCATAATATCCCCAATCACAGACAATGTTTTTGTATTTTTTTTATTTCCAAAAAATTAATAAAAAACTTAAACTTAGATCAATAAAAATGTTATATATTAGCCGTTTGGTGCAACGACAGCGATATTGCCTTTCGCACTGTTGGTCCTTGGTTCGTCTCCCGAAAAGGCAGATGTTTGTGTGATAAATAAGCATTTGTACCTAAATCATGGGTCATCATCATAATATCAGCCGTACGACGCCCACTGCTGGACATAGGCCTCCCCCAAGGATACCCTAAATCATGGGTATTTATATATATATTTCTATGAATATTATTAATTTCTGTATCATATATGTATGTTTATACATTATTCTAGTATAAATTACACAAGCCTTAAAGTGCTTAGTTTGGGCTAGGCTAATTAGTGTGAATGTGTGAGATATTATTATTTTTATTAAAATGAAATTCCATTTACTAAATTAAATAGATACACTGCTGGAAATCTACACCTCAACTTCTATATAAATGTGTCAGTTTTGTCTGTATATTTATTTTTTGGACAAAATTTATGATAAACACTATTTTTAAAGTTTTTGTCTGTATGTCTTTCTATAAGTCAAGAACCAGTTGACCAATTTCGATGAAATTTGGTATATAGTGAGAACATGTGACTTTGTAAATGATAGGCTATATATTATATCGGTAAAAATCTTATAGCCCTAACTTATATTATAAATACAAAAGTGAGTTTGTTTGTAACAGTGTATGAAAAAATCCAGGGTTTTGAAGCGCACATTGAAAGAGCTGTGATCACAGAATAACTAAAGTTATTATCATATATGCGCTTCTACCACCTTCCATTATTTTAATTAGGCCCCTAACAAATTTATACAAATAATATTCATTTAAATAACCTTAGTAAGACGATGAAAAATATTAGATAACGAAAAATACTTTTCTATGAAATACTAGCTGATCCGGTCAAGCTTTGCTTTGGCTCGGTTATTATAATTGTAAATATTTTTTTAAACATTAAAAAAAATGTATCCTATATCCTAAGTCGAAAAAAAATCAGCAAAATGAAAAAAAGACATCAAAGTCGGTTGAATAGTTCCGGAGTTCATCGCGGTCAAACACTGTGACGGAATATTTTTAAATAGATAAGTGAGAAGTAGCGGCCCGTCCCGGCTTTGCACGGGTGGACAAAATTCTTAAATTTTTCCGTTAGCGCCATCTAGCGTCCGGTAGACGAACTACTTGCGGTTTACGCGTTGATACAATTGAAAAAGAGCGGGGAAAAGAGCGGACAGACAAATAACAAATTTGTGATCTTAGATTATAGATTGACAATGCATTTATAGAAAGTTAGCAACAGTAAATGCAACGACGGGATACCTAGTACCGAGAAAAAAAGATGAAACAAAACAACATCTCTTCTTTCTCACTATTCCAAAGTATTTATTTCATACTTGGCTGGTCATATATGCCAAGTAAAATTAAGTATGCCAATATCATAAGCGTTCTCGCTTGATCGCCTACAGCCTTCGTCTGAATAGCTGTTTTCCGACGATTTTTCTTGAGCTATCGATGTATTTTTCAATTCCTGTCAAGGTTGTGAGAATACGGATTATACAATGATTATAAGTATTGTTTATAAGACGTTAATTTGACGAGTTATGAATACCTAAGTTTTTCATTTTATTTACTACTAGGCGATGCAGTCGCTAAGCATAAAGCTACGCTAGCACCATATATTGGAGCGTCACAATCTTGTCCTAAACCTGGTGATTCGATTCCACACAACAATATTAAAATCGGAACTCGGGAAGTTATGCCGTAACAGACATTGCGCCATTGAAGCTGATCCATGAAAGCATCGCTCGCGTCGCTTGCTCCGCTCTAATAATTAAAAATAGTACTTAAATTAAGTGGCTATGAAGGTGTTTTTTTTTGTTATAAAAAACAGGTAATTATGTCCACAGATCGTCAAAATGACTTTTCTTGAATCATATACATTCGATCCTAATTATATTATGACAATACTTTGTGTGTGTGTGTGTGTGTGTGTTTGTTACCATATTGTCTCGCTAACATTGCAAAACTAAACTTGCCCTTACGTACTCTCGCAAAAACATTACGATAGCGTGTTTCTACGCGCTACAGTGTATTTTGTAGTAGATTATTCAAATCAAAAAAGTAATATTATCTACATTCGTAATAACATATACGCTACTTAATATAAACTTAATTATCATTGCCATAGTATATAATATCTGTAAATCGACAACCTCCATGGTCAAGTGGTTGGCATACCGATTTTCATAGTATCGCCACTCCGGGGTTCAGGGTTCGATGTTGAGTCTGGATGTTGTGGTAGGTACTGTTGTTGTTTCTGTATTCTATAACACAAGTGCTTTATCTACTTAACTTGGGTTCAGAATAATGTATGTGATATTTTCTAATACTAACGGCCAAAATTCTTTAAAAAAAATATTATTAAATATTGATCAGTTAGCGCCATCTAGCGTCCGGTAGACGAACTACTTGCGGTTAACGCGTTGCTATGGTAACGCGTATACAATGGAAAAAGAGCGGGAAAAGGAGCGGACAGACAAACAACAAATTTGTGATCTTAGATTATAGATTATATTCAAAGGTTTTTAATGAATATATCTAGCATTTTAAAAAAGAGACTTTTCTATTTCTTCTATTTATTCAAATATTGTAGTCTACTTAATTTATTTTTATTTCTTTATTTAGGGCTTGCACGATTTGTGCATAGCCAGTGTCAAGTAAATATAATTGTCAGTTATATATTTATATATTTTTTGTTAGGTTTCAGTAAGTGTGTGGGGTTTTACTGGAACCTCCCCTTGGACTTCTTGAGAGAGCAGGAAAAGACATCTTCCGCTGCTTAGTTGCACTTGCCAACACTCTTGTATGTTCACAAACACTTAGTGGTTAATAATCCACCATTATTACGCACTAATGTCCACAACAACACAAATTCCAACAAGAGAAACAAAACCACCAACGTGACGCTTCCCGCTCCCGCCAAAAAGTCTCTGTCCCTTTATTTCTTTACATAACAAACCGCCTTAAAACTTTGCCAGAGAAATAAATATGATCCGTGTAACTCAATTAACCCTAAACTGTTATGGGGTCATATCTAATGGTTAGTTGACATAACCGCCGTACCGACTGTCAGTCGATTACCACAAATGGCAGCAATTGCGCGCAAATTGACCGCTGTGAACAGTAATAGATATATGTTTTGCTATTACGCGGCATTAGGTAAAAAGTAAGGATGTACGATGCACTTTATCATAAAATGGAAGTTGTTTGGATTATATAAGACTCACCTCTTTGATAGCTGTGGAAATAATAATAATATTTCTTATATTTACACCAATTAGCAAAGTGAGCACTGCAAGGTTTGTGTTATGGATAAAAGCATAACGGATAGATATACATAAATATGGAATAATCACTGAAATATCTGCCCGTTCTAGGATTCGAACCCAAGATCGTCACTGTAAAAAACAGGCGCTACCGTTACACCAGACGATCGTATGATTGCTTACAATATTTTGATTAAATGATGTTATTAAATATTTTAAATAAACATTAAACGAATTAAGTAACATCTATGTATACTAGAAGACTAGCTAATAGCATTATAAAACGATGGTCCAGAAAGCAAACAGAAAAATACTTTGTTTATTTAGCAAATGATCGATGATTCAACGACACGGTTGTATATTTATTTTTTCCTTACTAATTACAAAACTATATTCGTTTATTTTATATATTAACATAAATTCAATATTTATCAATAAACCTGATATGATAGATTTTCTGTAGGGGTCTAAAGTGACCCCACAGTATCAGCTAAGGGTTATCTTGATCGTAATTCTAGCTTAGAAAATAAAAACAAAACATAACCAAACCCAAACCAAATTAGAAATTTTTACGTATTCGTATAAAATAAAAAAATAAACACTTCCCATCGCATATAAAAAAAATAAATAATGTATCCCATGAGTCATGTTACCATAGCAAACCGGTCTAAGCAGCTAACAAAAGTA
Organism: Calamotropha paludella; assembly: GCA_927399485.1. Taxonomy (NCBI): domain Eukaryota; kingdom Metazoa; phylum Arthropoda; class Insecta; order Lepidoptera; family Crambidae; genus Calamotropha; species Calamotropha paludella. The sequence goes on along the minus strand of OV656823.1, from coordinate 3,094,422 downwards.
CAAATAAACCTTGATAAATTAAAAACAATACCCTGACAAGTGCAGTTAACCCTGCAAATATACGTGGGGCACACCCCTGGGTCTATTGTACCCAATGACGCGAGCAGGTAGAGACGTCAGACCCCATGATACAATATTAACTCCTGTCACAACACAACGGGGTCTTTTGTACCGCTATTGATAGGGGCCGGGAACGTATTAAAGGAATTGCCAACGATTTTGGGGTCACAGTAATCGGGATAATAGTTGGTTGATACTTATGTGATTATAATTGTGAGTAGGTCTTTCATTGTTGGACTTTTAATTCGTAAATTTGTCTATAAAAATATATAAAAAAGTCAAGGTAACATGACTCATGTAGTATTAGTATGTACATTATTTTTTTAATAAAATAAAAAAAAACTTTTCGCTCATATTTTAGCCAACTATATTATCTTTTAGCTAGCTTTGGAAACTAATTAGGCCAATGTACTATTTTAGTTCTAAGTTCTATGATGTATTATAACATGCTGTTGTTTCCTTAACAAAAAAAAATGTTTTATTAATAATTTATGACGGTTTGTGCATCGGTAGCGATCCTACCTTCTACACCAAAAGTCCCGGTTTCGAATCTCGGTAGGGGTACATGCATTTATTGCATGCATTGATGAAACAACGCTGGCCTACAGCGTAAAATCAGGAATGTACTAGAAAATTTCGACGAGTGTTCGCAAGGCTCGGTAGCTCAATTGGGAGAGCATTGGACCGGATTTCCAAAGGTTGCGGGTTCGATTCCCGCCTGAGATTCACTTGTGACCCGAGTCGATTTTTTCTAGTATTTTTCTATTATAATAATTTATCTTATAAGATCGCATTGAAAATGCATAAAATATATAAAAATTATAAATGTACATGCATTTGTTTTCGAGGCATGGTCCTTTATATACTTATATATTTATTCTATATATTATTAATACCTAAAGTACAAGCTTAGTTTAGTTTATTATTATTTATTTATTATTTTTTATAATCTAATATGGCAATGGCTAATATGGCAGGTAAGTTTAACGGTAGTGATTGGATCTGTGCCGACGGTCGCACGTTCGATTCCTGATAGTATATTATAGTTATGTAATATTATCCTTTGATTAAATGTTGTTATGAGCCATAAATTTACAACTAGTAACAAATACAGGTTAAATTGTTTGCAAAGGTAGACTTATCACTACATGAGATTTAATACAGTAAACTCTGTGTGGCTGCTTGTATAAGTGACCTCCGTAGTCCGAATGACTTACGCGACGTTTTTATAGTGTGTCGAGTTTGATTACCAGTTGGATCAATATAGAAAACCTGGCTTTTCTCGACACGCAGGTACATCTGCTTATTGTGATTTTTTTTTGTAAACATGCCTAGAAAATTTTTTTTCTTTATTTTCATCTGTCTGTGTGTCCATCTGCAAAAACTACGGTTTAGAGGTGAACTTAAAATCTAAGCTATATTTCATATGCATTACCGAATCAATTTGGGTGCCAACTTAAAAACTACACCAAATTACATGTCATTCGGTTGTATAGAATCAAAGATATAGTTTGACCTCTACATAATATTAATCTTCATACAACAAAGAGATCATTTAAAGTGGTAATAGCGGACAAAATAAGCTCAGTACCTCCACACATTGAAGGCGGTAACAGTGTAACCTAAAACTCCATTGTTCTTCAAGGAAGTGCTATAAATTCTTTCGCACCGACGGTCCTGGATTCGAATCCCGGAAGAGGCAGATATTTGTGTGAGGAATACGAGCATTTGTACCTGTATTTATATATTTTCTATAAATGTTTCTATGTTTTTTGTGTCTGTCAATCTGTTACCCTAGTATGCATAACACAGCCTTATAGTGCTTACTTTGGGCTAGGTTAATTGTTGTGATTGTAACAAATATTAGTATTATAAAAATCTCCATTACAAGCGCTTTAAAAACCAACAATCTATATAATTGTGATTACCATTTCATCACAGAGTCTGTTATTTCTCAAAAATACCTTGTATTTTATTCTATTCAGAATAATTTTAAACACTCCACAGCGATACTTGGATGATTTGCTATTAAAATTATATCAAGTCTGCCTCCGGCTTATGCACCTTAATGACGACTCATCAAACATTGTCCGAAACGCGAGATATGAGGCGCTTCTCTTACGAACGTTTTGTACATCTATTCTTTTTTGTATCTGACAAATGATTCTAGTTGATTTCGGGTTTTTGTACTTAAAACAGTAATATTAGTAAGTCCAAAATATTTATGTTTCCCTCGAAAATAAATAAATAAATTTCTTACACATACAAATTAGAAATATAGAAATATAGACCCAGGTACAGGTTTGGCTTCAAAGGTAGATTACGTCAAAATACATAATGAGTAATTTTTTTATTTTTTTTGCATGGGTTCGCTTTTGATTCTAATTAAGCACTGGGGCCAATGCAGGAGCTACGATGAAGCGAGCTAACTCAAAAGGTGCCTATTGCCTCTGGCCCTGAAAACGGACTGGTTATAAATACGCGGAAATAGAGAGGGAGGGAGTTCCACTCCTTTGCTGTTCGCATTGTAAAAGATGTTGAGTAGTGTTTGGTGCGATAATTAGGAATAGTTACCAAGGACGGTAGCCCACAGTGCATTTGGATGTCCGATGGAAGAAAGGGGATGGTGCTATGAGCTCATGCAGCTCCTGATACTCATATACATGTAAAAGGGAACTTGATGATGTTGTGCTGGTAACACAGATACTGAATGGTGTTCTTATCAAAATGGCTTCGTAAAGGACGGAAGGTAGCTAGCCTATCCGTTTTTAATAGGACACAATTCGGAGAGTGTGTAGCAGAACCCCACAGCCTTGTTCCGCCGTCCCCATTTTTCCGTCGGACAAAGAGACTTAAAAAGGTCAAATTTTATGATCCGTACCGCTAAAGACTTGCCTTAGTCTGTGTTTCTTGACACATACTAGTTAGATGTCTCCAAGTCACGAGTGAATAGGTTTTCTTCTAGGTACGCGCGTCACATCCTAGATCACATCATCGCGTAACGTAAGGTGAGATAGCGGTTAAGCGCTTACCTATTTAGAAAAAAAGCAAGAATCGAAACTAGCCATAAGAAAAACATACGGGAATGTAATGAAACTTGTAGTAAAATCTCTTGATGCCCAAACCATTACGGTTGAATAGGGTATCGTTGGCAGGTACCCGACTATTGTACACCGCACAATGGGCCGCAGTGACCGCACGCGCGTGACTAATGCGTTACAACGCGACCGTTCGGGGGTTAATCGTTCGCGATTTTCGCTAATGGATTTCGTATATGGATTACCGAGTCAGGGTTGAATTTCAAATTTAGTGTCGAAATTTACTTGTCCAAAAACTTTTTTTCTTTTTCTTTATTTGTGACTTGCACTTAGCCAGTGTCAAGTAATTATAATTGCCAGTTCTTGAGTAATTTCTTCTCTTAATTTGATGATGATGAATGAACAGTAAAATATATTTTACTTCCCCTAGGTTTCAGTAAATATGTGGGGTTTTACTGAAACCTCCCCGTGGACTTCTTGAGAGAGTGGGAAAAGACAGCTTCCGCTGCTTTGTTACACTTTCTTAATCATGTGTTAATTCTTATCGGCTGTGCTAACGTTATTCAAAACAAATAGGAGAGTTTTCTGGATGTGGGTCTCATAAGTATGCTTTTTACCAAACATACAAGTAAAAAACATACTAGTACCTACGTAAGACAATATTGTTGGTTGGTAATTAGCTAACGAAAATGGCCTCCGTGGTCGAGTTACTTGTATACCGGTATTGATGGTAACACCATTCCAAGCTCCCGGATTTGATTCCCGGCCGGATTAATGTAGAAAACGAAATTTTCTATCTTGACATGGGTCTGGTTGTTATGGTACCATCGTTGTAAATTCCATAACACAAGTGCCTTATCTAATGTATGTGACGTTGTCTCATATTATATTATTAAACTAGCTGTGCCCGCGACTTCGTCCGCGTAGAGTAGTGAATTTGAGAGCATTTTATTTTTTTCCCCCTCTTAAGTAAAATTTGTTCAAACTTTGAATGTAGCATTGAAAAAAAAGCATTTTTCTAAAATAAAAGTAGCCTAAATTACTCCTTATTACATCAGCTACCTGCTAATAAAAATCCCGTCAAAATCGGTTCAGCTATTTCTGAGATTAGCCAGAACAAACAGACAGACAGACAGACAAATAAATACTGTAAAAAATGTTATTTTGGTGTATGAAGTAAAAAACGGTTATTTCAATATTACAAACAGACACTCAAACTTTATTTATATCTATATAGATATATTTAGTGGTGTTACTCCTCCAAAAATTTAAAATAGATCTCCAGTAACATATATACGTTTGTTGATATTTATCAGGAAATACTAAAGTATCCTCAATATCTTAGTACGAAAGGGATCAGACTCTATACCAATCGGCTCAGGCTCTATCATCCCCATTTCGATCAGCTGATTTTAAAACAGAATCCAAGAACACACAATATTGCATCAGCAATACTGGCAATTTCTAGAGACGAGGCTACTAAGCGTAACTATTACTTCCGCGAGTGGATGCTCGATTTTCTAAATCTCTATTACAGCTAAGTAGATCAGAACGTCGCCATTCCTGGTTATGATCAATTCAATACGCACCTTTTCTCCGACAGCCCTTTATGCAGTGGATGAATGGAAGCGGAAGAAATAGACACCCACGTCATAATTGAATATGGAGGAGTGGCCTACTACCGGGCTAAGTATCTCGGTTCGCCAGGCAGCTTCTAAGAAGGTCAACAAAGTGAAGACGTTTGAAGCATTCTTAGCAGACACCTTCTTGACATTAAATAGGTGCTGAATAAGAGTCAAGAAAAAGTATGACATTGTCATAGTTGACAAGGTGGACTCCGCTAAACGAGAGAGAGCCGTCTGAAGGAGGCACAGATGTATTATATTTTCTGCAACTTATATAGTCTGTAAGAAAAATATTAACGAACAAAAATATATCGCAATAAATAATTTTAAAAGGTTGTAGCACTTTAACTATGACGCAACAAGATGACAGTGATTCTGCGATCACGGCTCCTGCAGAGGATTCGAAACGTCAGGATTAAATACAGAAAAATAACCAAGTTGTGGATCCGATAAGAGTGGTATAATAATAAACTTATTTTTAGTAATGAATATTCTTATTAATTTAGTTTAATCATAAGATGCATTTATTGCATCGTTATGTATGTCCGTTTTGTCTATTAAGTTCTTACACTTTTGTATCTCGGTGAAATAAATACTTTCTAATTGGCGACGAATCGCGTTTATTTTCCTGGTATTTTGATTCCCTTTCTTGCCGTGTTCACAAGTTAGTTAATTCTATTAGAGATTGCCTAGTCTATGAATCAAGTTAGTTGGGAATAAGCATTAGATCAGATATTTGAAATTTATCGTCTTCATCACAAAAAATGTTCGCAGTATTGTTCGAAAACTCATCATATTTTCAACATACTATAATTACTTCAACAAAATGTTGACTCACCTTTAATGTTTTTTCTTTTCCATTTCACAATCTGAATTAGGTTGGAAACAATCCAATTATTTTGAAATAAAAATACATAATCTCCAGCCAAACTGATTATATTCCTTAGGAAAAACGCTGGTGCTTATTAACAAGAAAGAAATAACTTTCTTCATCCATTTTTTTCTCTCTCGAATCAAATGCAGTTTACACTTGAGTGGTTAGCGAATTTATAATCTTTGCCAATCAGCAGACGTACAGACGTACAAAAACCAAGGTTGTACCTATCTGCGATGTTTTTTTTGCTGTCCCCGATACGTCGATGTGGGAAAATATTGTCATAGTTTTGATTCAATCGATTACAATTGTAGATAGCGATTAACACTTATTAAAGCGTTAACAATGCGAATTCGTTAATCGCCAATAAATTGGCTGTCCCCGTTTTTAATTGACAAGTTTTTTTTTAATCGGACTTCTGTATTTGAATTTTATTTTGTAATCTTTTTATCGGCGAATAATGTAAAATTAAATATGATTAAATATCTATATTGAGCTATTTAATAAAAACTTTGATTGTATATCAAATATTTTAGGACTGAAGTCTTGATTGCTTGAAAAGGAATGTAACATTGTATATAACTATACTATAGTTTAATTATTTTGACTTTTTTATTTTTTAGACTATGTGTTACATAAAATACTTAGGAACTTAGAAATATTTTCCTGTACACGGCAAATGATCCTATGTTAGAATTATAACTAGGTTTCCCTTGTTTTGGAATAAAATGTTTGCCAGAATATGGTAAAACACATTTTTTTATTACTTGCTGGCTGATAATGGAAAAAACTAACCTAATCTGTAATGTATATTATTATAAATTTATTCACTTAGGTTTTATGACAAAATAAAAATAAGAATAACAAATTATGCAAAAGAAACGTAACGTAAATAATTTATTTTCGTCTAGCAATAGGATTGTGTGAGCTGGACACTGTAGAGTTTGAGCTCGCGTATTTGGATATAGTGGTTCTACACTCTGGTCATTAAATTATTGAGATGCTTTAGTTGTCACAATTTTGCTCATGTATGTACAAAGTAAATGAATTCTCCCAGAAATTACATCTGTTCTCGCATCTCATTAACTATTATATTATATGTTTTATAGAAAATTTTAATATGTAAATATTTCTCGTGTTTTTAATACAGATTTAGGGTTTGATCCTTGTATATCTGAAATAAATGGTAACAAGTTTCGAGGGTTACGAATGCCCCGTATTCAACAAATTGCAAGTGTGTGTTTAAGTTTGCTATGACCAAACTGGGTTCATCTATGATATTAGTATAATTTAGTATAAGGTCTGTGTGTACTACATGACTTTACCATTCAATGTTGAAACACATGTTTCTACAAAAATATAAGTTTAAGATTAAGTGCATTACCCATTTTGTAATAAAAACATGAGTCTTTGTGATGACCTTCGTGGTCGAGTGGTACGTATCAGTTTTCATGGTAACACAACTCGGAAGTCCCGAGTTCTATCCCTAACCGGGCAAGGTTCTAAAGTTCACTACAGTATTTTTATATATAAAAATTCCGTGTCACAGTTTTTGACCGCGATGAACTCCGAAATTGCTCAACCGAATTTGATGGATTTTGTTTATTTTGCTGAATTTGTTCCAACTTAGGACATAGGATAGGTTTCATTTTAATTTAAGGATTTTTTTTTTCAACAAATTATAATGACCGAGCCACAGCGACACAGAGACCGAGCGTGGTAGTATTATATAATATAGTATAGTATTATTATAATTCTTAGCTAACTAGAACCGTGAATGTAAACACTCATCAATACTTTCTATTTGAAAAAGCAAACTACAAAGGTACATTTAAAAGATGTGGATTCTTAAAGCAAGAACAGAACAAATTATCTCAAAATCCATTTAATTAATTCCTCACAAGCCACTTCAATGAAAATAAAACACATCAAAATCGAACACAGCAAAGCATTCCGTAACGCTTCGTTTGCGATAAACCAACAAAAAAAAGGTAAGAAGACCGGATCCAAGCGAAGTCAGGGCAATACAGTAGTTGGAAGGAACTTGATATGTAGATGGGTAAAAGAGATTTCACACTGCACGGTCTGTATGTTTAATGGTCCCTTTTGCATGCCTTCTGTGGTTTTTTTTTTAAATTGGTTTAGTGCGAACTGTCAAACGGGTGAAAACTGTTCCGATTTTTTAGTAGATAAATTGCGTTTTGTGAGTAACGCACAATTAACGTTTTGTTTAGGCATTTGAATGGAAATTATTAAATTTCTAAAAGCTCATATAATTTAAAATTAATTAAAAATGGGTATATATTGAAACGCCCTATGTGTCATATACCACATAAACTTTTGCCACAATCGATGAAGCTCGCTGGCTGGTAATGGATAAAAAATATCTAACCTAACCTAACCTAACCCGGCATAAGTAATAAATATATTACGCTAAGCGAATATTATATCAAATGATATTCCGACTAATAATTTTGAGCGAATCAAATGGCACTTGTTCAAAATCGACTTAATGCCTTAACACATGAGTTTACTTTATTTTAGATGCAACATAAGTTTTATTTTTTTATATGCACAATGGTAAATGGGCGATGGGGGTAGAATTTGAATGAAAAGGTTTTGGAGACAAAGTTAAATTACTTAACTAACTTTAGTAGTTTTCGTGGTCAAAAAATTTCATAAAATCATTTTTTTTAATAATATTTCAGTCCGTATAGTTCAAATAAAAATGCTATAACTTAATAATATAATTATCTGGATATTTAGATATAATTGCTAACTTAGAGAACGTAATTATTGTTCACATGTATTAAAACAGTTCTAATCTGATGTTTAAACAAAATCAAACAAAACAAGCATACCGTACCAATACGATTAAGAAGTGTCTAAAAATTTAATTGGATTGAACTCAAAGACGATACAGTAAGAACCATTTTACAATAACTAAAAATATAAAACTATGCAGGATTTCATAAAAAGTCATCTCCGATGTAGCAAACAATTTCTTCTTATTACCATATAACGAGTGCTTATTAAAATCAAATCAGTATTTCCAGATTATAAAAAAAACTGTAAGCCTACTACTAACAAGAAGAAAACTGACGCAAGCAGCAATTAAAGGAGACGACACAAATGATTGAAATTATCAATAAATCTATGATTGCTGGTAACAATAGCTAATTGTGGTGGTCGCTGGCGTGTCGAGAAAAAAGTTTTTTCTATACCTATTGAAAGTTAAACTGAACTAGAATAAAATGGAAAATAACGTAAGAAAACGGAATACGTTTTAAACCGTTTATACTTGCTGTATCGGTACTTGGCCCGACATAAATTTTTATGGCAGAATATTGTTAGATATAAGTTAATAAAGCCTTATTTGATATAAATTGTTGGCTGGTAATAGATAAAAAACCGGCCAAGTGCGAGTCGGACGCGCGCACCGAGGGTTCCGTACAAACCTGTAGATATATAAGTAAAAATTAATTTTGAAAAATATTTTTATTTTATGATGTAACTAAAAATTTACGGTTTTCGCAATGTTTCCTTAATCTGTCCTTTAAAACATTGCTTCGTACCAAATTTCAGATTCTGAGTTCACGGTATGTACCCTGTAGGTTTTGATTCCCTTGCGAGTGTCGATAATTTGCGGTGCGACATAAACGGCTGTATCTTTTGATTGCGTTCGTTGGCTTAGAAGTTTGATTTTTTCACAGGTCCAAGGGACGGTAGACCAGAGTATTTGATATAAATTCCAACTTGATATCTCCACGCGTTACTGATAATAAGGGTCTTGACAGACAGACGGACCTTGTGAGGTACGGAACCCTAAAAATATATAACCGAACCTTACCTGTAGTATTTATAATTATTATGCCAATAAAAATATTATGGAATTAAAAAAAAATATGCGAAAGAAAGCGACCCCTAATGATTAATAATTTTTTCATCTAATAATGGGATTATATGAGCAAGTATATGAAAAAGATCACAAGAATTCTGAAAATACTGTAGAAGTTGATCTCACATATTTTGACGTGAGACAACCATCCTGGTCATTAAATTATTAAGAAGATGATATTGTTTATGAAATATCAATATATGTTATGTAGTTAAGACTTTTACTCTAGAATGCACAAAAAATAACGAATTTTCTTGGAAAATATATCCCTACCCTATCTTTTTTTTTAGTTTTCACCAATCCGGGTCCGTTATTTCATAGTTAATTCATATTCTTCCGAGCATTTGTATCAGAGTCATATATATTTCTATAAATAATAAGAATGTATGAAATAAATATGTATCCATAACAAGCCTTACAGTGCTTACAGGCTAGGCTAGTACGTATGCGTGTAAGAAAAACTATAATACTTCTTTTACTAACGGTTATTTCTTTAAGAATATCTTGTTTGTTTATAATTTTGATGACAAGAGATCAATCCTTGTATTTAATTTCTTAAATTTAATTCATATAGGCATATAGAATCTAAGTACAAATATTTAACGTAAAAAGTAAAATTTATTTTTGTATGACGAAGGTACGCCCTTAAAAGTGCATTGTAAAAGGCCTTCAACTGCCGCATTTCGCTCGATTGCACATTTCAGTTACGATTTTAATATCGTAGCAAACAACTTATTTATCGATAATTGTTTATTTTTTATAAGTTTTTAAAGTGGAGTAAAAAATTGAATCAGTTACTTTAAATTTGGCAACAAATACTACTAATACAAATAATACTAATAATAATAATAAAAAAATTAAAATACTTTTATTTTGAATAGAATAATCTTATTTTGAGTTGTTTATGTATGGTAAAAATGTAAAATATTGTAAATCTCGTTTCTTACATTAAAGCTGACGAATTTCTTGCGACCTTTCTTCTTATTAGTTAGAAGTTCCAGTACGAACATTGCAGTACCTATTCAAGATGATAGGTCATATTGTATAAGTGCATTTGAATATAGTTTATTTTCATCTTTTAATAAGACACTCCACATCTTAAGACACAACATGCTTTCCAGCAGATAAGTTGGTGGTTTAATTGCTTGCTTATTTATAGTAAAAAAAGTATTGCGATGGTAAAGCGACTTTAATAAGGCAGAGTCATGGAATGGGTGACCAAAAAAAATATCTCGACATTCTTAGTGTCTTGGAAGGTAAGCCATTGTTCCCAGCTGCACCTACTGTTGATAGCATCCACTAATTCAAATTAGCCAGCCTGTTGAGTTACGGTTCGTTATCCTCTATAGTCTTATCATCTACAGAGAAGGTCTTTTAACCCTTTCTTAACCCCTTTAAATCTTTATGGATTCTCCGCAGTTGACGGCAGTGATATGTGTGGATTCCCCCTGCCATTGCGCGGGAAACGTAGGAGAGGGATACCCTGCTAAACCCCTGGGACGTACTACCACATCAGGGTCTGGCAGGATTGTGTTATCAAGCACCACCTTTGACCCTGAGGGACGGCTGGCCCTTCGGTCCTTTTTTGGGTGGGGCCCTAGTGGCCTCACTCCGCTTGTAGATACCTGGGCACGTGTCGGCTATCCACCGGATGTGTGGAACGTGTGTTATACCGTACTGTTGTACCTACTGCTGTCGGTACGCTCCACCGGATGAGGGAAGGCCTATACCCCAGCAGTGAGGTCATTACAAGCATTTTTTGAGGGGATTTGTAGAGTTTGATTTGAACGGTGGACAGTGGGGTTATGTGGAACTCACCCGTCACTAAGGCTGACAAGCATATCCACTAAAATCCCCCGCTTTACTTTACTTCACCGTATGACTTTGTGGGTCTGTTTTTGGGAGTCACCACTAAGACGAGGTGGTTTGCCCGCTTGGGCCCCTCCGCGGATCGGTGATGCCTGAGTACAGTCAACCATCACCAGAGACAGTGGGGCGAGTGCAATGCCACCCACGGACTACCCGGTCCGTTGATGACCACCCCACCACCTTCTCCCATCTAGAATGGATTTGGTTCTGGATCTTCTCTAAAGCATCCCAGCTATTTCTTATCCATTTCTCCCAGGAGAAGGGGATAAGACCCGCCGCCCTAGGGTATTAAGGGGCTTGATACCTTGTGTAACCCTGCGTTCATTGGAAGGAAGTTATTAAACGCCTGAAAATTATGACTTTTGATTTTGATCTTCGCTACTCTCACATATTTTGATGTTAAATAAATTAAAAAATCTTATCTTTTTAAAAAGCGTGAATGCATGAGATTGTGTAACTGATCACTTTTACATTTTAAAAAACAAGCAATTTATTCAAGAGTTGAATGACCTTTACTTAAGGACGATAGCTCAGCATTGAGCATACTAACGTACATTACCGATTCTCGGCGCAATCTACCACAACGACGCCATACAAAAACTACCAAGATGGTTTCACGAGCATTACTTAGATTGTATATTGAATACCGATTGGTGGATCCAACCGCCCGTTGCCATGGTAACACCAATAACTAATTTTTCCATCTGACCTGTTCCTACCAATGCTCAACTAAGTACCCTTGTAGGTGTGGCTGTTAACACGATTTGTTCCTTAATCCTTTTGTAACACAATTATTTGATACAGGCGTGACTTTCACACTTCTGTACAGAGAAAGATATATGCGGTTTTATACGGAACCACGCCTTTTTTGTTATGGCTGAAACCCTTATTATATGCGTTGAAGTCTTTTTGTAGGGATAAAGATGTAGCTAATATCCCGAAAGAATGTGCAGAGAAAGGCGCTATTTTCTAACATTTAAAAACAATTATTTTTAGACAAAACCAAGATGAGTAACATAATTTTTTTATTTACTTATGTGTCGTCTATTTTATGTTGTTTTTTATTAGAATATCCCTTATAAGCATCAGCAAAGTAAGCAAAAGTAACAAAAGGAATACAATACATTTCAGTATAGTTGAAAATATTTTTGCAAATGTAGTACCTACGGAAACTTTAAGTATAGTAAACAAAGTTAAGTTAATTTTTAAAGTAATTCTAATGCAATTTTTTTACTGCTATGTCCAGTGTAAATTGCTAAAATATTCGGTCGGTATACATAATAAAAAAAGCCCTTTTGTTAATTAATTCTTTGTTTTATTATAAACAACTATATCTAAATAATATAAGGTTCAAACTTAATCAGATTGCAGTGAACCTCACACCGGTGGTTAGCGCTTAGGCACAAAACCCTCTAAATCCGAGTTAAACCAATAAACGGGTTTATTAAATGAAAACCTATTGGTTTTGCCGGCGCGACGGCGATGCATTTTGTGTTGGGAACAACGCACACTGAAACTAAAACGTATATAAAAAAAATCTTTGTTTTCAACTTTCTTTTATTTACCAACAAAGCATTGTATGTATGTAAAAGAAGCCAAAGGCCGGAGCCTCTTCGTAAAAGTGAATTATGATTGGAAAAAATTGCTTATTTACATTTAGCAAAGAGTAGTTAAATATTACTCAAAAATTAGATTTATTTTAGCTGATTACGATTCCGACCAAATTATTTATGGTCCTAATAGTCCTAATAGTAATGATATTTATGATCATAAAAGTAATGAAAAAAGCGTGTGTCAGCTCCGAAGAACGACTAAAGGTTACTCCTTAAGAACGATTGTCATTGAACAGGCACAGAAAATAATAAAACAAAACTTCAAAATAAAAGTGAAAGGTGCGCACGATAGGTTGCGTACAAAAATCGTAACGCTGTCATTCGATCACTAAATTTACGATTCATATTTATTTCATACCGGGCTCCTTATATGAAAATCAATTCTTAAGTAGACTCCAATGCATAAAAGTATAGGTAATTGGTGAGGTTAGGTTAAAACTGTGAACTGCAAAAATTTATCAAAATTTTAGTCGAGTTAGCTTAGGTCAGTGAAAGGCGTAAGATAATAAGACGTACTTACCTACTAATAGTTTTAAGTGTCTTATTTGTGTTCGTTACTTTTGATTTATATTACTTTTATATTTTGTGCTCTTTGAAGTTATACTTCTTTATGCGCTTTATGAAAAAATGATGAGAGTATAATTTTAAAATGCGCGCGCATCACTGTTACACAAAATTATCATGTTGAAGTTGGCCGCAAAAGCGACATAGAATAAACCATCAGGATGAAGTTTGCCGCTAATTATGTGTGGCCGCTAATTAAGTGTGTGTGTGTGTTTTTTTTAATTATATATGGTAGTTAACAATAATTTATATAAAATTATAATAACAATTTTATATCATATGGTAACAATATTTTTTTTTATTTAAAAGTGGTTTTTAGTTACAGAACCCTTTCCTATCGCTCAGTGTGCGTTGCAACCCTTTCCCCACAGAGTTAGATGCGGCTTATTCGATTAGTCAATGCTGATTGAATTAAGGTGAGCCCAGTGCGTGGATTTTGTTACCACGTTCAGTTGTATATGCTTTGAACTATAGTTCGTTGTTAACTATACGATTTACGGTTTATTTTGGATCGGGAATAACAGAGTCTATTTTCTTTAGAGTAAAATTCTTGTATTTAAATGATAGCAGAATATATTTTTCGTATCCGTTTTTTAAAATGAATATTTCTTTTACATCAATCGGCCTATATCCTTTTAAAGGATTCCGAGTACTTGCTCGGATTGGATGCTGGTTTTTCTCCCTACGATACCTTTCTTGACGATAGTATACTCCGGATAATTCACAAGACTCCTGTGAAGGAGTTGAAACAAGTCAAATAAAAAATATGAAATTGAATCAGTTAAATTTCAAAAACTCATAATTTTCAATCAACATGAATCTCGAAACTATAAGAGATTATTTCAAATGCATTTAAATAAGTTGCTTCGTAATTGTAGCTTACCATCACAATATATTAAAATGCCTAATTATGTCTGTTTCAAACAAGACCGTTTGTCTTATAAACAAATCAATACTTATACAAACAAGTTGACCACCAAAGCGAAACATAAATGGAGAGGAGAGTAGCAAAAACCAATTATTTTAATGAGAGACAGACCAAGCATAGAATGAGGACTTTTTTAGGCATCACAAATAGCAATCTGTCGGATTGTTTAGCGTTTATAATTTACATAATTCATAATCATCCGACGATCGGGTTGGGTCACAGTGTAAGCGATACGCTATCCTTTGAATTCAGTGTTGACATCAGTTTAATAAGATGATTAATTTTTAAATAAAGGAAGGAAAGTAAAGAAATGAAGCAGGGTTTTCTACTCACTATTTTTTTATTATTATGTCAGTAATGATATCAATGGATGTCAGTCAACTTTTGTTCCTGAAGACCGTTATGTATACCATCTATTGAAGCGCCGCATTCGGAGACCCTATTTACAATAATCGCGTAAACACAGAAATTGGGAATACGGAACTATTCTGTGTTTTTCACACGAATCTTGCTTTGTTATGAGTTTGGCTAGATACTAGATGTCCACGGTTTTAAAGGACTTTTGGACATCAAGAATGTTTAAAGTCATGCCAAAAGGTACGATCGTGATAAGGGAGGGTATTTCAATCATGAAATCAAATCGATTTAGATGTAAGGCAATCTGTATGCACATATTTACGTTAAAATTATTGTATCAGATGTTAACATTCCATTTCAGGCCCTATTTAGTGTTACCAGACCCAGTGCAAACACACTTGTTGCAACTAACCAACCAGGTGCTCAACCACAACCTGCTCAATCGCCAGACTTGACTCGTATTCATCACGGATGGGATATTCTATAAAGAAGAACTCTGCTAAATGTGGATGCCCCACACCAGAAAAAATCGTTTTACGTCTTACAAAGGACGTGGATGGCAAATCTGTAACGTGATTTGGATGAATTATGGCATATTGAGTATACCAAATCACTGCGCAATATATTTTAACGAATAGATACAACTTATTGTAAATTTTATGCAATAAAATCCTTTTATTTTTATCCTTTGATCATATTTTAATGTCAAGATTAACTAGATAAAATATTAGGGAAAGTCGCGAAAAAAGCTTTATTAAAAGCAGTTAGTTCTTCGTCCATTTACATATAGAAAAAAAATCCAATAAAACAATAAAATATAAAAAAGTTTCCCAGATACTAGATGTGAGTATGACCCTTAATATAGCCCTTACTTATATTTCCTACTTTATATACTTAGTAACGATTAAGAAATCTACGGGAAGAGGCGTTGTACTGAGAAGAATCAATAAAAAATTCAATATTTTGTTTTCCTCCTGCATATTTTATAGAATCAGCACTTAAAGAGTGATTTAAGTGTAAATTCGATAAAGATTAGAGAATAGATGAAGATAAGTCAATTTTAAATCGGCTGGCCATGAGGTTTATCAATATAAGTCAAAGTGTACTCATATTGATTCGCTCCTCTACCATCCCCGCTATCACTGCCACCAATCCCTACAACCTAATCATTTTAATTACTGACACAGTTGCTCGACGCCGATGCACAACTATCTGAATAATACCTTTGTTTACGATGGTTCACAGAAAAAGTCTTGCGACCTAGAATTAAGAAAATGTCCGCCATTAACGCCAATGAGTCTGAAACATCTTGTAATGTACTATTTACAAATGGGAATGCGTAATTGGTGGCTTAATTGAAACTAATAAAAATATTTTGTGGCTTGTAATGAGAATTGTAAAGTGACAATGGAAAATGTCGGTTTTATGATAGGTGATCAAAAGCAGATGTAAAATGTTTAAATGAAGCATAAAAAGTGTTTATTTTTGACGCGTATAGTTATACGTTATAGTAACGCGTTGCTATGGTAACGTTCAAAGAGCGGGCAAAAGAGCGGACAGACAAACACATAAATAACAAATTTGTGTTCTTAGATTATAGACTAGCTGACCCGGTAACACGTTGCTATGGTAACGCGTTGTTATGGTAACGTTAATTGATACAATAGAAAAAGAGCGGACAGACAAACACACAAACAACAATTTTGTGTTCATAGATTATAGTTTAGTTAGATATTTATGAGTTGATAGGTTTTGAGATGCAATAATATAGGTACTGTGACTAATTTTAAATGACAGTGTTTAAGGCAGTTGGAATTCTTTAAATTATACCACATCATGCTTATACCATATCGTACCAATTACTGTGATGAATGTAAACTAAAATATATTCTTTCATTAATTTATTATAAGGCAAGGAAATGGTTGATTGATTCAAACAAAACAACCACATTAATATTTAGCTGTCGCTCAATTTAAATGTTTTTGAAGTCTTCTTTAAACATAACACAAGATTCATTTTTAGGTTGCATGTTTCACTTATCTTAAATGTTATTTACAAAAATATAACGTTGCATTTTCAGTCATATATTAACCTGTTAATAAATAAACTAGAAATGGTCCAGGATAAGCTGGGATCACCTAGTAACACAAGTATTTGTAACCATGAAGGTTTCACGGTAATATTAAAAATGTGTTTGATGCATTGTCAATATTATCCCTTAAAAATAAAGATATAACTTGAAATAGAAATGGAACAATTTGTGTTAAATATTTGTTTGCTGTACGACGGTTTTGCGATTGCTTCTTTTATTAAAATATAAATATTATTTATTCACTGAAAATAGAGTGAGTTATTAGATGGTAAGTTTATAAATAGTTCGTCTATTTTGTCATGGCAGGGTATGTGAGTGTCAAATATTATAACCACTTGTCAGTCCGCTACTGCGTGCCCCACTTCTCTTAACAGCTCCAATGCTGCGAAAATTGTGAAAAAAATGTCGGCACACTTAAATAAAAATGCAATTTTCTCTCTAAATAACGAAGCTAGGACCAAACAAAAAATATTACCGTAAAGCTGATTAAATAAAGAATCCACCACAGAACATCCAGATCTCTATAACTAAAAAAAAATAGCAAGCCACACGGATATTTGAATATGGTAGCAATTGCTAGCAGGGAATGACGAGAGGTGTTGGCTATTGGTAGCAATTGCTAGCAGGGAATGACGAGAGGTGTTGGCTATTGGTAGCAATTGCTAGCAGGGAATGACGAGAGGTGTTGGCTATTGGTAGCAATTGCTAGCAGGGAATGACGAGAGGTGTTGGCTATTGGTAGCAATTGCTAGCAGGGAATGACGAGAGGTGTTGGCTATTGGTAGCAATTGCTAGCAGGGAATGACGAGAGGTGTTGGCTATTGGTAGCAATTGCTAGCAGGGAATTACGAGAGGTGTTGGCTATTGGTAGCAATTGCTGCCGTGTACTGACAAGTGGATTATTGAGCATTTTAGGCAATTTAAACACTTTCAAATTAATACAGCTCTTTTATATCTAAATGAAGAGAACGGGGTTTTTTAACATTCAAACATGCCAACTCCATCGTTCCCATATTCTATTCCGTTCTAATGAGAGGCAGCTATTGCAGAACCGTAATCAAGCGACAAATTCCTTTAGCAACCTCTAACGTTGGTTTTGACGAAATACCTTGAATAAGCCCAACATCAAATTTAAATTCATTTCGTATATTAATGTCTGCAAAGATAATATCAAGTTATTTTGAAGTAAAATTTCTTTACGTTTGACTTTGGGAGTAAACTGGTAAATGCGTGACGAGAGCGTTACGAGAGTGTGATTGGGCGATGTGAATAGAAGTGAAAGTTGAGAGGAAGATATAAGTAAGTGGAGGTGGAAAGAGAGATAAAGAGTTACTGTAGGGGCAAGAGAGAGTTGTGGGAGCACACATTTTCTTCCTCTCCTTCTATCATAGCCAGTTACGTTTCGTATATCTATACATATAAAATAAAATTGGAGTGTCTGTTTGAAATATTGAAATTACTTTTTTTACTACATGCATATGAATATATATACGGTACATACACCAAAATAACATTTTTTACAATTTTTGTCTGTCTGTCTGTTTGTTCCGGCTAATCTCTGAAACGGCTGGACCGATTTTGACGGGACTTTTATTGGCAGGTAGCTGATGTAATAAGGAGTAACTTAGGCTACCTTTATTTTCAAAAATTCTTTTATTAAAAAAAATATAGCAAATTAAAATTACTATCAGCTAGTCTAATATATCCATACTAATATTATAAATGGGAGAGTGTGTCTGTCTTTTTGTCTTTCTTTCACGCAAAAATTACTTAATCGATCATCATGAAACTTCGTACATATGTTCTTGGAGGTATTAGAAGTAACATAGGATACTTTTTATTAAAAAAAGGACTAAAAAAATGCGAGCGAAGCCGCGGGTAAAAGCTAGTATCTATATATATAGATGGAGCTTTAGAAGTTTTATTTCAGTCGTGTGGTCTAAAGCACACTCAATTTTTGTTTTAGATTATATCTTAATGATCAATGATTTTAAGCATTATTGTTATTTGTTTACAATACAATAGATTAAGGTTACCTAACTTAACGTATTGTAAAATTTTAAATAATAGGGGTTAAAGTATGAAATTGCCGTTTTATTGCAATAGGTTCTTTGAATTGACATAGAATCTTCATGGTTTGAGGTTTTCGAATGAAACTTTTTTTAAATGGTTTCTATGATGTTCTTTTTTTAAAAAATGTAAAACATTTGAATATCGACTTTCAATTGTTTTTGTTATTCAATTTAGACAAGAAAGATGGATACTGCGAAAATTCGAGTTATTTTTGAATACGAGTTCCGACGCGGAACTAACGCGGCAGAAACAGCCCGCAATATCAATGCTGCGTTTGGAGAGGGGTCTACTAATGAACGCACCGTGCGATTTTGGTTTAAACGCTTTCGTGATGGAAATTTCGACTTAAAGAACGAGCCACGAGGAAGACCGCCCACACAGGTAAATAACGATGAATTAAGAGAGATAGTGGAAGCCGATCCTAGTCAAAGTACCCAGGAATTAGCGGCATGGTTTAACGTTACCTTACCCACAATATTGACTCACTTGCGTCAAATCAATAAAATAAAAAAATACGAAAAATGGGTGCCTCATGATTTGACTGATCTGCAGAAAGAAACGCGTGTTGAAACTTGTGTTGCCTTGTTGAACCGGTACAGAAATGAAGGAATATTGGATCGAATTGTAACATGTGATGAAAAGTGGATTCTTTATGATAACCGGAAAAGAAAAATGCAATGGCTGACCCCAGGTCAAATGCCACAACAGTGTCCTAAAGCAAAACTTACCAATAAAAAGGTAATGGTAACTGTTTGGTGGTCTCAGCATGGTGTTATTCACTATAGTTTTCTCCGATCTGGTCAAGCAATAACGGCAGATGTCTATTGTGCCGAACTCCGAACCATGTTGACAAAACTAGCAGTAAAACAGCCCCGACTCATGAATCGATCTTCACCATTATTGCTCCACGACAACGCGAGACCTCACACAGCACGAGAAACCATTTTGACCCTTCAGGAACTGCAGTTAGAAACCATTCGTCATCCTCCGTATTCACCAGACCTTGCTCCAACGGACTACCATTTTTTTCGTGATTTGGACAATTATCTACGTGACAAGAAGTTTTCTTCCCAGGAGGCAGTACAAAATGCTTTCACACAGTTTGTGCAGTCTAGATCGTCGGAATTCTATCGCAAAGGCATTAATGACCTTCCCATTAGATGGCAGCAATGTATAGATAATAATGGCAACTATTTTGATTAAATAAATTTGTTAAAAATTTAAAAAATAAACAATATAGATTTTCAGTACAAATCGGCAATTTCATACTTTAACCCCTAATACTTAGATCATTATCGATACAATGTTGATTCGTACCGAATAAAGCGGATCCAAATAATTGGCTACTCGTAAACTCTTTTTTATTTTTACGATTAAGTGTTTGTTGAGAATGGAATACTTAAAGTATTGAGATATTGGAGCGTGCGTGTTATTAAGTACTAGAAGAATCATTAGCACCTAAATATCTTTATATAATTTTTTTGTATAGATTTTATATAGCTTAAGATTGTTATTACTAGCTGACCCGGTAAGTCGTTGTTATGGTAACGCGTATACAATGGCAAAAGAGCGGGGAAAAGAGCGGACAGACAAACACACAAGCAACAAATTTGTGTTCTTAGATTATAGACTAGCGGCCCGTCCCGGCTTCGCATGGGTGGACAAAATTCTTTAATTTTTTTCTATTATTAAATATTTTTCCGTTAGCGCCATCTAGCGTCCGGTAGACGAATTACTTGCGGTTAACGCGTTGCTATGGTAACGTTATTGATACAATGGAAAAAGAGCGGGAAAAATAGCGGACAGACAAACACACAAACAACTGTGATATTAGATTATAGATTCTGTTGTAATTGGTTTTTTTTTAGTATGACGATATTTCGATGACCGTTTGGTGCAACGGTAGCGATCCTCCCTTTAGTAACGACAGTCCTGATTTCGAGGCCCTGACGAGGCAAATGTTTGTGTGATAATTACTAGCATTTGTAACTGAGTCATGGGTATTTATTATTCGTATACATATAACTTATCTATGTATCACATACGTACGTCTATCAGCTACCCATAACACAAGTATCCATAACACAAGCATTACAGAGCTTTCTTTAGGCTAGGCTGATTGGTGTGAATGTAAGAAATATTATTAATATTATATTATTTATAAATATTGTGATCCTTAGCACAAACTTACTTTATAAAACTATGTATCCTTTATTCTCTATTAAAATTTAATAAATTATTCAAATTATTAAAAAAAAATATAAAAATTAAATTATTTAAAAATATACTATTATAAGTTCTACGCATTGACTTGTACATCGCTTTATCGTTTCAAAGAGACACTGTATAATGCTTCGTATTTCATTTTCTCCTACGTTAAATCTTATGAATTTATGTGTCTGTCTCTTCTGACTGTCGCTTTTTCGTTGCATCGACTTTCAAATCAAAACGATGCTAAAGAAGTTTTCACTTCAAAAATATTGTTATATAACAATATAATTATTTATGTATTTCACTCATTGAATATAGAATAAAAAATCCATTACAAATAACAGTTCACAAACAAGAGTGTGTGCTACTAATTAATAATTAAAATTATAATATCAATGCGTTATTAGCTTGTTTAACAAATAAGCAGAATGCACAAAAAAGTGGCCAGTAATTCTAATTTCTCTCGTTATAATTTGTTTGTGCTAATCGATGAAAGGCAACTGCACCAGCGATAACTGCATAAAAGTGCAAAACAAACTCAAACATTGTACTTACAAAATACGCCCTCTATAATAAAGCTATAACTAGTTTTAGTGGCAAACACCAATTTGACATATGGTCGATTTTAGAAGTGGAAGCGGGTTCCGTTTTAAATGCTCTACCATAAATAAATACTCCCTGACATAAATACAAATGCTAGTACTCATCAAACAAAATCCGCCCCTTCTGGGACTCGAACCCAGGACCGTTCGGTGCGAAAGGCAGGATGCCTTTCATCCTGCCTTTAACATTATTATTATACAAACATTAAATCCAAACCGTTTCACCAAACGGTTTGGATTAAATCCAAACCGTTTGGTTTCTATAATACACTCGAGAGCAATGAATCCGGGTCACTTAAAGAAACCTAAAAATCTCGGAAACTAAAAATGCTAGGTTAATGCAATAAATTGTATTTAATAGACAATGTTATACTCCTTAAATGAAGGTATTAAAACTTCTTATAGTCCGTTTTTTTTAGCATTAGAAAGAACAAAATTTGGGTACTTTATTGTACACACATAATGTAACAAGCAAAACGTAACATCGTGAAAAGTTTACACTAAAAAGTACCTTAAGAAGCAGAAGTTACAAACTCGTGGAACGAAACGTTGGTCAGTTTGACACGACAAATTAAAAAAGTACTCGCCGATGTTGTAATACGTACCATATTAGGTGATTTTTAAAATGGTCGCTTAACATGGCCGCCATTTGCAACAATAGCGGCAAATGTCAACGTCTGCATTTATCTGCTTTGACTATTTTCTTTGGTTTATTGTTAAGTTTTTATTGTTTTTGTTGAAATTTTCGTTAAAAGTTTTTGTTGTTATTTGTTATTTAATCTGTTCAACAATAGACGAGCCTAAAGCCGATTAAAGTGGACTCCAGCACAAGGTTAGCCACCACTGCTTCTTTGTTTACATAATTTCTAATGCTAAAAAAAATGGACTATAGTTATTGTAAAGTTATATCATAAAAAAATCAAATTTGAAAAAGGGCCACTTTCGAAGATGGAACTACGAAATTACAGCATTTGGTTTTGCTTTTGTTTGTAATCTGTCATTTATGTGGGTACATAAACCATGTTGAGAGTGCTCTATATTCATTATTCAAGCTGAAATTATGTCGCTTACGCCTGAAGAATGCACCAGAATACTTACAATGCTGGAAACCGGCCGGAGTCAGCGCGATACAGCCAGTACTGTCGGTGTGTCGCTGTCAACAGTACAAAGAGTTCTCCGACGTTACGAAGAAACTGGTTCTAACCTACGCAGACCAGGAACGGGCAGAACCAGGTGTACCACAGCACGAGAAGACCGATACTTGGTGAACACCATGCTTCGAAATCGCTTTCTCACAGGAACTGAACTCACCAATCAGTTTCGACGCCTCGGAGGAAGTAACCCAAGTGCATGGACAGTAAGACGTCGGCTTGCTGAATCTAACTTAAAACCCCTTAGACCTGCAAACGGCCCTAAACTGGAGCGTGGGCATCGTATTTCAAGACTAAGATATGCCCAGAGCCACGTAAATTGGAGTATTGAAGATTGGTCAAAAGTTATGTTCTCCGACGAATCAAAATTTATGCTCTACAAGCACGATGGAAGACACAGAGTGTATCGAAGACCAGGGGAAAGATTCAAGCAAGCATGCATCGAAGAAAAAGTAGCTTACGGTGGTGGGTCTGTACTTGTGTGGACCGGAATTTCTTCTGAAAGTCGCACAGAGCTGGTGATCATAGAAAACGGCTCTTTAACTAGCGTAAGATATGTGGAAGAAATCCTCAATGATCACGTTGGTCCATTTATGGTCAATTTAGGTGAGGATGCTATATTTATGCATGACAATGCCCGACCTCATACAGGTAGGATTGTGAATGACTACCTTCAAGAGATGAACATTACTCGTATGGAGTGGCCAGCGCGCAGCCCGGATATCAACCCGATCGAGCATGCTTGGGATGAGCTAGGCAGATGCGTAAAACAACGAAACCCTCCCCCAATCACGCTTCGTGAGCTCAAAATTGCTCTCACAGGGGAATGGGAGAATATTCCCCAAAATCGTATAAGGAACTTGGTGTACAGCATGCCAAACCACGTAAACGCAGTAATGGAAGCACGAGGAGGCAATACGAAGTATTAAAATTCAAGAAAATCGTAATAAAGTTCAAACATTTCATGTTTCCTATTTTTGTTTTAAGGAGAGATCAGCAGTTTTTTTCTTTATGTAATTTTGTGTTAATAAAATGTATGGTGACTCATATTTTTTTTACTTTCATTTAAGGAGTATTACATTGTCTATTAAATACAATTTATTGCATTAACCTATCATTTTTAGTTTCCGAGATTTTTAACATTCTTTAAATGACCCGGATTCATTGCTCTCGAGTGTAGATCAGAAATGTTAATAAGAAAGAATTAGTAGAATCAGTAGCATTTACAGAAGATAAGTTAAATTGTAAGTTATGGCCAGACAATTTTTGGAGCGAAGTGGTCGAAGCTCCCATGGATCAGCTTCAATGGCGCAATGTCTGTTACGCCATAACTTCCCGAGTTCTTAGCCCATTTTAATATTTAATGTGTGTAATCGAATCAACAGGTTTAGGACCAGATTGTGACGGAGCCCGAATTTTGAAATTCGCAAAAATTCCCATCGAAACAAAAACATTTTTTTCCATTTTTTAGGTATTACGCTCCGCTCCAATATATGGTGCCAGCGTAGCTTTATGCTTAGCAGCTGCATCGCCTAGTCTAAAGATGATTCTAAATTGAATTAACTTATTGAAATAAAACACTTTTTACTTAAGAAGTGTTTCTTGAAAAAAAATATTTTTCAATCCATAATGTTTCAAGTCCATTGGACTACAATCAGTAAACATGAAAACTGTAAGGACTAGAATTTTAGCTAACCCAAGTCAAAGACATGTGGGAATTTTAATTTTGAGTTCCTATTTAAAAATTTTATATGCAAATATCTTTCTCCATGAAAGTGACATTGTGGGTATAATAATTGCAGGATTAGGGACTTATTTAAGATGAGGTAAGTTGGGTAATTTTTGATTTTGGCTTCTATTGATAAGACTACGCTGTTTTCTTTGTCAGTAGACTAGACTAGCACCAACTTTTCACACTGAAGGGCATAAAAAGCATATGCCCTTCAGTGTGAAAAGTTGGTGGAGGAAATCAATATACACTTTTTGTAGGCCAGAAAATTGACTGCAAAGATTTTTCGAATTATCTATTACTGCAAACTTCAACCCGCCTACGTATATGCCTTATGTAATAAGCATAATAATTTATAATAGTATATATATATCTATTCTATTCCTTAGTAATTTTTCTAAGAATATTAACGATGCTAGAATAATTAAATAAGCCAGCAATAATTCGTGCAAACGTTGTTTTATTAAAATGCGAGCAATTCATAATGAATATTCTCGTTAACTTTTAGTTGTAAGCTTAATGCTTGTGTAAAGAGTGATTCAACGTCCGTAGTACATTGGCGACAATCAAACTAGGATCGCTTGTGTTAAAACTGATATCTCAATCTATGAACTATGGTACATAGGTAACACCAAGCCCCAGTATCGACAGAAAAACTTCCCTTAGTTTGAGATTAACAATTGAATCATGCAGACGTAGATGGGTACATATGATTTTTTTTTATTCGGAGTTATGGAATAATATACCATAAACAGTAAAATTAAAATAATAATATCTCTGCATTGTTTCCATTGCGCAGAAGTTGCTATACACAGAAATGTACGTGATGTTTTATCCTCCCTTTTACAAATTAAAAAATACATTTTGGTGACAATGTATGATATATACCCTTCTACGTCTGCATGATTCAATTGTAGTAGTTGTTGTGAGACAACATTTATTATATCATAAAGTGACCTATGATGGTTCGTGCCATTATAGTTAAAAAGGGATATTTCCGCTACCTCTTATAATTTTACGCCAGCCCTTATCGAACCTACGATCTCCATCCGATTAATCGCAATAAAGCATCGCATTCGCATACAAATTTGCATAATTAATAAACTAATTAAATCGAAAAAAGCCGCCGTTGCTATAATAACTGTGTGAGACAGAGTTATTTACTTGTCGATTATACTTAGGGTTCTGTGTAATGTCATTATAGAAAAAAGAAATTATTACGAGAAAAAAACCAAGTTGTCTGAAGTGTCAGGCGAGCTCTCAGCCTTAGTAACGGGTGCGTCCCACATAACCCCATTGTCCACTCAATGCATTTCTCTTCGAAAAAAGGTTTGAGGGGAGGCGAGTACTTTTGAGATATCGAGAACTTGATAGATACGTGTTTTTTTCAAGTATTTTCTAAGACGAAGTATTTCTTTAGATAAAAAATCTAGCAGTTAATTGCTTTGATAATAAAAATATATAACTTATCATAGAAATCATATTTTGTATCAAATTCATATAATTTACTATCTATTTTTCATTGCTTTATATATTTTTAATTGGCACAGATAGTTGACTAGGCATAGGGCTGTCAAATAAAAATAAGATAATTAATAAGATAATTGAAAATGAACGTCTGGTGTTATGTATATTGTTATGCTTTCAAGATAGCGTCATCAGTAATCAAAATATAATATTAATAATACTCGTAAAGGTGGGCCTATAAAATAAAGTCTCAGTCAGTAGCGTCTCGGTTACGACATCTTTTAGAATGAGGTGGGTTCAAATCATTCCATTTCAAAAAACTAACTAATGACCTAACTATGGAAGAGCGATGTTACTTAGTACCTACAAGAAAAAATAATTCATTGTAGTAATAATTTATATACAAGTGAAAAAAGTTACAGGGACTAACCATTTTGTTCTCTAGTGTGTTTTGAATGGAATACACAAACAAATTAGTAAACACTAATCCAATCATATCAAGTCTGGATATCCTCAGAAAATGCGTCACCAGAAATCAGCACACAACACATAATTGTCAATTAAGGCCATTAATAAAGTAGGCAATATTATTATAAATTATTTTAAAGGTACTAGAAAAAATCGACACACAAGAGAATTCTCAGGCGGGAATCGAACGTGAGCATCAAGATGGCGCGATCAAGTCCCCAATTTGAAATGTATCACATTAAAATAATAATAATAATAACTAATAATAACTTTTTATTTGCATAAATTACAAGGTACTGTTACATTACATCGGTCTTAACGAAATACATCAACTGTCGCTTATATGGTATGTAACAGATAAGCAATGACAACTACCCTCCGCACTAGTATAAAACTGTATTGCGGCAGTGCAGTATCACCGCGACCAATAACCACTATAACTTGACATACGGACAGTTACTCTTACGCTCAGCCGGCAGCTCAAATACACTGGTCGAATGCCGGTAGCTTTAAAATTTAACTACAGTATATGTAAGGACAACAGATAACATTTGCCAACTTAATCTCTAGAAAGTTAAAACTAAATGTGTCAATATAGTAAAATGTTTTAATGGTTACAATATACATATTTGTGCTACATATGTTCTATTTGTACCCCGAAGCAGACATTTGTACCTCTAAAGGTAAATGAAGTATGTCTAGATCTCCCTGATCCCGCCATTTTGACGTCAAAGTGGCGCGACCTTCTGAAAGCGCTACTCAGAGGCAGGCAATTCACACCCGAAAACTTAGTACTATATATGTACATGTTTATAGTCAGTATTCAACACAGTTGTAAGTGCCAAATTAAAGTAATGTGATTAAAACATTGGTCCCGCCAATTTGATGATTCATGTTATCGCTGAATTTATATGAACATTGTTACAACTCGCGCAAAATCAAATGTGGAAACTTAGTACGGCCTAAGTACATGAACTTGTGTAATTTTCATGTTCATAATTTAAGTACATCAAAAGTTATCTGTCATTCATCGTTATCTCTGAAATGGATACATTTATGCAGAAATGAAACAACAACAAAATAATATAAGTTTTGCCTTTAGTGTTCTAATGAGAAAAGTTACATAAAAAATATCAAATAAAGTTTGTAAAAACTTATTTTTGCCCATATATTAAACAATTAGGCACTATGTACATTTGACTATTCGTAACTTTCGTCTTTAAGTCATCGTAGCACTCCCACTTACCAAATTTGAGAAATGAGCTCGATAATGCCCGATACCGCTAGATGTAGGTGGAACTAGAAACTCTATAGCAGATAATATATAATAGCATTTCCCTTTTAAGACAATTTGTCTCGGAATTTCAAAAATATTAATCTTCTTCAGATCATTAATTTAAAAAAAATACAGTAGATGATAGTGAACATAATATGGTTTAGATTCCATTACATCCAGATGCACTGCATGATAACATTTGATTTTGACCTACATTGTAAAACATGGTTAGATAATAATTATCTCGTTAAATAAAAACTACGTTACATAATTAGGGTTTCCATTGATAACCAAAAAAATATTTCTTTCATTATTGCATATATCCGTCCAATTCTATAAAATATAGTCTCCTGCAAATAAATTGAACATGATTTTGAAATCACGTGACATGCGCAGTAGCAAGTTTAGGTACATTATTCACTACTGCGCATGTCACGTGATTTCAAAATCATGTTCAACTTATTTGCCGGGGACAATACTAGGTACGAAAATAAATAACGATGAATGACAGATAACTTTTGATGTACTTAAATTATGAACATGAAAATTACACAAGTTCATGTACTTAGGCCGTACTAAGTTTCCACATTTGATTTTGCGCGAGTTGTAACAATGTTCATATAAATTCAGCGATAACATGAATCATCAAATTGGCGGGACCAATGTTTTAATCACATTACTTTAATTTGGCACTTACAACTGTGTTGAATACTGACTATAAACATGTACATATATAGTACTAAGTTTTCGGGTGTGAATTGCCTGCCTCTGAGTAGCGCTTTCAGAAGGTCGCGCCACTTTGACGTCAAATTGGCGGGATCAGGGAGATCTTGACATACTTCATTTACCTTTAGAGGTACAAATATCTACTTCGGGGTACAAAAAGAACATATGTAGCACAAACATTTTAATGTGATTCATTTCAAATTGGGGACATGATCCCGCCATCTTGATGCTCACAATCGAACCCGCAACTTTTCGAAGTCCGGTCCAATGCTAGTCTCAGGTGGGACTCGAACCCGCAACTTTTCGAAGTCCGGTCCAATGCTAGTCTCAGGTGGGAATCGAACCCGCAATTTATCGAAGTCCGGTCCAATACTAGTCTCAGGTGGGATTCGAACCCACGACTTTTTACTATCCGGGCGAGTGCCCTGACCGCCGAGCTACCGAGACAGGCGTATTTGATATGTTAAAAAATATATTAAAAAATTACTTAATAACAATTATTATTAAGTAAATCTTACATATTTTATAGTACAAAGTAATGCATTTTTTATTAATAGCACTGCATTGACGAAATAACAGAAGAAACAACTTAAAATAGAGTGATAAAATGAGTGATAATAAAATAATTATTCGAAGCAACCTCTGTCAAACAACTGTTGGAGATATGGGGTTGGCAAAAACGCGTAAATGGCAGACTAAATAAAATAGAAAAACAAAAAAACTGTTTCAGTAAAAACTTAATTTTTTTATTACTAAATAGCTTTTACTTGGTCGCTTGCGTTTATGCCGAACCAAAGTTATATTTCTATATCTTGGACACAATACTTTTTTCTGGATAAAAGTTACCCTATGTCCTTTTCTGTACCCCTGATTTGTATCAGGGGTACAGAATCAACTAAAATTATCGATGATCAAAAAATTGTGCATACACTGTTGTATGCAAAATTTCATGGTGATCGATTGAGTTGTTCAAGCTTGAGAGTAATCAATTTTATAACAAACTCACTGTCGTATTTCTAGTATTAAATAAGGATAATCGTCGTAAATCGAACCGTTTTAAAATAAAATAATATTTATTTCCAACTTTACAAACGAAATTAATTCAAATATTAAAAAAAAACTTATACTACGTGTTAATTTATAATAAAAAACAATATATACATTTCCTTTGCACTTAAAAATTTACAATATTGGTCCTAATTTTATTGTTTATTAGTATTTTTTTTTAATTTTCACTTGACTGCTTCATCTAACTGTCGTATAGTATCATAAAATATATTATAGTTTCTGATTGATCTTATTAAAAAAACAAAAATAATTTCCCTCCATATGAATTTCAAAATAACAACTTGATTAAATACAATAAAAAAATCAATGCGCACAACATGATGCTATTTTATCGTACAGTTACCGAACGAAAATGAGAAAGTATGAAAATGACCATATAAAGTAGATGAGAATAATTTTTCTGCAATTCTGTTGCACCAATACGATGCACCTTGACGATGTTTTCTTAAACGAAACGAAAGCGGAATGCATGTTCACTGACTGATTTCATTATAATTATTAGGTAGTCAAGTTTGCCTAATGAGTTGTGTTTTATTGACATTTAACATGGCATATATGCTGTTTTCCTCAGGCGAACTTTACAGTAATTAGCATCAATTTTAACCGGTGTCTTAATTTATTATTATTTTATCTTTTGATTTAAGTTATGACAAAGCACGCATTGAAAGCTCGAAGTTTTCTCAGCCAACGAAACTCAGCACGTGATACTCTGCACTAGCACTATATATCAAAACACAATTATAAGTTATACATAATATTATTTTGGCCCTAGTAGTCCAGTCATCCTGGCTCAAAAATGGCCATATTTCACTTTTTTTTTCGGTGGCTGATTTTTCACTATTCTTATGTATTTTTTGACGCTGATTAGGATGGTGAGGTCCAAATCTGTCCAAACCTTGTGCTAAAAAAGTTATGGACACTTTTTGGACACAAAACTAGCGAAATATTAGTTTTTGGGAAATAACTCGAAAAATAAGACTTTATCGAAAAAAACCCAAGGGAAAAAAATGTTTTAAATTAAATTTTCCATCGATATGGGCCAATACCAATTAATTTCAGGTACTGGGCCCAGAGGTATGGCCCATTTCGTGCGTTTTTGGCGGTTTTGGAAAATTACATTTATCTGGCGCATTTTTTCTTCTTTCAATGCACACTATCAGCCAAAAAGTAGTGTTTTATTCGTTCTTTGGTCACGCTGGTGTTTTTTTTTCTAACCTCAATTTTTGCGCCAAATTCGGCCATTTACAAAAATCCGTAAAATGTCGATGTTGAGCATAAAAATTGAGCTATCCAAAAAATTCAAAATTTTGTTCATTGGTATTGATGCCTACCACCTACAATCCAAAATTGGATAATTTTGGACCGCTAGAAAAATTTTAAGACGCATTTAAAATTTTGGGCCCAATCCAAATCAAGTAATTTTTGAGGTTAGGAAAGTCTGAGTGGGCATAAATTACAAATATCGTTGAAATGCTCAAAAAAAAGGATTTTACCGAAGGATACTTTTTTATCTGTACAGGCACTCAACAAAATTCGAAAAATGTGTTTTGGGCCCTACACGGTCCATTTTGGCCCTTATCGAGAAAAATCCTTCGCGACATGGAAGAAGACCCTTTCAAATAGTTGGGATTTAACCTTCAAACTCCCATAGGTCTCTTGGCCAAAATTATCGACTAATTACCAAAAAAATATATTCCGCGATTTCTCATTTATTCTTCCATTGTACAGAAAGTTTTTATTTTTAGTTTCAAATTGGGCCTAAAAATTATTATATATCAATCAAGAATTAAAAAAAGGAAAAATCAAACATTAAAAAAATCCATATAAAAAAATTCGTGTATTCTGAATACCCTTGTGTCAATTATGTGTCCAATTTGCAGGTGTCAAGTTCAAAATGGTATACACTACTTAACATTAATTATATTTTAATATATTAACATTTTTGACGACCGTTTGGTGCAACGGTAGCGATCCTGCCTTTCGCACCGATGGTCCTGGGTTCGAATTCCGGTAGGGGCAGATATTTGTATGATGAATACGAGCATTTGTACCTGAGTCATGGGTGTTTATATATATTTCTATAAATATTACACCATCGTAATCAGCGGCGAAAAATACATAAGAATAGTGAAAAACTGAAAAATCAGATACTGGAAAAAAAAAGCGTGAAAAATGCCAGGATGACTGGCCTATAGTCCCTATCAACGACCGTTAGTAAAGATAGCACGATTCAGTAGACTAGTGGCGCTATCTATGGATTCATTTCTGAACTGAAATAAAAACTAAAAAAAAATACTTTTTCTATAGACGTGAACACGAAATCAAGTTTAAATAAAATATAGTAAATGTTATATATCGAAGGCGCAGAATTGTGAATACAAGTGCTTTAGTTAATTAATTTGTTTTCAGAACAATGTATTTGGTGTTGTCTTATATCATATATTATATCATAAATGTGATAATTCTAGAAATGTTTACAAATAAAAAACGTATTTCCGAGAATAGGAATCGAAAAATCAATCGAACACACACAATTATCCACTTCAGCCTACTGGTATACAGAAAGCCTTTATTATCAGATATTCTGAACAATAATTGCTCATAAATGACTCATATCGAGAAATTATTACTAGTTTGATACGAGAAATAATAAAAAACATGTAATTGTTATACAGTAACCCTTCACATTTGATTCTCATAGTTTCTTTTTATTGTAGATATAATTCCCTACGGCTATAGGTCACTGCGGTTTGCTTCCGATGTAAAGACTAGTGCAAGAATGAACTGGCAATTAACACTGTTATTGTTAGATTGTAACATATTATTACTTGATATAACTTGTTATAGTTTTTCAGATATTAATTACTGTCTTAAACTAGGCGCAGTTCTATTTTCTTAAGTAGAAACGCGATCTTATACAGTTAACAGCTGACTTAGAAAAAGAACTTAGTAAGTCTTAAAAAATACTTAAATTCACACCAAATTAGCCTAGCCCAAAGTAAGCACAGTAAGGATTGCGTAATGGATACAAGGGTAACGGATAGACATACATATAAGATACATAAATATGTAATAATCATAGAAATATATACAAAATACCCATGACATTGTAATAAAATATTTAAGTTATGTTAAGCTAAGTGGAAAAAAACACAAAATAACAGGATCAATATAATATAAATAAATATTAGATAACATCTCATACATTGCTCTCTTGGTTTTTTTTTATTTGTGGCTTGCACTATTTGTGCACTAAGCCAGTGTCAAGTAAGTATAATTGCTAGTTCTTGAGTAATTTCTCTTTTAATTTGATGATGATGAATGAACAGTAAAATATATTTCCCCCATAGGTTTCAGTAAATGTGTGGGGTTTTACTGAAACCTCGCCGTGGACTTCTTGAGAGAGTAGGAAAATACAGCTTCCACTGCTTTGTTACACTTGCCAACACTCTTGTATGTTCACAAACACTTAGTGGTTAATAATCCACCATTATTATGCACCAATATTCACAACAACTCAAATTTTTACAAGAGAAACAAAACCACCAACGTGACGCTTCCCGCTCCCGCCAAAAAGTCCTATAAACCCAATTAGCTGAAGCATTTGTGTTATGGTATTCAGAAACAATGACATTAACACAAAACCCAGACCCGGGCAAATATAAAAAATAATAGAAGAAAAATATAGAACTTAAACGTAAAAAATACGAGCCACTGGACAAGGGAGGTCATATATATAATAATTACTCGTGTGTTATTCTACCTAAAGCATAATTGTTGCACGTCAACGTCACTTTCTAACGCTCTGGTTAAATTATCAGAGCTGTTCAGTACGAAACGTAATCATTTACTGTAATTACACAAGACAAAATCCTGATAAGGTACACACTCATTATTTGCTGTGTTATTTCTTCTGTCCGTTTGTCATAGATTATATATATATATATATATTCTTTATATTCTTTATGTGTGGGGTTTTACTGAAACCTCCCCGTGGACTTCTTGAGAGAGCAAGAAAAGACAACTTCCGCTGCTTTGTTACACTTGCCAACACTCTTGTATGTTCACAAACATTAAGTGGTTAATAATCCACCATTTATCCACAACAACACAAATTTCAACAAGAGAAACAAAACCACCAATGTGACGCTCCCGCTCCCGCCAAAAAGTCTATCAGATAATATATTATTATTGTATTTTTTTTCTTTTGCGTAATATTTTGTAATATTGTCAAAGAGTTTATTAAACAGTAAAAACTTTTATATAGATTGAATTTTAAGAAATACTTAGAGACTCGATGGAGTCAATAAAAAAATGTGTTTTCAATGGGTTTGCTCTTGACCCCAAGCCCGGGGGCCAAGACAGGATCCACGATGGAACGAGCTAACCAAGAAGGTGCCAATTCACCATGGCTTTAAAAACGGACGGGTTATAATGGCGCAATATAAAAAATGTGATTATGTGATATTACATTTTTGCTTTATCACAGCACGTGAGTGTCTACATTTGCCTTCCCTATAGGTAAAAACACTTTAGGGCGAATGTCCAATAAACAAGAAGTGGGACCAGTCCGGAATAATGGGCGCTAATGCACCTTTCGAAAAGTTCAAGATAATAAGTTTTTATTCACCCATCCACAACCATTTGGTGCAACGGTAGCGATCCTGCCTTTCGCACCGACGGTCCTGGATACAAGTCCCGTAAGGGGCAGATGTTTGTGTCATCAATACGAGCATTTGGACTTGAGTCAGGGGTATTTATATATTTGATATATATGGGTATTTATCTATAAACATTACATATCTATGCATCATATATGTATGTCTATCCGTTACATTAGTATCTATAACACAAGCCTTACAGTGCTTACTTAGGGCTAGAATAATTGGTGTGAAAATTAGGAAATATTATTAATATTATTATTATCCAATCGCTTATTCAAGGTGCTTCACTTTCACCATCATAATACGTAAGCACTAACCATTGCGATATTGTGTTC
Source organism: Calamotropha paludella (assembly GCA_927399485.1). Classification (NCBI taxonomy): domain Eukaryota; kingdom Metazoa; phylum Arthropoda; class Insecta; order Lepidoptera; family Crambidae; genus Calamotropha; species Calamotropha paludella. Next base: position 3,059,733 of record OV656823.1, on the reverse strand, counting down.
CTCGACCTAATTTACAAAATACAAGATTCGATCCCCAGTCTGGACAATAAAGAAAACGAAATTTCCTATATTAATTCGGGTCTAGAAGTGATGATATACCATCGTTTTCTCTATTCCATAACACAAGTATGTGATATTGTCTAATATTTATCTTTATATGAAAGTATAGCCAAAAACTACATCATAAAAGGGTAAATAGAGGTCATTTACCTTATCCCCTAAAAGGAAACCCACAGGATATCAATTCCAAGTTGCATTACCCGCGGAAAATCGAATCTACAATACGTTCAGAACGAGACAGCCGGCGATTTTCTTGTGTTAAAGCGAGATGCAATCCTACCCTTGGCCACGCCCCCTTTCTTAATTCTTAGGGTGATTCTCTGGGGGTAGTGGAGTAGGTATAGAGGGTGAATGAACGAGGGGTATGTAATTTGAAAGCACGTGTCTGAAATTTGGTAGGCATTGCTCGCTCGAAGGCGGTATTGTAACAAAAGTTGACAGCTGGGATTGTTACCAATTTCATTGCTGGCTTTGTAGTCAAAGTAGCGTTTTGTCAATATTACCAATATAGCTATGAATACGAAATTACGGAATAAGTCTGAAATTGCTTTGTGCAGAGAATTGTTCGAAATGTTATATCTTTTCGGAAACTTTTTATTTTCACGTGAAAAGATTGTAACTATCGTTTTGATGTTTAACTTTGAAGGTGGATGACTCATTATTTCTCACAACTTAGAAATGTTGAAAATATATTTCTTGTAGAATATATTGTTAGGTTATGTGTGGACTTCATAAGAAATTTATCACGACGTATTTCAAAGGTTTGATTCGAGTTTTATCTTCCGTACCGCTAAAGGGAGGAAACGCTGATTCTGTGTTTCCTGACACATACAATTTAGGGGTCTTCAAGTCATGAGTGAATAAGTATCTTCTAGGAAAGCGCTTCACATTCTGAATCCCCGGTTCTCGGGTTTAAAACCTGACATGTGCATATATTTGTGTGATAATTAGCAATTTTTCTCTATGTATGTGTTTCAACTTTATATAGTACCCATAGTACTAACTCTGCTCAGTTTGGGGCTAAATAATTATTGTGAATTATATAGAATTTATTTACCAATTTACCTATTTAATTTAAATAAAAATACATTTAAAGTATAAACGACGCGTCTTTTATATTTAATCGTGATGTTAAAAATGGTTTTATTGAAATTTATGAAAGTGGGGGAAGTGAAGATCTTAAATATTTATTTATGCTAAAATTAATGTTTAATTATTTTTTTATTTATTTTACTATTTGCATTCTCAATGCTGCATTTCTATAAGATTTAATATACACCTATAAAAAAGGCGAGGGCTCCGATGTGTTGTTTCTGCAGACGCAATCTAAATCTTATTTTATTGTTTCAGAAAATTCGATATATCGGCATATTTAATTTGAGTGTACCTTTCCCACATGGTTCACCAGACGTGTGCCCTTACCTCCCCAACAGCTTGTGATGGAGAGACGTAATTACTGGTCACGCGAGCTCCATTCGTATTAGCTGATTCAGGGGGTGATTATAATGCATAATGTGCACTTTTAAAAGTCATTTTGGAAATGTTTTCCGTTAAAAAAGGAGAGATTCTCAAATATTTAGTTCTTAAAATTTGTGCCGATGCTACTTTTATGTAAAATCATTGTGACTGAATTTATGATGCAATGCTCATCCTGTGATCACGGCTCCTGTAAAGAGATCAAATATCAAAACAAGAATAACCGCGTCGCTTATCCGGTTAAAGGAATTTTATTTAAATCTCTATCTATCTGTATATATCTATTTATATCTTTCTATATCTATAGATATAAAAATTCGTTGTCACAATGTTTGACCGCAATGAACTCCGAAACTACTCAACCGATTCTAATGATTATTTTTTCATTTTGCTGAATTTGTTTCGACTTAAGATATAGGATAGGTTTTATTTTAATTTATGATATGTTTTAATTGTTTATTAGAATAACTGAGCCAGAGCAACGCGTTACCGGTTCAGTTGGTATATGTTTAAATTTTTTTTTGTCACAGTGTTTGACTCCGATGAATTCTGAAAATACAAGACCGATTTAGTTTATTTTGCTGGATTTATTCCGATTAAGGGCAGAAGAAATGTCATTATAATTTATATCATAGCCACGTGTGGTTGGGTCAACCAGTAAATAATAAATATTTATCTGAAAACTGTAATACATATTTCAGTGTCAGTAACAAAGAAGATTAATAACTATATTAGTACTTAATAAATAATTAATACTTATTATTGGCTACATTTATTCAGATCTGAACTATATTGCAAATGTGCAAGCACAGGAGAATGACCCCCTGACCAAATGTGTTGTTAGCTTGTAACCGTCACGGACGAAGGCATACGCAGCTGACGGGCTGGGTTGCGTTCCCGGTTTGTTGAACTCGATTAGGGGTGAGATAGAACGAAAAAACTCGGTAAGGTAGAACTCGGTTATCGTTAATGGTTCCGTGCAATTTCGTAGAAAAATATGAAGGGGGAAAATTAAAAGTAATCAACGTTAATGAGGATGAAGTGTGTAGAAAATCAGAAGAACAATGCTGAAACCTTCCTTTGTATAGAACATCGTTTTATTTTAAAGTCGATGGCGTTTTGGACTTGACTCCAATTTCAGAAATAACCCGTGGGTCAGCGGGTGAATTACCAAAGGAGGATTGGCTAGAAGGTAACAAGATGGGATAAAGTAATGTAATTTCGAAAACGATTTGCTCAATTCGAAATCTGGTGAAAAAAAAATTAACATTAGAAGTTACACTAGTCGAAAAAGTGTTATGACTCATTGATAACATTTTTACAATTTGAAATTTTTGTCTGTATGTCCATCTTTATTTAAGGAACAGATTTTCTGATTTCTTTGAAATTTGGGATATGGTAAGTACATTTGATCGCGACTTATAGAAGGCTAGACAGACAGATAAACAAAAAAAATAATTAGTGGAATTGGTATCATAAAACAAATATGTATCACAAAATTTGTCCAAAAAATTAATCTACATAAAAACCCTACAGATTTATAGAGAAAGTTTGGTGTCCATGTAGTATGGACATTAACAGGCCAATAATGATATTTATATCAAACACTTATAACATTTACTATGACTTTAATAGGACGGATATGACATATGCCACGCGTCAATTGCAGGTGATAAATGTCTCCTTTCATCGTGGAACCCTAAATATGAAATAATTAGTGTGCAGGAGAAATTGGCGGTTGCTGAGTCGTTGATTGTGTTTGTATTTATAATTTGTGGACTTTGGTGGTTGAGTGAAGGCTGACTTAACACGTAATAAGGTCAGGAGACTGAAGGGGACTCTTCTTGGAATTGCAAGATAAGTTATCAGAAATTGTTAAAAATGTCATCGATGTTCTAACTTATTTCATGTACCGCGTTGTATAACCCGCTCTCTAGAAAATGCATGAGGTATCTTTTTATGTATTTCAACATGCAATATAGACAGGCGTCTAAATACACTTCTCAATATATTTATGGCACTAAATAATCGCATGTACCTTGATAGGTACAGAAATAAAGAAGAGAGAAGCAGACATTTCATTAAAATATTCTTCAGTTGAGTAGTAACATTTTACAATCAAGATTTTTTTTTGACATATTAGTATATTTACTTATAATATTAATAATAACAATAATTGTTTCAATTTCACCAATAAGCCTTATCCAAACTTAGCACTGTAAGGCTTGTGTTAGGAATACTAGGCTAACGGATAGACATACATATATAGGTAATATGCATAGGGGTATATGTAAATATCCTTGATTCAAGTACAATTGCTCGTATTTATCACACAAACATCTGCCCCTTCCGAGATTCGAACCCAGGACCGTTAGTACGAAAGGCAGGATAGCTACCGTTGCATCAAAAGTCTCAGGCTTTAAGTATTCCGGTAATTTATTTAAAACTTGGATATTGGGTATAGTCCGGAACTGTGTTGATATAAATTAGAGGTAATACCAGATTATTTCTTAAACATTTTTTTTTGTTAAGGTGCGACTTCTACCTTTATATATAAGTATGTTTGCTTTGTTATAAATTTACATATATAGATGTCAAGTGTTGCTATAATATTAAAATAAATAAATAAATATTTCCTACATTCACACCAATTATCCTAGCCCAAAGTAAGCACTATAAGGCTTGTGTTATGGATACTAGGGTAACGGATAGACATACATATATGATACATAGATATGTAATATTCATAGAAATAAATATAAACACCAATGACTCAGGTACAAATGTACTCGTATTCATTATACAAACATCTGCCCCTACCGGGATTCGAACCCAGGACCGTCGGTGCGTAAGGCAGGATCGCTACCGTTGCACTAAACGGTCGTCTTATTAAACAATAATATTAACGCGAATACATCTGATACGGACTTCTTTAATTACAATAAAAAAAAATCGGACAAAACTGCTGAAACATAACATGTGTAGAGATGTAAATAATGCATGTTTAAATAGTTTCCTATTTCTTTTGTTATTGTTAACCTTATCATAAAAAATATATGTCTTATTATATATTATAGGTATTCATTTAGAACAATACGTTAAGTTCATAATTTAAAAATAGAAAAACACGTTTATGCTGATTGTGTATCTTACTAAATAAATAAAAGTGAGTGACCAAGCTATTAAGGGGTCTGTCCCGTTCACCAGAAATATATAATATAATGATTTTTATATATTTATTGAATTTTAGTTCATACACTTCCGTGAACATTACACATTTAAATAAAACAACATGTTATCCTGTGTTCACGGCTCTGCAAAGGAGTCGAAATGTCAGGATTAAATATAAAATGTGCGGAAAAAACCGCAAAAAAGTTGTTTTATTTTTTGCATTGTTCAATGCAGTCTTATATGATAACCCACAAGTTAATCTCCGGTGGAATCCCGCTGAGTCGATTTTTTCTAGTATTTTTCTATCAAAATAATATATCCTAAAAATCAAATCAAATCCGATGTGATAAAATTATTCTTTACATATGAAAAATATGAGATACGTATTGGAAATTGATTTTAAAGAATATAGATAGATTAAAGATTCATTTTCCACTCCACACAGACATATACATGATTAACAAAAATACAAGAATCACCTCGTAGAATACAACAGTCATCCTTAGTAAAAATGTGTGTGTGTGGCTCAGCAGTACGCAAGGGTCGCAGGTCAGCATCGTATTTACTCGCATCATGAGTATTGCTGATTTTCAGCTACAGCCACGATTGCCCAACAAAGACGATGACCAGAAACATCAGTGCGTGTGATATTTTAAAACACATATATACTAGGACTGCAATGCATGCTTCTGTTTGCAAATACTGAGTGAAGTACTACCTTACCTTCGTTTGTGAGTTTTGGCGCCAAATTTCATCAATGTAGTCTCAGCGGTTTGGCTGTGATCAGCTTTTGAATTTTTCTTTCGGTGATTATTCCTCCATGGTAAAGTCTATATTTTTTTACATAGCCTATGTCCGTCAGGTTATAATCATGTATGTTCATGCCAAAATTCGATCGAATCGGTTGAACCGTTAAGTAGCAGGAGAGAACAAGCGAAATTTGTGAGTTGCCTAAAAGAGAGCTTCGCTCAAAAATAGAAGCTCAATAGTAACGCACCTAAATAATGGTGAATGTGTAACATATTTTTAAATATTTAATAAGCGTTAATTATATGTCGAAACTAACTATATTATCAATAAATAAATCTGTAATGTCTGTATTAAGGACATTAATGGACAACATCATGCAAAGTTGTCAATTACGGATGACATAATTTAATTCAAATTAATATTAAGGTTCCGCTACTTGCTAAAGAACCTGGAAATATCTAACATTTGTATAAAGAAGATATGCCTTTATTTGACATTTGAAGTTGCACTCATTCTTTAAGTGTTTAAGGTGGAATATTGTTCAAACACATGGTAGCGTGGTACCGAATATAGGAAAACTTATTGAATCAATCAATGAGAAAGAATTAAATCCAATTCTTCTAGCGATACTAGAGCTAGAGAAAAACTTTCTTTGTTTTGTCAGTCTTCATCATCAGCAATATCTCATAATTTATCTTGGGTAGAATGGGTTATAACAGTTACACGGGTATAGTGTGAAACGGTGAGTGCTATACAGTCACGAGAAATAAGATATAACATCATGGAACCATATCACATTACATCAATTATATATTTCTCTACTGTTGTCTCTTTGCTTGCGGTCAATTTATTGTGACATGGTTCTAAGGTACATGTTATTGTTCGTGAATGTTCATCGCAGTAGTCAATTTGAACAACTATACAGGTAATTTGAAAATAGAAAAATAAAACAGAGTTTTGTAACTTCATCAGTTTCTGTTCTCATTCTAGCTGTATGAACTTTTTGTAATTACAGAAAAAATGGTTACGGTGTCTGATCGGGTTTAAATAAGAGGTCTTGCCTGAGATATGAGTTCGTGTTTTTTCTTATTTTTTTCTTAGGGAAAGGCAAATGATAGAAAGCTTAAACAGCCTTATTTTCAGTTATATCTTCTCTTATTTTTACGATTGTAAATGATTGCTGATGACCAAGGGATTGATTTTGGATTGAATACTTTTTTAAATAAATATCAACTAATTTATTTAAAAAAAGTAAACAAAACTTTTATCTGTTTTGTTTTGGTAGCCAATGATTTGTTTTCACTATTTAATTGCACCACACAATTATTATGTTCATAATATATTCAATCTTGACAGTGGTTAAACAAATGCTACGTGTAGATTATGTAATCTTACTAACTCGCTTCGATGGTTTAAACGTTTGGCAATAATAAAGCATACATTACTGGCTAATACTAGGCGAGGCGATGCACCATATATTGGAGCGGAGCGTAATACCTAAAAAAAGAAAAAGGGTTTTTTTTTATGGAATGGGAATTTTTGCGAATTTCAAAATTCGGGCTCCGTCACAATCTGGTCCTACACCTGTTGATTCGATTCCACACAAAAAATCTTAAAATCGGTTAAGAACTGGGAATTTACGGCGTAACAGACATTGCGCCATTGAAGCTGATCCATGGGATCCATGGGAGCTCCAAAAAAGACATTTAACTCAGCAACATAGTAATGGATATTAAACAATTGTCAAACATTCGAACTATCAAATCAACACTAAGCATGGAGGTTACAGAGAAGGAGAACGATCGCTGTAGAAAATAGTGTCCCAGAAATACGGACAAAATAAGTGAGGTGCTGCGATCGCTAAGTTGTCTTAATAAAAGCGGGCAGTTTTTAAATTTGTACATTTTTCAACTAACTTCATCTACTTGTACTCATAAACAGCTAACTTTGTAGATACTACTTACCGACGGCAGCGCGGCTGGTGGCTGAAAAATGAACTATAAATTCTACAAATTTTCAGGGACAGGCGGGCTAGTGCTTTAGCACGTAGCGATCGTTCTCCTTCTCTCTAACCGACATGACTCTGAGGTTATACGTCACAAAAGCGAAATGTTAATACCACTGAACAATTGAACAAATGTGTCGCAGTAAGTATTTAAAACGATAGTATTTTAATCGAGTCACTAATTACACAAAACAGGGAATATAAGTCCTCAAGAACAGCTCCGATTTTGATGATGTTTTTTATATTATTTAAAATCAAAGCCTTTTAAATCGGGGACGTAATTATTTATATATGTAGTTTAAGCAATATCTATGATATTTATATGACAAATTCAGTCTGGTCTTTATTTTTTCCTAAAAAATTCTTTAAAGAAAGTTTGGAACAATAATTCAATAAATAATAATAAATAAATAAATAAATATTTCTTACATTAACACCAATTAGCCTAGCCCAAAGTAAGCACAGTAGGGCTTGTGTTATGGATACTAGGCTAAAGGATAGACATACATATATGATACATAGATATGTAATATTCATAGAAACATATATAAACACCCATGACTTAGGTACAAATGCTCGTATTCATCATACAAACATCTGCCCCTTCCGGGATTCGAACCCAGGACCGTCGGTGCGAAAGGCAGGATCGCTACCGTTGCACCAAACGGTCGTCTGGTGTTGTTGTTGTGATGTTCAATATTTACATCATAAAAAGTATGTATGCGTTTTTATTTAATTATTTTTAATACATACACCTGCTAGTTACAGAAATGCAATTTTAACACACCAACAGGTCATACAAGGTTAAAGATTACGTAACAAAATGAATTACAAATAAACTCATAATTTGTAATGCTAAAAAAGAATATCGAATTATTAGATTAAAATTAGTTTAATTAGGCGTCAATGTCATTAAAATAAAAAATATTCCATATTTTTGCTTTTGCTTGTTGACGCAACTATTTCGGCTTTCGTTTATCGCTTAACACAAGATAAAAATAAAAGTATAAAACTCGCAGATGTTGACTCCAACAGGGCGTCTGATCTGTTTTAAACAGTATATTGTTACCAACACATTATTTTTGATTAATAAAAAAATAGCAGTAATACAGTTTAACATTAATATAAAATATTATTTTAATTTGAAACGGTCTTACTATGTTTACGATAACGAAACACCTGACATTATATCCAGTTACAAAACCATTTTTTTAAAGAACCATCTCTTTTATTTCTTTCCATTTCGTTCATTACAAAAGTCATTCTCGAAATAACACTGAGAAAGTAATAAAAAACCACTTTCATTTAAGAAATGTGATGAGGTAATTTTTTTTATGTTTTCGTAAGTCTTACATTCGAATTTATGTACACTATATTATCTAAAAAGGTTTAAAAATGTCTAACTATACTAATAGTCACGACAAATTATGGATCAATCAAGTCACTTCAATCATTTAAAAAGAAATTCTAAAATTATATACTTAAAATAAATAAATAAATAGTTAATTACTTAAATCGCGTAGAGCCAATGTTTTTTTGTCATTACTTTTTTATTTTTGCGAATTTCAAAATTCGGATCTCTCCGATTCTCTCTCATTCTCCGTCACATTCTGATCCTAAGCCTGTTGATTCGATTTCACACATTAAATATTAAAATCGGCTAAGAATTCGGGAAGTTATGGCGTAACAGACATTGCTTGATTCTTCGGAACCTTGCCTAAAGGGACTCCTTTAAATTACATTTTTTAGTCATTATATTATATTTTTTATGGTTTTTAGTTTTAGGTTCAGATAAAATTAAGTAATATTTTCTTTAGAATAAACAATTAGATTTAATGAAACTTATCCTATATCTTAAGTTATCACTTCTTTGTAACATTTGTAATAAACTACCAGAATATAATATATAAATGTCAGACAACATCACATAGGTATATTGAACCTTATTTAAGTAGCTAAAGCACTTGTGTAATGGAATTCGAAAACAACGACGGTACCATATCACCCAGACCCGAGCCAATACACAAAAGTCCTCATCCTTAGTATTATGTTTTGGGTTTAGGTATTTGCTGTGTGCGCGATGAAAGCGTCCCTAGTGACAATTATTGTGGACTTGAGATCTGTCAAATTATAGCAACTGGATGGTTTGATGATGATTTCCGGGTTGTTTATCAGCGAAATTAAATGAAAATATCTAAAAAGCATTTTATAACCGATTTTCTTATTTTCAATAAAAAATGTATGTTATATTACGTACGGGATTTGAATCGATAAAACATGATAAAAAATTTCAACTTCAAACTGTGCAAAAAGGGAAAAAATTAGTATCAGCACAGCATGTAAGAGACGTTGAAAAGCTTGGAACTAACGGTCAAAGCTACTTAATAAGAGCTCTGATCATTAGACAAACGCCTGTGACACAAACTCCGTACAAAACATTATTAAATGTGAGTACATACCTACATATCTATTTATTGAAATTGTATTTTGATTAAACTTGCACAAAATGTTTTCTCATTGTTTCTACATCTTAAAACACAAAACGTACTGTGACCCATATCGCGAATTTTAACGATTTTACTTTAAAATACTTAATAACTTTAGTATGGAATTCAATGAAAATATTGCAATTTGACACATGACAGACCAGAGTTATTTCACATTTCTGCCACATCGAGCTGCAATCGATTTGACGGTCCCCAACACCCACGTTGCATATAGCGAATAATAATTATATCAAAACGCTGAACCACACACACTGTAAAATAAAACAGTCTCTATGAAAACCAATTATATAAATATTCAATTCAATTCTTTTTATACAACTATGTTCATAGTATGAAACGTAATAAGGTTTATACCCTTATATTTAAAAAATGGTTTAGCCTCACGAAAATATAAATATAAACAATTGTATTTCTAAATAGTGCTAGAAGCTGTACGATGTTCATCAATACAATGAAATGATGAAATCAAACATACAGAAATTAGCAAAATAAGGCAGACGTGTTCAAAAAACGCCCCCAAATTTTAACTTTAATTAGATATCGGCTGCCCCATGGACTATTCCGTGACGATCACCAATCCAGTTGCACATTGGCAATTAAACAAACATTTTGGTCGCACGCGCTTCCCATGATTGACCTCACCACACGCAATCATACCATGATTAAAAATCCACCACGCCATCCATTGATACGAGATTATCAGCTGTTGTACCATACACGTTATTGAAGTTCTCGTGACTACGTATTCTCCGCACGGGAAAAATACGAAAGACTTGCATGTTAGGATAGCTACCGCACACAAGTTCGTGCTCTGAAGATATTTCCTCCGCCTTTTACTATGTCAGAACCACGTCAGCTTGCGTGCGGAGTCCACGTGTTGAGAGCACGCAACAACTTAAGCTCGTGCGTGCAGGCTTCGAAACTACACGCCACGTTTTGTTCGGCTCTTATGCCGTTAGCTTTAGAGGTTTAGTTGGGGTTGGTTGTCATTTCGTAGTTAACGGTCCGGTCACGGCGTTGGGCAGCGAAGGTTGTTTGTGTTTCGATTTCTATGGTCATGCGTGCTTATCACTGATTGTGATTGTAGTGTGTACGAGTTCGTGCTGAAATGCGTGTACAAATAATATGGAACATGTCTAGTTGATCGTTGATTTGAGGACTGGAAGGTGCAATAGCAGCGATCCTGCTTTTCGCACAGACACACTGGTATAAATAAAATATTTTTCATTCAATATGAGAATTAACGATGCGTGTATTGAACGTCAAACCTACGCCTTGGCTTCGTAAGTTTTAGGTCGGGAGACCTTGTCCGAAAAGAAGCTGCAAAAACTCGGGCTGTATTTTTCTCTCTGTTCGATGTGTTACATTATATACATAGTTACACATTTAAGTAAACTTTTCTTGTACTACCAAGACGTAGAAGAAAAATTGACTATTACACAGAAATATTTTTTTACATTTACCATCTCTGTGTTTTTCGTAATTTTTTTTTGCATTCACTGCAATATTTATATAAGGTATAAAATACGTGTGTAAAAAACAACTACGCCTCCGAGCCCTCAGGTGGGATTCGAACCCGAATTGGTGGAACATTGATGGTAAATATTTACGTTTGTAAATATTTACCATCTCTCATTACAAAATAAAAATAATAAATGTAACCGAAGCTATTAACTCCACGCATTCTTGTGTTTTAAATAATCACCGATATGGTAACAGTTTGTTCATAAGTGCGTTTTTAACAGCCTTTTTCAGCTTTTGAAAAGGCAATTCATTCAGCTTGTGTGGAACTTAGCTATAAAAAGACAAACCTATACCCAAAAATGAGCCTTTTTTGAAGTCTGAAACTTGGACCATAAAGTTTATTCTTGTTTGGAGTGTAAATTTAATGAATATCGCTCTTTTTTTAAAAAGTGTCATAGTGTTTCTATACAAATAGTATATTATTATCGATGACATAGTTGCAGGGTCTTCTATATCACAACTTACAGCTAAACATTAGTACATATATCAATATCAGATGTACTTCTTACGTTATAAGATTGATCCTGGGTTAGAGTCTTAGGAGGGGTAAATGTTTGTGTACTGAATACGAGCATTTGTAGTTGTGTTTTTTTTATTTATATATATTTTCATAAATATTAAATATCCGTTACCCTAGTATCCATAACAAAAGTCTTACCGTACTTACTTTGGCCTAGGTGTGAATGTAAGAAATAAGCAATGTAAAATGTAAGCAAAAATGTCTGATAAATCAATCATTTTACGTAAAGTCACGGTTTTTTTTCGTAGGTAGGCTTAGATCACAGATTTTCACACATCACTCATTTCTTCAACTATCATCAGACCTTTTATAAAAGCTCATCGATTAAAGGTGGTTTCGACTTGGGCCTTCTTCAGAACATCTTTTTGGTCTATGAAAGTTCGTCTTGGTCTGCCTTTACCGACATAGCCTTGTTTTGTCAATTGTCTTTCGTCCATCCTATGTACATATCCTAACTATTTAAGCATCCACTTTTCTATCTTTGTCACTATACAATGTGTCCCGTCACCAGTGTCGGAGCCTTTAATGGTGTGAAATATGGCATTTTTTATCGATAAATTGCCCCTCAAATTTGGTTTTTCTCAAAAAGCCAATAATTAAAAAATATACAAAAAAGAATCTATTTGTTTTTCTTTAATTATTTTTTTTTATTTTTATTCCATGAAAATTGAAACATGATGGCTGTGTAACTGTTGTCTACATGTTTAGCTATCAAATGACACCTTTTTAATGTTGATAGGACATTAACATGAGTAGTGGTGGTCGAATTAGTATGAGAGCCCAGGTCTTGGTTACCAAGAAAACAAAATGGCGGCCGTAAGAGAAAAACAAAATTTGAGGGGCAATTTGTCTATAAAAAATGCCATATTTCACACAATTAAAGACTCCGACACTGGTGACGGGACACATTGTATATTCTTCCACACCACACCGCTCTCTTATTTGCTTAATCGCAACTAAAGGCAGAATCCGTTAACAATTTCGCCAAGGAGTTTAAAAACGTAATGTTATTGACCTTTTATTCCAATGTTATCCTTCGCATAACCAGTCGACTCGACTAAAAAGTCGAAAATCGGTTAAACTCTATAATCGAATGCTTAGCTACGCAATACTAATGGTAGCCTGTTTGACTCCCGGCCAGAATTAGCATACCTCATTGTTGGGTTGAAACAATAATTTTTGGCTTATAGGGCTTTTATGATTTGGAAGTAACTTGCCAAATGGGTGGTTGAATGAAATTTGCGATTTTTTATGCTTTCTAATTCGGTGTTTGAAATGTAAAAGATAAAAAAAAATGGGAGTTTGAACTTTGCGTTGTATTAAAATGAAGTCTGTCAATATGTAATTATAAGGAAATATATTTTTGAAGTGAAAACTTCTTATGGCGCGTTGGGCACTTTTGTGGGTGAGCATTTTCAGCCGTTCTCGCGACAGATGAGATTTTACACAGATTTACTCCGCGTGTATTCTTATAATATATGTATACTATACGCGCTCTTTGCATGGGCATTCGTTGGTGCCCTCGCGACAGACGAGATTGAGAGTTTTTTATATTTATTTTATAAATGAATATTAAACGGAAAATTTATTTATTTAAATATTTCATTTGACTTGTGTTGCTGCTATGGTATTGTGTGAAAAAACAAATCTAAAGTGTTAATAGAATTAATAAAAACATTATTGTAGTGCTTTTGTATACTATAGTGTTACTATATTTTGTTTTATAACAAATATGCCAATTGTACCACTACACGGGTGCCTTACTCATAAATATGAAATTAAGAACAAACAACTCAGGGTGATTCTTCTTGAGATTTTTTTTTATTATAGTGAATTAAAATTTTATTGATTTGATTCCTTTTTTTGAAGTGAAAACTTCTTTAGTGACGTTGTGCGCTTTTTAGGATGGGTATAAAGTGTTAAACTCGCGTCAGGACACGTGACCTGATCGAAAATTTGTAAGACGGCGCATGGCACTTGCACGAGTGTGCCTGTGTGTTTGTTGTCATGTTTGTGTACGATAGCGCAATTAATGAATATTGCATTTTACCACCAAAATAATAGTGCTTTTATACTGATAATTAAAGTAGTTCGTGCGAAATTATTCCCTAACCATTCCAAAATATCAAAAATGCACAACATCAATGTTCATGTTTTCACTTCTGCCGGCACTCCCGGAGTGCAACCCGTTTTTTTTATTACTTCGACGTAAGTGATATACGTTAGTCAATGAAAACTTAATAAAATAATTTATTATTAGTATACACATCTTTTTTTCTTACAATTATACTTAACTATAATTGTACTTTTTTAAGGCTCCGTAAAAACGGGCCCCTATTACTAAGACTTCGTTGTCTGTCTGTCACTTAGCTGTATCTCAAGAACCGATGAAATTTTCACAAGTTATGTGTTTCTGTTGCCGCTATAACAGCAAATACTGAAAACAAAATAAAATAAATATTTAAGAGGAGCCCCATACAACAAACGCGACTTTTTGCCCTTTTTTGTTCGATATCAATAATGGCAGCAGGTAGGCACTTGAAATATTCACAAAATACTCAGTTGTATTTTTAGTTTTATAATAAATAATATGAAATTTGTGTATCTACTGTTGTTTACCAGTTCAATGGTACGGAACGCTTCGTGCGCGAGTTCGACTCGCACTTTCTGCAAAAATACGTTCCAAAAGTAAATATAGTATAAGTCAAAGTAGCACAAATGTAATAAAAAAATCAAGACATTATAATTATCTGTCTCTTTTAAAGAAAATATTTACTAGAAATCATATTTATAATTATACATATTATATGAGGTTTTATAATATCAGTTTAACTATATAGATAACTAGCTGATCCGGCCACGCGTTGCTGTGCCGACTGCAGCACCATCTGCCGGGCTAATTTGTGAATCTAAACCATTCTCAGATCCCCTTGAACACACACAAAAAAAATCATTCAAATCGGTCCAGCCGTTTAGGAGGAGTTCAGTGACATACACACTCACAGAAGAATTATATAGGTATATAAAGATTTGGTTAATATAAAAAGAATGTCATTCATAAATAGGTTTTAAGGTAACAAAGTCACGTTAATAAGTAAATTGGCATACGAATCAAAAACACAAATTGATATTTATTACACGTAAGGTCAGGTTAAATACATTCTTATACACTATCAGTTAGAAAGCTATATCGAAGCTTATAATTAGTATTCTTACTAAAATAATGCAACCCGATGTAGATCAAACAAAAACTAGTACAACTACACATCGATAAAAGTAAATTAAAAAACAAAAATGATTTTCTCTATCTAAATGAATTGATCATTTTTAATGATTACAAAACATTCAACAACAGATTTACGCTTGTTTGGTTCGCAGTGGTCAATGAGAATAACAAGAGTTGCTGATATATGTCTCAATTATCAGCACTGGATATAAGCTGGCCCAGTGGGGGTTAACATCCAATATAGCCGTTAGATTTTATAGCAGCATGAGATTGTAATTGTATTGATTTTTGGAAATAATCGAATAAATAACGAGTTATTTATACGTGTGAAGTTTCTGTTTATTTATTGTTTCGATAAATGATAAAATCATATTTATGGGTTGTTGTGTTCTTTAACGCTAAGTCACTTTTATTAATTTATGAAAAAGCTATTATTTTGTTACTTTAGTAAACGATGGAAATATTTGTTATATAGTGACAAAGAAATTTAGTTAGTTTAGTTATTTAGTTTTTAAAATTATTATTGTATAATATAAATGTACGACTTGTTTACACATGTTTGGAGTTGCAGCCTACCATGTTGTTTTGTTTGTTATAATGTGTAAAAATGATACTGCTGTAAATCTGTTTTGTGTGACAAATAACAAAAAATAAATACAAGAAAAAGGAAATGATTGTTTATATGTTTTCGAGTTTATTAGTTCTATTTTAAAGCATTTTTAATGAATTGCTAATTACTCTGTATTCATTTTTTTTGTTGGTAAGTTAAATCTAAAGGAAAAAGACAAGATAATGACTAAGAAAATTATTTGCAGACAATCCTCAATATCTTTTTTATTATAAATTAAAAAGAGCTTGTTTTATGTTACTAAATAATTGAAAAACCAATCAAATCATTGTTTAGGTATAATCTTTGTTTAGGTTATATAATCAGTCTACTGAGCAAGCGTGCTTAATTATTTTACAATCTAATTATAATTAAATCGTATGCCAAAACTATTAAATCTTATGGTTAATTAAATTATTCTAATTTTATATAATTATTGTTATTAAATTTTAAATATTCTCTTCAAATGCTTATCATCACACAAACATACCAGAATACTGAACCCCGGACCGTGAAAATATAATAATATTATAATTCTTACATTTACGACAATTAAGTGAGACCAAAATAAGCACTGTAAAGATTGTGTTATGGATACTAAGGTAACAGATAGACAAACATATATGATACGTAGATATATCATATTCATAGAAACATATCAATACCCATGATTCAATTACAAATGCTCATATTCATCAAACAAACATCTGCCCCTTCCGGGACTCAAAAGACAGAATCGCTACCGTTGCACCATTAAGATCGTGCATTAACCGATTCGTTGCTACATACAATTACCAGAAACGAAGGCTACGAGCTTGATTTACGAATGAAGATAGTTTTATTCTGGGTAGACTTCCCTAAAACTTAATTAGAAAGAGTTATCATCGATTTAAAAATGACACGGCTCCAGTGGCTGTGTTAGCCAAAAGAAAGTGATGGCACGCCAGACGTGCAATCAGCAACGAATCGGTTAACTGGTCGTCAAATTTATACTTAGTCAAAAATTAACTAACCGAGAATTATCATAAAGTATCAAGCGACCCAGCGTTTTTAAGCCGTGTTCCTCGAATATGAGAACACGTTTAACTGACCAAGAATCGAATTTTGGACATCAAAACTCAACGTACACGTAAACTGACACTAAACAGTAGCTTATTTACACTACTTTAACATCAAAGACAAAGTAAAAAACAATAAAAACTTTATCGAGATAGTTTTACAGTTTAAAGTCGCTTGTGTTACGTACATTACGGATTAAAAGGAAATTTAATCTTATAACGGTTTATTTAAGGTTAAAATTATCGTGTAAGCCGTGAAGTGGAGGTGTAGAAGTATAAAGTTACAAAACCGTAGCGGTCTCCATGCCATTAAACATTTAACATCTGTACGTCAAATCGCGTTAGGGTCTTACCTTGACGGACACCGCATAATGATTTATTTAGCTCTTTTTTCACTTATGCAGTTTCTGTACAATGAGGTCTACTTGTGTATTGCTGTTGCTAAGCGATATTTTGGTTAATATGTTTAAAACTTTTGATCCCTATCAATGGAGATGCCTGGGAACCAACACAGGATTTAAGATGGAGCGAGCTAATCCAGAAGAAGTTTATACACTCTGGCTCTGAACGGGTTATAATTAATAGATAAAATAGATACAAATATTATGCCTATTGTTTTTTATTTCATATAGTATTATTTAGTTGTAAATAATTTACATATAATAAAAATAATATCATTACTTTTAAAAAATTGCTTATCACGTTGCTATCTTTCGACTTTTATTTTTTAGGCCCATTTTTCAACAAATTATACTTTTATGCAATGCTTGATATTAATGCTCACTTTGTCAATGCGGAAATTACATATCTCCATAAACTTTTATTTATTTGTATTGGAAATGAAGCAGGTAGCTGCTATCGGCAAGCCATATCATCGTATGTCAAACCACTCCGGCGCACTCCCTCACAAATGCGACTCTGAACAAAGAAATAAGTAGAGGCCAAACTTAAAACATGATATTTTTCAAAAGACATATTTGCAATATTCAATATAAATTATATTATTTTACTAATAAACTGTCTTTATTCTAAATATTATAATAATAGTGTTAATAGATTTTTGGCAAAACACTTGTTGATTCTTAACCCAAGAGTAATGAATGTATGGTACTAAGATAAAAATATTGATTATTTTTCTTGAAAACTACGGTAGAACAACACCCAGAAAAAGTTCGTTTTTACGTTAAGACTGGGGATCACATCTAGGGCCGCGAAGGTCATCGGTAAAGTGTCATTAATATTTAAAAATCACTAAACTTATAATCATGTCATACATTTAAGCTTACCGAATATTCCATTGAAAAATTTTGATAAAAGTTGCATATTATACCTGAAACAAAGAATACAGAAATTATTAACTAGGATCGAATAAATCTAAGCGTCTAAATGTGGATTTATGACACGTGTCATCTCATGTCTACAAATCTAAAAAAAGATAATAAAATAATAAATAAAAAAAAAGATGCGAGACTTATTAAGGCACAAAAAATATGTATTTACAGAATTATAAGTTACAACCATTTTGGTTGACTGTGGGAAAGATTGAAAATCATAATCTATTACATTTTAATGTAATCGACACTTTTCTGAAAAATTTACTGAGCTAAGCTAACTAAGCTGATTGTTACCATCGCATAAATAATTTTTCAAACACTTATTCATTCGTTCACAAAAGATTTTATCTCATTCTCCACGCATCCCCTATTCCAAGTGTTCTAAGATAAGAAAGCGCTGAAATATCGTACAGTATTTATCCAATTAACTTTACCGATTGCGGGAAAGACAGTAATGAGTTTGAACTTATTTACGACCATTCGCGTCCGCCTGACATTTTATTGGCTGGACCATTGTTCCAACGTCATATTTCAAGTGGCATTTGGAACTGTGTCTGTTATAATTGTATTACTTACTTTAGTATAAAGACGTTTTAATTATTGGATATTGTTGAACTGAACAATTATCTTTAAGGATTCATTAAAATTTGGAAATGTTTAGCCTTTAGTTAATAGTGTTTATACCTAATTATAAACACTTTAGTCTGGAGAAAATAAATTTAATATAAACCATTACGGAATTGACATATATTTTTGAAAAGAACTCCATTTAAGATGAAGCTAATTTTTGATGCGAGATGAATCAGATTACTCGGAAGAAGCGGTGCTTTTGTTCAATAAAAGTGGTTCCAATGAAACAGGCGTTTAAGCTAGTATTATTTCATACGTACCGAATCAACTCATTCACTGCTAAATTACTCAGATTTTTACTGGTAATCTTTATTCTTTATTTACTTCTTCAAATAAGCGACCACTTAAGATTTTTTGTAATGGATATCGAAAATGCTTTTTTGTATTTACTAGCTGACCTGGTAACGCGTTGCTATGGTAACGTTAATTGATACAATGGAAAAAGAGCGGGAAAAAGAGCGGACAGACAAACACAAACAACAAATTTGTGTTCTTAGATTATAGACTAGCGGCCAGTCCCGGCTTCGCACGGGTGGACAAAATTTTTTTGATTCTTTTCTATTATTAAATATTTTTCCGTTAGCGCCATCTAGCGTCCGGTAGACGAACTACTTGCGGTTAACGTATTGCTATGGTAACGTTATTGATACAATGGAAAAAGAGCGGACACACAAACACACAAACCACTGTGATCTAAGATTATAGATTTAATTTAGAATCACGACTTTTTCCAGTGATCACAGATGTCCACTTTCCATAACCTGACATACATCTCTCGTTTCTCTAACTCTTATAAGACCTTTCATACAAGCTCGTCGGTGAAGGGTCTTTTGACTGGGCCTTTTTTCAGGACATCCTACAAAGAGTTGACTTAAAATGTTTTTAATCTTATTTCTTTTAACTCTTTCACATGAACTTATTTGAAACAGAAATGGTTTATTTTGTATTAAATTATCCATGGACTTACAACGACTAAAACGACTCGCTAATAACAAAGCTATATTTTCTATTACAACTTCTAAAAATGCCAAACCCAAAAAGAACATATAAAAACGTAAATACTACCAAAAAGGTTAGCTAACCAGCCAGTAGACAATACTTTGATTTAATTAATGAATGGTATTATTGTGATAATAAGATTATAGTTATTTACGCTTTAACTGCTAGATTTTTATATGTTTATAAATTATTAATAGAAAAAAAAATAATAGCTGTTTCTTCTGTATTGATTTTTGTATATTAGTAAAACATTTGATGTTGTAGGTAGAAGATCTAAGAACATTAATAATCGTTGGCGTCAAAAAATATTCAACGTCGTATGGCGTCAACTTTAAATATATTAAATTCGAAGTGTCTGTCAAGTTGGTATCTTAATTGGGGGAGTACTCGCCCGGATAGCGAGGGGAAGTGGGTTCGTATTTCGTTTGACGTCTGAGAAAAGTTAATTACCTATATAACATTGTTTTAAATATTTAAAATTTCACTCAGGCAGTCAATTATTCCTTACATTTATTAACCCTTTCCGTGCCAGCTACGAGAATATTCGTAGTGCGTTACTGTAACATGGTGCCGACTACGAGTATGCTCGTGGATTTTTTTGGGTATTCTATACAAAAAAATATTTCTTGGCACTACAAGTAAGATCGGTTTTTTAGAGTTTGGCATTAGGAATAAAAATACATGTCAAGTGTTTTAATAGTATTTTCGTAGCTGGCACGGAAAGGGTTAATTTGTCACATAATTGTTATGGGTTAAAAATTCTTAAAGTAGATACTAAGCTAATAAGCCAATTAAATAAAACTGGCATTTAAAAACTCCATTAATTTAGCTAGTAAATGCAACATCAAAAGATGCAAACTAAAAATTTTATATCCAAACACTTGTTAAGCAGAATGCATGTTAATTACTTCGGTGTACAGCTACTAAATAATGAAGATAATTGACCCTACAAGTAGGTAGGGCATAGGTAAGTGCTTGCAGCAATGCCTAGATTATTACATCTACTTTAATAACAGCTAACACATAATGCCCTAATCTGTCACTGTCTGTCCGTTTATGCTTGAAGTCCTACACAATACGCTGCCAAGCGTTTTTTTATATCTTGTAGGATACAATGTAGGTTTCACGATCTATATTATAATTAGCCTTTTGAATAATCTGTTATTAGCAAAGGCAATTTTATCGGCAATATTCTGTGTAATTAAATTGGAATTTCTCATTTCTTCTTTATGGATTAAAATAATGATATAATTTCAATTTACAGAAAGTTTATGCGAAGAAAAAACAGTAAATTACTGCATAAATCTCATGTTTGTGAAAAATATTACTCATTTATAATTCAATTAACTGTTTTAATTTGTTCTGTACACAATTCTAGGACCTCATGAACTAAATTTCTTAATTCATTAACTAAATGACCATACAATGAGCATTATAAGTCCAAAGGCGCTAGTGTTGCAAATTGATGAAGCTTATTTACTTTGGCATAAAATGAAAAGGCATAAATTGGTATACATTGTAAGTAACGCTAGGTTTTTACGTAAAATGTATACTAATTTATGCTTTTCAAAATTATGCCTAAAAATTTTCGGGTTAAAATTCCAAAACATGGGTAATCGTTACGATTTAAATGTCGATCGATGAAGAGTAAATCTATTTATTGATGTTATTATAAATAGATATTTGAATAGTGTCGTTGTATAACATTTATCTGAAACTATTTTACAAGTAAATACAAGTATAAAGTCTGGTAGTGAATTTAACAAAAGAAGTCATATTTACCGAAAAGCTTCTAGGCGTTTATTAATCTTGACGGTTTCAACTTTTGGCTCTATTTGCGTAAATTTTACGAAAGAATACTATTTTAGTGAAGTAATTATAGCTGTCTTCTCTTGATATTGGAATTATAACAAAGTTTAGCAAGTAAATCAAATATATTTTTTTTAATAATATAGAGGAAAATTACTTGGATGTTGATATTATTAAAAAGTTTGGTAATATTTCTGCTAATTTGATCTTATGCCATATAGGATTGGTACAATAGGCTTACTTAATGCAAAAAAGCATTGTCCACTAGCCAAAAAAAACGGAAATAGATAACGAATAATTAACTACATAAAATTATTACTACAAATATAATATAAACATAAATTAACATACTAACATATACAAAAACGTACTCGTAAAAAAGTGACAAATGACGTTTCACGCCTTGATAAGCTTTCGCTACTTCTAAGCTTCTTAAAACACAATGGTGTAAAGTAGAGGTTACATAAATCTTAAATTATCGAATTAAATTGCGACCGTTTGGTGCAACTGTAGCGATCCTATCTTCGGGTTCGAATCCCGGAAAGGGCAGAAGTTTGTGCGATAAATACGAGCATTTGAATGTGAGTCATAGCTATTGAATATATTACTATTAATATCACTGATTTATGTATAATTTATGTATGTCTATCCGTTACCCTAGTATCCATAACACAAGCATCACAGTGCTTGCTTTGGGCTAGTCTAATTGGTGTAAACATAAGAATTATTATTATTACTAGCGGCACGTCGCACGGGTGGACAAAATTCTTTATTTTTTTTCTATTATTAAATATTTTTCCGTTAGCGCCATCTAGCGTCCGGTAGACGAACTACTTGCGATTAACGCGTTGCTATGGTGACGTTATTGATACAATGGAAAAAGAGCGAGAAAAAGAGCGGACGGACAAACAACAAATTTGTGATCTTAGATTATAGATTATTATAAGGCTATCATCATGCAATAGCTTAAGTTAAGTAAGATATAAGTAATTTATCTTGATATACTATTAAATTCTATACAAATTGTAAGTTTTTCGTTTGTACATAGATATGACTTAGTCTCTACAAAGATAATTTGAAACGACGGTAGTACTATGAGGAGGGCAAGGTATACTTTTATTTGTATGTGTGCGTACACAATGATAGTAATTACATAATGATAAGCCATTTAAACGATGCCCGCGGAGCGGGTGTAGTGGGCTTAATACTGCAGTATGGTCGGCAAAACAATACACCGAAATAATAACAGGGATTTAATCTGTAACTTTTACTTTTGAGACTTTATTTAAAGTGTTTGTTTTTACTTGTTGATCTATGCCAAAATGTTAATAATAACAAGCTATATCAAACATTTAAAATTTGACTCAATAAAATAAATAATTAATTTGTTTTATTTAAACAGCTCTAAACGTGTTTAAATTCATATAATAATATGATACTTGTATAGTGTAATAATTTAGTTATTTTTATTTCGCAGTGGTATTTATTCAAATAATCAATAATTCCAGCAAAAGTGTTAATTTTTTAGAATATTACAAAACGTGTACTCTTTTATTGCAGCATATGCAATAACATCGTTAGATTTAAATACTGTTTATAAATCGAGAATAAAAATTATATTAAGTTGATTTTTTTTAATAACAATTAAACATATATTGTATAAACTCTTTTTATTAGTTAAATTTATTTAAATAAAAACCTCAAAACTAAAACCACGAATGACGCTCAAAATCCTTTCACAACAATCACAAACAATTGTAATAATTTCCACACAATTAGTATTGACGCTTAGAAAAATGTTCGAATGTAATAGCTTTAGTTTCGAAAAAACATTTGGACATAATTGTGGATAATTGACACGATTACATTCGGTTCGAGATATAATAAAACATAATTTCTCTTGCTAACCGTACTCGTGTATTTTTCGTGGAACAAATTCCGAAACATTTGTTTGATGTGGTATAATAAGACTCAATTATGAAAAAGTACCTAACGTTTTTAAAATAAAAATTTATTCTTTGTTTTATTCTATTGGAGATACTAGGCTCATTAGCAAGTTGGGAGATAGTTGTGGCATATAGTTTCTTACACTTCCGCGCACGCATTTACATATAACTACTTTTATCGAAAAATTTAAGCCTAATTCATATTTAATCGTGACGTTTTGACTCCTTTACAAGATTCGTGATCACAGGATGACCAAGGCAATAGTCGTCAAACATGTTCTCTCCTGTGTTGTTTCCTAACTGTTAAAATATATAAAATTCTAAATAGTTTGATTTATATAAATTTTATAATTTAAATTGCAACACAAGTCTACAGTCCCTTGAAGCTGTGAAAAAATCAAACTTCTAAGTTAACGTAAAAAAGATACCATCGGTTTTGCCGAAAAAACGTATATTTTGACACTCAAGGGAATCAATATTTATAGTCAATTTATAGGCCTAACTACCACATTTGAGTCGATAAACCGCAAATTTTCGCTAAAGAACAAAGATTTGTTCATAGGATGCTATGTGAGGCTATTGAAATCACGAAACATCCTAATTTCAATAGAAATGATTCCCATAATTATTAAATGAATATCTCCAAAAACACACTGCATGACCCAGTAAAAGTACCCAAAGTAAAAGGTAGTATCTAAACATCTCCTTATAGCCAGCGTAATTCTATGGTCTTGTCCTAACTCTTGACATCTACACACTCAGAGTTATCCAGTGAATTGTAAAGAGGTTGCTAAGTTTCTTTGCACTTTTTTAAACACAAAGACAGAATATAGTTTGGGTAGTGTGTTCAGGAGCTACATGCGCTCATACTGCCGTCTTCCTTCTTCCATTGGACATCCAGACGCACTACGGGCTACCACCCTTTCTTGGTTGCTATTCCTACCTGTCGCACCAAGCGGTTCTCAACATTTTTTATAATGCCCACACAGAGGAGTGGAACTCCCTCCCTGCGTCTGTATTTTTGAGTACTTATTACCCGTCCGTTTTCAGAGCCAGGGTAATAGGCCCTTTCTGGGTTAGCTCGCTCCATCGTAGATCCTACCTTGAGCCCCGGGGTTCATTGGGATCAAGAGCGAACCCATTAAATAAATTATAAGATTCGTAATTAGTGTTCGTTTTTGAAGTTATACTTCCTTTGGTGCATTGAGGGTGAAATTTTTCATGTAACAGATGATGCTGTTAAAGTGAATAGGCTAACTTCAAGATGTCTCATTTAAAAATTTAATAAGAAAATATAACTTCTGCCGCACGTATATAAATACACACACGATATTTTTATTTAATTTAGTTTTATTATTGAAAATCTTCATAATTATTTTATAATAATTATGAAGATTTTCATTTTCATTTTCATTATTCACAATAAATACTTATAGTAAATAACTAAATTACATTTAAACGATATCTTTGTGATATCTTTTCTATTACAATACATATAGTATTATTACATACACATAGACATAGTATTGTGATAGAAAAGATATCACAATGTTAGGGTTTGTTCAAATTGAATATAATACGGTTATCAAGAGATATAATTAACTCAAGAGGTAGTAATACTTGTTGTGGATTATTACTCATTAACGAAAATGTCTCAGTTAATACAAATAGACGTAATATAAGTAGGTACTAATAATATGGTCGGTAAAGAACAAATGAATATTTTTATTGTACACACAAGAATACACGATTGGTTGTACAACACACAAGGAGTCGTACAAATAGCTTTTGGATGGACTGTAAAAGAAATATGAGATTATGATATGGTATATGGCGGTGTACAAATGCGTATCAACTGAGAAAAATACAAATGAAAATTAATAAATTACTTATATATTATTATAAATATACTAGCTGACCCGGCTACACGTTGCTGTCTTACGATTAAAATAAAACCAATCCTATGTCCTAATTCGTAACAAATCCAGGAAAGTGAAAAAAAAATTATAATTTGTTGAGTAGTTTCGGGGTCAAACACTGTGACAGGGATTTTATATATAAATACTAGCTGACTCAGCCACGCGTTGCTGTGTTATAAATAAAAATAAAACCTATCCTATCTTTTAAGTTAGATCAAATAACAGATAGTTACGAAGTTTGATCAAAATCGGTTAAGTAGTTTAGGAGTCCATCGCGGACAAACAACGTGACACGTAATTTATATGTATTAAGATATATTGATAATATAAATATAATACATATATAAATGACTCGTGGATAGGAAAGTAGTGTGTAGTTTGATTAAAGGAATAATAATGTTCTTCTACCGTTTTCTTTAATATATTAATAGACTTAACAATAACTTAGGTTACCTAGGTATTTTTTTTTAAAATAAAGCTGTTCTTTCCGTATTTGTTTTTATATATAAATTCTTTTAAAGTAAATTAAAATTTAACAACAATTAAATCGCATTTCATTGTGCTTTTTTTCGGTCGTTTAAAATTTGAGGTTTTTTTCTCTGTATGTATATAGGACGTTATAAAAATGGCACGTAAATAATTATGTGCACAATATAATTAATATATTCGTTAAAGTATCTTACTATAATACAAATAAAATTTATAGCAATAAAGGAATCATAATGATATCGTAAAGATAAAAAAATAATTTATAAATAATAACTGTTTTATTTGGATTAAGTCTCGGTTTTTATTATTTGTCTACCCTTTTTATTGCCATAAAAGGGATATTGAAATAAACACACTTTATATTTATGCGATTTTGAACATTATTAACAGTTAAATACGACATAAATATAATGAGCAAAAGGAGAAATTAGCCGAGCATTTTGTTTTTTGAAAAGACTTTGACATTTCAAAAAGGCAGATGCACGTAAGGATTAAAAGTTATTTTACGTCTCGCCTTGTGTGGCCCGCTTTTTTGTGCAAACGACAAATGTGTGTACGTCAGTGGCTCACTTTAATGATTAAATAAGTACTTATCATAGGTATTAATGGTCAGTGTAAAGTAGTTAATTAAAAACTTGATATGTATATATCTTAGAGGTGTGACGAATGTAAAAGTGACAGTTTTTACGGTTAAATAAGATGAGTATTTTATATTTAATCCTGGTAATAAAAAATATATAAAAATAGTAATGGTAATATCTGTCTTTATTTCTAAAGAGTGGAACTCTTTGCCTGAGTCTGTGTTTCCTGATAAATACTAAAGTCTTTAAGTTACGAGATAGCGGTCAAGCGCTTTCCTATTCACGTTAGAAAACGTATTCTACGAAACAAAATACAAATATGCTTTTAAGTCAATCAAATTTAAATATGTCACTAGATTTTTTTGTAGTTATACCTGAAAAATATGGCCTGGATTGCAAATATTACCTGACAAGAGTTCCCTTAACAGTTTATATGTAAAATTCATAGAAAAGACGTATTATTCTTAAACTTTCTTAATTAGACAACACGGAATACATTGCTTTATTCCCAACTTTAGTATACCCTTAATTCGACGTCGTGCAGTATACTTCCTGTTGAATGAAAAATAATCTCCGTCGAAAACTAGTCCATATATCTAGAGGTCTGGGTGCTGTAATTGTAACAGGAAATTGAAATAGGTAGATTTTTTAATATATTTTTTCTAGGGTCCCCTACAAGCTAAGAACCAAAATTAGTAACAATTTTACAAAGTAAAAAAAAATCCGTCGAATTAAGGGTTAAAGCACTTATGTTATATGCATCTAGAATCTAGTCAAAAAAGAAAAAAATGTGTTTAACATGGACCTGGCCGGGGATCGAAGCCGAGACCTCGGAGTAGCTTTAGCATGGAGTCCAGTATGTGAGTCACTCGGCCACGCAGGCCGTCAAATTATACTAACATATATCCTAATTTAAATTGGTTTCTTATTAATTATATTTAAATAATGCACCGACCAAATAAACTGCATTTATAATGTGTTTTCTTAAGATAAACCTAACTAATACAGTGTGTTTCCTGACACATACAATTCAGTTATCTTCAAGTCACGAGTGAATAGGTATCTTCTAGGTAAGCCGGTCATATCCTAGATCCCATCATCGCTTACCATCAGGCGAGAAAGCGGTCAAACGCTTACCTATTTACAATTTAAAAAAAACTACCACGTTTAGATTCAGACCTTAATTGTCATAAGAATTAAATCAGTCCGCCTCGAGCATTTGGCATCAAGAAAACTTATCATCGCCATTACTTTATTCGCGGAACATCTTCGAAGAATATTTATGTTGTGTGTGTGTGATGTGTGACTACTGAAAGTGCGTTTGGTGGGGGGAAGGGAAAAAGACGTCAAAAGAACATTCACTGTAATAATTGATTCCGAAATGTCAAACAATATTTTAGAATGCTTTAAAACTCAAAATAAAGATTATTAAATCGATTTATATTAGTATAATATATATTTTTAGGTGTAACTGGAGTGTCTCTGGAGGATAAAATAAGGGATGATGTGATAACAGATCGGTGTGGTGTGGAAGATATGGTAACAAATATAGAAAAAGTTTAAGATTCTTTGGATATGTAGAGACGATGGACTTAAAAAGATAGCAAGTTTATAAGGCAAAGGGCCTGTTCAAATGGCTCATGCAAAACTTTATTAAAAAGTTCAGGAGTCAGAGGTGACTCATTTTTTAATACAACTTAGGGGAATCTTCTTATTATGAGTTTACCAAGCTCATACATGTAAGGTCATACATACAAGGTCATTTATACAAGGTCATACATACAAGCTTAGTAAGCTTATAACAAAAATATATCCCAAATTTGTATCCACAATGAGTCACCCGGACTCCTGAATTAAGAACTAAAGTTTTACATGAGTCATATATGACTCATTGAACAGGGAAGTTGTTAAGGAATCTAATAGAAGATGTCCGGAAAAAAGGCCAGATCCTGTCTTTAATCGACGAGTTGTATGAAAGGTCTGAAGAGAGTTAAAGAAACGAGATATGTATGTCAGGATCGTGGCAAGTGGAATCCTGTGATCTCTGTCTACTCCTGAAAAATGGCGTGATTGTATATATGAATGTAGCGGCCCGTCCCGGCTTCGCACGGGTGGACAAAATTCTTTAAATTTTTTCTATTATTAAATATATTTATTGTAGTTAGCGCCATCTACCGTTTGGTAGACGAACTACTTGCGGTTAACGCGTTGCTATGGTAACGTTATTGATACAATGGAAAAAGAGCGGGAAAAGAGTGGGCAGACAAACACACAAATCACTGTGATCTTAGATCATAGATTTGTTTAGATTTTTTTTTTCGTATTCACTGACGTTTCTTGCTCTTCCTTCCAGTCCAATCCATCTTATGATGGCTGAATGGCAAACATCGTTTTGAGCGCACATTTCAATACCATTATAATTCTTTTTTGTTCTATTATTTCCTCAATTTGATGTTGTCAATAAAGTATTTTATTGTACTATAAATAAATAGTTATAATTAAGTAAATAATTCCATTTTGTAGAACAATAAAAAGATGATAAATAACATTATGTATAGGTATATAATTATAACAAAACCCGTGAGAAATCGAGTCACTCCTTCAATCAACAGTGATCGCAATCATTTAACTACGTCAATTGTTCCTAGCCGTATTAGCGAGATCACTATCAGATGAAAAAAAAACCGGAAATAACCGGTTTGACAGCAACCGAACCGCAACTAAGCGGTTAAAACGAAAAACTAATCATTACGGACCAAAAATCGTGGGAGACGCAATTATTTTCCAATTTTAATCGGAAATCTTATGAGAGCCTTTCACTTCCTTCAAAGCATTTATATGTCAATCTTTTTCTTGTGTGTACGTAGCTTTATATGGTTAAACGCAAGTATGCAAATTTAAGCTCTATCATTAAGTAAATAAAGTGTAATTTCATTGTGTGTATTATTTCAAGTAAAACAATTTCGTGGCGTATGATTAATGTTTGCTAGTCAATTTTGAACTTAAGGTGTTACTACGCGTTATCATTGAATTTCGATCTTTATGGTTGTTGTAATAGAGTGTTTTTTTAATAAATTGAATAAAAAATAAGGAGGAAATTAGAAAGCACTTGAATTGATAAAATAACATTATATTGCAATAGTTTATTACAGCTTGGTTAATACAACCGTGGTAATCTGTAACGACTGTTTGTAATGTTTTTTGAATTGGTCATAAAGGCAATCTGTCAATGTCGAGTTTTTGTGTTAAATATATCTTATGTTGATAAAAATAATTGATTATTATTATAATAGAAATTGGTAAAGTTTTTTGCTATCTGTATTATGATGTGTAAGTCTGTGTGCAACAAATGGCAAGTACCACGCCTTCGGCGATGAAAATGTCTGTAGTATGTTCTACTACAGTCATTTGCGCCAATATTTTTCACTAAAACAGTAAGATTAGATTTAAAAAAACCTCGTTGATCGGAAACAGTAGTGAAACATTTTTAAAATGTACTCATATTTCCAACAAATTGAACTAAACAAACATCCCTACTAATATTATAAATGTGAATGTAAGTTTGTTTGTTATGCTTTCACGCAAAAACTACTAAACCGATCATCATGAAACTTCGTACATATATTCTTGGAGGTATTAGGATACTTTTCATTTAAAAAAATGCGGGCGAAGCCGCGGGTAAAAGCTAGTATGTAATATATTTAGTTCTTACACTTCCGCGGACATTACACATTTAAATAAAACAACTTATTGAGGGTTTTTTGCGTATAATTTATATTTAATCCTGACGTTTAGACTCCTTTACAGTAGCTGGATGACAAGATGACTAAGGCAACGGTCGTCATATATTTTCTACTACCTTCGCAATATTTTAATCGGGCACATTCCTAACTGTTAAAATTTATAGATTTTTTTTAAATTTCAAAACACGTATATAACAAAAGTCGTATGGTGTTGTGGGACACCGGATAGGAACGAAGTTCCTTAATAAAAAATATTAATTTTTAGTTCTATTCGAGGTATAAAGAAAAAATTATTCGGGTATACATTTTTTATTATGATTTTATATCGATAAAAAGCAAAGAAACTACTTTACAAAATTATCTTAACACCTTTATTTTATTAACAATGATTTATAAAAATATATAATAACAGTCATCACGTAGACTATACATTAGACACTATATAGCCATCCCACATAGAATAGAATAGAATAGAAAGCGTTTATTCAGCACAAAATATTACATTACATTATAAATAAACAATTATTTTTATGCCGAGACGGTCACATCTCAGCACATGTCACCGCCTGAGCAGAGACGCTGATTTCCAGATGTAACCTTGGGAAGGTGGTAGATGTCGTAGTATATACATAGATTTTTTTTAAACATATATTCATATTTACTGTACAAGTGCACGAGAAATACGATACCTACTTACACAATATTTATAAAACAGTTTTAATGAACAGCGCAAAATAATAATATGTGTTAATAACAAGTATACTAAAACCAAACTTAATCTCTTACACTGCCAAGTTGTGTATCCAAAAGGTAAGCCTTCACCTTAGTTCTGAAATGAGTGATGGAACTTAGAATTCGGAGAGGTGGAGGAATGTTATTCCAAATTTTAGTGGCAGTGTATTTAAAACAACCCTTGTAAGCTGTAGTATTGTGGAATGGAACAGCAAGATGAGAAGAGCGGGTGCTCAAACACCAAGTTATTTTTTCGTAAAGATGAGGAGGTTTTCGTTTTTTTATTATGCCAAATAGGAGTGTAGCAAAATGTGCACTTCTTCTTGAATCCATGTTCAATATTTGAGCACGATTAATAAAAGGCGAAACATGACTCCTCGGTGGTATAGAAAAACAGAACCTCATACAGGCATTTTGTACACGTTGTATTAAAGACTTAGTCTTAGTCAGAAGCCTAGGTCCATAGACCGTATCAACGTAATCAAACTTGGAAAGAATCAATGCATCAATGAGTCGAACACGCAACTCAGTACTTAGAAAGTTACGAACTTTATAGAGCACTTTTAAACGATAGAAACAATTTCGCGCCAGTTCACGAATATACGTTTCAAATCTTAACTCCGAATCCATTATTAATCCCAAGTTACGAGCCTCCTTTTGTAGTTGGATATTTTCATTACCCAATTTAATAGTCGGCTTTCTAGATGCTATCTCAATAACTTTTTGTTTTGAGCCGAGTATCATAAATGCAGATTTTATGGGGTTCAAAACAAGACCATTGTCACTAGACCACTTTGAAATTCTACTTAGATCCTCGTTGACCAAATCAACTGCTGTGTCGATATCTTGAGGATAACAATTAGTGTAAATCTGAAGGTCATCAGCATATAAGTGGTATTTACAATTTTTTATACATCGCACAATGTCAGCAGAATAAATAAGGAAAAGAATGGGGCCCAAAATCGAGCCTTGTGGTACACCTCGCATAACGGCAGATTGTGTAGAATAGGACAAAGAACCATCACTGTTATCTATCCTGACATACTGTGAACGTCCGGTCAAATAACTGTGAAACCACTTCACAGTTGGTACATCAAAGCCATAGTAAATCAACTTAGAGATTAACAATGATATACTCAGTGTGTCAAATGCACGGGAAATATCAAGAAGAACTAGTAGCCTACCCTTACCTATATCTTGAGCCTCCAAAATATTGGAAGTCACCTCCAGTAAAGCTGTTTCAGTACTTCGGTTCTTACGAAAACCAGATTGGGCTTGTGGAAAAATATTATTTCTCTCCAGGTAATCAACTAGTTGGTAATAGACAACCTTTTCCAGTATTTTAGATAGGCAGGGCAGACTAGACTTACATAGACTATAAAAAAAAATCTTACGCTTTTTGTTTAACGCTGCGGACGTTGTTTCCCGGCTAGGGTGCCCCTCTGCAATGCCCCATAAGAAACTTCGTTCCAATATACATATAAAAACCGATAAAAAATTAATAATGTAAAAAAAACATTTACTTATTTTAATATCAACGAAAAAACTAATAATTTTCATTGCTCTCTATCTTAGAACAACTCATTTTGAAATATTCCAATACTGTTTTCAACCCCCTTAAGAAATTTTATGGAAGCCATGTACTTATGCACACGAAAGTACCAATTTCACTTTGAGAAAAATATTAAGATAAATGTTCGCGATTTTTTTTATTTTACGACTACTTTTTGACGTGATAACGTTTTATAAATCAATGAGCGCCGGCTGCATGCACGAAAAAGTATAACGTTCCGCCTGAGCCGAGCGTGCAAGCGAGAGCGCGGAACAAGTGATAGAGAGGCACGATCAGGCGAACTGTTGGACTTTGGTGCATCTATCTCTCTTCCTCTCTATGAAGTGAAAAGTCGTTTCCATTGTTTATTAGATCAACCAAATGTTAATTTATCGAAAAAAAAGAAAATTCAATTTACTCCTTCTTTGTATTATACAGAATAATGATAATATAGTGATAATAATTCAATTCAATTCTCAAAAGTATTCTCTTTTTAATCAATGTTTTCTTATGACTAGCGTCACGTAAAATTATCGTCCGTAAACTGACTTTACAGACAACCAAATTTTTTTATTAAAGTACCTCCAATAAGACTTACACTTTAACTTAATATTTTTATAGCCACTACAAAATGATGCTATAATTACAGGCAGGCGGCATGCCAAAAAATCTTAGTTTACGCTAAGTTTATCCAAATTATATTATGAGAAAACTTTGTGTGTGTGTTTGTTACCATATTGTCAGTTATTATAAATGTCAATGTCAACTATTGATAGAGTACGACGCCAGTCGGCAGCACCTTCGTTGTTGTTGTTGTTCGTGTGTAATTTATAACACAGCAACGCGTGGCCGGGTGAGCAAGTTCGATTATAAAAGAACAAACAAAAACACAGTATGACATTTATTCATCTAATTATTACGACTTATATACGACAACTTAGCCGTTAGCCGAGACAGATTATGAAAGACACTAGTAAAAGAAAATCTTTAAACATAAGCTACTTAACAAGAGATGAATATTTACTAAATAGGATGTGGATTTTAACACATATTATAGAAAATATTATTTCTAGTTTTCGCTGTTTACTTTTCTTGTAGTAAAATATAGAAAATATTTTATGTATGTATTTTTCCACGCTATCTTATCGACGATCGTTTGGTGCAACTATAGCGATTCTGCCTTCGCACCGACCGACGGTCCTGGATTCGAATCCCGGAAGGGGCAATTGTTTGTATGACGAATACGAGCATTTGTACCTAAGTCATGGGTATTTATATATATTTCTATGAGTATTACATTATCATATATGTATGTCTATCCGTTACTCTAGTATCCATAACACAAGCCTTACAGTGCTTACTTTGGGCTAGGCTAATTGGTGTGAATGTCAGAAATATTTATTTATATGATAAATAAAATCGACTCACAAGTGAATTCTCAGGCGGGCATCGAACCTGAAACCTTTGTATATCCGGTTCAATGCTCTCTCAACTAAGCTATCGAGCTTTGTAACATCCCTCGAAATTTTCTAGTATCTCTATACTTTTTACGCTGTATTGTCTTATCAAAGAGGTCCAAAGGTTATCCATCCAAAGGTCCAAAGGTTAGTTTGATTTCTGCCTGAGTATTTTTTTTTTGTATTTTTCTATTAAATAATTTATCATAAATAAAATAATATTAACTAATGTTACAATCAACTGTAAAGCCCAAAACTACAAAGATGATTGGTATCCTCGACTTCCAAGCGCATCCCTATTTCTCTATGCATTTCTACTAATTCCTTACTCCCAAAACAGAAACATAGAACTATCAAAAATTATGCCTGTAATAATCTTACTTATATATCGATTCCCATATAATTGAGCAATATAATAAGGGTTACCACTGAACAATGCGAGATTCAAGGGCTACCAACATCAGAAATCTAATTTCATTCTTTAACAAGAGACAATTAAAATAGTATTGCTTTATAATAAAATCTTACTTTACCAATAAACGTCGAAAAGTTTTAAAAGATTCTCCGTTTTGCTCAGTTAATTGATAAGAATACAGGAACTTTGGTTACACCGTATTCAGTAAGTTAATTAAAGGTAATTAATTAAATTCCTACAAACTTGTAGCCGAAAAACGGGGTAGCCCGTAAAATTCGGGGAAACTGGCAAGCCTAACTACGACTCATAGATTTTCTGATAAAATTTTATGCGAAAATCCTAAACGCCAATTTTCTTCGCTGTTTTTGTAATTTTTATTAATGTTATTGGCATTGAAATTTTAATTTGTGTTTCATTTTAGTAATATTTTGTTTAGATTATTTTTTATTTTATATTTGCACACCATCTTTGGTTAAATATGGTGTTCGAATAACCTTAAATTCCTGCTTCCTGCATTTGTAAATAAATGAATTTGAATTCTTCTACTTGAGTTAAAAGTCAGGTAAATAAGCTAATCTCCTAGCAAATACCTGGTATGATTTTGTTGTATTTCACTAAGACAGGTGAATTAAACAAAATTAAACTCTAAACCGTGGTATTACGAGTGCCGATATCTTTATGATATGAAACGTCTACGCAGTAAAGTACTGTAACGGTGCATCAAGGCGCAAAAACGATGATTCTCCCGCGTAACCGGACGGATGTAAGCCACACCGCTCATTGGGAGTTTGAGGAATTACTTATATGATGAAAAGAATCCTGTTTTAAATTAAATATTTTTATGTTTTATGATATATTGTATGATAATTTTTATTTAAAAAATTCTAGAAAATGTTGATACCACCCACAAATTAGGCTTGGACTTGGACCCGCAAGATATCTGATTTACTGCCTTCCAATTGAGCTATTCCAAAGGTTGCGGTTTCGAATCCCGCCTGGAAATAATTTATGAGCCGGATCGATTTTTTCTAGTATTTTTCTATATTTCTAATATCTTTAAAAAAAAATTATACAAATTAAAATTATCCTAAAAACCAATGATTCAAGTATGTTTTTACATTTTGACGGGGGTAGGTGTATTTTGAGAATTCCTGTTATAATTCATTATCTATATCTTTTTATATTTTTTGTATGTAATATTACTAAGTAGTAATTTATTTAAATGTATAGTTCTACTGATTATTATTATCATTATCCAATGCATACAAAATTGCGTAAAGAATAAGTAAAAAATTATATTCATGGACCATCTCTATAGACTGCTTTTTCAATGAATAAATTCATTTTTATTTATATATTTTTGCAGTTTTCAATCCATCTTCATTGTAAATTGAGCTTAAAGGTTCAAACAAACATTTACCTTAAAACAGTATTGGAAAATATCTATTTTTCTTTAACCTTTTTAAAAAACAACATGCTTCTTTGTCTATGCTCTTAGAAAGTTGGTTTCCTTTCCTTTAATCAGTTATTATTTGTGTAAATAGATAGAATACTTATTAACATCGGAAATTTTTAAAATAAAAAAAACGTATCGAACATTCCAAATTACAAAATAAAAACTGGTTAATGAACAGTTTCTATCTATTATATGTAGTATGAAACAAATTGAAAATATGATAATTAGCTGATTGACGAGACATTACGCGATATATATCAAACATTGTCATAACCACCGTATAATCTGTTCATAAGTTTACTTGATAACTTGTCCGTTTATACAAAACACGACGTATTCTTTGATGCGTGAATAAACCAATCACATATTTTTTGTGAGAAGAATGTAGGTGTACCTGATTTTTACATGTTTCAACCTGATGCATTTAGACGCCAAAAGATTTATTGCCAATAAGTTAATACATAAATTGCTGTAATGTCTGTGTATTTGATTGTTTATTGTTACTTTTGGTGTAACGGTAAACTGCCTTTAGCACCTACGGTCTTCTGATCGAATCCAGGAAAGAGCAGGTGTTTGTGTTATAAATACGATCATTTGTATCTGTCATGGGTATTTATGTGTTTCTATAAATATTATATATCTATGTATAATGTTTGTATATCTATTCGTTACCCTAATACCCATAACACAAGCTTTATAGTGCTCACTTTGGGCTAGGCTGATTGGTGTATGAATTATTATTATTATGTTATCTGCTGTCTAATGTACCGATCTATACAATGTCAGTAGTTTAAGAATTCTTCTTATTTTAGAATTATTGCGTTTTTTAATAGGACGAACAAGAAATAACTCTTCATTACATGGATAACGAAAATGAAGGATCAATTAAAAAATTACTTGTATTAGTGAACAACTGGCTTTTAGAATTGCCCCTTTGAGAATGTTTCAAAAGCCATTTTCCTTTGGGAAACCTAATTGTAACCTTAATTATTTAATTCACATGTATTAATAAAATTAAAGAATACCTCACCAAAGATAAGAGCTTTGCCTATATACAAACTAACTACCTAGTACTTATACTTGTTGTACCTAGAAAAAATAAAATACATATATGATTCATATTTTAAAGAGTCAAACAAAGTTTTATTTTATTAATAATATTTTGTTTTGAAAAATCTAGCAGCTTACATACATACATACAAAAAATTACGCCATTTTCCCGGGTAAGCAGAGATCACTAGTTTCCACTTACCACGATCCTGACATACATGACTTTGAATCTTAAACGTGTGTAGTATAAAGCGTAAATTAGATTGAGCAAATTACATGGTTTCTGGTGACGTATTGTGCTGTTGACTAAACTTACATTAATTGGATAATTGCTTTATACTATTATTAATGCATGTATCTACCTGTAATTGTTTGTACATTTTGGTGCATAATAATAATAAGTATTTATATGCATGTGAGGAATGTAACATATGTTGGTAGATCAATAAATAAATAAATACATTTTTCGCTTTTTCAACTGTCATCGGCCTTTTCATACAAGCTTGTCGGTTAAAGGTATTTTTGACCTGGCCTTTTGTTGAGCAGCTTACTACTTAAATAATATAATAATTAAATAACTGTTTCTTCTTTATCGAATAACGACAACGTAAACACGACTTTATTTTACTGCAGTGTAAATTCGTCTCCGATTTGGCACTTTAAGGCACTCATTCTTTCAGTGGCGCCCCCATTTGATGGATTGAGATTAAAATTCACATAAAACTTAAAAAACATACTCTGTGTTATGTGCTCGTAAATAATTCAAACCAATTAAATATAGCTTTGAAATAATTTAGATGTCATCCTGTTATTAGTTTTAATATTGTATTTTATATTTTATAAATTATTTGCTTACAAAGGAGTTGACATAAAATTTGCTAATATACTTTTAAAGAACAGAGTTCTATATATATATAAGTTATATTTGAATGAGATATAAATTTTTAACCATTGACTGAACACATTAATTTTCATATTATTTATTTAATTTTGATTTCTTCACTCTACTTCTATAATGGTCGTCACAAGTGTATTAATACTTAATCATATTTTAAATAATCGGACACGTTAGAAACTACTCAAAATAAGAGCTAAATAATAATCTTATTGAAAAAGAAACATCGCATCTCTTTGTTTTAAAATAATACAACTAGGTATTCTAAGCTTACACACACTCTGCAATGTTTTCTGTGTTGTAGCTTAATGTGCGTTGAGCCGAATCCACAGAGCATGACGTGCCCAGTCCATACCTACGGTGAAAATTGCAGAAAATTAATTCATTTATACAACTGTTAGATGGGATGTACGCGGTCCAGTAAGCGGTGGCCTTTAGCCATTTTGTATAAACTGTAGGAGCAAATAAGACCTTCCATTTTAACGGTTTTAATATATTTTTCATTATAACTAATCAAACCAGACGCCATTGGACCATATATAAAATATTGAAATGCTATTTTTAAGTCTAATTAGTCTAAAATACAGCACGTTTTATTTTATATATTTTAAAGTCTAATTTTAATAGTTTTTATTACTTGCTACTGTGCTGTATTTCATTTGAGATATTTTTAAGTCTTATTAATATAATGTTAATTATAATTTCAAAATTTGAAGGTCTTATTCACTGAAAAATATACCTATTAATGAAATTAGCAAACTTTAAAAAAATTAAATTAGTGTAACTGTTGTATTTTATGTTATATGTGCATTTAAATGCTTGCATTTTCTATCTAAAGAAATAATTAATAGAAAAAATTCAACTAGTAGTAATGTACTACTTGTAAAAATATTACCTATGTGCATTAGATATTGACGGTAATATTTACCTAGAACATGTAGAGATGGCGCTGGATACATTCAACGGGTGTGTAAATATTTCGGTAGTTCAAATGAAAAAGCACTCGCCTGGATAGCGAGAGGTTGAAGGTTCTAATCTCGCCTGACTGCTTAGATAAATAGATTATTTTCATATACAAATCTTTTATATTATCTGTGTTATGATTTATTTATTTTTGACAAACAGCCATTCAGCCAAACAGACGATCTGATATGGATAATGACGATTTCGGCCAAAAAGTTGCCAACACTAAAAAAATCACAATCGCCTAAGGCAATAAAGTAGATGAATAATAAATTAATACAATCGGTCCAAAGATTATTATTAATAGCACTTAATATATATAATAATATAATAAAAAAATAGTTTAAAACATATATAGTATGTATGTATATACACTACAAACGAATAATCACAACACGGTTTAAAAGCAAAATAAGAAATAAATTGTTATTTTTTTAGATAACAATATTTTTTTTGGTCACCCATCCCATTACCAACCGTTGTGTAAGTCTCTGAAATTAACCAAAGAAATAATATATTTTTACAATGCAATAATATGCTGCTAGCTTGTACGCTTCTTTACCAACAATAAGCTATATAAAGGTGTTTCAAAGTGTTATAAGCTGCTGTATGTAACAAAACAGATCACAATTACAGCGCTTTATGGCTGTGTAACTATCGCACAGTTCTTATTGTTAATTATGATTTGTGTCTGTATAAAGTGTTGTATAGGAATAGTCAAGTAAAAACTGAATCGCATTAAAGACAATGATGGAATTATAGCAGCCTGTGTAACCTTATAGTTCTCTCAAAGTAAGAAATCTTATTTGATTAGTTTCAACTTGGAGAAACATCTATTTTTTATACTCAATGATTATTTTGCACTTATGTTTTTCTTGACTATGTTTGTAGTATATCTACACATATAAATAAAATTGGAGTGTCTGTTTGTAATATTGAAATAACCGTTTTTTACTACATGCATATATATATATATATATAATATACGGTAGGTACAAAACCAAAATAACATTTTTTTACAATTTTTGTCCGTCTGCATGTCTGTTTGTTCCAGCTAATCTCTGAAATGGCTCGACGCATTTTGACGGAACTATTTTTGGCAGATAGCTGATATAATAAGGAGTAATTTGGCTACTTTTATTTTAGAAAAAAACTTTTATTTAAGAAAAATAAAGTAATGTTGCAATGTTCCACGCCGACGAGGTCGCGGCCGGCCGCTAGTTAATAATAATAATATTTCTTACAGTCACACTAATTAGCCTAGCCCAAAGAAAGCACTATGAAATTAAATAATCAAATAAGCCGGTAAAAATGGTTTTAATTAAATAAATAGTTCAACAGCGATCGTGCTTTTCGCACCGAAGGTTCTGGGTCGGAATCACGGAAAGTCCAGATGTTTGTGTGATGTATACAAGAACATTTGTATCTGAATCATGAATATTTATAATATATTTCTATAAATATTACATATCTATGTACCATATGTGTGTATCTATCCGTTACCCTAGTATCCATATCACAAGCCTACTTGGGCTAGGCTAATTGGTGTGTATGTAAGAAATATTTATAATACTATTATTATCTAATTTATTTGCAACTACAGTTACGTGACGACGCTGTGAAATGTATAGCTTTCCATTTAACGTGTTCGTAATCGAGATCTCCCATCTATAATAAACAGTAGATTGAACACAATGCAAATCTTCTTACTAATAAAAATCTCATTTATAATTCTGTAATAGTCTCATTATTCACTAGAAAAGCGCTTAAGATCAAACACCATAATATCAGGCGAGTAAAAAAAACTAAACTTACTGCACCATTGTGTGGATCGCACGATATTTACACGGAAGTGATACCGTGTACTTTTATTCTCTTCATTTATTAAGTACTGTCGAGTATATGGCATAGCGTTTAACACGTTTTTTGACGATAAAAAATGTTAAGCACTGTTGCCAGAGGATTGACTTCGGATGGGTGACCACAATAGACAATTAATTAAAACGAGATTAATACCACGTTTTTTTAATCATTGAAGAGAAAACATGATCATTTCATTCATTCAATTCGTATAAAATATTCATTATTTCTATATTAATAAGATGTATATCAATATATTTGGTAAACCAGAGATACTGGCTGTGTTTAAGTTATTAAATATGTAACCTAACGTAAACATATTTAAAACAGACTTCAGTAGACGTAGAAGTCATATAATGATTACAAAGGCATACTTAAAATAGCTAAGTGTGTGTACTTGTAATTCCTATACTTTAAATATCCTTTTGCACCTTGCTTATAGCTTAATCCTGACACTTTATTCGTTGGTGTAACTCATCGCTATCCATCAAATAAGTGTCAGGTGGATAAAGGTATAAATAACAGGTGCTTTTAACAATGTATGTTGATATGTTGTACGACATTAGTAATTGGAAATAGACGGTGTTTTTCGATGAATTCACTAGTTCTTGTGTGTTGGTATGATGTAATTTGTTTGTGTGTTTTGAAAAACTTTCACTTTCACTGGAGGGAGACTCTGTACCAGGGTCGTCTGCTTAGGTACCTCCGTCTTACCTATTTCTGCCGCAAAGCAGCAGTGCTTGCATTGCTGTGTTCCGGTTTGAAGGGTAAGATATGGCAGTGAAATTTCTGGGTACAGTGACTTAACATCTTATGTCACAAGTTGGCAATGTACACTGTGGTTCTTGTGGGGGTTGCAGTTTTGTTGCGAATCTCACAAGAGCCACATGTATTATAGGTGACTGTTACCACTTACCATCAGGTGGGCAGTTTGCTTGTTTGCCAAATTTCTGCAATAAAAAAGAAAAAGAAAAAAAAGAGAGTTGTGATCAATGAATAATAATTTTTATCTGGTAATTATAGAACAAATATATGTCTATCCGTTACCCTATGTACGGGTTACCGAACAGTAATAATATGTTGTACATGTAATGTCAATGACTTGCTATTAAGGTAACTTTAAATAATATTTAATTTATTGTTATATTCACACATTTATACCTAATGTCCGTACAGCTCTTTTTATAGTTACTAAGTAATAAAGACAGTGTAAGAACGACTATCATTGGGTTTGTTTCGTGCATAAACCTTCCCTTACAAATCTTATTTCACTCATCTCGTAAACTGTATAATACGATACACCAGCATCCATAATACAAGCCTTACAGTGCTGACTTTGGGCTAGGCTAATCAGTGTGATTGTAAAAAATATTATTATTTAAATAGTGTGTTTTTAAAACAAAATGTTGTTAATTATCATTATATAATTTTCAATATATTGCCGCTGAGCCGTGATCATAGAATAAATATGTGTCATCACGGCTTCTATAAGGAAGTCGAAACGTAAGAATTAAATATATTAAAAAAAACTAATTCAAATTCTCAGTTGATCCGGTAAAGGTGGATTGTAAATCTTCTGTAGATTGCGTTGACATGATATTTACTTTTTAATATAACGCTTTGAATAATATACAAGTTAGTTAAATTATCAAAAATATTTTTCCTAATTGTATATGTATCAAAATTAAAAATTCGAGACTATTAACAACAAACAAATGAACCATTTAGTTTGAAGTTTGCTTTTGAAAGAAATGAATAGCTAACATC
Organism: Calamotropha paludella; assembly: GCA_927399485.1. Lineage (NCBI taxonomy): Eukaryota > Metazoa > Arthropoda > Insecta > Lepidoptera > Crambidae > Calamotropha > Calamotropha paludella. The sequence goes on along the minus strand of OV656823.1, from coordinate 3,017,232 downwards.
ATCTTTCATCGATATATAATAACAAACAGAAATTACTGTAGACGAGGTTGTATGGGCTTTGTACCCTTTGCCTAAACTTGTACGGAAATCTAAAAAAAATGTTACAGTCAAAAGTGTAGCATTTTATACCGACGTTTTTAATAGAGGTCAGTGATTCATTCCCATTAGCAATACCGTATTTATGGTGAAATGTTTTATTTTATTACTGACACTAACAATTACTAACCATCATCAACATTTCTTTAGAAAAATAGCTATAATATTTCATTAAACATAATTAACCAACCGCTTTTGTGTCCGGCAAAAATGTCATGCATACAATGCGACTTTTTGCAATTTTTTAATGAATTTCTCAGCCTTAATAACACTTCGTTGGTCGGCTTACCTTTGAACTAATTAAGATAATCAACATGGACGTCACGTATCGACCGCTTAGCCAGTGTGAAGCGTTATGCGCTGCTTGAACGTGCTTGTTACCTACGCCGGTAAACATGCAAGTGGGCGATGAGTTTCAATTTTGTATTTTTTTAAATTTCTTTTACCCTTAGTTTAACGGGGCTGTTTTCGCACGTAGCCTCTTGATTGGGTTATACGAGTCTTAGGTTTTCTTCTTAAATCAACCAGCTTGGTTCCATGAAGGTCTTTTTAGAATGCTGTAGGCTGAGCGTTGTTGGAGACTGGAGAAGCTGTACCCGTTGATCTACCACTCTTCTAAATTCCCTAAGTATTTGTTATCAAGTTTCTTCTAGCATAATTTGTTAAAACTTACTGGCCGGTATTGGATAAAAAATATCTAACTTAACCTGCAATGTATATAAATTCATGCCCTCGAATTTTATGCAAAGGAAATTAGGAATAAAAATATTATGAGAAGGACAGGGATCCCGTAAACTACAATACACCTCCCGTAGACTACAAAATGGATAGCGGGGTTTCCAAGTTTCTTATTACGATATCCAAGCTATCAAGTGCGTAAAATTATTTCGATACATGGGGGTACCATTTTTGGAAAGGCTACGTTCAGGAGTGTACGCATTTGGGATAAGATATTGAATAAAAATAGTATTTCTTACATTCACATCAATTAATTTATCCCAAAGTAAGCACTGTAAGGCTTGTGTTATGGATACTAGGGTAACGGACAGAAACATTATGTTGATTCATAAATGTTTGATATTTATAGAAATATATAAAAACCTATGACATAGGCACAAATGTTCGTATTCCTCATACAAAATAATAATAAAAAAATATCCCTTGAATAAGAAAATACGCTTGTCATTAACAACCGGGCTAATGCTCTGACCGCTGAGCTACCGAGACGCTGGCAGACGCCTCGATATTTATTAAGGTACCTATTATATTTCAACTTCTACTATGACTATGATCTAGTAGCGTTCCACCAATGTTGAACGTTAACTACCTTTACTATCGAAAGTAATATTTTTACAAATATTAAACATTCGCTTAAGGTAGAAGCAGCTATAATAATTTTTTCATTTTATTTTTTGCATTTATAATGTCATGTTTCTATAAGATATAAAATAAGTCCGTAAAAACAGGTAGGATCCGAACCCACGAGTTAATCAAATAAATAAGTCCTCTGGTGGACCCCAGCCTATGGGAAATCTGAAGCTCCCCTCCCTAACCTATCCTAACCTTACCCAACCCACGTTCGGCCTTTGATTATGGGCCGAATCAAGCTACTCAACATTTGAGCAGAATGTATTAAAGGGAGTGAATTAAAAAAAAATATATCAAAAACATCTTACACAAACTAGCTTAATTCCTTATTAAACTTTTAAAAATATTTATTTAATATTTCATACTATCACCATATTAAATTTTGTTAGTAAATTATTTAAATATTTTTCTACCGACATACGTCCATATCTGTTTAGGCATTTAAAACTTATGATAGAATAAAGAAACCCACATGCATACATACATGAACTCTAAAAACATTACTCTCCTTTTTTGGGTAGTCGTGTAAGAACATCTGCTAAGAATTAAGCCTCCTTAGTTACGGTTAGTTCGAAAATCTTATAATGCGGCCATTTTGTAAAAACGCGGCTTTTGCGTTTAATTACAATAAACGGTGGGCCGATAGCGATTATTATGTGCAGTTGCACTTGCGCACGCTTTGTGACGTAGCAAATTTGGTTTTTAATGAAAACATAATAGAGATGAATGTTGATTACTTTTAAATTATTTTCATTACCCTCTTAGAAGTAGTATCGGTTGTTTTTAATCTTTAAAATTAAATACAAAAAATTATATGAGCAATTTCCCCCCTAAGAACCAACCTCGTTTCGTTGAACAAATTTTTAATAATAATAATAATATTCCTTACATTCACACCAATTATCCTAGCCTAATACAAGTACTGTAAGGCTTGTGTTATGGTTACTAAGTTAACGGATAAACAAACATATATCTTTATATATAAAAAATCCCTGTCACAATGTTTGACCGCGATGAACTCTGCAACTACTCAACCGATTTTGATCTTAATTATATCGCAGCTAAGGATATTTATTACTTAATTATCATAATGAATTTATTTTAAGAAACTAATATTACTTCGTTACATTTAGCATCACAATTTAAATAATAAAATTAATGACTTTAATTTTAATACCACGATTATGACACAAAATATATATTAGAAATGTCAACACTCATAATTAAAATGAGGGATGCCAAGAAATTAAAATGTCAATATTAAATTATGACAACTTAAAGAGATAGACAAAAATATTGACAATAAGTCCAATGTAAAAACTAATCAAAGGCTTTCCGAACGGCTTAACTACACGGCCCTTTCAGAAAAAGAAAATTTATCTTCTAAATCAAAATAACCGAGTCTCCAAATTCGATATGCGGAAAGGTAGATGATGTACATCGTACGTTGATGGAATGTGAGCGGTATCAACACCTGAGAGTTGAGATTTGTAATTTATTAAATGTGAAGCTGCACAACGTTGGTTTCTTAACCAACTTCCTAGCTGAGCCCTTCTCAGATTCAGCTAAAACTATTATCAACTTTGCCATTAATAGCCTAAAGTTGATTTACTCAAAAAGATTATGGTAAGATGGAGCTAAAATGTACGAATGAGCGATCAAAGCTCCCAAAAAAGGGAAAAGAAGAATCTTCTTAATTTTATTTGACGTCCAAAAAGCTAAGGGTAAATATGGTCAGTATGCAATCTTCTTTATAATTCAAGCAACAATTTTAAGTGCACTTAGTCGTTATTAACTCACACAGCTGATGAGTTTTTTAAACGTTTTTATACAAAAAATGCAGCCGCCAGCTATCAAACACATATCGAGAGCTAATAACTCCTAATAGTTTTCTGATAGTCGCATAATTTGTGCTTCATATAAAAAACAATTATTAATTATTTTAGAAAGAAGTACACGATATTAGTAATAATTTTTCAAATATAAAAGTCAAAGTATTAAGGGATAGCTACCATAATTATTTTATTTTCTGTTTTTTAAGCTTTTACTGCTAGATTCTTATTTCTATAGATTTTTACATAAAAAACCGGCCAAGTGCGAGTCAGACTCGCGCACCGAGGGTTACGTACAAACCTGTAGGTATATAAGTAAAAGTTCACCCATCACGACAATCGAGTCATAGTTATGGTATTTTCATTGCAAAATGAAGATATAACAAAAAATTAAGGTTTTCGGAATTTTTCCTTTATATGTGCTGTTAAACATTGCTTCATGCCAAATTTTAAGATTCTAGATCGACTAGAAGTACCCTTTAGGTTTTGATTCCCTCGCGAGTAGTTGCGAGTTTGAAAATATGCGGCTTAAATTGCTATTTCTTTTGATTGCGTTGACATAAAAGTTTGATTTTGTTACAGCTCAAAGGTATTATAGACCTGAGTATTTGATATGAATTTCAATTTAATACCTCTACGCGTTCATGAGAAAAGAGGTAGTAACTTTAAAATTTCCAAAAAATTTTTTTATTATATGATGTAACTAAAAATTTACGGTTTTTGCAATTTTTTCTTTATCTGTACTATAACGCGTTACTTCGTACCAAATTTCAAGGTTCTAAGTCTACGAGAAGTACCCTGTAGGTTTTGCTTCCCGTGCGAGTTTCGAAAATTTGCGGAAATTTGCAGCATAAACGTCTGTATCTTTTGATTGCTTTGGCTTAGGAGTTTGATTTTTCATAGCTCCAAGGGACAGTAAGTCTGAGTATTGGATATAAATTTTAGTTTGATACCTCCACGCGTTCCTGAGAAAAACGGCCTTGACAGACGGACGGACGGACAACAAAGTGATCCTATAAGGGTTCCGTTTTGTACTTTTGAGGTACGGAACCCTAAAAATAACTGTTAACGGTGTCAAGCGGGATCCGAACCCACATCTCTTGCCATCGGGACTAATGTTCTTCCATGTTAATTTAATATTGTTAGATATAATTTTGACCTGCATTTATAGGAAGGGGTAGATGTTTGTGTGATGAATACGAGCAATTATACCTGCGTAATGGAGATTCCAATAAATATTAAATATCTTTGTATCATATTTGTATATTTATCCCTTACACTAGTATCTTTAAAATAACCCTTACAGGTTTTCGATAAGGATTGATTAAACTATACAAAAAAGTAATATAATCTCATCACTAACAAAATATTCAATTACAATGTTGGGTAGAATTTTGAATTATATTTAGTATAATTTACAATATAATAAACTTTGTCAGATAATTAACAAAATTTATACTTTTGAAATTTACACAATTAGCCTAGCAACCACTATAAGATTTGTTTATAGATAGGTAGAAGTTTAACCGATAGACATACATATGTGAGATTGATGTAGATATTTAATATTTATAGAATTACTAGCTGACCCGTTTGCGCCTCGCTGTTGCTCAGTTATTATAATTTGCATTATTTTGTCGTGATAACGTCTTATAAATCGATGAACACTGCACCGGCTGCACGCACTAAAAAGTGTAACGTTCCGCCTGAGCCCTGCGTGCAAGCGAGAGCGTGGAACAAGCGATAGAGAGGCACGGTCGGCTTAAGCATTCGACTAGTGGCGCATCTATCTCTCTTCTTCGTCATGAAGTGAAAAGTTAATGTGGTTTCCATTGTTTATTACAACAATTTAATGTGGATGTTAAGTTATTGAAAAAATAATAATTTTCAATTAAATCCATCTTTGTATTATACAAAATAATGATAATTCAGTCAAAATAATTCAATTCAATTCATAAAAGTATGCAATTTATCATAAATATTTTGCTTATAACGCTATCACGTAAAATTACCGCCCGTAAACTGACTTTACAGACAACCTATATTTTTTTGGTTATAAATTAAAATAAATCCTATCATATGTCCTAAGTTGGAACAAATCCAGCAAAATGAAAATAAAATCATGAAAATCGGATTCGGAGTTCATCGCAGTCAAACACTGTGACAGGGAAATGTTATATACAATATATAACATTACAGATACCCACGACTCGGGTACAAATGATTGTATTCGTCACAGAAACATCTGAAAGAAGTTTTGGTTTAAAAGAAAATCTTATTTTTCAATTGAGTAATAAGGTTTGCTGTAAATAGCTACAAGCTTGATAATACATAAATAATCAATTGTCTTGATAACATTACACAGTTTATTTCAAAAGCAATTCTTCATTCTCGCTAAGCTACCAATTAATCGATCGTCTCGATAATATACTGCGATCGATAACGATCTATAATCAAACTATCTTTAAACATAATGTCATATTTAATAGCTAAGATTAAATGTATATTTGTTCAGTAAAATGACTTTGGAAAATACTGTGTTTATGACTTTATATATTTAGACTCATAATTATATTTGAACAACTATAATGTGCACGAGTTCTGCTAATTTGAGTTTTGTTTCTGTTTAATTTACGGTTTTAGTATTTAACATTTTATAAAAATTTCCTACCTATGTATCGTATATGTATGTCTATCCGTTACCCTAGTATCCATACCAAAACCTATACAATGCCTACTTTTGACTAGGCTACTTGGTGTGATTGTAAGAAACAATATATTATATTTTCTTGTTACTATTAGAATTAGCCACGAACTAGCCAAAAGGGATTCAAAAAGAAATATGACTGCCTATACCTCTGGCACAAATTAGAATATGGCTGCTTAAAAAACAGAAGAAAACCACCAAACAGAATGAAACAATAGTGTAGACTGCAGGCAAACAAAGAATGCCATTCCGGAGGCTTTGAAAAAGCTTGCCCGCAACCTCACTAGGCTAAACAGGGACACAATCCGTAAAGTACTAGGTACTATAACCGGACACTGTCCTCTGAACAAGCATCTATTTACTATAAGTGCGACAGAAAGCCTTCTATGCAGTGCAGGCTCTTGGAGTGCAGGAGCGTGGCTGATCAACGGGCACGTCTTCTCCAGTCTCCAAAATCACTAACGGTATTAACCTGAAAAGGTTACTCGCCTTCTGGAATTCTGGAACTACTAGTAAGTAGAATTTAATGTAAAAAAAACATTTCACGAATGCACGTTAAGTGTGAATATTACAAAATATATCGCATTTGTAATAAATACCAATGATGTAAAAAGTGTTTTATTCAATTTTTCTCACACCAGTATTGGTGATGACAATTTCTTATGTTATAATGATGTACATTTTTCAGATTGTTGGAGCATGCCATTTCAATAATTAAGAGAGATATCCTAGAGCATATTCTTAACGTTATGTAAAAAGACTACTTTGCCAATATGCAAACAACTGCCAGTTTGTGCTGGTAACAAGAACTGTTGGCAAATTCTTCTTTAAATAATTCTAATTGCACATTTAAAAGGATATTAAGCACTTTTAACAGAAGTCAAAAACGCGGAAAATACTTCAAATTGATGTTTTAGCTAAAACTATTTTAAAAATTACAAATAATAGAAATATTAAACAGACAGATCGAAACAGATATTTTTGTATTTAGGAGGTATTCACCGAATTTTTAGCTTTTCTAGCTTCGGCTGCCAAGCTTGGAGAACCCTCCATTTTTGGGAGAGGCTTCCATTTAACAGTGGACTTGGAAGATGAGAAGAGGCAATATCCCTTCACTGAGGAAGGTTATTACTAGGCTGAATATAATGATATTATGTATACTGAATTGATTTTTTTACCGTTTTAAAGTTTTATTTCTGTAATTCTCCCATTAATTACATGATTTTTATCTCCACTCAAAGGTTGTCTGGTAGATAATTTAAATCGCTTAAGAGATAAGACCGTAGATTGTACCTACTAACTGAGGTTTTTATTTTATTTTTTTCTGTAAGTATTTTTGGTGTACAATAAAGTATATCTGTATTAAATAAAGTTAATAATGTTATAAATGTGTTAATTATAACAGTTCTTACGGCCATGTAAGAAGCAGAGCGTGGCCTTTCGTTTGCTCTTCCGTTTATAACCTCTTTCTTAGTTAAAATCATTAGGCTATGAAGGACTTTATTATTACAATCCTACGGTTGCCTGGAAAATATTATTTTTAGTGATATGGCTACCGCCCGAGCTTTCACGAGCGTGGTGTTCTGTTTATTATAGGAAGTCTTTATTGAGCTTTTCTAGAAAACATTTATATTTTTCTACATAAAAAGTATTCTAAGTTTTATATTATCAATGCATTAAATTTCATCAAAGTCCGTGTAGCTGTTTTTGCGTGATGCAGTGACAAACATACAAACTTTCATATAAGTAGGAATAAATTGTCATTTTTGTAATAAATGTAGTTTATGTACAGTCAAGAGTGTATTAATCAACCTTATACTATACAATTTCACCAATAGATTTTTAACTTGAATTTTGAATTTGAACCGAAAACAGTAAGGTAGTTCAATACCTTAAGGTTATTAAAAAAAATCATGGAGATTTTACAATTAAAGTTCTCAATTAATTCATAAGCATAGATAAATCGTATATATATATATATCATGAAGAGTATTCTGAACCTAAATTAAGTAGCTATAGCACTTATGTTATTCAGAAACAACGACGTTACAAAACACTCAGACCCGAGGAAAGTTCGTTTTCTACATCGACTGGGCCGGGAATAGAACCCAAAACCATGTCAGTCACTTGCCAACGGAAGTCGATATGTAGTATGTATATTGTATATATAGCTCTATGAATTTTTATATTCCAACATTCGCAGAAAACATAGAATGAACAAGTGACAACCTGATAGACATTAATTCAAATATTCACTATTCATGGGATACATTCGTTATACCCTTAAAAGTGCTTTATTAAGACATCAATAATCTTATATGGTATTATCGCCCGATAAGGCAATTTTTAACGAAAGAAACTGTCGATTCGACAGCTGGTCGATGTCACATGACGGATACTTTTCCTATTTCAGTAAAACAATAGCCCAAGGCTTGAGAACTTTCATTATTAATGTGTCATATAAATAAATAAGGTGTCACGTTAATTTTGTAGATGTTACATATCTGAACTAGGCGATGCAGTCGCTAAGCATAAAGCTACGCTAGCACCATCTAGTGCCATCTAGGGACGCCCGAAAGAAGCGAATCTTTATAGTATAAAGCGTACGAACTAAGCGTTAAAAAAGAGATAGAAAGCTACGCCAGCCACGCACACTGACATAAGTGAAAGCGAGACAGAAGGCCTCCCCACCTCCTCCTATATATATCGTGTAACGGTACTAAATCTGATGCTTAGCACGGACAGAGTGTCCGCGCGGCGAGTGCCTATATGCGGGTGGCCCGAACGTAGGTAGAGGAGGTTCGCTTCAAAAGTAAACCTATTTGAAATCCATTGTTTATTGCCGTCTAGAGTTTGTGTTCTGTGAAAATGTATTTTGTGAGTTTATGTGTGTGTTTATCATAATACTAGGCGATGCAGTCGCTAGGCATAAAGCTACGCTAGCACCATATATTGGAGCGGAACGTAATACATAAAAAAAAAAAATTGTGAATTTCAGAATTCGGGCATTCTGAATTGTCCGTCACAATCTGGTCCTAAACCTGTTGATTAGATTCTACACAAAAGAAATCAAAATCGGTTAAGAACTCGGGAAGTTATGGCGTAACAGACATTGCGCCATTGAAGCTGATCCATGGAAGATTCGCTCGCTCCGCTCCAATAAAGGAATTTATGTGATTCGAGGTTATATGGACATTGTTATGCAAAAATGACCCAAAAACGTTACTTTCAAGTTAAAGTTTTAATGTAGTTATTTTGACATGATTCTGTCACCTGGAGTTTATCTTTTAAGATAGCATTGGAAAATTAGTAAGGTTCTGGAAAATTTCGACGGGTGTTCACAACGCTCGGTAGCTTAATTGGGAGACCATTGGACTGGACTTCCAAAGGTTGCAGGTTCGATTCCCGCCTGAGAATTCACTTGTGAGCCGAGTCGATTTTCCAGTATTTTTCTATTAAAATATCACATATATTGTTATGAACCTAACTTAAGTAGCTAAACACAAATTGTTATGGAATTCAAGAAATACGAGAGTAAATACTACAATTTCTACATTGATCTGGCCGGATATCGAACCCGGAACTTTAAAGTTATTATTAAAACCGATAAGCCACTCGATTACGACGTCGTCAAAATGGCTTTTAAATTGTCAATTTTTACTAGAAAAATCTCTCCTTAATATAGATTGACCTATATTTACGGACGGTACTGAAACAGCACTGACACTTACTTTGCAGTCAAAATAACATAGACCTATATTTACTGACGGGAGGACAGGAGGTCGCTTTCGTGTTTTAACCGTCAATCTTCTATCAAATTGTATGACGAAAATTAGTTCTTAAAAATTCCGCAATATGGAAAGGTTTTTTATTTTTCTGGTCAGGCTTTAATACATATATACATAAAGAAAGTTCACCTTTGTCTGCCTTTACCGAATTCCCATGCACATTTGCCTCATCTTGTCTTGTCAATCTTCATTCGTGCATCCGCTTTACATGTCCAAACCATCTGAGAATCCTTTTTTCTATCTTTGTCACTATATCTTCTTCCACACCACACCGCTCTGTTATCACGTCATATTTTATCCATCTATACTTGAAACTTATGCAATTAATAATAAACAGGTGTAATATATACTCTAAGAACACAAATTTGTTGTTTGTGTGTTTGTCTGTCCGCTCCTTTTCCCTCTCTTTTTCCATTGCATACGCGTTACCATAGCAACGCGTTACCGGGTCAGCTAGTATATACTCTAAAAACACTTATTTGTTGTTTGTGTGTTTGTCTCTCCACTCTTTTTCCATTGTATCAATGAACGTTACCATAGCAACGCGTTACCGGGTCAGCTAGTATATACTCTAAAAACACAAATTTGTTGTTTGAGTGTTTGTCTGTCCGCTCTTTTTCCATTATATCAATGAACGTTACCATAGCAACGCGTTACCGGGTCAGCTAGTAATAATAATAATAATATTTTACATTCACTCCTAGCCCAAAGTAAGCACTGTAAGGCTTGTAATATGGATACCAAGGTAACGGATATACATACATATATGATACATAAATAAGTAATATTCATAGAAATACCAGCTGTACGTGTTGCTCTGTTATAATTTAAAATAAAACCTTCCCTATGTCCTAAGTCGGAACAAATCCAGCAAATGAAAAAAAAGTCATCGAATATACAAGCTGACCCAGCCACGCGTTGCTGTGTTATATATTGAAACCTATCCTATCTTTCAAGTTGGATCAAACTACACACGGTGTACAAATTTGATTAAAATCGGTTAAGTAGTTTAGAAGTCCATCGCGGACAAACAACGTGACGTAATTTATATATATTGGGATATCAATACCCATGACTCAGGTACAAATGCTCGTATTTATCACACAAACATCTGCCCCTTCCGGGACTCGAACCCGGTGCTTAAGGCAAGATCGCTACAGTTGCACCAAATAGTCATCAGTAATTCTGATAATCGTCCAAATATATTCACCCACTGTCTTTTAGCGATCATATATATGACACAGCAGTCACAGTGCAAGCATTTATCAAACATAAAATATTCCCTACAAATTGCAAGCACCGAATAACTAAAAGTAATTACAGACATACCCGAGCAAATTAAGTAAATCCTTAAAACAAGTTGAATTAAAAAGAACCGCCACATACGGAACCAGCTGCGAAGCAGATGCAGTTTACTAGCTGCAAGTAATGCGACATTTGAACTTAATATAAACCGTTATAGCTATTTCGTTTTAATTATTGCTACGTCTTTTCTCATCGTAGGTAGGTAGATTTAATTTAAACGGTGTCGATCCTGCCTCTCACACCGACGGTCCTGGGTTCAAATCCCGAGAGGGGAAGATGTTTGTTTAATGTACCTGAGTCATGTGCTCATACACTTATATTCTATGGTCTACACTAATTCTATGAATATTACAATCTAAGTTTCATAAAATTTAAAATTGAACCTTGCCTTTAATTTAAGATAAATTATGTTTTTATTTAGTTTCATAGTTGTGTCTTTTATAAAAAAGAATCTTAAATTAATTTTTTTTTGTATCATATACGGACTGATATATGACTAGGGTGATTGGTGTGAATGTAAGAAATATTATTACATATATATAATAATATATTTGTGTTTCAATTTGCGTTTACTAAATATTACATAAGTCTTGTTGCTTTATTAAATTTGTCGTTTATTCCCTGATGTAATTGCAATGTTCAGGGATACTTACTTAAAACAGATACTTGTTGACTTTGTTGTAATCAACGAAATAATGATATCTAAACTACTATCTACATCACTACTATTATTGTAATAACAGAATAATTTTGTTATTTTTTTTATTTTGTGGATTATGTATGGTGATGACGTATTATTTTGTAAATGTTACTTCTGTTAAAGCTGACGAGTTTCTTGCGTTCATTTTTCTTGTCAGTTAAAAGTTGGACGATTCAAAACAACTTATTTTAAGTGCATTTGAATAATGTTATTTTCATTTTATTTCATTTCATTTCAAAAAAATTATCAAAAAAAAAGAAATAAGTATAATTTAAGGCAATGCGTATACTACCACGCCCTTGCCTATTATATGTCTTTATTCCCACGTTTTTCTCAGGTCGCTTTCTTGTTTGTCTGTCTGTCTGTCTGTCTGTGCAGTTGGATTCTTGCAATTCAATTTTGAGGCACTTCCCGGCCACCTAGCGAGCTGAAATTTTTGGAGCAAGTCAGAACCCGATGACAATGCATCCTAAAACTTTTAACTTTCTAGGTACACTTTCAGGTCAACTTTCGGCAACTTTCACTTTTGTATGGGGCTTATCCGATTGTTGCGTAACACATGGTTACTTCGTTGAGTTAATAATTAAATAGAATAAAATAATAATACAAGATTTAAAAATCTAAAAATCCCACGTTTTTCAGTGACCAAAAAAGAATAAAATAACCCGGCGGGGCCAAGCGAGGGGCCACTCAAAACGTGGGGGCGCATGTTACTTATGGAGATGTAATGAGATGTATGATATGCATAGATGTTGAGAGTATTTGTAAAGATGCGCCCCCACGTTTTGAGTGGCCCCTCGCTTGGCCCCGCCGGGTTATTTTATTCTTTTTTGGTCACTGAAAAACGTGGGATTTTTAGATTTTTAAATCTAGTATTTTTTTGTATAAACATACCAGTCTAGTTATCTGTTGGAACAGGGAATAAACATGAAATTTTTAAAAGAACTCCAAAACCTTCAAGTTTATACTAATAACTGTTACTGTGTGGCAAAAATTTTCAATAAATTGCATCATCACATTTTTTTTTTATTTGAAAATGTAGTATTTTTTGCTCTTCTACACTAATATTATAAAGAGGAAAGATTTGTATTTGCAATGAATAAACTTAAAAACTATCAAGCCGATTTTGAAAAATTCTTTCACCATTGGAAAGCTACATTCACGCTAAGTAACATAGGCTATATTTAATGCTAGAAAAAAATTTAAAGATTTTTGTCCACCCGTGTGAAGCCGGGACGGGCCGCTAGTTATTAGATAAAATGTAATTACCAATTAAGTGACTATTTGATAGAATAGTTTTGACGTCATATGAAAACATAATTATAGCGTTTTTATTGTTTGTTAGTTTTAAACTAGTGATATTATTGAAGCAATTTCTAATAAACAGTTCCTTATTAATGTTTAAGATATCAATCATCTATTTCTAACCGGTAGAAATATTTTTATGTTGGCTAAGTTAACAGAACGTATCGTGCGTCAGATATCTTTATTGTGACCATGTTCTCGCATTAAAACTTTCATCATACTTTGCCAATCAAATTAAGTTTATTCTGTAAATTTATAATACTGTTGTTTTAGTGAAAGTGAGAAAATATCAAAGATATATTGCTTAGAGTAGAAACCTTGAGTGAAATCATTGCAACGTTACTTCTGTTAATTATACCTAATTAGTGAATAAGCGTTATGATTTTTCGCATTCGCTGGATTGTTCGCATGTCACATATACTATTGGAGATCTCGTGTGGTATTTTTTTAACAGCATATCCAGTTAACAAGTTTATGACTTGCATAGTCTACTTTTCGATAGTGTTTATAGAAAAACCTCGATAGATTTGTAGGTAATATCGATAACTTTTTACTGCCAAACTATCGATAGAAATATAGAAAGAGAGAAAGGTAGAGTCAATAGAAATCTATAATGTTACTACAGTAAAATATAATTGTTATTTAATTTAACAAAAGCCAGCTGTTTGCCTTGAATTAAATTCGTACTAAAATTCTGTTTAATATGTGTCAAAAATAAAACAATAATTATTTATATATGAGATACTCTGTGCTTATTAAATTGTTGCATTAAACATTTATTTATTTTTATTGATTTATTTATTGGTTTACCAACAACTTATGCACAAAGTATTCTGCTAAAATGCTTAGGTTTGTATGTTGCTATTTATCTTAGTATAGAGTCAATTATAGAAAAACATTTATAAGATAGTTATTCATTCAGAATACAGCCCAAAAATAATAACTTTGGACAACTTACAATTACTACTGTTTCCATACTATTGGATTTTATTATTAAAGTGAAACAATAAGATTTATACCAATACAAAATATGAAAGTTTGTTAGTTTTACGTTTACTGGGATTATATTCATCGCTAATGATGTATATAATATATATTATTATATATATGAAATATGCAGGGTGAAATGAGATGATATCTTATTATCTGCTCTAAGAAAAATTGCAATACAAGAAATACATGAGTTAACAGAGACACAAGATAAAAAAAAGAAAACATATTTGTTACACTATAATATGGGTTATAATCAACAATATTTCAATGTTTGAAGTTGTTGATAATATTGACATTAAAATAATCTTATTTTCGATCACTATCAATAACGGTAACGACTATCGATATTATGCTGCATCGCAACACTATTAACGACTCAATGGGAAGCAATGACAAAAATCTGAGATTACATTACCAAAAGTATCGCTGAATCATTTTCAACCTTATTTACATACCCCTATGGGTAGGGGTATAATGTACAGTCACGAACAATAAAATGTATACACTGTAGAACCATGTCACACTACATTGATTATTTAATTCTATACTGTTGTTCCTTTGTTTTTCGCCGGTTTAGTGTGATATGGTTCTACAAATTATTGCCCGTGGTTGTACTGGTCTACTGTAAAATGTAAGTAAGTACTATGGGACAATTCTGGAGACGATCGAGATGAATAATCCCTTATTATTACGAGTACTATAATTACTAGTCGAAGAAATTACCTGATCGAATTATATTAAGAATTATATATAAAGATGGGAATGAAATATAATTGGCGAAACAATAATTTTAAAATTCTTCATACATAATACATACAAACTACATAACGTTAAAAACACTATTTGAAACTTGTAGCACTTTAAAAAAAACGTTGAAGCATTGGTGATAAAAAGTTAATAAATCAAATAAATATTGGAATCTGAATTTAAGCTGCTAAGTATTTGTTTTATGGAATTCAGAAACATCGACGGTTACTCAACACCCAGACCCGAGCCAATGTCGAAAAGTTCGTTTTCTACATTGATCCGGCCGGGTATTGAACCCGAGACATCGGAGTGGCTTTACCATGAAACCGGTATGCTTGCCAATTAAACGCTGAAATAACAAAATACATAACAATCTATTTTCAATGTAAAGTCTAACAGATAACATACAATTTTGATACTTTATTGTAGGCTTAGAAAACGTTCCGTCAATCTATAATCTAAGATCACAGCGGATTGTGTGTTTGTCTGTCCGCTCTTGTTTGTCTGTCAATTTGTATTTTAATATAAAAGTAAATTAAAATACAAATTAGCTTTTTATTAAATGACTATGATTAAGGCAACAACACAATTTAACAAAATAGTTGAACAATATATAGGTGTGCAATCATAAATATTGATTTACGCAAAATTTATTTAAATTAACTGTCTTAGTATTTTATTTTAACAGATTGAAAATGTCTGACTTTATACCAGTCAAAACAGGTCTAATTTGTAGAATTGTTCGTTATATATCATTAGACAGCGAGAAAAATAGCTATTGCGAGTATAACTCTTGCGATATTGACCAAATTCTTTTTTATATAATACTAGCTTTTACCCGCGGCTTCGCCCGCTATTTTTTTTTTCAATAAAAGTATCATATCGTCGTTGCGCGTGAAAGAGTCGCTATATGTTTTTCATAAATTTGTTTTAGCTTTGTGAATTATGACACTTAACGTGTATATATGGAACTTTCGAAGTATGAAAGTCACATAGCTACATTCCGAAGCTCTTTAAATATTTCATTTATCACATAGTTGTTTTTACAGTATGTGTGCATTGAAATAACGATCAATACTGCATAAAAATCCGAATATAGCTAAATAACACATAGCGATTTTTGCACGCACAACGATGCTATGTTACTTTTAATACTCCCAAGAATATATGTACGAAGTTTCATGATGATCGGTTTAATAGTTTTTGCGTGAAAGCATAACAAACAAACTTAAATTCACATTCAATATTAATAGGGATATCAATCTTTTAATATCCCCATGGCTTAGGCCCAGGCCTTTCCTATATGCAAAACGAAATGGTAGATTTTTAAGCATTCTACAAAATATATTTGTCTTATCATAAAATTTAACCACATGCTCGCTAAGTCAGTGATCAAAAACCCTATCATTGTCTAGTCACGGGCTTGTGTAATAATGAAATAAACACACAAATTAAATCCTATGGTCAGTGGTCGCGTAAATGACATACATCGCGTTTCTACCGTTTACACACTACGTCTCTTTCGTTGCTTAATTATCGTTTAGTAAAAGTATAGGATTAAATTTTAGATGTCAAGTACTTTGTATGGGAAATTAGTTCTTATAATAGTTAAGTTACGGTTATGGAGTTAGCCTATATCCGGTAGATGTAGGAGCGAGAGGTATATCAGCAAAATCTCCCCTTTCAACGGGTTTGTTGAAAGGGCAAGGCAAACTTACTGCAGTTCTGGACAAGTTTTAACCTTGGCTTGTCCAGAACTGCAGTAAGTTCTATACAGACTTGCAAATAGGCACCATTATATGTTAGATATACCAAAGAGTCGCACTAAGCGTTTAAGTTCCAATTGTGTGATACGTACCGCTAAGGAGTGGAACTCTTTGCCTGAATCTCTGTTTCATGACAAATACAATTTAGGGGTCTTCAAGTCACGAGTGAATAGGTATCTTCTAAGTAAGAGCGTCACATCCTAGATCGCATCACCACTTACCATCATGCGAGATAGTGGTCAAGCGTCTACTTATCCTACTACTATTATAAAGGCGAAAGTTTGTAAGTATGGATGTATGGATGTTTGTTACTCTTTCACGTAAAAACTACTGAATGGATTTGAATGAAACTTTACCACAATATAGCTTATACATCAGAATAACACATAGGCTACAATTTATAAACATATTGTTCGAAATACTAATCCTGCGCAGACGAAGTCGCGGGCACCAGCTAGTTATCTATATAAAAAAAACGAGCATCTAAAGCTGCATTAGCAAGCTCATTCCAGATTTAGCTGGGCAGGGAGAGAAACACGAGTAATGAAGGTGAGTGTTAATGTTTATTGGAAAGAGCTCCCTTAAACTTATACCCGTATCACAAGTCTCGGGATCTTCTCAGAGTTTCTCTTTCTGCCACACGATGGACCCGCCACCCTCACGGTGAATTTATGGAATGTAAAAAAGTTCGTCTCATACAATAATAAGCCCTTTGTTCTTAGAGATAGAGTACACATTTTCATATCCTTAAAATGTCCCTAATCGCAGTGTGCCTCTGAGTATAATCTTTAACAGTTCCCGTTGTGGTCTGTCTTAAGTCACAAAGTGGAGACGACTTTGGGCCAGCAGTGATTTTGATGTCATCCTCCCATTTTTGACACTGTCTTCCACGGCTTCTTTTTTTAACTCTTGGGTACCACTCTCAAACTACCTTGCACCATTTTCCCTGGTTGTCTCTTTTGTTTTTGGTCAACACGTATTTGCAAATATAATATCACATTTCGTGAATTATTTCCATATCCATCGTTGAGAAATAATCAATACTATATTTTTGAAAGCAATTTTTGAGGTAAATTTGTCGTAAGATAAAATTTAAACAATAAAGGTACTACTGGAGGGAGACTCTGTACCAGGGTCGTCTGCTTAGGTACCTCCGTCTTACCTATTTCTGCCGCAAAGCAGCAGTGCTTGCATTGCTGTGTTCCGGTTTGAAGGGTAAGATATGGCAGTGAAATTACTGGGTACAGTGACTTTACATCTTGTGTCACAAGTTGGCAACGTACACTGTGGTTCTTGTGGGGTTGCAGTTTTGCTGCGAATCTCACAAGAACCACATGTATTATAGGTGACTGTTACCACTTACCATCAGGTGGGCAGTTTGCTTGTTTGCCAACTTTTGCAATAAAAAAAAAAAAAAAAGAAAAAAAAAAGCTAGGATAATTTTTAACCATCTTAAATTATAGAGAATTTTTATTTTATTACATTTAAATACACCCTTACATAACAACTACGTCACCGAAACCTCAGATAGATCCCACCTATAAAATTAATACATAAATTAAAGCTAGTTCCATCTTTTGCGAATGTTTTATATATTTGTAAAAACGTTTAACACTGATGAAACGATATTAGCTCATAGTAGAAGTTTGAATACGTTTGTAAATTTCGACGCGTCTGCCAGCGTCTTGGTAGCTCAGCGGTCAGAGAACTCGCCCGGATAGCAAAAGGTCATGAGTTCTTATCCTACCTGAGCCCTCGGAGAAGATTTTTTTACGAGCATATTTTAAATTTTTCATTAAGATATTATTTTGTATATCATCAAAAATCAGTTTACACCACACTTCATGATCACCAATCCGTTACACATTATCAATCAACTGCACGGTCACAATCGGAAACAATCGATTTTGAATCGATACACGGTCATTATTCACCTCATAAATTAGTAATCGAATCAATATAATAGGCCGGCACTAATTTCTGAACGCGTCGTTTGGGACGGTTTTGAGTTTACGGATCTCGAATAACTAGATACGGCATACTTATTAAATCGATTAATAAAATGATGTAGCGTTTTTTCAACTTAATTTCTTTAATATTTCGTCATAATATCCTTTCTTTGGTATTATTGAAAACAGATGACATGGTACCAAATGTTAAAAAAATGCATTTTTCAGAAATCCCGTTTTAATTATATTAGTGACCAAAAAAGTTTAAAATATGAAAATATTCGCCGTAATATTTAATGAGGCAAATAAAACAGATGGTTATAATTATAATAAATTTGTATTACCAAAATATTATAATAATTATAGAAATTAAAACTAAATTCTATAATCTATAGGTAATAAAAAAAGAAATGTTGATAAACAATAAAAATAATAGTTTACGCACTAAACTAAATAAAAATATCCCTAAATCTTTGCTCTCGGGTAATGTGCCCAGAAGACAGATAGCGTTACCTCGTTGTACCGCCAAACTTATGCTCTAGGCAAGGTACAAACCATCCTTCCGATAACTTGACCTCAATTACACATTTATAATGTGTAATAATTAAATAAATAAATATTTCTTACATTCACACCAATTATTCTAGCCCGAAGTAAGTACTGTAAGGCTTGTGTTATGGATACTAGGGTAACGGATAGACATACATATATTATACATAAATATGTAATATTCATAGAAATTATATAAAAACACACATGACTTAGGTACAAATGCTCGTATTCATCATACAAACATTTGCGAAACGCAGAATCACTACCGTTGAACCAAACGGTCGTCAATATTGTAAACAGTTAAGAATAATGATAAAGATTAAGGTGATCGTATGATCGTTTAAGATGTCAGCTGGGTTTAACTCAATCAGACCAAGTTCTATCCTCACCGATGTACTACGGACATCATACCTCTTTTTTTACTGTGATTAGGTAAGCGCTTGAGCATTATCTCGCCTGATGGTTAGCGACGATGCGATCTAGGATGTAATGTGCTTGAAGACCCGTGAATTGTATTTATCAGGAAACACAGACTGAGGCAAAGAGTTTCAAAATTGGAACCAATACGCTTAGTGCGACTCTTTGGTATATCAACCATATAACGGTGGCGCCTATTTGTAAGTCGAGCAAAATACCAACTTGCTGCACTGGACACGATTCAGCGCAGAGCTGAGAGGCTCATCGGGGACAACAAATTGGTGAAGAGCAAGCTTCACACCTTAGCTCATCGCCGCAAAGTTGCCTGTCTGGCGGTCTTCTACAGACTGTACTTTGGAGAGTGTGCTCAAGAGCTGCATCTGCTCATACCGCCATCTCCTTTTTTCCATCGGCCATCCAGAGGCACTGCAAGCTACCGCCCTTTCTTGGTTGATATTCCTACCTGTCGCACCAAGCGCTTTTCAACATCCTTCATAACAGCAAAGGAGTGGAACTCCCTCCCTGCGTCTTTCCGAGAACTTATTACCCGTCTATTTTCAAAGCCAGGGTGAATAGGCACCTTCTGGGTTAGCTCGTTCCATCGTGGATTCTGTTTTGGCCCCCGGGCTTGATTGGGGTCAAGAGCAGACCCATCCTAAATAAAAAAAAAAAGAGTAACACTTGTAACAGCTTAAAAAGGGTTAACTGGAATATAAAAAGTGTTTTTTTTAATAAAATGTATATTTTACTTACCACTTTAAATAAAATTATTTATGTATATATATAATGTAAGTATTAGGTTTTTATGTAATTTTCAATAACAGCTTACCACGCTTGGATAATCGTTTTAGTTTTAATTTAAACCATTGAAAACAATAATATTCCCTCTAAATTAAAGTCCATGCTTACATAAAATAACACAATTAACACAAATTTAATTCCATACAAATTTAATTATATACGTAATTTATTTTATGAATTATAGTTATATATCCATAAGTCTATTATATTATATCATTTATATGTTGGCTCCATGGAAGATCAGCGTTGCAAATTAATGTTTGTAACATATACTGAATCCTTTTCGGTAGAACTCATACTTATCTTGTATACAGATTTTATACCATACCATCAATTGTTACACTAAATTATTTAAAAAATACAATTATTAAGGAACTAAGTGTAATAGGTAAACACTACATGCAATTGTAAAAAACAAAAAATATATTACAAATACACCCCACAAACATATTAATAACAATATGTAGGTACATACCCCTATCACCTATGGAGTGGTGTAAGTGTTTACGGAACATGATGCACTGATTTTTTTTTTTTTTAATTAAAAAAACATTAACAGTCTTTTTAAACTTGGTCTATTTTAGATAAACAATTATTAAGATTTTTTAACTAAAATTCCGTTATTTTCAAATAAATGTTACAGATATATAAAATTAATTTATATGTATTTAATTAGGTTACAAGTTCAAATTTGGTAGGGGTATGTTCAGATAAAAACATTTGCTTCCGAGTCAGCAATAATTACATTTAAATTATGTACATATATATATATATATATATATATATATATATATATATATATCTCTATACTAATATTATAAAGCAGTAAAGTTTGTGTGTTTGTATATTTGTTAAATTGTAAGGGGTAATTTCGGGATCATAAAACATTAAAATTAAGTTATTGCAATAAATGAAACTAAAATCTATGAAAGAAACATAAAATAATATATTTTGAATTGTTCTTCATTTTTACCTAGTAGGTACTCAGTACCTCTTTTCAGTGATAAGAAGAACAGTGGCAAGAAACTCGTCAGTTTTACAATAAATAACAACAATTACCTACCTACAGTATTACTCTATTGATATTATAGTATCAAATCAATAGAAGCTTACTTTTATGGGTATTTGCCTATTCAAATAAAATCTCCTTTAACGGATAACCGACAAGTTTATTTTTATTTTTTAATTTAATCCGATTCGACTCATTTAACCACTTGTCAGTCCACGGTAGCAATTGCTATCGATAGCCAACACCCCTCGTCAGTCCCTGGTAGCAATTGCTACCATATTCAAATTTCCGCGTGGCCCGCTGTTTTTTTTTATAACTATTAGTTTTTAAGTTACAGATATCCCAATATTCGGTGGTAGATTCTTTGTTTAATTAGCTTTACGGAAGTATTTTTTGTTTGGTCCTAGCTTCATTTTTTGGCGAGAAATTGGCATTTTACTAAGAGTCCGCCATTTTTTCCACAACTCGCGCAGCATTAGGACTGTTGGGACGGGTGTGCCGCGCCATAGCGGATTGACAAGTGTTTAAAGCAGCTGTGATTACAGGAATAAATTATTAATTATAATATATTTGCTAATCTTCTTTGTATAATAATCATATGACATTATTTTTTATGCAAACAGTTCAGCAACGTCGAATGATTTGTTGGTTTATCGGCAAAGTTATCGGCATTGTATTAAAGCATATTATTAAGGGAGTTTATGTTATTATGGATTCCTAAAGATATAATAATAGTCGATAACACTATTGGTAGTATTTAAACTATATCCCCTTCCCATATTCTAAAAACTTCTTTCAAATCTCCAAATTTATGTATTTTTTTTAGAATTGTAATATACCGTACAATTCCATTAATAAAACATATTAAATACTTAGCTTAGTTAAGTAATAACTATCAATACTAGCATCAAAAGCTGAGTTAAAAGAATCCCAAATTAATATAATACAATAATAAAATTATAATAAAAGACAATATACAATATCGTACAGTAACGTTTCAATACTCAAAAAAGTATTTTTGTTTGTCCTGGGTCCTACCTTTTTAGTATTAAAATGAAAAACTCCCTTTTTTGGTTGCTGAAAGAGTCAAAGTTAGTTTAGTGTTTCATTTAAATTATAGTTCTACTAACTATATTTAAACGACGTTTTGCTGGTAAAGATTTTCTGTGGGTAAAAAATAGATAATTAGACAACATCTCATATTGTCGTTCTTTAGCTAAACGGTGGCTAAGCATCATGGCAACCCCATAAGTTTTAAATCCCAGAATAATGTAAAAAAATCTTTTTTGGTCTGTTCGAGGAATCATATTTCTATTTTAGTTTGTAAAAAAAATTTTGTTATGACGTCAATTTTAAATATTTTCAAAGTTTTTCGCTCATATCTCAAAAAATTGAGGCGTAGCGATGCTGTAGCTTCGCTAAAATTGTTTGGAACCCAAGTTGGGTAGCTAAAGAACTTGTGTTATGGAATTCAGAAACAACGAGGAAATCACAACAACCGATATACGAGAAAAATCCTTTCAATTTGAGTAACTAGCTAGCTGCCATTGGTAAGCGATTCAGGCTAGGATAACGGATTTTAAGCCACTTTCAAAATAGTCAGTTATTGAAAAGGTGACCAGAAATTGTTATTTCGAGTACTTACATGTTACGGAAGGAAGGAATGGAAGTAATTAAAAACAACACGCTAAACTATTACACGATGGTAAAAGTATATTTAATCTAACATGCAGCCGTAGCTCATGGATTGTGATGTCATCTTCAATCCAAGTGAACTGAATTTAATCCTTGTATATGTGCTACAGACGTGGAGCCACTTTTAATACAAGCATTTAACGGGGATATTACTAACAAGTTGTTTTTTTTCTAATACTAAATCTTTAGAAATAATTAAATAAGTTTATTACCTATAGCGGCCCGTCCCGGCTTCGCACGGGTGGACAAATTTCTTTACATTTTTTCTAGCATTAAATATAGCCTATGTTACTCAGCGTGAATGTAGTTTCCCAAAAGTGAAATAATTTTTAAAATTGGCTCAGTAGTTTTTGAGTTTATTCATTGCAAACATACAAAAATACAAATCTTTGCACTTTATAATACTAGTGTAGATAATGTATCTTACATTCACACCAAACAGTCTAGTCTGCGTCGTCCCGTCACCCTGGGTGCGATCGCTCATATTAAGCCTATATAGTCTTCCCAGGCTAAGGCACCTTCAGGTGGTGTTTAATCAGTATGAGTCTGACATAACCTCTCGGCCGATGTATACGTGTAGGATTCACCTCCCCGAGTCCGGAGGGAAAACAAAAAAAAAAAGTCTAGCGCAAAGAATGAAATACATATAATCATGACACAGGAAAAAATTGGTTGCCTGTAAAGTCGGTATACGGGCGAAAGTTTTACGTGACAACGACTTTGAGTGGTAAAATAATTTTAATGTGAATATTCATTCGTATAGTAGGAAGAAGGATGAAATAATAGTAACAATTTAAAACATTTATTTATACAAAGAATTATATTTAAAACATTAATTTATAGGCACGCGTCCCTTCCACTTTTTATGTCTGTCTCTCTCGCTCTTAGGCGGGCTAACCATGCCCGAGTGGAAGGGACGCGTGTCTCTCACTCGCTCTCATTGTGAGCGCATAACGTGAGCGGAGCGTAACGCAGTTTCTTGAAGTGTCACCCGGCAAACCAATTTATAAGACGTTGTCACGTCAAAATTGCTCATGTTCATCAGACAAACATCTGCCCCTTCCGGGACTAAAACTTGGACCGTCGTCGGTGGGTGTGAAAAGCAGGTTTGCTACCGTTGCATGTATGAGCCTGAAATTTCATTATAATTAATTTGGCGAAGAGAAAATCATGTTATAGTTAATAAAATAGTTATAACGTTGCAAACTTATCATTTGATTTCAAATAACAAACCTTGTTGAATTAATTGGATATATATATATATATATATATATACTAGCGGCCCGTCCCGGCTTCGCACGGGTGGGCAAAATTCTTTAAATTTTTTCTAGCATTCAATATAGCCTATGACACTCAGCAATAATGTGCCTTTCTATTGGTGAAAAAATTTTTTATGACCCCGAAATTACCCCTTACAATTTAACAAATATACAAACACACAAACTTTACTGCTTTATAATATATATATATATATATATATATATATCCAATTAATTCAACAAGGTTTGTTATTTGAAATCAAATGATAAGTTTGCAACGTTATAACTATTTTATTAACTATAACATGATTTTCTCTTCGCCAAATTAATTATAATGAAATTTCAGGCTCATACATGCAACGGTAGCAAACCTGCTTTTCACACCCACCGACGACGGTCCAAGTTTTAGTCCCGGAAGGGGCAGATGTTTGTCTGATGAACATGAGCAATTTTGACGTGACAACGTCTTATAAATTGGTTTGCCGGGTGACACTTCAAGAAACTGCGTTACGCTCCGCTCACGTTATGCGCTCACAATGAGAGCGAGTGAGAGACACGCGTCCCTTCCACTCGGGCATGGTTAGCCCGCCTAAGAGCGAGAGAGACAGACATAAAAAGTGGAAGGGACGCGTGCCTATAAATTAATGTTTTAAATATAATTCTTTGTATAAATAAATGTTTTAAATTGTTACTATTATTTCATCCTTCTTCCTACTATACGAATGAATATTCACATTAAAATTATTTTACCACTCAAAGTCGTTGTCACGTAAAACTTTCGCCCGTATACCGACTTTACAGGCAACCAATTTTTTCCTGTGTCATGATTATATGTATTTCATTCTTTGCGCTAGACTATTTTTTTTTGTTTTCCCTCCGGACTCGGGGAGGTGAATCCTACACGTATACATCGGCCGAGAGGTTATGTCAGACTCATACTGATTAAACACCACCTGAAGGTGCCTTAGCCTGGGAAGACTATATAGGCTTAATATGAGCGATCGCACCCAGGGTGACGGGACGACGCAGACTAGACTGTTTGGTGTGAATGTAAGATACATTATCTACACTAGTATTATAAAGTGCAAAGATTTGTATTTTTGTATGTTTGCAATGAATAAACTCAAAAACTACTGAGCCAATTTTAAAAATTATTTCACTTTTGGGAAACTACATTCACGCTGAGTAACATAGGCTATATTTAATGCTAGAAAAAATTTAAAGAAATTTGTCCACCCGTGCGAAGCCGGGACGGGCCGCTATAGGTAATAAACTTATTTAATTATTTCTAAAGATTTAGTATTAGAAAAAAAACAACTTGTTAGTAATATCCCCGTTAAATGCTTGTATTAAAAGTGGCTCCACGTCTGTAGCACATATACAAGGATTAAATTCAGTTCACTTGGATTGAAGATGACATCACAATCCATGAGCTACGGCTGCATGTTAGATTAAATATACTTTTACCATCGTGTAATAGTTTAGCGTGTTGTTTTTAATTACTTCCATTCCTTCCTTCCGTAACATGTAAGTACTCGAAATAACAATTTCTGGTCACCTTTTCAATAACTGACTATTTTGAAAGTGGCTTAAAATCCGTTATCCTAGCCTGAATCGCTTACCAATGGCAGCTAGCTAGTTACTCAAATTGAAAGGATTTTTCTCGTATATCGGTTGTTGTGATTTCCTCGTTGTTTCTGAATTCCATAACACAAGTTCTTTAGCTACCCAACTTGGGTTCCAAACAATTTTAGCGAAGCTACAGCATCGCTACGCCTCAATTTTTTGAGATATGAGCGAAAAACTTTGAAAATATTTAAAATTGACGTCATAACAAAATTTTTTTTACAAACTAAAATAGAAATATGATTCCTCGAACAGACCAAAAAAGATTTTTTTACATTATTCTGGGATTTAAAACTTATGGGGTTGCCATGATGCTTAGCCACCGTTTAGCTAAAGAACGACAATATGAGATGTTGTCTAATTATCTATTTTTTACCCACAGAAAATCTCTACCAGCAAAACGTCGTTTAAATATAGTTAGTAGAACTATAATTTAAATGAAACACTAAACTAACTTTGACTCTTTCAGCAACCAAAAAAGGGAGTTTTTCATTTTAATACTAAAAAGGTAGGACCCAGGACAAACAAAAATACTTTTTTGAGTATTGAAACGTTACTGTACGATATTGTATATTGTCTTTTATTATAATTTTATTATTGTATTATATTAATTTGGGATTCTTTTAACTCAGCTTTTGATGCTAGTATTGATAGTTATTACTTAACTAAGCTAAGTATTTAATATGTTTTATTAATGGAATTGTACGGTATATTACAATTCTAAAAAAAATACATAAATTTGGAGATTTGAAAGAAGTTTTTAGAATATGGGAAGGGGATATAGTTTAAATACTACCAATAGTGTTATCGACTATTATTATATCTTTAGGAATCCATAATAACATAAACTCCCTTAATAATATGCTTTAATACAATGCCGATAACTTTGCCGATAAACCAACAAATCATTCGACTTTGCTGAACTGTTTGCATAAAAAATAATGTCATATGATTATTATACAAAGAAGATTAGCAAATATATTATAATTAATAATTTATTCCTGTAATCACAGCTGCTTTAAACACTTGTCAATCCGCTATGGCGCGGCACACCCGTCCCAACAGTCCTAATGCTGCGCGAGTTGTGGAAAAAATGGCGGACTCTTAGTAAAATGCCAATTTCTCGCCAAAAAATGAAGCTAGGACCAAACAAAAAATACTTCCCTAAAGCTAATTAAACAAAGAATCTACCACCGAATATTGGGATATCTGTAACTTAAAAACTAATAGTTATAAAAAAAAACAGCGGGCCACGCGGAAATTTGAATATGGTAGCAATTGCTACCAGGGACTGACGAGGGGTGTTGGCTATCGATAGCAATTGCTACCGTGGACTGACAAGTGGTTAAATGAGTCGAATCGGATTAAATTAAAAAATAAAAATAAACTTGTCGGTTATCCGTTAAAGGAGATTTTATTTGAATAGGCAAATACCCATAAAAGTAAGCTTCTATTGATTTGATACTATAATATCAATAGAGTAATACTGTAGGTAGGTAATTGTTGTTATTTATTGTAAAACTGACGAGTTTCTTGCCACTGTTCTTCTTATCACTGAAAAGAGGTACTGAGTACCTACTAGGTAAAAATGAAGAACAATTCAAAATATATTATTTTATGTTTCTTTCATAGATTTTAGTTTCATTTATTGCAATAACTTAATTTTAATCAGCACGGATAAAATGTTAATGATTAATTTTAATATTTTTTTACAACTATGTATATAAAATTCTCATAAGCAATTTATTAAATAAGAAAATTTATCAAAACATAATCCCTAGAACGTAACAGGAATTTCTATCTATTTCATGATTTAAGATTATTTTTACATACATATATCTCATCCTTTTAAGGAACACTTCCTGAATTCTTTACAATAATCCGATCATTTTATGTGTATCATTCTTCTATAATTTATCTCCTATTTTCATAATTATGTATATGTATTGTAACTACTTTCATATCCGAAAAAATATATAAGAATATGCAAGTATTTTTATATTGCAAATCATCTGTTTATAGATGTATAATAGCTATTGTTTCTTTACTGCTTTTTGCATATTGTGACAATCACTTATACCTACGACTAACCATATATACACATAATTTCGATAAACTGGAAGATATCTCTTATAGAGATAACTGTCAATATAAGAGCTAATTATCAGTCATGTCTTACACTTTCGCGCACATTACACATTTTAGTAAACCTTTTTTCGGATTTTAAGTATAATTTATTTTATCTTTAATTCTCATGTAGCTCCTGTAATGGAGTCGACAGGATTAAATATGAAATAAATTATGCTCAAAATCCGTAAAAAATGTGTTTTATACAAATTGTCAATCGTTAAGAATTATTCATTTTTTTATGTTAAATATACAATACTATGTTATGAACCCTTTATATTATTACGATAAAATAATAGTAACTATAATAATTCTTACATTTGCACCAGTTAGCCTAGCCTAAAGTTATCACTGTTATAGATAACGGATAGACATAATGTATATGATACATACATACGAATAACTCAGATACAAAAGATCGTATTTATCATACAACCGTCTGTTCCTCTTGGGACTCAAACAAAGATCCGTTGGTGCGAAAGACAGGATTTCTACCGTTCCACCGATCGGTTCGTCAATCGATGATTTTATTAATGATGATAATGAGCTAAGTTATTAAATTGTTTTCATAGAATCATGTTCAAATTTTCATTTTTTCAACATACTATTCAATGTACCCACAAAGATACTGAGGCACATCGTTACTTCTTGTTTTAATAATCTTATTAAGCTTGTATATAGCTTCTAGTACCTACATATATATATAAGGATCTTTTTACACCCAGGATTAAATTAAGCACTAGAGAAAAATACGTTTTTAATAAAAAGTAGAACATGAAGAAAAAGTAGAGAAATTCGTTTAAATCTACCCCAGAAATATGAAATAACCTATAAGTTTACTGAAAATAGATTCGTCTATTGGGCATAATGAAAAGCCTTATGAGTTTTTCAATTTGGGGAAATGGTTCTGCATACATAGATACAATTATCTAGTTCCAAACTGAACGATGCTTAAACTATATAACGTATATATTACATACATATGTATGTAGTACTAGCGCCCGCGACTTCGTCCGCGTGGAACATTGCAACATTACTTAATTTTTCTAAAATAATAGAATTTTTCTAAAATAAAAGTAGCCTAAGTTACTCCTTATTAGATCAGCTACCTGCCAAAAAAAGTCCCGTCAAATTGCGTCCAGCCATTTCAGAGATAAGTCGGAACAAACAGACAGACAGACAGACAAAAATTGTACAAAATGTTATTTTGGTTTATATATCGTATAAATATTCATATCCATGTAGTAAAAAACGGTGATTTCAATATTACAAACAGACACTACAATTTCATTTATATGTATAGATATGACTATGACACGGAAACAAATGCTTTTGCTCATCACTAAACCATATGCTCCTACCAGGATTCTAAGCCGGGACCTTTGGCGCAGAAGCTAGGTTTGTTACCATTGCACCCAGTTGCTGTCAGTCACAAAATCGCATTTGTTTTTATTTATTTTACAAATAAAGATTAAATCATTGTTTAACTCTTTCGCTAATATTAATTTGTCTTTTTATGACAAGACTGGTTTTATTTTAAAGTTATTTTTTATATATATTCTATATCTATTGATATATTTGACGACTGTTTGGTGCAACGGTAGTCATCCTGCTTTCACAACGACGGTCCTGGGTTCGAGTCCCGGAAGGGGCATTATTATGAATGATGAAGGATGAATACAAGTATTTATACCTGAGTCATGGGTACTTGACGGTATATTTCATATATTTATGTCTATCCGTTACCCTAGTATCCATGAGACAAGACTTACAGTACTTACTTTGGGCTAGGCTAATTGGTGTGAATGTAAGAAATATTATTATTATTATTATTATTTAAATGGCACCAAAAAGTAAATAATTATTTATATCTCTTCTAGACAATAACGCATCATAGATCTTATCATATTGCAGATGCGTACTACTCTAAACTATAATGTCTATGAAATAAAATTCAAATTTCAATAGATTCACTAACTTTGGCGATTCGTTTTGTAAATTTTCGATGTTCAAGTAATGACCAATTGTTATAAAATCGATTTGATACGATTCTTGAACTTTTCCGTTTCAATTCTCAAATAACTTGAAAAAAGTTCGTTAGGATCAAGTTTGTATATCCACGATACATTAAAAATATTCTCATGGAAAACCGGTTTTGATTCAAATACCTAAAATGTTTTTTTTTACATTTTTATAACTTTCTGTGTTATAAAAATATAACAAAAAAAAACATATTGCTGCTTGGAAAAATTATTATTATTAACTCTTCATTTTTCTTTGCATTTATTAAACAATTTTATTTCTTGTTTGTGCAAAAAAGTATATTTCATTTTATTATGATAGGTAATCAATGAAAATGGAATTAAACTTTTATTTTAATTTTAATATTAACATAAGTTTAAAGGATCATGAGCTCCTGTAAAGGTCAGAATAAAATATGTATATTCAAATGTTAGATTACTAAAAAATTACATGTGGTTCCCAAACTTACCTTTTCCCATTCCTCCGCCTCCTTTTAGTCGCGTACACCGTTCCCAGTTGGCTCGAATGCGGCTGCGGCGGCCGGAGCAAGGCAGTGTCCACGCATCCATCGAGAGCGTAGCCAGCCTGCTCCCAGCCGCCGCAGAGCCTCGGGGGCGCGGCAATCTTGACCCCCGACGCTATGGGCTCCAGCGTCTCATTGAATACAGCCGCTTGTTCCAGCGTCACTTTGAACGGTGGTGATGGACCGCTGACTTGGTAGTCAGCTACTAGCGGCTGCAGTTTGGCTGCTTTGCAGTTTTCAAACAAGTTTAACTATCCTATAGAGTAGAAAGCTACTCTATGTTAGGTTTTGGAAGCTTAAATATGTATGGATTTCACGGTGGTTATGGTTGAGAACCACTGACTTTGCGCTTTACTGTTTTCAATCAAGTTTGTCTCACAAGGATCCTAATCTTATAGAGTGGGAAGGTACTCTATATTGGGTTTTGGAAGCTTAAATATGTACGGATTTCACAAACTAAAGAATTTATATAGTTTCACAATCACTGCCTTAAAGGTCAGTCCAGGGTAATGTCACACTATTCCTTTGTTGAGGTTTTTAAAACACTTTGTATTGAATTTGCTTTAGGGACGTTCCTTGGGGACTTAAAGCGGCAATTTTGACAAACACTTTCTTCGAATTACCTATTTATAGTTATCATTAGGTAAAGAAATGTTTCATTTGATAAAAGACTTTAATAGAATGGATTAGGTATTAATTTGCAGTTTATGTTGTTATTTCACAATGTTTCATTCACTTCAAGAATGTAATTTTCTTTAAGATGATCGTTTCATAAAAATGTTTTTTTCGTTTGCGTAAATAATTCTTAATGGCAAAATTGCTCTTATTACGTTTCCATTAGATTGATTTAACCTTGAAACTATATTTTCCTTTTCATTATCGAGTTATCTACGAACGTGTATTTTATTGCGCTTTCCTTTTATTACTTAACTTTGAGCATCACTGGTTTAAATATTTTCTGTATTTATAACAATTCTTTGGTTAACACTTATATGATAATAGTGTCTAAATTTACTTTTTAATAATGATTAAAATTTGCGCATTTAATATCTTTCATTGATATATAGAATTTTAGCTGATGTATCAGACGGGAAATTAACAAATGCACGTTTCTTACAAAAGAAGATCGTTGATGTTTTGGAAGAGATTTTGAGCTTATACACGATATTTTTCTTATTGGAAGAATTGGGAAAAACACTCTTAAAACACTTTGACTAACACTCAATGGTTTGTTTACGTCGTCCAGTCTTATTAAAACACTATAAGTTTAACAGGCACCACCAGAGGTCACTTCTTTCAGGTAATCAATATCCACTGTTGCCACTTAGATTTCAGCACCTACTTCAAAAATCCTAGTAAAACCTTCATTATTTTAAAACACTTGAATCACTCTTGTCTATTAAGTAAAGTTATTACACTTAACACTTATAAGTCACTCTTGGTACCGTTCATTTACTAATTCACGTGTTTTTGAGGTTATACTTGTGTGTTATGCGCGTGGCGCTTGCGACGAGCGCCCAATGTGGTTTGGCAGCTCAACTCCCTAAGCCCCTAACCGGGATGGGAGGAGCGAACGGAAGCCACGCCCATCGAACGCGAACGACCAATCGGAATCCAACGGCGTCTTCAAAGCGCGCACTGGGACGCACTGAGTGACGTATATTTTTATTTTTACGAACAATTGCGATGTTCTGTTTGCACTTTTTGTGTACCGTCTTTTGTTTTAAATCGGATAGCTTCTGTAGCTTTCGGAATGTAGTTGCTGCGCTGACGTTTACAAGGTAAGACAACTTGTCATTTTAAAAGTTCTGTATGGCGGTGAAGTTACAAATAGAATTAATGCAAGGCGTTTCCGTAATAAACCTAATTAGTTTTTTTTGACGTAATAAAAATCTTAATTTCAAATGAAATCCATTTAATAAGTATGTTTGCCATTAAGCACAAATGTTTTTAGATAATTGATGATAAGATGAAAAATACCTTAAACGAAAAAACAACAGAAAAAGGCGGATAATAATCATCTTCCACAAATGTCAAGGTTAATAGCTACACAAGTTTTTCTCACATTATTTTTCGAGTGTATCCTTAATACGTCCCTCGTGCTAGTCAATGACGTCACAAGATGGCCGCCACAGGGGCGACTTTCCACATTTTCCCCTCGACCGCCGACACAAACGGACAAAAGGATATTTCGTTTTAGCATTTATGTAATTAGGAAACAATTCGGACGTTCCCCCATTTCGGTGTTATTTTGGTCAGGAAATACAAAGACTACTTTGTATGATATAATTTAAAGTGCAACGGGGTTGATATTGTATATTAAATAAAAGCGACTTTTAAACAGAAAATAGGTGACGTATATAGATTTTACACATTCGCATCCCATCATTAAATACTTCTATACGATAACGTCCTGTGAACATAGTTACTTCAGGATTATATAAAAATATGGCATACATTCACAGAAATTAACATGGCCCCGAGTAAGCACTGTAAGGCTTGTGTTATGGATACTAGGGTAACTGAAAGACATACGTATATGATACATAAATATATATTATTCATATCAATGTATATAAATACCCATGACTCAAGTATAAATGCTTGTGTCATGGGTACACAAACATATGCCCCTTCCTGAACTCGGTCAAGTATAAATGCTTGTGTCATGGGTACACAAACATATGCCCCTTCCGGAACTCGAACCGAGGAACGTCGGTACGAAAGGAGGGTTACCGTTGCACCAAACGGTCATCAGATGGTGATGCTCCAATATCATTTTTTGACATCCTTCCAGGCTATATTACTCCACCTGACACCATACGGCATTGTTATTATTATCTTCATATATATAATTCTACTGTACGTGTGTATGTCACTGAACTCCTCCTAAACGGCTGGACCGAATTTAATTAATATTTTGCATTTTTCAATACTATCTTATGAGATAAATTATTATAATAGAAAAATACTAGAAAAAATCGACACGGCTCACAAGTTAATTCTCAGGCGGGAAAACAGCATTGGATCGAACTTCCAAAGGTTGCGGGTTCGTTTCAAGCATTGAAAAATGCAAAAAATATATAAAAAATTAAAACTTTTAGCTTTAAAATGCGATAATCTAATATTATATATTCAAGTCTATTTGTGTATAGGTATAACAGCAGTATTTAAGAACACCCTTTTAAAATAGAAACTTGCTGACTTTGTTTTATGATAAATAGTAATAGATTAAAATTTTAGAGATTTCTTGATTCTGAATATTTTTGATTACTCTTATTAAAGCTGACGAGTTTTACTGTTCTTCCGGTAAGATAAGACATCCTTATTAATAAGAATTGGAGAATTTAAAATTACTTGTTTTTCATTATTCTGAAACTAAAGTGCTCTAGAAATCAGGAGTTAAAATTATCATGATTTTTCTTTATTATTCTGTTGTCTAAGGAATTTTGGAAAGAAGTCTGAAAGCTTGAAAATAGATATTAAATTCTGGTTTCTTTTAATAAAAAAACAAAATTATATTACAGCAATTTTAATTTTTTTTTTCGTAAATAATAATAATAATTTCTTTATTTCTTCTCTCACATAGAATTATCAGTTACAATTTATTATTTGATCTAAAATTATTATAAATTAGTCAATGCGAAAGACTGGTGTCCGTACTAGGAGCCCTCAGACAGGTCACCAATCTTTCCACATCCGAACCGACGATTTCCAATTAACATTTTTGAAAAGAAAATATATTCCTTACTCTATAATTTATTAAAAATGAAATTTCTTTCTGTTAATTTGTAAGAACAGAAAATCGTGAGCTAAGCCAATACAGAAGTAAAGAGGTCAAGTTCGAACTTTATTATGAACTAGTTCATGATACCAAAGCAGTTTTAACTATAACAATATTACTTATACTTCAATATAATTTTTCAGCATCGATGTCGAGTGGCTTGAATACTAGACAATGGTGACGCCACTCGTAGTCCCGTGTTCCTTCCCCGGGCGGGTCAATGTAGATTTTTTTTTGCTATATTATCTAGGATCTGGGTGTTGTAGTGTGGTCGTTGTTTCCATAACAAAAGAACTTTAGCTATTTTAGTAAAACACTTTTTTACAGATCTTGTGCATATTTTATTTTATATTTAATCCTAACGTTTCGACTCCTTTACAGGAGTCGTGATCACAGGACGACTAAGATAATGGTTGTCATGTATTTTCTACTACCTTTTTAATCGGGCACGTTCCTAATTGTTATTTTTTTCATATTATATCAAATTGTTATATTTTTACATTTTATTTAGTTTAGTTAGTAAATAAACCATTATCTTAGTCATCCTGTGATCACTCACTCACATCCTGTGACTCCTTTACAGGAGTCGAAATGTCAGGATTAAATATAAAATAAAATATGTGTAAAATCCGTAAAAAAGTGTTTTATTTAAATCTGTAATGCGGAAATGTAAGAAATAAAAAGTGCTTTAGCTAGTTACATTAAGCTGAGAATAATGTAAGTACTGTAATCTGTTTCAAATAATAAAGTTAATTCTAAATATAACATGATTTTGGTATTAATTATCTCTTTACTTACCAAAATGCAGAGCTTTGTGTTAAGCTCATTCTCCTTAGAATGTTTTTATTATTTGATAACGTAGTTAGTTTAGCGATATGTAGTGAGTGCTCCTCACGGCCCTACTGGAGTCATTTCCTCGGGGTCAAAAAAAGGTCACCCATCCAATTATTGGCCTTGTGAAAGTAGCTTAAATTTCGCCATCACTGTGCTAATTACTAACTCTATCCATTTCTAGGTTTAATTTTTAGATATTTATTTCTCTAAAATAATATAAATGCACTTTCAAGATTAATACAAAATTATAAACTAAAAAGACAAACCTTCATTAATATTTCTTTACTAATGGTATTAATACGAAAGTGAGTTTATTTGTTTGTTACACTTTCCCGCCTTAAATACTCGACCGATTATCATGAAATTTTGCATACAAAAAGTACTTGTGTTATGGAATTCAGAAACAATGACAGACCACAATATACAAACCCGAGACAATACAGAAAAGTTAGTTTTCTACGTTGACCGGGCCGGGTATCGAACCCAGGACCTTGGAGTAGCGTTACTATAAAAGCCGGTATGGAAGCCACTACAAATAGGCGCCAAAATTATATGGTTGATATACCAAAGAGTCGCACTAAGCGTTTGAGTTCCAATTGTGTGATACGTACCGCAATGGAATGGAACTCTTTGCATGAATCTGTGTTTCCTGATAAATTTAGGTGTCTTCAAGTCACGAGTGAATAGGTAATCTAGGTAAGCGCGTTACATACTAGATCGCATCGTCGCTTACCATCAGGCGAGATAGTGGTCAAGCGCCTACCTTTATTATATATATAAAAATCTCGTGTCATGATGTATGTTCGGCATAATCTCTGAAACTACTGAACCGATTTTGATCAAACTTCGTAACTATATGTTTTTTTTACATAGCCTATGTCCGTCATGATTATAACCTGACGGACATAGGTTATGTAAACAAAAATAATAGACTTTACCATGGAGGAATAATCACCGAAAGAAAAATTCAAAAGCTGATCACAGCCAAACCGCTGATACTAGATTGAAGAAATTTGGCGCCAAAACTCACATCTTGGTCGTGACTAATGTGCAAAAAAAAGGTTTTGAAATCGGACATACCTACCATTCAGGAATAATCACCGAAAGAAAAATTCAAAAGCTGATCACAGCCAAACCGCTGATACTAGATTGATGAAAATTGGCGCCAAAACTCACAAACGAAGGTAAGGTTGTGCTTCGCTAAATACTTATTTGAAAACAGAAGCATGCATTGCAGACCTAGTTTTAATTTATAACGTAGCAACGCGTGGCAGGGTTAGCTAGTTTACTATAAAAAAAACTCGACTTCGGAGGTCGTTAAATACGCCGTCGTAATGTAATACTAATTCCCTATTCCGCAATAATTTCAAAGTAATCGATGATCAGATATCACAATCGAAATTTGAATACTAAACGGTAAACAGTCGTAGCGTCAAGTCAGAGCAGTTTAATATAAGTTATGATTTATGCGCCCCTCCCTGCCACGCCGGGGCGGTAAATCACGGTCGAATTGCCAAAACTCACGCATTTTACGAATGTCTATGGTAGTAGTCTATGGTGCAATGAAAAGGAGGAAGAGATTGACATCGTAGTTTTTTTAGTTTTAAATTTTTGTTACTTACCTCATAAAAAGCTTATATTTTGTGAAACAAAAATTTTACCTGTATATAAAAGCCAAGTTTCTTTTACAAAAAGATGAACACAGCATCAATTTAATTATATAATAAAATTAATTCGATTATCAAATTACACTTACATTATAAACAATTCTTAATGTAATAAAAAAACGCAATCCAAATTATGTAATAAATCAACAGTTATTATAATATTTGTATTGTTATTGTTCAAAGAAAGATATTTTACTAATACATCAAATTAAAAAAACTCGCGTTTTTAAATGCTTAAACCAAACTATTAACTTAATCATCTGATAAACACAGCTACCTACTGAAAATGAGTTGAAATATCCAAATAAACTTAAAAAAAATCAGGTTTTCAGTATTGTAAAAGAATACTTTATTATAAAATCATTATTTGCTACCTCAGAGAATATTAATTATTTTTTTTACAAAATATCAATTGAACAATTGTTTTTATTAACTCAACTAATAGTGTTATAAATAATAAGAAATTCAATAAGCGCATTATTATTTTTTTTAATACAAATAAACAATTTATTTAAATTATTAAAATGCAAAGCAAAACATATCGCTCTCTTATTATTTAAAAAAATATATTTTAAAAACTACACAATTCACTTTTTTATGAAAAAGCAATTTAAAAGATGTTCCAAAAACATTTTCAAATACAATTCATAATTTCTAGGGTTAACTCTGAAACAAAAATTTCAAAAGGAGTGCATAAAAAGGTTTCCTTTATTTCACTCATAATTACTTGAATTATATATTTTAATTTATTTGAAACAGATAGATCAATAAACTATGGAGTCTTTGACATTATACCTCAAAGAACCTTAATTAAAGTAAAATTTTAAATTAACTTTAATTTTTATCGAATTTCCACTAATGACTTACAACATTATTACTTTTATATATAAATTTAATGTATATGTTACGGTAAATGTGATTACTATAGTTATTATTAATAATAACCAGTAATTATTAATACCTACCTCATGATTTGGTTAGGTTAGGTTATTGAAGTTTTATTATTAATAATTTTCAATTAATCACACTTACTGTAACATATATAATAAACAGACGTTTTCTCTGCTAGTTTGCACCAAACAACAAATAGTAAAATTTTACTGACAAGTGTGCTGGTAAAAGCTGCTTAATTTTTTTTACTATTTGACTACAATATAAAAGAAATAACTTCTGTTTAGTGTGATGTCACCTTCGTGAATGTAAAATATTATACGTACTTATATGATAACCTCATTACACGTATAATTAAATATGCAGGGTACAATAAACAAAAGAAAATACGAATGTATATGAAACAATACGACGACAAATATGGCCCAGTTTTTAATCATCTATCTATGATAGAACAGACAATATCTTGAGTATAAGCAAGGGCTTGAAATAAAAGATTTAAGATGTATTGATTGGTTTTCTATACGAACCCTAATATTTAAAAAAAATGTCAGCATTTTGGTTTTTTAGCCATATGCTTTTGCTTTTCCGAAAACTAAAGTAAGAATATCTTAATTTGTTGATAGTAGAATAGGGGTTGTTATTCCTAAAGGTTAACTTATTATCTTTTTTCGAGTCTGTACCTATAAATTAATTTCATAAAAAGAAAAATCATATTTTTCTTTTAACTTACAAATCACTTTAAATTTCAGAGATATTTTAAAATAATGAATCTGGCAGAAGTGATTGATAAGCACTAAAGAGCGTTTAGGGCCGCTTTAAATTTCATAAAAAACTTTCAAGTCCAAATATTTTATAATAAGAAAACTTATACTTAAGCAGTTTTATAATTTCCACAATAACACAAAATTAGTTTTATATATTTTTATATTAAATATTGCGGAAATGTGTTCTATTAATTTTTCAGGCTTATGTATCTGTATTTTCTCTGTATTCCGGTTAAGTTCAATACCATTGAACATACCACCATTGACACAAAAAATATTGTACATTATTTGAAGTAAAAATTCTTAATGTTTCAGTATAATACTTACTTATACTAAAATACTATATTAAAATATTATTTTTAAAGGTAAAAGAAATCATATATATCAATGTAGGTTTTCACGTCCGCGCTATTGCATTTAGAATACAATAGAATACTAACTTGCTGCACTGGACACGATTGAGCGCAGAGCTGAGAGGCTCATTAGTGACAGAAAATTGGTGAAGAGCAAGCTTCACACCTTAGCTCATCGCCGCAAAGTTGCCTGTCTGTCGGTCTTCTACAGACTGTACTTTCGAAAGTGTGCTCATTAGTAGTATTTGCTCATACCGCTATCTCCTTTCTTCCATCGGACATCCAGACGCATTGCGGGCTACCACTCTTTCTTGGTCGCTTTTCCTACCTGTTGCACCAAGCGCTTCGCAACATCCTTCATAATACTCACAGCAAAGTAGTGGAACTCCCTTCCCTGCCTCTGTATTACCAAGAACTTAAAACCCGTCCGTTTTTAAAGTCAGGATGAATAGGCACCTGAGTTCCTCGATCCTGTCTTGGCCCCGGGCTTGATTGGGATAAAGAGCGAACTCAGTCTAAATTTAAAAAAAGAATAGAACTATTTTTTTTTACACACAATAAAAAAATCAGATTGCAGAGATTAGTAAGCTGCACTGCAGTGGTGAATAAGTCCCGGGCTCAGCATAATGTCACAGCATGTCGACACCACGATATTGCCATAACGCTGTTCGCCATCTGGAGGCATTTAGTTTCGTAAGTTCTTTGGGTAGAAGCTGAAAATCAGTGCTTTGCTCTCAAAGCAAAGGAATCCCTGGGCTTTTCCCCTTTATGTCGTTTTATAATAATGAAAAAGCATTTCTTACTATCACAACAAGTAGCTATATGATATATAAATATGTAATATTAATAGAAATAAATATAAATACCCATGACTCAGGTACAAATGCTCGTCTTCATCTCACAAACATCTGCCCCTTCCGGGACTCGCTACCGGTGCACTGAACGGTCGTTAGACGGTGATACTCCAATATCATTTGTTGTCTTTTACGGCACCGTTAAGTGTGAAGGATTAAGGCTTTATTACTCTACCGGACACCATAATTATTATTATTATCATTACTAGCGGCCCGTCCCGGCTTCGCACGGGTGGACAAAATTCTTTAATTTTTTCTATTATTAAATATTTTCCGTTAGCGCCATCTAGCGTCCGGTAGACGAACTACTTGCGGTTAATGCGTTGCTATGGTAACGTTATTGATACAATGGAAAAAGAGCGGACAGACAAACACACAAACCACTGTGATCTTATATTATAGATTATTTTTTAATTAAATGTAATCAGATAAATTGAAGTTTAACTTTTATCGTTCATAATTATTTGTTAATTTTTCATGTATTTTCTGTTATAACTAAGTAATGACACACAGGTCATTTATGTCACAAATTAATGCTTACTTTGTTCGCTAAATAAATTTACTCGATTCATTTATCGGGCGCATCTCAGTGAGTTATAACTCGACGGTATCTCGCTTTGGCGAGTATTAAGGTCATCGGTACAGCTGTATACGATAAATTAAATGAATCAAGTATTCTTGATAGTAATAAGTATATTTGTGTGTTAAAAATGATATATTGTCATCATTGTTTTTTGTCTCTGAGAAAAACATGGTTTGGGAATTATGTATTTTAGAGATTATTATTTTTAATACATTAAAATGTATTTCGTAAGTAATTTTAACAATATAAATTTAACAAAATAAACTAAGGTTAAAATTATTTCTTTTACTTGCAGCGACATCTAGCGAAAAGCTTTATAAACTTGCAACGAGCTTATTGTGCTTCTGTAGCACCTCAGTCTAGGTAGGAAAATCAATAATGGGCTATACAAGGCTTTTAAAAGAAAGCGGCTGAAATTGTTGGCTTGTATTTTGGATTCGCTTTATGTATTCATTTTAAATAGGTTTAAAAAGTATGGTAAGATATGGTCCTTGAAAGAACATATTCTCAATGAATTTATTGTACTTCATTTGAATAAGAGGCTGGCTAATGATGATTTCTTTAGAAATATGTTCCCGAGTTTCATGCTAAATTCTGTAAGCATTATAATTATAAAGAAAAAGAATTAGTTACATTGTTTCGATCAAACTTTAAAGGTAATTTGAATTCCGAACTGAACGACGATAATTTTCTCTGGGGCCATATTTAATTCAAAAAACCGATTTAAAAATCGAACATATGCCACGTAAAATTTCACCGATAATCGGACCCTAATTCCGATTCCAAATTTAAATCGAGTCCGAATTTTTTTTCGCTCGCCCGGCGCCGACTTTGGCTGTCAATCAAACTGGTGCATACTAATATTTAAGGTATTGTAATCGGAAAAAAATCTGAAATTCGAATTTGGAACATCGACAGGTTTTTTTTTTATCTAATTGTGTTATGTCCTGAGGCTCCGTAATTGTCCGACTAGGCGGGCGACGTAAAAAACCTTGGTTATTACATTTTTTCTTTTTTTTTTAAATTAGACTTATCCCTAATCTTATATTGACACGGTAATGAGAGTGGAATATTGTATGGTTTGTTTCAAAGAACTGTGGAGACTTTGGTGGAATGTATTTTTTTTCGAAATCTTTTTGTTTTTATAAAGAGTTTGAGGTTCTTTAATGTTTGAGTTTGTTCAAATTTTATTTATACTATATTGTCGTTTTACAGATATGGGCAGGATACAGTTTTTAGGGGTGCGTTTCAGTACTGTGTAAAGGTGTAAAATATCGAAATAGTTTATCAAGTTAGACTTATTTATATTGAAAGAATGTTAAAAGTTGTCAAATCGCGTGAGGCGACATTATTAATTAGCAGTATATATTATACCTGACAAAGAAATTTAATACCTAGGTTTAAGGAGTAATAATCTGTGTGGCTAAGCCGATACAACAACTGGCTTGGCTGCAAGAAGATGTGAGTTCAAATCCCGATTGTGATAATCTCTATATTTTTCTTTATTTCTATTAAGAAGTTATTTATTTGGATTGTTAATGACAGTTTTTTTACGATGTACATACTGCATACTTTTGATAAGAGTCCTGATTCTTCTGTTCGTAATTGGATATTCTATGTTTTTTTATTCATATTCCATTTCGTAGGTTATAATAAATCAATTACTAATTAATTTATTTCTTAAATCTACACATAAATGTGATAGAAAAGAGAAAACATAGGCATAATAATATTAAAATAAATATTTAATATTAATTAAATAATTTTATTTTTACATTATTTGCATTCTATAGCAACATATATTATTATATACATTGATTATATTTTATTAATTCATTACATATTTTATATATTTACTAGATAAATAGGTATTTTAGTGATTTTTTTATTTTTCCTTATTTCTTATTAAGGGAGGACAGCACATCGTTATACTCAGCTAAAAGTACATACTGAGAGTTTAACGTTAAAGCATCAAATTTGATGTGTTGTCTATAATTATATTTGATATATTAACACCAATTAGCCTTGCCCAAAGTATTGTAAGAATTATAAAATGGGTACTAGGATAAGCGATAGATATACATATATGATATATATGTAATATTTATACAAAATGTACATAAATATATCTGTTCCGGTACTCGAACCCTGCACCACAAGGTGCAAAGTATCATCGTTACCGTTGCGCCAAACGGTCACCAAGTTATACGGTATTAAATTAAGAATATTTTGCATTTACCACACATACTTCAAAGTAACAAACGTGTCAAACATAACAAGTGTCTTATTTTCCACCAGTTTCAGTTTTAATTGGTTTGTAATTAACCTATTTTTATAGTTTAACTGATGTTGCGTTACTTGAAACTAAAGTTGGTAAAACTCCTACAACCAAAACTCTTGAATCGTCGACATTGGGAAAATTCATGAAAATCATATCCAATATCATTTATTTATTAAGTAACAAACAGGTTACCTACAGTTAATAAATCAATTAAAATAGTAATAAATTAAATAAGTACAAGTGAGTTACCAAATCAAACAACATAAATTAAATACATTTATAATTACAATTACAATCAGGATTCAAAATAAATGCATTATTAAATTCAATATAAAACTCATTTTTACAATTCAAAAATAGAATGATTTAATTTCATATTAATTAGAGTTAAGATAAGATGCTAATATTTTACTATGTTCTATAGGGTAAAAGCCAGATAGTTGCCTCAGACGGATGCATGCGTCAGTTTTGAATACGATTTGTTAGGTATGTTGGTGGCATTAGCGGTTGATTATGATTGGAAGTGTCCTCCCTGCTGACCTAGGTTTCATATAAGCCGTTAAAGTAGGCGCACGTGTTTTGTCCGTGTAAGCATAAATCTTCCGCGGTGAAACTTTGACAGACGTCTAAATTATATTGGTAAGTCATTACTATTAAATATTTTTTTTATTAATTGTAGTTTCAGTCAACTTTTTGTTTTTTTACATGCATTAGAGTTAAAATTACACTGTTCATTATGTTTTATTGTTAAATAGATTTCATTTATTTCGTAAATGGAAAGGGCAAGTATCCGTATCAAAAAGGATAGTCGCCCTTATTACTTTTGCGCATAGTAGCTCTAAAGGCAACTATCCGTAACTATAAATTCTGTAACAAGCAGAAACATTTTTTTTCTTTTGGTGCAGCTTCTTTTTCAACTTATAGTGACTTGTTTTAAATAAAATAAATAATCAACTGTTTTATGCATTAATTCTAGGTGAGCAAGATGCCCCGCAAGTATGTATAAGCGAAAACCTGGCGTGGTACCACGTCACATTAGAACTAAACAAAAACCAATCAAAAGAACTAAAGGCAAAAAATCGATCAGAGTAGCTGAAAAGATATTAAAAGTGAAAATCGCTAATTCAGAAATATTGCGAAAAATTTCGAAACCATTTTTTTGTAATTTTAAAGTTTAAAACTTTAGGACATAGCACTGTTTTAGAATGTTAATTAATATTGTGGTAAATACTTAAAAAAGAATCTCAGTAAATAATAAAGGCTTACTATAACTAAAATACTTAAAATTACTTGAAACTTATCTAAAAGAAAAATAGAGAGCCGTCTATCCTTACACGAGGCAAGTATCCCCCGAAGCA
The DNA here is from genome assembly GCA_927399485.1 of Calamotropha paludella. Lineage (NCBI taxonomy): Eukaryota > Metazoa > Arthropoda > Insecta > Lepidoptera > Crambidae > Calamotropha > Calamotropha paludella. The sequence goes on along the minus strand of OV656823.1, from coordinate 2,973,273 downwards.
TTTTTAAAGTTAGGCTATAGTATAGTCCGCTATAGTAGGCAACTATCCCCTTTTTGTGAGGTCAAATCAAACGGGATTTACTCGAAACATATATTAATTATGTTTACAAAAATAGGCTGTTATGAAAGATTAAAAACCTATGTTTTAATATAAACGTCGAATTGTTCTTAATAAACATATATTTTTTATTTATGGAGCTTTTTTGATAAGTAGGGCAACTATCCGGCTTTTACCCTATATGTATTTTATACTATTAATATACACACTACACGATTGTCATTTATAATAAAATTTACCGAAATAACTGAAGACATACTTGTAACCAGCAACAAAATATGTACAGACTTTTTTTCGTAGTAATTTTGGTTTTTTTGTTAAAATTTGATTTATGGAGAATATTGGTGTGTAATAATGGTGAATTAATAATCATTAAGGGTAAGTAAAATAAAACAACGAAAGGTGTTTTTTCACGCTCTTTCAATTAATCCACAGATGGTTGAGTCAATCCACACACCATTTCATTATTTGTTTATTCATTCATCATCCATTGATCACACTTCAGTTATAAATCAGCTCTCATCATTTAAAATTTAAAATCATTGAAAAATATAAGGCTTTATTTATTTAATTGTCTACATACCGCACCTTTAGAAGTAAAATGAACTAATCCAAAAACAGTCTTCAATTGTTCCCATATAAAACTATCCTATAAAAGCAATTATTTATCCTGAGTTTATATTAAAAAGTATTCTATTGTATTAAAACGCTGAAGAACTATTTTAAGTAATAAAACACTAGATTTTTTGCCCTTGTATCTATCAAAGCGCATTTTTAGATAAGTCACTTTAATTCTAACAGTGCAATGATCTATAAAATTTATTAATTTCTTTCTTTTTTTTCTTTTCTACATCCTCCATAATGCGCACAGCAAAGGAGTGGAATTCCCTCCCTGCGTCTGTATTTCCGAATTCTTATAACCCGTCCGTTTTCAAAGCCAGGGTGAAGAGGCACCTTCTGGGTTAGCTCGTTCCATTCTGTCTTGGCTTGATTGGGATCAAAAGCAATTCCATTATAAAAATCTGCTCGATGATGGGTGTGGGCACGAAACACGTGTAGAGCAGTTGGTGAAGGTTCAATGGGTGTCGGTGTCTTTGTTTGTGCAATAACTGCATTTATTTTCTGTTTATGTGTGTACAATTAATTGTGGGAGGGCGGCAAATCTTGCATGTTTTGTTTTAGGATCTACAAATTAAATTCTCGGTATAAAAAAACCGCTACGAAGCTACAATATTATAGAATTCCACTGAGGTGAAATATGATTACAAAATGTAACTAATGGGTAAAATAAAAAATAATATTTATTTTTATTCACAGAACAGTATTGTGTATGATCAGTAATGAAGCGCAGAAAGAGACTGCGTGTCTGATATGAATGAATGAATGATTGAATGAATATTCTTTATTTTACACAGAAATACATGAATGATTATAGGAGAAGTACAAATGGCGAACTTATCACTTTGAGCGATTACTTTCAAGCAATCTTGGGATGAACAGAAAAGAAATATAAGGCTATGAAATATTAGTATCACGAAACAAAATTTATTAAATAGGTACTTATAAACATATTGTAATAGTTAAGCGAAAAGGTGAAAAATAAATGTAAAAGTTATTTTTCATATGTGTTTTTTTGTAATTTTTAACGGTGACGTCTAGTCAAGGGCCCTGACAGAAAAACAGCGCCTCTGTGTTCGTTTCCTTTCCTTTCCATCTCCGAACGACGCAGAGGCTTTTTAAGCTGAGACAGGGTCCTTTTTGGCCACAGACACACCATATTTGTATTTTTTTACTATTTTATATGTTTCTTTATTCTTTTTCAGTTGTTACTCTTTTAAATTATATACATCTTTTGTTGTTGTGTGTTTGAGTTTCAAATAAATGTTTTTCTTTCTAAATAAATATACTAAATAACTAATAATAAACATAATAGATATATAAATACTGATTTATAGATAGATAAGTGACATGTAGTTTGAATAAAGAATAACATGGTCATATAATATACAAAATAATAAAATTAAAGTAGAATCCGTAATGTCGGCACAGATGCATAACCCATCGTTAAAAATAAACAGTTTCTCTGTTAAAACCCATTTTGAATGATACTTATAGTAATCAAAATGTTCAATAAAGTAATTGTAAACGTGATTTCATGAATAATTATATAAATAAAGCAACGATATATTTGATACTATCATTGGTCTTTCGTACGAAAAATTTTAATATTGCTTTGATCAAGCCACCAAATCTACTTGCAAAGTGTGAGTTAAAAGTAGAAGGTCGTATTTTAGAAATGCGTATTAAAAGGAATATTACATATAGCTATGTTATGTATAGAAGTGAATTCTATATTCTAAAGATTGACAGACATTGCAGTACAAAAGATTCTAATCAACGCATCACATAATATAATAACATTTCACATAATATTCACACTAATTTATATTAATTAATCACTTTAAATTAGTAACAATACTGGTGGTGTTAGTGGTTAAAGATGTTTTCTTAGTACTTAAACTTTAGCCTTTCAGGTCACTGTGATTTTATAATTATTAAAGGTTAACTTTAACAGTAATAAAAAAAAATATATAAGAAAATTTTAATAAAAAAAAATCATAACTATTCTCAGACAGGACAAAACCTGCAAATTTTCTATTGTAAAAACCAATTTATCGCTTACGATGGCATTGAAATAAAAACATATAAATACCATAAATTAAATTTTGTAAAGCAATAGTTTAGTTAAACATTAAATGTCACAATAGAAATAAAGTATTAAATATAATAACTAGTTCAACATCTGAATAAAATATGTTTTTTTACATTTTTTCTATAATTTAAATAAAAAACTTTTTATTTGATATTGGCATATGTTCATATGTATATATGACGACCATTACTTTAGTCAACATGTTATCACAGCTCCTGTAAAGGAGTCAAACGACAGGATAACATGATAATAGTCAGAATAATATGCGATAATACCCGATAAAAATTTCTTTTTTTAAATGTGTGACGTGCGCGGAAATGTAAGAACTTCTCTATAATTTACTTCCAAAAATTTTTTTTCATATACTGAAAAAAGCTTAATCTATAATCTAAGATCACAGTTGTTTGTGTGTTTGTCTGTCCGCTCTTTTTCCCGCTCTTTTTCCATTGTATCAATAACGTTACCATAGCAACGCGTTAATCGCAAGTAGTTCGTCCACCGGATGCTAGATGGCGCTAACGGAAAAATATTTAATAATAGAAAAAAATGAAAGAATTTTGTTCACCCGTGCGAAGCCGGGACGGGCCGCTAGTATCTTTTTAAGTTCAGTATCAAATTTACTGCCTTGATTTTATTTAAGTATATTCGAGCGTTAAAACAACTTGAATTAGAATTACGTTAATACGAATGCCGACTCTAGTCGTCCCAACGTATTTACCGGACGGATCAGTTCCGTGGAACTAATCAGACTAAATAAGCAAATTGACGATGTCTCACGCGAACGGGCACAAACGGACCGACCAAGATATTCGGTGATGGTAGACTGTTACGCATATACCATTACGGAATGATATTCAATAATAATATTTCTTATGTGCACAACGGTTAACCTAACCCAAAGTAAGCATTGTAAGCTTATCCAAATAAATAAATAAATAAATATTTCCTACATTCACACCAATTAGCCTAGCCCAAAGTAAGCACTATAAGGCTTGTATTATGGATACTAGGGTAACGGATAGACATACATATATGATTATAATAGAAAAATACTAGAAAAAATCGACTCGGGTCACAAGTGAATTCTCAGGCGGGAATCGAACCCGCAACCTTTGGAAATCCGGTCCAATGCTCTCCCAATTGAGCTACCGAGCCTTTTGAACACTCGTCGTTTTCTAGTATCTACCTTTCTGATTTTACGCTATAGGCTAGCGTTGTTTCATCAATGAGAGGAATATCCTCTTTCCAACGGTTGCGGGTTCCATTCCCGCCTGAGAATTCACTTGTGACCCGAGTCGATTTTTTCTAGTATTTTTCTATTATAATAATTTATCTTATAAGATCGCATTGAAAATGCATAAAATATAAAAAAATATATAAAAAATACATATATGATATATAGATATGTAATATTCATAGAAATATATATAAACAACCATGACTCAGGTACAAATGCTCGTATTCATCATAAAAACATCTGCCCCTACCGGGATTCGAACCCAGGACCGTCGGTGTGAAAGGCAGGATCGCTACCGTTCCACCAAACGGTCGTCAAAAAAAAATTAAAAATGAAAAAGCTTTGTTCAAATGCAATTAAAATAAGTTGTTTTGAATCCTCCACCATTTTTACCTACCACCCATTCATGACGTCTTTTAACTGACAAAAAGTATGGCGCAAGAAACTTGTCAGCTTTAACAGAAGTAACGACATTTACAATATTATACGTCGTCACCATACATAGTCCACAAAAAAACAATATTATTTTGTTATCACAATAATAGGAGTGCTTAACAAATCAAAGCAACAGATATACGCATATGTGATATATTAGTGAGTTATTTTTATAGAAATATTAACTTTTACTCACCATTTCGATCGTGTATCGTGTAGTTTTCCATCCCTCGGGAAAAACTCTTTTTCTGGACTCTATGTTATGTACTTTATGTTCTTTTCTGTACCATAGACAAAATATTGCAAAGTTTCATTATGATTGGTTGAGTAGTTAAAGCATGAAAGTGTTTTCGTATTTATAATATCAGTTAGAATATATTAATATCCCATGACTCGGTTACAAATGCTCGTGTTCTTGAGTCCAGAACCGCCGATGCAAAGGCAGGATCGCTACCATTGCACGATCGTCGGTACTATGATTCTTCACATCAGCTTCTATTGCTTTTTTAGGCCACACAAATTGTTTTTTTTTGTTTTCTATTCATTCTTTAAATAAGAAATGGTTATATTCCTAGTTCATTTAAGTACTGTTAAGGTAAACAACATGTATCTTTTTTATACTTAAAAGACGACACCAGACACTAGTTATGATATGTATTTAAAAGATACTAAATAAATATTTTTTTATTATTATTTCATTTTCATTTTTCATACTAAAAGATTTGTGTACCATTCGATTCTTAACCATCTTCAAAGTAAACTTTTAAATTAAAACCAGTACTGTTTTTTAACATCAGGATTAGATATAAAATACAAAATTAAAAGCTCAATTAATCCAGAAAAAAGTGGCTTTAATAAAATATTGTAGCGACTACATACCTGCACGTATCGACTATATATTTTCACGTAGGTAGATTAAGCACACGTTTCACCGATAAGTTAAGATTGTAATAAGCATTAAGCACGCATTATCATAGTACAAAAGTCATATTGTACCCAAATAAATCAGACGTCATAACACCTGGTCTCGTTATTTTTATTGGACGGTAGCTTATCTTAGTAATCCTGTGATCACTGCTCCTTTAAAGGAGTCGAAACGTCATGATTAAATATAAAATTAAATTAAAACTGGTTTTGTTTAAATGAGCAATAAAAATGTTTTAAAACTTTTCACAATTCCATTTCAACGACATTGAAGTCTGTATAGTAATTATCAATTATCACGCTTAATAATAAAAGTGTCATAATTAAAAAGTCATCCATATTGTAAATTCTTTGAAAACAATTTATGTCTTCTTATGCGCAGGCGCATAAATCAGCCACAGTTCATGTAAATGTCATATTGCTATATGAAATAGTTAATGCGCGTGTTTTTTTATGCAGCAGTAAATGTATTAAGTAGGTTGTTATCAATTATGTCTGTACGAACGGAAACTCTAGCCTTCAGTTGGTTGTTTGTATTTGTTCGAAATGTGGTCTATTAATTTTAAGACATGTGCAAAATGTTGTAAAAGAATAAAATATTATTAGCAAATGTTAACAGTAATTTACAACCCTTTTTAAATAGTACAAAGTTCATTCTTGTCTCTCATTAGTTTATTTTTTTTGTTTTCTAGAGAATATTAACATTGAATTTAAATTATCTGTATTACTATTTTTTAATATATACAGTTTGAAGGCAGCTTAGTTCTACGTTACGCTACCTTTCACGCTAGCGGTCTCGGATTCGAATCCTGATAGGGCCATTTAAGCATTTGTTTGCGAGTGACGGTCGTTCTTATACCTATTCATGTATTCTCTACTTTATTTATCCATTTCAAACTCTGTTTAGTTTCGTACCATGAAGTGTCTGATTTTTTTATTTTTTTATCTGAATTTGAAAATATATTTTAATAACCTGGTATAGAGTTGTAGGTACATACACTGGGTTTTAGTGGCCCCCAAATCTTTACCGAGCAATAGGCTAAATAGGGAGGTGAATGATAATCCCAAATGACATTGTCGTTCAAGAGCGGCGGAGTATGCGTAACGCATTTTCCTATAAGGTATAAAATACGTGTGTAAAAAACAACGACGCTTCCGAGCCCTCAGGTGGGATTCGAACACGCGACTTTTCTCTATACGGGCGAGTGCTCTGACCGCTGAGCTACCGAGAGGCTGGCAAACGTGTCGAAATTTACAAACGTATTTCAACTTCTACTATGAGCTAGTATCGTTCCACCAATGTTGAACACTAACTACCTTCAACATCGAAAGTAATATTTTTACAAATATTAAACAATCGATTAAGATGAAACCAGCTATACGGGCTCGGAGGCGTATTAAATATTACATTGTGAATGAAAAAAAATAATAATAAAAAGCATTTTTCTATGTTTAAAAAAAAGAATACAGGAGGATATGTAAATTGGTTCAAAAATGATATTTACCCTATTATAACCAAGCCGATATTTTTACATATAAAAAAGTAGGAGAATAGTAGAACGTTATTATTTTGTAATATAATTGTCTAATCATTTTTAGTGTAATAGCTAGTCTAATAAATTCCATTTTATAGATATAGAATAGATAATAAAATAGTGTTTAAGTGTAGCATTAATAACTGTATAAAAATGTATAAACAGTGGCGGGGTAATACCAGAATTTGATATGGGCAAGGTACATTTAGTGAGTTCCTCTGATAGCGCAAGAAGTAATGTTACAAATTAAAAAAACAGTTGTGAACAGTTTTTACCACTTTATTACAATAAATACATATAAATGAAAATCCTCAAGGGGTTCCCCGTGATAGCAGGGTATTGTCAACAAACATTGTTAGACTAAATAAAATAAAAAATTGTCAGGGGACTCCCCGTTCGTTTCCCGCGATAGCAACGCATCGCCAACAAATGTTGCTAGCCTAAAGAAAACAAATTTAGTATGTCAATGTATTTATCGTTTTACAACGAATAAATATTTACGTATCCGATGTGTATTTAAGGCGCGAGGCTGCTCGGACCGCGAGGCCGTAAACGGTGGCCCACGTTGCCCATGCCTAACGCCGCCTCTGTGTATAAATCGCCACCTTTTTTTTTACGCCCCACAGGGTTCTTAAAAGCCAATAACATTATTTAACATCCCATGTACTTATAGAACAGAATAAATAAGTTGATTTGATTATAATTTATTTCAGGTGCAGAACTAAGAAGTTGGGCTGAGAAATCTACCATGGCGGCTTCGAGTCCCGTTGGCAACAAATTTTATCTGATGAAGATATGCGTATGCACCGAGTCATGGGTGTTTATATCAGCATGTACCAATAGGCCAATAGGCATATGCTAATATAAAGTTTACCTTACCTTTGAATTTTGCACTTCTTCAATCTATAATCTAAGATCACAAATTTGTTGTTTGTCTGTCCGCTCTTTTTCCATTATATATGCGTTACCATAGCAACGGATTAACCGCAAGGAGTTCGTCTACCGGACGCTAGATGGCGCTAACGGAAAAATATTTAATAATAGAAAAAAATTAAAGAATTTTGTCCACCCGTGCGAAGCCGGGACGGACGTTAGTGATTAAATAAAAATCATAGTTGACCTTTTTTGATATCAATATTTTTTTATTTATTATATTTAAGTTCACTAATATCGTACCAAAATACTATTCACTAGTTTTAGGTTCATAATAAGCCTTTTATGTACACCTCGTTCCGAGAATGATTTATTTTACACAAAACCCAATTTACAATCGTGTTTATTTAACCCAATTTTATTATTTTTTGCAACACTAAAATGTTTTATTTCTTATATTTTTTTTAACATTAAAAATGAAAGAACCCTTCATAATATGAAAAATTATGTAAAAAAAGGTTCAGATGGATTGATATGATGTAGTCCTTAAGCAGCTTTGAAAAAAAAGTAAATGGCCTTGGTGTTTTTTTCTCCTTTATTTGTGGTTTGCACGATTTGTGCATTTAGCCAGTGTCAAATAAATATAATTGCAAGTTCTTGAGTGTTTCAGTAAATGTATTGGGTTTTACTGAAACCTCCCCATGGACTTCTTGAGAGAGCAGGAAAAGACAACTTCCACTGCTCTGTTACACTCGCCAACACTCTTATATGTTCACAAACACTTAGTGTTTAATAATCCACCATTATTACGCACTAATATCCACAACAAAAAATTTTACAAAAGAAACAACACCAACAACGTGACGCTCCCCGCTCCCGCCAAAAAGTCCTCGGCCTTGATGTTTTTAGCCAAAGTTAGTAAAATCTCAAATGGTTATGACATCCAGCACTATTAATCAGAAAGTCGTTGGTTGGACTCCAAGGCAATTTGTTCAATACAAACTGAAATATCCGTAATAAAAATCTATAAAGAACAAAAGAGGACTTATGTTTTTGCTGATTATAAAACTATTTTGGTAATATTAGTGCATAGCGTACTCGATCTCGAACTAAAAAGCGAAAAATTTCAATAAATGAAAATCAGAACATTACGCATTTCCTGTATTGTTTGTTTGACCGTGGCTCTACCTATCCCGGTAAACCAACTTTCATAAAAGCAAATGCTCGCTATGTAATTAAACGCATAACTGCACTCAATTATATATCGTTGGAAACATTGATATTTCTTTTTTTTTCTATCGTTTCTGGTCTGTCCATTGTAATGCTAGAGCATTTTACGGTTTTCTACTAGGATCATTAACTAAGTACTCTTGTTAACGATTTCACTGATTTTACGATAATTATGCTTGGTGAAGAGCAAGATAAAACTCATATCTTAGATATAGAGTGTTTTTATATATACTAAGCGATGCAGCCGCTAAGCATAAAGCTACGCTGGCACCATATATTGGAGCGGAGCGTAATACCTACAAAAAGTTTTTTATTTGTTTCGATGGGAATTTTTTCGAATTTCAAAATCCGTCAGTATCTGGTCCAAAACCTGTTTATTCGATTCCACACAAAAAATATTAAAATCGGTTAAGAACTGGGGAAGTTATGGCGTAACAGACATTGCGCCATTGAAGCTGGTCCATGGGAGCTTCGCTCGCTCCGCTCTAATAAGTAGTGGAAAAGGTGCACGATAAAATATTGGTTTTGACAGTTATTACCTTAGTCATCCTGAACAGTGTAATAAGATACCGCGAAAATTGATTTCAAGAGCACCAAATCGTCGCACGATTGGAATCGATTTGAAATTTCCATTGCATTTAATATTAAGCCTTTTGAATATTAGGTCATCATACAGCCTGGACTGAGTCGCTTTTTATATGCAACCGTGTTAAATGTCATATGTCTAACAGGTAACTAAGTGAATAGAAAAAAGCCACAAATAAAAAATATAGGTAATTTTAATTAATCTATTCTGTTCCAATTTTAAGTATACAACACCAAAAAAATTTGAATTAACGCGATTTTTAGGTTTAATCTTTTACGAGCTTAAAATTAACTATCAATTAATAATATATTTCTTATCCTAAAATAATAAATATAATAAATACAAGTAATTCTGCTAGTTAAGTTAGCATGATGTATAAGTTAATAAAAGACGTTTTATAATTTTTATGGATGACGAATTTATCGGAAACTTAAGGTGTAAAAATAATAATTCAGTAAAATAAAACTTAATATATTTCTGTTCATTCATATACTTCTATAATTTAGTATATAGTTCATATAATTTAGAGGTAAGAGGTAATTTTAGATGATTAAAATTAATAATATTAAGTGCGTTGGACTTGCGATTTCGAAGCAACCTTTGTTAGAACCGGATGACCAACGAAAAAGTTCAAAATCTTGAAGGTTTTCGAACTTCAGAGGGTATATTAAGGCATTAGATATATACTCGACAAAAGATAAAGGTGAAACACATAACTGCTTGCCTATTTGAGGCAACGGGTGACCAGAGAAGTGGCAATTTCTGCGCTCAGCGTATAAGCTTGGCCATTCGAAGGGACAAAACTGCTGGTCTTTTGGGTACCTTGCCATGAGCAGGTGATTTACTTGTAATATTTAACTTGTGAAGTGTAATGCAATGTTATTGTATTAATAAAGAACTCTGTTGTTTTAGATAAAAGATAACATGCTTTTTATTCGACGACGATGGTGCAACGGTGACGATCCGGCCTTTCGCACCGATGCTTCTGGGTTCGAGTCCCGGAATGGGCAGAAGTTTGTGTTATGAATACAAGCATTTGTATCTGAGTCATGGGTATTTAAATATATTTCTATAATTATTACATATCTATGTATCATATATGTATATCTATTCGTTACCCTAGTATCCATAATACAAGCCTTACAGTGCTTACTTCGGGCTAGGGTAATTGGTGTGAATGTAATAAATATTATTATTATATCATGAACCTATTCTATTATTCTTGGAATAAAAATTAACTTCTTTTGCATTACGCTCAAGTTTATAACTTTAAACCCGTTCAGAACGCCTTTCAAAAGACAAGAAGAAAGCGCGAAGAAAAAAAAACAAACGATATAATAATATCGTATACATCGTTATACGCATAATAAATTTAAAATAGCACTATTCTTTTATCATAATAATAGCCATTTTAATGCCAATTACATCAGCCAACAAATTTCCGTTTAAATTATTATACGTAAACATTTTGAAAGAAAGAAAGAAAAAACAATTATTTGGAACTCAAACGTACAACAACAAAATATGTATATAATTAAAAAGAGTAACAACTTTAAAAAAAAGAAAGATACATATAAAGTAGAAAAAAAATACAATTATGGTGTGTCTGAGGCCAAAAAGGACCCTGTCTCAGCATAAAAGCCTCTGCGTCATTCGGAGATGGAAAGAACGAACACAGAGGCGCTTTTGTTCTGACAGGGCCCTTGAGTTGCTTTCGGTCACATACCTCAAACTCCATACATTTTGTGAGTGATAATTTTTTTTATTGATGTTTTGCTTTGGACCAAATAGAAGATAAAAGGCCAGGTTAAAAGTATCCTTAACCGACAAGCTTATATGAAAGGTCTTATTAGAGTTGAAGGAGCAAGAGATATATGTCAGGATCATGGTAAGTGGAAATCTGTGATCTCTGCCTAATCATGAGGAAAAACGGCGTGATTTTTATGTATGTATGTTATGTTTTCATTATATCGTTCATTACAACAAAATCAATAAATGTCTGTTTAGAATAAATTATTTTGTAACTTTTAGGGGTACTGTTATTAATCTTGAATAGGTAAGTTTTTGACCACTATCTCACCTTATCTTAACACCTTAAGTGCGAAACCAGGTCTAAACATCTTGTATATGTCTAGCTTACAGTGCGGCTAAGAAAAGTATAGCATTCCTTGTCATGCGGAAGGCAGAACTTCAATTTGGTTCGGTGTAGGAAAAAGATGAATATATATCTAAGATGTATTATTAAAATAGAATCCAATGGTGTACCTACCTTAATACCAGGTTTAGACACCTGGCACCGCACGGAAGCCAAAAAGAGGATTTAAGTTTCTTAAATGATACAGGGTATATAAGCCTTGTGCCGCCACAATGGAAATTTTATTACCAGGTGTATTGGCCTTGTACCGAAGGAATGGAAAGTATTGGAAGGTTACTGCCGCAGCGAACGTGTTAAGCGATGATGCGATCTAGGATGTGACGCGTTTGCCTAGAAGATGCCTATTCACTCGTGACTTGAATACCCCTAAATTGTATTCCTCATGTAACATTCTCATAATTATTTAAAACAATTTAAATATCTATAATAAAATACAATTAAGAGATAAATAAAATTAATAAGAATCATTATGAATGTAAACAGATTATTTTCTTACAAGCCTTTCTTAGGAAACGGAAGCTAAGTACGATAGGCTGATCAGTATGCAGCTGACGAATGCGCTAAAAACTATTGCCACTTATTGTAGTGTTTGAACATGGAAGGGAAACAGGGATGAATTAAGGTATGTTTCAATGCTAATTATTTCGTGGCAAACAAGCTTACGGCCAGCCTAATTGTTGATTGGTCTATGAGAAAAAAAATGTAATGGGATATTATTAAACACATTATTTAATATTAGGATACTTTTTAATATATTTATTATTTCATTTATTAACATTGTGTAATTAGGTGTTATCAATTAATTTCGTTTAAAAATATTTTTTTATATTCAAAATGTAGGCGCTTCACCATTATGTCGCCTGATGGTAGCGACGATGCGATCTAGGATGTGACACGCCTGTCTAAAACATACCTATTCACTCATGACTTAAAGACTCCTAAACTCTTCTGTCAAATAAACACAGACTCAGACAAAAAAATCAAGTCCTTAGCGGTAAGTATCACATAATTGGGGCCAAAACCTGGTGGTGCCTACTTGTAAGTCTGGTTGTCCGATGAAAACAAATTTATGTAAATAATATTCTTTAAGTTAAATTGAATTTATACAACAAAGCAAAGCATTATTATTATTGTCACTTTCGTTTTTTTATAATTATTTTTATTATATTTATGATTTTATTTATGATCTGGTGCATTATAAATCCTATAATTGAAAGTAACAATATTGTTAGACAGCTTTTCTAATTTTTCTCTCATAATAATTGTTATTATGGCTAATGAACTAAGATTTATGTTTTTTAAAGTATATGTGACAACAAGGACCTAAATACAGCCCTGGAAACACGTTTCTTTTATTAAAAATTCTCGGCGCGTACGGTACACCTGCTCTCGCGCAATTATGCACAATCAATATCTTAATTATATCAATTTTTATTCACTGATGCGTTAGTTTCTTGCAAAAGTGAAATATAAATTAAAAATTGCTCACGCCACAAAGTGGTGTTAAGCCTACGTAAGTTAAGGCTTAGGGATCCGCAGCAGAATATAAAAGGGATCTTTTGTTGATTGTTTTTATCTTTTTTTATTTATCGCGGTCGCTTTCAGTCAGTAAACCATTTAACAGCGTTTTTAGAGCGTTTACAAACCCGTATAAACTTCTATCTCCAAAGACTTTTATATAACAATCTCTTACACTTTGCGAAGCTACATATAATAATAATATTTCTCACATTCACACCAATTAGCCTAGCCCAAAGTTAGCACTGTAAGGTTTGTCTTACGGATAAGGGTAACGGATAAACAAACATATATAATATATATATATATATATATAATATATATATATATATATATATTAATGCTCATGACTGAAATACAAATGCTTGTATTCATCACACAAACAAATGTCCCTTCTGGGACTCGAACCCGGGACCTTCGGTGCGAAAGGCAGGATCGCTACCTATTTTGAAAGTTAGTAGAAAACTTTTTTAAATAATAACTAACTGTAACTTTTCTCATAAGATATTATTCTGTATAATTTCATTATTATCTGTTTCCTTATTATAAAGTATTCAAAATTAAGAGTTTATATGAAACACGATGTGCTGTTAACGCTTTAAATATATGCATTTGTTATACATATACTTACGCCTTTTTCTCGCAGATATTATAGATTCCCACTTTCTATTATTCTGACATACATCTCTCGCTTCTGTCTGTCTTCGTCAGACCTTTCATGCAAGCTCATCTGTTAAATATTGCCCTTGCCTTTTTTCAGGACTACTTCTATTTATATTTAATATTCTTAATAATGACACGAACTGCCCAAAAGAAGTGTAATGCTTTCAAGATTCACGTTATTTTGGAGACTGCTTAGATTGATAAGTTGTATACAAATAATGTCAATTTTCTATAGTTCTTCTGTTTGCAACTGCGCCGAAATATCGAAGCCTCAAAATAATAAAAAAGTTTCTGTGTCAGCTCCGACGTACGACTGGAGTTTACTTCATAAGAACGATCGTCTTTGAACAGACACAGAAAATAATAAAAGAAACTTCAAAATAAAAGTGAAAGGTGAGCACGATAGGTTGCGCACAAATAAAGTAACGTTGACATTCGATCTCATCATTTTACTCTTCATATGTTTTTCTTACCGGGCGCTTTATCAATCAATTTTTAAGGAATAAACTCTAAAAATGGTAATAACACCATTACAATTAATATTTAATATAAGTGATAAAGAAACTTTTAAACAATATCATGACAATTTTAATTATCTGTTAAGCTAATAAATAAGTTACGTTTTGTTAATATACAGAATAACTAATACAACTGTCTTTTTACGTCGATCTTTGACAAAGCATTCGTGTTTTTTTTTCATTTAATTTTTGTTATTATTTTTTTTTATAAACCACCAACTCCCGCTTTACTGAATCCTTAATCTTTATTAAAACTGCTCTGATCGCCGGTGGCACTCGTAATATTAATGACCTTTCAAGAGAAGATATATCATTCTTGACAGAACGACTCAAAGTTATTGATTTATAAAAAACATTATTGTGTATGGACATAAGGACACACTGCATAAAATGTATGAAACAATGCATCGTAATAATTATTTTCTTATTCTGCTGCATGTGTAAAACGAAACGTTAATTAAAACAAAAGTCACATTTAAAGGTTACTTACTAAACTTTTGCCGGATTTATGACGCGTTTAATTTTGATTTAGACGTGATAACGTCTTATAAATGGATGAACACCGGCTGCATGCACGAAAAAGTGTAACGTTCTGCGTGCAAACGAGAGCGCGGAACGAGCGATAGAGAGGCACGATCGGCCTGAGCGTTCGACTTGTGGCGCATCTATCTCTCTTCCATTTCATGAAGTGAAAAGGTAATGTGGTTTCCATTATTTATTACAACTTAATGTTAATTTATCGAAAAATTTTTTTTTTTCAATTAACACCTTTGTATTATTCAAAATAATGATAATTCAGTGATAATAATTCAATTCAATTCATAAAAGTATGCAATTTTTTTTACGCGGTACTGAATCCTGAGTTCAAGTCTCGTAAGGGACAGATGTTTGAGTGACGAATGTAATGTGAAAAACATTTGTACGTGAGTTATGACTATTTATAATTATTTGTATGAATATTACATATCTATGTCATATAGGTATGTTTATACGTTACCCTATAATCAGTACTGCTACTGCCGTGCTTACTGTGGGCTGGGCTTATTAGTGTGAATCTGAAGAATAATTGTTATTATATATTTCTTCCCTATAAAAATATTGTCAGTTTGAATAACCTATTAAAGATCCCAACTCCGATTGCAGAATTCGAATGTTTCATACAAATATAAAAAAACGTACTAATTGTATAACATACATAACAAATACTGTCAACTTGAGAACATTCTTTTTTATTGCAGTCGGTTAAAAATTAAACATAAATAAATAAATAAATATTTCTTACATACACACCAATTAGCCTAGCCCAAATTAAGCACTGTAAGGCTTGTGTTATGGATACTAGGGTAACGGATAGACATACATATATGATACCGATGATGTAATATTCATAGAAATATATATATAAACACCCATGACTCAGGTACAAATGCTCGTATTCATCATACAAACATCTGCCCCTACCGGGATTCGAACTCAGGACCGTCGGTGCGAAAGGCAGGATCGCTACCGTTGCACCAAACGGTCGTCAAACATCCTTACTAATATTATAAATCGGAAAGTGAGTTTGTTTTTTTGTTTGTTTGTTTGTTCCGCTTTCACGCTGTAACTACTGAGCCGATTGCTTTGAAATTTTGCAGACGTAAAGATAAAAGTCCGGATTAAATAATAGGGTACTTTTTATCCTGGAAAAAATTTAAATATTCCCGAGGAAAAACAAAAATATTGTTTGCTTGATGGATGGATTGTAGATGGCGCTGTGTGTCGTTTAAAACAACGTAAAATATTGCAAACGAATATAAACATGTAAATTTAGAAGCTAAATGATACGATAATGAATCCCCGAAAATGAGGAATTCCCGAGGGATGACGTACAATTTGTTTTATCGTCTAAAATGTTTTTTTTACATCTACTTATATTTTGCAAACGAATATGAACATGTAAATTTTGAAGCCAAATGATACAAAAATGAATCCTCGAAAATGAGGAATTCTCGAGGGATGACGTACAATTTGTTTTTTACATCTACTTATCCTGAAATCACTAAAGTCAACGAATTACTAATTGGTATAAGTATTAGTTACGTTATTTAGTTCTTGAGGTATGCGATAGATGGCGCTGGGTGTTTTTTAAAACATGGTAACGATGTGTTTTTTCTGCATCATCCTGCAAAATCAGCATGTTTTTGCTCCACAAGGGAAAACATATAATATAGTGTACCATTCAGTTTTGGTTTAACAACTAATTGTATTCAGCGTTACATCGCGCTTCTTAGATTTTTCCGTGGGAATGAGAAGTTTTCTTATAGTTGTGCTTTATACCGCAATATAACCGAATTCCACGCGGGCGAAGCCGCGGGCGGAAAGCTAGTATTATATAATATAATACAATGCGTTTGATAACATCACAATGGCTTAGCGCTTACCGTTTTTTAATAATAAAATATTGTCTAATTAATGGAAGCAGATTGATTGATTCATTGAGTTATAGACTATAATCAATGTCATATTGATCATATAGCAATGTTTTGGTATGTCTATAAAAGCTTCATTAAATTTAAAAAACAGACGCTCGTCAATATAAAAAAGGTCATTTGGATACATGGAGAAGAAAGGAGTGGAACTCCCTCCCTGCGTCTGTATTCCCGAATAGTTATAATTCGTCCGTTTTTAAGGCCAGGGTGAATAGGCATCCTGGCATCAAAATAAAAATAAAAGTTTAGCGATGATAGTAAAAAGCAAATAATATAGGAACTAAGAGGTACCCTTGTGGTACGCCTATGTGTTCATTATTACCTATAAAAGCCCCTTAACCAGTTTTTCTCATAAACTATATCTCTTGATGTAGATCAACGAATCGATGTCGTAGTTTTTGAAATCCTTAACTTCTTAAAATTGCATTATATAGGCCAGGGGAAATATGTTCCGCATATAATGGCTCAACTTTTCATTTAATTAAGCCAATATTTGTTCATAAATATATATGAAATTAAAGATATTTAAATACTAAACTGGTACCCAATCAGAAACCGAAATCCTTTTAGCTTGTCTTGAATATTAAAATTTATTTCAATTTCTATCAAATCTCCTATTTTATTTTACTAAAATAGCATTTATGAAATGAGGTATTTGACATACAATCGTTTAACATAGTTTACATACGATTATTGTTAATTCAGTAAATTTCTAATGAATTTCGCCTTATATGGAACATGCATGCAACTAAATTTCTTTTCAACGTCAACATTTACATTTTTCGCGATGATAATTCTCGAGTCTGGGTGTTCATGACCGTGACCTTACACTTCTACTTTTTGTGTCCATAAACTTTCCTTATTATTTGGTGGTTTCATAACAAGTACATTTCAATAAATATTCATGTTGAGTCTGTTACGTACTGCATACAAAGCATTGGTCGGTCGGCTACTCATAATGTCATTTTTGACACTTATTATTATATTATGTGCATATAAGTTGTAAACCTTTCATTGTACAGTAAAGATAAAGACAGTATCATTTATTATACGACTAAGTTGAAAATGTTTATTTTATAATGTATATTTTTAAAAACGAATTTTGCGAAAAATATTTTCACAAAACTTCATTTTTAAAAATATAGTTTCAAAAAACTATAAAAACACGCTTTATTAGCAAATTGAACTAAAAATCGGAAAATAACTTTTAATTTATATTTTATTCGACTGTTATAAAAGTATATGTTTAAATAGTTTTCAAAAATTCTCAAATAAAAATAAAGTTATGAAAAGAAAATTAATTTAATTGTAAAAAAGCGTGGGGTGTTTTTTATATCAAATTTCTATACTAACTTTATGTTTACAAATAACTACTAATTATATATTTACAACAATCAATATCGAGCAAAAAAACGTATCTTCCTTTTTAACATAAAAGCGTGTTAAAAAGGAATATAGGTTTTGTTGGAGCGGAGCGAGCGAAGCTCCCATGGAACAGCTTCAATGACGAAAATGTATGTGACGCCATAACTCTATGAGTTATAAGCCGATTTTCGTATCTTTTATAATGAATCGAACTAACAGGTTGAGGACTAGATTGTGACGGAGCCAGAATTTTGGAATTTGCAAAAATAAAAAAGTTATGGCAAAAAATTATTGGCTCTACGGGATTTTCCATCAAAACAAAAAGCGCGCTTTTTTAAATTTTAACACTAAACACTATTGAATTTTATTTCTTTTTTTTTAAGTATTACTCTCCGCTTCAATATATGGTGCTAGCGAAGCTTTATGCTTAGCGACTGCATCGCCTAGTTTATACCATTTTATGACTTATGAATGTTGCCTAACATCCCTATTCGTAGAATATGTTGACCATCTATTATTACTCGTTACTTTTTTAAAAATGAGTGTTACATTTTTTCTAGGAATATAGTTTTTGTCTTGATACATCTCTTAGTTTGCTTATGTGTGTCTGTGTGAATACTAGGACTAATACTAGAAACCTTTACAACATATACAACTAGAAACATATATACTGGACTTGCAGTTAACTGTGGCACATACGTGAGTAGAATTTCACTACAAAGAGGCAATATTTCATATTTGCACCTGTTATATTTTAACTCCGAAATTCATAGTTTACATGTTAAATTCAGTTTTCTTTATTTATTATATCAGTTAACAGACAATTTGGCAACAGAATGCCATATTCATTTATGCCTCTGCTGTTGTGAATTCTGTTCGAAACAATTTCAGTTTCCAGAAAAAACAAATAAATTTTTTAACATACCTAATATACGAATCCATTTTTTTTATTGAAATAAATACAGAAAAAGGACCTGCAGCATTTTTTACCAGTCAACCGGTAAGGTTGTATAACTAAACGTGCGATGCATTAAAAAAAATATCATTACCTTTTTCTGCAGGATTAGGCAGAGATCACAGATTGTCACTTACCATAATCCTGACATAAATCTGTCGCATCTTCAACACTCATCATCTTCCTACAAGCTTTGGGTACGGAATCCTAAAAATCGCCATTGAAGTTTATATGAATAAAAAACTCACCAAAACGCTACAGACACAAACAGGTTACTTGATGACGTCACCTGCTTGTAATCAAACTTTTAGCTGTAAAAACGTTAGACACACAAAAACTGAGTTTGACATAAATGTAAACAAGAAGGTGACTCCATATTCAGACAATAAAGGCCATTTTCAATCACGTTGTCAAATATGAATTATTTATTATTTCATTAATGACTGACGACCGTTTGGTGCAACGGTAGCAATCCTGCCTTTCGCACCGACGATCCTGGATTCAAATCCTGGAAGGAACAGATGTTTGTGTGATGAATACGAGCATTTGTACTTGACTCATGGGTATTAATATATATTTCTATGAATATTACCAACATATCTATGTATCATGTATGTATATCCATTCGTTACCCTAGTGTCAACACAAGCCTTAAAATACTAACTATTAGCTAGGCTAATTGGTTTGAATGTAAGTAATATTATCATTATTATTTCTAAAAATCATGTATATTTTAAAATGTGTAGGCTAAATTGATTTACAAAATTAAGCTAATAACAGTTTGATCTATACTTTAATTTTAGTGAAATACCATATTACCTCTTTAAGTGTATTAATACTAATACCTGCAGAGACACACTTAATATTAAAATATTGTACTCTACTTCGTTTTTTTTTTCTTTATTTATGGCTTGCACGATTTGTGCATTTAGCCAGTGTCAAGTAAGTATAATTGTCAGTTATATATTTATATATTTTTTGCTAGGTTTCAGTAAATGTGTTTTACTGAAACCTCCCCGTGGACTTCTTGAGAGAGCAGGAAAAGATAACTTAAGCTGCTTTGTTACACTTGCCAATACTCTTGTATGTTCACAAACACTTAGTGGTTAATGATCCACCATTATTACGCACTAATATCCACAACAACACAAATTTCAACAAGAGAAACAAAACTACCAACGTGACTCTTCCCGCTCCCGCCAAAACGTCCCTCTATTTATTAATATATAAACTTGGGTAGAAGATGTGTTACCCATTAATAAGGTATAAAAAGGTTTAAAACGGATAATATTATTTTACCGCAATTGGTAGAACTAAAGTTACTTTTATCAGACATGCGATATCTCACTGAGGAACCAACTTTATAAATAATTTCAAATGTAATGCGTACAGTGTAAAGCGTGTGGCACAGACGGAGATATGCTATACTTTTTCTAGCTGATATCGTAAAAACTCAGTACTTTTCTCTTCTGTCCTTTCTTTTGCCACAGTAAATTACTCTTTAATTAATAAACATATTAATAAAAGTTATGTGCTGTTGATTTAACACACACAAAAATTGAAATAATGATAAAATAGATGGACTAAGTGTAACAATAGCAGATGTTATCGCTTACAAGAAATATTTAAAATGGAAAATATAATACTAATATATAATAATATAATAGAAATTTTAATGTTTCATGTATAACACATGAATATCATAGTAGAGGAAAACTGAGAATTTGAAAGATTTGTAAATCAGTCTTAAAAAACATTTTTTTAGCATTTACAATACTGAAAGTGGAAAAAACTTTTTCAAAATAAATCAGAATAATGTACTTTTATATCTTTATAAGATCTACACAAATTCTCGATATTATATATCTTTATAGAATAATTACTGAAAACTTTTTAAAAATCGAAGCTATTTTAAACAAAGCACTATTTTTACAGTGTTTAATTAAAATGAATATCTTAGAAGATATCGAAAATTTTAATTTATTACATGTTCGCTCGCAGCAAAACGCATTAATCGGCATACAAAACTCGTAAGCTTTTCTTTTTTCATAGGAACAACGAAAGCAATTTTTCAAACCAAATCATTTTGTACTGTGTAATGAAAAAAACAACTCTAAACATTGTATAAAGAGACACTGTATAATCACTACAGATTCTACAGATTTATTTATTATTTATTTATTTATTTATTCCCTCCATCACATACACAGTACAGTATACCAGTCAGAGTCATTTATCCTAAATATATTATGACAATACTTTGTGTGTGTGTTTGTTACCATATTGTCGGTTATTATAAATGTCAATGTCAACTATTAATACGACGCCAGTGGGCAGCACCTTCGTTGTTGTTGTTGTTCGTGTGTAATTTATAACACAACAACGCGTGGTCGGGTCAGCTAGTATATGTAAGAGAAAAAGTGTAAGGTTTCTGGTTTTCAAAAAAAAAGGTAGAGCCTATTTTAGCTTTTTCATCTTTAACTTTTAATGTGGGTTACAATCTTTACAAACACATTCGCAAAAAAGGTAAGGCTAAATGCGCGCGCATTTTGTATTGAAGTGTCAAAGTGACAACCGGGCGACGCGTGCGCTCAGCAGATGCTACGGAACCCTTCGGAATTCAAAAATTGTGCACGTTCCTTTTTTAAATTGAAATATGTGACGGTCATGATCTGTTATGCTAACTTTTTAATGTAAGTAACTATTTATTGCTACTTGAATATCAACATTATGGCCAATAGTACAAAGTTGAAAAGATATAGTCATGGACATTTTTAAAATGAACTTATAAACTCTTTGGTTCATGACAAAAACCATAAAAAAGGCTTAATTAAAAATTAAAATAAACAAACAGTAAATCCTTTATAAAGCTATAAAGTAATTATAAGTGCAATGACTGCTGCACTACAATGAAATAAAAATCATACAATTTTACAAGTCTCAGTTCTTAACTTAGCTTGCTCAGCTGTTATCACTAATGGACTGCCGTAAGATGGTTCCCGTTAAAGTTTTAAAATCTAACTATATTAGAAATAACATTTTCATAGAAAATTACGCTGGCTTACAACGTAATAAGTAGAAAAGTTCTAGAAAATATTGAGAGGTGTTCACAAGGCTCGTTAGCTCATTGCACCCAAAATCCAAAGGATGCGGGATTGATTCTCGTGTGAGTATTTACTTGTGAGCGGAGCTCCCATATATCAACTTTATGACGCTATGTCTGTTACACCATAACTTTCCGAGTTCTTAACCGATTTAAATAAATTTTTGTGTGGAATCGCATCAACAAGTTTAGGACTAAATCGTGATGAAGCCCGAATTTGGAAATCGCAAAAATAAACATTATGACCAAAAAACTTTGGCTTTATGGAATTTCCCATTAAAACAAAAAGCACGCGCACTCTGGAAGTTTCATTCCTAAGGAATTTTAAAATCAAACATTTTTTTTTTTTTTTAGTATTACACTCCGCTCCAATATGTGGTGCTAGCGAAGCTTTATGCTAAGCGACTGCATGTCCTTGTCTTATTAGTATTAAAAATGTAAAGAAAATATATAAAAAAATCTACCTATATTCACAATTTATATAACTACATGATACAACAAAATAATTTTAATTTGTATATAAACATCGATATTTTTTTATTGAGGGGTGTTAAACAGAACGCGTTCACCTGCTTATCTTCCACGCACAAATGTAGTATTCTACTACACAAAAACATATTATTAACGCGGGAAAACCACTAACTATTTAACTAGGATTATGCTGAATTTCTTGAAAGCTGTCCAACTTCAATAATTAATCAAATAGACTACGAAATAGTCAGCATTGTTTTCCGATTGTGGTCTATACTGTGATTCCCAACCCGCCTGCTAAACGGAGAGATTATGGCAAAACGAGATAGACGTATCTCGCCTGAGGTGATGGTATACTCTAATTGCAGCAGAATTGCACAGCCTTGTTACGCCCGCCGTCCCCATTTTTTCATTAGACAACCAGACTGAGAAATAGGCTTACACTTTAGACTGACCGTTATATGGTTGATACAACAAAGAATAACTAAGCGTTTTAGTTCTAATTTTGTAATTCGTACCGCTAAAAATTGGAACTTTTTGCTTGAGTCTGTGTTTCCTGATAAATACAATTTAGGGGTCTTTAAGTCATGAGGGAATAGGCATCTTCGATACAAGCGCATCACATTCACGTCACGGACTTCAATTGATGTTTTTCTTGTTTCTTGGCAAAAACTATGAGGCTGGTATTTCCGTGTGGAAAAACCTTATATTTCGGTACTTAACATAACTGTATGAAATATCGTCCAACAATTTCCAATGGTAAGAAACATCAGTGTGGAAGCACGATAACCAACACATGAGTCACTCTATTATATAACAAGTAGTTTTGCAATTTTGTACATAAATAAATTAAATATCAATTAATAATAATATTTCTTACATTTACACCAATTAGCCTAGCCCAAAGTAAGCACTGTAAGGCTTGTGTTATGGATACTAGGGTAACGGATAGACATACATATATCATGCATAAATAAGTAATATTTATAGAAATATTAAGTGTTATGTACGCCGTTATTTCGTTACATATCAAAAATGTGTTTAGAGTTTACTCCTTAAGAAATTAATTTCATATAAAGCGTCTCATATAAGCTGACACACACACACTCTCTCTCACTCACACACACACACACACGCACACATTTTTTAGGTATAATATGTACCGTTTAGCATGTACTTACGATAATTAAAATAAACACTTGAAATCGTTAACTCACCAGCATAATTTACAAAGTCCTGTGAACTTAGTAACCTTACAAATAATAACATTCCGTACATTGCTCTTAATTGTCAGCTCATCTAAGTTTATATTCATTAAGAAATACTTTCTTGACACGTCTTATGCACCTTTTGTTTATTCAACCATTAATTTCGTGTGACGTTGAGGTCCGCTAATCAGCAATTCTAGGTTTCATAAGAAAACGAGATGGCGAATCACTAAAAATTTTTTTTCCTATCTTGACAAATGACGGATCTTCAAAAGGAAGTCGATTTTTTTCTTTTCTCATAAGGTTTAATTTACTAGTCTTATACACTCCTGAATATGGAAAGTGTTGTATATTATTCACAAAGTCCCCGCCAAATCGATATTGTGATTGTGCAAATGACGATTAATATTGAAACAATTAAGAACTTTTTGACGAGAAGCGTCAATTTAGTCGTTTTTGGGTTCTTTACGCGAAAAGTCCATTCGCAGCTCTATAGCTGTTACTCAAGTGTCTGTCAGTAATTCAGTTCAGATTATACTAGGGTATAATCCAATAAATATTATCTTTTTATATATTTTAAGCATTTTTTAGTGCTGTCTTATAAAATAAATTGTTATAATAGAAAAATACTACAAAAAATCGACTCGGGTCACAAGTGAATTCTCAGGCGGAAATCCAACCCGCAACCTTTGGAAATTGAATTGAGCTACTGAGCCTTGTGAGCCGAGGTTGCGGGTTCGATTCCCGCCTGAGAATTTACTTCTGACCCGAGTTGATTTTTTTCTAGTATTTTTCTATTATAATAAAATATTATCTTACAACAACAAAACAATGGTTAGTCTGACACTAATTGAAGCTTTTACTGTGGATACTGGGGATTGGCGGGTGTAACCTATGTACCATAGTTCATAGGTTGAGATGTCAGTTTAACTCAAAACAAATCGAATTTGATCCTAGATGATATACTACGGACGTGAACCCACACGTAACGAGCATTTAGCTAAACAAGGGGTTAACGGGTATATTCATAATATATTTAACTCATTGTTAATATTATTTTTATATACAAAATCTCAGCAGGTATAAAGAATCTTAACATATATTTTTTTAATTTATTTAACAAAATGAAAACAACATTGTTAACCAGCGTACCAAAAATCGCTATTATTTGTATGGTGTTCTGAGCGTACATCATTGAATGACGCATCTACACATATATACACATTGAACTTGCATATGCAAAGTAATTAAACTAAGGAATTTTGAAATTTGACATCAATTTGCCATTCAACATGAAATAATTATTCACAAACCTTGCTCCTCAAAAGAGCATATTATTCAGTAATCGATTTTTTAGAAGTTGAAACATAAAATATTTTTATTAGAATTTGCTTGTATGATTTTAAATTAATCTATAATCTAAGAACACAAATTTGTTTGTGTGTTTGCCTGTCCGCTCTTTTCCCCGCTCTTTTGCCATTATATACGCGTTACCATAGCAACGCATTACCGGGTCAAAAGTATGATTTATTCAAATGTATTTTTTAATTCTAATGTATTAATATTTATGTGACAATTTAAATATATCGTAATTTCGCTTTCCTGCCACGGAGAGGGTCCGACAGTTCTATCCAGTATTTATTTGTAGACACAGGTAGTAATAATACAGATGCTAAAAAATATTAAGTATCATTGTGTATGGCCATTAACAGGCATAAATATTTGGAAGTCAGTAAAATATTAAAAAATATGTCAATTATATACAATAACAAAACTATCATTAACGATGTAAGTAAATTAATTAAACAATTTAAACAACACTTATTAAAACAATAAAAATAGGAGAAAATATAAATAATTAAATCAGATAAAATTAATGTTCACTTGTATTTACTAAGAGTTGTTAATATAAGATAATAAAAATGTACTAACACATTCTATGTGCTCTATCCGTAATAAATTAAATAATAATAATAAACATGCAAATACCAACATGCAAAAACTAAACTTATTTTAAAAAGGCGTCCGATGTATATACAAGACTGAAAAGGGATCCAAAAAGACTTCTATACGCGGACGTTCCTAGATCAGCCAAATATGGGAAAAGCTGCTCAATGATCTCCGTTAAAATTAATAAGAATTTACCTGACCACATGAGAGAGCTTCCTTCAGATACAGTTTCTCAAACTAAATTATATATCTGGCTAAATTAAATATAAAAAATATTTTTTATGACCTAAAGGAATTGTTAGACTTAAAATTTAAATAAAATCAATAATGCGCTGTATAATGACATTATACACCTAAAAATAGGTTATTTGTGAGAAACCTATTTATATTTTGTAAACATCACTATATAACCACAATAAAGAATACTATTATTATTAATACTATAACCTTAAAAATTCAGTTAATCAAACGCTTTGGCCAAGTCCATGAATATGGCGCAAATGTTTTCCCATTTCTCCATCGAGCCTGTCCTTGTTATGTTAATTTCTATTTACCATATATGCATATATATCCTCTAGTCTAGTATCCATAACACAAGCCTTACAGTGCTTAATTTGGGCTAGGCTAATTAGTGTGAGTATATGAAATCTATAATCTAAGATCACAAATTTGTTGTTTGTCCGTCCGCTCTTTTTTCCCATTGTATCAATTGTCGTTACCATAGCAACGCGTTAACCGCAAGTAGTTCGTCTACCGGACGCTAGATGGCGCTAACAGAAAATATTTAATAATAGAAAAAAATTAAAGAATTTTGTCCACCCGTGTGAAGCCGGGACGGGCCTTTAGTATTACATTATCTAATTAAGAAAAGATATTACAGAAGCTATATGAGCTTTGTAAGCTTACCTTTTCCTTATGAGACCACTCACCTTAAAAATACAAAATTAATTTCTGAAAAGTTTAAACAAATATCAAAAATATTCTTTAAAATCAACTCTTAAGAAAAACGTATCATAAATAACACTAAACTGGCATTTATAGCGTCATAAACAAAGAAAACAAATAATGCAATTTGTAAAATAAACAATGTAAGCTTCAACAAAGCCTTAGAAATAATGAACTCTTTGTTTAAATGCAAGAATGCAGGTGTGCAATTTAAAGAATTAATAGTATGAATTTATCGTTTTCAAATCTTTGAAGGAAATGTATAACGACGAAGTTAATGTAAGCATTCGTTTGGCATAATGGTATAAATGGATAGTTTATTCAAGTGTTTTAAATACAAATGTATGAGTTATTGAGTTTTAAGGAAGTTGTTTTATAGAAAAAGGCAGTTAGGTACTTGATACTGAGACAGCGTTTAGAAGTTGATAAGTTAGATTTTATATAAAAATCCATGGTACAAAATACTTAAATTGAAAACTTATTTATACCTCTTATAAGACGATAGTTCGGTGCAAAATATTCTGCTTTTCGCACTGACTGTCCTAGGTTTGTGTTTCGAAGGAGGCAGATGTTTGTTTGAGGAATATGAGAATTAAGACCTGAGTCATGGGTATTTATAAATATTATATATATACGCAATAAGAAGTAGTGACGTGATTTGGGGAAAATTGCAGGCAAAGATTTTTATTAACTTCGCGCTAAAACAATCGAAGATTTTCTAACAATCGGGAATTTATTGTTTTACCCCGTTTTGCAAAAATTGAGTTTTCAACAGATCTTGACATTTTGAGGCCTTAGGAATCTTCCCTGAACCTTCCCGCGATGGTGTATGTATGTGTGTGTGTGTGTGTGTGTGTGGCGTGTGTGTGTGTGTGGCGTGTGTGTGTGTGTGTGTGTGTGGCGTGTGTGTGTGGCGTGTGTGTGTGTGTGTATGTAAACCTCTTATAACTTTTGAACGATTTAACCGAATCGAACCAAAGCAAATGCGTTCCAAAGAGTTTCATCAAACTTAGATTTCCTGAAATTTGAACTGATTCGGACCGGTAGATTTTGAAAAAGTAAAAAAAAAAACTTAAGAAAATTCGAAAAGAAACTTTTTTAAATGTGGTTTTTTTTAAATAACTTTTGAACGGCTTCACCGATCAATTTCAAAAACTAATCAGCTCTTAACCTCAAAAAAACCCCGTTGATCGCGCTCAAGTGCGTCAAAATCGGTTGATTAGTTCGTGAGATATCGTTGACGAAAAAAATCTAAAAAAGTGTTTTTTGTAATAACTCCAAAATTTTTCATCTGATAATTTTTTTTTGGTTCCAATTTTTTCTGAAGTTTGAAAATCTACATTATTTACCGCCAACCGCGTAAAAATCGGTTGATTTATTCAAAAGTTATGGCAGTTTGAAAATTTTTAAAATCGTGTGTCACCAAACTTTTATTGGCCTTCTGAGCTCGAAGAGCTCAAAATCAAAGAATAGCTACTTCTAGAGCTCGGAGAGCTCAAAATAACACAAATTATATTTTTAGCTCGACGGGCTCAGAAACATTGTATTGAGTGGAATTTTGAGCGCAAAAGCATAGAATTAGCGGGTAGTTACAGAGATGGCCTTTAGGGTCAACCGTTTTCCAGATTTTCTTTTTTTGCTTTTTGACGAGTTTAAAATGTTTTCAATTTTTTTTTGCAAAAATTCTAATCACTAGTCAAAAAGAAAAAAAAGATTTTGCCCGCCATTTTCTCCAAATTACTTCACTACTTCTTACTGCGTTTTTCGTTAGGACGGCAGATATGTCCGTTACCCTAGTATCCATAACACAAGTCTTACAATGCTTAATTTGAGTGTAAAAATTCCAAATCTTAAGAAGTAGTTACAAACTTATTTTTCTTAGTTCTGTTGGAAATACATGGGCACCAAGCGTTTACCAGACTAGAGATAACAGTGACTTAGAAATCTGCAACGGCACCCGGATAGCTGAAGCCACAGACCGGAGTACCGTCTTAGGCAATAGTACAATTTTAGTAGTTAGCTTTAAGATCTCCCTTGGCAATAGTTTAGCAACTTTCAAGAAGTAATTTGGGTAACCACTCTCTACTGAATAGATAACAATTTCAGCAGAATGCAATATTAACAACGATCTCGATGTTTTCCGGTTATCATTACGACGTTTTAAGAAAACGATCTTATAGCCTATTAAAAAAAAACTTGTTAACCGATATTTCCCCATACTTTATATTTAATCCTAACATTTCTTTTCCTTTACAGAAGCTGTGAATACAGGATAATCTTATCGGTTAGTTGCTCATACTTTATTGTATGTTGTTATATATATTTAGTTCTTACACTCCTGCGCCTATCGCAAATTATTATGAATATCACTTATATATATATATATATATATATATATATATATCAATTATGTATATCTATCCGTTACACTAGTATCCATAACACAAGCCTCATAATGATAACTTTCAATTAGACGAACTGTTGTGTATGTAAGAATTATTATTTTCATTACTCACCAAACTTATTCCGGTACCTATTTACAGCCAGCAGAGGTCATCCAGAGTTTCTAAAAAAATGACAAATAATTTTCTAAAAACTATTAAAAAAAAAATTAATCGTTTATTGATCCGAAATATTACACGGAAAAGGTGTGTCAAACACCGTTAGTTGTGACAGCTGAAATATCACCTTACCAGTTAAATAATTAAGGCTTAAAAACGCGGGCTTATCACGGTGACTGATGTGAGCGGCTCGGACGAAGGAATTAGTACTTATACTGCCAACTTGTGAAATAATACCGCCTAACTTAATAACATGGGACTGGTAGCAAAAACGGGAACAAAATTAAAGTCTCTCTTTATCGCTGCTAATTTGTTTTGCTACTAAACACTAAACAATCAGAAAGCTTATTGAAAAATATAATTATTTAAGAGTACCCTTAATTGACGAGCTTGTATGAAAGGTCTGATGAGAGTTAAAGAAGCGAGATAATCCTTATGTTTGGCAGAAAAAAGCGCTTGCGAGCGCTTACCAGCGCTGAAAAAAAACTATACAGTTTTCGGCCAGGACACGTTTGCTAACTTCAGTTGCGCTGAAATAATCCGCCATTTTGCTTATTATCGCTCAGCTATCGCCATTTTTCTTACAAGCGCTCGCAAACGCTTTTTTCTGCCAAACACAAGGAGTATGTCAGGTTCGTGGTAAGATAAAATCTGTGATCACTGCCTTTCCCTGCGTGAAAAAGGCGCGACTAATAAGTATGTATGTATATTTTTCAATAAATAACCATTAATATAGCTATCTTAATACCTCTTGAATATAGTTACATATTGTTCTTAATAAGAATATGTGATATAAAGAGTAAATTATTATTTTTACTTTATTATCACATACCTATCCTTCCTTCCTATTTTGTACTATCCTTTCTCATATGTTCTTACATAAACAGGCACACGTAAAATAAAATAAAAAATTAATAAGCGGTTTATCTGTATTTTAATATGTTATTTTGATTTACCAAAAAGTAATTTAAGTTTTCTATATTAATGAAATATACACCGTACCGTCACCAGTGTCGAAGCCTATAATGGTGTGAAATATGCCATTTTTAGGGTTCCGTTCCTCGAAAGGAAAAAGCGGAACCCTTATCACTTTGTTTTCCGTCCGTCTGTCCGTCCGTCCGTCCGTCCGTCCGTCCGTCTGTCAAGACCCTTTTTCTCAGGAACACGTGGATGTATCAAGCTGAAATTTATATCAAATATTCAGATCTACTGTCCCTTGGAGCTGTGAAAAACTCAAACTTCTAAGCCAACGCAATCAAAACATACAGCCGTTTATGCCGCAAAGTCCGCAAAATTTCGACACTCGCAAGGGAATCAAAACCTACAGGATACTTCCCGTAGACTCAGAATCTTGAAATTTGGTACGAAGCAACGTCTTATAGCACAAATAAAGGAAAAATTGCGAAAACCGTAAATTTTTAGTTACGTCATATAATAAAAAAATTTACGGAACCCTCGGTGCGCGAGTCCGACTCGCACTTTGCCGGTTTTTTTGTCTACAAATTGCCCCTCAGATTTTGTTTTACTCTTACATTTATAAAATGGCCGCCATTTTGTTTTCTTGGTAACCAAGACCTGGGCTTCGAAAATTCGACCACTACTACTCATGTAAATGTCCTATCAACATTAAAAAGGTGTCATTTGATAGCTAAATATGTAGACAACAGTTACACAGCCATCATGTTTCAATTGTCATGGAATAAAAATAGAAAAAATAAAATAAAACAAAAACAAATAGATTCTTTTTTGCGTATTTTTTAATTATTGGCTTTTTGAGAAAAACCAAATTTGAGGGGCAGTTTGTCGGTAAAAAATGCCATATTTCACACCATTGAAGGCTCCGACACTGGTGACGGGACACATTGTATATTTCGTTTAAACTAAGTAGCGAAGTATTGACAACTTTGTCATTTGATGTAATAATGATATTTTATCTCTGTAATGCAATATTTTGCTGATCATACAAAGCTGTTCGAAAACTGAACAGCTGTTTTGCACACTGTGTTTAGTTAAAACTATCTCAACATGCATTTAATTATTACTTATTATAACTTAACTCCGATGACGACTGTATTCGAGTGGTTTTCACGCTGGTTTCATGGTGTTACCATGTCAGGACAGGTTCAATTACCGGACAATATGAAAATGACGTGACTAAATAGCGTATAATGTTAAAATTATTGTTTAAAAAACTAAAAAGTAATGTCATTTAATATAATTTTTCAGTTCTTCCTATTTTGAAATTTCTCGGTCATCGGTCTCTGACAAGTGTGCGAAATTTTAAATTAATCTGACGTTTTGAAGTGGATAAAAATCGCGTAAGAAGATTCCGTTACAAACAAAACAAACACAGATGAAATTAAAAAAAGGGTGTTAAATAAATAATTTCTAATTTTATCTCTTCATTACGCAAGTGTACTTGCTAATTTTGCCGAATGCCTGGAGAGATAAGACTTAAATAATTTCCAATGAATTTTCAGTTGCTTGTCTGGTGGTCTTCTATAGAATGTACTTTGGAGAGTGAACTCAGGAGCTGATATGTTCATACCGCCGTCTCCCTTTTTCCTTCGGACATCCAGACACACTGCGGGCTACGACCCACTCATGGTTGCTATTCCTATCTGTCACACAAAGCACTTCTGACTTCTCTTTTTTAATGCTCACTGCAAAGGACTGAAGCTCCCTCCCTGCGTCTGTATTTCCAAGTACCTAAAACCCTTCCGTTTTCAAAGCGAGGGCGAAAAGGCACCTCCTGGGTTAGCTCGTTCCATCGTGGACCAAGAGCTTCTCGAGATCCTTTTAAAATAATAAAAAAATAAAGCATGAAATAATAGTTACCTGGTCACCAATCTTGTCCTCGACAGCAAAATATCACCCACTGTACAGTTGCCATACATCTGTTCAGTGTTCTATTATTATTTTGTTAATTATCTTATCCAAAAGGCGTTCACTGCTGGATGTAACGGAATGAAAAAAAAATGAGGGATTTCTGCAATAATCTCTACGCTTGGATGGTAGGTGGAGATGACAATGGAAGACCATAAATCGGAAGACGCTGACACTCATTTGTGGTCAACGGGAGGTTTATAGTGTGCTTTATTTATGCCTTAAGTTAAAATTTGAAGTGGACTGACACGACTGTTTCTTTTGTTAGTTAAACTTTTATTTAATAATACTTATTTTTGTAATTTCGCTCTAACATTAGTTGTAAAAGTATATAAAACTGGCTTATTGAAAGAATAATACTAATTGGTTATTATTAAAGTTAAGATGTGAGGAAAGCAAAAATCATCAAGTAATTTTTTATGGCTTTAGTATAGCTTTTTCTTTTTCAATGCTTGAGAGTGATAAATGCCTGAGAATTTACTTGTGAGCTGAGTCGATTTTTTCGAGTATTAAATTTATTATTAAGTATACATTTTCTATTATATAAGCATTGCTAGATTATAAAGGATAAGAAATATTAAATACCTATAATTGTCGTTTTTCCCCTACATATTATGATGCGCATAACCCATAAAGCGACAGCCACTCCTGTTCGTATAAATAATTTGAACCAAACAATTCGATCCCAGACAATATTTCTGTAATTTTATTTAACAAATAAAGTCATTACATTGTTAACCAACGCACCAAAAATCGCCAGGATTTGTCCGATGTGCTGAGAGTACATAATTGAATGACACATACAGCGACACATATATCTACACACTACATATAAATATATATATAAACATATATATATATATATATATATGTATAGAATAAGAAGAACTTACTTTGTATTTTTTTTTACATACTTACTATGTTATTCACTATATGTGCCTTGATAACCTTTCTACTCGATGTCTCACCTAAAAAAGTTTGAATAACAGAAATTTTCAAGACAATATTTCTCTATAACAAATATCATCTTTTATTTATGCACTAACTAAGAGAAATATATAGTTTTTTTACAGGAATATTATTTATCCATCTTGTCGTAATTATGTTATCTATCAATTATAAGATATATTTATTAAATAAGATTTTTTCATTGTCAACTAACTCTATAATTCATTTGAACTGTTTTTATAATTAAACATACAATGCACTCTGTTAAGTCACATCCCTAATACAATATAGAATGCGCTCCTCCCTCACTAGTCATGTCACTTTGTTCTTTTAAGTTCATGACTCGTGCGCCTTACTTTGCCCCTGTTTATGTATTCGTTATTCGTCATTAAAGTACACTGTTAAAATAAGACTTCCGTGTTATTATTCTTACTACCACTTTCATCGGTAGTGATCCTGCATTTCGCACCAACATCCTGGGTTGGAAACCCGGAAAGGGCAGATGTTTATGTGATGAATACCAGCATTTGTACCTGAGTTATGGGCATTTATGTATATTTATATAAATACTAGCTGACCCGGTAACGCGTTGCTATGGTAACGCGTATACAATGGAAAAAGAGCGGGAAAAAGAGCGAACAGACAAACACACAAACAACAAATTTGTGTTGTTAGATTATAGATTACATATCTATGTATCATATATGTATGTCAATCCGTTACCCTAGTATCCATAGCACAAGCCTTATAGTGCTAACTTTGGGCTAGGCTAATTGGTGTGATTGTAAAAAAATATTGTCTTGCGTCAAAAAAAAACAAACCGTTCGAATTTAAAAAAAAAGCACAGATTATTAATATTGACGCGACGAAATTAAAAAAGATAACAGTGAGCCAGCCAAACCAGTCGATCTAATTAACGCGGTATCTTATTAAATACTCCTTGTTTTCGATAACTGACCGGTTGACGATTATATCGCTTCGATGACGATTCCCCGAATGAGTTGCACGCAAAATCGATCGAAACTTGGATCGTGCCGTTTTGCACCTTTGTTCCGTTAATTGTAATTACACGAAATGAGTTCGGTGTAATTTCGCCATTATAATTTGATTACGGAAAACGGTTGAATGGAAGGAGCTTGCGTTTAGTAACATTAATTAATGTTAGGTTTTATACTTAAAAATACTTTAATAATAATCTCTACAAGAAGTACATTAGAGAATAAGAATTATAATATAGTAATTTAAAAAACGAATTTGCTTTAGACCACACGACTGAAGTAAAACATCTTAATATATACAAACTAGCTGACCCGGTAACGCGTTGCTGTGGTTACGTTAAAAGAACGGGAAAAAGAGCGGACAGACGAACACACGAACAACAAATTTGTGTTCTTAGATTATAGACTAGCGGCCCATCCCGGCTTCGCACGGGTGGACAAAATTCTTTATTTTTTTCCTATTATTAAATACTAGCTTTCCGCCCGCGGCTTCGCACGCGTGGAATTCGGTTATATTGCGGTATTAAGTAATAGCGTAAGCTATCATTCCACTTCTTACGTATTTTAAAAAACACATCGTTACCATGTTTTAAAAAACTTTTTAACGTTACGTTTTAAAAAATTTACATGTTCATATTCGTTTGCAACATATAAGTAGATGTAAAAAAAAACAGTTTATACGATAAAACAAATTATACGTCATCCCTCGGGAATTCCTCATTTTCGGGGATTCATTATCGTATCATTTAGCTTCTAAATTTACATGTTTATATTCGTTTGCAATATTTTACCTTGTTTTAAACGACACACAGCGCCATCTACAATCCATCCATCAAGCAAACAATATTTTTGTTTTTCCTCGGGTATATCAATTTTTCCAGGATAAAAAGTACCCTATTATTTAATCCGGACTTTTATCTTTACGTCTGCAAAATTTCAAAGCAATCGGTTTAGTAGTTACGGCGTGAAAACGGAACAAACAAACAAACAAACAAACAAACTCACTTTCCAATTTATAATATTAGTAAGGATTTTTCCGTTAGCGCCATCTAGCGTCCGGTAGTTCAACTACTTGCAGTTAACGCGTTGCTATGGTAACGCATATACAATGGAAAAAGAGCGGGAAAAAGAGCGGACAGACAAACACACAAACAACAGATTTGTGATCTTAGATTATAGACTAGCTGACCCGGTAACGCGTGGCTATGGTAACGTTAATTGATACAATGGAAATAGAGCGGACAGACAAACACACAAACAACAAAATTTGTGTTTTTAGAGTATATATTAGATATACGAAACGTAACTCTCTCTCTTTCTATCTTCACATACTTATATCTCCCTCTCAACTTCCGTTCGCCTCGCCCGATTCCACTTTTCGTAAAGCTCTCCTCACGCATTCACCAGCTTACTCCGCAAGTCGA
The DNA here is from genome assembly GCA_927399485.1 of Calamotropha paludella. Taxonomy (NCBI): domain Eukaryota; kingdom Metazoa; phylum Arthropoda; class Insecta; order Lepidoptera; family Crambidae; genus Calamotropha; species Calamotropha paludella. The sequence continues at coordinate 2,937,544 of OV656823.1, read as the reverse complement.
GCATAAAGGAGTTTTACTTCAATAAAAATATTATTATTATAATATTGATAGCGTGGGACCATCGTTGTATCTGATTCCTATGTCTGTATATTATTGCAATGTTTAAGGATACTTACTTAAAACAGATACTTGTTGACTTTGTTGTAATCGACGATGTAATGAAACTATAACACTCCTATTAATGTGATAACAGAACATATATTCAGAACAATATATGTATTCTTGTCTGATTATTTTTTTCCTAGGCGTAGATATATCATGCTATTTAAATTATTTTCATTTTATTCTCTTTGGTCACTCTGAACTAATACATAATAATAGTCGTCAAAATGGGTTACATAATTTGCATTTATTACGTATATCTTTCATCACTATCGACCTCTTAATATTCCACGAGAATTAAAACTTCATAAAGAGATTAGAAAAAAAATATATACGATAGACATTATTAAATAGTATACCATAAACAACAGTTTTCTAAAATACCAAAAATATAATATATTTTAATTTTCCACCAATTAGCCCAGCCCAAAGTAAGCGCTGCAAGGCTGTGTTATGGATACTAGGGTAAAGGATAGACATACATATATGATACATAGATATGTGATATTCATAAAAATATATAAAAACAACCAAAATGCTCGTATTCATCACACAAACATCTGCCCCTTACCGGACTCGAGCCCAGGACCGTCGGTGGGAAATGCACATATTTCTTATTATTTTTCTGACAGTAATAGTCAGATAGTTTTTGTAACTTAAGCTGATCAAATCTAGCAGTAGAGATTTTTATATTCAAATAAATTATCACTAGAAAAAATTCACATCTCGCCGTTGTCAAGCGGGAATCGAATCCATTTCATTCAATTCAGTAAAAAAATCCATAAAATGAATAGTACAATTATATGTATGTATGACATTTTTATCGTAAAGCTATATTAAACTATATAGGCAGGTGAGTGGAGACAGAAGGCAATAATATAAAATATTCGCATGACAGATCTTCAGATTACTGTCAGAGTTAATAAGCTTAATACGCGATGTTGGTAGCAATTAATAAGGCAAAGGAATTAGGAGGACAGCCTTATGTTAGATATAAAATTGTGATCTAGATGTCTGTATCGCGGTAGTAAATAATTATTTAGTCCTTACACTTCCGCGCACATTACACATCAGAAAAAATAAAAAGAATGCGCAAAAATCCGTAAAAAGTGTTTTATTCTGATGAGTAAATAATTATTCAAAATTTTGTTACCACTGGTAAATTAGATTAGAAAAAAATAACAGGAACCTTTGAACCTTGTCATAGAAAAATACTAGAAAAATTAGTTGTTGTATTTCTCTAGACAACTCGTGGGCCAAGTCGAGTAGATTTTTAATAGTATTATGCTATTAAAATTTATTCTATGAAATATGTATATTTTTGTATATTTATTACAATAATTTATAGGAAAAATGGAATTAAAATATTCTGAATTCAAATTAAACTCTATATGTTTTATTTAAATCTGAAAATAGAATATATAATTTACAGTTTCCACCACCACAGTCACCATCTGCCTTTGAATATCCCTATTTCCATTAGTACACACAAATACATATCCATTAGGAAAAAAACAAAATCAAATTGATAGTGTGTTACATCATACCAACATAGGTTTATGTATCTGTGTGCAGCAAAAGAAAAAGGGTCGACCCTCGATGCAAAAAAATATACATACACAAAACACACATACACACGGTAAACAATTCCGTGGCGAACTTTGTTATTTTTTCTAAAATAATCAAATCACAATAGATACTATAAAAATAATATATAAAATAGATGTCACATAGTTCGGAAATTTTTGGAAATGAATGAAATCCGGAAAATCATAATAATAATAATATTTCCCACATTCACACCAATTAGCCTAGCCCAAAGTACGCACTGCAAGGCTTGTGTTACTGAGGTAACGGATATACGTGTACAGTACATATATGATACATAAATAAGTAATATTCAGGTACAAATGCTCGTATTCACCACAGAAACATCTGCCCGCTTCCGGGACTCGAAACCATATTTTCTGAGTTTAATTTAGTCACTACATATATTTGAATTCAAATGCACTTACGAAATTGAATTAAATATAAACTTACACTTGAATATAATTTTTTTTGATAATCATAATTTATGTGCCCACAAATACAGGACACAATATAATATTCCCAATAATTCCTGTCATACAAAAAGCCCGCCTCTTCCCTGTAACCAGTAATAACAATTAAACGACATTATTGAATTGAAATAACTGGTGTAATTCCACATCACCAGCTTGCGGCGCAAAATGTCCGATTTTACAGATATGACGTTTTTGCTGCAGCCGCTTGTTAGTTATTTGGACACGCAAACTTTTTAGATATAGATAACATTTTTATGATTCTGTTTAGCTTTTTATTTCTTTTAAAGTTGAAACGGGACATACATATGCTTGTAGAAAAAACTTAATGAAAACCGAACGTATATCTTTCAGTTCATATATTTTTTGTTTAAGACGATACCTAAGGAATTAGTTGTTATAGATTAAAGATCAAAATGAACATTTAAAAAAATGTGAATTAGTTTATGTGCAATGCGGTGTCTGCCTGAGTAAAATTGCATCATATATGCGAGCATAAAGATTTTGTAAAATGCGACTAATTATATTTGAGGTGATCACCAAAAATCCATCGGAAAGTTGCTTGGTAGAGATTAATCTAAGTAATAAGACCGCCTATTGTTGCACCTCGTATTGTTGTTTATCTCATTTAGGTTAATAATTTGTGTGTAGCAATAAAATTTTTCATTCATTCATTCATTTTCCATAGGTACACTTTTGAAACCACAAACCTCTTACCCGTCTACCAAGCATGGAAGTTATGGCGTAACCCGCCCATAAAAAAGAAAGGCCTCAGTCCAACAGTTGATGCATTCCAGTTGCATCGTCTGATGATAGTTTTATACAATTATATTATTAGTATCACTGTGAAATATTCCCCTTTAAATCTACAGGTTATCACTAAACAATGTGTTTTAACTATAGTAGGCTTAATTTTTATAATTTCGAATATATTAACATATTCCAGACAGATTTCTTTATTTTTATATTTATATTTTTTTTTATATATTTTATGCATTTTCAATGCGATCTTATAAGACAAAATATTATAATAGAAAAATACTATAAAAAATCGACTCGGGTCACAAGTGAATTCTCAGGCGGGAATCGAACCCGCAACCTTTGGAAATCCGGTCCAATGCTCTCCCAATTGAGCTACCGAGCCTTGCGAACACTCGTCGAAATTTGCTAGAACCTTTCTTATTTTACGCTGTAGGGCAGCGTGGTTTCATCAATGAGAGGTACATCCTCTCGTATTCGAAAGAAACATTTTTACAATTTCTTAAGTAGTGGATATGAAAATATATTATAAATGTATGCCGAAAATGAATTTCATTTTAACCTAATATTTGACTATATTTCAGAAGTCATATTCCAGGATGTCCAAGTAAATGTTTAATGACCCGGTCTGCGAGGTCATGGTTCGATCCCCGACCAGATCAACAGGTACTTAGGCAACAGGTGTTGTGGCATTGTCGTTGTTTCCGAATTACATAACACAAAGGCTTTAGTTTTTTTTACCGTGAATAGGTAAGCGCTTGACCGCTATTTTACCTGATGGTAAGCGACGATGCGATCTAGGATCTAGCTACTCGATTTTTACTACTAGATGGGTGAATCATTGATTTTCAGCTATAATTGCTAAAAAAATCCCATAACTATTGTATCAAAATTTATGGTGACATATTGATATTAGGGTTATAGTTAAACATAGTTCAGGAGACCACAGAGGTTAAAACTTAAATTTAATTTAAAGTAAAACTCGAAATAACACTTCAAGCTACATAAATAATTGTAATATTACCGTACTAACCGCAGCATGAATGAATCCAAAACTTAAACGCCAATTACAAACTCCTTTTATATTAGCCGCCGCACACAACAAACGCGCCGCCCTGAACGATTCGTCGTGCTCATTTAGTTAAATTAAACCACCATGGTGTCGTCCAGTTTAAAGTGAACCTTAAATTTCTATAGCAAAGTATAAATTTCATACGATTATTTGGTGGGAGTTTTGAGATGGGAGGTCAATTGAAGTGGACGCTCAGTGTACTCTGTAAAAGTCAAATAGACAAAGATACACCGACTAATTATTTCATTAATAAGAATAAGTACTGCGACGATGTACGAAAAGTTACATCACTTTGGATATGGTAATGTTGGTCATTAATTTTTTTTTATTTATTTATAAACAAAGTTTCTACGGCTTTCGTATACAAACAAAAATGCAATTCTACATATATTTGTAACTTAGTTTTATCTAGATTTATTATGACTATTTAATCTATAGAAATCCTTACTTCTCCAAGATAAATCATAACATAATCTCTAAAATGTGATCTTGAAATCTCTAAAAAAAAAACTATGAACCCATAGTAAAATACTAGGTCTGCAATACATGCTGCTGTTTGCAAATACTGAGCGAAGCAATTAGATTTTTGAAGGGTGATTATTCCTAGATGGTATGTCCAATTTCAAAACTTTTTTTTGCACATTAGTCACAACCACGATGTGAGTTTTGGCGCCAAATTTTAGCAATGTAGTCTCAGCGGTTTGGCTGTGATCATCTTTTGAATTTTTCTTTCGGTGATTATTCCTCCGTGGTATGTTCGATTTCAAAAATTTTGTTACGACCACATTAGTCACGACCACGATGTAAGATTTGGCGCCTTTCATCAATGTAGTATCAGCGGTTTGGCTGTGATCAGCTTTTGAATTTTCCTTTCGGTGATTAGTCCTCCATGGTACAGTTTATATTTTTTTTACATAGCCTATGTCCGTCAGGTTATAATCATGATTGTTCATGCCAAAATTCGTTCGAATCGGTTGAACCGTTAAGTAGCAGGAGGGAGACAAGCGAAATTTGAGAGTTGCCTAAAAGAGAGCTTCGCTCAATAAGTCAGAAGAAAGAAGTATTGGGAATAAAAAAAACATAAAAAGGTAAAAATTTGTTTTATCGCTGTTGTTAAGAAAGGTGTCAAGAACTTAAAACTCTTTTTTTTATAAACTATAAAACGGTTAACGGTATTTTAAGATAAATTGTATTTTTCATTAATTAAGCATTTCGCAGCTAGATTTTGATAGAAAAAAGATTTTTTTTTCTTAGACTGGACTTTAACCACTCTCTAAGCTATTGCCTGAACAGCGAAATGTTCAGGCAATAGCTGGATCCAATTTCAATGCAATCGTGCAGTATTTTTTCGTTATTGTCAAAGATTCATACCTACATACATTCAAACTTCTTAATATTCCAATTAATTATATAAAATTTGAAATTAATTTCTTTGTTCAAAGGTTATTAAGTGCCGTATCCAAAATGTCGCTGTACGTAAATAAAAATGAAATATATATTACATATGTTATTTATTAATTAGTTATTAGAAAAAAAATGGGTTAATAGAGTGTTTATATATATATTTGTTTCTCAGAGTAAACAGGACACTCTGAGATTTGTTTATATAATATTAATAAAAACTCTCTTCTATATCGTCGTTGCGCGTGAAAACTCTTTCACGCGCAACGACGATGCTATGTGTTTTTTATAAATTTGTTTTAGCTCTGTGAATTATAACACTTAACGTGTATATATGGAACTTTAGAAGTATGAATGTCACATAGCTACATTCCGAAACTCTTTAAATATTTAATTTATTACATACTTTTTATACAGTATATGTGCATTGAAATAACGATCAATACTGCATAAAAATCCGAAAATAGCAAAATAACACATAGCGATTCTTGCACGCGCAACGACGATATGTCAATTCCTTACTCTGTATTAGCGTAGACTAATATATATTTTTTTACAAAGATAATTATGTTTATGTCTTCCGCTAAGGGCGCTACTTAGTAGGTATCTTTTTAAAGTTATTTTTTTTCAAATTATTTTCATTCAACAATCTTAACATGTATTCAAACGGTATGGTATTATTGGTGTTAAACGACCACCGTGGTCAAGTTGTATCCACATCGGTTTTCATGGTGAGACCACAACGAGACCAAGGGTTCGAAACCCGGAAAAATGTAGAATAATCGGTTTCTTGTGGCACCTTTGTTGTTTCTGATTTCCATAACACAAGTAGCTAAACTACTTGTTCCTATTTTTTATTTGAACGTACTTCCTCAACAGTATTTGAAGCGCTTTAAAAAATTAGAGCCTTAATAGCTTTTGAAAGCAGTAAAGGCCTAGATTTACGGTGTGAGACCCGGTTAGACGAGGGTTCAAATCCTGAAGACGTTTTTTCATAATCAACTTCTACTATTGCACAATCTGTTATATCGGTGGGATCAATATTATATCATATTATAAGCAAGTTTTTTGCAACAACATTTAGGTACTTATTTAATGATAAACATTTTTTAATAGAGCCCTTATTCTCTACGTAATAGGACTTAGGGTAGATAATAAGAGAATAAATAAAATTGTTAATTAATTTTTTATTTTATTATTTATGTAAGGAAATAAACAGCACTTATATTACTTATGATATGTGTTAAATTAAATATTGCATTAGCAAAAAAGAGTTCCCAACTATAAAAAATTCAAGCGAAGACATGTTAAAAGGATTGCACTTAAATACAGTAACGTAATTAAAAAAAAATGTGCTAAATGTCCCCGAATACTGTAAAATCCTTTACCAATTAATAATTTAGTCAATTTTGAATTATAAGAATCGATGTGCTTTTTCTTATTATAAAGGGTTTACTTATCATCTTGTGAATACTCTTAAAAGAGGTTACAATTACAGTGTTAAATATATAAATTTAATATGATTATAATAATTTAAGAGGCAAATGTGTATGGGCAAGTCGGTAAAAGCAGACCAAGGTAACTTTCAAATTGGATTAACCCTAAAAAAGGAAAGTTTAAAAGCACCGACAAGCTTGTATTAAAGTTCTGATGGGAGTCGAAGATGTGGATAAAAAGTGGAAATCTCTGATCTCTCCCTACACCTACGGAAAGAAGGCGATTGTATAAAAAAAGAAAATTAATTTATTCAAATGCGCTTAAAATAAGTTATTTTGAATCGTCCAACATATTTACATACCACCCATTCAGGACATCTATTTACTGAAGAAAGGGCACAGGAAACTCGTCAGCTTTAACAGAAGTAATGACATTTACGAAATAATACGTCGTCACTATACATAATCCACAAAAAAACAATATTATTCTATTATCACAATTATAGTAGTGTTATGATTTCATTACATCGTTCATTACAACAAAATCAACAAGTATCAGTTTTAAATAAGTATACTTACATATATGTAAGTATACTACTTTGAAAATGGTTAATTTCAACTATATTTCGTTAGGAAAATAAACTAGTATATCTAATTCTAATTGATAAAGTATTCAGATCATACCTGACGCTCGCCTGTTTAACAAATCGTTTGACACAATTAATTAGTTCTTCGTGTGGAACTCGACAGAACATCCCACGTCAGCTGCTAATCGTGATGCCAGCCATGACAGGACTTCTGCTTGATTACAATAGGGTGACCATGGTTCTGAATTGGCTAAGAATCTTTTTTTTTACTTAATCAATAGTTATGATTTTTGTATCGCTTCAAAATTGAAAATGTTTTACTAGTGCAAGTGCAGTGAGATATTTCAATATTCATTTGTCTTTTAATCGATAGAAATCCACGTTTCTCTAAGCCCCCTTTCCATCCAATACTCCACAGCACAGTACTTAGGTCGAATTCTCCCGTTGCACGTATGACCAAGTTGTACAATCAGATTTCCTTAAAGGCTGATATTTTTTCGGACAACTTACCTAAGTTCAAAAGATGGTTGCCTACACGGCTAACGATTTTTTTTTGTTCCTAGTAGTAACCTATACTCATTCTTGAATGCGTAAGGTCAATGCAATATTGTAATGTTATTCTTAATACGGTAATTGTCTTCACGTCCTTGTAAATTACATGTTGTACTAACCTTTATTAATTATACATTAAGCTTAAAACGAGATGTTTGAGAAACTACTGTTTGTATGGCTGTAATAACTTTTGGTGAATCTAAATGAATAAGGCTCTATCCGTCTTTCTCGGTTCACTTTCAAGTCCTTTGTTATACATATAACAATAAAAGGCAGATGTTTCGTTGTGTTTAGTTGTTAGAAAAAATGTTTTTGAATTCAATGGCCTTTTTATTTCGTAGATTAATTATCACTTTGACTTCTGATCACATGAATACGCAATGGCAAAGTCAACGTATAACATGAAGTTATTTTAGATTTGCACTAAAATTTAAGTGTCCGGGAGCATGTACAATAAATGTATTCTGATTAACATATATCTTTTATCTTTTTATATGTGTTTTGCTTCATCATGATGTTAGCCGAAAAATGTCCACTGCTGAACAGAAGCCTTCCCCGGAAAATGTAGAGATTTTGACATAACAGCGCTTAGTAATTGCTTGGAGATTGCAGTCAAACGCTACAGCCCATTCTAAATTCCAAAGCTATTATTTGAATTTTTTTTTTGCTAGAATTATTTCAAAAACTGTGAGTAATAGAAAAATGATTCTTACACAGATCGAAGGATATTTTTCTGTACATTTTTCTGGTATTTAGCTAACGGACACCACAGGGTAGTATTCTAGTCTTTTTAATACCATAAGATCTGGTCACCCTAAATAAACTAATTCTTATTCAAGAGCAAATACAGTATTATCATCACACTAAGTGCATACGCAATCAACCCGGTATTAATGATTTATCAGTATAATTATATGTCACCTGCTCCTTGGCAATAAACTGGGCGATTTAGACATAATTCGCCATTTAACGCCATGAAATGCGGTAGGTCCCATTGACCGTTGATGTGTACACAATGTAGCTAAGTGTTTTATATGTATACTTTCACTCGCGACTTCGTCTGTGTTAATATCAGATTGTTATCATTGTCACTTTTTATATCCATTTGAATCCCATCAACCTCCTTTTTATTTTTGAAGTTATACTTCTTAAGACGCGATATGAAAAAATGATGAGAGTGAAATTTTAAGATGTGACACAAAATTATCATGTTGAAGTTGTGACACAAAATTATCATGTTGAAGTTGTGACACAAAATTATCATGTTGAAGTTGTGACACAAAATTATCATGTTGAAGTTGTGACACAAAATTATCATGTTGAAGTTGTGACAAAAAGTTATCATGTTGAAGTTGTGAGACAAAATTATGATGTTGAAATTGACCGCAAAAGCGACATGGAATAAAACAGCAGGATGAAGTTGGCCGCTAATTATGAATGTGTGTATGTGTGATTTTAAATTATATATGGTAGTTAACAATATTTTACATATATAAAATATTAGTTATCTTTGTTTAGTAATAAAGAAGTATAACTTCTTACGTGCGTACATAAGTAGACACAATGGTTCTTTTTTTATTTCATAAAGTTCACGTTAGAAAAAACTACAAATTAATGTTAATCATGGCCTCTCTTTAATGACGACAGTAAATAAAAATATATACTATTTATATGTACCAGCATATTCTTGACGACCGACCTTTCGATTCGAGTGGATCACATACCGGTTTTAAAAATAACGCCACTCCGAGGTCCCGGTTTCGATTCCCGGCTGCGTCAATATTGAAAACGAACATTGCTATATTTACTCGGGTCGGGTCTGACTGTTATGATACCGTCGTTTCTTCGTTTCGTCAAAATTCATTAAAAATAGCTTATGTTACTCAGCGTGAATGTAGCTTTCCAATGGTGAAAGAATTTTTGTAATCGACCTAGTAGTTTTTGAGTTTATTCATTGTAAACATACCAAAATACAAATCTTGCCTCTTTATAATATTAGTGTAGATAACCATAATGTTTCCATTTCAGGTTACAGGTCTTTCCTATGAATAAAAACACTGTATGAAGAACTTAACATATAGACACACGAAAACTAGTCTCAAGTACTACGCATTTATAAAATTGTCTAAATTTAATAACATTTTTTTTCTACTTAAATTCATGATACTTCGTTAGATTGATTTTGTACGTTTTTTGTTTATTATTTAAGCGAAAAGTAAATACAGAGAAAACTGTGTTTTAATAAGTTACATAGTATGAAAGCATCAATTTTGGAAATCTTAATTGTTAGTAAACTTTCAACTACTGCATTGTGTTGGTATACTTTTAAATAAAATCACATATACCGGATAAACGACACATTTTTTTCCATTATATTTAATCAAGACGTTACAAATATTTAGTGATTCGGAACTTGCTTTATTAAAGTTTTGAAATGTTCTCGACGTCATTAACTTATTATCATCCAGTGTTCACAGCTCCTGTAAAGGAGTCGAAATGTCAGTATTACGTACAAAAAAAAACGTTGAAACGCTTCTATTATTCTTAGGGGGGGACGCAGAACAGCTTATTAAATGTAATAGATTTAGTGGGTGTTTTAAAATTAAGTAAGTTAAGTTTAGAAAGAAGTTCTGGACAGTTAACATCACCTGAAGCGATTTTCGAAAGTAATACTAAATCTGCAATATCGCGTCGTCTCTCAAAAGGCAGAAAATGAAATTTTTTGCATAGGTCAATATAGTGACTCGAGTCATAATGCTGCTTAGTGCGAAAACATAAATACTTAATAAATCTTTTTTCAATGTTTTCAATACGCGATATATATATGGTATTTGGGGCTCCAGATCTGTGACGCGAACTCCAGGTGAATACGGACCAGTGCACAGTACAGGATTTTTAGCGTTTTAGCATTAGTAAAATACGAAGATGACCGCATCAGAAATCCAAGAGCCCTAGATGGTTTTGACACTATGTTGTCAATGTGGGTATCAAAAAGAAGCATACCATCATGGTAGACACCCAAATCTCTCACAACGGTATCGCGAGCCAGTGTTTCACCTCTTAATGAATAATTAAATTGAAATAAGTTACATTTACGACTATAAGTAACGACACTGCAACCCATCTAGGGTTAAGTTCCAAGCAATTCTCTTCGCAATATTTATCGACCCTTAACAGGTCATCCTGTAATGAGACAGCATTCCCCAATGAAGAGATAGGAGAGATTATCTGCAAAGCACAATAACTGGTGATACTTTAAAGCACGCCTTAATGTCATTTACAAATACTGCAAAGAGAAGCGGTCCGGGGAGCGACCTCGCTGACTGAATATTTATATTTATGACAAAATATTAAGTGTAAAATTTAGTGATCGGATGACAGCGTACGTTTTGAGTGCGCGACCTATTATTATTTTCTGTGCCTGCTCAAAAATAATCGTTCTTAAAGTGGGCATTGACGATCAGTTTTTCGCGTCAGTCCAGACGTAAAACTGTGGCGTCACTCCAAATGGTTTTAGGCCAACTCGATTTCCGCATTCACTGGCGTCACTAAGGCTCTTCAGTTTTCAATCGGCCGGGCTGTTAATAGGAAGTGTACTACCCGTTTGTGTTGGATTGACGATTACACACTGACGATCAGTTTGGCCGAGTTGGATTTATGATAGTCTCGGAAATACGTGGCGCGTCGTCAGTTAAAACTCTGGAGTGATGATTCGACACTCACGATCAAATTTAGGATGGCGGTCAGTTCAACTGATGCGAAAAACTGATCGTCAATTCGCAGCTTTAAGGACAGACTTTTTTCCTCTCTTTTTTGAAGTAAAACTTCTTTACGGGTAACTTAGGATAAGTCTGATTTTTTTCTAACGTTCTGTAGTCTATAGTCTGTTTAGATAGATTCCGCTTTTTTAAGTCTTCACGTGGACATGCAGTAAAAATTCTTTGACGCTTATATGACACATGCCACTGAAACTAATAAGTATCCCTACTAATATTATAAATGTCAATGTACTTACATTGTTGTTATGCTTGTTTGTTATGCTTTCACGCAAAAACTACTAAACCTATTCTTGGAGGTAATAGAAGTAACATAGGATACTTTTATTGAAAAAAAATGCGGGCGAAGCCGCGGTTAAAAGCTAGTATGTTATAAACGTCATAAAATGCTTTAATTCAATCGTGCGTAAGGATTGCATGCAAAATTTTTGGATAGATGTAAATGTATAGCGCTATCTATATGTTTTTATATATCTTCAATTTAACTATTCTAATATCCGTTAATAATTTTTGTAAAAATTAAGAATATCATGAAAATGAAAATTCTGTGTCTGTTAAAATATTTTATTTGTATGAGACTAAATATCTTTTTAATTTGAGGTAGAGACGATATATGTCTCGTAAATTTAAAGATAATATTGCAATTAAAACATGCAAAGTAAACTCGTAATGTACGAGTACTACATATACAGTAATCGCCTCGGTCAGTTAATTTGTGTTTTATCTGTTGTATCGGCAATATTATATGTTATTTCACACCTGCTTCATATCGTATGTTTAGATCGACGTATCGGCGCCATTTATAACCGTTTGATGGTGTGATGGGTGTCTGATTGTCTTGTTCTATTAAGATACGTTTTCTCAACACTTGACGTGCAAAAACTATGAAATAACGGGCTGTGAACTACGGTATTTTCAATGTGTCGCTTTGGTAGTTGATTTAAAAATGTTATATGAACAAAATATATTTAAATTGGGTTATTAACCCTTTCGGAATTTAATATTGGTGGTTAAATATTGTACCTATATCATATGTTTATTGAGAAATGGGCGCTACCATCTTCTCCAGACAATTATAATGGGTACGATTGAGCGATCCAGGATATGATGCACTTGCCTAGAAGACACCTATTCACTCGTGACTTGCAGACCCCTAAATTGTATTTATCAGGAAGATTCAGGCACTTCCACTCTTTAGCTTGTGAGTTAACAATGTCAGAATGTCCCAAAAACTTACTGGATTTGCGAAGTAATTAGCTACTAGTTAGGTTCAGAACAGTCATGTTTGTATGTGATTTTGTGTAATTATTTACTGAGCCATCAAACCAATGGCAGAACTGAAGGTACATACATATATGGAATTTTAGTGGGTATACCTCTAAGATTTTACCGGGAACGGTGTAGACGAAAGTCCTACATAACTTCTCTGTCTACCATATATGGAATTTTAGTGGGTATACCTCCAAGATTTTACCGGGAACGGTGAAGACGAAAGTCCTACATAACTTCTCTGTCTACCCGCGGCGAAGTATGCGTAACGCATTTCCCTTTTAAATAAAATAGGATCAAGAATGCAAAGAAAGCTTTAACATTCCTAGACAATAATAAAATAAACCTTCATTGATTGGTTGGCTGTTTGTTGTAAACCACTCATATGTCACAGTACTATATCTACAATTAGCATATTATACAGTTGTAAATATACTTAATGCCGTCGACCACCATAACAAATTACGGTCAATATGCAAAGTTGAACAATCAACAGCGCGTGTGGTTTTTTTGGTTGAGGAGAAAATCTCCGATCGTTTGCTGCGCTGTTGAACAAGCGTTTAGGGTTCAGTGTTGTTTCGCGAGCAATGGATAACCCTTACTTGGTAGAGATACCTAATATTCTTATTGTATTAGAAGCTTTAGTCAAATTTTCACAGCAAACTATTGCGAAGCTGTAGCCAAGACTTTGCTTTACCTGTGGTTCACTCGACTGGACTCAGGATCCCGCTCAACTCAATGAAATAAATAACGGTAGCGATCCTGCCTTTCGCACCGATAGTCCTGGGAGAGGACGAATCCCGGAAGAGGCAGATATTTGTGTGATGAATACGAGCATTTGTACCTGGTGATACCATTGTTGTTTTTGCATTCCATTACACAAATTTTTGAAACTACTTAAATTAGGTTTACAACTAATTTGATGTATTTATATTTATTTCTTGTATTATTGTTGGGATACCAGAACAATTTTATTACTGTTTAAAATTGTAAATAATTAAAAAAATTGTAGTTATATATACTAAATTCTGTAAAAGATGAAGAGTTTTTGTGCCCCTTCTTTGTATATTAATTAAGTCACTTTAAAATAAAAAAAATCTAAAAATTTAAATCGTTTTATCATTTTGGATAACTCAATTTTTAATTAATGACGTAAAATAATAGTTTAGCGTTTAAAAAAGGATTGGTTTCACCAGTCAACTACAGATATATGATAAGATCTTATTATTTCTTCGCCCAGGTGGTGGACGAGGTTATGTCTAACGCAGGAAGAGTCTGGATAACCACCGCGAAAGACAGGAAAAATGGAATTCTTTGGCTTTTACCCTGAGGGAATCCACAAAATTTATTTAGATTCAACTTTACAAATTCGATTAATTTCATTAATGTTTTTGTGGGATAAATGAAGCTATTTTTTTGTGGGATAAATGAAGCTATTTTTATATTTCTTAGAGTTCCCTGGGGAAAGGAAATAGAGTCAGGGTTGACACAAACTAATGAGACCCTGATATTGTAACCGTAAAATACGAGTTGTTTGTTTAACGGTGGTTAATAAATTTTAAGTTAAAATTTCAACTAACGAGTCATTAAAAGACAGTTAACAGCATTTTCCATATTTTTTATAGTAAAATAATTGACAATAAAACGTTTTGCATAGTTGATAATAATATACAAGTGTAATTAAATGATCAATGGAAGGAGAGAATTGCGGATCGCTACTATGCACATAATTTGATTTTTTGGCTTCATTAATAACTATATGTTGGGTCTTGAAAATGCTTTAAATTAAATTTAAAGATAATAATATAAATTACGATTTTGTCATGTTATTTGATTACTAGATAATTTAATTTGTCTATGGTATTTGGACTTACATAGGAATATTTTTTATTATTTATAAAAAACGATAATTTTGATATATTTCGCTGATAATAAGTTATGGCGCAAATAAAGGAGTAATTAGTATTTTATTTAATAAGTAGACTTAGTGTTAATAATGCAATCTAAAATCCTAGCAAGTATGTTCATTTAAGCTTTGAGAAGTCTGCGTAATAAATAAAAATACATATTAAATCACTAGATAAAGTGAGTAATGTTACATTCAAGAATTTAACTCTTTTGGCTTATGAATGTGGAGGTTCATCGGCTCAGGCTCATAAGACCGCCGAAGTTCTTTTTCTTACTGAAAGTGTAGTCAAGACTCAAAAGAACGCCGGCGTTCTCACGCGCTGAGACGACTTTAAATTCTAATTCCTCCTGCTACATTATGCTTTTCTTTGAACAAGTTTAGTTCAAAGGCCATTAAATTACTTTTTAAGTAGTACCAATACATAAAATATATACCTAAACGTCATTCTAGTTTCCTCACTATTTTTGATATCGGCGACTATTAATGAGGCACTTGACATTTGACACATTTCCTGCCCGAATTATACGTGGTCTTTCTTAATGGTTGTTCAACGAATGGGGAATCAAACAAATGTTTAGCTCCTCCGGGCTTCAGAAAGACCCCAGTTACATCTGCTGTCATTTACACCTTTAATGAATTTCAAAATTCATTCAAAATTTCGAATTTTAAGCAATTTTCGATTAATGGAAATACATACTTTTGACGCAACCTTAAGCAAATATTTGAAAAGCATCAGAAAGCGGAATTCCTTGCAATGTAAATATGCTCATTAGCTATTCAATATCAAATACTTTTAATGTCTACGCGCATACGGAACCATTCTGGTGTACTTTATTCGTTCTCAACACGAGATGGACCTTATAAAGAACCTAGTAGGCATCGGCTGGGCCAATCATGCATGCTATGTTATTTACATTTTTATAAGTTTCTAAAGATTCTTATGCATTTTCATTACCGAGTGTTTGCTATAACGGATGGTTACGTAGCATTGTTTTTTTTATTTGTTTACAAATTAAATATTAATTTTGCGGTGACGAAATACTAGTAAAATAGAAAACAGTAGCTTAATCAATATTTTCTTGTCCAAGTGATTATGGTTCTAAGTGATAAAAATGATTGATCCATGGGATCAGCTACATCCTCCAATGATTAACTCACTTTCTTATCCTCTGCTCTGTCTGATTTTCTGTAAATAGCCGATTCCAACTTACAGTTTTATAATTGTATATACAGATATGTATCTATGCGATGGTTGTAATATTACGTGATTATGTATCCAAAAACCCAAATGTTCTAGAAAAACATCATAGGTAATTAAACATTTTCCGCGTTTTTTTCTCATATCTCAACAGCTAATTTTGTGGCTTCAGTAAATAAGTTTTAGCTGACGGACAGTAGCATAACTGGATGGAAATTTACCCCAAAAGATGGGAGAATTTTGTCATAATCACCACACTTGACAGACGGATTGGAGATCGCAGTAACTAACCATAAGTCAGAAAACGCAATGTTTTATGGTAAAGGGGGTATATAGTTGTCACCTCCAGTATTATAAGTCGTGGTTGGTGCCATTCTATTCTACTTGACGACTGTTTGGTGTAACGGTTCATTATTCTGCCTTTAGCACCGACGGTCGTGACTTCGAGTCCCGGAAGGGGCCGATGTTTGTGTGATGAATATGTGCATTTGTACCTGAGTCGTGGGTATTTATATATATTTCTATGAATATTAGTTATATATGTATCATAAATGTGTATAACAACAAATTCTGAAGAGAATTAATTTATACCAATTTGTAACAGCAGGCAATATCTAGGCAAGACAAATTCCAGGTAAAAAATATCAAAAAACAACGTGAACATACTTTGGAAATTTTTAAATATGTTTTTTTACACGGTTATCTTAAAAAATATTTTTAAATAGTAAAAATTTATGTCGCTGTTTTTGTCTGTATATTGCTAAATGATACAACAGTACATTTAGTACATTAATTACTACTTATCAATAAATATATCTAAAATTCTCGGTTTTTTACACTATAATTTCATAATAATATTTCTTGCATTCACACCAATTAACCTAGTCCAAAGTAAGCACTGTAAGGCTTGTGTTATGGATAGGTACTACGGTATCGGATAGATATGATGCAAAGATATGATATATATATATACACACATATATAATATCTATAGTTTGAATTAATATTACAGTTAATATTGGAAATTGAAAGCTTTTTTTTCATAAGGTCTAGATTTTGAAACCACCGAACCAGACAGACCAGCCCTGAAAATCTGATATTCATAAAAAAATCCTGAACCCCGTTCACAGCGCCACCTTACCAGTAAACAAAATACAAATAATAATAAAGAAAAAATTATTGACCGAGAAAAATAATTATGAAATTAGCTCCTCATGTTTTTTTTATTATTAGTTATTTTTGATTAATTGTAGCCTTTTAAAAACAAATAAATTTTGCCTAATGAATTTTTCAAACATATTAAGATCATGTGAAACATTTTGTAGTTAGGTACTAAGATATATTATAATAATTTATCTTATAAGATCGCATTAAAAATGCATAAAAAATTATAAAAGTTAGGTACTAATTTTTTTTTTTTAATATTACATATCCTGAATGCATATTTTTTAATTTTGTAAAAAACGATAAAAAAAGTAATCGATACAAACAATCATTCTATAGTTAAATCCTAAAGATTACATAAAACGCCTTAATTTATTATGCTTCAAAAAATAACTACCTAAGTAGATACTAATTTGATGGTTTTATTTTTGTTTTTGTAAAATTAGTGCTTTAATACATTATTTCAACTTTTATGGTATAATAGGCTACACACCTTTTCTGGTTATATCCTTTTTATGGCGTATAATCATTTAACTTCGTAAAAAATGTTAGAAAAAATCATATGAAAATAACTTATAGGTAAAATATAACATTCAATGTATGTATAATCATATTTTATTTACTATTTATCATTTTGTTTTCATTTTTTCATAAGGTGGTATTACGATCAAAAAACCTTTACCGAATACTTTTCTAATATTTTTATTTTTAAATATTAACATATTAAATTCAGACTAAAATTTTCAACACTGTTAATCTCGAACGAATTTCGGTAGTTGTGTTTAATGATTCTGTTTTTGTGTTTTGTTTTTTAAGACATTTATTAAATATGACTACCATTAGGCACCGACAGGCCTGAGTTCAAATCCCGGAAGGAGCAGATGTTTGTATGATAAATAAGTGCATTTGTAGCTGAGTCTTGATTATTTATATATTTCTATAAATATTACATATCTATGTATCATATATGTATGTCTATCCGCTACCCTTGTATCTATAACACACCAATTATGGTGTGAATGTAAGAAATATTATTTTATTTAGTTTTATTAAACACCTTTAATGGAAAAGAGGTTTATATAACCTTCTTTTTATATCTACACAACCTAATACAAACACTCGTAATAAATAATAAATATAATTCACTGTGCTTCAATATAGGGAGATAGTATATTTATGGTTAATATTTAATTTATTTACATTGGATCTATCATAATATATACAGATCACACTCAGAAGAAACAACTTGTAACATTAATTCCTTAATGTATGGCCAAAAGTCAAATTAATTTCTGATTCATATTTTCATTGAAAATTGTATTAACGAAACGACATTCAAAAGTCCATCTTGTTAAGAAAAAATACAACAAATTTCAGTCGGTTCTTATATTGAGCATATTCGAACATTGATATTAAAACTCAATTTTAATACCATTTGATAAAAGTCCAGAGATATTTCCACAAAGCGATTTAATGCATTGCCCTACAGTATAACATGTAGTATTCACAGCGAAATTATCAGCAATTTTAATATTTAAACGCTGCGGAAGGACAACATACTATGTAAAAATATTTATCAGGATCAAGATAAGGGCATAATTATAAACGCCAGTACAGAAACGTTTTCCGTATGTTAAAAAAAAGGTAGACGCCATTAAAAAATTGCTATAACCATTATGGTGTTTAGCAAAAAAAACTTTGTGTTAAAATCGTACTTTGCTAATGTTAAAAAAAGCTTAACGCCCACGCAAACCGCCACATGAAATTCAACCGTGTTGGATTAAAAATAAGTAGCTATGTCGGATACCATTGGTTGTTATTACAATATCCTAAAATAACGATTCAAAGGCACGTTGGAAAACTGCATTAACTGTTACATTTCTGTAATCTGCTGCAGTTAGCGAGTTAGAGCGAGATGGCATTACAAACACAGCTTAATCTGGTTCAGTGAGAAAAGGATAGACTCTGTTCTGCTTGTATATTTCTAACAGTGTAGCCGGTAGCCAATAGGGGAGGAGGAATGGGCGTAGCCATTGCATTCTTTATTTAAAATAGGTTCAAAGTTTGAAATTGGATGGGTCGGAACGGTCCTGTTTGGTCTTTGATGTTTTTAGTAAGACTATTTATTGCACAAAGAAATACGCAGGAAGCTATAATTCCACATTATTTATTGGAAACATATAGTGCTCCCTTTCTTATTGGTACAGAACGTTGAAATGGCATGAGGCTCTAATTAACTATGGTTTATTACGTCATTAGATACATACCCACCTGCTTTTTTGCTAATCCTATCAACTTGTATAGTATCGTCATTAAAAATACATTAATACATCACACAGTTATTTTCACATCTATATAAATTTTTTAATATTCAATTTTTTACTGTTTTACCGTTAAAAATAACGTTTCTCTAAATAATTGTATATTACGACTTCATCTATAATTGTCATAACAAACACAATATGAAACAACTGTAGTTACTCTTTATTAATAACAAATACAAATATATGTCGTAGTTCCGTAAATCCCGCCTGAGAAAATGTGAGTCGATTTTTTGTATTATTCAATTAAAATAGTGCAAAAAATATACAAAAAAATCATATGTTTAATCAATTTCATAGTTGTAGAGACCACATACTTTATTTCGATATCCATTCATAAAAAAAAAATATTTTAAGCACTTTTCACTGTCAATAACATAAGTATTTATTGATTTATTTAAATACAGTTTACAAGACACAACATTAACATAAATAAATCACATGATCGAATACAAAATATTCGTAGTGTGACCTTAATTACGAACTGCAACAAGTATATATTACTTGCAAGAAGCTTTGTTATGGTGTTAAGTACAATTGTAGACAATTCAAATAAATGCCAGCTGAAATGCTAGCAGCTTAAAACTGGAAACAAAAGAGATACAGACAATCATACAGCACAACTTAACTTATCTACTTAGGTATGTCACAGAATTTCTAATAACTTTCCCTTAAATTCGCCGAATTTGGAGTTTACCTATATCTAAAGCAGAAT
Source organism: Calamotropha paludella (assembly GCA_927399485.1). Lineage (NCBI taxonomy): Eukaryota > Metazoa > Arthropoda > Insecta > Lepidoptera > Crambidae > Calamotropha > Calamotropha paludella. Next base: position 2,917,223 of record OV656823.1, on the reverse strand, counting down.
TATTGAAATATATTCCAAAATGACTAGTATTAATTATAATGAGGTTATTAGCATGTTTTCATTTTGTTTTTGAAGCTCATATTTCCGCGCCGTTGTATGCGCCGTCGTCGTGGAAGTAAATTGGAAAGGAAAAAATATTGGAGCTTCAAAATTGAAAAAAACTGGTTATAACTCCGTTCCAATTTATAATCTTATTAGAATAAGATTTACTGAATTATAAATATTTTTTTCCAATGTATTTTTAGTCACCAATTTGTATCTAATAACAAAGAATTGTCCTTTTTCACAAATTCAAAAATTACAAATTAGAATAATATATCAAATATCACAACGTAATAATTACCTGATCAGATAAATTGATCAGTTATAAATGAAATTTATAAATAAGAGATTAATAAATAGCAATATAAATAAAACTGGTATTAATTAAAAGCAATAATAAAGGCCGCGTTTAATGTTCAACAATTTTGGTGAGACAGCTTTTTTATGTTGCATATCTACCATATGCCGTATGATGGTTCGATACCCGATTAATATTAAATATGATTGGGTATTTTTTATTTTCCTTAATTTTTCATATTTTCAGTTTTATTCAAATAATGTTTTCATATATTATTTAATTATTCTAAGACACCTGAGAATAACATGTGCGCCGTCGATTTATTCTAGAATTTCTCCATTAAAATAATTTATCATATGACATAGCAATGAAAATGGAAATATAGGTATATAAAAAACATGATTTTCAATTTTTACATAAAAATAAAAACCAAGTTTAGCAAAAGTAGATAAAATACAAAGAAAAGTAGGTACCTACAAATGTTACTCTTTAATCACTCACACATTCTCACATATCATTCTACAAAATTCTCTGTAATTCAGTAAATTAGTTTTTATTATTGTGTAGGTATTATCTTTTAGTATTACTCCTTTAAATATAATGTTTACTTAAAATTAAATGGCATTATTAACAAAATACAGCCTGTCAAATAGAAAATGTATCTGCCTATTTCAGGCATCTATTTATCTACCTATTTCATTTCGAAACATATTTCAGGATCCAAATCCTCAAAATTAATGGGCTTTTGTTATATCTCTTAGATGTAACTTAAGTTTTATGTACCCAATTGAAGAGTAAGAAATAAATGATTAGTTTAATTTCATTAGTTGTGTAAATTTTTATCTGATAATTGCGCATTATTTATATTTTATCTGATATATGAAGTTTCCTCTTTTCTGTAATCACAGGAACCGTGATCACAGAAAGACTAACGCAATGGTCGCCACAAAAGTCATAAGTACCTTTACTATATTTTAATCTGTTAAATTTATACAAAATCAAAATAATTTTATCTTGCATTTTATTAAATGCTGAATACTTACCCAATACAAAAATCTGAACAGTTTTATTTATTTACATAAATTAGGACATTACATGGTTTATTACCAACGTTTATGTATGAATACTGTATTATTATGTATGCATATACACGTATAACATTTATGTATGTTTATGTATTAATTTAATTTTATCTTATTCGCAGAGTAGTTACTTTTTTAATGCGTCGTTAGCAACAATATGTCATATCTTGAATTCTACTTGGTTGTATTAGGAATAACAGTTCTATCCTAATCAGTATCAGCTATAAAACATATTTGTACATAGATTAAAGTTGAATGTTGTTATTCTTTATCAATAAAAAAAAAATGTTTTTTTATTGTTTACTTCATAATCCGATATAAGTAGTTTTATTTAAATGCGTGAAGTGTAAGAACTAAATTCATAAACTTCGTTTACCATCTCAAAACATCATATATAAAAATAAATTATTTTATTATAATACCTTCAAAAAGACAATTTATATATGTTATTCAGTCAGCCATTCACTTCTTGACATAACCCTGTTGAATCACCTCAAGAAACGGCCTTTTGTTATCAGCCTTAGTTGCAGCCATCCGCTTTCCACAATTTTCACCAGGTCACTGGTCCATCTAGGACCTGCCACGCTGAGTCGTCCAGTTCGCCACTCGAGAACTTTTCTTCACCACCTATCTACAGTTCTGCGAGTGATGTGACCTACCCATTGCATTTCAGCTGAGTGACTTGAAGAACTCTGTCGGTAACTTTGATTCTCCTTATTAAAAATTGCGTTATGCAAGGAAACACCCGTTTAATTTAGCTAGTGAAAATTAAATGAAAATAACTTGATTCAAATGCGTTTAAAATTAGATGTTTTGAATCGTCCAACTTTTTTACCTACCATTCAGGACGTCTTTTATTTAACTGACAAGAAGAATGGGCGCAAGAGCCGTTGTACCAAACGGTCATCAAGCGATCCTGCCTTTTGCACCGACGGTCCTGGGTTCGAATCCCGGAAGGGGCAGATGTTTGTATGATGAATACGAGCATTTGTACCTGAGTCATGGATGTTTGCATATATTTCTATGAATATAACTTATTTATGTATGATATATGTATGTCTATCCGTTACCCTAGTATCCATAACACAAGCCTTAAAAGTGCTTACTTTGGGCTAGGTTAATTGGTGTGAATGTAGGAAATATTTATTTATTATTTATTTATACGTAATGTAATTTCATGACATTATCTACACAATTAGCCTAGTCCGAAGTAAGCACTGTAATGCTTGTATTATGGAAACTAGAGTAACGGATAAACAAATAGGTATATGATACACACTTATTTATAGAAGTATATAAAAATACCCATGACTCAAATACAAATGCCCGTATTCATGACACAAACACCTGCTCCTTCCGTGACTCAAAACCAGGTCCGTCGCTGCAAAAGGCAGGATTTTTAATAGCGCTAGAAAACATTCCTTAATAAAAAAATCTGTAACACATTAAAGGGAGGAAAAATAGGCCCTGTCGAATTTGTTGCCACATCTCGGTACAAGGTCTCCCTCCTCTCTCATAAGACTGACGACGCGATGGCATTGTTGTTGACTTTCGATGAATGTATGTAAATGCTTATATTTAATAAAAAGCTTTTTATCTTTATCGTTTGCGCTAACTGTAGCTACATATCCCAAATCAGTATTTTATAAATATATACTCTAAGAACAAAAATTTGTTGTTCGTGTGTTTGTCTGTTCGATCTTTTTCCATTGTATCAATTAACGTTACCATAGCAACGCGTTACCGTGTCAGCTAGTCTATAATCTAAGAACACAAATTTGTTGTTTGTGTGTTTGTCTGTCCGCTCTTTTTCCCGCTCTTTATCCATTGTATCAATTAACGTTACCATAGCAACGCGTTACCGGGTCAGCTAGCATATACTCTAAAAACACAAATTTGTTGTTTGTGTGTTTGTCTATCCGCTCTTTTTCCATTTTATCAATTAACGTTACCATAGCAACGCGTTACCGGGTCAGCTAGTATAAAATAATAATAAATACCGATATTTAATAACATCACATTGTTCTGAATCCAAGATAAATTAAAGCACTTGGGTTATGAAATTCAGAAACAACGAGATCAACCCAACATACAGACTCGAACCAATATAGAAAAGTTCGGTTTTCTAGATCGACCCGGCCGAGGTTCGAACCTGGGACCTCAGTGTGGCGTTACCATGAACCGGTATGCGAGTCACTCGACCACGGAGGCCGTAGAGTTAAATAGCTAACAGCTATTCCAAACAAACTCATTTTCAGTAGAGATTCATATCGCGATAGTGTAATAACTCTGACCTCTTTATAAAACTGGCTAAACATTTTAACAATGAACACTTCGTTTTGTTATATTTATTCTATTTTATAACACATTTTTATGTGTGAATAAGCAAATAATGTGTCAACCTACTTTTGAAATCCTTAGTTATTACAGTATTCTGATAATTCGTTACATATTTAATATTATGCAAAAGAGTTTCAAGTTACTTTAACGCAAATAAGTACGTAGTAATGTATTTTAAGACAAATGGAAAATAGCCCATACATAATTGTAATAACACCGTTTAGCTCCAATACACGATCGACTTTCAAAGTAACGCCATCTGTTATCATAATACAAACTAAGACTTTTGAGACTTCATTTAAGTTATAAACCAAATAAATTGCGAAGTGGTATGCCATCTTCATACGTAATTTTCTCAAAATTAATTTCGTGTGATATATTTATGTTTATGAAAATATCTCAAATTATATTGTTTGAAACTTTCATGGTCCCTAACATTATAGTCATATAATTATTTACGGGATTGTTACCATGTACCTTGTTTTTAGCGCGTTTCCGACATTTCGGCACTGTTGTAAGCGCCATGATCACGGAGCACGTTGCTCCGTCTCAAAATCCAATCCCGTAAATAACTTATATCTCATTTTGTTCGTTATAGCATAATACATTTACCATTTGATTAATTCTCTATTTTCCATAAAATTACCATCAGTTTTAATAAATAAAATACCCGCCAAAACTATACACACGCAATGTCTAGATGCAAGTCACTTAAGGTCATGACGTCACTTCCTTGTAAACAAAGCTTAAGATGCAAATCGATACTACACTTCACCGTATTCGATATACCGTAAAAAAATTCCTACGGGAGATGTATAGTCTTTAGTATCATTAGTCGCCATTTAAGAAACATCTATCAAGTGTGAACGGTTGCTGGTATTCTTCTTGTTTGGTCTGGAGAGCAATAGAAAACTGGGTGCAAGATGCATATTATAATACAATTATATTTTCGTTTTTAGGATTATAAACCTAAAACAACTCGATATATTTGATTACATTTGTTGTAATAAAAAAAAACAATTTTCAACACATTTTTTGTTTTTTAGAAAGTTTCGCATTTTATCCTTTAATCTCTTTGATTACCTATGTTACCCTTGAAACATGATTTCACATGGAATCAGATTCGGCGGGTGTATCCACCTAATTAAAACATTCTTAATATCATTTTCTGACAGTGGGAAATCCAGAATACTGTTACAACCCCCAATCGGGTATAAAAAGATTCTATAGTTATTTACTAAATATATTCTTTCAGTTCCGTTCCGGGGCTTAACTGTTTGAACATCTTGAGTATTCCCATGTTTTTGGCGCCTACTGCATCCACCTCAGCCCAATAAATTTTGGATTCGTCTGTATTTGTATTAAATAATATCACGACCTACAGCACAAAAACACAGTTTGAATAAATCTTTATTACGATGGCATTCGTCTGTGTTAGCATTAAATATATCACGATCCATAGCACAAGGACACATTTGAAAATAAATTTATCTTCATTACAATGGCATAAGATAGTATAATAAATTTTTGGTTACTTTCTTATTGTAAATAGGTAAGCGCTTGACCGCTATCTTTTCTGATGGTAAGTGATGATGCGATCAAGGATGTGACGCGCTTGCCTAGAAGATACCTATTCACTCGTGACTTGAAGACACCTAAAAACAGTCTCAGGTAGAGTTAGTTAACTCCCGCATCACAGGCCGAATGTGCTTACCATTGCATCGCCGCACACCTCAACACACAAACCTAATATGTTAAAAATTATAGACGTCATCGCGTAAGGCTTGATATGCTGTTGACTGACCGTTCATGTGCGTTATCAAATGCCTAATACCCAGTAACAGATAGGGCTACTAACTAAGTATAGTATGGGATAACATACCATTTTGTATGTTTTATACAAAAGTATAGCAAGTATGTAATGTTTATTATAGTAGCAATAAAACTATTTGTGATCATAACAATTTATTTTATATTTCTCACATTCACACCAATTGACCTAGCCCAAAGTAAGCACTATAAGTCTTGTGTTATGGATACTAGGTTAACGGATAGACATACATTTATGATACATAGATAAGTAATATTTATAGAAATATATATAAATACCCATGATTCGGGTACAAATGCTCGTATTCATCACACAAACGTCTGCCCCTTCCGGGACTCGAAACCAGGACTGTCGGTGCGAAAGGCAGGATCGCTACCGTTGCACCAAACGGTCCAAAGAAAATTTATAGGACATGAAAAACAATGGTAGGTAAACTGGCTTCAATTAATTTCTTTGAACTTCTAAAATCCATTTGTACGCTGAAAAAGATCGCTCTACGTCAACTGAGGTGAGGTTATGTATTATACATGTTATGTTAGTGTTTGTGTGAATGTACTCTTTGTGTTTAATATTAATTTTTTTTCCATGTATTTGTCGTAATGTGTGTTTTATTTGCGACGTCAACAAAGGTCAAATTTAATTTAAGCTAAAGTTAATTATCCTTTTAAGTTACAACAATATCTAGTTCTTACACTTCCGCGCCTATCACAGCCTTTTAACATATAATGACGCGTTTATTTTTGTTTTTAATCCTGAGGAAAAAGGATAATAATGACAAGGTGACAGTCATCCTGTGATCACAGCTCCTACAGGTAACGAAGTTGAAGACAGGATTGAATATAAATAAACAAGAATAAACGCGTCGTTAGTTCGATTGCAGTGTTTTTCATTAAAATACTTTTATATTTTTTCTTGAGATTTGCTTGCGACACAATTTTAACTAATGCAGTTTTTATTTTACACATCTTTTTCTGCACTGTGTTCCTAGATAAATAAATATTTCGTATATTTACACTAATTAGCCTAGCGTAAAGTAAGCTCTGTAAGGCTTGTGTTATGGATACTAGGGTAACGGATAGACATACATATATGATTCATAGAAATATATACCCATGACTTAGGTACAAATGCTCGTTTTCATCATCTGCTTCTTCCAGGATTCGAAGCCAGTACCGTTAGTGCAAAAGGCTGGCTCTCTACCGTCGCACCAAACGGTCCAACCAACCCTAATAAAGGAAATTAAGAAAAATGAAGAAAAAGAAAATTTATAGGACGTGAAAAACAAAGCTTGGTAAACTGACTTCAATTATTTTTTCCCAACGTCTAATATCCATTTGTACATTGAAAAAGATCCCTCTACGTCAACTGAGGTGAAGTAAGCAAATTTATACATTTCCTCGTCCTCAATGCAGAAAGATTTTTGTCTGCTATATTTCTGATTGTCTCCAAATCAGGATTTCTGTCCATGACTTTTCCATTTTATCTTCTAAGCTCTCGCAATTTGTGTTTCTCAAAGCTAAACCTCACTGCATCAAATATTTCCAATGATTCCATTATAGAAAGATCGGGTTTCTGAAGTGCTGTCAAAACTGTTGGTATAACTGCAAAATTTTCGCAAATCATCTTTATGTTGTCATTATTGTCAAAAATGTTTAAACTATTCTCTATTGATTTTGCCTCTTGACTATTGTGCATAGACAATGCAGATTTAATGTCATCGAAATGCTTATCGTAATAGAATGCCGCATCAAGCCAAGTACCCCATGTAATAATTACAGATACAGGAGGTAAAGGTAAATCCGGACACATTTCCTTAAAGATTATTTAGGAACGACCGTCAATAAAAATTGTCATAATGGAGCCTTCTTTACAACATTGTGTGGTAATTTATAAATAATTTTGTCTACCTGTATCACGCATATGCGCAGGTGCTTCGTGCATAATTGAATATGCACAGTTATTCTCAGACCATTATACACCATGGCCTCAACGCTACCGCAAAAATCCAATGGATCATGCAATTATAAACGTTTAAGCGATATATTGCGCTTTATGAATTAATTTAAAATAAACGTTTAACGCCAACATTTACTAACAGGTGCGAATTATATCAAATAGTTAATTGAATATTATCGCATGTCTGTTTTGAAGAATATCTATAAAAAGCATGTAAATGTCTACAGTACTGTGGCATTCACTCTTAAATTAAACTAAAATTAAAATTTATTTATTTCGGGAATAACCCATATCGTGTCGGTTACAATAGTAAAATCTTATGTGATGTAAGAACAAATAAAGTCGTTAAAATCATTTAATCCAATTAAAATTAAGAAGATAATTATAATATACCATCAATATAATTAAAGCAACAAAGACGGTTACTCATCAATATTGTTAAAATAATAAAACCACTAATCTCTTAAAAATAATCGAAGTAATAAAATTATCTTTTGATAGAGATACGTTTTACGTTTAATTCCATTTGTATGTATAATACCTACATAGCCATTAAAATAAAATTTGAAATAAATTTACAAAACAAAATAAAACACTCACTTGATCACTATTTGATGATTAGTACTTATCTAATTGAGCTACCGAGACTGACAGACAAGTCGCTGTCTATTTCTATTTCGATCTCCAAAGATCATAATTCTTTAAAGATCTTTTAATTTCATCCTAATAATATCTCATATTTCTTTAATTTCTTACCTAATATAAGATTTGTACAGTCACATATAGGTCTTAGTCCAAACTAAGACTTAGTTTGTCTATAGGTCTATACCTATACCTATAGGTCTTAGTCCAAACTAAGACTTAGTTTGTCTATAGGTCTATACCTATAGGTCTTAGTCCAAACTAAGACTTAGTTTGTCTATAGGTCTATACCTATACCTATAGGTCTTAGTCCAAACTAAGACTTATTTTGTCTATAGGTCTATACCTATACCTATAGGTCTTAGTCCAAACTAAGACTTAGTTTGTCTATAGGTCTATACCTATACCTATAGGTCTTAGTCCAAACTAAGACTTAGTTTGTCTATAGGTCTATACCTATACCTATAGGTCTTAGTCCAAACGAAGACTTAGATTGGACTAAGACCTATATGTGACTGTACAAATCTTATATTACGTAAGAAATAGAGGAAATAGGAGATATTATAAGGTTCTCACCATTAATATCATTCAAAAAATCGCTAATTAGTTTAATATATTCCGAAAAGATTCGTAAGCCGTAAATCCATATACCTCTGTAGTATATAACTCGAAAGTACGTTTAAAGCATAATATTATCTATGACCTGTATACATATATTTGATTCCGGTATTCCTTTCGATGTTTTAATTGGATCTACGGAAGAATTGCGGTATTGTAGAAATACCTTTCAATTATGATATTATAAATAAAATATTTATTATTCATCTTTGCAGACATACTTTAATTTAGTATTTAATGGATTTTAATTTTTCCCTGTTTTGACATTTAATTTGATTTAAACTATTGCTTATTATTACAATGAATTACTGTAGATGCAATAATAGTATTGGTGCATGGTAATAGTATTTTAATTCTAGTTTGAAAGTTTTGCATATCGAAATATGACAAAATAAATACGTTGTCACAGCTTTTTACCGTGTTTTATAGCAAATAAATAATTACATTTCATAAAAAAAAACTTTTTTTACAGATTTTGCGCATAGTTTATTATATATTTAATGTTGACGTTTCTTACCTTTTATAGGAGTTACCGGGACAGTGATCACGGCTCCTGTAAAGGAGTCGAAATGTCTGGATTATATATAAAATAAATAATGCGCAAAATCAATAGAGGTTTCGACTCCTTTACAGGAGCCGTGATCACTGTGCCGGGGACTCCTGTAAAGAAGTCAAAAATTTCAGAAAAATCCCTAAACAGGTTGTTTTATTTAAATGTGTAGGTATTGTACCCGGAAGTGTAAGAACTGATTATGATGTTTTTTAGAATTACTTCGAAATTGATCTACTATTTCCTTACAGTAGTTATGCGTTAGTTTAATAGTTTGTGTGTAGGGAAATATCTTCTATTTCATAGATACTTTATGATCCCGCCACTTCAAGTTTACAAACGATTCATTCACATAAGAAACCAACCACAGTAGGTCATAACAACATACCCTAACGTTAAACTATCACGTAACATTACAGCTTCTTATACCTGGAAGTAACCTTAATGAGCAGGCTCCAATATCAACGGAACAAGGATCAAAATACATCAGCAATTTACACAATCTAATCGTGGGCGTTTTTTTGTCTTCGGTACAGATAATTACAGAGAGGTGTGAGTTAAGAAGCGGTACAGTTGATTGCAAACTTTTTCAGACCATTGTTAAAACGTCTAGACGTTTTTTAGTCTGCTTAGACGATAACGAGTAATAGAATTGAATTACAGACAATTATCTTAATATGCGTAACGTTATCATGACAATGGTAATTTTAAAAGTGAGTTAGACAGTTTGAATGACGGCTAGCCATTTTTTTGTTAAGATAGAGAGCGCAAGTTCAGCGTGTTCGGACAACGTGGAGATTAAGCAAGACTTCCTCAGGCTAGTTACAGTAAATATACTAAAATAAACGTTATTTTGTAAACAGTCTGCCAGGAATAATGTTGCACAGAATAGTCCTCTAAAAAGAATGTGTTTATAATAAACTTTGCTATGACGTTGATATATTTAATTGTAACATCAGTAGTTATCGTAATGCACTTTTATCAAAATTGCAACGTCTCATTTAGGTTACCCCAACTTGGCACTGTTTTGAGGGATTTTCATTGGATTACTTCTTCTTCTTCGTTAGTGTTTTCTTAAGTTGTTCTATTATTGTATTGCTTATAAATTAAATTTTAAAATTGTTGGGCGCAGACACGCTCGATCGTTAATCTTGTTTGCTATTGTGGCTTTCTGATAAATAAATTAATAAAGCATACCGAAACTAGGCCTTTTTGTTGTTATAAATACCTACGTTCCATAAGAGCATTAGGGGTGGGACTCTTATTTGTTATAAAATTTAAGTTATTTATTTATTAAAAGATTTATTTGGGTTCTGCAATGATCAAATAATCAAATGAAGTAATTAATATTCTTTGTAATTAAAATTTGGTTACCGAAAAATACTTTCGTCTGTCTCGACACGTTCGGATTTTATTATTAAACTAGCTGACCCGGTAACGCGTTGCTATGGTAACGTTAATTGATACAATGGAAAAAGAGCGGACAGACAAACACACAAACAACAAATTTGTGTTCCTAGAGTATAGACTAACGAACGGCCCGTCCCGGCTTCGCACGGGTGGACAAAATTGTTTAAATTTTTTCTATTAATAAATATTTTTCCGTTAGCGCCATCAAGCGTCCGGTAGACGAACTACTTGCGGTTAACGCATTGCTATGGTAACGTTAATTGATACAATGGAAAAAGAGCGGGAAAAAGAGCGGACAGACAAACACACAAACAACTGTGATCTTAGATTATAGATTTTATACATACATACAACCACGCTTTTTGCTAGCAGAGGTAGGCAGAGATCACAGATTTCCACTCACCATGATCCTGACATACATTTCACGCTTCTCCAACTGTCATCACCACCCGGCCTTTTTTCAGACACCTCTATTTGGTCCCTGAAAGTTTGCCTTAATCTGCCTTTACCGACTTACCGATGCACAATTGCTCATTTATTTGTCTTGTTAATCTTCGTTCATCCATCGTCTCTACATGTTCGAACTATGTAAGCATCCCTTTACTATCTTTGTCACTACGAGGTGTGTTCAGAAAATAACGAGAATTACTAATTTCGTGGGCTTCGAAAGTCCAATTGTCAATAAGGAGTACTACCTATAAGTTCAACGCCGTTTGCGTGAAGCAATCCGAAAAAAACGCCCGATTTGTGGAAAAACAATTCATGGCTCTTGCACCGCGATAATGCATCTGCTCACACTTCATTGCTTGTCCCAGCCTCCACAATTGGCAGACATAACTCCGTCTGACTTTTTTCTATTTTCATAAAATAAAGAGAACCTTAAAGGGCCGTCGTTTTACAAGCATAGATGACAATAAAAGGGAATCGCTGAAAGAGCTAAAGGCTATCCTAAAAATCGAGCTTGAGAGTATTTCGAGAATTGGAAGAAGCGCTGGCACAAGTGCATAATATCTAATGGGGACTAATTTGAAGATGACAACATTAATGTAGACAAATAAATAATTTTCTTAACATACCTCATCTTCATCCACACCACACCACTCTCTTATCACATCATGATATGATCATCTCTTATTTTATCCATCAAATTCACATAAAACTTTATAGTCGAAATTTTGTTTCAACTACAAAATTCTAATTCTAATGTATTCACTAGTATAAGAGTGTCTGTATGAGTAATAATTATAATAATTTTTCAAAAAGTCATGATAAGAGGTTCTCTACTCTTCAATTGCTATATCCTGCTGGGCCCATAATATTCTTTTTAGGAAATGACTTCCTATGTATTGACTTTATGGTATGCAATAAATATTGAATTGAATTAAATTGAATTGTCAGCCAGTGTCACGTCAGTGGGTTTTTAATGGGTAACGCCGGTAACAGTCCACGACTCTTTTTAGGTACAGATTCTGTTTCCTAGCTGGTAGTTTGTCTTCGTCCCACTTTCCTGCAAGGTAGCTAAAGATGGGAGACAGCGCGGGCAGATGAGACGATGACAGTATTACAACAAGAAAACAGTGTCTAATAATACTGTCAGCCTGAATCTTGGTCCAAGAAAAAGAAACTTGACCACTCGTTTCGATGGTTTCCGCACCCGCGACTTTAGCACTTCGACGTACGCTCAAGGGACTTGACGAGGCATGGGTCTGTGTGAGTGCGTTCATTCCGATCGATTGTACGTATTTACTGTTTTAGCTATATAGGTATTTACTGTAGGTTAGTTGTCGGACTGTTCACCAATAATAGTATTTTAAACTTTTTTGTGCTATGGATAATGCAGGTTAAGTCAATGTTCATTCACGTCCGAGTCGTTACTGGAAGAAGACGTTTCTCACCAATTTAATTCATTTTTCTAAAGTACAAAATATATATTTTGAGTCTTATTTTAATAGTATTAGGTCTAAGTTCATTCAGTGCCCGTGACTCACTTACTTCCTATGCAAAATATTTGCTATTCTGTGAGCGATAAGCAATAAGTAGTATATGCAACGCAAGCAGATAAAATGCAGCGCTCACCAATAAGTGGATCAACAATCAAGTTCTCTTCGCAACCGGACCTGTCTATACGACCAGAGGAAAATGACATAGTTCGAAACGTGAACTTGAGAAAAAGGAAACACGAAAATTTTGAAGACATGAAGGATGAACTTATGCGATCTTTTAGAGAGATAATGAATAGTGAGATCGTTGAATTAAAAAATCAAAACATCAAAATCTTGGAGTCTAATGCTCAAATTATAAAGTTGTTAGAGGAAAACACTGTTAAATACAGGGAAATATGTAACAAGGTGGACATCCTTGACAATAAACATGAAGCAGCAATGGAGAAGATACATGATTTGGAAAATCAACTGAATAAAGTGCAGAAACAACTACTCAAAAAACGGTTGAAGTAAGAAATATTCCGCGGAATGAAAAAGAAAATGTGTCTGACATAATAAACACAATTTACAAAACTCTTAATATAGAGCCTAGTGATGCTAAAGATAACATTTTAAGAATAGGGAAAAATGGTCCAATTGTCATAGAATACCAAAGCATAAAGGAAAAGCAAACACTCTTGAGGGCCGTTAAGAAATACAACTCTGAAAACAAAGAAAAACCACTGAGCACGGATAGCCTGGGGTTAGGTGACACCAATTCTCGGGTCTACATATCTGACACACTGACACCACATGCAAAGAAGATATTGTCTGCTGCTCGAGAACTTGTAAAAAAAGGAGCTTACAAGTACTGCTGGGCATCGCGAGGAAATATCTTATTGCGTAAAGAAGAAGGACAACCTGCTATTGTTATCACATCAATTGGACAACTAAGTGAGTTAGTCGCAGAATGACTATCCGCTGGAATGGGTCACACAACAACATGGTACATTTTTTTGTGTTTTCAACTGGTTTTCGTAACTTTTATTTTCTTGCTGTTTATTGCACTGACTGGATATATATGTATACAAACATTACTTTCCATATTTAATATATTAACAATAAATATTTATCAACTGGTATTATTATATTATATTTACTCAATATCCGTTCATGACAATCAAGAGCATATTGTCTCTAATAACATTTATTAACATCTCAGCATCTGGTGTCTTCAATCAAAACTATTATGTGTTAATGTAAACTTATCATTGCGTGACTATGGCTAATAATATTATTAAATAATGTAGTTACCGAAGTTGAAAGTATCAACGTCGGTGACTGTTTTCTGGTTGAAGACCCGGAAGCTTTACTACAGTACAATCTTGATGGCGAACGAACACTTAAAATTATCGTATAGAATATCAGAAGCATACATAAAAATTTTAAAGACTTCACAGTATTTCTAACCAGGAGTAAAGTCAATTATGATTTAATAATTCTTACAGAATGTTGGCTTAAGAACTCTGATCTAATACCTAGATTAGATGAATATGATACGTTCTATACTCGTAACTATATAAATCAAAATAGTGGTATTGTGGTGTATGTCAGAAACTACCTGACGGATGTAATTGTTTACGAACTTTGTGTTGATGAGGCAGATTACTTGGTAGTTAAAATAGATATCACTCATGCCTTTATTTGTATATACAGGTCACCGTCTTTTACTGTAATATCGAAATTTTTATATTCTTTGGATAAACTGATAACAAACCTCTCTAACATACCTAATATCTAAATGACTGGGGATATTAACATTGATATTAGCCTGAACAATAATGACCCCAAATCTGATGAGTATCTAGACCTACTTGCTACCCACTGTCTATTACCTAGTCATCTTATTCCTACTAGAATTAATAACTGTCTTGACCATTGTTTTGTGAAATCAAATGTTAAGATCTTAACTGTTATCTGTAAACCTTCTGTTACTGACCATAGTAGTGTTTATTTTAGTATCCCTTTCCGAGACACACTTTTCCCTTTGCGTTTCCGAGACACACTTCACAGGAAATACTTAAAACGACCTCGTGATAGTCATATAGAAATCACTTATAAACGTTATAGGAATCATTGTAATAAGATATTGCACAACCTAAAAAATGAATATGATAAATCAGACTTAAATGCTAACAAGAATGATATTAAAAGCACTTGGAATGTCATAAAGCGAGTATGCAATCTAAATGACCCAGATAAATCATAAATACCTGACGAACTACTGAAAATAAAATCAACGCCTCAGGAATCTGCCAATTATATTAACGACTTTTTTATAAATGTGGGTGCAAATTTATCAAACAATATTTTACACAAATCAAAACTTAGTGAAGATAACCTTGCCAAAAATTTTAAAATTAATAATACACCGTTAAATTCATTTATGTTGTTAGAGACTAACGAGCTAGAGGTATGCAAAATTGTTAAGACATTAAAAAATACCACATCTTCAGGTTAGGATGGAATATCATCAGTTTTCATCAAAACTTACTTAAATCTTCTTGTTAAACCATTGACCCACGTAGTCAATTTATGTCTATCATCTGGAAGATTCCCAACGGCGCTCAAAGAAGCGATCATTGTACCAGTGTACAAGTCTGGTGACAGGGACACGCTCACTAATTATCGCCCAATCTCACTCTTACCTACTGTTGCCAAAGTCCTAGAAAAACTTATTAATAATAGACTCATTAACTAACTGGAGAGTAATAACATTCTTTCCAAAAATCAGTACGGTTTTAGAAAAGCGAAATCTACTGTTGATGCTATAGAAAATTTAGTAACAAATGTGGCAGAGAATATTGACACCAAAAAAAGTGTCTAGGTATATTTCTTGATATATCAAAAGCCTTTGATACAGTTTCTGTTCCCCTACTCATACGTTAACTGGAATCAATCGGTATTAGAGGTCTGCCTCTTGAACTTTTCAAAGACTACCTCAGAAATAGAACACAAATGGTCAAAATAGGTAGTGTCCAAAGCTCTAAACAGACAGTAAATTTTGGTGTTCCTCAAGGCTCTGTTCTTGGACCTACACTTTTCTTAATATACGTAGCAATCTTTGTGATATTGATCTACCAGATGCAAAAGTTATTTCATGCCGATGATACCGTTATTTTATTCCAGCATACATCGTGGCCCCTAGTTAAAGCCTCAGCTGAGAAAGGATTTCAAAAAGTAACTAACTGGCTTAACGATAATCTGCTTACTTTGAATGTACAGAAAACAAAATACTTAACATTTAGTATCAAGGACAATTTGCAACCTGCAAATGATTTTCACATAAAAGCCCATTCTTCGGATTGCGCTGATCCAGTAATTTGTGACTGCTCAAAATTGACTAAATCGGATACTATTAAGTACCTTGGTGTTGAAATTGATAAAAATTTGAATTGGAAGCAACACATAATTAGTTTAAAATCTCGCATTCGTAAACTTATACCTATTTTTAAAAAAATTAGAAATCTGAGAGATAGCCAAACAAACAAAACTATATACACAACTTTATGCCAATCAATCATTATGTATGGAATCTCTGCTTGGGGTGGAGCTAAGGAAACTACATTTATAAACGTAGAAAGGGCTCAAAGATGTATCTTAAAAGTTATAGGGTTCAAGCATTTCAGATAGGTACAGTACATTTAAGTTATATAAAGAATTTCAAACATTACTGTTGTGATATACAATCTTTTTTATAATCAAAACTTATTTTATGACTTAAGGTACATATTTAAACATAGAATTTTATTTGTTACTTCAAAATATACTGTTGACAATGTTCACACGTTTTTAATATTTTTCCTATAAAAAATATTTCCAACACGTTATCAGCACGAAAATAAGTATTTTTGAAGTCTTTAGTGAGATATAATAATGGCAAATGGTAGTGGTGATGTTTCTGGAAAAAGATTTTCTTCGTCACTTCCATCATTTTCTCTTCGTAACAGAGATGGCTACAGTCTTTGGAAGTTCAAGATGCGTAATTATTTGATGCATGAAGATCTATGGAATGCAATAGATGGTTATCCAAGTGGTGATGTTACTTCCGATCCGATCAAGGTAAGGAACGACCGAAAGGCTCTCACTAAAATATGTCTAACATTAGAAGACTCCGCTATAACGCATGTTAGAAATTCTAAAACTGCTTCTGAATCATGGAAGTCCCTTCAAAATGCCTATGAAGACAAAGGCATGGGACGTAGATTAGCATTAGAGAGGAAACTGTACCGATATACGTTAGATAGCTTCAATGATATTGAGTCATATATTAATGCCGTTGTAAGTACTGCTCAGGACTTGGCTGATATAGACAAAAATATTGAAGATGCTTCACTTGCTGCTATTTTATTGGGAGGCTTATCATCTAAATATGATCCTCTAATAATGGCATTAGAAAATAGCAATATTCAAGTAACTACTGAATTAGTGAAGTCGAAGTTGTTAAATGAAATGTCAAAGAGTACTACACAATCTGAGTCAGCTTTGCGGACAGATCAGAGTCACAAAAGTCAAACTAAAAAACCAAAGAAAAAGAAGCCCATCATATGCTATGATTATAAGGAGCCTGGACATAAGAGGCCGGATTGCCCATTGAAGAAAAGGAAATCCACAGAGGAGAAGTCCTTGGTTGCATTAGGCATCGGTAATGGAAACTCGATGAACGATTGGTTTATTGATTCCGGGGCGACGAAACACATGACATCGCGGCAAGATTGGTTCGTAAATTTGAAACGTTTTGATATGGGTTCTGTAACTGTTGCAAATGGAGATAAAGTAGATTGTATAGGTGTAGGCGATATTTCTTTATGTACGAATTCCTCTGTAAATAGTATTTCTGATGTTGTATGTGTCCCTAATTTAAAAACTAATTTAATATCTGTATATAAGTCTGTACAAAATGGTTTCACAGTATTATTCGATAAGCAAGGCTGTAATTTTTTTGAATCTGATACTTTTTCTTTTTCAGGTAGTCCTATTCTGTTTGGTTCTGTTGTGGACGGGCTGTACAAGTTAAACTGTACTGTAAATACACCATGCGATAGAACTCGAGATGTGGCTATGGCTGAATCACTGTCTAATAAATACCAGTTATGGCATAGACGTCTAGGCCATTTATGCCGTATTGGGATGAATCTGCTAAGAAATAGTAAAGTAGGTATAGAATATAGCATTGTAGATAAAACTAATTGTGTTGCTTGTGTAGAGGGAAAGCAAGCACGTAAGCCCTTTAAAAGTGTTGCATTCAAAAAGGCAACATCATCACTTGAGTTGATTCATTGTGATGTATGTGGGCCAATGTCTGGCAATTCTTTTCAAGGCAATAGATATGCTTTATTACTAATCGATGATTATACGCGCAAAATATTTGTATATTTTTTGAATGCGAAATCTGAAGTAAAAGAAAAATTTAAGATTTTTCATTTACTTGTAGAGAAGCAAACTGGTAAAAAAATTAAAACTGTCAGATCTGACAATGGGACTGAGTTTATTAACAATGACTTGCAAAACTATTTTGCGATGAATGGAATCGTTCATGAAACATCAGTGCCGTACTCTCCTCAGCAAAATGGGGTAGCAGAGCGTACCATTCGGTCTATAGTTGAGAAAGCTCGCTCTATGTTAGCAGGTAGTTTTCTTTCGATATCTTTTTGGGAAGATGCTATTCAAACTGCTGTTTACTTAAAAAATCGGTCTCCACACCGTGCTTTAGTTGTATCTGAGACACCTTTTGAAAGATGGTTTGGGCACAAACCGAATTTATCACACCTCAAGGTATTTGGTTGTCGTGCACTAGTACATATACCGTCATGTCAAAGGAAGAAATTTGATCTTAAAGCCGAAGAATATATTTTTGTTGGGTACACTGATGATCCGAATAGTTATATTTTCAGAAATGCTCATTACCCAAGAAAAATTATTAAAGCACGAGACGTTACATTTTTTGAGACCTGTTTTAAAAGTCTAAAGGAAACCGGGAATTCGGAGCAGGTGAATATTTTCAATCCTATTTTGACATTGACAAACAATGTAGAAATAGAAAATGAGCCTTCTGCTAGTACATCTAGGGGCCAAACTACCGAATCCTGTTCTCCTTCTGAAAATGTGGATCAGTCTGTGTTGTGTCCACTAAGGGGGGATAGTAATAGTGATATTGAAGCTGTTGCTTCGTCAGATATTCAATCTTCAGATATTGAAACTGTCGCTTCATCGGATATTCCACCGCCGAATGAACCTGAGGCAAGTTCTCAAACTGAAGGCCGTTATCCTTCTAGAGTTCGTAAGCCGTACGTAGTTCGTAGAGACTATTTTTCGTACAGTGTCGCGCTGAACGATATGTTGGAGCCTCAGACATACACACAAGCCATTACATCTGATGATGTAGATAAATGGCAGATGGCGATGGAAAGTGAATATCAGTCTCTTATGAAATTAAAAACATGGAGACTAGTGGGCAAACCAGACAAGAAAGTTATTCCGTGCAGATGGCTTTATAAGGTCAAGACGGATGCACATAACAATATTATCAAGTACAAAGCGAGACTTGTCATTAAGGGTTATAGTCAAATAGAAGGCGTTGACTATCATGAAACGTTTGCTCCTGTTGTAAGGAATTCATCGCTTCGAACCCTCTTTGCTCTTGCTGCCGAATACGATTTAAAAATGCAAAATCTGGATGTTGACACTGCATTTTTAAATGGTGATCTTTCGGAAGAAGTGTACATGGAACAGCCCAAAGGATTTGTTGTTAAAGGGCAAGAAAGAAAAGTTTGCTTATTACAAAAAAGTTTGTATGGTTTGAAGCAAGCTCCGCGTGCATGGTATACAAAACTGAATGAAACATTATGTAGTATTGGTTTCACAAAATTACCTTCAGAGCCGTGTATCTATAAAAAACTTTTTGGTTCTGATATAATAATTTTGGCAATTTTCGTTGATGACATAATTGTCTTTCATAAGAATGACAGTTTTTTTGACATTGTGAAATCTGATCTACAAAAACATTTCACTTTGAAAGACCTCGGTAATTTGACATATTATTTAGGTATAAATGTTAATAAAAATTGTGATGAGATACGTATAAATCAAAAGACATATATTGAAAAAATACTTAAAAGGTTTAATATGGAATCGTGTAAAGGCTATTCTACACCTTTGGTAAACAATAAGTTAGATGATGGAACCGCAGGTGAGTGCAATTATCCATACCAAAATCTCATAGGATCTTTGATGTTTTTAGCTGTTAATACCCGTCCCGATATAGCATATGCTACGAGCTATTTAAGTCAGTTTAACACTTGTTTCAATAAAACTCATTGGGAAGCTGCAAAACGTATATTACAATACTTAAAACAGACTATAGACTACTCTATTGTTTATAGGAAAACTGAAAGTCCTTTGATTGGATATACGGATGCAGATTGGGCCAATTGTAAGCGTGATCGACGCTCATACACGGGGTATTATTTTAAGCTGGGAAATGGACCTGTAGCGTGGGCCTCACGAAAGCAGCCAACGGTTGCTCTGTCTTCAGCGGAAGCAGAGTATATGGCACTTACAGACGCCGCTAAAGAAGCCATATACTTGCGTCGTTTGATTTATGAGGTATGCGGTAAATTATACGATTGTGTTACGATTTACAGTGACAGCCAAAGTGCACAAAATATCGCAAATAATCCCGTGTACCACAACAGAACTAAACATATTGATACCAAGTATCAGTTTATTAGAGAGAAGGTATTAGAAAATATTATTGGCTTAAAATATCTTAAGAGTACAGAAATGTCAGCTGATGTGTTAACAAAGCCATTGACCTACGTTAACCATCATAAATGTATATCTTGTATGGGAATAACGTAATGTTGTAAGCCTTTATATTTTTGTTCTTTTTGTTCCTAAATTATACTTAGTTTTTATGTTCTGTAATTTTTTGTGTTCAGATGTTGTATGTATTACATATAGGTTTTGATTAAGGGGAGGTGTTGTGATATACAATCTTTTTTATAATCAAAACTTATTTTATGACTTAAGGTACATATTTAAACATAGAATTTTATTTGTTACTTCAAAATATACTGTTGACAATGTTCACACGTTTTTAATATTTTTCCTATAAAAAATATTTTAACAATTACAGGTCGACAACTTTACATTAAAAGTATTGTTCTGAGACAACATTCATGTAAAAGACTTCGTAGCCCCTCTATCAGAAGATCTTATGAAGTATTTGATGTCCCAACATGTAAAACGGCTTTTGCGCAAGGATTTTCTTATTATTTGGCCCCGTTAATTTACAACCGCTTAAGTAAAATACAACCCCTTAAAGACCTTACCAGATTTGTATGTAGGCGAGCACTAGATGAATTTCTGAGTAGCTTAGATTATGAACGGACAGAAAATTTAATAAATGTATATAAATTATAAATTGTATAATTATA
The DNA here is from genome assembly GCA_927399485.1 of Calamotropha paludella. Classification (NCBI taxonomy): domain Eukaryota; kingdom Metazoa; phylum Arthropoda; class Insecta; order Lepidoptera; family Crambidae; genus Calamotropha; species Calamotropha paludella. Next base: position 2,896,034 of record OV656823.1, on the reverse strand, counting down.
TTCATAATATATTGTGTGTATTATATTGTGTGTATTATATTATGTATATTGTTAGTATTGTCTTTAAATGTACATTATATCTGTATATTATTATTTTTTATTTTGGAAATTTAAAATATAGGTAATATATGTATTATATAGATGTGAATGTAATAAAACTGTTGGTGCCTATAGCAAATAATATTATTTGTCATACAAATACCTATGTTATATAAATTAAATTAATCTGTATTTAAATTTTGTAATGTACAGTCTTTGTGCAATAAAAAGTATCTATCTGTGAACATAGGAAGGTAGCTATTTATTTTTTTCATATAAGTTAAATGTTTATTACGTACCTACTGTTATTTCTTTCTTAGGTTAATTAAATCGTGCGTAAAGACGTGGGCACTCATATGTATTATACAGTGCGATCCAACATTAATCTAATCATGCAGTCTGTTGCTAACCACTGTATGATACAAATGAAATGCTACAACAATTAGTTATATACATAACCATCTTTACGTTTTAAAGGTTATTTTATGTTCCTATAAAATTGTATTGTTGTGTCCACAGTGCAATAGATTGATTTATCGCAGTCCTTTACGTATACTACATATTCACGTTAACCCGAAACTCGTTATCGGCAACTATTGAATAGATCTATTGTATTAAAAATGTTTTTACATTTTAATACAATGGACTCAAATGCTCATTACATTGTCGCAAAAATAATCCTAATTGCAGATTATATACAGTTGGTAATACATTGGCGTGAATATTACCTCGCCGTAACACAGTCCTCGGACTAGCACGGGAGGTAAAGAATTATTGTCTGTATACCCTCAATCACGATAATTGTATTTTTTTGGCTATTACATAAGAATATCCTATGGCTATTATATAAGTATTGCTTAGTGACTTTAATAGTTATAAGATGATGTTGATGGTGCTTTTACTATAGGTAATTAAAACAATTATCACCTTGCAGTGTAACTGGTATACTTCTGTATTGTGAAATTATGCAATAACGTTATTATTATTATTATGTTCCTGACTGGTTCAACTGCAGTTGATACCAGCATAGTTTTCTAATGAAAAAAAAAAAAACGAAAAAATATTTACACATTTTTAATGTTCCCAGTTACAAAAAGGAGTTATTGCTACTACGACAGTACGCATTATAATTTGCTATGTAATTTATAAATCTCGAAATGAGCGTCGAAGTGACTTAAAGATTTCTTATAAGTAAGTATAACACAATTACTTTGAAGCACCATATAAATTAACATGACATATTTTAATCAATGCAGTTAATACAAATTTTGTATTCCCATCAAGTCCCAGTTGTGAATTAAGCCGTTGTGTTACTTGAGGTTTGATCTCGGACCATTTGATTAAATAAGCGCTACTCGCGCGAGTCGATTACATCTATAATTCTTACAGAATAATTTATTTGGGCCGTCTGAAGTGAATCAGAATGCAAAATCTAAGTAAACGCCATCTAGCATAATATGATTGCACTATTTCGTAACGCAACCACGCTGGTGCTTACTTTACTAAATCGTAGCACGTCTGTTATCCCACTTAAACAGGTCACTAACGTTTCACAAATATTTTGCTAGATGGCGCTACGCATTAAGAAAAGTGATCACAAGATGGCGCTCAATGGTAATGCTGTATATTAATAAAATAAGGTCATGTAATGAAAGCGCATTTGTTTATTTCGCGGGTCCAGAGCACCCAAATGATAGCATTTTGCGTACCTCCACGCTATTTCACGGGGTTCTAATGCTATTTTTGGTAGACATTCGTCGATGAAATCCTCCATCACCGCCCTTTCTGTAATGAGAACATTTTACTCACTGGGCATTATAAAAACTTTTTCGAAAGCGCATCCAGACATACATATTTAAGCTAATACAGAAAAATCATAGAGGCATATCATATAAATGTATTCAAATACAAATAGAAAATGGAAATAATAATAATGATTACTTGCAAATTTAATTGTTTTTTTTTATATTTCATCCTGACGTTTCGACTCCTTTACAGAAATCATGATCACAGAATGACTAAGATAATGAGGTAAATGCCAAAACTTTAGTCACGTTGTGTCATAAAACACAAAAAAATGCGCACCAAAACCGATAAAAGTTACATTTAAAAATATATATATTTTTTAATGATTTATTTGTATCTGTATTACAGAGTTTTTCTAAAATTGAATTATCAGACGTACAATATTTTAACATCACTGTAGACTTATTAGCAACTGAATTTTCGGGAAAAATTGTGTAGATATATTACAATTAGGTGTCCTTAAATTTTCCTTAAATAATTAGTAGCAACTAATTCTATTCAGCATGCTGAATTACTTGGCATAATTTGATATCCACTGCATATTAGGTAAGGTTTCATATTTTTTTACCCATAATCAACAAGCAAGCTATATCAAATTATGCCAAAAGTTTATGTACCGATGGCCAATAGGGTTAAAAACAATTCGGCCAAACAATTATACCCTTTACCTGCTCTTGGCACCAATGACATTGCTGTGTCTAATCTGAACACTCCTTCCATAGACATAAGGTCGTATTTGTTCAATAAGCATAGAACCCATTCTTTAAGCGCCTTGTCGTTTATCTACAAAAAATGAAATGTTTATTAAATAGTAGTTCATTTTACACTGTAAAGAGACTACTTCCATGATCGAGTGACTCGCATGTCTGTTTTCATGGTAATATCAGTCCGAGGTTCAGCGTTTGATTCCCGGTCAAGTAGAAAATGAATTCTCTATATTAGCTCGGGTCAAGGTATTGTGATTCCGTCGTTGTTTTTGAATTCAATAACACTTGTGATTTAGCTACTTCAATATATGTGATGTCTAATTATAAAAAAAAATGATGTCTAAATATATATATATATATATGGTTGTTAGATACTAACGTACAAGCGTGTATGGATTTTAATAACTTGGATTCCATTTTAAAGATCCATTCACATAAACTCGAAATTTTACATAACTTTGTTGTTTCAATGTGATAATACGTGAAAATGTGGGTTACAGTATTTCATGTCTAAATAAAACTACCCTTCAATTTTCTTTATACTACTTACAGTTCTGAGCTATCTTGTAATAGCTCAATTTCAATTTGAGTTTTCTAAGAAAGAAAGATAAAACATTTATTGAAACACATAGAAAGAGACAAAAGCAGAGACAAGGGGGACGTAGACAATGTAAAAATTAAGATGAATAATAAACCTAAAAGTGTTTGTTGGGTGAGGCCACGTTATTATGCAATTTTTAATTAATTTAACCGATTCGTTGCGAATGGCACGTCTGCCGTGCTGCTACCTTTTTGCGTGTGGCTTTAGGCACGGGAGCCGTGTCATTTTTAAATCCATGATAACTCCTTCAATTTAAGGTTTAGGGAAATCTACCTAGAATAAAGCTATCTTCATTTTTCACGTAAATCAAGCTCATAACTTTCGTTTCTGGTAATTTAAGTCGCATATCTGTATGATTTTTCACCTTTCTTGACATGTAATTAATTAAAAAATTGTGAAATTCTTATTATTGTTTTTGTAACTGATATGATTAAAATATAATTCATATTATGATTTGTAGAGTATTATGAATTGTTGATAAAAATTACTTTGAGAATACTTATCTATACAATGTCTTTACCGCATTTTAAGCGAAGGTATTATGTTTAATAATTTTAGTAGAATAGTAACACAAATTAATTATTGTTATTTCACCCTCCAATTTCCAGTCTTCAATTTCAAAACCAAATCGGGGCTGACTCTTGTTTGCTGAAAACATTGCATGTACCATTTCTTCAAGTTTTCTTCATGCTCGTCTTTCAGGCTCTGAAAATAACAATAATCTGTAATATGAGTAATAAAAACGAGATTATTTCTAATAGTATATATATCTAGTATATTTTTAAGATTGTGAAAGAAAAATATATATTATTTATTATTATTTTTCAATTACACTGCATTTTATATTAACGTCGCTTTAATTTAAAATAAAGTAAAAATATTGCTTCATTTAAGAATACAATAAAAAAGAGTAATCCATATATTCCTTTTGAAGTGAAAACTTCTTTAGCATCTTTGTGATTTGAAAGTCGATGAAACGAAAAAGCGACAGTAAAAAGAGACAAACACATAGATTCATAAGATTTAACGGGGGAGAAAATGAGATAGAAAGCTTTATGTACGTGTGTTAATACGTGTTTGTGTGCGCATACGTGGTACAAAGCTTGAAAGATGTCATCACAACAACTATGGTTTTTGAGGGTTTCACTTCTACCACGTGTGAATTGCACACATGCTTTTTTTGTATTTTTATAGTTGCTAAACAAGTACAAGAATTACAGAAAAGTAAACAAGGTCAATCAGAATAGTTATTGTCATGTTAAAGCAATGCATCTCTGATTGAGACAGGAAAACAATGATTCAGTCTTCAGAAATATAGAAGTGTAAAAAAAAAAATCCAGGGTTTTATTTCACGATTTTTTCAAAACAACCTCTCATGACTGATTTGAATTGTAGGTGCAAATTGAAATAATGGCGAATCCATATAAATGATTTTCACCTCAGACTTATATTAAGTTCCTTTTTTGCGACCATAAATCTTCAGTTGACATGTCATTTTTAACCCAAGCGGCGGCGGATCCTCGCCGATGTACTACCAACGTAACTCGTAATACATTTAGCTTACTACGAGGGGTTCTTTTTTGAATCTTTTTATTTATGAAATCAAGGAGAGACTGTTTCAAATTTATAGTAAGTTTTTAAAGTGTGGGTAGATATTTGCAGTGTTGTCGCTTCTAGGGGTTGAGGCCAAGGGTATCTGTCGCCCAGGAGCGAAAACAGAAGAAGGGATAGATAATAGAAAGAAAGAGTGATAGCAGGGATAGGAAAGAAAGAGAGATACTACGAGGGGTTAACGGTAATGTTATTAATAATGTGTTTATCGCATTGTTAATATACTTAAAAAAAAATCGTTTAAAGAAAAAGTTACTCTACATTTTCCTAATATGGTTTAAGATTTTTTTTTTCTTTCGGGTCGCTTATATTGCTTGGGAATTGGCAATATAATTTTTCAATCCCTTGTTTTCATTGTCTTATACAAACGTTTAATAAACTTTGAGTAATAATATTTTGTATATGTGTTTTATTTTTATGCGTTTTATATATTTTAAAATATTTATTGTTATTTATTAATATTGTATACTATAGCTAGCATGAGTAGAAGTGTATGAAATGTACATGACCAAGTAATATTAGTTAAAAACCCTGTTATATCTCAGACATAAATTCATTGAACGAAAAGAATGTTTTAAATACGCTTTCTTTAAATCTTCTAACGAGATTTTTACCTACTTCAAAACGTAAGATTAATTAGAAATTGCAACAATCAGAAACCGATGACAATATTATTTATAGAAAAACATCGGAGAATTTAGGAAAAAAAATCAAGATAAGAAGAACTGAAAAACACGCTTATATAAAAATTAACGACTTTTCTTACAATGACATTAATTTTCTTTTTAAATTGATTTATTTACTTCCTAGTTCGGTTTACCATAATAAGAAAAAAAACCGTTTTTTTCTAATTATCATTCTTCGTATTTATTACATGAAAATGTTTTCTTTTATATAAATTGGATAAACACAATAATTGTACTAATATGCTTAATTGTTTTTTTAATACAACTGTATAACACAATTATGAAAAACCGAAGAAAAAGACTATTTAATTTTCTTTTGCATCAAAAATGCGAAAATCCTTATTAGGAAAAAAAGTAGACTCTGTCTATAAAATAACCGTACTAGTTAGAAGAGCATGGCTTTTACTCGTGATAATTCTAAAAAATTGACAATATATATTTATGCGTACGTTAGCTTAAGATTTTTATCGAATCTAAGATTATATGTTTCTTATGGCACTTGATTGATGGTAGTGTCATTTCATCGTAGGCTATGAACACTTACCACAACTAAAAGTAACCATATCACTTATTAGTTCTTACACTTCCGCGCCTATTACATATTTAACTAAACCATATTTTTTTTGTATATTTAATCCTGACATTTCGACGCCTTTACGGGGCGCCCTGTACCGTCAAGATGACGTACCGTTAACGTCATGATGAAATAAAAAAAAATTAAATGCGTCACTAATCTATAATCTAAGAACACAAATTTGTTGTTTGTGTATTTGTCTGTCCGCTCTTTTCCCCGCTCTTTTTCCATTGTATCCATTAATGATACCATAGCAACGCGTTACCGGGTCAGCTAGTCTATAATCTCATCATCATCATATCAGCCGTACGACGCCCACTGCTGGACAAAGACCTCCCCCAAGGATCTCCACAACGATCGGTCCTGTGCTGCCCGCATCCAGCGTTTTCCCGCGACCTTGACCAGATCGTCGGTCCACCTCGTAGCGGGCCTACCCACTGAGCGTCGTCCGGCACGCGGTCGCCATTCGAGAACCTTTCCGCCCCAACGGCCATCAGTTCTCCTTGCTATGTGTCCTGCCCATTGCCACTTCAGCTTCACAATTCTTTGAGCTATGTCGGCGGTTTTTGTTCTCCTACGGATCTCCTCATTTCTGATTCGATCGCGTAGGGAAACACCAAGCATAGCTCTCTCCATTGCCCGCTGGGCGACCTTGAGCCTTCTTACAAGACCCATAGTGAACGACCACGTTTCACTGCCATAAGTCATCACTGGCAACACACACTGGTTAAAGACTTTCGTCTTAAGGCACTGAGGTATTTTGGACGCGAAAATGTATCGCAGCTTCCCGAACGCTGCCCACCCGAGTTGGATTCGACGAGAGATCGCATTCTCGAAGTTGGATTTACCTAACTGTATTGTATGTCCTAGGTAAACATAGTGGTCAACAACTTCGAGTGTAACGTTCCCAACATTTACTGGAGCGGGTGTAACATGGGCGTTGGACATAATTTTCGTCTTGTCCATGTTCATCTTAAGACCCACTCGTTGGGATGCGTTACTCAGATCTTCGAGCATGGTGCTCAGGTCTTCCAAGGTCTCAGCCATTAGGACCATATCATCGGCAAACCGAAGATGCGTCAGGTACTCGCCGTTGATGTTGATGCCAAGTCCATTCCAGTCCAGAAGCTTAAAAATATCCTCCAACGCAGCAGTGAACAGTTTCGGAGAGATAACGTCTCCCTGTCTCACTCCTCGCTGTAGTTGGATAGGATTAGAGCTCTGGCTCTGTACTCAGACCAACAAAGTGGCGTTTTGGTACAGGCACCTTAACACTTCGATATACCTGTAGTCCACTTGGCACCTCTGGAGAGACTGCAGCACCGCCCAAGTCTCGATCGAATCAAAGGCCTTCTCATAGTCCACAAACGCCAAGCAAAGTGGCCGATTATACTCTTCGGTCTTCTGTATAACCTGCCGCAGCGTATGAATGTGGTCTATGGTGCTAAAGCCTTTTCGGAAACCGGCTTGTTCGGGAGGTTGGAAGTCGTCAAACCTGCGAGCAAGACGATTCGTAATGACCCTCAAAAACAGCTTGTAGACATGGCTCAGAAGCGAGATGGGTCTGTAGTTCTTCAGTAGGGTTTTATCACCCTTTTTGAAGAACAAAATCACCTCGCTTCTGCTCCATTCCCTTGGCGTTTTGCCCTGGACGGTGACAGAATTGAAGAGCTTCTGGAGGACTTTAAGTACCGGCGTGCCGCCCGCTCTCAAAAGCTCTGTTGTATTTCCGTCATCTCCCGCCGCCTTGTTGTTCTTTAGCTGTTTGAGGGCCATTCTAATCTCGTACAGGCAGACGTCCGGGATATCTTCGGTATAGTGTCGGGTAAGCTTGGCTCTAGGATCTCGAGCTCTGCTTTGGCCTGGTGTGATACTGGAATACAGCTGCCTGTAGAAACTCTCAATCTCTCTCAAGATTTCAGGAGTCGATGAAATGATACTGCCCTTCTCAGTTTTCAGCCTCGTCAGTTGACTTTGCCCAATAGACAGATCTCTAGCGAACACTTTGGAGCCTTTGTTCCGCTCTATGGCCTCTTTAATAAGCTCGGTATTAAATTGGCGAAGGTCGCTCGTCAGCGACTTCGAGATCTGTCTATTAAGCTGTCTATATTCTAGGGCATCCGCTGAGTCTTGCAGTCTCATTTCATGTCTCTTATCCATGAGTTCGAGTGTATGTGCGGAGAGTTTCTTCAATTTGGGACGGTGGGTTTTGAAGTATTTTGACCCTACCGTACGGACAGCATCCACCACCAGGTCGTTCAGATCGTCCACATCTATGCTGTTATCAAGGGTCTCGAAGCGGTTCTGGAGCTCGAGCTGAAAGCGTTCGGGGTTTTGAATCTGGGTCGGCACTGGTCGGAGCGTAGATTTTATCAGTCGCGATCTTTCAAGCTTCACGTTGATATTCAATGTGCCTCTTACCAGTCGGTGATCGCTCGCTGTCTTAACAGCGTTGATCACAGAGACATCATTGAATATTTGCTTCCTCGTTGACATGATAAAATCTATCTCATTTTTGACCTTGCCGTCGGGACTTATCCAGGTCCATTTGCGAGTTACGGGCTTTCTGAAGAAGGAGTTCATCATATAGAGGTTCTCCATCTCCATAAAGTCCGCCAGCATCTGGCCTCTGTCGTTCCGTTCTCCAAATCCAAATTGCCCCACTCTCAACTCGTCACCGCAGCGCTTCCCCAACTTTGCATTGAAGTCCCCCATCACAACCGTGTAGTGGGATTTGTGACTATGTATGGCCCTAGAAATCTCCTCATACATAGCCTCCACTTCGTCATCGTCGTGTTTCGAGGTTGGGGCGTATACTTGGATGACCGTCAACGAATATCGTGATGATATTCTGAGTACCAAGTATGCCACTCTGCTGGAAACACTACCGATGGATAGCACGTTGTTGACGAGGGACTTGTGGACGATAAACCCGACACCACCCACGGACAGTTGGTCGCCCTCCCGGAAGTACAGCAAGTTACCGGAGTCCAGAATTATCGTGTCCTCTCCCTGTCTTCGGACTTCAGACAACCCGATGACGTCCCAGTGTAACTTGCCGATAACTTCTTCCAACTCTGTAATTTTCGCGTCGGTCCTCAATGTGTGTTATATGTTGCCAGGTCCAGTCGTCGGTGTTGGTAGCCGCAACCTACCCGGAGATTCTTCGCACCCCCTGCCGCACCGTTACCGTAGCTAGGAATGGTTTGGCTGCCGGGGACTAGAGGCCGTTTCTTGTTGTGCCTATCCATTTGAGGGGTTTTGCCATAATCGCCACGCTTGGCAGGCGGGTTGGCGATCGCAGTATGACCCGTACGCATAAAGAGATGCTGCTGCCCATCTCCTTAGGTGAGGTTTCCCTTAGTCGGCTCTTACGACACCCACGGGATGAGAGGGGAGTAGTGCTATTCTAGGCCGGCACTACACGACACACACACAGTCTATAATCTAAGAAAACAAATTTGTTGTTTGTGTGTTTGTCTGTCCGTTCTTTTTCCATTGTATCATGATACGTTGTACCTAAGTTTGTAACGTTATTACGTTACCATAGCAACGCGTTACCGGGTCAGCTAGTATATTAAAAGATACAACTATAATATGGTAATAGATGGGTAAAAATATGTAGAGTGGCACAATGCAATACGGATTTATGCCCGATACAAAGATAAGATATAATTAAATATGTGCAATGGGACCAATTCTGTCGTTTATAAAGAAAAACTGCATGGAATTGGTTTAGTTTTCACTTCTGTCGGCATCCCGGAGTACCACTTTTCTATTCATTACCAGCCAGCAAGCTATTGCAAATTATGCCAAAAGTTTATGTACTGATGACAAATAGTTCTAAAACAATTCAATATTATACCCATTACAATTACCTGCTTTCGGCAACAAAAATAAAATTAAATGCGTCACTAATCCGATACAGATGGTTTTATTTATTATGACTATTTTAAAATTCTATATAGAAAATGTTGCGAAAATGCGAGCGTTCATTTCTATATAGAAAATGTTTTACCTTAGTCGAGAGGGCTTCCTTTTCTAACGACTTATTGCCACCGAAATTCAATATCGCCTGACTGTCTTTCCAATCTGTATGTACGGAACGAATTCTATACGGCTTAGCCCCAAAACTGGTTGACTGAAAAGTGTTAAATGAAATGGAAATAATTAGTAACATAACATAAGAGATAAAGACAAAAAGGACAGCTGAGAGAAGAACTAAAACATACAGACTCTTATTTTAACGCTGTAAGAATAATAATAAATCTTATTCCTACATAAACACCAATTAGCCTAGCCCAAAGTAATCACTGTAAGGCTTCTGTTATGGATACTAGGGTAACGGATAGTCATAATATGTAATATTTATTGAAATATATACAAATACCCGTGACTCGGGTACAAATAGGTTAGGTCAGATTAGGTTATAATTATATATTGACATAATTGTGTTTGCGCATACTATTTCCGGAGCTAATATATCATCATAACTACATTTATATATATATATATATATATATATATATATATATATATATATATATATATTTATTCTTATTTTAATTATTTTATTTTACTTTTTGAAGTTTTTCTATTTATTCGCACAAGTTAATTTGCCATGATTTTAAAAGGCCTAATATGAAAAGGCTGGTAGCTTACGAATAAAAAAAAATTTCTAACGTGCTGTCCGTACATCAGTTTATGCCGTTTAATTAGTATGCCAACTGACTTAACAATAATTTGAAATTATTGAAAACAATATTTTTTAACTTTGTTTTGTAGTGCTAATAGCAACAAAACGCATTCTCATCAAAGCTTCGCTGATTAAGGTTAAAAACAGTATTATTATTACAATCTTTGATTATATAGGAGAGCGAACTACCTTGCTCGCGTATCTCTCTTAGCCCAGCTGTACATACAGAGATGGTAAATTGTTAGTAATACCGCTAGTGACCGACTAACTTACCTTTTTTACTTAACTAGTAAGTATTTATTTGTGATGTATTATTAATCTGTGGCTAGTGGACTCTATTCCGGGAGTGCTGCTTTGTACCGGTCACATGTGTAATATTTTATGTATTTTAATCATAAAGCTCATATTGTGTTTTACAAGTGAAATTTCATTTATTTCACGACACAGCATTAATTTAGTTAGTTACATATCCATGAATTTAAAAATAGACGTAAAAAATAGAAAATAAAGATAACAAACATAAAAAAGATATATAAATTAAAAATGTAATGTTGGTCATAACATAAGTATGCGCATCATTTAAGAACGAACAAACCTTTCGACCATTTCATATTATTTAATCGGCATTAAAGTTCAGTAAATAATGTGTTTAGTCTTTTTTTTGGTATCTGTCTTTAGTCTGTTTATTTACTTTTAATTAAGAACATATACATTACCTAAAATAAACGCATTAATATTTTATTTAAAATAAAAATACCAAAATTTATATTTATTACGAAGTCCCGTTGAGTTTTCGATACAAAAATATTTTTCTTAACAGATTGATAAGTAATATAATATAATATATATATATATATATGATTGATAGATAAGTGCATTGCTAACGTACCAACATTATGTCCAAGAGTTTTGTAATAAGTAAGTTTTTAAAATGCTATTATGAGAAATGTAACTAATCAAAATTTATTGCCTACATTTAACGGATTTTACATTATCATATTTAAAAACTTAAGAAATATCCAAATTTAGTTTTTTTTTCGGTTTAAGAGTAAGCAAGGGAATTCGAAAAACTGATTTGAAAATCCATAAAATACATATGATACTAGTTTTTTTTTTAATATAGGTAAGCGCTTGACCGATATCTCGCCTGATGGTCAGCGTCGATGCGATCTAGGATGTGACGCGCTTGCCTAAAAGACACCTTCACTCGTGACTTGAAGACCCCTAAATTTTTATTAAGTTTGTATTAAGAACTCAAATTTTGTCAAATAACTAGTATAAAATAGAAGTAACAGATAAAGAAAATAATAAAATGGCTAAAATTCACTTACCAATACGGAAGTAAATAGAAAAAGCGATGAAATAAACAAGATTTTCATGTTGCCAAACTCCAAGTTTACCGTGTGAACTGATAAATGCCTCCTGTCAGACTGACAGGGCATCCATTCGTCATGAAATTAGATGCTTATTGAAAATGAAAATTTTCCGCTTTCTCCCAGCGATTAGGGCTCTTGCAAACTGTACTGTGGCAAACGAAGTGTCATTATTATATAAAGAGGAAATGATACTTATTATACTTTTTGATATTTAAACATTCACTTATATATCGCCTCTTTGCTTCAATAATGTGTTATCTCGAAAAACACAATTTTACAGGAGGCCATTTTTTAACTTTCAAAAAATTGTTGTGTTTAAACGAATGTATTTCAAAAGTCAATTTAATATTGATTCGAGACATTAATAATTAAGCTTTCCAAATATTTATAAGAGTTCTGATTATTTTAAGTAATTGGGAAAAAAATTGTGTATTTAAAAAAAAGGGGACAATATGTCACGTTTTTTCTGAAAATATATTTTAACACGAGTGTTTTAATTTGACTTGTCACAGTGTCAATGTTAAAACTTTTACTCCGCTACTGAGGTTATTACATGAAGAAACTTTGTAGAAAAAAAACTTTAGACTTATAAACATATTTTTTTATTTCAGAAAGAAAGTTAACGGCATCCACCACTATCGAAATTATGTATTAGTGGTATCCGTTACTTACAAAATATTAAAGAATTACTCGTACTGATATCTTCTGATATCAGTTCAAGTATTTTTCTCGCATATAAACATATAAAAGTATAAAACAAAAAACAATTCTTCAAAGAAAATCGGTGGGATAATAAACATGCAAGCTTTTGCATGTATCTTATCTATCGTTTAATGTAATGTTTGTATGTATCAAGCTAATTAATCACAAACAATCACAGTAAGATTCATTAAACACTAATAATTATCATTTTCATAATAAGTCTCATACTTAGTTAGTAGTATTAATCTTAGGTTTAGTATAAAATTATAAAGTTATGGCACAAGGTGTTGTACTTATCTTAATTAAGAACCAAAATTTAATCACAATATAACACTTTTTAATGATAAAGGCTAAATTAATCCTACAAAAAGTTAAACCAATCAGTCTTTTAAAATATGCAGTCTTAAAAGTTACAAAGATTCATAAAATGGCCTATGGTATCTTGGGATAAGGTTTTTATTAACCAAATCCATAAGATCTGCTTTTTTTTTATCAGATAAACCAGGATTTACACTGTACGCATTTTTCAATTCCAAATTGTTGTTCTTTTTCCTTTTAAAAACCATAGCCTTCGTATATTGTTTATCAGCATAAGAGTATTTAAAGAATATGGCATCAGGGTCACTTTTTTGAATTCGAATCACCTTCAAATCTGTTAACTTTACTAATTTGTTATTCTCATCTTTCGATAGCGAAAAGTTCATTTGATTGCATAAAAATTTCAAATCATAAAAGTCGTCAAAACACATTTCATTGACATGGAATGGTTCTTTTTTCTTCCTAGCAGCTCTTATTGCGCCAATAAATGCATCGGGTGTATACATCGGACCAGATCTTAATTGACGTTTGGTTTCTCTCTCTATTTGAGAATGAGCGGAATCGCCTTCGTTTTGGGTGTGGCCCTTAATTAAATATTTATGCGTCACTGAGTTCAAATTTGGTATTGTATTTACTGCATAATGATACATACACAACATAAATTTATTTTTCTGTTGGCCAGCACAATTGTCCGAGTAAAAAACAACGTTTAGATCGGTGGCTGTTTGTGAAACTTTGAGAAGATATTTGTACACGCAAGTACCGATTTCATTCACACCTCTGTTGGCGTTGGATTCATCCCAAACATAGCATTCAACACTATTGTCTTGAATGTTGTATATAGTTAAATTCAGAACATTCAATTTAGACTTATAATAAAAAACAGAAATATCCCCTTTAGGACATTGAAAAACGGCTTGTAGATCGTACACTGCAACTAGAATATCCTTATTATTTTTATCATTTACTTTCTCTTCACGTGAGAGCATTTTTTCTTTTTGGTGTGTGTCATAACTTTCTTTTTTTTGTTCTTTTTCTTCTTCAGTGCTGTTTTTATATGATTCACACACATCACACAAATCTTTTTTGGGCACAAAGAAAGATATGTTGAAATCTTGAGTAAAAATACGATAAAACATTAAATATGTGGCAAAAGGTAGGTTTTGCGACTTACATTGAGCCACGTAATCTCTATGAAGGTCAGTTATGGCTTTACTTCCATCAATGTACTGTCTTCTTGAATTAGCTCTAATATAATGCGATTCGATTTTTGGTATTGCTTCTATGAATCTTTTAACGCCATTTTTAATATTTTCATCTACTTTATATCGATTGTCATGACGTCCGCGATTATCTATCATTGCAGAAATGTTGCTGTCTTTATTTTTCTTCCTTAAAGCTGTCTCAATTGGTCTGTTATTAATAGCCAAAGTATTTTTGAAAAATAATTTACATACTCTGATCTTTACACCAGCAACAGTCAAAAAGAAAGAGTTGTTATTCATCCGAATCAATCTTTACATATCGATGTTTTGGTATGACTGTTTCCACACTGTTTGCAATGAACGACCATTGCTTTTCAATGTCACTTAAATTCCAGTATTGATTTAATAATTCTTGACGTCGTTCTTCCGAGATATGAGAATGACATTTGAATTTACAATTCTCTTTGCAAGGTGGTTTTAATTTACGTTCTGGAATGTCTTTCTGTGTCTTTAATGATTTATAAGGCTTACCGCTATTCCTCAGTCTCTTTGCAATATTTTTTTTCCAATTTTCTTCTTGTCTTCGCCTTTTTTTTCCTCTTTTATTTGGACTGCTATCTAAGATTGATGAGTTCAGTTGAGCAGCCGGTTCGTTTTGAGTTGGGGGGGACTCTAGTTCTTGTAAAATACCTTTTTCACGTAATACGTCGACTTGAATAGTGGTGTTAACATTTACATCTTCATCAGAACTTGAAGAGCTTTGAGAACGTTGTCTTGCCTCCACAATTTCAAAGTTTGGGTCTTTAACCGAATCATCGCTATCTGTAAACATTATTTAATAGCTTTAGAATATTACTAATATTACGTGAAACTAAATAATACCTACTAATTAAAACAAATTACCTTCAATAAAAGTAGTGTTTGATGAACTGCTTGATGAACCAGAGGCACTACTACTGCTGCTACTCGACGACGAGTCATAACGAAGACGAACAGAAATTATTGGCTCTACGTGTTCTTCGATTGTGTCACCTTTAGTTATTGTTGTGTTATCTAAATCCGACGTTGCCCCTTCTAAATTCATAGTTGATTCTGAAAAGTAAATGAAGAGCCATTAATTATACGACCAACAGACCAAAAGTAAGTATTCAGTAACATAAGTACATACCTGTACTTGTACTAATGACTTGTGTTGTACTGTTGTTGGAACTTGTATTTGGTTTCATTGCGAGTTCAATAAGTCTTTTAGACCGTGATCCCATCTGAAAAAATAAGTGCAAATAGTTATTTGTTTTGGTTCAAACAATGTTATATTTAGAAATATTTCGCCTAAAGATATTAATAATTTTCTGAAAAAATGAAACATTAGCAAATATTCGGAACTTGCTTTTTATATTGAGAAAAGTTTCATCATCTACAACGTTGCATTCTGAGATAATCTCAAAGCAAAATTGTATTTTTTTCGTCGGCAAAGTGACATAAAAACTTGTACCAATACACACTTAACACAACATTTCAACAACACTGTATCAAATATAGATATCACGTTTTCAAATAAAATCAATTAATTTAATTAGATCATACCTTTGCAACCACACTGTGATAATATCGTGATGTCACGTTCTCGCCGAAAATCAAGAGCACCTTCTCGTCGTCGTGCGCGGTGACAACTGACTTGTTTCATTGTCGAAACAAAACTACATGCAGAAAGAGACAACGTGATATTGCAATATAACACTGTTGCTCTGTCTCTTTCGTGCATGGATTCGCTATTATTAACGTTACAGATACCACGTTTTTACAGAAAATAAAACCAAACAAGGCGATTTCAATTATCAAATAAAAAAAAAAACGATTTTTTAGACTTGTCACGTTATTGAAGCAAAGAGGCGATATTACTTTTTTATTAAAAGTACAAAAAGCATCAACATTCATAGCTTAAATATTAGTTATTTATAACAATCAACTGATGCAAATTCTCATTAAAAAATATTGTTATCTTTGGGCGATGACAGTTATGAAAATAGGCGATTTTTGACCGTTTAGGTGTTTGACACTTGAAATTATAAATAATTCTTTCATAGTTAATTCGGCCTACAATTTGTAATAAAGGTTATCACAATCAAGGCCTCGTTTACCTCGTATTACTCAGGCTGAAACATGAGCTAAGCAAACAAAAAAATGAGCTAAGTATTCGTTACTTACCTAATAAAATTCCGAGCATGTTCTTATTTACATAATGATTGTGTCTTGTGGAAAATCTTGCTATTTTCCTTCTCATGTTTCGGTGGAGGCTGAGATGTAAAAAATAATCGAATAGAATACTAGGACGGAAACAAGTTAAAATAGTTTTCTTGGTCTTTCTTTTTCTGGCTGTCTATATATCTGTGCGTGTATGACGTCAAGATTCTGAACAGAAAATGATTAGATTTTTATATTTTGATAGCTTAGGATTGAACTTAATGTTCATGAGATGCTTTTCTTATTCAGGTGGTAAGAACCGGAGATACAGCTTGACCTCTCTGTAATAATGACATTTATACAATGAAGAGGTCATTTATAAACGATCGTCGCGGGCAAAGGTTACCATTATCCCAATAATACCCTACTGTATATTAATATTGGGAGTACAGCCACGCGGTGATAGCGTAACAGTTTAAATTGCCTAACTTCCAATGTTCCCTGGGGAAGTGCGATAGAGTATTTGTATGATAACCGAACACCACGCTGGAGAAACCTTGGGTGGAAGCTAGTAAGCACTTGGCTCCATGCGAATCTGGACACAGAGGTACAACGGCAGCAATTAGTCTACTTGGATTGTTAATACGATTGGTTTGGCGCAACAGCAAAGTGGCTTTGCAATGTGTTCCAGTGCATATTGGTTTATGGGGTAACGAGAAAGCTGATAAACTGGCAAATGCTGCATTCTTAAATGGAAAAGAGTGCGACATCAGACCGTGCACCTCAGAAGTATTTTTAAATAGTTAAGCGCTTGACAGCTATCTCGTCCTATGGTAAAAGATAACGCGATCTAGGAAGTGACGCGCTTGCCTAGAAGACACCTATTTACTCGTGACTTCTTGATCCCCTAATATGAATGTTTCAGGAAACGTAGAACCCAGAAACGTCAGAGCGAAAGGCAGGATTGCTACCGTTGCACCAAACGGTCGTCAATATATACATATATAATATAGTATGTAGATTCATAAGATAAGTGGTTTAATAATGTAAATATATTTCGATGGAGCTGGCATGTCAGGAGACAAAAGAGCATAAATAAATAAAGTTAAAAAGCTAGTAAGGTTATATATTTATACTAGCAAACCTGGCACACATCCTGCCTGGATTTTATTCCCCCTCTTGAGTTCAATTGTAACTATAAAACCATCTAAATACCAAAATTAACGTTTTACAAAACTAGGCGATGCAGTCGCTAAGCGTAATACCTAAAAAAAGAATTAGTTTTTTGTTTCGATGGGAATTTTTGCGAATTTTCCTAAACCTGTTGATTCGATTCCACCCAAAAAATATTAAAACCGGTTAAGAACTCGGAAAGTTATGGCGTAACAGACATTGCGCCATTGAAGCTGATCCATGGGAGCTTTGCTAATTGCGCAATAAGAATTTAAAGTCGGTCCAGCCGTTTAGTAGTTCAGTGAAATACACATGTACTAGAAAATTGCACTTATTTAGTAAGGTATTCATAAATTTCCTTTTATACAGTCAACAGCACATCAAATAAGCGTTTTGTCGTATAGCAAATTATATTTAAAGCGTTATCGAACACATTGGTGTAATTCTTTTTTTATTGCTCCATTTGCTGTTCATTATACTTGAAATATTCTTCGCATTGAAACGTTATAGTTTGCCGTAGCCCTTATGTCAACGGCTTTTGTCTCGTTTACCGTTTATTTATGATTTCCGAATTGTAAATATTATTGTATAATATAAAAGTACAAGGGTTAGATTCACATACAGCTAGCAATGGAATCAAAACACTATTATTACGCAATGAGAACTTCCTGACCTATTTCTAAATTAGATTGTTCTTTGAAAACCTCTGTAGTCGAGTGGCGTCAACTCTAATTCTAAAAGAAACATCTCGACATGAATATTTTTCACTGAGACAATTTAAATTCATTTTTTAATATTAACTAGATTATCGTCGTCTCAGCCAAATGACGTCCTCTGCTGGGACAAAGGCCTCCCCCAAGGATATCCACAACGACCGGTCCTGCGTTTCCCACGTCCAGGTGCTTGCCACGACCTTCACCCGATCGTCGGCTTACCGAGTGGGAGGCCTGCCTACACTTTCGTAAGTTATTTAAAATAAAAGTTATCATAAGGTACTAGGCGATGCAGTCGCTAAGCATAAAGCTACGCTAGCACCATATATTGGAACGCAGCGTAATACCTAAAAAAAGAAAAGTCTTTTTTTGTTTCGATGGGAATTTTTGCGAATTTAAATTCGGGTGAAAAATCTGGTCCTACACCTGTTGATTCGATTCCACACAAAAAATATTAAAATCGTTTAAGAACTCGGGAAGTTATGGCGTAACAGACATTGCGCCATTGAAGCTGTTCCATGGGAGCTTCGCTCGCTCCGCTCCAATAGAATACGTGTGTAAAAAAACAACTACGCCTCCGAGTCCTCAGGTGGCATGAGAGGCGTAGTTGTTTTTTACACACGTATTTCATACCTTATGTAAATATTGCATTGTGAATGCAAAAAATCAATAAAAACATGAAAGTTATTATATTAAGATATTATATTATATATAAAATACATATATATATATATATATATATATGTATTTTATTGTTACTACTTAATTTTTATTAAAAAATATATAGAATCTGTTTGTTTTTTATTTGTGATACATTAAAAGAAAATGCATAAATCAACTTCATCATTTATTTATTCAAAATTAATAAATTCGATCAGTACTGTTTCTATTTGATGATTTTATCCCACAACCTTTGTTTTTACTACATTTTGTAAAAGATTAAACAAAAAAGATATTTATAAAATTAATTGTTCAGAAACCGGTCTATTGTAAATGAATTTTTAGTATTTGAAAAGCAATTAGGCGTGGACTTTGAAAACGTATTTGAGATAGGCTGGTGGGACTGGCCCAGTTTACAGGAAGATGGCGTGCTTGGGGTCCTTCTCGTGGTAGCATTTCACGTAGTTCCATGCAGTCTGGTGAGGGGTGTTGCCTTTGTTGGCTAAGCAGGCATCAATGAGTTTTTCTACAGCTGGTTTATCAGCTGTGAAAAGAAAATACATTTAAAACTTTAATTTTATTTCAAACTTTTTTCGATTGTGGATGTGAAGCAACTTACGATATGGTCAAAGATAGGATGGGTGACCGATCCATTGTGATGTGAGGAACTAGATTTAAATAGAATCAAATATATTTCGTTATATTTTTACAATCAATGATCAGATTTATAATTTTTATATATTTTATGCATTTTCAATGCGATCTTATCAGTGATCAATGATCAGTGATTAAAGTCACCTAGTAAGCAAAAGAAATGCCTGTTACTTCCCTTAACTTCCCTCTTATCTCAATAAATTATAAAACTAATATCAAAAACTGTGTCCATTGCTGGGGTAAATCATGCTACATAAGTTGTAAAACAAAACAGGACCAACAGACTATCAGTTCGCTTGGTAGAACACTCGATATTATAAAAAAAGTGCAAGATTTTTTTAACATCAAATGGATAAACATTCTTTCACAAATTTCTAGTAAACAACAATCACATGCAACTTTAGTGGGTCTTGTATCTTTTAGAGAGGACGAGCATTTTATGAGATCCAGTCCTCAACATGAACTTTATTACTAGACATGTAAAGTCGAACTTGGCCCATTAAAATATCACGCGGAAAATAAAAACCTTAGGAAGTAATAAAGATCATATCACAGTAGTAGTTGTACGAGAAATAGCGGAAACACTTAAGATTGGAGGTACTTGTTCTAGGCTGTTCCCATAGGACAACAACAAAATTCAAGTACTATCTTGGTACATAAGTAAACGCATGGGTCTAGATGACGTTGCCCAAAAGCATGACTGTAAAATCAACCCAATTCCATTGTTCCATACAGTTTTGCACCACCTAGTTTCTATTCATGTTTACCTCTCCAAAAAGAAGAACAGAATGAAACAGAAAAGTGTGAAAGTAAACAGAGTCCCTTTGTTTTAACAACGATTCTCCTTTGGCTTAAAGAGACTTCAAGCCTATATCCGTTATTAAAACAAAATTATATAAATAATTACATAAAAAACAAGCAAAATGCAGCGTCCGCAAATAAATGGAGATACTGCAGACACCGATACATCATGCATCTTTACCTTAAGTAGGTCTTGGAAGCTCTGTACCAGTTTCATCCTCACAGGAGCTGCTAGACCGTGCAATATCGAGCAGTACATGATTGCTTGCATTTTGCTTGTTATTTAAAAAAATACTTAATCGGTTAACTTTATCTTCTTTTCTTTTTCACAATTTTACTTACCCGCGTTGAGAACTTTAGCTAAAGCGACGTCCTTCTTGAATTTTCCTTCCTTGGTCATGAGTTCTGACTTGATCAACATGCAGAGGGCATACTTCTTCAGGGCTTCGTTATCGCTCTGTCAATTAAGGTATTATTATTATACTTATTCGTTATTTTTTAACAGTTCTTCCACAATATCTGGCAGCGTAGAATAGCACAAACCCTTCACATTAAGGGTTCGTGAAAGGCGACTAATGGTATTCGAGGTATGATTCATGTAGACCACAATTCTCAATTATGGTCTTTTGTTGCTATCTCCAACTGCCTGTCAAGCATGGAGATCATGTCAACCGAAGCTCCGTTTTATGTTGAGGCTTCCGCCAAACAGTGGACATCGATTGCCACAGATGAGTCTAATCATTCTATATTGTACATTTTGTGGTCAATATCGTATAGATTTTATTTAATTGCGGGAACTTTGATAGGTATCTAAATGATGATAAAATGACTTCATCATCACAGATGTCTACTGCTGCATGCCAAAAATTTGAGGGTTTTGCCATCCAAGCGGGTTGGAGATTGCAGTAAAAAAATATAATACGAAAAAAACGCTGCTGATAAAAAGTCTTTGAATATATTTTATCACTTTGTGTCAGCTTAGCATTGCAATCAAAAAAACAAATAAAGTGAACGCAGAATACGAATGAACACTTGTGATTGAAATAATAAATTCCTACACATCTCCGTCTCTCACACATTTAAATAATACCACTTCAACCGGATTTACTTCACATACTGTGAACATGGCTGCCTAAAAGGAGGCTGTATGTCAGGATTAAATACAAAAAAACAGAATAGACGCGCAGCAAATCCAGTTAAAGTGGTTTTGTCGAAGACAGTTTGGTGCAACCGAGGATCCTGGGTTAGAGTCCTGGATAAGGCAGATGTTTGTGCGATGAATGTAATAATGTTTTACATAAAATATAATGTATTCTATGAATATTATATATCAATGTTTTGTATATGTCTATACTTTACTCTAGTATACATAACACAAGCCTTACCTTAGCCTATGGTGATATTATTACACTTTGCTTTTATGGATATGTTAAGATGTAAAGTTAAATTTACCTTATAATCTCCAGCTTTAAGTTTGCTCACTAATTGCTCATCAACTTTGGTCTCCGCCAAGCATTCTGTCTTGTGTTTCTTCAGTTTTTCTTTCTGCTCATCAGTGAGGGCCTGTAGGTGGAAATCAATAAACGTTAGGTTTTAAAACACTTTTCGACAAGTTTCTTTGATAATTTCTCAAAAAAATAGTAGTAAAACTATCCCATTTGAAATATCATTTAATATTAAAAGTTGTAATTAACAAGATTATTTTGCGAGAGGGGAACAAAGTTTATTTAAAAATAAAATCTTACTCGATATACAAAATCATAAGTTAACTTTAGTGAAACGCGTTTTTCACTGTAATCACCTGAGTGAATTAAGTAGCACACTTTCCGCATTTTTAATGATAAAAAAAATATTGAAATGAAATCACAATGCCAAACTTTTTGAATACAAAATAAGTAAAAATTAAAGGCAACCTATTTTATACAGTATAAATTCTTTCGCTTGTTTCACAGAGTAAAAATAATAAAAATATTTGACCTTCTTGGTTTCTTTTTATTACCTGAGCGGCGACTAGACAGACAGCGAACACGATAAAAGCCTTCATTATGATCACGGTGTACGTATGGTTACTTTAGTTTGTAGGGAATGAGAGTTTGTTCCTGTTTATATACTGTATCGCGAGTAGCGGAGCGATTGGGGTCTACACAGGATTATATGGGATGACAAACATTTTGTAAAAAATTAATAAACTTTATTTTTGTTTTTGATTTGTTCTGGCGGTTGCGATATCACAAGTTGAAAAATTTGGCCTTTATCATGTAATTTTCAGAAATCCATACTTAAAAAGGAAAACGGAAACTTTATAGGATAACAGACCTTATGGAACTGTCTATTCTCATTTAAGAATTTTTGAATATTTACAGACGATATAATGTTAATTTTTACTTTTTTATAGGTTTGTCTTGGCACAAATATTCGTGCTTTGGAATCTGAGGACTTGCTTAGCTAAATATTCCCTGAGCTGCAGCCTTAAACACCTAACTAATACCCACTGAGATCACGTTGTGGATCACGGCCCATTATATGTACAGTGTTTTTAATCAAACTCTATTTTTCAGCAGTCGAGAAATTAATATTTTATTAAAATCACTTATAATTATTGTAATAGCTGACAGTGTTTATTTACATAAACTTGGTTACAGAGTGACAGTTGCTGTGCTTAATCAAAACTAAAAGAATATGCATTGGCCAGTAGTAGAGTGTTTATGGTAGAAGAAAACATGCAGGTTCAACAATTATAAGATTCAGTCAGTTGTTTTTATGTAAATTCTATTTTATAATAGCTATTGTTTAAAAAACAATATTTAAAAAACAGTAAATGTATTTTTAAACAAACTTCATATGATTTTAATTTAATTAAATACTACTATTGCATAGTTTCGAGTATGTGAATGCTAATAAAATATTATTTCCATAAAAGGTTTAACAACACGGGCTAGTGGGTCAGTCTGGAATAATCCGGGAGTTGCTTATGTCAAACAACTTGTTGTGTGTCTTATAAACACACTGGTGGATAAACTGTTCTTTTTTGCTTTAACATTGCAACCTGCAATTTTAATCTTTTTATCGTCTGATTTTATATGTTTTTTTACATTACATATTTCATTATGCAAATGGTATTTTTTTTATATAGATTGATAAGTTTTTCAAAACTCTAGGCATTAAGCCATATATCTTCTTTCTTTTTGAGATGAAACAATTTTATTAGATAACAAAATCAAAAAAATAATCAAGTCAGTGACAGAAAGTAGTTTATTTGTATTGGCTTGGTTAAATTGCTGAAAAAATGCTGAGGCAGGGTATTTTGTTGACCCCGCATATTAGTTTATTTTATTTTTTTACTTTTGTATTTCTTTCACATTGTTCGTCCCTTAGTTTTTTTCGAGTTTCTGTAAGTGTGCGTGTGTCAATAAATGACTTTTCTTTCTTTCTTTCTAAATTCGCAAAAAATATTCATGACTCACTAGCCTGCCAGTTACAATATCGGAATTGATTTGCTTTTAACACGGGTTTGAATTTAACTTAAAGACTTGTTTTTTCAAAGCGTTTTCTATGTAGTTTTAGACATCTGAATAACATGTATTTTATAAACTAACTAATCAGAATGTTCAAAGATTCTTTTTGTATGCGTAAGCTACTGATGACCAGTAAATAAATAAAACGACAATATCTTACATTAAACAAGTTTTTAGGTATCTTTCCCAACGCATAATCAAAAATAATTAATTGATATACATTGCTGGTAAGGTTAGAAATTTTTTCCATTACTAGTCAGCAAGCTGTATAAAATTATACCTTTAGAAACCCTGAGAAATAAACTTTATGCCTATATTAATAGTGTCAACATGTGAACTCTATATAATACATATTTTATTCTTTAACATTCACAATGACATCTATATATAAGACTTCCGTGTCCCAGTGTTTAACCGCGATGAGCTCCGAAAGGACTCAATCAATTTTGATGATTTTTTTCATTTTACTGGATTTGTTCCGACTTAGACATAAGATAGATTTCATTTTAATCTATAAAACAGTAACGTGTGTCCTAGTCTGCTAGTATTTGTATAAATTCAAAACCTGAGACCTCAGAGTTGTATATTCTATGTTTAACCCGTGCAAAAAAGGGGACTGATAATATTTTAACAAACCTATTTTTTATTCGTCCCACAAGTTCATAATTCACCTCGTGTGACATCGCCCTCGTCCTAACTGATAAATTGCAGGTCTAACGACATCCAATGGACGTCCATCGTTGATTTATAGTTGTCCGTTGACCCTTGTGGCCTCTCGCATCGATCATCACCACCTGGAGAAAACAACGATATGATTTGTTTATTATTTGATGATTGAGAAAATGAACAAGACTGGTGATGGCATGACTATATTTATTTTGATATCTACGTGTTTATTATCAAATATTAAAAAAAACTAGTTGATCCAAGCATAGCTGGTTTTGGGTCACGTTTTTGGTATGAATTTAAATGAAACCTATCCTATGTCCTTAGTAGGAACAGAACTAGTAAAATGAAAAAAAAAACAAAATCGATTATGTAGTTTCGGAGTTCATCGTGGTCAAACACAGTGACATGAAATTTATATATATCTTCTTCTTCTTAAGATATAAAAATTCAGTGTCACAATGTATGTTCCCAGTGAACTCTTCACCAACTCAACCGATATTGATGAAACTTGGTATCTAGGTGTAATTTGGTCCAACTGAAGAGATAGGATAGTTTTCATTTTAATTTATAACACAGCAACGCGTGGCCGAGTCAGCTAGTTTTAATATATATATATAAATTACGTGTCACGTTGTTTGTCCGCGATGGACTCCTAAACTACTTAACCGATTTTGATCAAACTTAGTAACTATCTTTTATTTGATCTAACTTAAAAGATAGGATAGGTTTTATATTTCTTTGGTTTTAATTTTATTTGTACAATAACAGGAACGTGCCCTATTTAAGGATTGGAAAGAAACACAAAACAAAAGTACATGTAGGACGATCATTACCTTAGTCATCCATTGATCACAGTTTCTGTAAAGGAGTCAGAATGTCAGATTAAATTAAAAAAATAACGTTAAAGTCTTTGCAATAGTTCGCACCTAGTCGTCCTTCAATGCTCACATTAATAAGAAAGATTCATATATTAGCGGTGAGGACATTTAAAGACTAATTATGATGTATATTAATTGTTTTTTCAGAAATTTTTAGTTTGGTCTCGTTTTATTCACAGTGATTGTGATATATTTATTTCAACCGACGCAAATATTTAAAGTTTTCTTTTTTTTATGAGTTCGCTCTTGATCCCAATCAAGCCCAGGGAACAAGACAGGATCCTCGATGGAACTAGCTAATCCAGAAGGTGCCTATTCACCCTTTAAAAACAGACTAAGAATAAGTACTCGGAAATACAGATGCAGGGAGTTGATCAAAGTGAAATACTTTGGTGGATGTTTGCACTGATATTCACAGAAATGATTTTAGTGGAATGCCTTCTGAAGAACGTCTAAGGCTATCTATGGAGGTACGAATGACTTCGTAATATTTATGATTAGGTACCGACCAAATCGAAAGTAACTTAAATTCTGCCATGACATATGAAGTTCTTTTAGTCAGCCTTTTTTTAATCCAAATTTTTAATGGACTTTTGTCAAAATATGATTGGTCACAATGACAAGATATATTTGCCCGGTGCAACGGTAGCGACCCTGCCTTTCTCACCGACTGTCCTGGGTTCGAATCCCGGAAGGGGCAGATGTTTGTATGATGAGTACAAACATTTGTACCTGAGTCATGAGTGTTTATATATATTTCTATAAATATTACATATCTATATATCATATATGTATGTCTATCCGTTACTCTAGTATCCATAACACATGCCTTACTATTGGAAACTAATATTGTGCCAGGATGGAAATAATAAAAGACGAAAATTGTGCGAATCAAAAAACTTGTCTTCTCAAAGATTTATTCCAAGTAAAATGTCACAAATTTGAAAATTACATTTTATTTATTCATAGACACATTTGTAAGTATAAAAAGGTTGATTCACAACATCCTCCCACACCAGAATTGCTTATCGCGGGCTAAGATCAGCTGAAGAAGTCCTCTAATATAATTTTCTATTAGTAAATCTTCTCTAGCAAAACGATCTTTTAATTGCTCGATAGCCTTCTGGTAATTTTTTCCATAAGGCGGAAAGCTCTCGACAAGTTCTCTCGCCTTAGATCCTGGTACGGTAGCTTGAACTAAGTACTGATATTTATCACTATCGTCAATGTCATCGTCATTATGGATAGAATAGAATATAGAATAGAATAATTCTTTATTTGTAGGCAAACACGGTACAAAAGATGATAACAACATAAAAGACCTCGTGTCGCACCAGACACTGGCACACAAATATAATAATGTTTAAAAGTATGTTATTTAAAAAATTATAAAATTATTTATTCTAAGATGTCATACTGAGCAACAATAATTATTAATAAAGATGTAAGAATGTAAATGTAAAAATCGCTATAAATAATGTCAAAAGAATCAAAAACAATGTCAAATTATATGTCAAATTAAAATTCTAAATAAATATCATGCAAAGCAATGTCACAAACAAGATGTCAAGATCAAACAATAATTATAAATTTATTTATTACATGCAAAAAATTCATCTATATTATAAGGACATTGAGTACATAGCAAGTCAAACAGCTTATTTTTAAACTTGTTGAATGGCAAGTCAACGACAGCCGCTGGCAAAGCATTATACAACCTTATACACATATGAAAGCAGTTTTTTGTGAAGCAAGTGGTGTTATGTGATGGAATTGCTAAACGGTTTGGGTATCTGGTTTGAAAAGAACACACTTCGTGTTTTTTAGTAAATATGTTTGGATTCCTTTTAACAAACATGCAAACCTCAAATACATACAGAGCAGGAAGCGTCAGAACTCTGAGTTTTTTGAAAAGTGGTCGGCACGATTCCAGAGGGCCAACTCTACACATTGCCCTAATGCACTTTTTCTGTATAAGAAATAAGCGATTCACATCAACCCCGTTTCCCCAGATGATAAGTCCATACCTAAGATCTTCGAGATCTTCGAGAGGATCTTCGAGAACTGTCCCCAGAACGATATCCAGTTGCCAACCTCACCATCAAATTTGCGTTACTCAATTTTAGGTAGAGTGAAACGCTTCTGCAATGACTTTTCCGAGCAAGCAGTATTCATGTGAGAGTGTGAACATACAGAGGCTACATCACATGCTACATCGACATTACTCGGGAACTGACGATGGTATTTTGTACTCACTATTATCCAACGTGACTTATACGATTCTGCTGTTTTGCAGATCAGCGAAAATGGTATCTTCACTCGCATCTACGTCCGCAAGCCACAGATCTTTGATTTGGTCATCTACGTTGAATAGTTCGTCGGCCTTTTGTTTCGCGATTTTGAACATCGCATGGACATCTTTATTGGAATTTACCTCCATTGCATCTTCCAAGTCTCGCTCCGCAAAAGAATAAAATCGGCGTGAGATCGAACGCAACTTCTTTAGGCCTTCCATTATGTAATTATGTCCAAAACTAGGTCCTGTCACGGTCGCCAGAAATATTGGAAACTAATATTGTGCCAGGATGGAAATAATAAAAGACGAAAATTGTGCGAATCAAAAAAACTTGTCTTCTCAAAGATTTATTCCAAGTAAAATGTCACAAATTTGAAAATTACATTTTATTTATTCATAGACACATTTGTAAGTATAAAAAGGTTGATTCACAACACTTACAGTGCTTACTTTGGGCTAGGCTAATTGGTGAAAATGTAAGAAATAATAGGGGTTAAAGTATGAAATTGCCGTTTTATTGCAATAGGTTCTTTGAATTGACATAGAATCTTCATGGTTTGAGGTTTTCGAATGAAACTTTTTTTAAATGGTTTCTATGATGTTCTTTTTTTAAAAAATGTAAAACATTTGAATATCGACTTTCAATTGTTTTTGTTATTCAATTTAGACAAGAAAGATGGATACTGCGAAAATTCGAGTTATTTTTGAATACGAGTTCCGACGCGGAACTAACGCGGCAGAAACAGCCCGCAATATCAATGCTGCGTTTGGAGAGGGGTCTACTAATGAACGCACCGTGCGATTTTGGTTTAAACGCTTTCGTGATGGAAATTTCGACTTAAAGAACGAGCCACGAGGAAGACCGCCCACACAGGTAAATAACGATGAATTAAGAGAGATAGTGGAAGCCGATCCTAGTCAAAGTACCCAGGAATTAGCGGCATGGTTTAACGTTACCTTACCCACAATATTGACTCACTTGCGTCAAATCAATAAAATAAAAAAATACGAAAAATGGGTGCCTCATGATTTGACTGATCTGCAGAAAGAAACGCGTGTTGAAACTTGTGTTGCCTTGTTGAACCGGTACAGAAATGAAGGAATATTGGATCGAATTGTAACATGTGATGAAAAGTGGATTCTTTATGATAACCGGAAAAGAAAAATGCAATGGCTGACCCCAGGTCAAATGCCACAACAGTGTCCTAAAGCAAAACTTACCAATAAAAAGGTAATGGTAACTGTTTGGTGGTCTCAGCATGGTGTTATTCACTATAGTTTTCTCCGATCTGGTCAAGCAATAACGGCAGATGTCTATTGTGCCGAACTCCGAACCATGTTGACAAAACTAGCAGTAAAACAGCCCCGACTCATGAATCGATCTTCACCATTATTGCTCCACGACAACGCGAGACCTCACACAGCACGAGAAACCATTTTGACCCTTCAGGAACTGCAGTTAGAAACCATTCGTCATCCTCCGTATTCACCAGACCTTGCTCCAACGGACTACCATTTTTTTCGTGATTTGGACAATTATCTACGTGACAAGAAGTTTTCTTCCCAGGAGGCAGTACAAAATGCTTTCACACAGTTTGTGCAGTCTAGATCGTCGGAATTCTATCGCAAAGGCATTAATGACCTTCCCATTAGATGGCAGCAATGTATAGATAATAATGGCAACTATTTTGATTAAATAAATTTGTTAAAAATTTAAAAAATAAACAATATAGATTTTCAGTACAAATCGGCAATTTCATACTTTAACCCCTAATATTTATGTACTAGTACAACAGTTGATTGATTGCTAGAACATCGATCACGAATGACTGATTATATCACAAATGTATTTGGCTGAGCTGGAGGTTGGTTCACTAATGAAGTATATATATATCACGAATAATGTATGCCTATATCTAATTTGTCGATATTCATAGCAATCAATGGAGTTCGACGCTCTCTCTCGTTTTTGGGGCACTCTAAGAAGAAGTGCTAGACTTACAAATAGGCGCTACCGTTATATGGTTGATATACCAGAGTCGCACTAAGCGTTTTAGTTCCAATTTTGTAATCCGTACCGTAAGAGTAGAACTCTTTGCCTGAATGTGTGTTTCCTGACAAACACAATTTAGGGGTCTTCAAGTCACGAGTGAATCGGACAAACAACAAAAGAGATCTTTTAGGCAGGCGCGTCACATCCTAGATCGCATCGTTCCTTACCATCAGGCGAGATAGCGGTCAAACGCATTTCTATTCACGACAATAAAAATGCTGAACATCTTCAGTTGTTCCACATTCGTTACAATTAGGTTAATCTACTTTATTCATAATGAATGCTTTAGTACTCATAATGACAATGCTGGTTATGATCTATATATAAAAAAAAAATCCCTTTCACAGTGTTTGACCACGATGAACTCAGAAACTACTCAACCAATTTTGATGTTTTTTTTTTCATTTTGCTGGATTTACGCCGACATTGGACATAGGATTGGTTTCATTTATAACAGGCGTGGCCGGGTCAGCTAGTAATAATATAATTTTGTGGCATTGTAAAATTCTTATTACTCAAATAACTAAGTACTTGCTTTTTTATTTGACTTTGATTAATTGATAGAATTATTATTAAATACCTATGTAATTGATTTATTTGTGCTCATGTGATTGGAGCGGAGCGAACGAAGTGAGCGAAGCTCCCCTGGATCAGCTTCGATGGTGCAATGTCTGTTACGCCATAACTTCCCGAGCTCTAGACCAATTTTAATATTTTTTGTATGGAATCGAATCAACAGGTTTAGGACCAGATTGTGACGGATTTTGAAATTCGCAAAAATTCCCATCTAAAAAAAAATATTTTTTTAGGTATTACGCTCCGCTCCAATATATGGTGCTAGCGTAGCTTTATGCTTAGCGAGTGCATCGCCTAGTTTAATTATTGATTTGTTTTTTCTTTAATCTCGTGACATTGTTTAAAAAAAGTGGCATTAAAATCTGAATTTTATGTATCGTATTTGCATGCAACAACAAATAGGCGAACGCTGTGGATTCACAAGTTCTATTATTATAACTTTTTCTTGCACTTAAAGTAGACCTTAATAAGTACCTAAGGCCTGAGAGTCAGTTGTCAATTATATAAACGTCAAATCACGTTTGGTAAAATTTCAAATTAAGATTTTATTTTCATAGTGTTAAAGACGATAGTACAATTGACTTAATCGCGATAGTAACGTTTGCATATTTGTCATTTAACAGTCAGTCCACAGGTCTTTGGCCCTACAAACCGGTTGAGAGCGAAATAACGCAATAACAATCAACAAAGCGTGGGTGTTTATGGACCAATCATCAATTCTTGTCATATCCTTAGCAAGGTGACTCTAGATAACACAGGGAGTTTATATGATTTCTTTTATGAAATGCTATTTTATTGAAATATCTTATTGCGTTGAACTCTTAACCAGATCGATGAATAAGATGACGCATGTAAAGTAATAACCTCGAACTTTTCAATATGTGTGTAGGAAAGAAATAAAAAAAAAATACCATACACGCACAGATAAGGGACGTAAACAATGTGAAAAAAAACCTATAACTTACAAACTACTATTTTGTGTCAATAAAATACCCTACTCAGCATTTTACCTCATTCATAACCAAGCAGAACAGACAGAGGCGCTGTTATTCTGACAGGGGCAGAAAAAAAGACGTATTTTAATAAAGTGTATACATATATACATACACATATATACGTATACATACTTTCCATCATTGCTCACAGAACTAAAACTCAAGACGAGAAATTAATTTTTAGTTTTCTTATTACTTTAAACCCTTTTTTACTTGTTACGTATCTGCGTGATAACTCCTTTTTAAAGAATTAATTTGTCTTTAATATTGGCAGCTGAGTCGGGCTCAATCATCGCATCAGTCGATTAATCATTGAACTATTAAGATAACTATAATAAACCGTTCTTGCAGTCTCTACATTAGCCATTAGCCTTATTTTTTAACAGCAATTGCTGCGGAATTAAGTCTGCCCTAAAAGATAAAGCTTTTTATTATAAATATATGGGTCGTAAATATTGCTTGAAAAGCGAACAATCTCTACCGTCTTTCTTTACTTGTAAGAACCAGTTTTGTACCGTGCAATGTTTATTTATTACATATCTCATAATTCAACGAAATGGTAATGTTGGCGGGGACATATTGTGTTTCTTTTTGTCGAGATGGTAGTATATACAACAAATATATATTACAAAAATATTTATTATCTTGCTCGTAATAAAAAAATATAGCAAATTTTTTTTACTATAATATTTTGTCGCGGGTAAGTGACAGAATCGATACTATTTGTACAATTAATACGAATAGATAGAGACCAAAAATCTATTAAAATTTTAAGACAAAAGAGCAAACTAAAATAGCAGAGTTAAAAATATTTAATATTTATAACAAATATCATTCGATATTTATAATATATATATGAGATATATCAATTATTGATATATATATATATATATATCTATCAGCCTTTTCAATTGACTATTGATATATCGAAGTACTGAAGTGCTTGTACGAAAACGCCACTTTGTCGGTTCGCCTCTAGGATCAGAACATGCAACCTATACGATTGCAATCATACTAAAACTGTGCACCGACGCCCTTGGAAGATGTTTTCAATCTTCTGGACTCGAGATAATATAGTAGTCATGGCTGAGACCTTGGAAAACCTAGGCAGAATGCCCTATGATCTTAGTAGAGCCTCTCAACAAGTAGGTCTCAAAATGCACATGGACAAGACTTTGCAAAATTGCAAACGCAACTAGCGTCAAATTGAAAAAAACTTGCCATACTAGTGTGCATACTTATATTTTACACCACGATCTGTGAAAGTGGAGTAAAAGTAAACAACTTTCAAAATTTTAGTAAAAATAAATTTTGGTCGACTTTTGTGGAAATACTACAGCCATTCTGAGATTTTTGAGTATTGTGGTGGATAGTAGTGCTACTTAGCTTGCTAATAGAAAAGAAAATTCAGAAATATTGGAAAAATTGTGGTCTTGGTAGTCAAAACCATCCCACAAATATTTTCTTTTTGCAATGTCCATAAAAATGTAGATAGATTTTTTCCTTTTTTTTCAAGTAGCCAAGAACAGACCCACCGTTTTGTGCTCGTTTATAGTTGAATTTTTGGGGCACGTTGTATATCAAGGGTGTATATTATGAAACTCTGCAAAATAGACATACACATAACCACTAGAGTACTTTTATTTAAGGATTTATAAATCTACCTCTGAAATATATTTTTTTATCAATCTCAGCAATTACAAAAAGTCGATGAACACGTTGCAGACGATTTTATGTGGCACATTTTGGCATTTGTGCAAGCATGCGCATCCTGTTTCGACTGCTTTATAATACACTGTACTCTTAGTCAAACCACACGAGTTACCGTGTCGCTTTACAGCAGAAATGTAAACAATAACACAGGAACTAATTTATTTTAATCGTATAATGTTAATAGTAAATGATAAGAGAATGGGTTGACGAAACGTAACAGCATCAATTTTTACGCGTAAGTAAATATCCCTACTAATATTATAAATGTAAATGTAAGTTTGTTTGTTATGCTTTCACGCAAAAACTACTAAACCATTTATCCTGAAACTTCGTACATATATTTTTTGAGGTATAAGAAGTAACATAGGATACTTTTTATTGAAAAAAAAAATGCGGACGAAGCCGCTGGTAAAAGCTAGTAGATAATAAATTAAGTAAATAGTTTGGCAGGAATACAGTGATTTTAAAAATATTATTTTAGTCATTGTTTTTCACTGATATGCGTGCATATTTTATCAAGGATGCAATACTATATAGGTATTATAAGTCAATGTTATATTGTCAAATTCATGATCAAATATTTAATGTTAAACATGATAGAAATGTTTTAAAAACTTGTTTAGCAGTAGTTCTTACACTACCGTGCTTACCAGATATTTCGATAAAACAACTTCAACTGGAATAACTATGCAACACTTCGTGAAGAATTGCTAAATTAACAACATAGTGTAAAATGGTTTCAACATGTTATGGTTTAAATTAAGAAAGTAAACAAAACAGTAACTTCAAATCTTTAACCAATGACTGATCAAGAATTCTGACCGCCCTAGGTTAATTATCGCGTGCTTTTTAAAAAATCAAAATTTATTGTTAAATTCAGGGACTCTCACGTGCATTTTGTTTTAGTGTTTTGTCTCGGTCTAGTTGAATTGCATGTAGGGTACATGCAATGATGCTAGATTAGTGCATGCGAAGACACGATCTTAGCGCACGCCCTCTCGATTCTTGCGCCCTAGGCTGCAGCCTAATTAGCCTAAGGGTTAATCAGGGCCTGTCTTTAACTAAGATATCTTTAACAACAAAAAGTATGATTTCTTAAAATTCGAATCACAGTTTAGTTATTTAAGTAAGTGACATCTGACATTATTAACTTTCAATTATTATAGACTTAAGTTATTTTGATTTTAAAATACGGATTATAATCTATTACTGATGATTATGATAGTTTGTGTTTGCTTTTTTCTAAATTTGATACTACCGTGGAGTCTGTTAGTGTATTCGTCAAATTTGTCATTTTAATTTAAATTAATTTATTTTATTTCGAGAAACAAAGTCTCATAATCTGTTAGTAACAAAGAATCTTAAAAGCATTCATAATAATAAGTAAAAATTTATGATGAAAACTGATTTATGAAATGCATACAGATCTACTTGTAAAAATCATCATTTAGCATAGACGATTATATATGAAACAAAAGAAAATAATATCCATTAGTGTGTTTCTCGCTTGTACTCGGTACAAGGTTTCCCGCCTAATCAGCCTTAACTTGTTCATTTCCACAAAGATAGTTCTGGTGACAAAATATAACGTCTCGTTTTCTACACTAACCCGGCCGGGGTTCAAACCCGGGACCTAGGAGTAACTATTCGTTAATACCCACAAATCCCATTTCGGTCCGTCTCATAACTTGTGGACCGGTATAGGAGTAGTGGTTTCACTACTTGTATACCAGCCACCGGATGCCAACAATTAAAATGTAATCCCTTTTTAATAAGATTTACTCAGTGAATTTTTCAGTGAAAATTAATACGCATTTCATATGCGTATTAATTTTTATTCAATATAATTACATTAAATAAATAAATAAATATTTCTTACATTCACACTAATTAGACTAGCCCAAAGTAAACACAAAGGCTCGTGATATGGATACTAGGTTAACGGATAGACATACATATATGGTACATAGATAGATATGTAATATTCATAGTGTTTAATTTGTTAATTATAGTTATGTATTTAAGCACCTACTAACCGCATTATTCAATATTTTTCTATTAGCATTTAGTTCCACAATGTGACGATAGATGGCGCTGTGCACAATTATATATCATATTTGTTATCTTGTACTGAGTACGCTTAACCGATGCATATTTTGTAACATTGAAGGTAGTTTAATTATAAAAACAGTGTGATACGATACAGTGGAGTGGATATTATAGTTTGAAGAGAAAATTAAATTGTGTTTATCTATTATTGGTCCTTTCGAATCGGATTTGATTGTGAGTAAAGTGTTGTGCATTGGACAGTGGTAAGATTAGAACTTAGAATTGTTTCGATAAAAGTGAACTGGACTTGTAAAATTTTACGTATTAAAAATAACTTAGAAAATTTTGCTCCTCATTGACTTAGTTTCTGGAAGTGATAGTGGACTTGTAAAATTAACTAAGAAAATTTCTTTCTTTATGGACTTAGTCTCTGCAAGTGTTTCGACTTTCGAATGTTCTACAAACTTTAACATTTTGGACTTAGAATTTGTGCGTTATCTTGAACTCAGACGAATAGATCTTTAAATTTGTATCAAATATTAGTGAAGTCAGTGTATACCTACATTAATAACAATGACGGAAAGCCAGTCGCTTAAGTCATCAATTAATGCAATTAATGACAGTTCTACAAAAATTCTAAAACTACTAGCCAATACAAAGAAGAGTTCAAGGTCTAGAATTACAAAAGGATATTTGACTACTCGTATAGAAACACTAAATCTATATTGGGCTAATTATAACAGGTTGTACGATCAAATTATTTCTAGTGGGAAATCTTCTTTACAATCTCAAGGATTTAATATCGAAGAAAACTATGACAATACTGAGGAAGCATATATGGATTTAAAAACATTATTAAATGATTATCTTTATGAGTGTGAAAAGTCAGAACATACTGAGAACAATGACTCGAAAGACAATCTTTGTAGTACTGAATCACCCAAATTAAGACCTAAGCTTCCACCTATACCTATACCAAAGTTCTCTGGTGACTACAACGAATGGATAAGCTTTAGAGATTTATTTGTTTCACTTATTCATAATGATAATAACCTCACCAAAATTGAAAAACATCATTATCTTAAATCTAGTTTATCCGGAGAAGCGGAGCAATTATTGAGAAACATATCACTCTCCGAAGCGAACTATGATGATGCCTGGAAGAAACTAGAGAGTAGATATGATAATAAAAGGGTCATTGTAAACAATATACTCAACCGTTTTCTCAATCAAAAAAAGATCACAACTGAATCTGCAAAAAATATTAAAGAACTTTTAGATACTTCGACTCAGTGCCTCACTTCGCTGAAAAATCTTAAGATAGATATTACCACATGGGATGCTATAATTGTACACATTATTGTTTCAAAGTTAGATTTGGAGTCTCACAAACTTTGGGAACAATCACTTGGCAAGTCCATTACAATCCCTACTTTTGATGAGTTAACTTCATACTTGGAAAACAGATTCAGAACAATGGAAATGATTAATATTACACCAGTCAGAGAACCACCAAAAAGAGAATACCACAAACTACACAATAACAATGCTAATAAAGTCTTATTGAAAACTTTAACCACAGAACTAAACAGCACTTGTACTTACTGTTCACTAAACCATTATATTTGCCACTGTAAGGATTTTGCTACACTGGACGTTCCTGAACGTCAAGAATTTGTTAAGAAGAACAGCATATGTTTTAACTGTCTTGTTAAAGGTCATTCTGTGAACCAATGCAGACAAACAACTACGTGTAAAAAATGTGGCCGACGGCATCACACTTTGCTGCATTATACAACCGGTAACAAGTCAGTACCTACGAGAGAACAACCTGCACAGAAACCTTCTGAGATGAGACCTGGCTCCTCAACTGCCCTTTGTAACTTGAACGCTAGTTTCAAATCGGAAATCGACAACACTCAAGTTATTTTAGCTACAGCTCAAATCGCAGTCAAAGCTAAAAATGGGAACAACTACATATTTCGTGCACTAATTGATCAAGGCTCTCAGGCGTCCTTTATCTCGGAAGCTGCATCTCAAATGTTAAACTTAGACCGCACAACTGTTCTTGGCAAAATCACTGGTATTTCAAATTCATCAGTGGTGACTACAAAATCTATGGTGACACTCACAATCCACTCTACAAAAGATATTGCATCTTCAATCGAAGTTAATGCCTATGTACTGAGAAAACTTACTTCCTTATTACCTTCACGATAAATATCACGAGATTCTTGGCCTCTTTCTATGCAACTGGATCTTGCTGATCCAAATTTCCACACGCCAGGATCTGTTGATCTTCTACTAGGTGCCGATGTGCATGCTCAAATAATGATGGATGGATTATACAAACACAAGTCTCTCATCGCTCTTAATTCTTGTCTTGGATGGTTGATATCGGGAAAAATTACACAACCTGATGCACCAAAGCACAATGTTATTGTTACACACACTAAAATAGAAATTGATCAATTACTAAGACAGTTTTGGGAAGTTGAAGAATACTTACCTCATGACCGAGTTGGAAACACAATGCGAAGAGCATTTTAAAGCTACTCACACCCGGAATAAAGAAGGTCGTTACGTTGTTCGTCTACCTTTTAAGAACGATTCACCTACAAATCTTGGAGACTCTCGATCACTAGCATTAAAACGTTTATATTATATGGAGAAACGTTTCACTAATAAACCTGAGTTTCAAGATGAATATAAAAAGTTCATGAAGGAATATGAATATCAAAGTCATATGAAGATGGCACCTGAAAAAGAAATGAATAATACACAAAACAAATATTACTTACCTCACTATGCTGTGCTGCGGCCGACGAGCCTGAGTACAAAACTAAGAGTAATTTTCGATGGAAGTGCTGTTCCTGAAAATGGAAAGTCGTTAAATGATGAATTATTGATTGGTTACGTTACGTTAAGATATTAGAGATCTAATCACAAGATGGAGACAACACAAATTCTGTTTAGTGGCCGATATTAAGAAGATGTACAGGCAAATTCTAATAGCTGACGAAGACGTAGATTATCAGAGAATCTTGTGGCGTGAATCTACTACACAATTAGTTAAAGAATACAGACTACTTACCGTTACCTATGGTACATCGTGTGCTCCTTTTTTAGCAATACGCACACTACACCAGCTGGCTGAACATGAGCGCAAGGATTTCCCTGTGGAATCAGAAATATTAAAGTCTGACCTGTATATGGATGACCTGTTAACTGGAGCGCCAACTGAGGAAGAAACTTTACTACTACAAAGGCGACTTACCGAGTTACTGGCTCGAGGTGGTTTCCCTCTACACAAGTGGTCTTCTAATAGTCAAGCTGTGTTGTGTCGAATTCCTGAAAATGATAAAGAGTTAGTTAGTTCAGTTAATATTCAAATCGAAGATACGGTGAAAACATTAGGTATTACATGGAACTCTAATTCAGATAACTTTGTATTAAATTTAAATTTTACTTATGATTATAAATCTTTTACGAAACGAAATGTATTGTCCACGATTGCTAAAACATTCGACCCTTTGGGTTGGCTAGCTCCTGCTATTATTGTACTTAAAATTTTTATGCAAAAACTATGGCTGGCCGGCTTAGAGTGGGACGAAGAATTGACCGATTGTTTAAAGAGTGAATGGATCGCTTACCTTAATAATTTTGCGCACACTGAAGATATTCAGCTCCCTCGATGGTATGGTGTTTCACGATTTACAAATAAAGCAGAACTGCATGGTTTCAGTGACGCTTCTTGTGCAGCTTATGGTTGTGTGGTGTATCTCGGGGTTTGGGATGGTGATGATGTTAAGGTCCGGTTGGTGACGGCAAAATCTAAAGTTGCTCCCGTTAAACAAGTCTCACTACCCCGTCTCGAACTCTGCGGTGCAGTATTACTAGCCAAAATATTAAATGATGTTAAACAATGTTTAAACATTCCAAATGATAGGGTCTTTGCGTGGACGGATTCTACCATAGTTTTGGCGTGGTTGCACAAGACTCCCAGCACGTGGACTACCTTTGTTGCTAATCGAACATCCGAAATCTTGTCAGTAACTAATAGTCGTCAGTGGCATCATGTGGAGTCAGTTAACAATCCAGCAGATGTGGTTTCACGTGGCTTGAGTCCTGCTGAATTGCAGTTGTCAAAACTGTGGTGGGAAGGTCCGCCTTTTCTAAAAGATTACAAAAATATATTGCCTCATAATTCCGTCCTTCCTGATACTGATTTGGAGGTCAAACTTAAAATCATAACTAATGTTCATTATAGCGATGAGGATTATGTAATTACACTCTTAAACAAATTTTCTAGTTTATGGAAGTTGATACGTGTTACTGCTTATTGTATAAGGTTTGTTAATAAATGTAAAGCTAGAATTGCAAAACAAAAAGCTACGGCAAATGTTATACCTACTTATTTAACTTCAGACGAACTTAAACTCTGTTTAAATATTTGGATACGGTTAGCGCAATCAATTTGTTTTCAGACTGAACTGCCACTATTGTTACAAGGTAAATGTGTTCACAAGACAAGTAAAATATATGTTTTGAACCCTTACATTGACGATAACCAAATTATTCGTGTTGGTGGTCGACTGGCAAATGCAGAAATTCCTAGTTATATGAAGTCGCCCGTACTTTTGAGTTATGATAGTCCATTGTCTAAACTATTGGTTTCTGATGCACACTTAAAAACATTGCATGGCGGTCACCAACTCACTTTAAATTATATTAGACAAAAATTTTGGATTGTTCGAGTTAAAAGTCTTATAAGAACTGTAATTAAAAACTGTATCATTTGTTTTAAGCACAGAGCTGTAACTCTTACACCGTTCATGGGAAATTTACCCAATTTTCGAGTCAAACCTATGCGTCCTTTTTTAACTAGCGGTGTAGATTTTGCGGGACCTTTCACACTAAAATTATACCCTGGTCGATGTAAGAGAACTTCTAAAGCGTATATTGGTTTGTTTGTGTGTACCATCACAAAGGCCATTCATCTAGAATTGGTTTCAGATCTCACTTCTGCCGCTTTCATTGCGGCTTTTAAGCGTTTTACGGCTCGACGTGGTCACTGTAAAGATTTGTGGAGTGATTGCGGAACAAATTTTGTAGGTGCATCCCGTGAATTGGAGGCAGCTTTTAAAAATCTAAAATCTCGAACAGTCTCTGAAATATCTGAGCTATTAGCAAATGATCAAACTAGCTGGCATTTCATACCTCCAGGTGCCCCACATTTCGGGGGTCTGTGGGAATCCAGTGTAAAATCTGTAAAAGGTCACCTCAAACGTGTTGTTGGACAAAGCAACCTTACTTTTGAAGAGTTTTCGACTCTCTTAACGCAAGTCGAAGCATGTGTTAACTCTCGTCCACTTACCTTGATCAGT
Organism: Calamotropha paludella; assembly: GCA_927399485.1. Classification (NCBI taxonomy): domain Eukaryota; kingdom Metazoa; phylum Arthropoda; class Insecta; order Lepidoptera; family Crambidae; genus Calamotropha; species Calamotropha paludella. The sequence continues at coordinate 2,855,400 of OV656823.1, read as the reverse complement.
TCTTCTCCTGATGAACCTCCTCTTACACCCGGACACTTTCTGGTTGGAGAACCGCTACTTGCAGTTCCCGAGGAACCTTTAATTGATGTTAAACTCTCTCCTTTAGATCGTTGGCATATGGTTCAACGTATGGTGCAATGTTTGTGGCAGCGGTGGCAAATTGAGTACTTGACCACTTTGCAGCAGCGCTATAAATGGTCAAAAAATCAACAGAATATTGAATTGGGTACGGTAGTCCTAGTCAAGGATGACCGATTGCCCCCCGGAAAATGGCTTTTGGGACGAGTTGTGCAGAGACATCCAGGATCAGACGGCATATGTAGAGTTGTAACTTTACAATATAAAAATAGATTATTTACTAGACCTGTTACGAAATTGTGTCCTCTGCCTCTGGAGGTTTCTAACTCCGATTGAATCTTTTCTCTACAATGTATTTTTTTTGAAGGACTTTTGTAGTCCTTGGGTCGCGGGATGTTTAATTTGTTAATTATAGTTATGTATTTAAGCACCTACTAACCGCATTATTCAATATTTTTCTATTAGCATTTAGTTCCACAATGTGACGATAGATGGCGCTGTGCACAATTATATATCATATTTGTTATCTTGTACTGAGTACGCTTAACCGATGCATATTTTGTAACATTGAAGGTAGTTTAATTATAAAAACAGTGTGATACGATACAGTGGAGTGGATATTATAGTTTGAAGAGAAAATTAAATTGTGTTTATCTACATAGAAATAGATAAAAACACCCATGATTCAGGTACAAATGCTCGTATTCATCATACAAACATTTGCCCCTTCCGGGATTTGAACCCGGGACCGTCGTTGGGAAATGCAGGCTCACTACCGTTGCACCAAACGGTCGTCATTACATTTCTTAAATAATCAGAAAATGTTGATTACGTCTAAAAAGAATACTTCACTACATAGTATAGAACATATACTCAGATCTTTAAAACTACGCAACGGATTTTGATGCGGTTTTTTTAATAGATAGAGTGATTCAAGAGGAAGGTTTATATGTATAATACATGCATAATATAGTAGAGTATTGCACCCGTGCGAAGCCGGGGCGGGTCGTTAGGTTAATTATATAAAATACCAGCTAACCCGTCCACGCGTTGCTGTGCCTCAGTTATTATAACTTACAATAAAAATGATTCTTCTTGTAAATTAAAATTAAACCTATCAAACAAATAAAACAAAAAGGGAACAAATCCAGCAAAATGAAAAAAGAAAGTTCATCGCGGTTAAAAATGGAGGCACGAATTTTTATATGTAGGTATATGTCACCGTAAATTCGTAAATATCGCGAGATTGTAAACTGTCGAAAAATTGTGAACCGTAACAAACTGTTTATAATTTAACGCATATTTTTCTGTAGATAAAATATGCGATATATGATATATGATAAACCTAATCTAACCATAAGGTTAGGTTAGTTTATAATCTATCGAAAAATAATGCGTTAATCTGTAAGCAGTATGTTACGGTTCACAATATTTCGATAGTTTACAATCTCGCGAGATAGATTACAATGTAACGGTGTATACCATTAAACGGTGACATATAGATTTTAACTGAAACTTTTCCAAATTTTTTATACGAGGAAAGTTTTTGGATAAAGTGATATATTTGAGTTTTAAATTTCTTATATTAAATATGCTAATATATCTCCTAAGTTAACATTTATTCAAAGAAAGAACAAAGTGTATAAACATATAACAGATTTATGCGATTAACTGTTGGTTGCGGCAAATCTAAAACCATTCGTGCAAACTTCGGAGTGGCACCGCCACCCTGCATTGCGCAGAATGACTCGTGGCTATCTTCACTTTAGTTGTCAACAGAGATAGATATACGGCGGAAAAATTACAACAATCCTGTGATAATAGAATAAACACGACGACCAACAATTGTGAAAACAATATTGACAATATTAGTTTGTATAAAGATCTGCTAAGATTTGAATAAAGTGAGAAAATCCTGATAAGTGCTTTTGGTTCTCAAAGGTAAGTGTTTCTCTCCAAAAATAACTTCCTATCCATCATATTAACTATGTAATTATATGAAATATTGTCGCTATAACATGTTATTCTTCTAGATAATGTTATCACATTTTTGTGATAATTATTTATTAATTTTTAAATGTAAACATTTTAATCATAAAATTTTCTCTTTTATTTAAAGCTCTTTTATAAGTTAGCTTTTTCTGTGAAATGAATAAATACTTTTATAGCTGATTGAGCTTAATTAAATTAATTAAATTACTAAGTTAAATTCAATTTAATTTAACTGTATTTGATAACTTAAAAAAAGAGATAATATTAAGAAAAAATAAAAAGAAAGTTTCTTAGCCGGTATATAATTTCTATGTAAGTAGTCAATTTTGTTTTATTTTATTTCTTAATTCGTTTCATATATGTCAATAAGTGCGAAAATGACAGAACAGTGTACTAAATAACAATAACTGCGACTACATATGCGTCAATACAGTAAACGTCCTATGACAGTACATTGACATCAATGGAATTAAAAAAATATGCCACTGTCGGGGTTGCCCGCACTGCGCCCGATCGATTACACTAGCACGCATGCGCAGAAACACAACTGGAAGTCAGTAACGAAACACCGCGGGTGACGGTTGGTACTCATCATGCCGAAGCCAACACCCGTCGAAGACTTGATAATACCACCGCAAGATCAGAAGATATGCGGTACGATATGCGTGTGTCAAATGACCGCAGTGCTCAGTGCGGTATCTCTTGTTTACCTTACAGTTGCAATATACATGCCGTATACCCGCGCGATCGCTTCTGGTATCGACCCTACGCCAATTATGTGCACCACAACAAGAGCCGTCAACAAAGACAATTGCGATTGGGGTTCTTGTGGCGAGTGGTGCCTTAGCAAGACCTCTGGCGCCTGCATTCAAATCTACGTAAACGTTCGAAAGAATGGCTCTTCGTTGCTCCTTTCCGAATGCGGTAGTGCTGCAAACAAAACTTGCTACGGGATCGATCAGGAAAACGCTAAAAAATACCACTGCATCCGGGATGAGTGCAAAAATCTGACTGGCACTTTCAACTGCACAGAAGGAAAATGTATCAATATAACGGATGCTTTTGAATGTGCCTTTAGAGAAACAGATCCCCCTTTGAAGTGTTCAGGTAGAAGAGGGAAGATAACTTGTATTGACGTTCACGGCTTATTTTATTGTAACAGAGGGACTTGTAGAAAGATACGAACGCCTTATAACTGTGACAGGCGCTGTGTTGACATTCCGACCCGTAATAAAAACGTGATAGTTCTAAGTGGTGATAGAGTGTTTCTCGCAAAATGTGCAAAGTTGGCTCAAGAAGAAGGCGGGCAAGTAGTTTGGAGCGATTCTGGGGAAGAAGTGTTAATGTTATCTTGTCACGCAGTTCATAACGGTACATCGGGCGTTGTTGCTGTTGATTGCATAAACGCTGCTTTGTTGCCTCGCCCTGAAATATCAGATTTGACTAATTTTACTTACCTCCAGTATTTATATACGTCAAGGGCTGTTCCAAATCGTCTCATTGCGCCTTCGGAGGTTGAGCTCACTTTAGCAAATGACAGTCGATTGATGATCAATTTAGAAGGTTGTGTTAATACTTTAGCTGATGAATGCAAAGAGTTTCTCAAAGATTACGGCCGTGATGGTACCGACCATAATGCAAAGGCTAGATTTCCTTGTTTTTACATGGAGAATAGTCCTGACACAGTTGTAGCAAGATTTGATTTAGAAGCGACATATCGTCAGTTTTTGGTGGCTTTGGTTCTTCCTACTGTGCTGGTGGTGGTGTCTTGTATAACTTTGATGTTGTGTCAAACAACAGTGGAAGTGGGCGAAGACGCCAAAATGAGATTCAAGAGTTGCACCACCGGTCAAGCTGAAACGCAGATGTCTCCAAACGATCCTGTTTCTCCACTCTGAGATCAGTCACGTGAGATGTTTTGTTTTATAAATTCAAATATCTAAAAATATTACCATGTATGTTTTTGTAAATGTCGTCGTTCTTTTTTTTATTGAAACCCTTACAATACAAATAGTATTTTATTGTTTATTAAAATAAAAGAGAATATTTCTCCCTATATATTAACTACTTTAAGGTTAATATTTTATCTTTAGAATATATCTCCTTCACTGACTGAGAAAATCCAAGTCGTTATATAATATCTGAATCTTGTTTTATACTATACTGAACAATGATTGATAATCTAGGTAAAAATCTCATATGTTTTCAGCGCAAAAAAATGTGAAGACCCAAAAATTTCTTAATGAGTAAGATTTTTGATATATTGCAAAGTATTTGTCACAAATATTTGAAAAGCTGTCTGTTTTTATTTAGATATTGTTTTACTAAAAAATATCTAAAAAGAATCCTTATTTTTGTTCAAAGACATCTTAAAGACTGATTTTGGTGGCAGCAACGCAGGAAAAAGCCTTTAAATGTCCTTTAATTTTACTGAAATAACCTTTCCTATAATAAATATTATATTCCTATAATATAAAAAAATACCTTTTGATATTATAATTTATATATTTAGATTGTTTATTCGATGTCTCATTGTTACTAGAACAAAACTATTAAAGTTGTATAATAATAGACGCAAAATTTGTGCCCTTGACCCCAATTTAATCGTGGCTTTCGGTCAGTTTACTGCGGGTATTGAATATTTTACCTCAAGTCCTTCGAAACACAAACATAATTAGCCTGAAACATTTCTTATTCAATTTTCTTACGTCATCGGTTACGTACAATTTGGCAATTGGGATTTGAATAACTATTGGATTTATTCTAAATTGGATTGGATTATCTGTTATTTTCCTATTTTCCAATTATTCTAATTGTTAACAGCTCGTTTGGACCACGGCATTTCAAATAACCCAAAAATATAAACATGTTTTTTGTTTCCTTTTCCAGGCGTTCCCCTCCTTCGCGAGGGTCCGGCTAGTTCACTAAGAGACGACTAAACGCTTTAAAATGCTTTCCACTGGCTAAAACTCCCCGATGTCTTCGATGAGCAGATCCCGTGGGACCCTCTCCCCTGCTGCTTCGGAGAGGTCCACTTTACCTATGGGCGCCTCCGCAGAACCAGGGAGCCCAGAATTCAAGCCATTGGAGCCAACGAGGGAGCAGCTACTAACGCACTTTTTCGAAAGATTCAAATTCTATACATCGTTATGCCTGGGCACGTCAGCTATACTCGCAGTGTTTGCGTTCCTCTTTTTAATACCATTCGTGGTGGAACCAGCGATACAGACAATTTTGGCAGAGTTTGTCCCAGAAGCTGGTATCTGTGCAGTTTCCGAGCACGTACACGCTGAGACACTAACCAATTGTACGTGGGCTTCTTGCAGAGAAGGATGCACTACAGCGCACACTAAATGCCACAAAATTCGAGTTAATCTCGCTAGAAGACCATTTACTGAAGAAGCTACTGTACCAACTGACTGGGACGAAACAGATCTGAAGTTTCTTATTAACCCCGAAGGATGCGGATACCCACCACGGGTGAACTGTTCTGTTTTTGCAAATGAATACGCTGGGCCGAAAGCTCCAAAGATATTTCCGTGCTACTATAGTTTAACGAGGCTAGACTTGGTAGTTGCGAGGTATTCCTGGGAGTCAACAGTACGGGGCTTGATCTTAGCCCTGGTATTGCCCACGACCATATTTGTCTTCAGTTTAAGTGTGCTAGCCTATTGGCACTGTCGATGCTGTGACAGAGCCTGCAATAGGCGCGTACACGCAGAATCCTTCGCCAGTAAAGAGGAGTAAGTATTTATAACTTCCTAATGGCTTGTAGAGACGTTTTTGTTGATTGCAAGTTGTGAAGACCTTTTAAACTGTAGAATAGATATTTAAATAATAAAATAGAATCACTAACGTCCCTAGAGGAATCACAATTTGACTCAAGGCATTCTCAATATTTTTGTTTTGGCTTAATAAAAATAAACGTGCTATATTATTAATTGTAGGTCTTCAGATCTTGTGAGTGTAGAGATTTTTATTTCTTTTAGGTTATTGATGTTCGAAAATGATGGACTTACAGGTCCCAGAGCGATTTCAAGTTTGGCGATGGAACGTCGTCGTAGTGGAATTAATTTTTGGAATGATTAATTTACAAGTACGTTTCCAATTGATGCACTGTCGAGTGATCTGTTCACTCTATCAACAACTACCACTGTATCCGTCAGTCAAACTATACCTGTCATTTTCATACTTTTATTTGCAATAATGTTACAAAAGTTAATTATGGTATTAATGTTATAGATTTTTTGAGTTAAAACTTAATTTTAGCGTAAATAGGTTTTCTTATAAAGGGGACGAATTTATTTAAGTCATCTTCATATTGCATTGCGAATCAAAAATATAAAATATTCAAGCAATTTCGTACATAAGTTAGAAATACCTCATTGAGATTGCACCCTCCTAATAGAACTAAAATATCATGTAGAAATAAGTAGCAATGTGGACACAGAGTGTTTTGAAATTAATAGGTGTGCATACACTTCTTCTGAATTCCTAATTTACTTGTGACTGATTAAACTCTCGCTTTTGTTTTTAATGTTATTACTATGAAATTAAGTAAGTTATGAAAAAATATTGAACTGCCAAATATGAAAGCTACATAGCTTTGTCTATTATTCTACTGCATCAATTTGTAATGATTCTTAGGATTTCTGTAAATAAAACAGTCATGTTACATCAAAATGTAGTCAATGTTAAACGATATCACCCAGCTAAGGTAGCTATCATTGGATACATACCATCGGACAATGCACAAGTAGAGAAAAAAACAGGCCATTCAGAAAGATAAGCAAAACAACTTTTTACGTATAAAGCTCTAGTTGATAATATTTAAAATAAAAATAAAAGTACTGTAGTTCGATTTCCGAATTTCTCTTCGCGTTTTCAGCTAAATAGAATTATCTGGTCTCATTGGATCTTCGTCAGGAACATTTTTCTAGTGATCTAGTGATCTAAAACCTTTGATCGACTTTTAATGGCTTTTATGAATGAAATACATTTCTAAAGTAGATTCGTTGAATGATGATTGATACAACGACTGATACAACGGTAGATCGTTAAAATAACAAATTCAAGCCGATCGCCTAACTTTGGGGGATGAAGAAAGGAGTGGTTGTCCTTCTACGGAATAAATCTAGAAAACAGTTGAATTACGTAAAAAGAGATTCAGCATATAGTGCAGATTGGACCGGGAAGCGTTCACAAGATTCCACACGAGAAATTTCGCGTGAGAAAAATAATTTAGCGTTGGATGCCACACAACTTCATTGAAGCTCAGAAACAGACTCGTTTGGAATGATGCTGTGATCTGACTAATAAACTTGAAACAGGCTCGTTTCGGCGCGTTTACTATATTGTGCAGGTGACATATCCTTGATTTATCAATATGATCCAGGAACAAAGCGTCGATAGTTTGGCTCCTTAAAAACGAATCAATACTTCCAAAGTGAAACAATCGAAAAGCGCAGGGAAATATAAGATCGCTAGTTTTTTTACTTTGACGGGATATCTGCTGTCGCATCTTTTACAAAGTCAAATCAGTATCAACGCCAACTGGTATACTATGAAATGAGTACTAGAAACTTTCACTGCAATGAGCAACAAGCGATCAATTACTGGGTTCTATGAGTTACTGTTTCACCACGACCCAGCGCTAAAATCGAGGAACTTTCTGGACACCAAACTGATTAAACTTTTTTATTCACCCTCCTTATAGCCCTAATCGTGCACCGTGTGACTTGTTTTTATTACCTAAAATAAAAAAAATAACTGAAAGTTTTCATAGCCGGATGATGCGCTAACAGCATTCGAGGCCGTAAGAAAATTGTCTGCCGGCAGGACTGGACAGTGTCGAAAATTAATTGAGATGCATGAAACTTTGTATAGAGGCTGGTGGAGATTTTTTTTAAAATAAATGTATCCATATAAATTTGTTTTTATGCTTTTATAATACTTTCTGAGTGTCCTACATATAAACCAGCTTATGAAATATATTTACAAATTGTGCAATTTATACATAAACACATGTACATCAAATAACTGAAAAAATAAAATGTTAACGATACTCATGTATCTTAAACGGGAATTCAAACAATACCTTCCAATATAAAGTCACGATTAAAAAGAAACACTTATTTTTTTTTCATTTGTATAAATAATGGTAGCCTGTAAATTAGATATTGTGCGTAATCATGCCAGAGTCAGTTAAACAGTGGGAGTGGTTATTTTTTACGTCTTCTCATAAAAGGATTCAGTAGTACTCCACCTTCTTACTGCAACCCTGCAATTTATCATCCATTATTCATGATTCAACTGTCATTATCATTTAACAACTTTGGATAGAATCAAAACGATAAAGCAAGTCTTTTTTACGATAAAATGTTTTCTAACCTTTTTCTAACTTCTTTGTCTAAGTGTCAGGCGCATCGTATAGTTGCATATACAATGTGCCCCGTCACCAGTGTCGGAGCCTTTAATAGTGTGAAATATGGCATTTTTTATTGACAAATTGCCCCTCAAATTTTGTTTTTCTCTTACGGGCGCCATTTTGTTTTCTTGGTAACCAAGACCTGGGCTCTCATACTAATTCGACCACCACTACTCATGTAAATGTCCTATCAACATTAAAAAGGTGTCATTTAATAGCTAAACATGTAGACAACAGTTACACAGCCACCATGTTTCAATTGTCATGGAATAAAAAATAGAAAAAAATAATTAAAGAATAACAAATAGATTCTTTTTTGTGTATTTTTTAATTATTGGCTTTTTGAGAAAAACCAAGTTTGAGAGGCTTTTTGTCGATAAACAATGCCATATTTCACACCATTAAAGGCTCCGACACTGGTGACGGGACACTTTGTATAGCATATGAGATATAAATGAATTCTGTTTCACTATGTTTATCTCTACTAACTGTACTATTAATATAATTATGGTCTCTTTGCAGTAGCAAACTCCTTTGTGAATTGGACGACGACCCGAGCGACGAGGTCTTCTGACGCCAAGCCTCCGCTGCCCGCCGCCGCACCTCCCCGCGAAATTATATGCAACTCTAAATGATATCACAGTGCAGTTATAGGTCAGACACACGATTGAAACTTGGACTCTGCAAAAAATATATATTGTAATTAATGTGTCAAAATATCGTAAATAATATTGCATTCTATCTGTTGTTATTAAAGTTTGTAATCGATCGAGGATATTTTGGGTAAGTTTACAAACTGAACATCTTTAACAAACTGTTTTACGACATCCACTATTATAATTACTGTGAAGCCATTAACCATAGGTTTTTTATTAAAAATATAAAATATTAGAATTACAGATTACTAGCCTTATGTTTGTATAGTTTTATCTACTGTTAAGTATACAAAAATATTGTTTAACAATTACTTTAAATTATATAAGTTACAGTGTCAATCGTGTGCTTGAAACCAAAATAAGGGAACAAAACACAGACCGTACGAAGAAAAGATATTCAAAGAATATAATTTATGAGCATAACAAACTACGCCTGAACATCATGTTACGCTACTAATTTAATAACAATTAAATACAAACATTATTTGTTCACAAAGAATGTTCATCTGAAAACACGTTTATTTGTTTTAAAAACTACTACTTCAAATTTCGCTTGGAAGACTATATGAAGATATTAAATATTTCTTATATATAATAACTTAATAATATTATTGAAAGAATCTTCATACTATCTGTGTTATGTACTTTTAAACTGTAACGTAAGCGCTACGTACGTATGAAGAGATAATATTTATTAAAAATTTCAAGTATATTCATAAACTATAAAAAAATTAAAATAAAAAACCGTAACAATAATAAAAATATATTTGAAACTATAAAATATAACACCAGAACAATAATTTACTGTCAGACATTTCAGTTCGTAATATTGATTCAATGATATAGCAAAGTGATATTTCATTCAAAACTAAATTGCCTTACGTAGCAACCTCGTAGCAACCGTAGCAATTTTCTGAATCACGTAGCGTTTACGTAACAGTCCACTGCAAGTATTAACTATGGTTCACCGATACATATAACCTGAAGCCTTATTATCTATTGATCTGAAAACTTAAATTTGAAATATTAATATTCTTCAAGCTTTCGTAGACATGGCTGTTAAAAAAACAACCAATCAGAGTTTGCACTTGGAAAGATTTATATAAAAACATATTGGAAACGTATTTTAAAGTTTTGTTTCTTAGTGCAAACTAGCAGTATCTAATACCAGGTTTTTTCTGTAACGGGCACCGAAGAAATCTGCAATATAGAGTATACATTACCAGCATTCGATATGGTTTCACTAATTGAGGCTGTATTAAACTGGCAATGGTAACAGTCATTGTCGATTCGTCCGCTGCATTCAATTCTGAAGTAAGTACGATTTTAACTGAAAGCTTTTTGAATAGCCTTAATTAGAGTAATTAGATAGAAATTGCAAAAATAACAATTGCTGAATTAAAAGGGTGTGGGTTAAGAATTAACAGTATTAAATTCTATGAAAATAAGCGGCGGGCAAGGCTTTTGCTTAAATAAAACTGATTATAAAAATGTTTTTTGGAAAAATATTATAAAAAAACGTCTCTTTGTTATAAAACTGAGCTATGCCGGATTATAGTTATATAAGTTTAAGTTGTATTTTGCTTCCTGAAACGCGTGGCTATATTATTGTGTTCTGTACAAATAATAGATTATAAGATATTCTAATTATTATAATAAATCATTATAAACACATTGTGATTTAAAACGTTATCGCAATTTATAAATAAAATGAGTTAAAAGAAATTGCCGATAAATGCAATTTTTTTTAGAAATTAAATTCTTACTTATAATACTGCGTTAGTATTTGTCCTAATGGTGTTATGTCTCTTTCACTCAAATCTTGAAACAAACTTTAAAATGATTTATGAGTGTTGTAGACAAAACACTAAACAGAGTGTTCTAATACAGCGAAATAAAACTTCGAGCAGTGAAATGCTTTCAAATAATTAGTCATCTGAAATACTATGGTTTTCAAATTAATACTTTTCAATTTAAAATCAAATGAAGGTGGTCACCAAAACCTGCCCATAAAATTATCGAAGTACACTTTGTGAAAAAAATCGTACCATCAAATATCTTCTTTTGCATATTTTGGGATATGAATAAAATATTTTTAGTAAGAAAACAATACGTGATTTTAGAATCTATCACACTGATTCTATTATTACTTTTCAATTATCTGATAGTCAAATTATTTTTAATATTAAAACAATGACAACTTCGCACTTTTCATGCGTTGTCACAAGTTGTTTTCCAAAGAAAGTTTCATTATTTATAGGCAGAATTGAGTGCTGAAATTTATTTGCGATAATTCCAACACGTAATGTATTTTGAGCATTTAAATTTATCAAATTGAAATTAAAATACCTTTTTTTATAGATTTAGTAGAAGTGTGATATTAAACATATTAAAAATTAAATATTTCCAAATTATAAGAAAATAATGTCCATTTTTGAACTCCTTGAATTTATCTCCTCAATTTTCTTTTTTCTTAATAATGATACAATCTCGTTACTGTCTCAAAATAGTTGGTCCTTCTGGTAAGGATAAATTAGTATATAAAAGTATCTTTGTGCCCAAAAAATTCCAACCAACGATTTGTGGGAAATTTTTTACCTTATGCTAAATAATATCACTGGATGATGTTTTATTTCATTTCTTCACCTGTATAAAGCTTATAATTATAACAGTATTTATAAGGAACGTGGTGCATGTGCAAGTACCTTAATGATTGTATTGTAATTTAGTGTCGTACGATCGTATTGCGTTTTAATTAGATGAAGATATAATAATTATGTCTTCTTCAAACAATTTTAAGCTTCAGTTGCATATTCATGCAATAGCTTAATTGTAATATTTACAGTTATAGGTAGTTATGCATGCATTATTGTAAATTATGATTAAATACAATATCTACTGCCTTCTAATTTCTAATGCATCTGCCATATTTTTGTGATATTATAATAGCGTTTATTATGTATAAATATAAAAAAAACACAAAACGTTTAAGTTAATATTAAAATTTTAACTCAAATATCACATATATTTCGCTCATTTAAAGAGAGAACGTGATATCTCGATATTCTTCAATTTAGAAAAATCGACTTTTGCGGTGAATAATTTGTGATACTATTTCCAAAATCGCTGTCTGTCAAGATGTCACGTTGATATTTTAAATGAGCGATTTGTTAATTCATGTATCATCTTTTATTGGTATTCAATATCTCTTGCCAAACTCACGGTAGTGAATTAGATAAATCTTATATTTGTGTGATGAGCTTAATGATTTATTCATACTTCTAAGGCAGTCTGTGAATTGGTTTCGTTATAAAAATGTTGTAATATAAAATACTTACTGGCCTTCAGCTTGCTGTACCTTTTCTGATACCTTTTGTGTCTGTACACAAGTTATTTTCAGCGTCAGCGATAAGCGATTAGTTGCGTGGCCAAAGCTGCAACAGCAATCTAATAGCTTAGCCTAAATGGAGAGCAACTACACGATCATTTCATGTAAAGTTTTACTTATGTGAATCCTATGGATACATCTGTCGATAAACATGTGTGAAGCGGGGTTTACACGGGTGACTAAAGCCGCACGATTTCCGCCGCACGGCATAAACCATCTAAATGGCAATTCGACTAGGTCGCAAGTGACTAAAGCCGCAAGCCCCAAAGTTGGGAGGCATCCGACTTTGGCCGCTCGGCGACCGGCCGCATGCGGCTGGTGACTAAAATCGACCGTGTAAAACGATCAGTTGCAGGCGATCGCCCGCTGCACACACCTATTATTTTGGAAAGAAATAACCGAGCCGGGTGCGATTTTAGTCACCTGTGTAAATAGGCTAGCGATGCGGCTTGGTGAGGCGATTTGTAAAGCGACTAGCCGCACGACGAAAATCGACCCGTGTAAATCCCGCATAAGTCGACCACTCAAATGAATGTTTGCACGCGCGGTACAGGGGCGCGGGGGGAAGGCGACAAAGTAAGGAGCGGGCGGCAGGCGCGCATAGTACCCCCTTATAATAGGTACGACCTATAACAGTTACAATATATTGCTCGCTCATTCTGTCAAAAATCGTGCAGTGTATCAGTATATTTAATTCAGGTATTGTCGACTTTATCTAATATGATTGAGCGATAAAGAAAAAAATGTTTTTCCTTGAAACTCAGCGAATAGGGAAATTCCTAAATTACATGTCTGTGCTCAATGACACAGATCCAAGGATTCTTTTATCGTATATTTATTTATTTGCTATATTTCTTTTTATAATATATTAAGCAGGCGTGATATCTTTGTGAGCGTGATTCAGATTACCTCTGTGCTGTCTTAACAGTTTCTTGTGTGGACACCGCGTCACATCTAAGCGCCTATGTTAATATTTGTAGTTTGCGTATATCTTATACTCATTCTTTATTTATGCAACGACCTATAATCGCTATGAATCGGCCATTATAGGCATATTATGTAATTAAAATATTCAATTTTTACACAGTTATGTTGTTCGTATAATTTGTTAAGTCCTTACAATGCGTTACAACGAAGGTTTACCCAAGGACACCTAAAGCACTTAATTTTGTAATCGAGTGACTGTGTAATCCAGTATTATTGATTTATTAGCATTATTGTTATGTGTTAACAATAAGGCAGGGCTTTGGTTGAGATGTCACCTTTAACTCAAGCAAACCCAATTTGAACCTCGTTGATGTTCTACGGACATGAACTCCCTCATAACACAAGAAATTTACTTTACCCGAAGGGTTAATGAGAGTATTAGTAATATTTTTTACACATTGTTAATGTTCCTAAAAATATTTCTTTTTATAATGGGTTCGCTCTTGATTCCAAGACCAGGGGCCAAGACAGGATCCCGAAGGGAACAGGAACGAGCTAACCCGGAAGGTGCCTATTCATCCTGGCTTTGAAAACGGACGGGTTAAAAGTACTGGGAAATACAGACGCAGGGCGGGAGTTCCACTCCTTTGCTGTGCTCATTATAAAAGAACTTGAGAATCGCAAGCTGAAATTCCATGAAAATGTTAACAGTTACAATATTGTCACTGCGCTAGAATGGTAAAGACGTAGCTTCGCTACAATCACTAAATCGCTATTCGCTAATCGTCGACGCTAAAAGTAGCGTATGTGCATTGTCAAAGAAAATTTACTATTAAAAAGTATCAATAGTATTATTATATGGATCATATCATCAAATAAATTATATTATTCAATCGTACAAACCTCGTAAAGAATATTGAAGCTATAAGAATTTCTGTACAAGCATTAAGACATATTTCATAGTAATCCTAAGACAAATAATAAAATAAGGTATTTAATGTTTAAAATTAATTCAAATTCTCAACTTTTATAGATTGAAATTAGTTCATTATTATATTTTAGTTAATTAAATTTGATTAGTTTACTCTTAAACCTTTAATAAGCACCCTTTCCAAAAAAATTTTTGCTTAATTTTAAATTTATAAAAATGTTATATTATTGGTTTTCTAAATCACTTTATTTTTGTAATTTGTTTGTAAATATTAAGTACTCAGTATTTATTTTAAGTAGCGTTATAAAAATCACTTTAAAAAAAATTGTAAATAATTAAAGATTGTATTGTACCTAATGAATTTCGCTGCGAATTTCAATGTAAATATTTATTTTTCAATTTACAATTAGTATACATAAAGTTGTAACTTAAGAGAGCAAAACAGCATTATGGAGCGCAAGAAAACACAAATTATTATGACAAATAAAGCTTAATTTTTAAATTTTGTTTTATTATTTCAAAAAAATAGAAACAGTATTACAGTGTAAGTAAAAAAATATATTTCTCTGTTAAAATAACACTACGTCAAGTTAAAGTAAGATGGGGAAAATTGACATTATTTATAATTTAAACAGGACTAGCATCATCGGTAAACAAATTACCAGATTTATACATGAGATTTATTTATACATACTAACAGTTTTTATGAGACAATATTACTGCACGAATACGGAAATTATATAAAAACATTTAATGAGATTTTATATGTATTACAGATAAATTCAAAACATAAAAAAATATACACACATTTACATTTATACACATATTTCTACAGAAATTATTTGCAGAACACAAATAAAACAAATGTCAGCGCGTTTAAAAAAATATCATTTTTATTTTGAATCTAGTTTGCAGTTTTATAATAATTATTACTCATTCCCATATGAACTAATAAATAAAAAGGTAAAATAAAAAGTTATTTTGTTAAAATACTTTAGCCCCACTCCCGCTGACTGACGACTCCCCTTAAGCTTCCAGTTGTAATATAAAGGCTTTCATACATCTGTTCACACATATTGAATTTCTTACCTTAACGCCTATCAGAAATTAGAAAGCAAACAATATAGTGGTAAGGTGATGGCAAGATGATGACGAACGCATATAATAATATTTATCACATTCACACTTATAAGCCTAACCCAAAGTAAGCATAAAGGCATGTGTAATGGATACTAGATTAACAGATAGAAATACATATTTTTATGTTTTTATTGATAAACGGACAACCGTTTGGTGCTACGGTAGCTATCCTGTCTTTCGCACCGATGCACGGAGGGACACGCTCCATACAAGGGCGGTCATAAATAGTTAAAGTCCTGTTACTATCAATACATTGTATTATTTTAGTGACTTATAGTTGTAAAAGTGTTTTAGGAACATTAAAATGAAAGAAGTACATGTATTTACGGAATAAAAAACGTTTACTTCAGTAAAATACAAATATAAACAATAACATACTTTTACCTAAATTTATCATGAACAAACACTTAAAAATTGGAATGTAAAACATATATTTTAAATAAAATAAGAGTCAAAACATTGATAACATTATTTAATTATAATAAAATAATAGAAATAAATAAATTAAAATTAATTAAATACAAAAAAAAAAACAAAACAACTAACAAAATACAAATAAATTATTCTTATTCTAACAATATTAAACATGTAACAATTCTATTACACTTTGTGACAGAGTATTTTTCTTTTTAGGGGGAAGTTTCCGAAGACTTGTTATATAAGGATCTGAATGTAATAATAGTCGTTGTATTAAATCTTGATTGGTAACTTCACGTGACATTTTTCGAGTGTGACTTCGTCTATAAATTTTGATATACTTATTTGTCGCTTCAGCAGCTTCTTCGGAAAGTTCTCCTATAGATAACAATGCATAACTTATAATATCTGATCCATGTACGAGCACCTTGTGGACAGAAGCAGGAAGACTATACCACGGATATTCCTCGACCAGGCTGTATGCTGTTTGTAATGCATAGTCTTTAAACTTGCATTCATTAATTTTATGTCCAGAAGATAACGTTTGTAATATTACACAACAACGATCTATGAGATCCTTATTCAAACCTGTAATTTCAGCAGATACAGCTGATTCCAAAAAAAACTTCCTGGCCGTGTTTCCGTCGTTAGACGTCCCGCTTCCACCACTACGCGGCTTGTCAACTATTAAACCTAATCGTTCCCTAAACTGGGACTGTACATATTGTTTTTTATTTGATAACAATTGTTTATCACTATCTAGCCTAACTTGCCATTTTTTTATGTCTAATCTATATGAAAGATGAATAAAATATTCGAAGAAACGTATCCAAGAATGTAGTGGTGATAATCCAAATTGGTATCTACTCTCTATTACAGGTTTTTGTAAACATTCGTCTATTTTATTCATCTCTTTAGGGGTAGCATTACATATATAACATCTACTTGTAGATGTTTCACTTAAAGCACTACAAATTTTACCATCTACCATTGTAAGCTGCAACTTATGAGAAACGACCAATTCACGATTGTCGATCTGAATAAAAGTAGGTTGCAAACTTTCAATTTTATCCTTAAAATAAGCTTCCTCTTGCAAAGACACTGCTGTGCTTTCTTTCAAAAATTGAAATCGAATAGGACGGCAGTACCTAGTGGAAGAGGGTCGAGGATTTTTCCATAAAATTTTACAATTATCTTCAGCTAATTTTACAATAATTTGAAGGGGTACATAAGATGTTACAAACAAACTACTATCTTCTAAAGTTGAATCTGAAAAAAATTGTTTGTATTCACTATGTCCAGTGCTGCCATCGAATCCCCATTTCCCAAGTAAAGAGATATTAGACAAACAATCATCAGGAATCTGATCTAAGACCTCTTTTTGAGATTCAAGGATTCGAGAAGCTGTGTGATCAAAAAGACTTTGTAATTCAACTTCAGCTGAAGACTCGGAAACAGTTATATTAGAAGGGTAACATCTCTGTTTCGCTTTAGTAATTTGTTGGTAACATGGTAATACATTAGGAGAAATGTTACTATTAACAAAGTTTTTAATTAATAAATACTGATGTTTTGTCAACTGAGCATCAGTCACAAGTGACAAGACATCATCAGTGCTAACTCTAGATATAAACGAATCGAATGAACAGTCTGAAACATCAAGCAATGCACTCACAGTAGAATCATCAGACTTTGACAAATCAGCTACTCTCCGACGTTTAGTCCTTTTACTACATTGCGTAAAAGGTTTTCGAGGACGACCACGTGAATGACACGGCGACGTTTCAGACGGAGTACATTGCTTATTGTTTTTCACAAGTTGAATTTTTTCAATAACATTAAACCAATCGGAATTCTTATATAAAAGCTTGGTTTTATCCCTATTACATTTTTTCCAGAATCGAGCAATAGCTTTACATAAATTATTAACTATTTTCTCTAAATAATAAATATCAATGTTCTCAGCATCGTTCAGAGTAGTCAACAAACTTTGTAGGACTTGACGACACTTTTCCGAGTCATTATCGGTGTTGACAGTTAGCCATATTTCAAGAATATGCATTCTTGAAAACGAGCATATATATAAACTACCTAAAACAAAAAAAAACGGTTAAAATTCAGTCACAAAACCTACACAAAGCACTAAGACTAAATAAACTAATTTCGTAGCAAATGCTACGAGATAATCTGGCAACCGTAGCACCCTTGTCATCGCCAAAAGGGCAGATAAGGGCAGCTAAGTTTTAATTTTCCTAAGATAAGAAAGTCTAAAGATTATGGTGCAATATACCTCCATAGTCGGAGCGAGTAGGAACATATTTAAAAGTTTATTCAAACTTTGAATATTAAAATATAATACTCCAAGAAAAGTCGCCTCGTAGCAATGACATACTAAAGAAAATATATACTAAGATACAATATAAATAAAAATATTAATTATTACATACCCTGTTCTTGGATATCCATTTCAGAAAAAACACACACAGCACTCAAGGGTCCCGCAATGACAACAAATGACGTCACGCTTTTTAATGACTCACTGATAACAGTATTTACGATTGACGATGCGCTCTCTTTGAATGCACAATAGATATTGAAGGCGCACTCTAATTACTGACCTATTTATAGTTTCAGAAGGTACCGCAACTATCCAATGTAACGACAAGGAATAAAATGTAAAACTAGAAAGCAGGTTTTTAAGATTTATGACCTATGGATGTCCCACAGTGCGATGGGCCTAGGTTCGGAAGTGGCAGATGTTTGTATGATAAGTACGAGCATTTGAACCCGACTATGCACTATAATGTATTTCTATCCGTTACCTTAGCTATAACACAAGCCTTACAGTACTTACTTTGGGTAAGGCTTATTGATTTGAATGTAACAAATATTATTATTGTGAAATACCGTAATACAGAACAAACTTGATATTTGATTTAAATATTATTCTTTAAGCATTAAAGATGCGAAAACTATTTATATAAACTAAATTATTCACAGAGAGAGAGATATGAACCCACGCCACATCTCTCTAGCAATTCGAGCCAGATGACTTGAAGCTCATACTACTACTTAAGTATGGCCAAACAGTCTGATACTTTCACAGTAACTAAAGTCGTTTTAACTCATTTAATTAAACACTATAAAATACTTAATAATTATATATTTAGTACGTATATATATATAGAGGACTTTCAGGGGAAAGTTCGCCTTGAATTCCTATACTTAATAGAAGAGGTCCTAAAAGAGGCCACGTCAAAAGTACCTTTTTTTATTTAGGATGGATTAGCTCTTGATCCCAATCAAGCCCGGGGCCCAAGACAGGATCCACGAAGGAACGAGCTAACCCAGAAGGTGCCTATTTACCCTGCCTTTGAAAATGGACGGGTTATAAGCGGAAAAACAGACAAAGGGAGGGAGTTCCACTCCTTTGCTGTGCGCATTATGAAGGATGTTGCAAAGCGCTTGGTGCGACAGGTAGGAATAGCAACCAAGAAAGGGTGGTAGCCTGCAGTGCGTCTGGATGTCCGATGGAAAAAAGGAGATGGCGGTATGAGCAAATGCAGCTCTTGAGCACTCTCTTCAAATTACAGTCTGCAGAAGACCGACAGACAGGCATCTAACCGACGAGTGTGTATGAAAGGTGATGACAGTTTGAGAAGCCAGAGAAGTATGTTAGGATAATGGAAAGTTTCCCTGCGAGAAAAGGCATGATTTTATGTATGTATGCACGTATATATGAATGTTAATATATAAATAATATATATAAATAAATATATAAATAATATAAATAATGCAATCTTGTAGACCTTATTTTATTAAACTCAGTACTGACTCTCACTTGCTTATACATATTTGAAGCTTGTAAGTTTACAATGAAGCATTTTGATCTGTATTCTCCACGAAAAGAAATAAGAAGAAATAACAGATATCAGAACAAATTAAAACTACCATTCTCTAAATTGAAATTATACGCATCTGCTCCCCATTCAATGTTAATAAAAATATACAACCACTTACCCACTGACTTGAAATGTATAAAAAAAGCAAAAATTTTCGAATCACAACTCAAAAACTTATTAGTTAATAAATGTTACTATAGAATCACAGAATTTTTTGAAGATAAATTTAACTAAAATCATAATTACTACCTACATTAATGTGTTATGAAATTTAATAATAAGAATGAATTTATCTTAATTTTCAAATTGTTATTTTACTTTATTATTGTATATTATTAATGATTAATTTTATAGCAATATTAGTTTTAGTTAATTTAGTAAAATATGTATAACTAATGAAATGTATGAAAATAATTTTATAAGAATTCGTTATAGTATATAAGTCTCTCATTCTGCCAACACCCTTGCAGGGTGTCACATGTACTTTTAAATCAAATGTTGTCAGCTTTATACCATGTGACTGTGCTAAAGAAATAAAGGATAAAGAATAAAGAATAACTAGCGGCCCGTCCCGGCTTCGCACGGGTGGACAAAATTCTTTAAATTTTTTCTAGCATTAAATATAGCCTATGTTACTCAGCGTGAATGTGTCTTTCCAAAGGTGAAAGAATTTTTGAAATCGGCTTAGTAGTTTTTGAGTTTATTCATTGCAAACATACAAAAATACAAATCTTTCCTCTTTATGATATTAGTGTAGATATAACGTTAAATACATAGTAGATAAAGCAATACATGTTCCATAACATGTCTGTCATGTTCTAGGAAAACATAACACTGGGCTCATAAAAATTATTATCAACGATCGATGCTAAGTAAAAGTTTAGCACATTGACAATGCAACATGGCGTAGCGATAACATAAGCGTAAGCGATTTTCGCAAAATAATGAGTTTTTGATGGTGGATAGAAAAGTTTTACAAAGCTTTTCACAAGCTGGGTTGGTTAACACATTTAATATTTATAATCAACTAGCGAACCACCCCGGCTTTGCACAGGTAGAAGAGCATATTATACCTTACATGTTTTGTTTGTCATAGGATCGCTCCAGTTTGATGCATTGAATATGTGGATTAGTTTTAAATATAACATCGTGCCTACACTATTTAAAGTATTTGCATGTATTATTAGGATATTAAGTAGAGAAATTCCCCTATTGTGACGTTACACGACAACCCCTTTAAATATGACTTCTGTTGGGCCGTAGTGGTTATCTGGTGATCGGCTCAATTTGCTGTAAGCCGTGCTATTTTCAAAAAGTGTTTGTGTGACATCCGAATTAACAGCGAATTAAATTAAAGGTTGATTTATTCAAAATTAATAAAAAGTGCCTATGCGTTTGTTATTGTTTTTATATAATCCCGGCTTTATGACTGCAGCAAAACATTTCCATGCTTGTTGTTCTTTTTGATTTAATTTTTGGGTAAACCTTAACCAATTTTCTTATGTGCATAGTATCATATGTTTCTTTCAAAACTACAGAATGAGCTATTGGAATAGAGCGTTTTTTATTACCGTTATGCAAAAGGACTGCTTTTATTATATTTTAATAAAAGCATATATATTATATATATTTTTAAACTGTATTGTGAGTCGATAAAAGCGCCATTCAGATGGATCGTGGCGTATATCAAGCTCGTTCATGAGACCTTCAACGTTGCGACATACACATAAAGATCCTTCCATTTTGATATATTCTTTAAAAGGCTCATTACGCTTTCTAAATGAAGACACTGTCACACCTTATGCTAAGAGATTCCATTATTCTAGCCTAGAACCCAATAACTCTGCCTTTTCTTTTGATAAACTTTAATTTTTAGCTAAATCATTCAGTTTGCACTGGTTTATAAGGTGTGGTGTTACTGTTCCTGAAAGTTCAAATGGTGGATCTTCAAGTATGTAGGGGGTAGGCGTAAACGTTTCTTCTGTGCTAATTGAAGATGATGAAGTAGATGGTCCACTTGGTACAGGATAGTTTTCTTCGTGGGGGATCGGTCGCGATGCAGATGACAAGTTTGGATATTTTATTTCTATAATAAAACCCTGCTTCAAAGTGATTTTTTTGATCATTGAAAGATGACCACTGCTAGACCAAAGCTGCCCAAAATTGAGAGCCATAACCTACACGCTTGGTAGGCGGGTTGGAGATGACACTAATAAAAAGATTTATGCTGCCCATTTGTGATCTCCAGTATCATAAGTCGCCTTTACGATACTCTTAATTGTAATGGGTTAAGTTATTCAAATCAAATCAAATCATATTTTGCATAAGATATGGTTTACATAGGGATGTTATTTAAACATAATAATGGGGATCACATGTTTTACTGTAAGACCGCATGCAATACTTAAATCATTAATAAATACAATTATTGAAGTGATAAATTTTTGGCATCGTTGTGATTTGAAAGTCGATGAAACGAAAAAGCGACAGTAAAAAGAGACAGACACATAAATTCAAAACATTTAATGTAGGAGAAAATGCGATGGAAGCATTATGTAGGTACGTGTGTTAATACGTGTTTGTGT
Organism: Calamotropha paludella; assembly: GCA_927399485.1. Lineage (NCBI taxonomy): Eukaryota > Metazoa > Arthropoda > Insecta > Lepidoptera > Crambidae > Calamotropha > Calamotropha paludella. Next base: position 2,832,957 of record OV656823.1, on the reverse strand, counting down.
GCGCATGCGTAGTACAAAGCTTGAGAGAAGGCATCACAACAACCGTGGTGTTTTTTATACGTGTACGTATTATTTTCAAAGGTTTCATTTCTACCACGTGTGAATTGTACACATGCTTTCTTTTTTATTTTAAATTCATTTAAAATACATTTCATAATAATAAGTAAATGAAGTTTGCAATACATTTACAATTATTTTCATTTACAAATATTAAAATTGTCAATGCAAAGGTTGTAAATTATATTTCTTTGTAATTATTTACTGAGTAAAAGCATTTGTCTTGTAGCCATTGTTTCAATCCAAATTTGAATACATTTAGTAGCTTTTATCTTGAGTTCACCTGTATATTATTGTAAGTTTTTATTGATATTGAATTCTACTGCTCTGGAGTCCACACAGCCAATCATAATTAACATTGGCTCTCTATCAAGATTTCTTTATTTTTTCTGAAATTGCGACTCTTATTCAGGCGCTTTTTTCACAAAAGGAAGGTTATGGTCATCTAGTGTATTGCCGTCGATCCACCACAAATTTTAAACAGTTACATTTATATTTATTATTATTTCAATTTATTGAAAACAAGAGGGTTCGCACGGAAAGGAAATTTTTTAAATTTCTTCTAGCATTAAATATAGCCTATGCTATGTTACTCAGCGTGAATGTAGCTTTCCAATGGTGAAAGGAAATTTTTGAAATCGGCTTAGTAGTTTTTGAGTTTATTCATTGCAAACATACAAAAATACAAATCTTTCCTCTTTATAATATAAGTATAGAAAATATGTTAATTATATTATGTTATAATATTAAATATTTCTTATTAACGTAGTTTTTAAAAATACTTTAATAATTTTAATTTAATTTACTTAAAAACAAAAAGAAACCCCAATATTTACAAAACATTAAATTATAATCCAGTTAGGCACACGGCGTTTTCTCGACCAAATATTATATTTGATAGCAAATATTTATATACTAAATTAATGACCTTTTTCCGCCCCTCCTACCTTACTTGGATACCCACCTCCAAGAAGGATTGCGAGCCTGAAGAGTTCAGCGACCTCTGGCGGCACGGAATGTTGCGTTTCACTGCATTGCCGTATAAATATGCCTAGTTCCTAACAATGCAAATAATATCGTGACTATTCATTTAATTTTATATATTTTTTTAATTAGTGTATCTACTTTATGCAATAGTAGTAGAGGTCATTTTAGTTTTATAATGTTTAGCATAATGAGCTAGTGACCGAACTAGGACTTAAGACATTCTCTTGAAGGAGGAGTAAGTGCCTACATCAAACCCTGATTAAAAATATCTAAAAAGAAATGTGCAAAAAAATAAATAGATAAATTATTTAAATCCGGACAACTTAAATATAGTAATATTTCTCACATTCACGCCAATTAGCCAAGCCTAAAAGAAGCACTATATGGCTTGTGTTATGCTACTAGGGTAACGGATAAACATACATATATGATACATAGATATGTCATATTAATAGAAATATATATAAATATCCATATACGGACGTTCGGGCCGCTCGCATATAGGCGCTCGCTGTGCGGTCCATTTATCCGTGCTAAGCGTCAGATTATACCGTTACACGAAATCGTCAGATTTAGTAGCATTACCAGCCAGCTGATTCACCACTTTAGTTTGCATGGCCTTCTGTCTCGTTTTCACTCCTGTCAGTGTGCGTGGCCGACGTAGCTTTCTATCCCTTTTTCGCTTTATACTATAAAGCTTCCTATTTTTTCGGGCACTGTTATTTTTTATTCATATTCAGTACCTTGGGCGCAAAAGGTAGAATCACCACAGTTGCAATAAGGTCGTCAAAATCATCATCGTTATCAGCTGTTACATTCACTGTTGGACATACCTCTCGTCTTTAGGGCACCACAATTAGTAGCTATTAGCAATTTGCAGTCATCGGCTTCCTGCGTCCTTCATCATTTTTTTTATCGTGAATAGGAAAGCGCTTGTCCGCTATCTCGCCTGATGGTAAGCGACGATGCGACTCTCAATGTAAGAGCCAAAATTGAGAGTTGGTGACAATGACATGCCGAGAGGCTCAAGATGATCTATGATCGGCACAGATATACCTCGGAAAGTAGGAGTCAAGTCGAAAGGACTCCTTTTTAGTGGAGAAAAGACAAGCTTGGGTCTTTACTTGATTGAACCTTACCAGATTGGCATGGTTTTATTTGGCATTTAAACGGCTGACCATGGCTTCCCTATGACGCTTGATCTAAACAGCACTGGCTCGTGCATCAGACATATAGCTCTCTACAACGGTGTTGTCATCTGCGTACCCCAAAATACCGGGCATAAACAGGTCGTTAATATGAAGCGGAAAAATGTTGCAGTGAGTACGGACCCTTGAGGGAACCCTTGCTCACCTGCGTTATTGGTCCACCAAGTCAAAGTCCACCTAGAGTGCTTATAATGGATTTTTAATAATTAAAACTATATTAAAGCACCCACCACGGGGGCAGACCTTGATGAAATTAATAAATCTGTTCTATTCGTATATATATAAAATCCCTGTCACAGTGTATGACCGTGAGAATATTTATACAAAATGTATCCTTAAATCGATTTTACGCAGTTACATTTATATTTTAGCATTATTCTTCTTCAGCCTTTCGCCACCCAATGCTAAGTGTAGGCATCCTGCATTGCCCGCCATTCTTCCCTTTTCTGGGCTTTCCTTTGCTTAAACTTTCCGGCAACTTTGACCAGATTGTCGGTCCACCTCATCGACTATCTCCCCACATTCTGACGACTAGTTTTTGCCTCCATTCGAGCACCTTCTTCCCCATCTTCCATCCGTTCCACGCCCTATGTTTGTATGTTTAGTATTATTATATTTAAAATTTAATTTTCGATTATTTAAATTAGTAAAGAACCTACTAACATAAGTAATTCACATACACTTTGTACCAATGTATTTATATCGAGTTTTTCCCATAAAACTTTGCTCGCTTTTCACTGCTTTAAGGTTATTTTGAGTGTTATAAATAAAAAATATATTTACGTGTTGGGTATTATTATTTAGCACAAACACAAAAAGAATGGCTGTTATTTAAGTTTTAAATTAAAATCGTATGACTACTTATAACAGCCTTAAAAGAAATCATAAAATAATGTTATTAATAGTTTTTTATTATAAAAGTAGAAAAAATTACCTGTTATTCAAGTGTTATCCCAATCGGCTAAATACAAAACAAGTTAAGCTACTCTTAACCGTTTTGAAGCGAACTAGCGAATAACTGTAATTACTTTGACTTCACGTTCGCATAATTGCAGTTGAACACCCGCAAATTATGCTACTGACCTATTTCCATTACACAGGCTATTAATATCTGCGAACTTCACTAAAAGTTACAGAGAAAAATCGTCATATCAAGATTTTTTCGTCTTCATAAGTATGGACTCAGATATTTCACCACAGTTGGACACAGACTTATTTTAAATAAAATCATTTTATTTTACAAATATGGTACAATCAAAAGTTACACATTTAAATAAACGGTTTTTGCTCATAATTATTTAATCTTAAAGCCTTAGTCATCCTGTGATCACGGCTTCTGTAAAGGAGTCGAAGCCTCAGGATTAAATGTAAATAATGCGCAAAAATCTTTGTTTTATTCAAACAATCAATAGATGTTAAAACAGAGAGTCACCAACCGCTACACATTACACCAAATATATGGCAAGTAGAATATATAAAAGTAATTTTTTAATAAACATCAAATCAAGATTTAATAACATATGTACCTAATTATCAATTTCTACACAATCTATTCTTAATATTATAACTTTTATCAGTTTTTTTCCTATGGATAAAATATACTGAAGGTACGTGAATACCTAAGGACCTGCGTGGTAGTTGGTGGCACAGTCCCGGCCACAAACCGCCACGCAGGTCCAATGTGGTTTGCTGGTGTAAATGAGCAGAGAGAGCTGTTTGAATGCAGGTTAGATGGGAAAAATCTTGAGAAGTCGAGAAATCAATTCTTTTCCAATTTTGTGATACGTACCGCCAAGGAGTGGAGCTCTGCCTGAATGTGTGTTCCCCGACAAATACAATTTAGGAGTCTTCAAGTCCCGAGTGAATATGTTCTAGGCAAGCGCATCACATCAAAGATCGCGTCGTCGCTTACCATCGGGCGAGATCGTGGTCAAGCGCCTACCTATTTACCATAAAAAATTTGGCATACACAAAAGTATAAGAGTTATGTACACCACGTTTTTTAAACGCGCTGTCGACATGCATCTGTATCGATGCAAACGCGATACTCACGCAAGTCAAATGCAGCTTGACTATTATGTAGGTGTTCAAGGTCTATCTTTATTCAAAGGTAGAAATAAGTCTAGCGTCGGAATGAGTATAAACGCGAGTATTAACGTGCTTTTGTGCCGATACAAAAACGTTAGATATTCAAAGAACTCCTCGGTGGTATAAACAAAAACGTCCTCCATCGCGTTTAAAAAACGCAGTGTGTATAGGCTCTTATACGTCAAGGTCTCAATATTAATTGCAAGAGTACTCGGCCGGATAGCGAGGGGATATGGGTTTGAATGCCGCCTCACATCTAAGACAATTTGATTTTTTTCTTGTAATATTTTTCACACATATATAGATAATTCAAGTCATAGTATGCCAACATAAAATAATATATACAGTTATTTGCTAAACTAATAGTTATTTTTAGTTCTAACTTTCACGTCCACTCACTCATAACCCGGTCAACTTACTTCAAAAAAAGCTGAAAATTGGTAGTGATGTTAGGAACATCATTGCAAATAAAATGTCAAAAGTCCCTACCGATCCCATGTACGCTAAAAAGTTATTCCAGGTCAAAATTTGAAGTTGCTCCTTTTTTTGCTTTTTAATGGAAATCGGTAGTTTTATCATATAAATAGATCTGATAGAGATCGCGCAATTTTTTACAATAATTGTCCTTCTACTCTTTCCCTAAGTCTCACCATTTCTGAGAAATCACAATTCAAAAAGTTGAAGTCATATTTTGATTTGTTAAGCATACATTTCCACTCCGCCTGTGAGGTAGTGCACTTGCCGCATATTTTGTTGGCATATTCCACGACATATTATGATTAAATTGTTACTGTATTGTATTAAATTGTTCGGACATCCAGACGCACTGCAGGCTACCACCCTTTCTTGGTTGCTATTCCTACCTGTCGCACCAAGCGCTTTTCAACTTCTTTTATAATACGCACAGCAAAGGAGTGGAACTCCCTCCCTGCGTCTGTATTTCCAAGTACTTATAACCCGTCTGTTTTTAAAGCCAGGGTGAATAGGCACCTTCTGGGTTAGCTCGTTCCATCATGGATTTTGTCTTTGCCCCGGGATTGATTGGGATCAAGAGTGAACCCATTCTAAATAAAAAAGAGATAATGATGTACTCATTATTGAAGAATCATTTTCTACATTAATTATATTTTTACTATCATTAAACGTCCGAGAATGTATAAACGCGGTATAGGCGTCCGTATTATTTAAAATATAATAAATAATAATAATAATAATAAATAAATATTTCTTACATTCACACCAATTAGCCTAGCCCAAAGTAAGCACTGTAAGGCTTGTGTTATGGATACTAGGGTAACGGATAGACATACATATTTGATACATAGATATGTAATATTCATAGAAATATATAAAAACACCCATGACTCAGGTACAAATGTTCGTATTCATCATAAAAACATCTGCCCCTTCCGGGATTTGAACCCGGGACCATCGGTGCGAAAGGCAGGATCACTACCGTTGCACCAAACGGTCGTCTTAAGTAATAACATACAATCTTCTTCAACTTTTAGGATTGCGATTTCTCAGGTGATAAAATGGTGTTTCAAACCACAATTCATTCAGTGATTACTTTGACTTAGGCTATTTATATTACATATTCTATGAATATTCCTCTAGCTGGAACACTAATCTCTCCTATGGTGGAAAACACCATAAGAAAAAAGCCATGATCCACCATTCCAGATATAACCTGAACCAACCTAAAACCAACTATGAACGCAACTTCCGAAGCATTTCAAAAATATTATATCGATGATTAGCCGATCACCCATCTTTAAGCGGCCTCTGCGAAAGACGCTTGACATCGGCCGAACTTACTAACTACGCAATCGATTTACTCTTATTATATATATTCGTTTTATGTTTGAGCCACTATACTATATGTCAAAATGTATACTTTGTAATTCAAGAAGGTAAGTATCACATACTTAGAACAATTGGCTTTAAGCGAGTCTTTATTTTAACATTGATTTAGGGTACTTATTTATATTCAGTCGGTTCCTACTTCGCTTTCACGTCATCGTTTCATAAATTCTAAATCTGGCAGCGATTCTTATTTAAATCCGTTTCACTATTGAGGTGACCTAGTTAAAAATTTCTATTGCATATTGCATCTAATTAATACTGCAACTTTGTATATTATTACTATAGAGATTGTTAATTTTAATGTTCGAATAATAAATTTCATCAATGTCATCCCATTGATTAAATTAATTCATTCGAAAATCTAATCCACGCTATGTAACATTACCCCATAAAGAGAACAAGCGTCATTCATCTCCAAAAGTGTCACACTGACGCACTTTACTAAGTACAACGTAATTACGTCCATTTTCCCCTGCAACAAAACGCGACACCCAATGAATTTTGAATAGGGCCAGAGTTTTAAAGCGCAAGGGAAAATAGTCTCAATAAAAATTGGCAGTAAAACCAGAGAATTGTAAAACAAGAAAGACTGTCTGTCGACTTGCAACCGTGGAGCACACAACATGGCTGTATCGACCCGACTAGGGCGACGCGCGCACTCAAATACACGAATGTGCCCGCGAAATTGACTTTCAAATTCATTCTAATTTTAAAATTAAAACCCTTTCCTCAAACCCGTCCATTAAACCAATTTGAATCCTAAATTCAAAACTGTTCTTTTTTATTTCAACTTCTTATTGTTCTTTTTTTTAAATCACCAAAGAGTTTTTATCTCGATAAAGAAAAAAAGAAAGGGTTCGTTAAGTTTGTAAGAACAATTAAAAAGTTCGTTCTGTATCTGAGCAATCAAAGACTTTTTTTGAAATATATCCGTGCGTAACATTCATGGTTTTGTAGTGCCAATAAGGTCAAATACGGCACAGCCCAGCGCCCAGTAGTAAGTTCGCCGTAGCGCCGCGTCGACGTCTGTCGAAAAAGGACGTCGAAATAAAAAGACACAGACCAAAGACGTTTTTGAATTTAGACCATAATGGTCTAGTGTTGAATCATACAGTGTGACTCTATGCATTTTCACCGTGCCTCAGTGGATACAAGAAGGCGTATTACGTATTAATGGGCCTGGTTTACTCGAGGCTTCTATTTTCGGTCTGCACCACATTTGTGATATTGTTCCTTTAACATGCCACAGCGATATTGGTTTTTATTTTACTTTCCATTTATTTCAAAAAAAATCTCCATCGAAAAAATTGTTAACTCATTACTGCATTATGTCAAAAGGCGTACTGAACACTTCCCTTTGATTTTACGTCACAATAAAGTTATGATTCAATTACGTAACATAAATTATCTCAAAGAAGTATAAAAAAGAAATACATTTGTGTAAAAAATATCGTTTTTATGGTTTTTATTTTTTTATTGTTGTTTTTATCATTCGGATACACAGTTTCGTTTTGTGGCATGTTGTTGATAGTACGTGTTGGTAGAGTGTGTTTGGAGTTATTAAATTTTGAGATATAACTTAAAACAATGACGTCAGGGAGGTTTCTTTCGGCTGAGGTTTGGTTATGTAATAGTTCTACGAGTTGAGTTAACATCGCACAGAAATGGGTCCTAAGCAAAAGCACACTATACATTTTATCATAACCTTCATGTTAGAAACATAGCTTAAAAACTTAACTATTAAAAAATAAACATTGGCCAGATAGAAAAAAAAAGAAAAATATAAGACTATAACACTGATAGAAGTCCTTCTTTGCAATTAAATTAGGTTCACTGGATTCCGAATTAAAAAAAAAATAAAAAGGATTTATTTGTCACATAAAACAGAATTTCGAGTTTATTAACCTCGAATAATTAACCGGTTAACTTTTCTATGATATACTATCATTTTTGGTTGTTATATAGATAGTAATTAATTATTATTATTAATTACTTCACTCAATTTAGTTTAACACTTTGCTGATAGAGTGAGTTCAAAAAGACCCATTGGACCAGTTTTTGTTAAATTATAACATCTATAATCATATTATCATCCTTCAGCTGCAATTTGATTTATTACACTGCACCGTTGGTTTTTGCGGATAATTACAGGCGTTAAACCTAAAATGGAAAGATTCATTATACTGTAATAATTTTCATAAAAATGTTATCTTTTAATTAAGAGTATAATTGTCGTAAATGATTAGCGAAATTTGTAAAAAAAGGTTGGTTTTCAGATGGGTGGCCAAAATATAAATTGAGCTACTCCGTGCTTTAAGCCATTACTTTCGATTACATCACTCGGCAATTTTTAGTATCTACCAATCTACAAAGGCCTGCATGGTTTATTATGGGCTTAAAGTGTTTCCTCCATAGACAGAACCTGTGCCTGTAGACAAAACCTCTATGTCCATCCGTGCTATTAATAAGTAGGTACCATAAGACATTAAAACCTCTATGGAAGCAATATTATATATTAAAAAGATAAGAACAACTCTAAAACGTATTGTTTTGAGCTTAAATTTAAATGTCACCGACCGTTTGGTGAAACAGTAGCGATCTTGCCTTTCGCACCCTGGATGAGTTCGAATCGTGGAAAGGCAGATGTTTGTGTGATGAATACGAGCATTTGTACCTGAGCAACGAGTATTTATATATATTTCTAGTAATATTACATATTTATGTATCATATTTTTATGTCTATCTGTTACCCTAGTATTCATAACACAAGCCTTATAGTGCTTACATTGGGCTAGGCTAATTGGTGTAAATGTAGGAAATATTATTATTATTAATGGTGACTAACAAGTCTTAAAATTTTTCATTTTTCGGTACAGTTGCATTCGCTATAATTATGTAGGTACTGAAGTTCTTAAGAAGAAGGTATTATGGGCAGACGTACTAGATTCTTTAATTTAAGGCATAATAGAATACATATTAATAATATAGGGGTCGGCAAAGATTACAGATTTCCACTCCGACATACATATCTCGCTTCTTCAACTCTCATCAGACCTTTCATACTTCATCTTAAGAAACCTAAGCTGCAATGTATATCAATTTCGCCCCTTAACTAACAACACCGCATAAGTAATTTTTACCAACTTTACAGGAGACGAAGAAAACTGTTTATTTAAAAAAAATCGGTAGAATTTTAACTAAAGTATATATAATAAGTATATTAAATAAGTATATATATACTTAACTTAAAATTCCACCGATTTTTTCGTCTCCTGTAAAGTTAGTAAAAATGACTTATGCGGTTTTGTTAGCTAAGGGACGATTTATGACTTAATTAGTATGCCAAGTGACTTTATGACAATCGAAATTAAGAGTTATGATAGGTTCTTATTAGGAGATGTGGGGATTCCAAATCAGGGACCCACGTAGCTGAAAAATAGCACGAAGGCGGGTTTTAGAAGGATGCCCATCAGCCTTTTACTGACGGGCGAGTCCCACATAACCCCATCGTTAACCCAACGGTGGGGTATGCGTAACGTATTTCCCCTCGCGAAAAAAAGGTTCTTATTGAACCTATTACAGTCTTTTATTACACTTAATACCAGTACCGCTATCTGTAAACTCACTATTCACTCGAAACTGTTCACATCATGACACTCCAGTACCAGAAAAAATACTGTTTTGTGTTGTGTTGTTTTTACACAAACGGAGTACTGGAGTCCGAGTACTCGATAATATAAACCTTTCTTGACGATAAAATTTTTGTGTTTGGTAATTTTAATGGAGTTCTGTTGAGATAATATGAGGGTTATGAAACACGATCCAGTGATTTCCGCTCGATTGGATTAAATGTTTAAAGACTGACTTTTACGTATCGTTATTATTGACCGCTTGTATGTGCTCTTTCATTCGGCATAATAACATTAGTTATTGTTCGACCAAAGCTTCGGCTTCGAATGCCTTCGGCGAAACCTTTGACTTCAGCCAGAAACATTTCGCCGTAGGTTCCTTCCAAGCAAACGCAAAAAGATTTTCAAAAGTGTATATTAAATTGACAAATATTTATTAGGAAAGTAAGTGTTTGTTTACTTTATTTGTTAGTTTAAATCTCTTAATCAACTTCGAGAGATGATTCAATTTACTTTTCTAATTTATAACTACAGTCTACATAAATTATCAATTTAAAAGTACCATAACATTTAATTTTATTAATCGTAGTTTGTAGCCCATTTTGATTAAAGTTCTTTGGACTTCGGCTTCGATCAAAAGTTGTGGGGATAGTCGATTTATCGGCTTCGTCAGTTGGTATAACTACAACGTTGACAACATCCGTAGTCAAGTCGCTAGCAGACAAAGCTAGCAGATCATATTTTGGTGACGCAATTTCTGAGGCGCACCATGTTTAAGCTGAGTCCTCCATGTTTTAGGCTGTGTCCTCCATGTATTAGGCTGTGTCCTCCATGTATTAGACTGTGTCCTCCATGTATTAGGCTGTGTCCTCCATATTTTAAGCTGTGTCCTCCATGTTTTAGGCTGTGTCCTTTAGTCTGTGTCCTCATTAGGTTAACTGTGAGCGGGACATCGAGTGTCCATTCATCGAATATTGTATATACTTTCCCCACCGCTATTTGCCGACTTATTCAGCCAGCGACGGATTCGCGGCGTAATTAAGCGCGCAATTTGCTTTATTCGTTGTCAAAATACGTCGTTGCCTGCTGTGTCGGTGAAACTCCTATTTAAATTATTTTTACCTATTATTATTAATATTTTACATTTGTTCCGTTTACAAATATGTATTTTGTTACAAAACGTTTTGTTGTAGATATATCAATCCTCTTAATGCATTGAAAGCAAATAATTTTTCCTTCTTTGACGAGAGTTAGCTAGCGTTTCACAACTAATTTGGTACGGTTCGATGCTCACTTACCACTCAGAGTTAGCCAGCGGGCAATTGGCCGCTCAATGTTAGCTTAATGAGGAATAAGGGTAATTCGATATTACATATGTACATATATGTACCCATTTTTTATCAGGAACAAAAATAAACACACATTCTTATCAAGTGATTTATTAAAATAATTTTATAAGTTTTACGAAAATAATTTATTAAGATAAAAATCTAGCAGTTATATAACAAAATGTAACAATAACAGCTATTTCTTCTTTATCTATGGTTGGATACTAATAAAAATATTACATTCGATATTGTAGTAGTACGTAGAACTGAAGAGATAAAGTTGACATCAGTAAATACTCAGAAAAAGATGACGAATATCAAGGTCTCGGTAGCTCAATTCGAAGAGTATCCACACGGATAGAGAGGGGATGCAGGATCAAGTCAACCTGACCTTTGACACAAGTTGAACTTTTTCTACTAATAATTTCTTTCGATTCTGATAGGTACGACGAAAGACGATAGAACGCGTAATTTTTCACCAGTCTGTATGCAAAACCTCACCCAGATGCCTTTCAAAGTCTAGTTTTATTTGTACAAACAAATTCGAAGAAACCAGGACAGATGCCAAATTTATCTGCTGCTAATAACAATCATAGAATAAGAAGAAAAAGAAAGTTAACAAAGTTAAACTTATCGTAAAGTCAAAAAGGAAACTCGTTTTCATTTTTAGTTATTTTCCTCGTACATTTCAGATTTGAATAAAACATTTTTTACGGTTTTTTACGCATAACTTATAAATCCTGACGTTTCGATTCCTTTAGGAACGTGCCCGATTAAAATATTGTGGAGAAAGTAGAAAATATATGATGACCTTGCCTTAGTCATATTGCGATCACGTCTCCTGTAAAGTAGTCGAAACGAACAGGATTAAACATAAATTACGGACAAAAAACCATTACTAAAATAAAAAATATGTAGCTTACTTCCGCAAAACTCAAGTAGTGTGCACCACCCGCCCGCCCGCAAATAAATGCAGGAACCGCAGACACCGGCACCTTCACCAGCTACTCTACACGTGTTTCTTAGTGCTCGTTATTGCATGGTCTAACAACTCCTGATAATGCTCCGTGTGGGGGCGAAACATGTTTAGAGTAGTTGTTGAAGGTGCCGGTGTCTGCGGTTCCTGCATTTATTTGCGGACGGGCGGGCGGTGCACACTGCTTGAGTTATGCGGAAGTAAACTACATATTTTTATTTTACTAAAGGATATGTACTTCCGCCAAGTAACGCCTGATTCTATCAAATACGAACAAAAAACCGTTAAAAAGTTTTTTTTGCTTATATTTGTTAACCTCATATCGAAAGCCCATGTTAAGTAAGGTATTTCTTGGAAAAAAAAAATGATAGAGAAACGATACATAAAACTTTTACTGGTTTTGTTACATTCGGCTCTCGCCCTCAGTGAAGTAATATACTAAATAATAAATAAATTGACGATAGATTTGGTGCCATATTAGCCATCCTTCAACTCCCAAAAGGGGCAGATGTTTGTATGATGAATACGAGCATCGGTAACTCAGTTGTATATAATATATATTTCAATAAACATCTTGTATATATATGTATCAGATATGTATATCTATTCGTTATTCTATCCACAAGCCTTACGGTGCTCATATTGGGCTAGGCTATTGATGTTTATCAAAGAAAACAAAAGCTTTACTTACCTAATTTTATTGATAGCGCGTTTATTTTTTCTTTCCCCTAAATTAATTTGTGATAGTTCTTTTGACTATGTTAACTATGTTGACTAAGTTACAATAAAAAAAAAACGACAGTCCACGTTATTTTTTTTTATTGTAACATAGTTAACTGAACTTCGGTTAAACTAAAGCTAAAGAAATATATAGTGTTTCTAAACATATAAAAAATTGTGTTGATTTTGAAAATTAAAAATCGCTTAAAATTCAAGTCTAAGTACCTTTGTAATGAGAGTTTAAATTAAAAATAAGACTGAATGTGGTTCCAAAATTAAATAAAGTAAATATAAATTATAATTTTATTAAATTGTTTTTTTGTCAAACTTGATCTATTATTACCTTACATCAACCAGTTACTATATTAATTTCCATTATATAACTCGCATTGATAATTAAATTACAAACTAACCGAAGCTTGTTCTACGCATAGTTAAGTAATAATTTTAATTTTGTGGTAATTGAAATGAATATTTTCCAAAAGTTTATCACTATGTATAACAATCGAACGTAAATTTCTAAAAGTTGTAGTTGTAAAAATGTTGGTAGTATTAATGTCACTGTGGCCAAATGTAAGGTCCAATTTTGATTAATGTTTAATAAAGATTTTATATCTTATATAAAAGGGCATTATGAATGCAAAAACAAATAAAATACGTAGATTTATTTGTTAAAACAGTTTATAGGTTAGGTAAGCAGGTAAAAATGAAACTTCCATGGAGGTTAGAGAGAAGGAGAACGATCGCTGTAGAAAATAGTGTCCTAGAAATACGGACAAAATAAGCGAGACGCTGCGATCGCTAAGTTGTAAAATTTGTACATTATTCACTAACTTCATCTACTTGTACTCATAAACAGCTAACTTCACAGATACTACTTACCGACGGCAGCGCGACTGGTGGCTGAAAAATGAACTATAAATTCTACAAATTTTCAGGGACAGGCGGGCTAATGCTTTAACACGTAGCCATCATTCTCCTTCTCTCTAACCTCCATGGAAAAGTCTAAAAATTAGGTATAAAATGGCTATGACATTGTTTTTTTTATTCACTAATTATGAAATTTATGGATAAGAATTTTTAGGGTATTTTTAATAAATAAAAGTACTACTATAAGTATACTTAAAATTAATGAAATGCGTTCCTATATTTCATATCAGTTCTGTTAAACATTAAGAAGTTCTTTCGCTGAGTGTTAATCCTGGATAGATAATCAGGTCATGGTTATTATAAACATTGTTATCGCAACATACAAACATACAATTTCTACATTATAGGACAAGAGAAAGCAGTTCTAATTCGATTAGCAAGAGTTGACCTAAATAAACGAACAAATAATGTAAGTTAAATAAAAGTTTGTAATAAATAACCTATTGGAAAATGATTTACCTCAAATTCAGTCAGCTAATAGACACCTAGACGAATATGACTGATGATAAATTAGTAATTACAGTAGTAAAACACATTTGTCTTGATGACTAAAACTAGAAACTATCGTTATCTAAATGACTTGGTTGATGCAGTCGTTAAGCATAAAGCTTTGCTAGCACCATATATTGGAGCGGAGCGGATTACTAAAAAAAATCAATAATGTCTTCTTCTTGTTCCTCTCCAATTAATGAAGGTTGGGCACCAACCTTGAAAACCTCACTTCATCCCTGGCGAGGTGAAACAGTTCCGCGTCGCTCTTGACTCCGGTCCACTCGCGGATGTTTCGAAGCCACGACTTTTCCGAGGGCCTACTCGACGTTTCCCCGCAATTTTGCCAATGATATCTAGTCATTTTTAAAATCCCATAAAAATGAAAACTTTCAAAAAGCGAAAGCTTTTTGTTTCAATAGGAAATCCCATAGAGCCAGTTTCTTTTGGTCATAACTTTTTTATTTTTTTTATTTCGAATTTCAGTCACCGTCACCATCTGGTCCCAAACCTGTTGATTCGATTCCACACAAAAAATATTAAAATCGGTTAAGAACTCGGTAAGTTATGGCGTAACAGACATTGCGCCATTGAAGCTGATCCATGGGAGCTTTGCTTCGCTCCGCTCCAATAATTTTAGATAGTAATCGAAGACTCAGAATCGAATCAGAAGACTCCAACAATTTAAGAGAACATAAAATTTGGCTTCCACAAAAACAACAAGCCAAATGCACTGCCCGCCCGCAAATAAATGCAGATACTCCAGACACCTTCATCAAATATTCTAGACGTATTTATCCCCCACACGAAGCATTATTAGGAATTGTTCAATATCAAACACCGAGTGAGTGGCCACTTCGATAAATCTTATACTTTCGCATCCACTTAGTTCTTGAGCTGAAGATTTTCAAGATGTCTTCTAAAATGGAGTCAAAACATTAGGATCAAAAGAAAAAAAAAACATTAAACGCAACTTAAATTCAGTACAGAAATTGTATTTGATTCCAGTCGTTTAGACTTTTGTTAGTATAAATAATCATTTCCATAAATAAACGATATAAAAACTTATTTAAGACCATAGAACCAAACAAAATCGGTTTAAAATTTTAAAAAGTTGTTTATATATGTATTTTTTTTGATTATAAAGATATTTTAACTCCCTATGATGAGTGAATTCTCAGGCGGGAATGAGAATTCACTTGTGACCCGAGTCGATTTTTTCTAGTATTTTTCTATTATAATAATTTATTTTATAAGATCGCATTGAAAATGCATAAAATATATAAAAAAATATAAATCCCTATGATTACTTCTTAAAAAAACTATTTCATACACAAATAATTCTACGTTTTTACTTCTAATATAAACGTTATTTCATACTATTGTACCCTATAAAATTGATAGTTGCGAAGTAAGCAAAGACCATGATAGACATATTTCATTTATTAAGCACAAACTGATACACTGTGATAAGTAAGACAACAATAAGTAAGCTATTATGACACATTGCATCACCTATATGAATGATTATAGGTATTATAATAAAAATAAATTGCTTTTAATCCTACAAAATTTTTACCTGACATTCAGGACGTTTTAGAACTGACAATTAGAACAGGCGCAAAATACTCGTAGCTTTAAAAGAAATGAAGACATTATACCATACGTAATCCACAAAAAAAAAACTATAATCACAATGGTAGTGTTAAGGTTTCTTTACAACTTTGATTACAACAATGTCACAAGTATCTGAATAAGTACATAAGTGTATATATGAATAAGTATACCTGAACATTGCTGTAATAAACAGAGTGTAAAAGGCAAATTTAAAAAAGTAACATAAAGATGTCTGTTAAGTAATTGTCGATAATTCTAGCAGTTTAAAGCAGACCCATCTCCCTAAGCAGTAGTTGTCTACACTAATATTATAAGAGGAAAGATTTGTATTGTTGTATGTTTGCAATGAATAAACTCAAAAAGTACTAAGCCGATTTCAAAAATTCTTTTACCATTGGAAAGCTACATTAACGTCGAGTAACATAGGCTATATTTAATGCTAGAAAAAATTTCAGGAATTTGTCCACCCGTGCGAAGCCGCTAGTTAAAAATAAAAATAATTTGCCATTCATTACTTTTAGTAATCGTTCTTAGTTGAATGGGACAGTACCTTATGTTGTAATAATAATTTAATATTTCTTACATTAACACTAATTAGCCTAGCCCAAAATGAGCGCTAAAGGCTTGTGTTATATACTAGGTTAATGAATAGACATACTTTAATATATACATAGGTTATATTTCTGCAAATATAGATAAATACCTATAACTCAGATTCATCACACAAACATTTGCCCCTTGTGGGATTCGAACCCAGGACCATCATCGTCAGTGCGAAAGGCATCGCTACTATTGCAGTAAAAGTTTATTTTTACATATTGACGATGTTGAATCTACAGTACAATAATCCTATTAAACATAATTCCATTAACTATGACAGGAGTCAATTTCTAAGCTTGTATAATAACATTTTGCGATTAACTTATTACCAACATGAGAATATTAAATAAAGCCTACACTAATTATCATACTTAAAACATTCCTAACAGCTGTAGAAGACTTAAACGCGTTAGACATGGTGAGATAGCAAGGCATAACCCAGCTAAAGCTAAATAAAGAACATTTTTATTTAAAATATATATAAACAATATTTATTTAGAAAAATGAGTTAGAAGTAACCTCTTTATATAATTACAGGTTACATCCTGTAAGGGGTTGTGGTTTCCATTATTTCTGATTGGGTTGATTACGAAACACCATATCCCAAACTTAACGGTTTTCAAGACATAACACTTTTATGACATATATCTCTCGTTTCTTCAATTCTCATCAGCATTTTCTTACAATCTCTTTAATGAAGGGTACTTTTGACTTGGCCTATTTTCAGGACATTGTATTTGGTCCCTGAAAGATCACCTTCGTCGGCCGTTACCGACTTGCTCACACACACATTTGACTCATATATTTCTTCTTAATCTTCTTCCGTCTTACCTCTCTACATGTCAGACGTGGTAGAAGTGAAACCTTCAAAAATAATACGTACACGTATACAATATACCACGGTTATTGTGATGCCTTCTTTCAAGCTTTGCACTACGCGTGCGCACACACGTATTAAAACACGTACATAATGTTTAATATTTTTTCCTACGTTAAATCTTATGAATTTATGTATCTGTCTCTTTTACTGTCGATTTTTCGTTTCATCGACTTTCAAATCACAACGATGCAAAAGAAGTTTTCGCTTCAATAAAATAAAAATTAGTCCATTAGGTTCAATTTGAGTTAAAAGAAAATTGTATTTATTATTAATTAACATTATAAAAAGTACAAAAAATTCGACAGGATTTAATTAATTATGAGAAATTATATTATTTGCCTCCAAGACAGCATAGCAAATGATAGGATTTTTATTCATATATGCTAATCTAATACAGTCATCGTTTACGAAATAGGACAAATTTCAATAAATTACGTGAACTTACTTCATGTTTTATTTAATAATTTTTTTATGTGTCTTTTTATAGTCGTAATTGTTTTTCGATAACTGAAGGCTGAACGATGTATTGATCACTTATGTAGTCTCGAAATTTAGAATCAGAATCTTTGTGACATGTAAATATATTAGTATTACAATAATGGTATTTCTATTAGATATAAAATACGCATGTAAAAAACGACCATGCCTCCGAGCCCCCAGTGGATCGCCAGAGTGGGATCCAAACCCATGACCTTTCGCTATCCGAGCGAGTGCTCTTACCGCCGAGGCGTCTGCCATCGTCTCGGTAGAAACCATGGAGATTAGAGAGAAAGACAACGATCGCTATAGAAAATAGTGTCCCAGAAATATGAACAAAATAAGTAAGGCGCTGCGATCGCTAAGTTACTACTTACCCCGACTGCATCGCGGCTGCTGGTTGAAAAATGAACTACAATATTTCAGGGACAGGCGGACTAATGCTTTAGCACGTAGAGATCGTTCTCCTTGTCTCTAAACTCCATGGTAGAGACGATGGCAGACGCGTCGATATTTACAAACGTATTTAAAATTCTACAATGAACTAGTATCTTATATAGTAGCTTGTGAGGGCTCGGAGGCATGGTCGTTTTTTACATGCGTATTTTATATCTTATAGAAATATGGAATTGCGAATGCATAAAAAAATATAATACTTAATAATGGTATTAATTAAATAAGGTATACAGAAATAACTACTGTTTTCTTTACAAAATCTAACAAATTAACGATTAAAATTTAACCAACAGTAAATTAAATAATTTCATTAATTGATAAATGACTTAAAATTGATATTATTACTGTCACAGATATCAGAGACACTGAGAGATATTCAGCAGTTTAACTCGCTTCAAGTTTTATTACAGTATTTTGAAGGTGAACCAAACATTACTTACGTTAGATTAAATTACGTTATAGTATTTTTAAGCTTTATAGAAGCAATATGTTTTCAACACTAAGTTAACGAAAACGAAAGTATTTTGGTAAAAAAAATCAATTTAGTTTGAAGTCTGAACTTTCTAGCTTTCTGCTACGGTATTCGTTCGGCCTACGAACTCACTGCTACGGGCGTAGCTGATATCGTAGTCGAATTTAGGTTTATTTTAATATGCCTATGAAAAAGAACAATCGCACTGATTTAAGCCAACCTACCTAGTTACCACCTTTTACCTCCATCTTAGTTTTATGATAAAGTTTATCTCAATTAACAATGTACATAAATGTCCCCTTTCTCAATGGTTGAGAATTTATAACAAGATTCAACCGTGTATATAAAATAAAAAAGTGATAAATTAAAAAGTTTAAAGTTATAAAAAAAAATTAAATATTTAATTATCAGAAATAATATTATTTAAACAAAATCATCGTATTAGTATAATTAGATATATATTTAATTATCATAATATGATAACAATAAAAATATATATGTATATTATTATCATATTATAAGTTCTGTTACCCTTAAGCCTCTGTAATATTCCACCCAAAATATTTAGATGTTAATTTATGAAATTCTATTTCCCAGTATTTTGTTAATATTTCCTGTAAACAAAATGACTTTGTATAATGAGATGGATTACAAAATCACACTTCTATATATTTTATTCGTACACAAAATCCTTCGAGCAAAACAGCTATTCAAAAAACAGTTTTTCTTAATGTAATTACAAAGGAATTACAAAGGAATTTATATTTAAAAAAATCTAAAATAAGTTCTTTTTTAATGTAACAAATTACTTCAGATACACATTCATACCAATATAATTTATTTATTATTATTTATTCACAGAAATTTTAATCGCGTTTCCCCAGGAGATACTTCAAATTCAGGATATCAAGTATCTATTTTTAATCCGGGTAATAAACTATATATCTTTCTGTTATCCGAATCCATTTAGCCAATTTTTCATGGTTAAGTAACAAACATAAAATACAGACATATCAGTTATTATATTGGTAGGATTTATTAATTTAGTTTTATTTACGGTATATATATTTCACCGTTAATTAATTCATGTATCTTATTTTTACTAAAAACATAAATAACTTACACGTAAACACTTTATACATTCAATATTATGTACATTCAGTATTTATAAATGTTTTAACGTTAAAAATATAACAGAACTATAGTTCTGAGTAAAATAATTATTTTACCAATATTTAGCATGGAGTTTAGGGACGAACATAACATACTTTTTATTTCGGTATTACCATGGAAATGAGTAACACGCGGTTGCTGTAACTAAATGATATTGCATTATTTTTATACTGTAAACTAGCGCCCCGCCCCAGCTTCGCACGGATGCAATGCTCTACTATATTATGCATGTATTATACATATAAACCTTCCTCTTGAATTACTCTATCTATTAAAAAAACCGCATCAAAATCCGTTGCGTTGTTTTAAAGATTTAAGCATATATAGGGATATAGGGACAGAGAAAGCGACTTTGTTTTATACTATGTAGTGATACGTCTGAGAAGTATAAATCACAAACAATTTTAAGTCTGTTTTTATCTAATTGCCGACACAATGGAGTCAAATAAACTATTTCTAGAATTTAAAAAATATTATAATGATTATTTGGAAATACAATGGTTCCTTGCACACGGCCAACAGTAAATAATTCTATCTAATGACGGATTACATAGAGCGCGAAGATGACTCCTGCGTTAAAAGTAGCGGCAATGCTTTTTGCATGAAAGAATCAGTCAAATATCGTGTTGGCTGTATGAGCCGGAACATCATGAAACTTAGTCAGGAGTAACTGGTGGTATTTCCCATTCTGACAACTATCCTGTCACTAATATTTGTAAAATCACATGTTTATATTTTACTAGTTGATACTATGTGTACAGTCTTATCACCGAACATATTTTTGCTGAAATAATTACACAGTTTCAGCCGCGACACACTTTTGGTCGCACGACATTATGTTTACTTATTTTATTATTATATTTAATTAAAGGTAGTACACAAAAACACTTGCACTGAACGGTCGTGAAAAGAGTTAGCTATAACGTTATTTCACTGTATTTTTTACGTGTTAACTTAAAACAAACAAGCTTTTAACTTCGATAATTTCTTTATCTGCGTACTTCAACGTTAACTTCTAACATCATATCAAGTATATGTGGTCAAACTGGCCCGTACACTATGGCTAAAGCAAAACAAAGGATATACTTGTATAATCTGTAGTCTCTAGTCACCGTTCTATTCATTCATTCTTCATATATAGTCTGCGGACAATGGTACTCATGAATAAAAGCTATTCAATTTAGCTGTTCTTGTTTTGGTGAACTGAAAACAATTGGTGTCTGAATAAATTCGAGCAAAAATTCGACTCTTGTAGGCATTTAAAAAACAATGCAGTTGTCCAGTGCAATATTTTCAATAATAATATTTCTTTCATTTAAACCAATTAGCCTAGCCCAAAATAAGCACTGTAAGGCTATGGATACTACGGAAACGGATAGACATATATAATACATGATATGTAATATTAATAGAAATATATATAAATACCCATGACACAGGTACAAATGCTCGTATTCAGCATACAAAACATCTGCCCCGTCTGGGACCCGAGTCGGAGGAAAATTGGTGCGAAAGATAGAATCGCTACCGTTGCATCAAATAGTTCAATATCTTATGAATCCTGATGACCCAGTGATAAATGCGTTCGTCTTAAAATTAAAGAGGTTAACAAACTTTTTGAAAGGACAAATAATTTCGTAATAATTTGAAATTTACATGTTATTTCTAAATGGCTTTATACCTTAAAATATTAAAAAGTATGTAACATGCATTTAACGCACCCTCTTTAACACAAATAAAAGAAATATTCTTAAAAAAATATTTGTAAGGCACAAAGGAAGGTGTGTTGGGTTACACCATCATTCGTAAGAAAAGAGTTTCCTTATGAATGATAACAATTTAAGGAGAATAATTCACCACACGGGTCTACTCTGAATATATGTACCTACCTAGACATTGCTAATTTTTCTAATTTTTTCCAGTTATTATTTATATTTTTTCTATTTGACATTTTATTTTTGGTGACTATGATATTTAATTAATTGTATTTGACATGATTTTAACTATTCTTTTTTAGTCATTTGTAATCGTAATTTCTCCATTGATTTTTTTTTGTTGCGAATCGTTAATACTTTACTTAATCCATAATTCCGACTGATTTGCTATTAATAATAATTTTCAAATTCTTCGTAATCATTTTTGTGCCTTTGGAGAATATATCTGTAAACTTGCATTGTTTTCTGAGTTGTTTTTGATAAACAAATAATCAAAAAGCCAACGGTGACTATCTTGGATAGTATTTTAAAGTTAACACAACGCACCCACGGCTCCTTTCTATTATAAAGATGGACACGTTTATTTACCTTATGAAATAAGTAAAAATAACACACAGTTATAAAAAAGCCATAAAACTGAACACAAAAAGTAGACTAACATATAAACAGACGAGTGCGAGGCTAATATGGACCCCTGTCTCAGTTAAGCGTCTGCGTCATTCTAAGATGAAGAGAATAATAAAGTATTAAGTACTATTATTCCGAATCTCAATAACTTATGAAATCGTCTAAAAGTCATTGAGATTTCAAATGATACTTATCTACAATAGCCTTTAATTAGTTATGAGGTTATATGAAGATTAATGTTATATTTTAATTTGTTTTTGTTATTATAAATTCATTATATTTGATTTCTAATTTGGTTAGTTACTCTAGAAATATAGTAAAAGTATTAACATACACTGACATGGTCTCTAAATGATTTTTTTTTTAATTTAATTTTAAAGTCGTCAACGTCAAGATAAAAACATACCTACTTGGAATTTATTGAAAAAGTATTTTGTTGCGGAAAGTTAAATAAAAATAAATTAAAATAAATGTGAATTTTACAAATTTGTGTAAAAGTCACTGAGATTCGAAATCCAGTTTTATTTTTGTATTAAGCATGTTAAATCTGAACATTGATATTTTTCAACCGTAGCCATTAAAGTTTATTGAGATTCTTATTTACTACTGAATCTTATATTTTAATATCTTTTTGTTATTATATTGATGATTTTCTTGGATTCATAATTCAAATGCAAGTCAGACTTACGTGATTAATCAAAAAGTAGTTTATTTCTTAAGATGGGTTTAGTCTTGATAAGATATTCATCCAAACTTTACTTCAGCTACCTTAACGAACTTTTGTTGGTTAATCATGTTCTCTTCTCTTTCTAAGGAAACAAAAATGGCCACATTAGACTGAAGTGCTTCCTCTTGTTTTGGCATAATTTTTTTAGCCGAACATTGTTACGCATAATTATGAAGCCATAATTTTATAAAACTTGCTGGCTGATGACGGTTAAAAAAATATCTAACCTAATCTGGAACGTATATTATGCCTTATGACTTAAAGCTAAATTAAATTAGGAATAAACATAAAAGGCTTTTATAATCTATGTTGCAATAATGTCGAGTTTTATACGACATAGGCCTTTCTAGATATCAAAAATAATATACATAAAGAAAACTGAGCGTAAGTTATTGAATATACAAATCTCACTATCGCGCTTTAATTCAGATTTTAGACTTAAAGCTAATTGTTGTATTAAAGTCTATTTTACTAATATTATAATCTTTATTACTGACAAACACGTACGTTACAAAAGTGGTTGGAGTCCCCTTTTAAGCTAACTTGCCTATATCAGGAGACCCAGCTCTCCATTAAAAATAAGTTACAGTCAGGCCTTCGAATGTTTCGCAGTATATCATATTATACTAACTTTAACACAATTGTGACATTTGCTTAGCTTGTTTTAAATATATTATGGATATATTTAAAACATGCTAATATTACAATTTTTGGTACGGTCATTTGGTACACAAGCTTTTGCCATAATTGCTATAATGATGCTATCTGATTACTATCTGATGATAGAGTCGAGAGACAGTCGAGGGAACTCCTCAACGATTCACAGCAGCTACCTTATGTTTGAGCTTGATTAATATTTCCGTCTCAAGTAACCGTCGTCCCCTCATTCGAGAAGCATCCTTGCTCGGTGAAATATAATAATTTTTAACAAAATAAAACCCGACTTCAAAAGTAAACTAAAAAGCAAAAAATAAATTAACTGCGCACAAAGTTATACGATTTTTCATTCAATTAAATTGAAATTATTAAATAATTATTTTATAATTTTGAAGTCGGTGCCAAGTAACTTTCAACAACTTCAAAATTATAAAATAACTATTTAATATTATACTATGTAATTTTTGATTGCAGATTTAGTCGACAATCATAAAAACAGATTTTAAAATCATTTAACGCCCTATATTTTTTCACTAGACCCTTATATACCTACTTATTATATTACACACTACTGTGCGTTTAACTTCTGTAAGACAATAGCGACTTCAGTTAGTGTAATCAATTTTAAATACAGGCCATATTATTAGGGCCTTACTACAAGGTAAACCAATTATTTAAAATTGATTGGTATCTAAATATACATTTAAATGGTTTCTTTTGTTTTAGTAGAATCGATACTTTGATAATTTATTCCTTTTTAAATTATCCTTTTTATTTCCTTTAGCTATTTTCGCATAAAAAAGACTACTAAAGCTAGTAAAAGTCGTAAGTAAACCTCGTATGACCAAGACACAATTTAGACTGTAATATTTCAATTGGTCTAAAATCACTTTGCAAGACTAGTCAAAAGGCCTAAATTGATATTTATTACTAGCCGGCGAGTTATGTCAAATATTTTTTTCTTACACTTTTGCACCCATTACACATTTGAATAAAACAACATTTTTTTACGGATATTGCGCATAATTTATTTTATATTTAATCCTGAAGTTTCGACTCCTTTACAGGAGCAGTGATAACAGGTTAACTAAGGCGATGGTTGTTATATTTTTCTACTACCTTCACAATATTTTAATTTTAGTTTAAAGGAGTCGAAACGTCAGGAGTAAAAATAAAATTAATTATGCGCAAAATCCGTAAAAAAGTTGTTTTATAAATATAATGTAATAGTAGGTATAAATAACATTTAACCAACAACGTAGACTTGAAACCCTTATAGCTTTCGTGTTGAGTATCACATCGAAATTATTCGTGGGCTAATTCCAGCTGAAATCAATACTGCCTAGATGGATTCCAGCTGTCATAGACAGTCTGGCGCCAAGAACTTGGTCTGGGCTGGATAATGGCGGGTAGAATTATACATACGTATATATTTTTGCTATTGTATTGTAAATCTATCTTATGAAAGCAAAAATTGAATGTTTTTTCTCTTTAGTGCAATGGCGAGTTTAATATATTTAATGATAATAAAATATTGTAGAGCATATTTGTATAAAATAATATTTACTATTCGTTTTTAATAAATTATTTTCAAAGTTTTAAATGAATTATATCAATTCAAAGTCGATTTCAAATTATTTGACGGAGAACGATAGATAAGAAAAATAATGGAAAGTCATTATGTTTGCTGGATTTATTTAAGTCTAGCCTAGTCTAGATATTTAGTTGTCAGTTGAAAAATCATATAAATACTTAACAAGCGTCCTCTCAGCATTAAAGGGTGAATTTGATACCGAGTACCTTGACAAAAGTTAAACCGGAACTCTTGTACACCTTAGGGTTAGTTTCAGATCAGAATAATAGGAAAACATACTTTACTACCTTACGATAGAGTGTAATTTATTTGTGTCTTGTTTCCCTCAGGTATAAATTATAAAGCTTCGTTTTTTATTGTACAGTCCAAGTTTGTAAAAGTTTTGGATAGGTTGATGTGTGATTTTAAATCCTACCCTAATAAAAAAAAATAGGTGACATAAGTACTATTATTTTTTGAAACAAATGAGATATATTTAAGTTCACAGTTCTAGCATTCTAAAGACATAACAATATTTTTGATTAAAATATTTCGATATTTAATTTGCACCTAATAAAGTGCTAAAGGAATCATGATTATTTATTAACTACGATTTAAGACAGAGATTTTCACAAACTAGCCTAGGCATAACTCAAAAGAACAAAAACTATATTTCTAAAAAGATATATACACGATTGTTTTAAGGTTGGAAATCCTTTGCTCATCACAAAACAGATAAAATTGTTTTTTGTGGTCACCTCTACATTTAATGGTATGTGCTAAATTAGCTTACTTTTCATAACCATATATATATCTCTTAGAGTATTATTCTAATAGTTATAAATATTTTATATCTTCATTGTTGGGTGATAAACTTACCTAACAGATTTCGTTTTTGTATTATTAGTAAGGTATTAGATTGACCTAATTAATAAAAGAGATATTTTCATAAATCGAAATAAGATATATTTGAAAATCTATTCCAATAATAAAAAATAGAGTAAGAGGGCGGGATTTTATATGAAGAGTATCATGTCTAAACCACGGATCCTTAAAAATAAACCTTCTTTGACCAGTAAATTTGAATAAGAGATTATCTTGATAGCTAAAGGCTGTAAATTTTATGTATACATTCTGCTTAACACACACGAAGTCGGACCTTGCCTCTAGGCTATCAATAAACTATCACAGACTTATGAGTATTTATGTTACAGTACCATA
This sequence comes from Calamotropha paludella, assembly GCA_927399485.1. NCBI lineage: Eukaryota > Metazoa > Arthropoda > Insecta > Lepidoptera > Crambidae > Calamotropha > Calamotropha paludella. The sequence goes on along the minus strand of OV656823.1, from coordinate 2,806,484 downwards.
TCAATCAGACCCAAAAAAAATATAACATTTTTATAAAATCACCTAATTAGAGTACAAATAGGAAACTTTCGTAATCTGATACTAGAAAAAATGTAAACCACTTAGTACCAAGATCATCTTTGATTATATTTATACCTGTAATACATGATAATTTTATTAACGTTGAACATTACCTATGAAATTCAGCATTTCATTATACCGTCCATTGTTAGTTCTTGATGATGTCACTAGATGGCTCTTATGCGAATCTGAATCGCAAATTCCTTTTGTATTTTACAAATGTGTAAGTACATGTTCGTATCCAGGCTTTGTATCGGCGTGGCGTGGGTTCGTATTGGCTTAAAGTCCATCTAAATATCACGCCGTCCCAAAACTCGATTTCGTTGTTGAGGTCATCTGCCATTAGACATATAACTCAACAGAAAACTGCAAGGTCAGCCGCAGATTAGCTCACGGTTCACATATATGAGCTGGACCTACGAGCCGGTTCCCAAATCAGTTCAGCTCACTCAGTACCTAAATCTTAACGTTTTGTCGATGTGCTTTGCGCGCGAGTAGCAGAGTGTTCACGTTGGTTACTCCGACCTACGACACCTGAACCGTTCGCGGTTCTTTCGCCGATAATAATACTCGCGTGTCTGTGAGACTGTGACTCTCTGGGTAAATATACCTAACCTAGTGAACCGTGAGCGGTTTGTTTTGTCATTGAGCAGGGTTCATGTCTGTTTAATCTGAATATTTGAACCGGTTCAGAGCTGAGTTATGTCTATTCTTTACTCTCGGCTTGAGATCCATCTTAAGATCTCTCCGTTCATAACTTGTGATCGTTATTGAGGTCATCTGCCATTAATCACTATTAAATTTTAGGATAAATTTCTTTCGGTATTACTAGGTGTACATACTTTATTTCTAAGGTAGTAAATGAAATTCCTAAATTGGAAATCCTGTTCAGTCGATATTGTAAGGGTCTCTCCTGTAGTTCTCCCCTAATTGGTGTTCGTCTGTCGTCCCTTACAAACTAATAAAGTTATTTATGTAGGTGTTCGTCGCATTTAATTTCGCCACACGACCTCCACTTTATTATATTACTATATGTCACTCTAATTGCTTAGTTTGAAACTAAGTAGGCCATGTCTGTTTATTAATTGAATAACTTTACGACAATTCATTTGTTATTTAATGATATACCATCACTGAGTCCACACCCCATCTCGGTGAGATGTTTGCGAAGAGTGGGCGTCAGTCTGCTTACTTTAGGCCAGACATGTCTATATTCAGTAATGGCTGTTACGTTATACGGGCAAACTTCAATGTAGATGTTTGAGTTATTTGTAGCGTAATAATACTTGATTTCCATTAGTTCGTATAAGATAACTCGTATGATGAAACAAGATAATTTGTAATTGCGTAATTTATCTGTATCTTATTAGATTTATTACCCAAATACCACTTTATAGTTTATTTTATGTAACAAAAGTCAATTATAAATTATAAAATAAAAATGATGGTTAATGGTAAATATATTAGGAGGACAAATGGAAAATAGTTAGGAAAAGTTAATGTTGCTAATTTTTATATTGTTAAATCTATATCAGGTGCTAATGCGATCGAAAGCTTTTTTTATTTAGAACAGCTTAATGCATAGAATTTATCTCATCAGATATTATGTGATGATAACAGATGATAAAGCCGAAAGACGTCAACGTGCTCTCAATCCTCAACAAAGAACTGGTGAATGTATCCCTTACTCTCGGAATACAACAATATATTTAAATCTTTCTTATGGCAGCAGACTTAGATGAGACTGTGGTGGTTGTGACTAACTAGGTGGACTTAAAACCAGTCTTACCATTAACCAAACCTAAGACAAATATTCAACCGTCCTATGGATCTTCATGTCCGCGTTGTTAAATTAAAAATTTAAACACCTCTAAATTATGTAAATGTAATTTAAAATCTCGGTTTATAAATAACTATATGTTGCATGCGCACAATTTACATTAATGTATATCAAAAAAAATGTGCACATTGTCTAATAATTACATGTACGGTTGAAATAAATGAGCGATATCAGAGAAACATAAATCTTTAGATTTTTACTGCTACTACTATTAAACTAAAATATTGTAATGGATTTTGGATGATAAAAATCCATTACAAAAATTACAAAAATCCATTTGGATCGGGAGGTACTGGGCGCTCTTCCGCGACAGGTGTACCATAGCCAAGGTTAGAGCCTTTAAATGCGCCCTAAGGCATCCCGTGCTCTTCCAGCTCTAGAAATCTGTCTAGAAAATCACTATGGTGGCTCGCTTCTCTCAGCTTGAGGTCAATCTAAGGATTTCGTCGCCCTTAAATCTGTTGGTTCTGTGGCGGTTAACTGCGACTGAAAGCAAATATATAAAAGCCACCATATCTCATGGCGTCATGCACAATGCACTTATGCACAAAAAGAATAGTCGTTATTTTTTTTTGGTACCTTACCTACTTACCTATTATATTTATACTAAATTCCCTAAACAAACCGATTTTGTTGGTTTTTTACAAATCGGAACATATAATCACAAAATTTCACCTAATACAAATTTTAGGAATAAAATACAATTTAATGAATTTTTTTTTAATTTTTTAAAAAATCTAGTTGATAGTACTGTAAATTATGTTGTCAATCTCGATTAAAATAAATAAAATTACATTAGTTAAATTAGAAACATTAATAATTATGATAGACGTGTTATCTCAGAAATACAAAGAGTTGAAAAAATATTTTCAATCAAAGCCTTATTCTGAGCAAAGAGTCTTCTTCGATCGAGGAGTTGTCGAAAGGCCCTTAAGTGCGCACTCTCACAGAGCGCCTTTAAATCTGATTAGTGAATAACACCATCAAAGCAACAGCACTTTGGTTGTTTGTCAAGAAAAAAAATCTTCAAATTTGGTTTTATTAAAAGTTACTATTAAACTGGAAAATTATATTTTAACTTAGAGTAAATTATAATAAAAAATATAAATAAGGTAATAATAAAATTATTATATTTTGATTTTATTTAAGCATTTAATTCTTAAATTTTAAGACTGTGTTGGCGTCTAATTTCTCAATACTTGGGCAAACGGGTCTGTTAAGGTATCGGTAGTTCAATTAGAAGAGCACTCACCCGAATAGCGAGGAAAGGTTCCAGTCCCGCCTGACGCCTAAGACAAATTGATTTTTTTACCACGTTTTACTTAACTTCACTTGTCTGTCTGTTGGTTTGTCGTCAAAATTTGAGATCCTTATTTCGACCTCTTCCTCTTATCCGATTTGGCTGAAATTTTGTATACAGGCTTGTTTCACCTAACAATTTCATATTTTACAGTTTTACATCCTGAAACCACTTAATTAGGCTTTAATTAAATTAACCTCCACGTGGTGTGTCTGGATATTTGATATATATTACATGTATATATTGAAGAACTAAGTAGGCACAATTCAGATAATTTAAAACTAAAAAGAGTTAAACAAATACTTAATAAAAAAAAACTTTTAAAAAACCACGTTTTACTACGGGTTATAGATGTACTAAAAAGGAGAAAATAAATTTTTACAAATGGACTAAAAAGATAAAAATAAATTTTTGGTAATAATGAAAATTTACGATACAAATATTCTAAAATTTATTGAATATTATGTATTGTTCTGAACATTCATACGCAGAATTTGAAAAATTTCCAAAAAATTAAAACGTGGTGCGCATTATACTTGAAAAACTATTCAATGCCACCCACAGCATTACTATTGCATTGGTTTAGTTAGGACGGGATTTAGGAAAGATAATGAAAATATTAATATAATATTAATAACGCTATTGATCTAAATTACGCACCACGTTTTAATTTTTTGGAAATATTTCAAATTCTGCGTATGAATGTTCAGAACAATACATAATATTCAATAAATTTTAGAATATTTGTATCGTAAATTTTCATTATTACCAAAAATTTATTTTTATCTTTTTAGTCCATTTGTAAAAATTTATTTTCTCCTTTTTAGTACATCTATAACCCGTAGTAAAACGTGGTTTTTTAAGAGTTTTTTTTTATTAAGTATTTTTCTCGTAATAAAAGTAAATCTTTGTCGTTGATTGAATGCTAGAATTAATAAATAAGGTAATAAAGTATTCGCTACTGATCTCCACACACATTTTACCAAAAAGTCGCAAGTACATATGTCATTTTCGTGTTTAAACTGGATAGGTAGCCAATTCCCAAACTGTAATTATTAAGGGTGTCCTTCGATTCGCCTTAGATAACTAGTCGTAATTTCATTTGGCACACCAATCACTTGGCCTAATTTGATATACGTTGTAGGTTAAGTTAGATAAGATATTTTTTTATCCATTAACATCCAGCAAGCTATATCAATTATGCCAGATGACAAATAGGGCTCAAAATAATCGCTGATCTAATGTATACTCAATTAGATAATATTCATAGTAAGCCAGGCCTAATACAAGGTTATTCTTTCCAGACGTCCGAAAAATGTGACTGACCAATCAGCGAAGTCGTCTCTGTAATACTGACACCAGAAGCAAAAACAAGGACTGTCATGACAATTCCCTTGAAATGACACAGAATAGCTGAAACTAGCGCTATGGTCGCTTCTAGCGCCCCCTCGCCACCATGGCCGATGAAGAGAAAATCCCCCCAACTTTTCTCGAGAAACTTCTATTCTACACAACGGCTAGCTTCGTTCTGCTCGCCACGTTCAGTCTCTTTGCCTTTCTATTTTTAGTCCCTTTCGTCATAGAACCAGCGTTCACCACAATATTTATGCAGTTCGATCCAGTTGCAGCATTATGCGTGACGGCTTCTGTAAAGCACTTGGTCGGCGTGAGCAACTGCTCCTGGGCATCTTGCCGAGAAGGCTGCACCAAAGATCTTTTCGAATGCACCCAAGTAAGAGTCAACTACAAACTTGGCTATGACGCGAACATAACAGCTACAGAATATGAGAATTTGATCAGAGTAGAAAGAGCTTTGAGAAAAGATTACGAATACGAAAATTACGAGACGGCAGCGGAAAAAAACTACCCAGACATGATTGAGGAGCAGGAGCTTCCAGATGTTCCACCAACGGGATTACAAGGGAATGACTCCGAGTGGTATTTCACTGGGGCGCGTCTCTTCCCCAACGTGAAAGGTTGTGGTTACCCACCAATATTAAACTGTACCATATTTTACGGGAAGTACAGGCCTTTAGGTACGAACTACTCTTGTTACTACAGCAGAGTAGATCCGGGATTAGTTATCACGGAGCTGGATATGTGGCAGAACACCTTGAATTTAGTGTACGCCATGGCTATACCAATACCTTCGTTCATAATATCGGTAATATATTTAACTTTTGCGTACTTTAAGATCTATAATACTGAAGAAGAGTCGGAACAAGCTCCTTTGAAGAATGATGCAGAGGCAATGGCGACGGGGGATAATGAAAAACCGACAACTCCTGGCTCTGATACGTTCCGAGAGGATTTGGCGTGCTTCGGCCACCAGCTCAAGATGCAGTTAGCTAATGAGAAGCCCAAAGAAGGCTTCGAATCCAATAGTCCACCAATTTCCAATTCCGCATCTCTGTCTGGGTAAGTTGCTATTTGTTAACACTTCTACTCTACATTCGACCTTATTAGACTTTCAAATACACAGTTTTTTTAATTAAAGACCGCTAAAAAGTTAGAATAAATATTTATATCTACATTGATTTGTACTATTTAAGTGTCATTTAAAAAAATAATGCAAAGGCATGCCAATAAATGTGCAGTTTGTTTATTATTATTTTATTATTTGATGAATAGTACTTGAAATTATCGAACCAATGTTTGAGAAGTTTATATTTCTATTTCCTTTTATCTTTATTTATTCTTTTCACCCAAGGTTGCCTGGAAGAGATTGCTGTTTAGCAATAAGGCCGCCTGTCTGTATTCTTTTCTTTGTTATTTTTTTTTCTCTCTGTATCCCATATGTGTGTGCAATAAAGCGTAATTTCCAAATAGTTCTATACATTTACAAGTAATTTTTTCACTGTATATAAAATAGTATATATTAACAACTTCAAACAAAGAGAATTTGTAAAAATACGTAAAACAATATATATATATAATAATACGTAATATATATACATATATATTAATAGTAAATATAACACAAATCTTCTCCCAGTTCATAACAGCTTTTAATGTGTCTATACTTAAAACTTCAGCAACATGTCATGTCTTGTCTCACTCAGCCATCTCTTAAGTCTTAATATTGAAATGACGTGATTAAAGACAGGAGGTTACATACTTAGGAGATTTTAATATATTACACTGAAAAAAAAAATATTTTTATGCAAAAAAGACAAGAATTTTACAAAAATATGGCATTTAATAAATTAACTAATTTTAAATTCCATTTTTTCAACTTCATGTGCACATGATTTATATTTTTTTCAATAGTTACATTAGTATTGGTTGTTCTGTTATTACTCTAATTGAACTTTACCATAAAAATATAGTATAGTATTGTATAGGGAAAATTTAAAGAGAATTCAAAATAATAACCATAAAAAATGATATATTGACGTTCACATTCCAATTTAAATGGTTACTATTTATTTTCGTTTAAAAAAATATTCTAGTGATAATACTAACAAAACATTACCTAAATAAATGCTTAGGTTTTTCCAGGACAAAAAGATATTTTTTATTCCTTAGTTTCTAGAAATTGAGAAAAATTAAACATAATTTATTAATATAAAAAATATTTTATGTCATATTTTTGATTATTTTAAAATAAATTAATCAAAGAGGTCAGATGAAACATATTTTCAAATCGCATTTGACATTGATAGTCTTTATTATATACGCGATAAGAGTTAAAATGTTTTTTCTCACGCATTCTTGTTTCATCACCAGGACCAAGTCATCATTCGTGAACGCCTAATGAGAAATACAACAATAAATACTTAACACAGAGGTACGTCAGCTAATTCAGCTTTATCACTCAAAGCTTAAAGCTCAATGTTGCATAATACTCATTTGTCATCTGCACTATGTTTTGGCCAAAAATTACACTTACCTTGCCTCGAGCTTTTAAGTAATCGTAATTAAATGATGATGTATATTTTTTTTCTTTTTTTATTTATAAATAAAACTGTTTATAAATTATGCACAAAAAATTGTTTTTATATAAGTTTCAATAATGTTTATCGAAAAATGCTAAGCTTTTATTTGCAACACAAAATTTGGTCAATTCCAAAAGTAAGTCAAAATTAACACAAATATGCATGAATTTATGATAAAAAAATAATTAAACAATGTTTATTCAGCGTGTAATTGTTTAGTATACGCTCGAAACTATTTAGTAAATAAAAATATAAAAAAGAAAATAGTTTAAAAATAAAATTTAAAATCTCTCACATAATAAGTTCTTCAATATATATTTTTTTAAATAAAGCAAGTACAATTCCACATTTATTTAACACAAATTTAATATGAATTATGGATTATTCTATTTCATTTGAAACAGTTACCGTTGATTTAAAGGTTTCAAACTGCAACAATGAAAAATGGCGGCCAACCCCATAGACAATTAACTCTTGTCTGCGTAAATAAAAATTAAATGAATTTTAAAAAGTGTCAATGTATACTTGAACGATTTAGGGATACAACAAATAAATTTGGTTATACTTGTGAATTAGAATTGATGATTAAAGTATGATCACAAAATTTATATCGAACCATTAGAATTGAAATGATCTATTAAATCAGAAAGAAATTATGAATAATGGATTGGAATTATATTCATAGGAAATTAAAATAATAAAAAAAATATCATTGTTTTAAAACTTAAAACTTCTACTTCATCATTTTTATACAATGTACATTATTTATATAAACGCAGATAAAATTAACTAATTAAATTAGGAAAGAAATTGATTTCCAAAATTTTGCTTTTAGAGGATAGTTGATATATAGAAAATATATTTTTATAAGGGCATTTTAGTTCTAAGCAAGTGATATTATAGATTTATTTATAGTTATAACTTTAAAAAAAACTTATGAATTTAATTAAATAAATAATTCAAATATCTCACGAAAACGGCTGAACCAATTTAAAAAAAATAACCAACACTAAATTTTTTTCAATTTATAATAAACTGTATCTAGATCGCTTTACCCGTTTAAGAGCTACTGCGGTGCCACAGACATACAGACAGACACATACACCCGCATGGCTGTCAAAATTATAACACCGCTGTTATTGTTGTTGGGGGCTAATAAAATAGAAATCTCTTATTTACAGAATCAATTTTAAAATTCGAACCCCTTTTATTGTGAATAGAAAACATATCTTACGGATTCTTTTTTTTATTTCAGATGACAGGACTTGTGAAGAATCCAGATTGGCTATAGAATTTATAACGAACTAAGGTCAATGTCTACAAACTATTTAGGATGATGAAAAAATGTGCTCCACTTGTGATTTTATACGTAGAAAAAAAGGACCGTTACCTCCATAGGAGTAACGCAATGAGAGGAGAGGTAATGAAAAAAAATGGCGAAAGAGATTTTTATAACGCTTTGTGACGTAACAAGATAAAACGATACTGTGAATTAAATTTAATGGCAACCGTCTTAAGAGAAAATTATGAATAATATATTTATTTGCAACAATTCTGGATATAAATGTAAACCTGAAAAAAATGTAAAAGCTACTTTAATATTTAGTATTTATTGCTCAAATCGAAACCGAGAATGTTGCCATTAAATTTATTTAAATTAGTAAATAATGAATTTTATCTCCTATAGTAAATAAAAAAAGTTTTTAATAACGCCCGTGCGCTAAATGGTGTAAAATGCACGCGTGCTGGAAATTATACATAAATAAATATTGTATATTACGACTTATAATGTGAAACAGTTTTTAATTATAAGAGAAAAAAGTATTGAAAAGAATAGTTGTTTTTGATGAGCAATAGTTAAAAACGGCGGGCGTACGGAAATTTCGCAATTTATATTTAATGTATAACAAAAAAAAAAGTTTAAGTATTGATAAATACATCGACTCATTATTTACACGAGTAATAATCTTATAAATAGTTAATAACTCCATTTCAGTACAATTCATTATATCATTTTAGTTTGTAAGCAAAATAGTTTATTTTTTAAGTGTTATGCATTAGGTTAGTAACAGTAATTTCGTTTAGAAAAGAGTTTAGATAAATCCAATTAATTAATTAAAACATTTACTTTTGATGCATTTCTGAAAAGTTCCAATCAGCCAATGCAGTAAATATTGTAATGTTTATATTTAAAGAAAAATACTCTTCGATAAAGAGCGTGGAATGGAATAGAAAATTAAATTTAATCCTAGCCATACCGCGGTATGCGGTATCGATTCTTCCGTCCCATGCCGACACTATTTAAAAATTCATTAACACTATTGTCCATTCCGAACCGACCGATCGCCAACCAAAATAAAACGTGTTTTTATCAATATTCCGATAGTAAAAACACCTATTCGAAAGAAACAACCAAAATCGTATTATAAGTTACCACGATAGTTGCTATGAGGTTTAGAAACAAACAATTTTTAATTTACCGGTACTATATTCGTTAGTGAGTAAATACTTGTATAAGCAAGTTTATTACAAACTAGTAGAGTTCATTTACATTTAAATATAAAATACGCATGTAAAAAGAAGCACGTCTCCGAGCCCTCAAGTAGGATCCGAAACTTTGGAGACGTGGTTGTTTTTATAGTCATTTTTTTATATCTTATAAAACTATTGCATTGTGAATGCAAAAAATAAAATAAATATTAAAATATCTAGCTTTTATTTTGCAAAAAAATAAGCCAGATGCAGTGCCCGCCCGCCCAAAAATGAATGCAGTACCGCAAACAACAAGAGAGCGACATACCTACCTTATATCTTTCCCAATTATTTCACACGAGTTTTGTCCCAACACGGAGCATCATCAGGGGTTTTTAGACCAGTGTATTTTCATTATGCTTGTTTTTTGTGAGAATAAGCTAGATTTTTTTCAATAAACTATTATGAGTTACTGGTAAGATACTCGCTTGCGAGTCAGTTATAAGTTTTTGATTTGTTCGATGACGAGTGTAAAATTGGTTAATTAATAAAAGAGGCTTCGAAAATAGAAGTTGCATTACATGCGGTTTCTTATCGCCCTACAGTAGTTTCGTCTTCCTAATTTATTAACCATCTAAGTCCAAATTTACTATTTATTGTACTCAAAATATTTATGGCTATTATTTATATTTTATCCATCCTAATAAACGCAAAAATGGTTAAAATATAGTTAATCTTCTTTCTGACAAACAGTCAATATCTGCTACGTATCATGCTTAATCCGACTGAGACATTTATTCTGCATTAGACAAGCAGTCTTTTCTTATATTTGATTGATTGATTGATTTTTTGTGTTAAATATGAATTTATAAATTTAATTTACAAAATAACATGACATAATATACTTTAAGCGTTATAGTTTCTTAATCCTCAATCAAATTACATAATTATTTTCAAGAATGGAAAGTCAGATTCAATAGAATCGAGTTTATAACTTATGACACCAGTTAGTGTAATATTTTGAGAACAATTATAAGCACCAACGTGTTTTACAGTATTTTGATAACTGGATGAATATAAAATTTAATCAGTTTCTTATTAGCTATCCAAACTTTATAAAAATGGACTTAGCAGGTTACAAATTGAGGTAGACGATTTTTTATTCAACATTGCCAACTGCCGAGGTAACTTATAGTAATGCGGTTATGTATGTTTTATTATAACAAGAGTATTTGGTAATATTAGATAGCAATGGTGATTTAATTCGAAGTGCTTGAAAGTTGTAATGATTGCATAATTAAATGTAGTTTTTCCTTTATTGATAAATGAAAGGCTTGTGAATATTGCATATATGGTAGAATAATTCTATGACTCAAAGATAAAATTGTACCATATGTTAATTTTGTATTGTTTAAAATTTATGTGCTGTATTTTGGGACCACTTTTCTTGAAAAGGTTCCGACTTATGTAAATATTGAAATTTTTTATTTACAATTGACATGCCAATATTGTTTAAAATATATATTTTAAGTTCATACGTTACTTTCTCATGAAAGAGGTCAAATATTAAAATGGTTTAATTAAACATTTAGACTGTGAGAAAATTAAGTACCTACTTATTAGATAGATATCGCTAAACCCTACGCACATGATTAGATATAAAGTTTGAAGAATTATAAATTTAATAATAAAAAATAAGAAATATTCATTCAACAATAAGCCAGTTTAATCACGATGTTAATTTAAATACAAGGATCCAATTGAGTCAAAATTAAAAGGAGCCAACTTATATCTAACTTTATCAGTTAATTTGTATCGCTAGCTGACCCGGCCACATGTTTGTGTGGCTCAGTTATTTTGCTAACCTATCTGGTGTCCTAAATTGGAAGAAATCCAGCTAAATCTGTAATCTAAGAACACAAATTTGTTGTTTGTGTGTTTGTCTGTCCGCTCTTTTCCCCGCTCTTTTCCCCGCTCTTTTCCATTGTATCAATTAACGTTACCATAGCAACGCGTTACCGGGTCAGCTAGTCTATAATCTAAAAACACATATTTGTTGTTTGTCTGTCCGCTCTTTTTCCATTGTATTTATTAACGTTACCATAGCAACGCGTTACCGGGTCAGCTAAGTAATTTAAAAAACATAAAAATCGGTTGAGTAAAGTTAAAACAGGGCAGATAGTTAAAACTTTAAAAAGTTCATTATTATGTTAGTATATTGTTAAAGTCTAAAAGGAAATGAATTTCGGTATAACGTTTACTAATTTATTTCATATTTCTCTTGATTTTTTACAAATATAAAACAATCGATTAAGATTGGAACCAGCTATAATTATGTTTTTATTAATTTGTTTGCATTCACAATGCAATATTTTTATCAGGTATATAATACGTGTGTAAACAGTAACTACTTCTCCGAGTCCTCAGATGGAATTCGAAACCACGACCTATCGCTATCCGGTCGAGTTGTCTGACCACTGAGCTACCGAGACGCTGGCAAACGTGTCATTTACAACGTATGTCAACTTCTACTTTGAGCTAGTATCGTTCCACCAATGTTGAACGCTGGATGATGGAACCTTTAATTGTGTTTTTATTAATTCTCAATGGCAAAACTTTTAAAATGGCTCAATTGGATGGTATACTTTCTCAATTTGGATAAATATTGTATTATTTCTGTTAAAAAACCATTACAATTTCAAAATGTGATAGAGTAATTTTTAAAATTAATTTAAGTAATTTTCGCTAATATTATTTAAAAAATGCTGAGGAAGATTCAAAATAAAATGTTATTTCAGATTAAAATTACTGTAGTTAAACTATACTTTAAATTAAAAGCTTTAGTAATAAGTGAGAAGCAATTTATTGAAATATCATTGTAATTTATTGTCAAATTATTTTTAGATTAAAAATAAAATTTAGCATTTTGTTTCCCTGTAAATGTCTGAAATTGGGTTGTGTATTTTTAGAGTTTTAGTGATTTTTAGTGTAATTTTAAAATGCCCAACATGTTGCAGTATATGTTAAGGATAGCGCGCTTTTTGTGATTATATTTACATATTAACATTAACTTCTTTCAGATCATATTGACAAATAACCGATTGACGTTATAAAGATGAACACTTATATATAGAATATGCAGTTAAACATCTATTTATTTTTAATGAATTTGGTTGTTGACATTTCAACTTAACATTAATGTTTTCATTACATTTTTCTTCATTAATTCAACCAATGAGGCCAGTTTTATTTGTTTTTTTTCATGTTTTTTTCATTTAAAATGGAGAGCTTAACAGTGGGAGAATTAATAGTATTATCTTTATTTAAGTATTATACTATAAATAATCTATGATATGCCTGAACTTAATGTTGAATGATGTTGTAGAGTCAACACGTAAGCGCCATTTTAGTTATGCATCGGGCCAGTTTTTAGGCAAGTAACATATAAGGTATTGGTTTGATGCGTTAGGACCGGTCCCAATTCGCCATATCATCATTGGGTGATATGGCAATATGGTGATCACTATTCGTAGCGTGAGGATATGCCTTAGTTCACAATTAACACATTCAAAGACGAAAAAGTAGTGCCATTTGTGATAATTCTTATAAACTACGTGATCGCTACTACGACTCAGTACGAGGCGATTGTAAGTGCATCATTTATATTAAATTATTTCTTTTAATACAATAGCATTTTTACCAGTCAATTGCACTCCGATTTATGCACTTTTTACTTATTCAAATATTAAATATCGCCTTTTTAAAGGTTATATTATTCTGCTTTGCGAACCGAAGGAGCATGCCAAACAGCCATTGATAGGAATTTTGATATTAAAAAAATGGTTTTTAAATTTCATCTATTTAATGGTTAAACATGTAACAAACCGAATATTTAATTACTAACCGTTAATATGATTTTTAATTATTCTTTTTAAATTATTTTCAATATTTTTGTATTCTTTGACCATGCATCGAGGCATTTTTATGACGAGCGACAAAACCACAAATAATACAAACTTGACTTATGATGATAAAAATGCGTTGGGCCTTAACTAAAGAAAGCGACCCTAAGCTGCTATGTAGATGCCATTTTAGCTGTTCATCAGGCCAGTCCTTACGCAAACAATTTATGTCACTGATATAATGCATAAGGACCGGCCTCAATGCGCCATATCATCCAGTGATGATATAGCGAAATAAGTTACTATGGGGTTAACTGCTAAAATATATCAGCCAATGCTGTAATATATAAAATTTCGTAATAATGAATTTATATTATTTATTTTAAAATATAAAATTTACTATACCAGGTTATTTGTCAATATTTATCTCTGAATTCCCTTTAAATTTTCATAATAAATGTCAGCTTTATAAACACATAATTTTACGTGTATTTAATATACGTAAAAAGTATTATTGCAATAAATTTTGAAAAGAGATGAATGTTATATTTGATGTAATGATACGTGTTTCTATGTTTTGTGGAATTATTATATATTTATATTCATGTTGCATAAAATACATCAATGAATTATTATAATTGATTTTAAATTTTAGTAGCCAAATACAAGTAGCATAGATTTTCATTTATTTACATTTCATACTTCATATAATGTTTAAAGTATTAAGTCAATATTATCAGGTCTAAGTGTATATTTTTAAATATGAAAAGGTTAAATGAATTTGAGTTAACATTTCTGCGGTAGACCTTAATACTATGATAAAAGTCTGAATTTAAAATCTTATTTCTAACACGATAGTTTTCATTTTCGAAAACTTTCACTCAAGTAACAGGTAAAAAAATGAGAATCCCTATACCACAGTAGCAAGTGTGCAAGTTCAGTTAACGGATGGGTGACCAAGAAATAAGATTTTAAACTCAGACTTTTTATATAGAATTAAGGTCTATCTACCATAGTAATGTTAACTCAAATACAATTAACGTTTTCATATTTAAAATAAATAATTATTTTCAGCTCGTCTGTTTTGGTTCTTTCTCGTTGGTTTTTACTATGGCGGATGCGTGATGTCAATAGGCTGATGAGGATATAATAAATACAAAAAGTGTTATTATATGAACTTGTAATACTATATTTATCTTTTATTAACTTTTTTCTATTCAGCATTTTTTTTTTGATTTTGCTAAAAATTTCAACGTTATCTTTACAATCTATAGCTGCTTGTATTTGTCGAAATCCAGAAACTATTTTTTTTAAGTTGTTAAATAAAATTATTAACTTCATGATAATGTCAAAAATAATATCTGAAGCACACGTATTATTTATTACAACAATATTTTGAAAACTATCAGAACATTTTTCTTCATGAAAATATCACGTGTGCTAAAGACATTATTGAGATAAATAATTTCACCAAAGCTTTGATTTTTTTATTTCTAAGTGTTTGAATCTGTGAAATGTATAGAGATAAGTGCAAAACTATTAGAAGATAATTGATTATACTGGTTACAATATTAAATATTTAAAGTCCATTAAAAATATTTGTATCTTAGTTCTTGCTTGAGGTAATTTATTAAAAAAGGCTATCAATTCTTAAAACTTTAATGCGAATAGAATAACTCACTCGCCTTATTTAAAAATATACTGTGAATCTACCTTTATTTTGAGTAGAAACCTTATGCAACGCATAATTTCAACAATGGTCATAGTTGATATACATTGCAGCTTAAGTTAGTTTAGATATTTTTTTAACTATAACCAGCCAGTAAGCGATATTAGTATGCGATTTAAAAATATACTTTCTAAAGGAGGAGGGTAGCTTAGGCTGGTTTTTGGCCTATTTTATTTTTCAGAAAAAATTTTTTTTGCTAATAATTATAGATCATAAATAGTCGATTTGACCATAAACGGAACCTAAACGAAACAATCGAAAAATGTTTTTTTTTGTAAAAAATAAAATAGGCCAAAAACCAGCCTTAGCTACCCCTCCTTCTTTATGCTATCCAATATGAACCTGTTTTGATTGGAATTCTAAGATTTAAGAAAAAAATAATAACACTTCCAAATTTAAAACAATATTGGATGTTATGTAAATTACAGTTTAATATCAAATTGTAAAATTTTTGATATCCCTTAAAGACTCACAAAACTTACTGACTCTTACATTTGATAAAATAAAATAACCCAAAATCCGTACCCAAGTCAATATAACAATGTAATTAATGCGTCGTATTAAAGTTCTGTGTTACAGTCACAGCTAAATCTTAACCCTTCTCTTATACAAGTCGCTAAAAGTATACTCAACGCAACTATGAGAGTCCTGTACAGGAATAGAATTGAGTGCATTTTTGTAAGTCACATCGTTAGTGGCTTGAGTGCTACAAAAGTTAATTTAACCTATTTTATTTAAATTTATTATAAACAGAATAATATATATACCCACAAACCTTTTCACGCCTTTTTCCTTTTTCCACTTACCACAAGCTCATCTGTTAAGAGTATTTTTGACCTAGTCTTTTTACAGGACTATTCTATTTGGTCCCTGAAAGTTTACCAACTTGCCCATGCTGAATAATACACTTAGTGTTAAACAAAGAGATATTGTTTACACTTCTTGAGCTCGTAAATGGTAAATCAAAGATCGATATAATGCGCGCAGCCAAAGATGAGACCTGTCAGATGCTAGTAGAGGCGATCTTGCGCAGGTAATAAGGTGCAGGTTTGTATAATCATGTGATCCGTCAAGTCTCATCTTTGGCTGCGCGCATTGTACAAGTATATAATACGTGGTTAATGTACTATTTTACAGTACTATTTATTCAAATTACACAAATATAAATATTCAACCAATGGTCGCATTTTTGTGGCTGTCCCAGTAAAAAAAAAAATCTGTGCTTTTACTAGTGTCGTGACCGCGATAACGACTTAACGATTGTTAAAGAAAACATTTTTTATTGTAACCAGCATAAAACGTGTGGCGCTATTTCTCTTGCTAAAAAGCGAAAAAAAAATGTTTTGATTATAGCATCATAAAGCGTTCTCAATCATTTGGAACTGTTGCCTTATAACCGTTTTGTACATAAATAAATAAATAAAAAAAATGTTAGTAGGAAATAATACACTTATTGGCTTCAACTGGACGTTTTATTTATTCACGTGACCTTTCAAAAATATAAAATCGATTGATCGAATCGAACTTCACCAAGTTTCATAGTGGAATATCTAATTGTTACGTTTCAATTCTGACATTATAGCATCAATCATATACAGTGAAAGGTTTTTCAAATTACCACGCATTTCTTTAATTGATATTCAACCCAATGCGTTGGACTTTACGTCATAAATCGATTGAAGGTAATTTAACATAAAAGTATGATGACGGAATGACCTTTCCGTGTAAACTCATGATGAACTTGATAAAAATCTTACTAAATACAAGTGTAAGGGAAGAAATATAAATTGAATAAAATTGAATTTCTCATAATGTTAATTTCTATGCCCATCAGTGATGACCTGCGTGGTCAAGCTTGCACCGAATTTCATGACGCCTTTCAAAGGGCCCTAGTTCAAACTCAAGCAAGGCTTATGTAGAAAACGAACTTTCCTATATTGGATCGGGTCTGAATGTTGTGATACAGTTGTCGTTTCTGATTTCCATAACACAAGCGCTATAGCTACTTAAATTGGGTTTGAGATCAATAATTGATTGTGATTGTGAGATGTGAAATTGTGATGTTGTCTAGTATTTATTTATATTTTATATATAGAATGGTCCACAATCTACCATGCGACTTCAGTACAGATTGTGGGTCACAACGATTACAAATACAACTGGATTACATGGATGGAAGGTGGTAGGCAAAAATTAATGGATAATTGAAAAGATCTTAAGTGCAAATTCATTTGTTACAGTTTTTTACAAGTTTTTTCTAAGGTAATTATCTGGTCTTATCAGCCAAATGTTGTCTACTGCTTGTCAAAGGCCTTCCTCAAGGATCTCCACAACGACCAGTCCTGCATCAGTCATGTTACTTATTTATTTAGTTTAATTATATATATCAGTACTTTACAAGTTCCTTTCAAAGTATGATATGCATATTTTAATACCTTCTAGCGGTCACTTCAATCATTAATTGACTGAATAATGAAGCAATTAAATGGGAATTGGAGAAAGTACGTTTCAAATATTATATGAGTAGATTGTGTTCATGGAAGTTTTATTTTTAGAAAAGGGCTGATAGAATTTTAATGCCTGTGCCAGTCATACTTGTACTAGTAGTTGTAATGTCAAGGAATTATTTTCATTGGACGGCATTCGGTGTGTTTAAGCCATAGTCAAAACGACAGCGTTTCTCTACGGATCCGAATTCTGGACAGTGAAGAGAACTCACGAGCAAAAGGTACATGTCAACTAAATGAAGATGTCGAGATGAGCGTGAGGTGTGACCCGAATTGATAAAGTACGCAACGAATATATAAGAGGCAGCTTTAAAATCGCACCTATCACCCAGAAACTCTCTGAAAACCGCCTCAGATTGTATGGACATGTCAGAAGACGACGCGAGAATCATGTTGTTAATATTGCACTAGGACTACCTGAACAGAAGAGAGGTAGAGACCGCCCGCCACTGACCTGGTGGTCTAAAATACAAAGAGACCTCAAGAAAGCCCATTTACCTAAAGAGAAACCCAGGATAGATTATCCTGGCGCAAACAAGTGAGGAGACCCGATCCCAAATAATGGGAAAAGGGCAGGATAGAGAGATAGTCAAAAGACGACAATTTCGGACAGAAGCCTATCCAAGAATTTGAGAAACAAGAGGCTTTTGCCATAATCTCCTCGCTTGGCGTGTGGGTTGGACTTGGCAATGAAAAATTATAGTTCAGAAAACGCTGCCGCCCGTTTTGTAGTCAACGGGACGTATATGGTGTTTGCCTTCGGTATTAGTCGCCTTTATGACCCCCTTAAGTGTAAGGACTTGATGCTGAACATAATTTCTTGAGATAAATATTGTTTTATTTGATGAATGCTACCTTAAACTTGTTTCCAGCAGCCATATTTCTAGAATCACTAGGCAATTGGTGGTCGTAGATGTAAAAGAAAACACTTTTTATCAGATACGGAAGGGCTTTATTTTGAAATTCTTCGACTCGACTTATATAATAAAATTCGTCATCAAGGGTTGGTGCTTCTCTGCTGAACACCACACCCTTCTATTTTTGTGTATTCATGGGAATTGTAGTTAATCAACCAAACTATTGACTGACTAATTTAACGAATCGTTAACTTGATAACAGGGATTACCCACCCGCTGTGTAGCGAGCGAGCTGCTGATTAATGATGATGCACCATAAAAGTATAGCCAGATGGAAAAATTTAGATTTGTCTCTACATTAACGATCAATGCAAACAATTGTAAAACCTAAAATTTTCTATTTACAAACATTCTATCACGTAGATAAAGATCACAGATTTCCCAGTTTAAGTTCCAGTATTCCACAAACATCTCTCGCTACTTCAACTATCCCCAGACCGTTCCTACAAGCTCATCGGTTAAGAGTGCTTTTGACCTGGCCTTTTTCAGAACATCTACTATTTGGTTCTGATAGTTGGCTATGGTCTGCCTTTACCGACTTACCCTTGCCTTATAAACTTGTCTTGTCAATCTTATTCCGTTCATCCACTCTACATGTCCAAATCATCCAAGGATCCATTTTTTAAACTTTGCCACTTGTTCCACAGTACACTCATTTCCACGCTGACTCATTTATATTATAATCTACATAAATAAAATATGGTTCTGATATGTCTAAGCGGAACGTGGATCAAAATATTCACTTGTTGTCAGAGAACGCCTGTGAGAGCTGTGAGAGCGTTTACTATAAATAAACTAGCTGGTACAAAGCCGCAATGACTACCGAGTGTACACACGCTCAGCTACACCTACGTGGCCCTCTCCCGTGACATAACTATTCCTGGTAATTATCGTCCGTACGTAGTTGGGCAGGCTTCCCTGCATACAACCGAATTCGAATACATTAGCTGCGAACTACGTGTCTTGACTCTTGGGAGTTTCATTATGCTCAGAGCTCTCAATTTTGTTAAATAATTGAAGTAATCGTTTCGAATACAATGATGAAAATGCAAGAATCTACCATTAAATATTTAAATAGAGTTTGATTAGCGGTTTGTCAAGAATAATATTATTAATATATATAATTAATTATAATTATGTTATATCCCTTAACCAAAACTAAATCGATACATGGTCTTCGTTACAACGAAGTTTTTATCAGTCCCTATATTGGAAATGGTTGATATTTAATTAACAAACAGACCGCTATTTACGATTTTTCATGAACACACGTTTATAGTGGCGTTATTGAGAATAGATTGGGGCATTTTCCTGAGCTTGCTTTGTGAACCAACCTCCAGTTCAGCCAAATACATTTGTGATATGATATTTGTCAGTCATCGGTGATCGATGCCCTCGCAATCAAACAACTGTATAAATGTCATGTTTAGGATACGATGGGACTAACATATCTTGTTTGGTAAGTCCTTTAAAAATTAAGATAAAAAAAATTATGTTCGACTTACGATTGTGATGGTTTAGTAACATTTGCAAGGGCTAGTCATTGGATGGGTGATCAAAAATTTATGATCTCTAACTTGTTCCTATTTCGGAAGACACGTTAAGTCATCTCGGTTTTATCTGCAGTCTGATTAGCTTTTATAATATCAGTTTAAGTCTAGACATTCCAATATATTTATTATTCTAATGTTAACTAGCAGCCCGTCCCGGCTTCGCACGGATGGACAAAATTCTTTGATTTTTTTCCTATTATTAAATATTTTTTCGTTAGCGCCATCTAGCGTCCGGTAGAGGAACTACTTGCGGTTAACGCGTTGCTTTGGTAACACATATGTATACAATGGAAAAAGAGCGGGAAAAGGAGCGGACCGAAAAACACACAAACCACTGTGATCTTAGTTAATAGATTGAAGACTGGTTGCTTTTTTTTTTATTTAATATAATGAGTGATGTAAAATTACGGTTTAAACACATACAAACACTCACGTCGTTCTCCCGCAGGAGTAGGCAGAGACTACAGATTTCTACTTTTCACGATACTAACATATATTTCTTGCTTCTTTAGCTCTCATCAGACCTTTCATACAAGCTCGTCGATTAGCGGCTTATTAACAATATCGCCCTTGAATTGACGACTCTGTATAATACAAAACAATGAGAAGAAATAGACCTTGCCGAGATTAATGCCAGTTCTTTTTAGCATGCAAGTCTTCAGTAGTAGATTAACAAATCAATTGCGTAGTTTTTTGAAATTCTCAAGCACTTATCATAAACCTAGGCTAATCAAATGACGAATCGTATTGAGCTTCCATTAATACTATGTTGCTTACAAAATATATAAAATGTGCAGCAAAATATAAATAATTTTATCTAGATAGGTTAGTTAGATGGGTAATTAAATACACCCTATTAAAAATTGCAGTCACGTTGAATTAAAAATGTTGGTAAATTTAATATATTCTGCCAAAAGATATAATAATAATACCAGATTTAAACATCTAAAAATCCCACGTTTTTCAGTGACCAAAAAATAATAAAATAACCCGGCGGGGTCAAGCGAGGGGCCACTCAAAACGTGGGAGCGCATGTTACTTATGGAGATGTAATGAGATGTATGAGATGTTGAGAGTATTTGTAGGGTTATTTTATTATTTTTTGGTCACTGTAAAACGTGGGATTTTTAGATTTTTAAATCTAGTATTATTATTTTATTCTTTTTAATTATTAACTCAACGAAGTAACCATGTGTTACGCAACACATAAGCCCCATACAAAAGTGAAAGTTGCCGAAAGTTGACTTGAAAGTGCACCTAGAAAGTTGAAAGTTGTTTAAGCGTGCATTGTCATCGGGTTCTGACTTGCTCCAAAAATTTCAGCTCGCTAGGTGGCCGGGAAGTGCCTCAAAATTGAATTGCAAGAATCCAACTGCACAGACAGACAGGGAGACAGACAAACAAGAAAGCGACCTGAGAAAAACGTGGGAAAAATACTGGTTCGTGCGATTGTCCTTGTTCGATTGGTGTAGGTAATCCACGTCTCATGTTGTTACATATACGATGCCAAGAGCTCATTACATTCAGACAGTTCGACAAGTGGTCGTATTAACTGTTGATGTTTCGAAGAAATGAAAAGACCAAACGTGTACGTAATGTAAGCTGAACGAATTCTTGGTATAGTAGCAATAAATTAATAATGTTAATTAGAAGGTTTATTTTATTGTTCCTTTTAGGGTTTCGTAACTCAATAGGTAAATGAAACGTATGTGTTTTTTATCAAAAGGATAGGCGAATTTTATTAGTAAAATTTACCCCAGGGTCACGTCTACAGGTCAGTGCTTAGGATCCGTCTACAAATATAATAATGATCCTTGCTCTTTACTCCTAGCGAATAAAATCCATCAAGAATCTCAGTAAAATAGTTTGATGTGGTGTTGATAGTACTACAAACTACGTCAGACCGTTTTTCCAACTGCAAAAATTACCACGGTATAATACGAGAGAAAATTAAAAAATACAAAAAAAAAAATAAAAAAAAAATTAAGTTACAAGATTGCTATGAATTGAAATCCCCTTTTAAGCTCATAGGCCTAGTTCATATAAATTCTATTAGTTCCTATTTAAAATAATAAAAAGTTGTATTTATCTCCAATTAGCGAATCTGTGACATTGTCAATGGTCTTATCATTCGCCTTAAACTAAATAGGCGCCACCGTTTTATGGTTGATACACCAAAGAGTCGCACTAAGCGTTTTGGTTCCAATTTTGTAATCCGTACCTCTTTGCCCGAGTCTGTGTTTCCTGATAGATACAATTAAGGGATCTTTAGGTCACGAGTGAATAGGTATCTTCTAGGCTCACATCCTAGATCGCATCGTCGTCGCTTAACTTCAGGCGAAATAGCGGTCAAGCGCTTTCCTATTCACAAAAAATGTTTTATAAAATAGGGTTTGAAAAATCAATAAAACTACCAAACTACGTGTGTATACTCACAATTAGCTCCGTGATACCGGTTTAATTCGATTTTTTATATGTAGATACTTATAATTGGCCTTCTGTAATAATTTATCTATGGCCTTGTATTTCTACTAGTTGTTAGTTTCCTTACAATTGTGGGCAACGAAATAAAATCTATATATAGATGTTTTCTTTCATATTAAAGACAGTTAAAAACTTCATCATAGTGTTGCCCAAATTCAGTCTTGGTCTTGCAGTCTTGGTCTTGTTCTTGCGTTTTTGCAAGACCAAGACCAAGAACAAGACCGCGTATTTTTAGCAAGACCAAGACCAAGACTGACCGTGCAAGACTTGAGCAAGAACAAGACTAAGCCTGCAAGACTCTTGCGTCTTGCAGCTAGGACTTAGCGCTATTTCACGGAGTAGTTAGGTGTAACAGTTCGGTGTATAGGTACGCTTAGGAATTCTATGAGACGCAAAAAACTGTATCAAAGAATATGAAAAACTGGATCTATGCGCATTACGACTAATACCATAAACATACCTACATAGCGAATAAAAAAATATCCATTAAAATCAAACTGAGTGCATGCATAGTTATGTTTTAACCATCGGCACTTTGATAATGCGGCATCAAAGGTTTTGTACTTACTTCTCAAAGAAATTTGCTGCTTTTCGGAAGCACATGGTTATATTATAATACACGCGCCGGCGGCTTCTTTTGAAATCATATACAACAATCGTTGCCGCCGCGCCGAAATCACAACATTTGACACTATTTGATTGCCGCCACAGGGCGTAGGCGTAGGTATACTCATGCAAAATAATTTCGAATTTTAAGAGTACCTACAGGTGTTCCAAAGAATAAATAAGTTTCAGAGTGCTTATAATGAAAATGAATACATTATACTGATCACGCAAGTAGTATTATGATTAGAATAAAATGGTAAGGATAGGTAGTAGATGTCATAATAATTTATTCTAGTAAGTATATATTATAATATTGATTATATGGTTTTAAACTAATTACTTAGGTACTATTATTGTACATTTAGTCATTATATTTCTTAAGTTTTTACAAGAAAAAATAGCAAAAAAGTGTTCAAATATCACCCGTTTGATAAATATTGTAGCCACTTTTAAATATACTTGAAACGTGTAAAAAAATTCTACATAATTAATAAAATAATATAAAAAGCGTAGGTACTTACCTACTAATAAAATAAAAAGCCTGCGATTTATTATTAGTAAATAATCACGGCAGCCGAGAGTGTGTCTCCACTTTTGAATACATAAATCATAACCAGATCACTAGAGCCACTTCAAAAAAGAAATTTGTAATTCCTAGGGTTCAAAATTATTTTGGTGACAGAACTTTACAGAAGCGTATACCATATCTTCTTAATTCGTTGCCCGAAACTATTAGATGTGAAACGGATAAAAATAAATTTAAAAAAATATTAAAAGATTATCTGATGACTACTATTTAACACAACAATTGTATGTTTTTATTTATTTTTTTGCATTCACAATGCAATATTTCTATAAGATATAAAATACGTGTGTAAAAAACAACCACGCCTCCGAGCCCATCTGAGGGCTCGGAGGCGTGGTTGTTTTTTACACACGTATTTTATATCTTACAACAATTGTATCTTATTATTATCACCGCTAAATTTTCCTTCAGTTTGTTGTAATTCAGTCTAAATCCAATTATTGTGCACTTAACTTTACCTGATACAGTTATAGTTGTATTATATACCTACATAATTATAATTATAAGCTAAGAGACTAAAGATCCCTCAGTCAAACCGACAAGTCGGTTTTGTGGGACTAAATTGTATCTTTGTATTTTTTTTTCTTGTATATGAAATAAATAAATAAAAAAAAATAAATAAAAAAAAAAAAAAAGTATTTACAAGCAGTGCCCGCGACTTCGCCCACGAAGAATAGTAACTTTGGAGGTATAGTGACGTTCAGGATTTATTTATTTATTTTAAAACTTCTGTCATCAAACATACAAACAAACTCTTCAGCTTTATAATATTAGTATAGATTAGTATAGATGTACGCCAAAACATTCACTTATATGTAAAGAATAGTGATTGGCACTAATTCTTTACATATATTTTATTCACGCGTCGCGTCTGTACAAGTAGGTAATAATCTGTGTTTGTACGCCGCACGCGGCATCGTTTGATTTGCGGCGGCATCCTTTTAATAGAGCCGGCACGTGGCGAGGCGGCGCGGTAGAAAGCAAGGAAACGTACTATAAACAAAGGAATTATTTTAATTCCAGTCATTTCCAATTGAGCTGTGCTTCGAGTCTAACTTAATAATTGTTTTTACTAATTCTTGTTGTTTTCTAAAAACGTATCACGTGTACAATTTAATATGAGTGACGAAGATTCAAATTATTCTAGTCCGAGTAACGAGAGTTTGAGTCACAGATCTAAAAGACCCAAAAGCAAATTTGAGGAGTTTTTCGAAATAATTTATGCATCCCAAACTGCCTTGTGTAAATTGTGCCAACATAAAAAGACTGAAATAAAAATGAAAAACAGAAACACTTCAGGCTTAAGGAAACATCTAATATCTTTCCACAAAAAGGAATCACAAATATTTCTTCCTGTTAAACCAAAATTAAGTGGAGATATCACAAGCTTTTTAGTAACCGCTGGAAGAAGTGGACAGGTAAGAATATATTTTTTTTATATGAAAACTCCAGGAACTCAAAAAAGTCTTTTTTGAACAAATGACTTTAAACTGACTTCGGAATATTTTATAGATATTGATAAAATAGTAATACATAGGTACATATTTCGCGTCATTTTTAACAATGGTCGAAATTGTCGCTACGGGAATTTTAACTCCGCGTAGCTGTTCATGCGATACTTTCAAAAACGCCATTAACTTACGTAAGTATTTTTGAGTTAGTGGTGTTTTCATCTAGGGGTGCGACATATTAAGTATGTAATTATCGTCTTAAATATTTTTATAAACACCTATATTTTCATTTGTTTTCATAATCGGCCAGTAACAACTAAGTACTTTATTTTGGTAAATTACAGTACAGTGCAACCTTAATATAACAAATGTCAATTTAACGATTTTCTCGATTTAACAACAACAAACCTCCTCCTCCTAAACGCTCAAACCTAGTATGTTTTAAATAATAACACAAGATTTATTGTTTTATTTCAGTCGGAAAACAGCAGTGACAACATCACGACAGCTACAGTTGATTGGGTAGTGAAAAAATATCTTCCCTTCTCATTTTTCGATGACGAAGCTACACAAGTATATTTTCGACGTATTTGCCCTAATATGGAGTTTCCTAAAAGGTCTACACTTAGAAGGAAAGTCAAAGAGCGATTTGAAGAGCTCCAATTTAATCTCAAGGAACGACTTCAACAATTATCATCTAAAATGTCATTTACCATTGATGGGTGGACGTCAATTGCTGGTAGGAGTTACTACGGGGTTACTATGCATTATATAGACAACGAATGGAAGTATCGATCTGTAGTTCTTGATTTTATACCATCACGCGGTCGACATACTGGGGAAGATATTGCAACGATTTTCCATGAATGTTTATTGGAATATGGCATAATTGATAAAATACAAGGTATCACGGTCGACAACGCAACTGCAAATACCAAATTTATGTATGAACTGGGCAAACAGTTGCCACACTTTGATTCAGACAATCAACATTTCCGGTGCTTTGCTCACATTTTAAACCTTGGTGTACAAGATTTATTAGAGACCTTAGCATTACACTGTGAGTCTGACACTAACGCGCAAGATCAGCAGTATGAAGACTATGCAGACGAAACTGAGGAAGATGAAGAATATGCACCAAATATTGCTGACTCGCGTACATCTGTAACAAAGTTACGCAGTATTTCCAGTAAAATAAAAAGAAGTGAGATAGTGAAGAAGAAGTTTCAGTCTGCTTGTGAAGCAGCTGGCGTGCCATCAAATCTAAATGCCATTCTTGACTGTCCAACAAGATGGAATTCCACACATGATATGATTGGATTTGGTTTAAAAGTGAGAGCGGGCATTAACATATTGTGCAGTTCTGTCACCGAATTGAATGATTTTCAAATCACAGCTAGTGAATGGCAGGTACTCGAAAAATTACATAAATTTCTAATAAACTTTAAACTTTTAAGTACAAAACTTGGTGGAGACAAATATGTTACATTACCGCTAGTCATTGTATCATTCAATCTCTTGCTAGATAAAATTGAATCCATGGTAAAACAGTTAGATGAGAAACCTAATCGATCTGAAGTGGATGAAAGGCTCATTCTAGCTTTCCAAGCAGCTCGAGACAAAATGCTTAAACATTATAAGAAGAGCAACTGGATTTATTGTACTTCTTTAATTTTAGACCCAAGGCATAAGGCTCAGACTTTTGACCTGACAATGTGGGGGAAGCAACTTAAAACAGAAAGTCTGCGCAAGTTCAATGAACTTTATGAAGAATATAAAAGTCTACACTCACTGAACAAATCTCTGGAATTGCCAAGAAAAGAAAATAAAGTATGTGATGAAGATGAAGACATTATAGACTTTGATAAACTCTATGAATGTCCCTCGACGTCATCTGGATCTTGTCTTCAAGGCTTAGTGATAGACGAGTTGGAGGAGTACCTGAGAAAACCAAGAACTGCCAGCTCGGAAGACATTTTAGATTGGTGGAGGACGCATGAGACAGAGTATCCGACTTTATCGAAGATGGCCCGTGATTTTCTCTCAATACCTGCAACTTCAGTACCTGCTGAGAGATTATTTTCTAAAGCATCATTAGTAATTAGAAAACATAGAAATAGGTTAAGTGATGAGTCAGCCAGATGGTTACTTTGTATTAATTCTTGGTCAAAAGAATTGATATAAAGTAACATAACCTAATGATAAAGCTGTTGTGTACTGTTATGTTTGATTTGTGTTGTATTTTATTTTTGATTGAAATAAATGATAAATCATAAAACTCTTTTATTAAATTTCATGCAAGTTGAGGGTTCAATCTCTTTCTAGACAGACATTGTTATTTAAAATACAGTCAAGTTATTGTAATTAATTTGTTTTTTTACATGTTTTAGCAAATGTAAGCTTATAAATCATAAATGTTTATTAAGAAACAGTTACTTCCATGGAAAACGACATATAGGTCAGTTGATTTTTCGACTTTCTTATCAAATCTTCAGTTATTTATTAATCTGATTGATCTTTACTATGGCTATGTTAATTCAAGCTCACAATGTTCCAATTCTAATACGTTTTTCTAAGATTTAAAGTAAACTTTAATAAATAGCAATAGACTAATAGGTAATTGCAAGACTTGCAAGACTCTTGCTGCAAGACCAAGACCAAGACCAAGACTGCAAGCGCAAGACCAAGACCAAGACCAAGACCAGGTGTATTGGCGCAAGACCAAGACCAAGACTGGCTAAGTCTCGTCTTGTTCTTGCATTTGGGCAACACTACTTCATCAAAGTAATTTTCCTTAATATATTTCAAGTGGATGCTTGAATTGAATAGTGGTCTAATCGAATGTCGACTAGATCGATGATAGGTCGAATGATTTATCCAATGATGATACCCCACACCATAAGATAGACGAGAAAAAAATCATCTTCACTTCCTCCTAGGTACCCTAAAAATTTTTTTTCCCATCAATTTATTCTATCTTTTGGTCGGCGTGTTCAAAATGTATCAGCATTCCAAAGTATAGCTTCTTAATGCCGATAACTTCTAGGCTAAGCTGGGGACAGACAGACACACTGACGGACGAAAGGAATGGCGAAACTATAAGAGTTCCTTGTTTAAGCTACCGCCTATAACTTCTAAGATAAGTTGGGGACAGACAGACAGAGAGACAGACGGAGGGACACGGCGAAACTATAAGGTTTTCTTATTAACTTCGGAATCCTAAAAAACGTAATCATTTTGCAGAGACTACTATGAATACACAATCAACGTTACTTTCACAATATTTAGCAAAAATATAGGTATGTATAATCAACAAAATTAAACTATATTGAAATATTATGTATATGTATATTTTGATTTCTCATCGATTCTGTAAAAATAAAATTGTTATTAAGTTTTTTTTACTGATCCTTTGTCACCAATCCAGCGGGGCCTTGACCAATGATGGGGGCCAAACCTGCTACCGCCACGGCTCGTAATGGTCTGTGAAAAATTATTATAATTTTGCTATAGATAATGTGCAAAAAATGACTTCGTGTTCGAGTTGCATTAGGATTTGCCTAAAAGTCCTAATTTCATTTGGAATATTTAAACACTTGGCATATCTTATTATACCTTGCAGGTTAGGTTAGATTTTTTTTATACATTACCAGCCAGCCAGCTATATCAGTCATGACCAAAAGTTTGATTGTTAAATGACAAATACGCTAAAAACAATCAATATTATAACCTTCCATGGCATGGCAGTTTTCATGATAAAGCCAGCTGAGCGGTCCTAGATTCGATTTTCAGCTGCATAAATATAGAATAAAAACTTATCTATTATTGTATCGAGTCTAGGTGGATATGGTGGTTTCCAATTTCCTTCATTTAGTTATTCATTGTCGGTGTCTGTAATCTCTTACTTTATGTACCAAAATATATTCATATGGTCTTAATATAGTATGTATTTATTTATTTTTATTGACGAGATATTATATCAACTGACAAGTAAATACGTCTCTCTGTTGAAATGATACTAAAGCATAGGTAGCGCCATCTGACATGTAATTTCCTACTTTCAATACCGCGACATCTAGCGTCATTTTTTTTAACTACAACTAGTTAAAATCAACCCTTGCTGCTTTTGTAAAGCACTGCTGCTTTTGGAAGCATAGTGGCTGTTATTAGTTACACAATATTTGTGTAGATGGCAGTTTTACGAATATTTCTCGAAAATGTAAATATCATACTTGAATCCTAATTCTTCGGCTGGAACTCCAAGTTTCGATAGTTTAGCTTCGTAAGTAGCCAAGAGATCATCGTGAGCCTTCCGTAGTCGGGCAGCTTCATATCTTAGATCTTCGACTTGTGTGTCTTTAAGTTTTAACAGTTCCTACATAAAAATAAATAAAGTAATAATAAGTTGATAATAAATAATTAGTCTATGCCAAAGGAAGCACTATAAGGCTCGTATTATGGATAATAAAGTATTGGATAGACATACATGTACCATTTATAATTTTTATATATTTTATGCATTTTCAATGCGATCTTATAAGATAAATTATTATAATAGAAAAATACTAGAAAAAATCGACTCGGGTCACAAGTGAAGTTCCCGCCTGAGATTCACTTGTGACCCGAGTCGATTTTTTCTAGTATTTTTCTATTATAATAATTTATACATGTACCATACATAAATGGTAGTATTTATAAAAATATATATGATTCGGGCACCAATACTCATATTCATCATACAAGCATCTGTCCCTTTTGGGATTCAAACCCGGTACAACAATTGATGAATTTTATTTATTACTTTAATTGATTGTTACTTTAAACGATCATTTCGTTAATTGGAAGGTACATCCGAGAAAACTGGTGAAAGAAAAGACAAAGGGACGACCTCCATCTTTATGTTAAGTAATTATGTACTAAAAGAACTATCAGTATCTTTAGGCCTTGCATTGAATAATAAATATTCGACAACTTCTCATACATTTTTGGTACCGTAAAACCCAGATTTGATCCAATATAGAAAAGTTCGTTTTATACAATGACCCTGCCGGGTATCGAACCCGGTACCTCGAAGTGGCTTTACCGTCAAAACCGATATGCGAGCCACTCAACCACAGAGATTGATTTCGGATCTTATTTGATAAACAATAGTGCTCTTATCATCACTTCTACTAAAATCAGGATGTTCCCTAATCTCGGCTTCATTATGGGAATAAATTTTTGTTCTTTTGTAAGAATTATTTTCCAGAGGTATTACAATCCAATTCAACATCGACTTACATGCATCTCCCTCGGGCCCAAATCCCTGCCCTCCAAGTTCTTCAACTTAGCTTCCAATAAAGCTGTTTTCAAAGAAGTCTTCTGTTGTACCTCTAATACCGCCCTACGAAAGATATTTGTTTTTATTACCTATTACCATTAAATACCGCTAAAACAGGTACCCTTTATCTGGCAGAATCTTTTTGGCATACTAATCAAAAGGCATAAATTGACATACATAACAGGTTAGGTTAGGTTAGATAATATTTTATTCATTACGAGCCAGCAAGATATTTCAAATTATTTTTTTGCCAAAAAAAGGTAGACCCCGCTAAAACACTACCAATATAAAGTGATTTATTACGGGTTTAATTCAATTGAGCTTCAACACCTTTTTTATTTTAAATTAGCTGCATTTGGCATGCTCTGCAATGCTCTTTTTTGTCTATCATATAAATATGTATGTAACATTAATGAGTCTATTTCACAAATCAAACAATAATCACACTTTATTGTGAATAATTAATATTTGGATAAAGTATTTCAGCTGTTCATCTCTACTCCATTTAGCCAATTGGTACACATATTATCTGCCCATTATTTTTCTTTTTATCTTTCCCCAAATTACCTACATCCATAGCACACAGTACACACACACGTACCGTACAGTATTGTACCCTAATAATGTCTCTCACTAAAGGGCGAGACACCTGGAGTCCTGAAATACAGGATTTTTCCTAGTTTAGGCTCCAGTCCGTCCAAATGTTTAAAGTACCATGTACCCATTGTTATGCCTATATATTTGCTACTTTGGAGGAAGTAAACATTTTTTTTTCATTTCATTTCATTGTGACTTATATAATCAAATTGTCTGTAACATTGAAACCTATAGATCTATACGTAGTCATGATAAACGACGGCTCAACTTTGGTTGATTGAACCGCTCTCTCAAAAGGCAGATACCCACCTCATCAGTGCTTCATCATTTAATTAATTCCCAAAAATCAATAGCCTAACGTCGTTGAAACTGCAACTAATAACGCGGAACTACAAAACATTTTTTTACAATTTTTGTCTGTCTGCCTCTCTGTTTGTTCCGGCTAATCTCTGTAAAGGCTAGACGCATTTTGACGGGACTTTTTTTTGGCTGACGTAATAAGGAGTAACTTAGGCTACTTTTATTTTAGAAAAATTCTTTTATTTTAGAAAAATAAAGTAACGTTGCAATGTTCCACGCGGACGAAGTCGCGGGCGGCTGCTAGTAAAAATATAACAGTAACTACCAAGTTACACGGTATTAACCACTGTTGGTTCGATATTGCAGTCTCAACGACGTTATCATGAATTTCGTCCTTTACCTTGAGAATCTTGCTTTAAGTTCATCTCTTTCAGCCAATACCGTGTCGAATCGCACCTGTAACACCTCGTACTCCCATTTGAGCACCTCAAATTGCTTCTCTAAACTCGCCAGTTGCTTAGTTTTCGCCTGAAGTATCATAATAATTCAAGTTTTTTGCAAAAACTAAGACAGCCACTTAAAAAAAACTCAATGAGAGAATCACAATTTCGACAGCAATTCTGTAGATCAGTATTAGTACAACAGTACAAAGAAATAAGATAGTGTTAATACGTATTATTCACAAGGGTAAGAGGTGCTGACGACTATCACGTGTTACTAGATGATACAGATTTGAATCCTGCCTTATTGTTATTCCCAGATGAAGAAGGAACAAATTAATTAACATAAGAAATAGACGCTGTTAGCCACATGATCTTCAATCTTGGCTTGATGATGGTAGTAACGCCTTTGTGCGTTACTTGGTGGAAGTCCATATAAATTAATAAAACAAAAATATGTATTCTCAAGAACCGCAGACACACTGCACCTGTACCAACTACTCTACACGTGTTTCCACCCCATACGGAACATTATCAGCAGCTGTTAGATCGTTTCTGCATTTATTTGTAAGCGGGTGGGCAATGCATTTTGCTGGTTTTTGTGGAAGTAAGCTTTATATTTTTGTTTTATTAATCTACTAGCCGTCACCCACCCGCCTCGCTGGGCTAATAATTATTTCTTTTCATTGGTATATAATTGATTTGACCAATCATTTTCAGATTTTTGCAAAAAATTACGCCCAGCGAAGCGAACACTTAACTGTTGGACTGACATTTTTAGTTTTCTTATTTAACTTTTCACGTTCCTATTACATATGCTAACAGAAAAATAATGATCCTGAAACCGTTATCAAATCAAACCATTGAATAAAATATATTCAGGCAAAAGTTGATAACAGTAAATCGAAAAAATGGCAAAGAGTTTATTGAATCCAAAAAATAAGTTATCTAAAACTATTCACAGATTTTCCCGCGACGATTGATCATGATCCTATACTGATAGTTTCAGTAGTTTTAAAGAAAGCAAGTAAAGAAAAGCATTGTCATGATATATACATATATAGATATTATTATTCTCATTAAAAGCTCGGTTTATGTACTCTCAAAGGTACTAAATTACTCAACTGTGATAAATTTAAGAAGATTATCACTGAACCAGACTGTATAAACCGGCAGGCAGGTCTACGCGGCAATGACAAAGATTAGTTTTTGCCCGCTTAGATATTAGCACTATCATCCAGTTTAATTCCAATTACTTTTCCGGCCGAGTTACTTTAAGTCGTATAATTACTCACAGCTAACGCAGCCTTATCCCTGTCATAATTGGACATCTGCCGTTTCAGCTCTTTATTGTCAATTATGGCTGCTTCCAAAGGTTCTCTTAAACTCTTCGACTCGGCGACGGCATCTCTCGCTATCTTCTCCGCTCGCTCTTTGACCTTTTGCATTTCTTCTATCTGCAGCTTCAAACTGCTGATGAGGCCTTAACAGTTTTGTTTTAAAATGAAGCTTAATAAAGCTTAGAAAATTTGGTGTATTGAAAAGATATTTACTAAGATAAAAAAATTACTTAAATTGGTAAAAAAAAATAATTTGTAATAAATATGAACTCTAAATATATTTTCAGTATTTAACATATTTTATAGTGTCACATTCTTTTAAATTTAAACTTTTTCAAACTTATTTAAAAAGACTCCTCTTTAAATATAAAATGAGAAAGTATTGACGGCAGTACTCTTCGCAGTTTGCCTCAATCTATAATAAAATAAATAAGTACCTTAACATTTACCCCCTTAATAAACACAAATGTGAAAAAACGGTCTTGGAATGATTAAAATTATTAAGTTACACGGAGACAGAATTGTTGCTTATAAACTAACATATCATTATTTATTACGTATAGGTATGCATAGGTCTTCAACTAAAGTAATGTGAGTGAGTATCTGAAAATATGTATTATATGTACCTATATCACAATTACAATACAACACACGCACACACACTCTCTCACAGTCAGACACACACGCACACTCACACACACTTACATAGAACACAATCACACACTGCGCACATATTAGCAGTAAGAAAAGATAAATATATTTAATTAAAGCATTATATGAAAATATTGTAATATTTTTTATCTCAAAACAATAAAAACAATCTTTTTACTAACGTGATTATCACACGCTTGATCAATAGATAACAACTCACCAAGGTTATTCAATGTGATATCGTTATAATAATTCTTCAAATCAGAAAAAGCCCTTTCATGGTGAGCTATTAATTCGGAAAGCTGTTTATTCTTTCTCTCTTCCACTTCTGCTATTTCTGTTCTATGCTTTACAGTCAATTCAACTTTCGTTTCATGAAGCTTCTTCTCTGCTTTGTCCTCTATCTGCCGTGCTCTCTCTTCAAACATCTCTCTTGTTTTGGATAACTCCTCGGCGTGCATCAACTTAGCTCTTCTCAACTCATCTTGAGCAGCCAATACTTTTTCTCGAATCTCTTGTCTCAGAGTTCTTTTGTCATTGAGTAATTCTAACTCTTGTTCAGCGTGTTCTTCCTTTGCCGCTTTTAAAGCTACTAGATTCTCAGCTCTTAAAGCTGCAGCAGCTGCTTGTTGTTCATATTTCAAGTGCTTGATTTTTTGCTTCTCTGTCTCTAAAAGAGCTTCGTTCTCTTCTTGTGCTTCTTCTGTGGCTCTTTCTCTATTTCTTAGTTCTGCTTTCGCTTCGTCTAACTGCTGTCTAGTGATTTCCCAAAACGTTCTGATTTTGTCTCTTTCTAGCTGAAAATAATTTCTTTCTTCCCTTTCTTTATCAAGTTCTTCTTTGACTCTGAGTGTAAATTGTTCAAGCTTTTCTCGAGTCATCTCGGAAGTGTCGACGCCATCGATGATGATGGCTGAAAGTAAAATACTCAAATTAATGATTACTTTATTATCCTAACTCATATTATAGATAAAAAAGTCGGTTTGTATGCTTATTTTTTTACACATTCACACTAACTACTCAACCGATCTTCATACAATTTTGCATATACTTTGTCAAGGGTACAAAAAAGGATATATAATACTAGCTGACCCAGCAAACGTTGTTTTGCCATATAAATTATTAAAGTACTACGCTATCAAAAATAGGGGTTAGTGGTAGAAGAGTGAAAATTTAGGGTTGCATGTATTTTTGTATGATGTATCATAAAAAAATTAAAAAACAAAAAAAATTGTACAGAAATACATTTAGGGGGATGAAAAATAGATGTTGTCCGATTCTCCACCCTAGCCGATATGCACGCTAAGATTCACGAAATTCGGTCGAGCCGTTTCAGAGTAGTTCAATTATGCACACCGTGACACAAGAATTTTATATATTAGATATATATAAAAAAGTACATCTAGAAAAAAGTACTGTTCCAGAAGGATATAACTATAACTTCCCATAACGCAAGGAAAACAGCGGGTAAAAACTATAATAAGATGAAGGTAATAATATAAGGAAATATACTATTTTTAGATATATGCTGTTATCCCTAAAGACGTTATTATAACCATTTGATAACCAAAGTGAGAAAATATTTACCTGGAGCTTTCTTTCCACCACCCTTCCCTCCTTTTGGTGGCTAAAATCACAAGAATTTAAATTATTATGGAATAAAAACATTTTATTTAATCAATCACAAATACAATTTAAAATATCGCACCATTATGTTCTTTCTTTCCTTTTCTTTTACGGGTTATTTTATTTGTAGAGAAATCGTTTCTCCGTAGCGTAGTTTGTTATCAAAATAAGTTAGTGACGGAGTCGCCAAGGTAAATAAACTGTTACTATGACAACGGAAGTTATTGCAATGAGCTTTACATTTCGGTGTCTACAAAAACTAAAAAAATAGGTATTAATAATTAAATAAAACTTTTGTTTTAAAATGATTATAACTTAAAAAGATGTTTAATGTACTTAAAGGTACAATGTAGATTATTGTTAAAACGTAGCGATTAAATACTCTTTGATTACTATACGCTTTTCTACCAAAAATCTAAATAATAATATTTCTTATATTCACACCAATTAACCTATCCCAAAGTTAGCACTGTAATGCTTGTGTTATGGTTTCTAGGGTAACGAATAGACATACATAATATATAATACAAATATAACTAATAATCATAGAAATATAGAAAGACTTGCATTCCCATGAAACAAAAAAATAGATTTTTACCATATTTCTCTTACAGTCGCTACAAATTTTTAGAAATACTATAATGTTGACGTTGGAAGTCATCCTGTGATCACGGCTCCTGTAAAGGAGTCGAAACGTCCGGATTAAATATAAAATAAAATAAAACATGCGCAAAAATCCGTAAAGAAGTGTTTTATTCTGATGTGTAATGTGCGCGGAAGTGTAAGAACTAAATATGTTAACCAGTACGGGCTGGATATCGCCAACAAAATCCGCCGGTTGGAAGACCTGATGACTAAGCGCGCAAGAAAGATAACATCTTTGAATTTCTTGAAGAGATGCCGTGATCAAGGTCTCATCCCGCACTGTGTCCGAATCACTCCTAAGTGTGACATATGTCATCCTGTGATCACGGCTCCTGTAAAGGAGTCGAAACGTCCGGATTAAATATAAAATAAAATAAAACATGCGCAAAAATCCGTAAAAAATTGTTTTATTCTGATGTGTAATGTGCACGGAAGTGTAAGAACTAAATATGTTGGAAGTCCTGTTTTATTTAAATAATTATTTTTTAAATAATCCATTAACATTTTTAATTTTTACTGTATAAATATTTCTTTGCTTTCTTATAGCAAATCTTATAATAAGTTTTCGCTTACCAACGATTATAATTTTATTAACAAATCGCAAATTTATATAATTTTTTCAATAAGGAGAACATAATCAATAATATGTCATTTTTTACAAAGAGTACTTCAAATGACTTCATGTCACAATTTTTCAATGACATAACTTGATCAACCCCTATTAATTTTGCTTCACGTTTGGTATTTGTTTCGAGAAATTGAAAAGAACTATGTAAGACAATAAAAAAAAGAAAGTTATACAAGATCATACTGGGCTTTGGTATCCAGGATGCTGGCTAAGGCATACGATACCTTGGTCTATGGAGCCATATTTCTAAGCCTTTTCTTCATTGATTACATACTTGGCAATGGCTTTGTAGATGTTTCGCAAAAGGTATGTGAATATAGACATTTAGATATATACACGGAAATTTTGAAAACACCATCCAAATTTATATATTATATTCTTTGAAGAAAATAACGAAACAAGTATTTTTTCTTTTAATATCACCCAGTACATTTGACCAGTAAGTGCGAGGCCACACGATGCAGTGCGGTGCGGCACCGCATCGTAATGAATTCGACGTATAGGCTGCCACACGGGTAGTTCGGCGCCGCACCTCGCTTCGTCTCTCAGGTCCCAAGTCCGGCGCGCTGCGGTGCGACGCCGCACGGCGAAATAACGCGTCGTGTGACATGGTATAGTGATTTGTATGTAGGATGACGCAGCGGCACCGCTCAGGCACCGCACCGCACCGCACAACGCATCGTGTGGCCTCGCACTAACCAGCTGTTGTTATAATTCACTCGGATAAAATTTTATTTTGCAAAATTTTACCTGCCTGTTTTTTCAAAAATGTAGTGTTTGAATGATGTCTAATGCCTAGAAAAAATTTGGATGATGTTTATAAAATAACATTGTAGTATATTAATATGTTTTACATACAAATGTTACGAAATAAATACAGAAACAAATAGAAACCCTACAAGGCCACAGCAACCTTAAAATTAGTTATTGATAAATAAAATAAAGTAAATGTTATTAATCCAATTTTAGTTCTATTCTTTTATGGTACACGAATATTTCTATGTCATACAGATTTTTTGCAAGATTGCCTGCTTCATCAAGAGATCGATCAGGGAAGAGGCGAGGGTAGCACAGCCTACCCAAGAGAATCCTATAAGTATTCCAGTTTTGTTTGCTGAAGTAATCGCATTGTCGTTAACTATAGGAGTGAGTACGGAAGCATCTCTTTCTTTTAATTTTACAGTCTCAAAATCATGCCTTTGGAATTCTATTATCATCAATACTTCTTTTAAGAGTAATCTTTGCCCACACTTGATCATTTTCTATATCAAGATGCCATTCTATAGAATTTAAGCAAACTTCATCTATCAGGTACATTAAGATCATCATTTTCACATTTTATTAATTTGATTTTTAAAGTCTAAACAATAATTTTTAAATACAATACTTTTATCTTTAGTTTTCGTTGCACGATTTTCGAGAGATGATATATTTTGACCACTGATTTGGTAGAGGTACAGTGACGGTCACTCTCGCCCTGCGAAGCCAAACGATCGCGGAATCAAGTCCCGAAAGGGGCATATGTTTCTGTGATTAAATGCGAGTATTACCTAAGTCATGGGTTATATTATTAACGTGTGTATAGTCTTGTCTCTGGGGTTCACAGGCCTTACAAAACTTACTTTGGAATATGCTAAGTTGGGTGAATGTGTAAAAATATTTGTATAATAAATTTCAGAAATGGTAAAATATTAATGTATGCAATGAAAATGTTCAAATGAGATCAAGATAAAATGGATGATGATGAAATAAAATATTATAGCAATGTGATCACATTTCCTTAATCTTTAGCAATAAATATAATGTTAACCCTAAGAATTTAAAAACATTAGAAATTTTTTTCGATTTTCAGTTTTTGAAGAAGTACAAGAACTTCCGTTATAGAGATCGTATGGATGAACTATTACAAGAGAGTAAGGATTCCCTGCGACAAACCAACGAGTTCTTAGAAAAATGGCGCCTTAGACGGGTGAATTTTCCTTATTTTACATAGCGAACATCAAACATAGATGAAATAGTGAAATTCTTAAAAATCATAATAATATATAGTATATCTTGTTTTGTTTATGTATCCATATTTAAGTAGTTTATTATGTTTTATTCAGGACATTTTATGTTGACTTGTAGAGAATTGGAATTATCTTGTGTGCTACAAAGTTTTAATAAATAAATACATATTGCGTATCCAATCTCAAATACTTTTATATGAAAGATGTCTGACATATCATGTTTTATAATAAGACTATATATCTAATTTTAATATAAGTATTAAAGTGAAATACATATAAGTTATCAACTCTTTTTATCACTGTAATTTGAGTGATTTATTGAATATTACAAATTTGGCTAGTCAATTCACTTTTTTAATGAATTAAATTTATTATATTTGTTTTTATTATAGTGATTTTTTATTGTTGCAAATTATGTGTGCCTTTATTTTGAGACTGAACTATTTATATTTAAAGGACATGTCCAATTTCTCTATTGACGTTTGCTAGTTATATTTTTTTTGGGCCACAATGATTTATGGGGTTTTTTTGTGGTTAATATTAGTATATTAAAAAAGCACTAATAAAAATCGGCATTAAAGCAGATTAGAGGCAAAAACGCATTTCATTTAAAAGTCTTAATAAATTTATTGGCAATATGTTTACGTATTACAATTTTGCTATTTTAAAATATTAGGCGTTCTATTCTGGGTATGATTGAACATTGTTGGTTTTACAAGATTTTTTTAATTTTTGCATCACTAATTATCTATAATCTCTAGATTAATTTAGCCTCAATACATACTAGTCAATAACTAAGTAATAATGTGATAGAAGTTATTAGTCTGTAGGAGAAAATCGGGTGGTCAGCAAAAATATATGAAAATAATCCCACAGTGCAATAACAGACGTAAGCGTAACAAGACGACTGTAACTAAAGAGTATATAATCACTATGATTTACTGCAATAATAACTTAATTTTTTTTTAAGATTTAAAACATGTTTCACGTAATTATAATTTAAAGCTGATCTGTATCTGATCTGATGTTGTATTTGCGCATGAAAAGAAAAAAATGCAGTTAACAATAAATTTAAGTGATTTACTAAGTACGTTAAGTCTCTTTAATACGATTATTTTCTGTTCAATTCACATATGTACCTATGCTAAAACCTATAAAAGCCATGATGGAGTTAATTTTTATAACGATATTGCTTTATATCAAATTGATCAAAATGATTACTACATTTTTAATCTTATTTCTTATATATATAAGTCAATCGCCGATCGTTAGCCTCGCAAAAACGAGTCGATGAAAAAATCGATGAAAATAAGAACTTTGGTGAGTTTTTATAAGCATGTGAGCGAAGGTTTATCTATGGTTGCTAGAAAAGAGATCATTGTATAGTACATACACAGCTAGTCCCCAATAAAAATGCTCATTTGGAACAACCCGATATCTTTTAAGTATACAAGAAGTATGCAAATATGCTCGCGTGCTTGCAGGTTAAATACAAATACTAAAATATTTTTGTAAAATACCTGTACATCTTGTATTTCTGCAAACAAAAAGATGGGAACATATAGATGGGAACTATATCCTTCCTTATTTACGCCATAGCTTATAAGAATTTGGTAACTTTGTAAACATCCCTCTTTTTCTTGTTATCGACCATTGTCTTAAAGCTTTAAAGCGATACTCAAGAATTTTACCATAAATCGGATCAGGTAAAATTGTCCTTACCTTTCATATATCTAATTTCAGATTCATTGGCAGATGCCCACCGAGTATTCGTACCTTGACGAAGAGCCGCAGGAGATCAAGCCCCTTAAACTGGAGGTGCCTATACTGCATATGGCTATAATAGATGTAAGATAAAAAGAAATTGCTACCATTTGCGCCCTCTTAAATATTCTTTACCAATCGGGCACCCTTTTCAATAGTCTGCATGGGTCTCTGCATGGAGATTTTAATAGACGCGATTTCTGGGCTTGCTTACAGTCTTAGTCAGCCATTCAGCGGATAGGCTGTATTCCTCGACTTGTTTCACTGATATAACAGGACTGAAAATGCACTGGTGATGGTAGCGTGTCAGCTTTGGAATATACCTTTCAACTCTCACACTTGAGGAATCATAGTTTGTCAGAAATTCTCTACTATTCGGCCACTTTTTGAACTTCTTTAAAAGTCTGATCGCTTATAATAGAGCATGAGCATATGGAGATATTAAAATCTCCTCGATTTCTGGGCACGCGTTTTCGGAGCTTGCTTACAGTCTTAGTATAGTCGTCAGTTCAGCAGATAGGCTGGTTTACCCATACTTGTTTCAGTGACGGAAAATAACTGAAAATGCACCGGTGGCATGCCAACTTTGGAATATTATATCATTCAATTCTCACACTTTAAGAATCATAGTTTGTCAAATTTTTTTACCATTCGGGCACTTTTTTAACTTCTTCAATAGTCTGTTTTCACCAATTGTAGAGCATGAGTCTCTACATGGAAATTATAATAGACTCGATTTCTGGGCACGCGTTTTCTAGGCTTGCTTACAGTCTTAGTAAAGTCATTTATTCAGCGGACAGCCTATTGTCTTACCTCGACTTGTATCACTGATGGAACTGAAAATGCACCGGTGCCGGTGTCGTGCCATCTTTGGAATATACCATTTAATTCTCACACTTAAGCAATCTTAATGTGTCAAATCTCAAAAAGGATAAAACGACAAAATATGAGATCATCCATGTAATATCCCGTAACGTTAGTTGAGCTGACAACAACACCCTCATACGTGAACGCACAAAGAAAGTGCAGACGAGACAGAAAGCGCTTTAAGCTTGTTATAGTTAATCCTATCGATGTTGTGTCAGCTGAATTTTACTGAACAAAAACATTTTCACTTATTTAATCCTCAATTTTTGACTTTAATTCAGGAATTATGTCCATAGCGTTACATAAAGAAATGGCTGGCATATAAGTACTATTATGGCTTTTATTATTATAAGGACTGGCCCAACGCACTTCTAAAGTGGTAACATAGCATTGCATAGACATAGCATAGAAAATCCAAAATATGGTGTACAAATTTTAAAACTTTAAAATAAGGAAAACGATTCTTTAGACATTTTATAGACAAAAATAGCTTGGTGCTGATGTAAAAACATATAAATAATTACTGGAAAAAAACTATCAATATGTACATATACATGCATAGAATCATGCCTTTTTCATTCAGGGGTAGGCAAAGATCACAGATTTTCACTTACAACGTTCCTGACATCTCACACTTCTTCACTTCTTCAACCTCATCAATCTTCATACAAGCTTGTCGGTTAAGGGTACTTTTGACCTGATCTTTTTTCCAGACATCCTCTATTTGATCCGTGAAAGTTCGCTTTGGTCTGCCCATGCACATTTGCCTCATTTACCATATTTGTCTTGTTAATCCTATTCTTCCATCGCCTCAACATGTCCAAATCATCTAAGGAGTACGATAGGTAAGATAGCTATTTAATTGATATATTGTAACTCATAGAGGCGGAAGAGACTAGTCTAAAAGTTAGTAAAAACATTTTGGATAAGATTATCATTATAATTTAAATAAGAGTTATTTTTATATTTCACAAGGAAATGAATTTTATTTATTTTTATATCCACTTGTCAGTCCGCTACCGCGCGCCCCACCCCTCTCAACAGTTCAAATGCTGCGCGAATTGTGAAAAAAATGTCGGACTCTTAAAAAAAAAATCTCTCTTTGCCTTAGTCTGTGTTTCCTGACAAATACAATTTAGGGGTTCTTCAAGTTACGAGTAAATAGGTACCTTCTAGGCAAGCGCATCACATCCTAGATCACATCGGCGCTTACGCTTACGCTTCTCGCCTGATGCGAGATGGTGGTCAAGCGCATGCCTATTTTCTATAAAAAAAAAAATGCCACTTTCTGGCTAAATAATGAAGCTAAGACCAAACAAAAAACACTTCCGTAAAGATGATTAAATAAAGAATCCAACACAGAATATTTGGATCTCCGTAACTCAAAAATTAATCGTTATTAAAAAAAAACAGCAGAGCACGCAGAAATTTGAATATGGTAGCAATTGCTACTGGGACTGATGAGGGGTGTTGACAAGTGGATATTAAACATTTCAAAAAAAAAACTACTAACATTTAAGACTTAAATATCTTCCTTAAGTGTACATTTCATAAGAACAATTCTTATTTTAATGATTATTTATATCTTTATTTTACACTTTATTTGAAAGTTTCTATATAATGTCGTTCGCGTCGTCGTTTATTGGTTGCAATACTCATTTCTTTTCTGTATTATTGAAGTGAAAACTTCTTTAGCATTTGAAAGTCGACGAAACGAAATAGCGACAGTAAAAAGGGACCGACATATAAATTCATAAGACTTGACGTAGGAGAAAATGAGATAGGAAGCATTATGTACGTGTGTTAATACGTGTTTGTGTGCACATGGGTGGTATAAAGCTTGAGAGAAGGCATCACAACAACCGTGGTATTTTGTATACGTGTACGTATTATTTTTGAAGGTTTCATTTCTACCACGTGTGAATTGCACGACTCGATTTATGCTCTTTATTTATCATAAAGTTATTTCAATTTATATTAATTTAGAATTTTTAAAATTTATCAAGCTTTTGTTTAGTTTCAACTGTTCCGGTGTCCGTCTTTAATCAAATCGATCAAGTTATGACCCATTTCCCAGGTTTCCAATTGAGCTGAAATTTTTCATGCGTATGTGAATCTGATGTCAATATAATCATGATACTGAGCTAATCTGATAACGACTTCTGAAGGCGGAGTGCCTCACAACTACTTTGATTTGATTTGAGTGATTTTTTTTTGTATACCGTTTAGATTCACAAATCAGTCCGGCAGATAGCGCTGCAGTCGGTATATAGGCAGGACAACGTCTGTCGGGCCCGTTAGTATTATATATATTTTGCAAAAAAAATATTTACGTATTCGTTCTTAGATTATTTATCAGGCCAAACTTTGGGCTGCTGGGTACTATGAGATAGACACTATTCCATTATAAGTGGTTTTTATTATTCGATACGTAATTAACGCAAGTCTTTACGCCATTATTTTGGTGCATATTAGATCTAGATTAAGTGTTGCATATTTTTTCTTGTTTGTCATGCATTATATGTCTTTTGTTGGTCAGTACATAAAAGGATGTCGGTTTATTCGGTTTTCATCCAAATATCGGTACGTTTTACCCTATTATGCTGTGCTCCTTTTTTTATTACTAATACTTTATTCCCCAGACCCTCGGGACAACACGTAGCCAACCTGAGAGGGGTGATGCAGGAGACACCATTAACATCACCGACTCCACTCTTCTTTCTGTGACGTCATTGCTGGATGACGACTTGGATTCTGTCGCTGAGTCCTCGCACGATGGTAAGACTGATGAGAACAAGAATGTGGAATTTAGGAACAGGTACTTGTGGGACGTCATGGAAGAGGACGGCAATTTAGAAGACTGATGTATATTGGCGTGATTTTTTTTTAAATTGTTACTAATTCAAATGTTTTCTTTGAAAGTTAAAATAAAGTATTGTATTTTAACCAATAATTTTATTACAAATAGATGAGATCGGACTTGTAACCAGTTTTTATATATATCTTAAATATAGATACTTATTAATTACTAGCTGACCCAGCCACACGTTGCCGTGGCTCAGTTATTAGAATTTGCAATATATTTTTTTATAAAAAATCAGCAATAGCCCGCTCGCGCATTCTGATCTGAGTTCGTACGATAGGCAGCCTTTGTGATATTGATTCGTTGGTGGGAGAAGTGGTGGGAGGCGCCCGCCGTGACGGCACACTGGTGGCATGCGCGTGAGCTGCGCACGGTACTGGGCAGTACTTGGACATTGCAACATTACTTTATTTTTTCTAAAATAAAAGCAGCCTAAGTTACCCCTTATTACATCAGCTACCTGTCAATAAAGGTCCCGTCAAAATCGATCCAGCATTTCAAAGATTAACAGGAACAAACAGACAGACAAAAATTGTAAAAAAAGTTATTTTGGTGTTTGTACCGTATATATATATTTATATGCATGTAGTAAAAA
Source organism: Calamotropha paludella (assembly GCA_927399485.1). Classification (NCBI taxonomy): domain Eukaryota; kingdom Metazoa; phylum Arthropoda; class Insecta; order Lepidoptera; family Crambidae; genus Calamotropha; species Calamotropha paludella. The sequence goes on along the minus strand of OV656823.1, from coordinate 2,761,494 downwards.
ACAGTAGTAAAAAGGTTGGTGGTTTCAAAAACGATGGTTTCACTTCTACCACGTGTGAATTGCACACATGTTTTTTTTATTTAATTTTATTTATGCAGTCGGACTTTTGTTGTTGTTATCAAATAACTTTGTTTGTCAGCCACTTTCAAATCAGCTGATATAAGTAATTGTGATAATGGTCGTCATACATATTGTCTTTTTAAGTGCCCCTTTTTATAGAGATAATACCATGTTTTAACTTTTTTCTCCTCTTTTATTGTTGACTGGAGAGCAAAAGGAGTTTCAATAATGCAAGCTTAAGTTTATATTTTCTTTTTTTTTTGTTTCATCCGTTACTTTCGCAATTTGATGAGAAATGTTATGACGCAAGATCAGAGCTGGCCTCAAGCCAAGCATTATGCTGAGTCGGAACCGATTTAAGACAAAGTAAGTATTGATTTTGTTTTGTGTTTATTGTACATACCAACGACTGTAATAAATATATTGTTTTAAAATAAATGGTTAATAACATTAGTAATTATTACTAGGTCTGCAATGAATGATCCTGTTTGCAAATACTGAGCGAAGCAATTCAATTTTTGAAGGGTGATTATTCCTCTATGGTATGTCCGATTTCAAAAATTTTTTTGTACATTAGTCACGACCACAATGTGAGTTTTGGCGCCAAATTTTATCAGTGTAGTCTCAGCGATTTGGCTGTGATCAGCTTTTGAATTTTTGTTTCGGTGATTATTCCTCCATGGTAAAGTCTATATTTTTTTTACATAGCCTACGCCCGTCAGGTTATAATTATGTATGTTCATGCCAAAATTCTTTAGAATCGGTTGAACCGTTAAGTAGCAGGAGGAAGACAAGCGAAATTTGAGAGTTGCCTAAAAGAGAGCTTCGCTCAATAAGTAAGTCTATTTTCTGCGACGATGGCGAATGCAGTTGCCGAAATATAGATAGATGTTTAAAAAACTGTCGTTTTGCCACTGTTGCTTTGCTTGACGATTGAACAAATAATAAATCATAGACTATACACTAATATAAGAATTAATAAAAAAAAATCAAAATGGCTATTGCTGATATAAGTTAAGATGCGCTCATAAACTAGCCCCTGTGGCTACGCCATTATAGGCACTATAGTAGCTTGATTGAATCGATTCGACATTTGATTCAAAGTACTCAAATTAGTACTGAATGTCGAATTAAAGTATCGATAATACTAGTATCGAAATTAAAAGTAGTGATATGAGTAAGTATCGGATTCGATATCATGACTCTAAACATTACGATTACTGTAAATTACTGAGTTTACCACCAGTTCTAAAATTTGAAGGCCCTTCCCATAAGAACTGGCTAAAGAACCCACTATACTCACCGCTCCTCTAAAATCCTCCTCTAATAAATACCTATAAAGTATGCGCTAATATCCGACAAAAAGTTGTTTTATAATTTTTATATTTTTTATACATTTTTCAATGCAATCTTATAACATAAATTATTATAATAGAAAAATACTAGAAAAAATCAACGTCGCAAGTGAATTCGCAGGTGGGAATCGAACCCGCAACCTTTGGAAATCCGGTCCAATGCTCTCCCAATTGAGCTACCGAGCCTTGTGAACATTCGTGGCTGTTTCATCTTAATCGATTGTTCAAACATTTGTAAAAAAATTATAACTTTTATATCTTTTATGCATTTTCAATGCGATCTTATAAGATAAATTATTATAATAGAAAAATACTATAAAAAATCGACTCGGGTCACAAGTGAAATCCCGCCTGAAAATTCACTTGTGATCCGAGTCGATTTTTTCTAGTGTTTTTCTATTATAATAATTTATTTGTAAAAATGTTTTTTTTCGAATACGGAAGGATGTGCCTCTTATTGACAAAACAACGCTGGCCTACAGCGTAGAATCAGAAATGTACTAAAAAATTTAAATATGATTAGTACCTAACTATCTTATATTTTTTTATAAAAATCAAAACAATAAATTAGTATAATATCCTTGTCATTATTAAAAATCGTATTATATACGTTAAGGTGACAATTGATTTTGAATTTTTCTCTTTCTCATTTACCATTATACTTGTCCATCACATAATTATAATAAGACCTCATATTTGAATGGTTGACAACCCCTTACTAATCTTCACAAAGAGACTAATAACGCACACTTCTAGTGTCAAATACTCACCATAATGACTGGATAAGAGCTGAAAGCTGGCAGATATTAATATTATACCACTATCTTTGCAAAAACAGTGTTACCTATCTATTTTATCAACATGCTAATATCGAACGCTAAGGACTATTAAATAAGGTTCACTTTAAAATAGGAATTGAAAAGCGATGGTAAATAAAATGAATTCAGGGGTAGAAAACCCATACGCTTTGATGTCATATTATCAGCAGGACGTCTTTAATCAAAATGTAGTTTGAAATTGCATTAATGCATTATCAATTTCTTATAACCTATATCAATATATGATATTTTTAACAAATCATATATATCTTTTGTCGCTTTTAAGCTTTTGAAGTGCATTTTATATAAAATACACTTATCATTTTTTATGTATAATAAAATAAAAATTCCCAATTAAAATGTTGGAAGTGACACCTGTGACGACCATTATTTATCCATTCTGTAAAGGAGTTGAAGCGTCAAACGTCCGTTTAAAGCGATTTGAAATCGACGTACAGTATCTCTTTGAGGGTCTCAGTGGTTTGTGTTTAGTACTTTTGAGCTAAGATCCGTGACCATTAAATGCAGCAGTGTTTTTACAGCGACCTCCATCCCTCCTTTTTTACGAGGAGAAATACTGATATGACGCCGCCAACTGGGTTGACAATGAGTCTGGGCCTCTCCACTAGCGCCATGGGAGTCAACACTTTGTGGTGAATCTTGTGACACCAACGGCATACACCGCTAAAACCTCCGTGGTACCTTCATGCTACCAAGTGACTTCGTGGGTCCGAATCGGAATCAACACTTGACCACCATCCCACCAGCAAACAGTGGAGATTGTGGCAAATCCTCCCATTTTTCTAGTAGCTTAAGATGAGATGATAATATTTACAACTCTTTATTTCGATATCATCCTTCTTAGATCAATTCTTCTTCTTAAATGTAATCACTATACACTTCCCCTACACCATACACTTCAGCAGCAGCGGCAGCAGAGTTTTTCGAATCTTGGCCTATAATGTGATCTCCTGCTAAGAGTAGAGTTATGCCAAAACCCTCCATATTTGGAAGAGGCGTCTATTCAGCAGTAGACGTATTTCAGCTTAGGCAATTATGGCTATTTACACAGTTTGCAAGAAGTCTCGGTTATGAACCTATTTCAAATTGTTTTTTTTTATAATATTTTTTTTTTATATTATTACGGATAAAGTTTGCTCTGACGTAAAAAGAGGGGTGTTATAAGTTTGACTGTTATATTTGTGTGTCTGTCTGTAGCACCATAGCTTTTAAACTGATAAACCGATTTGGGTGTCATTTTGTTATATGAAAGCAGGTTTCGTAGCAGTAATTCTTAAAGTTGTTTTATCAAAATCGGTTAGTTATTTATTAGCTGCGGTAGGGATCCTAAGATCCATCTAAATGCGTAATGGGTATAAATTAACTGATATTTCTCACTTATGCTATTATACATAACAAATTATGTAAATTTGTAGCCAGGTACATTATAAAAAGAATACATAATTATACACGATCATACAGGAACAATTAAATAAACCTATGATTTAAAACAAAAATTAACTTTTTTTGATTTTTTAAATTAATTTGTCTAGTGAAATAAGAAAAACCTTGTTCGTAGTCTGATATATTTAAATACACTACAAAGAAATAATGATTCGTCGCTAACTTCACTTTTTTATACATATTTATATCGAGTTATCTCGTAATACGAGGGATTCGCGGGATTATGTTCCCGCAGGCGTTTGCTTTGAGGGATTATGACGGGGTGGTGCTTATTACAACGCATTAGGGATTACTTATGCGACACTTGTCAATAATAAGTTTGTGGGATCTTATTAATTTGGACTTTTTTGTTTAGGAGGGATAAGTTCCAGTATATTGGCTACTGAAGGGCAGTTATTAATGTAATCATATTTCTTACATTCAAATCAATTGACGACCGTTTGGTGAAACGGTAGCGATCCTGCCTTTCGCATCGACGGTCTTGGGTTCGAGTCCCAGAAGGTTCAGATGTTTGTGTGATGAATGCGAGCATTTGTACCTGAGTCATGGGTATTTATATATATTTCTATTAATATCACTTATTTATGTATCATATATGTATGTCTATCCGTTATCCTAGTATCCATAACACAAGCCTTACAGTACTTACTTTTTGCTAGGCTAATTAGTGTGATTGTAAAAAATAATAATTTATAATTAATTAACCACATGAATATATGATACATAGATATGTAATATTTACAGTAATATATAGAAATACTTATGATTTACACCAATTTAATGACCGATAAGTGCAAAGGTAGCACTACCATTGTCATAAGTCATTTGGCATAATATACAAAAGGAATAAATTGGTATACGTTGCTGATTCGGTTACATTAGATATTTTTATCCATTACCAACCAGCAAGCTAGATCAAATTATTTAGTACGCGTTTCATAATTATGCCTTTTTAATTTTATACAATGTAGACCGGATGAAAAATGCACAACTAAATTAATCCTAGGACAGAGATAACTATAGAATAATTGAAGACCGTTTTTAGATTTTAAAGTGTCGTAAGTGTTTATAGATGATACTACGATGCACACAGTCTGTTATGTTGAATGTATACTATTTATTGTTTTCTTAAATGTCAAATATTTCTATTAATAAATTTTGGTAAGATTAATTAAGCTGACATTCCATTTTTATGTTATTTTCTTATTTCAATTTTATTTCCTAACATAGTTTATAAGTTTTACTAACAAAAATGAATCACTGTTACTTACGTGAATAAATATTCATTCATTCATTAATTTATTTCGTGTATTAGTTTGCTTAGTAATATTTTAATTATGTTATTTTTTCTCTTTTAGCAAACTAATAGCACTTAATCAAAACCTGACAACTTTCAAAAGGGTTAAATGATAAAAAATATTTTTCTTTGGGTGTGAGTTCGTGTTCAAAAATAGCAAAGCATTTTTTTGATTATATTAAGTTTATTAAACAAAAGTGTTAAACAGATAACAAATAAAAATAGCACAGAAAAAAAACTATAATTTCTGGTAATATATCTGTATTTTTTAAGTTATTTACGTTCATAAATAATTTGCACGGTAACCCACCCCAAAGTTTGTCCAATGCAATCGTTTATAAAAAACCACCGAGGCGGGTTTAACACTACAATTTCCGTAAGCTAACAAACAATGCGCACGCGGCCCACGATCACGACCCTCCGAGCTAATCACCGCATAATGATGTAGGACGACCAAAAGATTGTGGGTTTGATTTCTGACAGAATCAAAAAGATAAAAAATGGTCTAGGATATAAACAAATTTCTTTTTACAATCTTTAATTTACTGTTGTAATTAATTAAAACACCACAATGTAAAGCGCATGTCTAAAAAATATAAAAAAATATATTTTATTTTATATTTAATCCTGACGTTTCGACTCCTTTACAGGAGCCGTGATCACAGGATGACTAAGATGATGGTTGTCATGTATTTTCTACTACCTTCACAATATTTTAATCGGGCACGTTCCTAATTGTTAAATTATTTTTTATAAATCAAATTGTTTTATTTTTATTTTTGCATATTATTTAGTCATTTAATTAATTCTCACTACGATTACATTGTATACTACTGAGTCTACTACCAGTTTGGAAATTGGGAGGCCCTTCCGAGAAGAACTGGCGAAAGAAACTCGGGCAGGGGGTACCGACCTCCATCATAATGTTTTATTATTTGCAAAAAGAGCTAACTACATCATCAGGTCTTGCAATGTGTGTTTTTGTAGGTATTTATTTATTAACTAGCGGCCGCCCGCGACTTTGTCCGCGTGAAACATTGCAACATTACTTTATTTTTCTAAAATATAAAAGTTTTTCTAATATAAAAGTAGCCTAAGTTACTCCTTATTACATCATCTACCTGCCAATAAAAGTCCCGTCAAAATCGGTCCAGCCATTTCAGAGATTAGCCGGATAACAAACAGACAGACAAAAAATGTAAAAAATGTTATTTTAGTGCATTTACCTTATATATATTCATATGCATGTAGTAAAAAACGGTTATTTCAATATTACAAACAGACACTCCAATTTTATTTATATGTATAGATTATTGGGTCCCAAGCAGGTGGAACACTAAGATAAGAATGTTAAAATTTGATGCTAAAATCTTAATACATGCCTTTTAAATTACCACAGAAAGATATCTCTTTCCTTCGCATAATGTTTTTATTTTAAATACATTTTGGCATAAAATCAAAACGTATAAATTGATTTAAATTGCAGGTTAGGTTAGATATTTTTTGCATTACCAGCCAGCAAGTACAAGTCTCGGTAGCTTATTTTGGAGAGCATTGGACTTGATATCCAAAGGTTGCGGGTTCGATTTTCGCCTGAGACTTTACTTGTGAGCCGAGTTGATTTTTTTTTGTATTTTAATGTTTGAATAATGTATCATATTAAAACAAAATACTACATACATACTAATATAGCTTTTAAGTTTCTTTGTTTTGATTTTGTATCTCGAATCATTAATTATAAGAAAAACAATATAAAAAATCATTATAGTTATTTAGTATTTTAAAGCTGGAGTCTGATTACTATGTAATAAAAAAACCGTCTTGTGTACTTTTGTACGCACGTAAGAAGCTATACTTCTTTAGTGTAACTAAACAAAGAGAACTAAAAATTTCCTCCCGTACGCCAGTACTCTTTGTTTGTGAAAAGAACTATATATATTTATAAATTATATAGTGATCAGTTAGAAGCATCAAAAGATTAAAAGATTTTCTATACAGGCATCTGTATACACAATCAAGTAATATATCAAAAACCATTAAAATAAACTGTTTAACCAATAATAATGAAAAAATAATTATAATTTATATTATAAAAAGAATACATACCGACAGTTAACCTCAAATTAATAAACGCACTTAAAACAGTTTATAAAATAAAAACCATTATTATCACGATTATTGATTGATATATATTAAATTATTATATTACTAGCGGCCAAAATTCTATAATTTTTTTCTATTATTAGATATTTTTCCGTTAGCGCCATCTAGCGTCCGGTAGACGAACTACTTGCGGTTAACGCGTTCCTATGGTAACGCATATACAATGGAAAAAGAGCGGACAGACAAACACACAAACAACAAATTTTTGATCTTAGATTATAGATTACATAAAATAAAATTGTTATTATAATAAAATATATTTTTTTCTTAAATGAATATTTTTTGCAAAATTCAAAAAATATACAAAAGTTATAAAATTTATATCAATTTTCAATCAAAAAATATTATGTCAAAATAAGGAGAACCCCCACCAGAAACCGGTGTCGCGTAGTTACAGTGACAACTGAGTGTCATCAATCATATAGCATTCTAGTATTCCAGTATCATTGGAAGTATAAACAATGGCACACTATCAGAATTCCACTCGGTTGGGTTGAATATTGGCAGTCTACATCATCAGTCATTTTCAGTTCGGGTTTAACTTTAAAATCTGGTATAGAATATACTAGGCGATGCAGTCGCTAAGCATAAAGCTACGCTGGTACCATATATTGGTACGCTACGCTGGTACCGGGGCGTAATACCTAAAAAAAGAAAAAAAATTTTTTTGTTCCGATGACAATTTTTGTGAATTTCAAAATTCGGGCTCCGTCACAATCTGGTCCTAAACCTGTCGATTCAATTCCACACAAAGAAAAATTTAAATCGGTTAAGCTTTGATTGAAGATTGAAGCTGATCCATGGGAGCTTCGTTCGCTTCGCTCGCTCCGCTCCAATAAACTTTAAGGTACTTAGTTATGATACTGCAGATCTTTTGAATACACACTATACACATAACTCTTTTATGACAATAGGATCTTTAGTTTGTATAACTGATTCGGTATACAGGCCACATTTTTAACGTATTTTTCTACAAATGATATTCAGTTTTTATAACAAAACTAATAATTATAATATCTCTTACATTGTCACCAATTAGGCTAGCCCAAAGTAAGCTCCGTAACGCTAGTTTAATGAATACTAAGGTAACGGATAGGCATATATAGGAAACATAGATATGTAATAAACAAAGAAATATATGTAAATAAACCTTCAGAATTCGAACCCAGAATCGACGGTGTGAAAGACAGAATCGCTGCCGTTGCACCGAACGATCGTCAAGATAATACTAAGTCTAGATTATAGATATATATTCTTTAAGTTTTTAAGCAACCATTTTCACTATTTGTATCTCTAGTGCTTCTTATGTGACATATTACATGACTGGCAATTCCTAATACTATAAATGCGAACGTGTGTTTGTTACACATTCACGCGTAAACTACTATATCGATAATAATGAAATTTTGTTTACATATTTTCAAGAGCATAGTAAAGGACATAGAATACTGTTTATATAAAAATAACAATAAAAAATAGTTTCTGGAGGGCTGAAAAATAGATTATATGAATTCTATTAAACATTATGTTTGATAAATCGACGCTATATATATACGAGGGCTGATCCAAAAGTAATGATAATGAATGTTAAACAACATGATTATAGTTAATTTTTAATTTTATTTTTCTACATAGTCTCCTAAAAAGTAAATACATTTAGTCCATCTTTTTTCTAAACCTAAAATTCCCTTTGAAAAAAAAAAATATTTTTATTAACTCTCCAAAAAAGCCTCTACAGCGACCATCACTTCGCTATCGTCTTCAAATTTCTTGCCTCGGAGGTGTTCCTTGAGCCGAGGAAAGAGATAGAAGTCGCTGGGAGCTAGATATGATTTTTCTAGCCTGAACTAGTAGGTAGTATATAGCAATATATACCTACATATGTATGTTGGATTTGTATGTGCACTTGAAATAACCGATTTATCATTACTTTTGGATCACTTTTGGATGTTTACTTTTGGATCACCCCTCGTACTAGACAATATCACATACATCGTTTTGAACCTAACTAGCTAAAGCATTTGTGTTATAGGAATTCACAAACAACGACGGTACCGCAACACCCAGATGCGAGTCAATAAAAAAAGGTTTGTTTTCTACATTCATCGATCAATCGATCGATTTCCCGGAACCTCAGAGTGGCATTCCCATGGTATGCAAGCCACTCGGCGGCCGATATCTGACGGTCTGACGAAGAGTTTGGCCAATTTGAATAGAATTCAACACTATATGGTGTTCTTAATGATGATTTAATTGATCTTTGACACTTATTTTGGGATATAAACGCGAGACAAGTCGCGAGTATAAGCCAGTAATTAATAAATCGTTGGGTGTCACTGGGAAGAAACGGAGTAAGTGGACTCTAGTTTAATTTACTTTTGATGCTGTTTTAATGTTTTTGTGTTAGTAGAATTGACTTCATGAATGCTTTATCCCAGCTGTGGGACTCTCCTCTGTTGGACTTAATTTTAGTTACCTAGTTTCTTAAATATTTTTTTAAGTAAATACATTTCAGAAGCCGTGTTAACAGGACGAGTGATGGTTTAAAAATTGTGTATAAGAATAATGCATTAAAGTTGATAAAATTACTTTCCTTTTTTAGTGTAACTCAAGATAAAATGTTTTTCAACGTGTTATCACTATTATAAATTGAATTAAATAAATAAATGTTTATTTCTGTTGAACATGTTAGTTTTAAATTTTAGTTTATTTAAGTATTTTTTTATTTTTTGGTTTGAACATCTGACTACTTTGAATTAACTATTATAGTACAGGTTTTGTTTATGGTTTATATAAATAAATAAATATATACAATACAGTTTCAGAAGAATGGAAACCTAACAACTAACCTCAAATTTAATTGTAAAGTCCATATAAATTGGTTGGATTACGAAACTTTTCTTGCGACAAAACTAAATGTACCAGGCGCCCATGGTCGTCGAGGCGATTCATTTATCACTCACCGAGACTTTTTGTCCTGCTCTATTCAATGCTTTTTGCGCGGAAGATTAAATTTCGCGCGTCTCGATCGAGGTCCAAACCATTAATACTACACGACCGATTTCAGATGGTCCCCCTCCCTTCTCTACGTTCGTATAACTCGGAAGTGAAAGGCAAACTAGTGGGGTTTTGAAGATGCCAACATAAATTGGTCGTGTCTGTCCCCATCTTGTTATTGACGTTTTTTATTTTTTTTACACGTCTGGTTGCCGTTACACTGATTATGATTTTGCGGGTACCGAAATTACTGTGAAGGGATGAATTGATATTTGATGACATGTTTCTTTTTTACCGCTGACATAGTAAACCTCTGCATTATTTGTATATGACGAAAGTGTTTTTAAGCTGGAGTCTAACTATTATTAAATATTATGCTATTCAAAACAATATAACGAAACCAAGTAAGTATAATACACAAAATATTGTTTCTTTTGTATATTTTTTAACATAGGTAAGTATTGATTTCTTATTAAGAACATAAAAAAAATAAGTAGGAAAGTCATAAATAGAGCTAAAATCTTCGTCTAACTGAAAAAAAAAACAATAAAAAAAATCAGTACTAAAAATTAAAAGATTAATAAATAAACTATTAATGTTTTAATTTATATCTATATACTATATTGTTTAAATACCAGGTACGGACAACAAAATTAAAATCTATAACAAACCTTTATTTTTCTTAACTAAAATTGGACTCTATACGTTCCAATTTAAGTTGAAAATCGAATAGGACAGTTTTGTATGTGTCAATGTGCTGTTGACTGTACAGTCACGAGTAAGAGTATACACCGTAGAACTATGTCACATTACATCTATTATGTATTTCTATACTTTTGTCTCTTTGCTTTTTGTCGATTTAGTGTGACATGGTTCCAAGATGTATACATGTTATTGCTTGTGGCTTCATCTTATAAGTGAATGAACTGAATCAAGTGATTCATTTTTATTATTATATATCAATGTATAATTATAAATATTACACATTATAAGCATATTAGTTTTTAAATATGTCTTTTCTTTGCATTAACAGAAATTTCGCCTTTTTCACGTAGAAATATTTTTACCGCCATTTGAGAATTATATACAATACATTCGATTCTTCAAATGGACGGACTCCAATCAAATAGTAAATATAAAAAAAAGGTTGACTGTAGTTAGGTTTATAGATTCTCATTTAACCACATAAGGAAAAATAATTATACTCATTAACAATGCTAAATGTAATCTCAGAATAATTTATCATAAATAAACATATAAATATCTGAAGACACGTGCTAACAAAACCAAACAATAGATGACAAATTACTCTAAAATCATAGACGAGTTCCCGCCCAAAACATTTTACAACGACCATATCTGTTGTTTGATGAAAACCATCCTCTTTTCAAATCAAATTGTATGAAAAAACATACTTAAGTATTCACCTAAAATATTTTTATTCCATTATAAATAAGGTGCATTTTACTCAATTTAAAATTAAAACGCTTTTTCCAACGTATTCCAAAATTCAAACGTTGGAAGTAATTACAGCTAACTTGCCCACCGTATTGAGATCTTTGAACGAAACCTCTTTTTGTACGAATCACGGTTCAAGGAGAATTGGTTATCGTTTTCAAAATGGCGTCTCTTAGGTTGGCCACGTGTCAGTCACGTGACCGGGAAGAAACTAAACGCGTTGGTGTGGAATAACAACATAAATGCCGTCATTAGGGATTTCATTATTTTTTTCCATTGTTTGTGTGTGTTGGGATTTGTAAAAGATAGGGGTATGAGTATATACCCTTATTATATACATCAGACTTCCATTCATCATTATCGAGTTGTTGATTTAGAGACAATCACTGCTAGTGCTCAACTCTTTCTCGAGGATAAAATGCCTTAGAGTGATTAGAGGGGTAATATTTTTTTGTAAGTAATTAACAGAAAACTAAATATCTTTTTGTTATCTTATTTTGTTAATAACAATTTAAATTTTTACGAATCCATTGAGCTTATATTTTTAAGAGCTTTATCTCTATTTTTCACGTTTTTTAATTTGTTGATCGGACTATTAGTCTCTTGTTATGATTTTTCAAACGTGTTTGATTGCAAATAAATTTTATCTTATGTTATAACTCACCTCGCTAAACCTAGTGTTGCCATTCGTCCAGATTAAGCCGAACAGTGTTAGGTTTTTTGATCTCCTGTCCGGACCAACTGGAGTCTATCCGGCTTGTCCGGCTTTTGCTAGACTTCACTCTATCTAAGTGGAATCTACTCTACTCGAATGGAGTAAAGTTTCCGAAACTGTAAATATTTTGGGACAGAAAAACGTCACAATTGACGACAGCAAATGTTTTGACCAGTTCAAGAGTTGAGAAAGCTTTCGGATGTGAAATAAGAGGATCTTAAGGGAGATTTGAAGAGACTGTTGGTCTATAAAAAATGAATAACTAATGAAAGAGTATACTTTTTAATAGTCCAGCAATAGACGAAACAAAGAAACAGGTTAAAATCGGGCACTATTGCAAAAATGTTAATTTTAGAATATAATTTAAGACAACTTGCAAAATATTTTATGTTGATATTATAAAGGAGATTGAGCTTTTAAAGCAGGTTCATAGCAACGAAACATATAAAAATGAAACTGATTATAGCTATTAAAATTCTTATAAAATACATGTTTTTTTTTTAAATTAAACTGTTATCCATAAATCCTTTTTTCCGTCCACCCAAAATTCCGGTTTTCTGAATTTTAGTGATGACAAAGCTGAAACTAGCTCCGATTGGTCCGCGTTAACGATTACACATGCAGACACGACTAACGGATTTCGCATTTGTCAGAATATCAACAACTTTTCGGTAGTAAGTACATGTTCGCTAAGAAATAGCTATGGAAATTATATTTTTGTTATTTTGAGCGTTTTACTGCTAAATTTTATATCTTAAAAAATACTAGAAAAATCTCAGTTTGTCTTAACTGTCAGACGGGGCTCGAAACCATGTCCTTTGATATCAGCAGACCCCTCTTTCCTACTGGCCACTCTGGGCAAATGCCCAGGGTCCCGCGATCGATGGGGGCCCTCAATTTCCTGCTAGATCACTTAACCAATACCGACATTTATTACTGAAAAACTTATATAATTAGAGTAAATTAAACCTCAATTAGGGACTATATTATCGACTTGCTTATTAGTTTTATAACGAGGCGCCATAGCTATATTGGCGACTCGTTGCTTTCATTGCGCTCTTCTCTGGCCATTTTTCATATTTTCTTTTTCTCTTGGTTTCCGTTTTTAAATTTACTGTCTGTCTCTTTTTATTTGTTTTGTTCTCGAAGTTCATTCTTACCAGAGTTAGCGCGCTCTACGCGCTAACAATTATTTAAATATATTTATAGTGCTGATCAGTTATAATAAGCTCACAAGTATAATAAGCTCATAAGTATAACTTACAAGATTTCCTGTATCTGTATTCTGTACCACCAGTTCCTGTTATATAAAAGTCTATAAGTTTCTTTAAGGCACTATTGTAAGTAGCCCTACCTTTTATAATATGTTTTAGTGTTAAATGTGAAATTTTTTTTGACGTGACAACGTCTTATAAATTGGTTTGCCGGGTGACACTTCAAGAAACTGCGTTACGCTCCGCTCACGTTATGCGCTCACAATGAGAGCGAGTGAGAGGCACGCGTCCCTTCCACTCGGGCATGGTTAGCCCGCCTAAGAGCGAGAAAGACAGACATAAAAAGTGGAAGGGACGCGTGCCTATAAATTAATGTTTTAAATATAATTCTTTGTATAAATAAATGTTTTAAATTGTTACTATTATTTCATCCTTCTTCCTACTATACGAATGAATATTCACATTAAAATTATTTTACCACTCAAAGTCGTTGTCACGTAAAACTTTCGCCCGTATTTACAGGCAACTCTTTACAGGCAACCAACCAGTTTTTTTGTGTTCAGTGTAATTTACCTTTTTTTATATAATTGTTTCAGTTGTGCCTTCATTCCATAATTATTAAAAATATAAGTGACGACCCAGTGAAAACTGCCATTTCTCCAGGCCGCACCCCGTCACAGTTTTCGCCTGCGCCAAGGTACTCTACTCTCGCCCAAAATAAGGCTATCGAATTTCAGCATGCTTAGATATTTTAAATTATGTGAGAATCGCCCCATTTAAATTAAAGATAATCTATTCATCTATAGACTGTCAATTAAAAAAACTGAAACCATGTTTATCTATTCGAGTAACAAAAGAGTGTTCTGTCAAAGTCTTCGGGACCCCATCTTATATGTCCAGGGCCTCCAATAGGTTAAAGACGGCCCTGGATATCCGGGGTGGGTTGAAGATAGTTGTAGAAGACTATGATTTTTAAAACGCTGCATCCTATTTTGTCGTCTACGAGAAATGTATAATTACCTCCAGTATTATTAGTCGCCTTTCACTATACCCTTAACTATGAGGTGTTGGTGCTATTCTTATATTAATCTATAATATAAGATCACAGTGGTTTGTGTGTTTGTCTGTCCGCTATTTTTCCCGCTCTTTTTCCATTGTATATGCGTTACCTACCATAGCAACGCTTTAACCGCAAGTAGCTCGTCTACCGGACGCGAAATGGCGCTAACGGAAAAATATTTAATAATAGAAAAAATTTAAAGAATTTTCTCCACCCATGCGAAGCCGGGACGGGCCGCTATCTATAATCTAAGAACACAAATTTGTTGTTAGTGTGTTTGTCTGTCCACTCTTTTTCCATTGTATCAATTAACCTTACCATAGCAACGCGTTACCATAGCAACCCGTTACCGGATCAGCTAGTACATAGATAAATTCACGTCTTTTTCCCGCAGGAGTAGGCAGATCACAGATTTCCACTTACCACTATCCTGTCATACATTTCTCGTTTCTTTAACCCTCATCAGCCTTTTCATACAAGCTCGTCGGTTAAGGATACTTTTGAATTTGTCTTATAATAATAATTATATTACATTTACATCTTTCAATCCCAAAGTAAGCACTGTAAGACTTGTTTTATGGATACTAGGGCAACGGATATACATATAATATTCATAGATTAATACTCATGACTCGTAATAATCATGCAAACATTGTCACACTCCAGAACTCGAACCCAGGACCGTCAATGCGAAATGCAGAATCGCTACCGTTGCACCAAATGGTCGACACCACACGAATATTTTTTATTAAATTTACCTAATCCTTTTACATTTATTCCCTAAGGTAAATCTCATTAATATATTCCCACGGTAACATGACTAGGTAATGACTAAGATATTACCTTGACACGTGTCAACGATATTAGCCTTTTGTGGGACTCGAATCGACGGACCGATGTAAAACACTACTCTGCATGGGGCACCCACAAACGGTTTTAACAGCTAATAGGTTTAGTATTGTACAAATATTTTTTATGAAATTAATTTTTTGAGTGTAATCCGTGAGAAGGGGATTATTACACACTCGGTTGATTAGTTGTTCACATTTCAAAGTAAACTCAATAAATAATAAATATACATTTAATATTTATATCGAGCGGGAAATTAACTTATATTTTCTGCTTACCTACTTTAATTTATCATACAGTTTGATTAAAATAAATTATGATTTAACAAAAGCTTTGAATAATACAGGGCCACATATTCAAAATAAGATAAATGTATCATCATAATAAGTACATCATCGTATACAAGCTGTCAAATTTGTTCATTCAATCTACAGTTTAAAAACGTTCAGCCATAATAGGGCAATAATTCACTGCAATGAAAATATAGATCAAACTGTTGTTATTTTAAACAGTAAACATTGTTTTCAATCTTGTTTGATTTAACCCACACATTGTTTTAAAATATTTATGTTTTTTTATTAGAAATCATGAATAAAATAATTACAATTTCATGTTAGACCACGATTGAAAATGCACGGGATTGACCTAATCTGGAGTGACGTCATCTGCTTGTTTACAAAATATGTCAGTCTAAGTTTTACATATTACGAGTTGACAGATAAAAGTTTCTCCAGAATCAAGTGTCGTGATGATATCAAGTCACCTGCATAAAGGTGTCTTTAGCGATAAAGCTAGTTTTTTAATCATTTAAACTTCTATTGTGTTTTTTTTTTATAGAAAATCAACAAAGAATAAATCAAATTGCTAACGTGTTATGCTAAAACGAACACTGTAAATCTGTCATATAACCTATTACAAAAGTAACAATTTCATAGACTCGCCCGGATAGCGTAAGGTCGTGGGTTCGAATCCCACCTGAGGGCTCGAAGATGTGGTTGTTTTTTACGGGCGTATTTTAGATCTTATAGAAATATAGCGATGTGAATGCAAAAAATTAAATTAAATAAATTAATTTGATTGTTAGCAGCAGAGATAGGTAATTAACATGCCGGTTCTATACAAACAGAAATATCTTCTTTAACAATTTGTGATAATTTTATGCGCTGTTCTTCGTATTTATTGCCGAGTTACAGGCTTTCCTGAAAATACTAAAGGGAGAATGCGCGATAATCTAAGATAAGACAGCTAAGTGCAACGGTACTGACCGTACCTTCTGCGCCAAAATTCTCGGATTCAAATCCCGGTAGGTGGTTGCTTGTGTATTGAAAAAAAGCATTTGTTCAATTTTATCTTATGATAATTTTGTTAGACATAAAAATTTTAAGTAGCAAAAAAATATAATGTATATTTTTTACAATCAGAATTATAATAGAGACATATAAGACATTTAAAATTATTGATATATTTCTAATGTATTTTTATATTACATTCTTTTAATTCTTCTGTGTGATAATCAATTTGACAGCCTTTGGGTAAGAATACAGCGCCATATCCTAAGGCCATTGCCTTAATCATCCTATGATCATGGCTCCTGTAAAGGAGTCGAAACGGCAGGATTTGTTGTCATATATAAATTATACATAAGCAATAAACTATTTATCTACTTCAGAATTAAGCTGTTAGGTGGTACAATCAATTTTTTTACCTCAACAATATTTTAACTGAACTGTTATTATTACAGTAGAAAGGTGTAATTTAGCATAATTTTCAGAACAAAACATAACACGTGTAGTTTAACAGCCCACGCCCCAGTCGAGACATTTGCATCGATATTGAATGTCCAGCTACTGGGTTAATCAAGGGATGATTTTTCAAAGATCAACAAATTATGTATAGATAGGACAGAATCTCTGAATTTCGCTGGGCAATTTTCGGAAGGTTTAAAAGCAGAAAGAAAGAAAAAACATTTATTGACAAACACACACAGAGAATACAAGAATAGGAGGAGAAAATTAAGGGACGAACAAAGAACGAACAGAGGCGCTGATATTTTGACAGGGACAGTTTGGTTATAATAATAATAATAATAATAAAAACATTTATTTCAGATCTTTGACAAAATCCATATAAATTGTTAGTAAGCATTATTAACCCTATGTTAGTAAAAATAATATTATGTAATACAAAATTATTTAAATTTAGTTTAAAAACTTGAGCGTTCCACCCACATGCATCCTAGTCCAATGCATGTGAAGGGGACAGTCAAGTTTGTCTTCGCATACCCTCAGGACTGCGTTTGAGCTCTCCCGTGATCTGCGCATTATTGAAGCTATTAATAATCTCCACGTTTGACAGACGGGTTACTGTCACAGAACTTTTGAACAATTGATGTAATCTGTAGTTTGGGGAGTGAAGTCTCTCTCTTAATAAAGATGTTTGCTTAATGAAAACGTGGTTCGATTGTACACCAATATATGGTGTCAAATATGAACATATAAACATAAAAAGTTAAAAGTTCGACTCATCAAGTGTTCACTTAAGTTTCACGTAATTAATGTCGTACGTGCATATCAAAATGGAGAAACCTCCTACTGAATGGGACTACAATGGATTGGATTGCAGAAAGGAATGGTCATGATAGTACCAAGCTTATAGAATATATTTAAAAGCAATTAAAACACGATGAGCCGAAACTCTGCTGCCCATTTTGTTGCCTATGAAAAGTGTAAGGCGATTTCCTCTAATAGCCTTGTCGCCTTTACGAAACCTGTAAGTATAAAGACTTGTTATGATAGTTTAGTCTGCTGAACACTATAATATGGTCATTGAATAGCGTAGAGAAAATATTATTCCGAGCTTTTTCGAGCATCTCGAATGCATCTTTAGTCTATACCACTGAAAAATATGCAATGGTCTCGCATTGTGGACAACCGCCCATTTGCCCTACCGTATTTTTATCCATGAATAAAATGAAAAAGAAAATGATTTGTATATTTCATAATTTTTACCTATTACTAATCCAGGACGTCTTTTAACTTTCAAGAAGAACGGGGACAAGAAATTCGTCAGCTTTAACAAAACGACATTTATAATATCATACAAATCTACAAAAACCATATTGGTCTATTATCACAATAGTAGTGTTATGCGTTAACTACATCATTGATTACAACAAATTAAACACGTAGCTATCTGTATTTAACACGCTTTTATTAGCTTCACTTGTAACTATGTAAGAAAATCTTGGAATCTTAATTTGACCCACTTTCCGGTCTTTGATTAGGATGAAATTTTGCACACGCTCTGAGTTCTGATGACAATACATGACTAGCTAAGAAATGTCATTACAAATCAAATATGGCGACCTCCCCAGGATGGCGAACTGGCTGTTTGAAATGCACTTCCATGATATGGGTATCAAATGCAAGGGTTTGCTGTCAGGAATACGAAAAAGCGTGTTTTTTAGTTTTTTGAACTATATTTTTTTATTAATAAGTATACTTAAACATTGATATGACATGCAGAGTATAAAAGAAAATTAAAAAAGCAGGATATTAAGTTATTATCGATAATACTGGTAGTATAAAGTAGATCCATTTCCTAAAATTTATTAATTGTGTAATTGTGTTACGATATAAACGTAAGTGAGTCTGTACGATGCCCCCCTTTGTGTTGTCTTGTTATTATTTTATTAGGTTTAAATCCAAATAATTTGTATGCCAACATGATTGTTAAATAGGCTTAAGAATCTCTATTATATTAAAATAAGACACCAATGAAACCCTATTAAATGCGAATAAATTATTTCAATTTGGGTATTTTTTGGGTATTACATCAAACTGGCGTAAGAAGTTGTGACAAAACGTAAATAACGACTACGTGACAGTCCATTAAACAGTTTTATTTTTGTTGTGGACGCTCAATGGAGTTTTTGCTACGAGACAGTGAATGTGAACCGATTCGGGCAAAGCGACGGTTATTTTTAGAGATAATATCACCAGCCTCGGTAGCCGTGATCGTCTAGTGGTTAGGACCCTACGTTGTGGCCGTAGTAACCCAGGTTCGAATCCTGGTCACGGCAGTGTGATACACTGTCACGGTGAGGCTCTTTTGATTCGTATGTTTTTTTGTGAAGGTTAAAAGAAAAAAAAAGTAAATGAGTGCATTACTTAAAAGAAGCGAGACCGATTTGAATCTTTACTTTTTTTAAGTTTTATGGGTCTTTTTTCTCATTTTTCATGGGACAACCAGACTTACAAATACTCGCCACCGTTATATGGTTGATGTACCAAAGGGTCGCACTAAGCGTTTTGGTTCCAATTTTGTTATCCGTACCGCTAAAGTCTGGAACTCGTTGCCTGAGTCCGTTTCATGACAAATACAATTTAGGGGTCTTCAAGTCACGAGTGAATAAGTATCTTCGAGGTAGGCGCACATCCTAAATCGCATCATGGCTTACTATCAGGCGAGATAGCGGTCAAGCGCCTACCAAGTTACAATAAAAAAAAGAAATAATCTGTGAGATTTTTTTTATGATTATTGTTTCTCTTAAAACATAAAATTCATAAATCCAGCGCGTTAGGGATCATCAGATCTTGATTCCAAAATGCGATAAACTCTAACATAGCTTTTGTCTATGGCTTTCGTATGAACTCAATGTGATTTCATAGAAGCATAAGAGCAAGGTCGATACCAACTTTAAAAACTCCATAACTAGCTATTTCGTGAATAAGGCTTTAATTGTTAGGATGAGTACATGGTTTAGTTATTATATTCTTTGTTATTTCAGCACTTAACTGCTAGATTTTTATTATTAAAGAAATTATTATAAGAAAAATGGTATTTTTTCAGCTGTCATGCGGGACTCAAGCCTTCTCATCCTTCATTATCCAAACAAGTGCTCTTTCAATGAAGCTATCAAGACCTTGACATTTTCTTTTATTTTCAAGTATTTCTTAAGTTTTTACATAGTTAGTTTTCTTTGATAGGCTTTTTATGCCTTGTACAAATATATATGAGAAAACTTATTCGCCCAATGGCTAGTCTGTTCGCCCTAAGAGAACTGGGGTAAACAACATTTGCAAGGCCTTACATCGGGCTAGTAACTACGAGTATTTTGAGCTTTTTTAGGCTTGGAAATGAAAGTTGGGACGTTTGTTACAGTGGTTTGCATCCACCAATTCTCATCACTTTCCCAGTGTGGTGGTTAACAATTCTATTTTATGTAAGGTGTTTTGATTAAGCGGGAAGTGCCGTATCCCAGCAGTGGAGACAAATATGTTGACGATGATAGTAGGTATAATAAATAAAATAAAATAGAATAAGCCTTAACTGCTGTTTAACCTATAAAACATTCTTCTAATCTAAGTAACTAAAATTTTAAATTATTATTCTAAATTATCACCGTACTGGTCATTATTTTTAGAAACAGCTTGTCTTTCCACATAGGCCTCCTCTAAAGATTTCCATTTTTCTCTATCCTTTGCAACCATTCTGGACCAGCCACCTTTATTAGATTATCTTCGTATCTTTTAGTTTGTAGTATGTATTAAATCTGTTATACAGCACATCTTAATTCTTGTACGGGCAACACAGCTTCTTCTTCTTCATGCAATACTGGCGGTATCCGCAACTCGACGACTTTAAGCGCCTTTTTTGCACCTGGAGGATGTCTGTTTGTTTATTCCAGCCATCCCATCTCCGCCAGGAATGCTCCAAGCGCTTTCAGTTTGGTGACTGCTTCCCGGAGTCTGCCCAGAGAGCCGAGATGTTTCGCCCGGTAGTGTGTCACTCCTTCACATTCCATTATGATATAGATGGCTGTTTCTTCCACTTCCATGCATCCTCTGCATAGAGAGCTGTCGGTGATACCTAAATGAAAAATATGCCTGTTAAAATTGCCATGACCAGTAATGGCGCCTGTTACGAGGCGCAGTTCTGATCGATTTAGCTGTAGACACTGTAGGAATCTGGAGACACTAGCGTCCACACGCGGGCAAATTCTTTGAATTTGATAAGGTGTCAAGAATCAGGTAGCCTGTTTCAAATTACTTTCAAGATAGCCAATTATCATTTATTAAATTGTATTAAAATAATAGCCAAAAGAACTTTTTGATGACTGGAAATCAACGAAGTTTTCTCTCTGCGTTGTACTGTTATTGTTTATTCTTTGATTACGCACGAATATGATTAAGGCTTCCATTTGAGGGATGAGCAGCGTGTTTAAGTGATATTAGGCTCGAATGCAGACGCACGTCATGATTGATTCCGGCCATTCTAAACCACTATGGAAGCACTTTGTTAGGTATTGCATTACTAATGCAACCCTATGTTTTATTTTTGATAAAAGATAAGCAAAGTTATATTTGTTATATTTTTGTCATTTAAAAATTTTTACGTCAAAGAAATTATTACAAAAAAGGAAATTTAATTTGTCTTTGTTGTCAGGCGAGTCTTATACCCGCTTCGCTCGCTAATCTATTCATTTAAATAAAACAACTTTTTTACGGTTCTTATCCATAATTTTATTTCATTTATCACAGGATTACTGATGACTAAGGCCTTAGTCATTAAATAATAAACTTGTCATAAATTAAATATAATTATACGCAAAAACTGTAAAACAATTAAATGTGTAATGTGCGCGGATGTGTACGGGCTTTATTCTTCAAATATAAAAAATTAACAATTCAGTGTTTAAATAATAAAAAAATATAACAATTACATAGCTTTTTCTTCTTAATTGATTACTCACCTAATTAAAAGAGCACTTGCCTATAACAAGGGACATCCCTTGCCTTGCCCTTGGTTCGACCCACGCTTGAAAACTGAGACATGTTAAATTTTATCTTGTGAAAATTTTCAAAGTAATATTTATTTTATAATAATCATCATTTTAGCTGAAATACGTCCACCGTTGGACAGAGCCCTCCGCGTCTTTAAGGTTTCAGTAAATCATATTTTATTTGGGAATTTGTTTCTGCTTATCACAATGACAAACACTGAAATTTAGAAGTGGTTTGAGGATAAATCTTATTTATCTGACTGTCAAAACAGAAACCAGCCAAAGCTATCGAGAGCCATCTAGCACCAAAACCGGTAGTTATAATGCTTAGTCTAGAAGCATTTATAACTTTGGGTGTGCCCCAGGGGTCAATATCAGCTCCATTACATTTTATTATATACATTAATGACATATAGCAACCTTTGTGAGTGTTTTTTAGTCAAAAAACGAAAATTACAAGAACATATTATAGAGAATTGGACCGGATTTCCAAAGGTTACTGGTTCGATTCTCGCCTCAGAATTCACTTGTGAGCCGACTTGATTTTTTCTAGTATTTTTCTATTATAATAATTTATCTTATAAGATAGCATTAAAATGCATAAAATATATAAAAAATATAAAACTAAATGGCTGTTTCATCTTCATCGATCGCCCAAAAACATTTTTAAAAATGTTTCGAATACAAGAGGATTTACCTCTTATTGGTGAGACAACGCTGGCCTACAGCGTAAAATTAGAAACGTGCAAGAAAATTTCGACTAGTGTTCACAAGACTCGGTTGTTCAATTGGAAGAGCATTGGACCGGAGTTCTGAAGGTTGCGGGTTCGATTCCCGCCTGGGAATTCACTTGAAAAATACATGAAATATATAAAAAAATAAATAAAATCAGACTATATATTTTAACCAGAGTGTAATAAATATCTATAAACTATCGAGAGCTCTTTACAATAACGAGAATCCAAACTAAATCCATTAATAAAGGAATTACTTATTAGAAATATTCACCCCAATAAGTCATTTCTTTTATCGACTTTCTACATTTATTTTAGGCAATAAAAAAATATTTAAATCTCTTTTGACACCTTGAACCTAATGTACAATATTAAGCTAACGGTAAAGTCAACAAAAATCGTAGATCTTAATAAAATAATCTATATGAACAGGCGGTTACCTACATACAAAACATTGAAAACCATCTACAGGCATAATAGCGTAAGTCATAAAAACGAAAAAAAAACAATGTCTATTGTAACACTCTGGCCGCATATAATACTGGTTTAATGAAGTAACATGACGCGTCGATGTATGACAACCCCTTTGATCAGCGCAATTCTGTTTATTTTTGCAAAATTTTAATAAGATCTTCGATATGGTATTCGAGTCAACATCACATCAAAACTGAAACACTGTTTTCTATTACCATCTAATTTTTAAAAGTATGTATTTTTACTTTGTGTAGTAATCTTATCTACCTCCTAATGTATTACGGAAGCTGAATCATGAGCATTTTTTATAAACCTTAGTGGTAACTGTAATACTCTGACTAAATGTATTTGTAAGTTTTTTCTTAAATTTTAAATAAATTATTTTAAAAAAAGAAGTTTGTACTATGGTTGCGCATGGCTTACGAATATTTTGGGATTAATAATATCCCCAAAATATAGTAATATTAACAATGAACTTTTTTTTTCATCTACTTTTTTGGAATATTATTGTGTACATAAAACTGTATGTCACAGCAATATTTGAATATACTGATAAATTTATTAAGTTACAAACCACAACTATCTTAATATATATAAATTACGTGTCACGTTGTTTGTCCGCGATGGACTCCTAAACTACTTAACCGATTTTGATCAAACTTCGTAACTATCTGTTATTTGATCTAACTTAAGAGATAGGATAAGTTTCATTTTAATTTATAAAACAGCAACGCGTGGCCGGGTCAGCTAGTTAATTATAAATATTTATTTACTTTATATTTATTTAGTATAGCACTGTAGTCAAATATTTACTTAGTTTTTTTTTCTTTTTGCTAGATAATCAGCATTATTAAATACAGTATTATTATATTGTATTTTTGTATTTTATTCTGAATCCCTTAATAGTTTAAATTCGAAATTGGACTTGATAGGCACGCACCTTGATTCGTTCCTAGAAAACTTAGGAACGAATGTATGAAAATTATATTTTTGTACTTTTAATTTTTTGTTTTGTTACACAGCTATTGTGTGACTTATTTTTTTATATGAAATGATTTAAATATAATTTAAATTTAAATAGATAATAAATACAACTCGAAAATAATCTCTAACCTACTATCTTTACCAAAGAGTTTTTTCTATCAAAACTGACCAGCGGTTAGAAATAGATTTGGATTGAGTAAAAAAAACGTGTATCTTTTAGTCTAAACCCTTATAAACTAAATATAAAATAACTTATTCATTAATAAAATATTTGTATTTCATGTTCATAATTATTAGGTGACAAGAAAAATATAATTTCAAAAAGCACAATTAAAAATAACTGTCTATGATTTTTCGTTTTTTTGTTTTTAATGCTAAAAACATAAATTAAATGGTTGTTATATCTTAATTGATTGTTGTTCATCGATAGTCATATTGATGTAGCAACACTGGTCTACAGTATGTAAAATTAAAAAGTACTAGAAAATTTCGACTAATGCTCACTAGGCTCGGTAGCTCAATTGGGAGGGCATTGGACTGTAGGTTTCTGAGAATAATTTAAAAGCCGAATATTTCTATTAAAAAAATATATAAAAACTGCAATAAATATGCAGGAGCAGAATAACCCACTGAAACCCGTTCCCCACCGAATCAAAAACGCAATATGTAACAAATTTGTTTTTCAATTTCATACCAATTTTTGCATACGGGGTCTCGCCGACGCGTCGGTCGCCCTCGAATAAAACCAGCTATTGTGGCTTTTACGACGAGTAAATATATTTCTTTTTCCTTTTTCTACCAACTTTTATTGCCATACCTAAGGTGGGAATGAAAAGAGGATTTCTCCATAACAATCCTGTTTTGTCGCGGAAATTCGTTAATAACTCTTTTGTCACGTTTTTTATTAAATTTTTAGTGCGCAATTTTTTTGCAGAATACGACTCTTTATGTTCATGGGGGCTGTGGGTAGAGGTTGCAAACGTTTATGATGGAACCCGATAAAGGAAACAAGATTACATAAAAAAAAGTTTTAATTATTCCTTGATAATAAAAAAAGAATTAATCGAGTTGGAATGAAATCAAATCGAAAATCGAATTAATGGAATTGTGTCGTTTTATTGCAGAGTTCCACCTTCAGAACTTCAGCATCAGATCAGCTCCATGTCACCATGGAGCTAATATTGTGTGACAATATTGCATTGTCACGCCATATACATATGCATGCAAAATTTCAGCTCAATCGGAAACCGGGAAGTGGATCAAATATAACTTCCAAGATTTCATTACAGACACACCGGGACAAGTTAAAGTAAATAAAAGCATGTAAAAAGTATTTATACGAATCAAACTGAAAAATACCAAACTTTAATTAGTGATAGGCGTATAATATACGAAACACTCGAAAATATTCAATGGGTCTATCATAGTCCTGATAACTTACTTGGAACAGCACTCTCTCGGACAGGAAAAGGCTGATGGTGATACCAGGACAAGTTGAATATCATCCAATATTTTTTTTTTTAGATTTAAAACACCTAAATTGCATAAAATATAATATAATATAATATAATATAATATAATATAATATAATATAATATAATATAATATAATATAATATAATATAATATAATATAATATAATATAATATAATATAATATAATATAATATAATATAATATAATATAATATAATAATCTTTATTTCAATAAGCCTTATACATACAAAGATCTCTATTCCCCACACTAGGCATAGCCTGTCCT
This sequence comes from Calamotropha paludella, assembly GCA_927399485.1. NCBI lineage: Eukaryota > Metazoa > Arthropoda > Insecta > Lepidoptera > Crambidae > Calamotropha > Calamotropha paludella. Next base: position 2,735,309 of record OV656823.1, on the reverse strand, counting down.
GTGGGGAAAGTAATCGGTTTACATAGCAAATTGCGGCAAAATAGGACACCATTTGTTAATAATTTAAATGAAATGAGGTACAAACAACCTAATTATAAAATTAAAATAAAAACTAAAAAGGAAATGTGGATGTGTGTGTTCGTGTGCATGGTGTGCGTGCATTATGTGTGTACGTGTGTACGTGTGTGTGAGATTGCTGCAGTCTTATTTGATGACTTTAAGAACATCTTCAGTTTCTAAATAACTCTACTCCAGTCCATATAATACATATCTACTCTCTTTCATTATCTCTACTATATAAAAGAAGGAGTTTGTGGGTTTGTTACCATATATAGTTACCACAGTTACCATAAGCCTAAGAATAACAGTTTTTATAATCAATTAATGTTACCATAGCAACGCGTGGCCGGGTCAGCTAGTTATAAATAGTGTTTGTAGACCGTATAATATTGTTTGATATTTGTTAATGTAAATATTGAATAAACTTACTAAGAGGAACTATGACACTATAAGGTTAGACAAACGCACGAGATAAGAAAAGAAACAATTGAAAAAGGGCGTGAATCAATCGTCAAGAGGCTTTTGTTCGTCAGTTGATGTTGAAACATAACACAATATTGTTAAGAAAATATAAAGTATTGTAGACTTTAGTATTTTATTAAATTCTCTGCATTTTCTGGATTTATATTATATGTTATAGTTAATCCGTAGTTGGCTAATATTTTATTTAACTAGTGGGACCACGTCTGAAGCATAGCAGTTTTCGTATCGGACTTTCCAAGTTAAAATTATAAATAAATGATTAATTTAGTTTCGCGCCCATTACACAATTTTTGTTTTTTTTTGCCCCTCTGGCAATAAGGGCAACCTCAAGACGCGGGAGAGGGAGGTGGTGAATCCTCATGGATACTTCGGCTTCAAAGTTATATCCGACCTATATTTTGGAGAATATTCTCAGGAGCTGCATATGCTCATACCGCCATCTCCAATTTTCCATCGGACATCCAGACGCACTGCGGGCTATCACCCTTTCTTGGTTGCAATTCCTATCTATGGCACCAACTGCTTCTCAACATTTTTTATAATGCACACAGCAAAGGAGTGGAACTCCCTCATAATTTTCTATTTCCGAGTACTTATAACCCATCCGCTTTTAATGCCAGGGTTAATAGGCACCTTCTGGGTTAGCTTGTTCCATCGTGGATCCTGTCTTGACCTCGGGCTTGATTGGGATCAAGACCAAATCCATTCAAATAATAAAAAAGACTTGTACTGACTAAATACCACCTGAGGTTTGCTTGTACTCTGGAAAGGACAGAAGCCTTCATTTAAAGCGACCGCTCTTATTCTGGTATATGTTGGAATTAATATAAGTATCTATATAGTAATTATTATAGTGATATATGTACGAGTAACATTATTAAATGGGAGCAAATTGATGTGGTCTCTCCATTAAGTGGGTCATAATGCATTCGCGCCAGTAATTGGGTGTTGATTGGCGAAATGTACATCAGTGTACTCTGGTCATTTGCACTAATTGTTTAATTCCGGTAAGTTATTAGTAATTGTGCTATAGACACTCCAGGAATTATGTTTTGAATTATATTAAATTACATAGTTGCAATGTAACGGGTTTTGAAATGTGTGTGAATATATGATAGATCAAGCTGGTGTTATATTCTCGATATGATCTTATACAAACTGTCCCAAAATTGTCATTAATTTTTGCAGATCCTCGTAACTTAATCTCATCAATTGCTTTTATTTCTATACTTATTTATATTTACACCAATTAGAGTAGCCCAAAGTATGTAAGGCTTGTGTTATGCTTGTGTTATTAAGGGTAACGTATAGTTATACATATATATTATACATAAATATGAAATATTCATAGAAATATATATAAATCATGTCATGGCTCTGACCCAGGTACAAATGCTCGTATTCATCACACAAACCATCGTTACGAAAGACAAGATTGCTACCGTTGCTCCAAATGCTCATATTTTATATATTTCCTTAATTTTAATTAAAACATATTTAAATAAAGGAAACAGAAATGTTAAAAACTCTGTCTTCGAACGGAAACCAATGTCAAACTTTTCGCGATCCAGGCTACTTTATAAAAACAGTATATCTGGAAAATAACATTTAATTTAGATTTTCAAAAGTGCAAACTTCTTATGATTTAATAAGACGGTTTTGTTATAAGAACATAAAAACGAAGCGCCCATAGCCAATGCACCATGGCGTAGTGGTCTGCATTCCATGTAGTTTCAACTTCGATGTGTGTCTTTTTTTAACTTTTTCATATCATTAACTCTTTGAGTAATAATAATAATTATTATTTAACAATATAATGGTTATCGTTAGTTCTGTGATAGCACACACACACACATACGTTCACCATAATTAAGTACATAAGTTACGTCATGTCATACAATGGGAATGGGCTCCTCTACTACAGGTCCCCCAATACAATTGTTACAATCCACTTCTTGTAATGAAATAAATATTTTTTATTTTCATTTTTATAACAACTGACTAAACGGCTGGCAAGTCTGTCTTGTCTTTGATGTTTTTCAAGCTTTATCTTCGTCATCCAATCCAAATGACGTCCACTGCTGGATAAAAGTCACCCCCAAGGATTTTCACAACGACCAGTCCTACGCTGCCCGCATCCAGATCGTCGGTCCACCGAGTGGGAGGCCTGCCTACATTTCGTCTTCCGATCGATCTTACTTACTTCGGAACATTTAGCAATAAGATTTAAATGTAAGATTTTTGTTATTATAAATAAATTAAATGATTTAATATAGCAGAAGCGAAGAAAATTGTGCAAAGGTATGTTGATCTTATCACCAAAAAATAATTGTCTCCTTCTTGCTTCAGAACATTTAGCCATTGTTCCCAGATCCATCTACAATCATAAGCAGCCACCATAGGACCCCACGTTCTGTGTTAAGGCCCAAATTTTAAGAGAATGTTTATTTTTATGGAAAGCATGTGCCATATTTGTAGCAATATCAATTGTGCTATTTTGACGACCTTAATGGTTGAGTGGCTCGAATACCGATTTTTATGAAAAAGACACTCCGAGGTCCCGGGTTTGATTGCTGGTTGGGTTAATGTAGAAAACGAGCTCTTCTATTTTGACTGCGGTTTATTTGGTGTAGTACCGTCGCTGTTTCTGAATTCCATAACAAATACTTTTGCTACTCAACTTGGGTTCACAACAATGTAAGTAATGTTGTCTTTGTCTAATACTAGCGGCTCGTCCCGGCTTCGCACGGGTGGACAAAATTCTTTAATTTTTTTCTATTATTAAATATTTTTCCGTTAGCGCCATCTAGCCGTCCGGTAGACGAACTACTTGCGGTTAACGCGTTGCTATGGTAACGCATATACAATGGAAAAAGAGCGGGAAAAGAGAGGACAGACAAACAACAAATTTGTTAGATTATAGATTTATATTTATTTTAATAATTTAAATTAAAGTTAATAGGTAACGATGACGAATAAAGATAGCTTATTAAATTGTACAATAAATAACAATAAAATGGAAATGAATGTGTGTGAAACCGACCCCCCAACAGAACTTAATAAGCATCACGTATAATGCTAAAATATTAAAATCGTGCGTGATCGATGATTGCCACCTTGTTTACATGCAAATCTCATAGTTGTCGGCTGCCAAAAATTTGAATTTCAAATATATTTGTTTATTTTTTCGATATGCACACCTAATAGTGCGTGCCTATTTGAATATTTTGTATGCAAAAAAGTTGATTTGTTGAGTTGTGGCATTTTGTTGAGCGGGGTTCGTTTGACGTGTGAATCGGATTTTGTGATGGTTTTCAATCTGTTTGACAGTAATTGTATGGTTATATTGATGATTTTTTGATTGAAATTATTCTTTGATTTATCGATGTTTATTATAATATATTTCTGGTTAAATAAAAGATTTATTTGCGACTAATACGCTTAGTTAAATAACAGGTTTTTAGATAATAATTGTCATATCAGAGCAAATGTCTCGTGGAGTAAATAACCCGTAGAGCGACAGGGTTTTGACTCTTTAAGCTATCACGTGAGCCTTCTGTGAATAATGATAATTATTAAAATGAATAAAATATATAAATATTAGACAATGTCACTTAAATTATGAGCCCAAGTTAAAGCTAAAACACTTGTGTAATAGAATTCTGAAACAACAACCACGCAAGTTACCCGAGCTGATAGATATATCTTTTTTTTTCATTGACCCAGCCTGGAATCTATTCCAGGCTGGGTCAATGAAAAAAAATTGATAGTAGAGACTTTACCATGAAAGCCGATACACGAGCCTCTCGACCATGGAAGTAATCAAAATATTTAAATTAATGTTTATCCTTTAATTACAATAACAACAATAACAACATTATCCTTTAATTACAATAACAACAATAACAACATTATCCTTTAATTACAATAACAACAATAACAACATTATCCTTTAATTACAATAACAACAATAACAACATTATCCTTTAATACGCTTACCCTATAAAAGAGAAGTCTATTAAAGTAGCCCATAAGACAGAAAGTGGGTAAAATGGTGGGTGTTAACGATTGTAGGATCCGGGAACAATGGCTAAGTGTTTTAGCCATTTTTCCGAATTTTTTTTGGTTACAGGGCCGTTTTGCACTATAGCTCGAGACACATAATCAAAAACTGATGTGTGTGTTTGTTTGTTATCTGTATGTTTTGTAAGTTATCTTATTTATAAATAAATAATTTTTCTTTACGTCTGCTATATCTATACTAATATTATAAAGAAGTAAAGTTTGTGTGTTTGTATATTTGTTAAATTGTAAGGGGTAATCTCGGGATCTACTGAACCGATTTTAAAAATTCTTTCACCATTAGGAAGGCACATTATTGCTGAGTGTCATAGGCTATATTGAAAAATTTAAAGAATTTTATCCACCCGGGCCGCGAGTCTTATATATATAAAAATTATCTGTCGCAGTCTTTGACCACAATGTACCTACTCCAAAACTAATCAACCGATTTTAATGACTTTTTCTTCATTTTACTGGATTTATTGTTACTTAGGACATAGGATACGTTTCATTTTAATGATACAACACAACAACGCGTCCGAGTCAGCTAGTTAAATTATGTAATTTATTTATTATTATTAGTAATTTAGTAATTTTATTGTCATTGTGTCTAACTTTATTTTTAAATGCGTAATCAATATGTGTTGTGTGTAAATCTAAAATTATGTATGTAAAAAATATACATTAATCCTGTAAAGCTACTTACCCAGTTAATTCCAAAATTAAATACAGAGTATATTTTTAATATATTTTTATATAGTTTCCTTAATTAATTTGAGGGTATTGTTAAGGTGAAATGAATATTTCAGTAAATAAAGAAACATGTTGAAAACATTGGGGATTCAAATTCTAGTCTTTAGGTGGTCCGGGATAGATTACTTATACATTTATACCTATTGACCTATCCTAAAGTAAGCACTGTATGACTTTTGTGATGATGATGCTAGAGTAACGAATGGCTCAATAAATAAATATCTTTTTGCAAATTTTGTTTGTGCAGCTAGAATTTTTCCTTTCTCATGGGAACACAGTTAAGAATACTTATGTACAAATAAAAATGAAATGAATAAAACAAAAATAAAAGTTTCCTATCCTCATGGGAACACAACTCTCCAGAAAATTTCGTGACTTTCTATGGGAAAACCTAATTATGTAAACCTCACAATCCCCATGCATAATAGACAAAAACAGATAGCATCGAACTGTTAGAAGAAAAAAAGGAACCCCAAGATTATTTATGCCCACACAAAAAAAAAAACACCCCAGTGCTCGCGGCACTTTGTTTGAAATTTATGAATGAAATGTGCTTAATCTTTAGATTAAATTTATCTTTGCACGATTTCAATTTTAATAAGTAACCTGTTTTGCTTCCCGGAATAAATTCACACAACAACGTATGTGATTTTTTCTCATTTATTTAGGTAAAAAATAGTGTTGAAATAACAAAGTTGTTGACAAATTTATCTTAAATAATAAAACTTATGTTAGCATTATATTAAAATTTATAGATATTTTTGTTACTTTTAAAAATATTTTTAATTTTTGTATATAATAATTATGCATTCAAATAAAAAAACCGGCCAAGTACGAGTCGGACTCACGCACAAAGGGTTGCGTACAAACTTTCAGTTAAGTAAATAATCACGTTTGTTGTGTGGGAGCCCCCCTTAAATATTATATTTATTTTAATGTTATTAATTTTTATTAAAGTAATAATAGTGAATAGTGAATATTTCAAGTGCCTACCTGTTGCCATTATTGATATCGAAAAAAGGGCAAAAAAGGGCAAAAAAAAACGCAGTTGTTGTATGGGAGCCCCCCTTAAATATTTATTTATTTTATTTTTTTGTATTTGTTGTTATAGCTGCAACTGAAATACATAATTTGTGAAAATTTCAACTGTCTAGCTATCGCGGTTCTTGAGATACAGCCTGGTGACAGACAGACGGACGAACAGATGGACGGACAGACGGCGCAGTCTTAGTAAGAGAATTTTTTTTTGACCCTTTTGGTATGGAACTCTAAAAATGCATGTATGAAGAATGATTAAAAATTGATCTAATGTAACTTCAGCGCTCAAGATGGTGCGGGAGTCGTAGCCGGCAGTGATAGTGTTCACACGAATGCACGTTTTTGGTGATACTATTAATTTTCCTTTTTAATGTACACCAAGGAAGTAAAGGAAATAAAAGTAAGACCTGCGAAGTATACCGTCTTAATTTTAGTAGTAAATAAAATTAACACTTATTTCAACATCAGCAACATTTACCACAGCTTTTATTTAAAAGCTCAACTAAAAAAAATGTGCTGAAAGAGATACATACAAATTATAAACCACGTTTCGTACATACAAAAAAAATATTTTTTTGTTTCAATATTATCATAGATACTATAATACTAAATTTACCAAAATATGGTTTCGATTCTTACATCCAATTTCAGGGCAAGCACTTAATTTGTGTTGACGACATTTAAAAGCACTATCCATTCTAATATTATAAATGGGAAAGTGTTTCTGTCCTTTCTGTCCCTTTCTAACCCCCCACTTCCCAAAACTGGGGGGTGGAAGTTTGTATGGAGCATTCCGCAATTTTCAAGGTAGAAAGCTAAAAGTTGGTATGCTGACTATTTATAACTACCAAAAAAATCGCCCATCATTTTTTTTTTAAATCTGCACCCAACCCCTTAAAAGAGGGGGTGAAATTTTATATGAGACCTTTCGCAGTTTTCAAGGCAGGAAGCTAAAATCAGCACACAGACTCTTTGTTACTAACGAAAATACTTGCCATTTTTTAGAAATCCTCCCCCAGCCCCTAAAATAGGGGATGGAAATGTGTGTGAGACTCCGCAAAATTAAAACAGGTTCTTTAATACAAACGAATAATAAAATAATTTAATTAAAACGAATTAAATAAAAAAATATTAAAAACATTAAATCTTACCATAAATCAATCAGCTTTTGAGAAAATAAACATTATATAAACATAAATAAGTGTAACTCATGGATTCCGATAGATGGTGCTGATATGTTTATTGTATATTATGTTCACGATATGTTTAATTATTTAGTTCAAAAATTAATAACAGATGGCAGTGTTGAAATAAAATAAATAACGTGTAAAATTCTGTTCCGAGTTCTCTTCTGTGTTCAGGAAAGGGGAACAGTGCTACCCCGAATTTAACGCGAGCGAAGCCGCGGGCAAAAGCTAGTAAGTTTAAAAATACGTGAGCGAAGTAAATTTAGTTTTGGAATTTCATAAGTAAAACAAAAAATATGTAGTTTACTTCCACAAAATTCAAGCAGTTTGTATGTATGTCAAGTTTCTATAGATTTTCATAAAATATGGCATTAAAATAAATATATAATTTTTGTTTTTGTAATGAAATAGTATCATAATCTTATATATAAAAATCTCATGTCATGATGTATGTTCGGGATAAACTCTGAAACTATTGAACCGATTTTGATCAAACTCCGTGCCTATCTGTTATTTGATCTAACTTAGAAGATAGGGTAGGTTTTATTTTAATTTATAAAACAGCAACGCGTGGTCGGGTCAGCTAGTCTATATATATAAATTCCCTGTCAAAGTGTTTGACCGCGATGAACTCCGAAACTACTCAACCGATTTTGATGATTATTTTTGCATTTTACTGGATTTATTCCTACTTAGGATACAGCATAAGTTTCATTTTAATTTATAACACAGCAAGGCGTGACCGAGTCAGCTGGTTTCATAGCCTAGCCCAAAGTAAGCACAGTAAGGCTTATTTTATGGGTACTAGGGTAACAGACAGACATACGTATATAATACATAGATATTTAATGTTTATAGAAATACTAGCTGACCCGGCCACGCGTTGATGAGTTATATATGAAACCTATCCTATCTCCTCAGTCGAAACAAATCCAGAAAAAAAATAAAAACATCTAAATCGGTTGAGTAGTTTCGGAGTTCATCGTGGTCAAACACTCTAACAGGGAATATTATTATAGAAATACTTATGACTCAGGTACAAACGCTCGTTCTCATCACACAAACATCTGCCACCTCCAGGACTTCAACCCAGGACTATCGGTAAGAAAATCATCGTCGTTAGGCTGAGATCTTAAAATTATCACGATCATATTTAAACCTCTCCAGCCATATCGGAAGTTTCAACGCAGACTGAATTATTTAAACTTGAAACATTTCCTAAATATCCGTAATAAAACCATCAGAGTAGACGATTTCTTTTAACTGACCACATTAACTTCACTTCTCTCACAATGGATAATGTTCTCTTAAGTTATAAAAGGCATCCAACTTAGATGGATAGTGCTTAGACTTCATGCGAGTGAGTAAACTGCAACTTGAAACTTTCACAGTTTTCTATTAGAAGTTTTGATCGATATGTTCAAAAGAAATAAAACAAACGTTATGGAAAAAAATTTGTGTATTTTCAAATAATGATTATTGAAACAGACATAATTGGCAGTACATATCAAAAAGTAATTACAAAAAAAATATTACAAATAATCAATTCGTATGACTAACACAAAAATATATAATGAGTCAACTTACATTTATAAATGTTTACGTAAAAATAACTAAATTAGCTAAAATATACAGGCCTTTTCATGTAATTCACCTAAAGTAGATCACACGTTGATGTCGTTTATTTTACTAAAATATATTCACATATCGAAATACAGAAATCTCACATACAATAATTTTAGTATAAAAAATTATAAAAAATATTTTGGCATCAAAACACATATGCTTTTTTAGAAAAACTATTTTTACTCGTATATTTCGTTCAAATCATATAAAAAAATCCATGATGATATTAAGAAAAAATTATGTAGCATTTATGATTTAATTTTAAGAGTTTACTCCTTAAGAATTGATTTTCATATTAGGCGCCCGGTATGAAATGAAAGAAGATTAAATTTTTGTGATCGAATGATTACGCGTTACGTTTTTTGTGCGCAACACATCGTGCGTACCGTTCAGTTTTAATTTGAAGTTTTGTTTTATTATTTTCTGTGTTTGTTTAAACACAATTTTTCTTAAAGAGTATGAATATTTAAGGGCTCAAATAAAATTATGAAATCATATCATGTGAAAACTGGAATATCTACATTTTTTTCCTCGTTGCCAATCCTAAATTGGAAAACCAGGTGATATACCAAAGTTAAATAAAAAGCATATGTATTTTATCCCTTAAAATAAGTATAAACATGAAAGACATGGTAGTGAGACATTCTCATAATATATTATTTATTACAATATTATTGCTTAACGTTCGTTTATTATACATGTTACAATTTCAAGCGGAAAGCTCACTTTTTATGGAAAACACATTTTTATTTGTAAATGTTGTGTTTGCCATAAAAATATACAGTGGTTTTAAATACTTTTAGCGGAAATTTAGAAAAAATCTCTACTAGTTTTTAGCCTTATGAGCAAAAAGCATACCAATTTTAAATTATGTACAGAACTCTTAAATGCATACAACATTCCATTTGCCCCTGAACCTTTGAGCCGACAAAAATTAAGCAAACAATGATTATAATTATTGTAATGTTTACAAACATGACTAATATTTCCAATTTGACTAATTTCGCAATGAAATTTTAAACGAAACTTTTGTTGGCTCAAAGTCGCAAATCTTATTAGCAAATAAGAGTTTCCAAGAGATCATTAGGAAAACTTCTTTTTTTATTTTTATCTTCTCCTTAAATAAATACAATATCACATTTGAACACATCCTTCCATATTTTGTAATCTCCTAAATTAAAATATTAAATATGCATTAAAAATAAAATACAAATTAATCTTTGATCCCAAATATTTTGTTCCCATTTATGTTTAATTTTAATAATTTCAAAATAATAATCCGAAAAAAAAAGTTAATTTACAAAAGTTAAATGCACGGATAATAATTAATATATTTTTTTAATCAAATAACGTTGATTAATATGGATTCAAAGCCTCATATAACTAAACAGCTAGCATCATTCTATGGAGTATTATAAACTACAGTATAAAAAATTACATTAACAGCCCTCGCATTTCTTATCTTTATAATTGTAATTAACATAATATTGATTAAATTAAAATGTTTTCCGATTGTAAATTTTGATTAATTAAACTATAAATTGACTGATCAAAACGAATTAATCGGCGAGCAGAAACGACAGAGCCATTAATCTTGCTTAATTTATATTATTTACAAAAAATTAACCATAGTACTAAAATATAACCATCTCATAAAATCTCCATTTTAAACAACTTGGCACGAACCCTATTCAAAACTGCTTACGAATAAATACATTAAAATATTTCTAAAATAAACATTTCCATTATAAAAATAAAAAAATGAGATCAATCGATGATCATTTTTAGGTTGCTCTCTTTGGAACAATTTATGGAAATCGGACTTTATTTCGATTTAAATAAAATCTATTTTTCGTAAGCTACTTATCGACGGAGACTGGTCCATTCTTCGAAAGACTCCCCATAATTATTCTATATTAATTATAATACATGTTTTATATCTATGGGTATATTGTTCAACATCGAAAGCGGAATGTAAATTGACAGGCGTATAATATTTTCTTTTAGTAGATATAAAGTATTGATTTTTAATGAAAAAATTCCTATGTATTTATAATGTGTATAGGAAAACTTTTATTTCATCATTGGACTGCTCAATTAGTGAACAATTTTCATGTGAAAATTTCCTCAAATATATTACAGTTAAAAAAAATTATAAACAGTTGTTGAACACACGACTGTTTAGATATTTGATTTCACAAACACACTTATCAAAAAAGTTTATAATACATATTTTATTTTTACACGTGAGTAGAAAACAGACGCATTGACAACAACACAACTTTTGACAAAGTTGAGCTTGGTTACGTCTTTATTGGCAAAGGAAAATTAATAAAGTTACTGGCAACTTTTTTCGTATTAGAATATTACAATTTTTATATATAATTAATGCCCTTTATATCTTGGAAAATCTAGTATTGACGTTCTCTCATGCTAACATTTGTTATCCAACACTTTGCAACTACCTCCTTAAGATATTTTATATAACTTATGTACTTAATTAATCTGGTGGAGAGTCATTTTATGACAGCATCCACAATCAAAGCACTTCTTAATAAACTAAATGCTGGATTTCAAATTCGTTTTACACTATTGAGAACTTTAGAATATAATACAACGAACACGATACAAAATCGATTATTTATAAATTCAAAAAGGTAAACTTTAATTGATGACAATGTCCCAATTAGGAAATACAATTTTGAAAAATTCTTATACGAAAAAAGTCTTCGACCCACAAGATATAAGCGTGATCCGGGATAACACATTAGTTATCGCCGACACGCATAATCTAGCTCCAAATAACCAACGTATCTCTTCACCGTTTATTCGCAAGGAGCTTCCAGCCTAGCACAAAGAGTACTGCTGTGCAGATAGACCCTGATAACTTATCGGGAATCATGGATGAGAAGATGGAACTCTCTGATGACCTGGATCCTGACTCCGACGGCGTAGACTCGATAGAAACGGCGTCAATCTGAAAAGAAGAGAAAGGTTATAAATAAATAATAAACTACAGAACAATCTCACCAATTATTTAGATTCGAAATCACTATTACAAAAAAAAAAGAAAATATTTGATAACTTATATATAAAATATATATCCTAGCCTCGTGAAAACTGTCTTAATGACATTAAAAAAGGTAGTAATGAAATGAAATAGTTTCAACGTCATTTGTTTCTTTTGTCAAAGACTTTTCCTCTTTAGTCAAAGCGATATAGTTAATTTACCTTCTTCGAACAAATTATATAGAATTATAATAAAAATAAGCAAAAATTTAACACTGAATTATTTTAAAGCTTTACTTTCCGAACAAACCAATTCATGTAATAAAATATTTTGAAATATGAAAATGAACAAATACTGGTATTTGTTGAATGTTTTCAAAATATTTTATTTATTTTTAGGTGAATTTGAAATAACTCAAACAAACGATGATTTAAATATTCATGTTAACTAAGACCGATAATTTATGACAACATATCCTGTCATATACAAAATAGATATCTATAGGTGAAAAAACTATTTCTAATATGTATTTATACAAAAATAAAATTAAACCTTTTTTAGTCAGAGAATGTATTGCCTTTTCTTTTAAACTAAAATCATAATTCGAATGACATGGACAAAACACTTTTAACTAAAATATGTAGGTTCATTTATGATATATTTTTCTGAATAATACGTTACGATTATAACATTAACACGTGCTTATGTTTGACATTAAGATAGCAGATCATATTGCAGTGATCTTTTCTGAGTTTGACCATAAACATTGTAGAGTGGTAAGTCCAAGTGTGAGTGCCATAATAGTAGTTTATGAAACTGGTACATAATGAGGGGGGTGTATAATACCTAGTTATGTGCGGTTTCATACACTATTTTATCTAATCTCATACATTGAATATATCAAATAATTTGATTGATACAGTTTATTTATTGGTTATTGTAAGTGTTAACATTTTGTATATTACAATGACTTTACTGGTAGTAGATTAAGACTGACTGCTGCCGCAGTCTCTAAAATGTCGGGCGGCGTTAAATCTTCTTCACTTTCACTATCAGACATTTTAATGAACAATAATAATTATCCAGCGAAACAACAACGAATTGCAAGGAAACGTATTATGGCGCCAAAATTCCCGGTATCACTGCGCATGAGCTAAAGCGCGCAGCCACAGATAAAAAATGAAATAGTGCTATACGAGTAGGCGCAGTATTGTATCAAAGGTCTGTAATCGTAACGTAATGAAAAAAAAATATTATAACATTATTTTGTTACAGAAATAGTGTTATAATTAATTTTTTTAATTTCATTTCGATATACTATTGGTAAAGTTCGTCAATATAAACTCCTTTTGAGTTTTATATTTTAAATTTTACGATGTGAGAGTAGATAAACAAATATCATATAGGTGCTTGTCATAGACGAAGTAGTGTGTAATGTTTATTTTAATTAATGCACTCAAATGTTTAGTACTAATTATATAAAACTAGCAGACGTCTGCGTTACTTCTTGTAAACATTTGTTGAGCCTAGTTTCATTTATTTTATTCCATTACAATATTTTATTGCCTTCTCGGCTAAATTAAAATGAAGCTCCGTTTTTTAATTAGAAACATATCGCCAGTTATTACATCTATAGTTATAAAGTAAGAGTACAAAAACCATAAAAGCATAGTGCAGTCATTATGCAAACATTTCCAATTGCACTACAATTTCAAAATGATGTCACCTCATTTTATAACGTGTAATATCGGTACCACTAAAAGACGCGAATGGAAATAGTAAATAGAAACTAAGGCGGCACTATAAACTTAGCACTCTCATAAAGTAGGTATATAGTGCCATAAGAAATATTCTGCATTCGGTACTTGGAAGTACTTTTTATAGTTATTAATAAAACAATGCAATCGTAAACTTTAGTGGCAAAGAAATTAATTTTAATGTGTACGACACGATTTCGATACGATTTTAAAAATTAAATGTAATAAGCATTACAGATTACTACAAAAAGTGAGAATAATAATTAAAAACTGTTTATATTCTAGATGGCGTATATATACGCATATAAGATGCACTAACTCTCAAAAATGTAAGATTTTTTTTAATTTGACAGAACCATAAAATTTATGAAGCAGTTGTATGGCGCTCTCATTATTTTTTTATAAATTTCTATTGTTTTATTAAAGTCACGTTGTTCATCAGGCATATTCTAATTCACCCATAAATAACGTCACACGAATTTTTGTTCTTGTCACAGTTTGTCATATGTTTAGTACAGGCATGTATACATCCCTACTAATATAAATGTGAATGTAAGTTTGTTTGTTATGCTTTCACCCAAAAACTTCAAAACCGATCATCATGAAACTTCGTATATTCTTGGAGGTATTAGAAGTAACATAGAAAACTTTTTATTGAAAAAAAATGCGGTCGATGTCGCGGGTAAAAGCTAGTAAATAACAAAAAACAGATATTCTAATTTTTTTGTTATTTTTAATAAATAATCTTTCATAAAATCAACATAAAGTCAAATATTTTAGATAACAGAGGAAACAAACGACTAGTTACGAAACAATAAATGACTGATTTTGTTACTTACATATAAATTATTTGAGTTTTTTTCTCATATAATTTCGAGTTTTAATATTTTAAATTTTAACATGTGACGTCGCAAAGCTTTTGACCCCTTGCCCCTTGTCACACACTGTCACATTCCGGTGATACCCTTTAACGTGTGACGAAATTTATGTATAACCACTTTTCACGTGATCCAGCTTCAAATTATTCATATATAGTTCTTTTAGATTTTTTTTGGCTAATATACATAACTAGCTGACACGGCCACGCCTTTCTGTGGCTCAGGTATAATATATTAAATGATATATATAACCTATAGCCTCCCTCGATAAATGGGCTTTCAAACACTGAAATAATTTTTCAAATCGGACCAGTATTTCCGGAGATTGGCGTGTTCAAACAAACAAACTTTTCAGCTTTATAATATTAGTATAGATTTTACTACTTAGTGATACAGGGTCGAATACATAGTATTTAAACATAAGTATGTATGTGTGAAGAGCACTTTCATTACTTTCAAGCTGCTTTTTGTTTAGAGACTCTTTTATGATCCATCCATAGTAGTTTACTTAGTTTCAAGTAAGCCATCGGTGATAGTTAAGTTATATAATATTTAAAGGTAAGATATAATCATTAATTATATTTATTTATTAAGATACACTCTTAACTTTATGAGGATTCTAAATAATTAAGTTCCATTTATACTACACGATTCTCAGACGTCAGATATAAAGCTACTATACACAGCAATTCGAGTAAGTGATACACTTGACGATTTTATTGTGAATATAATTTGAATGGAATCTTTATTGTGGGGTGGGAATGCGTGTTATGGCCGCATTAAAACGTTCGATTTCAACTCAATATTATTTGGGTGAGTTGCATTTTTGTCTGAAAAAGTATTTTTATTGTGTTCTTTTCAATAAACTTTGATCGTATCGCTTAAATCCTTACTAATATTATAAATCGGAAAGTGAGTTTGTTTGTTTGTTCCGATTTCACGCCGTAACTACTGAACCGATTGCTTTGAAATTTTGCAGACGTAAAGATAAAAGTCCGGATTAAATAATAGGGTACTTTTTATCCTGGAAAAATTGATATTCCCGAGGAAAAACAAAAATATTGTTTGCTTGATGGATGGATTGTAGATGGCGCTGTGTGTCGTTTAAAACAACGTAAATTTTTTATAATTTTTATATATTTTATGCATTTTCAATGCGATCTTATAAGATAGAGCATTGGATAAGGAGAGCATTGGACCGGATTTCCAAAGGTTGCGGGTTCGATTCCCGCCTGAGAATTCACTTGTGACCCGAGTCGATTTTTTCTAGTATTTTTCTATTATAATAATTTATCTTACAACGTAAAATATTGCAAATGAATATAAACATGTAAATTTTGAAGCTAAATGATACGATAATGAATCCCCGAAAATGAGGAATTCCCGAGGGATGACGTACAATTTGTTTTATCGTCTAAACTGTTTTTTTTACATCTACTTATATGTTGCAAACGAATATGAACATGTAAATTTTGAAGGTAAATGATACGATAATGAATCCCCGAAAATGAGGAATTCCCGAGGGATGACGTACTATTTGTTTTATCGTCTAAACTGTTTTTTTACATCTACTTATATGTTGCAAACGAATATGAACATGTAAATTTTGAAGCTAAATGATACGATAATGAATCCCCGAAAATGAGGCATTCCCGAGGGATGACGTACAATTTGTTTTATCGTCTAAACTGTTTTTTTTTACATCTACTTATATGTTGCAAACGAATATGAACATGTAAATTTTGAAGCTAAATGATACGATAATGAATCCCCGAAAATGAGGAATTCCCGAGGGATGACGTACAATTTGTTTTATCGTCTAAACTGTTTTTTTACATCTACTTATATGTTGCAAACGAATATGAACATGTAAATTTTGAAGCTAAATGATACGAAAATGAATCCTCGAAAATGAGTAATTCTCGAGGGATGACGTACAATTTGTTTTATCGTCTAAATTGTTTTTTTTTTTTACATGTACTTATCCTGGAATCACTAAAGTCAACGAATTACTAATTGGTATAAGTATTAATTACGTTATTTAGTTGAGGTATGCGATAGATGGCGCTGGGTGTTTTTTAAAACATGGTAACGATGTGTTTTTTAAAATACGTAAGAAGTGGAATGATAGCTTACGCTATTTAGTTCTAGAGGTATGCGAAAGATGGCGCTGGGTATTTTTAAAACGTGGTAACGAAGTGTTTTTTTAAGATACGTAAGAAGTGGAATGAATTATATGAATTTTGTATCCAGCGTTACATCGCGCTTCTTAGATTTTTCCGTGTGAATGCGAAGTTTTCTTATAGATGTGCTTTATACCGCCATATAACCGAATTCCACGCGGGCGAAGCCGCGGGTGGTGAGCTAGTTACTTATAAATTGATAATTCGGTTGATTTATTTACCACGTTTTTCTTATCTCACTTTTCTTATTTGTTTGTTTGTCTGTCCGGGCAAAATCTTGCAACTTAAATTTGAGGCACTTTCCGATAAGCTAGAAAGCTGAAACTTTCAGGATAGTTCAGAACCCGATGACAATGCACTCTAAAGCAACTTTCAACTTTCCAGATGCACTTTCAGGTCCACTTTCGGCAACTTTCACTTTTGTATGGGGCTTATCCGATTGTTGCGTAACACATGGTTACTTCGTTGAGTTAATAATTAAAAAAAAGAATAAAATAATTATACTAGATTTAAAAAATCTAAATATCCCACGTTTTTCAATGTCCTAAAAAGAATAAAATAACCCTGCGGGGCAAAGCGAGGGGCCACTCAAAACGTGGGGGCGCATCTTTACAATAATTGATAAAGCATCAATGCATGTCATTCATCTCTTTAAAATCTCCTCTTAGTAATATGCGCCCCCACGTTTTGAGTGGCCCCTCGCTTTGCCCCGCAGGGTTATTTTATTCTTTTTAGGACATTGAAAAACGTGGGATTTTTAGATTTTTTATATGCGTCAAACTTCCAACAAACACGTATTTTATTTATTTAAAGTAGGTATATCCACAAATTAAAATATAATAATGAAAGTTATGTTGGACCATTCTTATTACATTACTTATATACGAATAATAACATTAATGAAGGTAGTACTTATAGAGGCATACATATATCACAAATATTTATATATGAAAACTGAATAACGAAAAAGGTAATACAATTAATAAACAAAAAGTGGTATAAATAAAAAATGCAGATATATAATGATATATGCGTATTTAAAAGGATAAAGAAACTTATTCTGATAAATTCTGACTATAACGTCTCAGAATAAAGACAAGTCAAATAATGGAAAATACAGACCTAGTAGATTCTTAAAATAATAGTAATAATAATTATTATTGCAATAAAAAAATAACTAAAATCAAATAACCTAGCCCAAAGTAAGCACTGTAGGGCTTTTGTAATGAATACTGGGGAATAAATTTAATATTAAATAAATATGAACAAATACCTATGACTTAGACACAAATGTTTATACTTATCACACACGGTCCGTAGTGATTCTTAATATGTAAGATCTCTGTACATGTAAGTCGAACCCAGGACCGAAAGACAGGATCGCTATAATCACTTTACTATCTTTCACAAGCTATCTTTTATTCAAAAACAAAGGCTACGTTAAGATAAAATACCAATACATAATTATGTTTCGTTTAAAATACATTATTCAACATGCTTTTTATAGATTTAGTTATATTTTCAAAATATTTCCCAAACTTAACAATGAGATATATTCAATAAAGTTTGGACAAACTACAAATACTGAGAAATATAGAACAATTTAAGCCAATGGCGATGTTAGATGTTAAAAAGACAACAAAATGTTACAACCGTAATAGAAGGTGAACTCAGTAAATATTTGAGTGTTGCCAATGAGTGCAGTGAACCTAGACAGATTACTCTTTTATAACTCAGCACTTTCGTTTTAGTTGCTTGACTAAAACACTAAACACTATGATACTTCTATATAAAGGAGCGATACACATTCAATCAAAATAAGAATAAACTTGCTGTTCCAAGTTTCAGACTTCAAAAAAAGCTCATTTTTGGGTAGAGGTTTGACTTTTTATAATAAAGTTCTACAAAAGCTGACTGAACCACTCTTTGAAAAGTTTAAAAAGATTGTTAAAAATACACTCATAAGTAAAGGTTATTACTACATCGGTGATTATTTGAAAGACAAGATAGCGCGGAATGGGAGATAGTAAGTAAATCCATTCTGTGTAATAAAATTTTTTTCATTTTCATGATGGTACAAGAAAAGCTTACTAAAATATTGTATTACTATGTAATATAACAAATAAAATGTGACAAAAATCAGCCCTTCCCGATTTTCTTTTGGCTTGTCGGTGCAAGGTCTCCTGACTTAGGACCTTTGCCCTTTAATACATGTATTGTAAAAGCTCACATTGAATAAGAAATATTTTATCTTATCTTTATCTTTAAATAAAGACTTGCATTTTAAAACCACTTGGTATATATAGCATTTCGGCGTTTTATTAAGCTTACAAAAAAATCAACTCGTAAAAAAAATGTAGGACGTCTAAGATTTTTTTTTTTTTTTTTTTTTTTTATTTATTCACAAGGGATAACAAACGATTGCACAATATTATATAAAACAAACAAGTCATAAAATAGAATCTAAATTACTGATTGTACAAACAGCAACATTATCCACAGCTTACTTTGAAGGATAATGTGCAGGACAAAAAAAAAACTATTAACAAAACAATCGAACTATAAGTTTAAGTTATACAAAAAAAAAAATAACAAAATAATTAATAACAAAAGATTATATAAGTAATATATAATGGTCTATTGCGACAGCAGGTCGAAGGCTTTGGACTTAAAAGAAGACGCGGACAGAGAGAAGATATCTATGTCATGGCCACTAAGGTGTTTATTGTAGGTGGCCATCATTCTGGAAAGCGGCGCGCGCGAACCTGCGTTGCTATTGTTGAAACCAGGTTCAAACGGTCTGAATATATGCCTTTCGCGGATGCGAGTTGATGAGCTGGGTATCCTATACCTGATCCCTTCAGTTAGATCAGTACAGTCATATTCGCCGTGCATAATATTGTGTAAACAAATAACATCAAAAAGCGTCCTTCTCATCTCCAGTTGCGGTACTGAGAATCTTTGTAGTAGTTGGTTATAGGATAGTTTGGCTCTCCAACATTTGTAACATATTCGCCTCAGGAACTTTCGCTGCACCGACTCTAAGTTATTCTTATATTTGTCATAAAATGGGTTCCAAATCACCGTTGCGTATTCCAGTTGGGACCTAACCAATGTCTTATAAAGATATAAGTAGGTGTCTGGTCGTTTAAAATGCTGACATGCGCGCATTATAAAACCATATAACTGATATGCTCTTGATATAACATAATTAATATGATTTTCTAAATGCAATTCCGAGTCAAGAAGGACACCGAGGTCGCGTATAACGCTGACTTTGTCTAGTTGAAGATTGTTAAGCGTGTAATTGAAGTTAATTACGTTTTTCTTTTTTGTAGTAGTGATGTATCTACATTTTGCAATACTCAGATGCAATTTGTTTTTAATGCAGAATTCACTTAAACGATTAAGGTCATCTTGCAGTTGAAGACTGTCATTAATTGTCCTAATTTGCTTGAAAACTTTAAGATCGTCGGCGTAAAGTAAGAAATTACTATATAAAAAGCTTTTATCGATGTCATTAATAAATAAAACGAAGAGCAAAGGTCCCAGTATCGAGCCCTGAGCTACGCCAGACGTTGTCTTAATGGTGTTTGATATGTGACCGTTAATCACTACCTTCTGAGTTCGGTTAACAATATAAGAATGAAACCACCGTAAGAGGTTTCCGCGTATTCCGTTGAAGGCTATCTTTCGCAGAAGCAATTCGTGATCCACCTTGTCAAAAGCCTTGCAGAAGTCAGTATATATTGTATCGACCTGTACGCGTTGGTCCATGCTAGTGAATAAGAAGTTAGTATACACTAGAAGGTTTGTTACAGTTGATCGCTGTTTCACAAACCCGTGTTGCTGTGGTATTATAGCTTTGTGTACATCATCATAAATTGCATTGTGTACCAGTCTCTCCAAGACCTTTGACATGGTGGCCAAGAGTGAAATTGGACGATAGTTTGTTACGTCTTCCTTCGTTCCGGCTTTGTATATGGGCGTTATATTAGCAGCCTTCCAAACATCGGGAACAACACCCTCTAATAGACATTTATTGAATAGCAATGTAAGGGGCACACTGATTGTGTTAATCGTGCATTTCAAAAATAGTGGTGGGACTTTGTCTGGTCCAAAACTCTTAGTAACATCCAAAGATTTAAGTTCTGTCATTACTTGATTTTCAGTTACTCTCAATTCCGAAATTATGAAATCACTTTTTCCATTGTCTATGTGTAGTGAATCAACTGTGAAATCGGATGCGGAACCCCGCTCAAAAACAGCTCCAAAAAAGTTACTGAACAGGTTACAAATAGTTGTGGGGTCGTCAGATTCTATATCGTTGTATCTCATGGTACGAGGAAAACCTTTTTTATCGTGCCTATGAGCAAACGCCCAGAACTGTTTTAGGTCTTCACGCATACCTTTCTCTACAGTTGCAATATATTTATCGAAGCATTGCCCACTTAATTTTTTAAAGCGCTTGCGATATAAAGAAAACTCTTCATAGTCCACAATATTATTATATTTCTTCCACTTAATCCAGCTCTTGTTTTTGGCCTTGAATATGTGTATCAACGGGCGAGTGAACCATATTGGGTAATCAGTAGATTTATTCAATCTTAGGGGAACATTTTTAGCAATAATTTCATAAATGCGTTCATAAAATCTAGACACAGCGTCTTGCACGGCCAGCTCATCGAGTAACCGATGCCAGTCAATTGCCTCAATATCAAGGTTAATAGTGTGGTAATCGGCTTCGTGGAATCGATACCTAGGTATATTGGCCTTTGCCATACAGTTAAACACCGAGTTTAATGTTATAATAGCAATAAATGGAGGATGGTGCTCATCGATACGGACTAACGGAGACGTTGCTATATCACACACACAATCAGGGGAATTTGATATAAATAAATCTAGGGTCCGTCCTTTTTTATTCTTTATTGAATTATATTGTGAGCACTGTAGTACTGAAAGGAAGTTAATGAAGTAGTTGTCTATATCGCCGCTATCCCGAGTTAGAATAGGCGATGCGTGCAATGAGCTAGTCGATTGCCATTGGAGAGAAAAAATATTAAAATCTCCGACGACATAAAAGGCATCCACATTATTCATAAACAAAACCGCCTGTAAAGAGTCTAAAAAGGATTTATATACGAAATAAGGTTGGCGAGGAGGTATATAAATGGCACACACCAAATGACATTTATCACTAGATGTAGAGGGGATTTCTAGCAGTACATATTCTATGTTAGTTCGCAATTGGCCAGTTGTATCAGTGGGTTGTAACATGCGTCGCCGTACAGCTATGTTACGTCGTACCGCCACCATTACTCCACCACCGTCTTGCTTATTGGTTGTTGTGAGATCGCGATCACATCGGTGAATCACATAACGCGAGTCAGCTAACATACTACTATCTATTGTGGAGTTAAGCCATGTTTCGGTAAAAATTACGATATCATGTGATTCCGATAAGATGTTCATATATAAAGTATGTAATTTGGTCCGCAACCCTCCACAGTTTTGGTAATAGATTGACACCTTAGTAGCCATTATTCAATAACATTAATTTAATGAGCATTACCCGAGGAAAAGAAGATTTGATGCGGAATGACGCTGCTATCGCAAAGAGCAAATTTACCAGAAGTCCATATAGCAACACTGGTCGAACGCACCTGGTGTATCGCAAAATAAACATCGGTGCTTTTAATTTTAATGATGGGGAACTACGCTTATAATTTAAAGTATGAGAGACAAAATTGTCATGTGGACTTTCATCCTCGGATATGAAATATAAGAAGGTCACAAGACATGACGTTTTAGGAAGTTTATTGGAAGGTATAATGTTTATAAGCTGACAAAAAACACTAATAATGCCTGAGTACAATGCTTGTAATTTATAATCAGTTCTCAGGGCTTCAGGCTTTATTATTTCGGACACCAAGAATATACAACAAGAAAAACCAGTGGATACCTTCATATTATACTGCTTTACAGAAAAAACAATAGTCAAATAATTACATCTACAAAGTCCATTATAAATATAAATATTTTTAATTGCCCGTGTCAGTAAGGTTAAACCAAATGACCCGTGCCCTATAATTGTATTGACATTTAATTTAGCCACAACAAAATAAATCGATTTAAAATAATTTTTCTTTTTAGAGTAGAGTAACAAATTATTATAGTAACTTACAAAGAATAGGTATACCACTTGTGCACAACATAAGAAACAGTTCAACTTAATAAATGACTCAACTAACAACACAGATAACACATAAAATATTTTACAGTGACGGTGAACGTTTACGTGTTCAATATCTATTTTTGAAAAATAACAATCTAGTTGCAACAGCAAAACCAATTTACGGAAATTCGCTTCGAGACGAGCCTTATTTGATACGAGTGAATGTTGCGACATAATTACAACATAATTACTAACTAATTGACTTGCAATATTTGCATTCACATTGTTAAAGGGTACAAATTGAGAAATGTATGCTGGATATAAATGTTTGTAATAATATGTAATGTAGTTGACCCCTGTTTCATAAAAATAAAAATAAAAATAACTTACTGATATATGAAGTCTTTTCCCAAAAAACACTTGACACTCCGATGGTATACATAACACAGTTGTACAGTTAAACACTACGCTAGTTAAGTTAGTTTTCCGTACAATTAAACTAATATTTATAAGAAAAAAATTATTCACGTCGATATTTACATTGTTAAAAATTAACATTCGGGTAGATACGGGTAGTTCGGTAATTGTGTGGCTGGACCGATAGCTATCGGTTACGGTCATAATATGCATGTCGTGCAGAGTAATGAACAAAGAATCAGAGGCAAAACCAATGAAAAAAATGAGATTGAAATGTAAGTTATAAACGGCTCTTAGTGGGTTATTAATATGATACACTACACCACAACACAAATAAACTATATTTAAAATAAATAGGAAACTGCTAGTGTAGAAGAACTTAGCCCATCTTCTTTTTAATTTTCTGTAAGTCCTCGGAACAACGTATGGAGAAGGCGGGAGAAGTTTCATTTTCCCGTACAAGTATGGTTCCGTTTTTGATCCATGTAAACTTGTATGCGTTGTCCTTGGCTGCGAATCTTGTCTCTCGAAACAATTTTTTCGTTTTGGGTGTCAGATGTTCGTTGAGATATACACGTCGGGATGGTCCGGATATGTTTATTTGAGCAGTTGTCACACCTTTAGCCATTCTCACTGATGCCAGCATTTTATCACGCAAAACTCTGCTCGCTAATTTGACAATTACATTTTTTGGTTGTTTGCTATCGGCACCCATATGTGGCACGCGATGAATGGATATAATGTCTTGATGAGTGATTGGCTGTTTAACTAATGCTCCTATTTCGAGTACTATTGATGAGAGATCTTCTCCGCGTTTTTCAGGCAAATTACTTATTTCCATGTTGCACTGACGTGCCTGTTGATCCATTATATCTATTTTCGCTTCTAACTCGGTGATACGACGCACATCTGTTTCGTTTGCTGTCTTCTTTTCAAGATCGCTAACACGTTTGTTCAGATCTACCGTTTTTTTGTTTAGCTCATCGTATTTGTTACAGATGAAGTTGAGCGACTTTTTTATTTCTTCAAGCTCGTTAAAAAATCTTTTATGCTTTTCATCTTGTTTAGCGAACCAACTCTCCAAAGTCGATAAGATAGTTTCTTGAAAAGTCTTAAAGTCGTTTCGAAGTTCCGAGTCCATCCTATTTCGATGCGTAACATACTTTGGTGGTGACTCCTGCTCCAGTATGCTACTAGCTTCACCAACACTCATTGCTAAGTCACCTTCGTGCTGTCGGTTAAATGTACTATTACGGTTACTCATCTTGCACCAAATATCTCTGTTATAAAAACTACTCTGTTTACAGTTCGGACTTTACAATCGCGCACAATAATGACTCACGCGCGTGTAGCTAATGCTGCAGTGCGTACGGTACTTGATTATTTTAACTATTTATTTATAAGGTATACACACAACATAACATTATATAACATTTTAGTTAAATAAGTTATGGTTCTTATATACTGGCTGTTTAATACCTGTATAATCCCTAATATGGTAGATACCACGCATACAACTCAGGAAAATGATTATAAAACCCGAAAACCACCATAGGTTGTTTTCCGTTTATTTAAAGAAGGTATAATGAGGACGTAAAAAAATCTTATTTATGAATATTACATATACATATATATCATATGTGTCATATATGTATGTCTATTCATAACACAGGATTTACAGTGCTTACTTTGGGCTAGGCTAATTGATGAGAATGTAAGAATGACTTTCTTTAGTGTCCCAAAAAGCAGAATCAAGCGCTTCTGTGTCAAGAATGGTAAATACCTACAATAGCTGGCATACAATTTTTGATATTGATATTTTTAAAGACAGCTTGCTTAAATTTAAATTTAAAATATTGAAGACCCATAACTGAAAGTAGCTATTAATTATTGTATTGTAATTGTCAGTCGTATTAATACATAATGTTATATAATTTGTTCTTTCTGTTTTCTTGTTGTTTATCCATTTTTATTTGTATTTCCATAATGTAAGATTAAAATTTTAAAACTGTTGTAAATTAAACTTTTGTTGTAATGCTGTACTTATCTATTATAGTTATATGCACTAGGTATGTAATGTGGAATGATATATATTTTAATGTACTGTATATATATAATGTTTATGTACCATAAATAAATATATAAAAGCGTAACAGATCCACGGTCGCTAGGTAAGTAGTTTAATTTTAACAATCCAACATTGAAAGACTTTTTAATACACTGAATAATACGCATTCTCTATTGCAGGTGAACGGCGAAGCTATTTACTCTAAGGTTTGGAGAAATACCCACTATAAACTCATGTATATACCAACTATACCAAATGTGGGATTTGTGAGGTAATCACTACCTAACATCGAACGATCCTTTAAGTTGCATAAAATAGATTGATACGAAATTATACGAGGCTATCAGTTCTGACGAAAGCGGCCCTTAAATTTGATATAAAACCCCTTAACAATATTGAGTATGTTATTGCATGGTAATAAAACGGTAAAACACTCTGTTTGGATAACATTAACGTTTTCGTTATTTATACTGTTGATACGTCGAGTTTCTCGGTGGCGGAATTTCTGGGAACGTGAGCTTTTACGATTTACGACTATTGCGAATGGAAGCCGCTTTACACTGTACGATTTTTATACGTTACGTTCATTGCTCTCATATCTAATTGAAGTTGAAGATGTTACCACAATCAAATCAACTTTTTTCTTTCCTTCTTATTTCTTTCTTGTCCTTATTGCGGTTCCGTAAGGATGTTTACAAAATATATAAATAGGTACCTCACAAATAACCTATTATTAGGAGTACAATGTCATTATAGAGCTATAACTAAGTATTATTAATTTCCTTAAATTTTTTAATACAACAATTAATAATAAATTGAAATTTATTATTATTGTTTTATTTATATTTATAAAATCCTTTTCTAAATTCAATACTATTTTTGATATCGATGATTAAATATAGGGCCCAATAAAAAAAAGATAAAAATTAAATCAATGAAACAATTTCAATTAGTAGAAAATATCAAAAAATATTATTGACATTGCTAGCGTATTTCTACTACATATATCTGACCTAGAATTTATCTGACACAATTTTTTAGGAAAAAAACATACAACATTATTTTTTTATGTAATAGAATTCAGGATGCAATTTAACAAAGACACACAGTTCATAAATATATAAACACGGAACGGTCAGTAAACCAAAAAACCTGAACCAAGGCTTGCAGGTGGGCGGAGAGTCTATATCTGCAATGGCTCTGATACACTGCTTTTGAGCAATAAAGACTTTATTAATTTTCACTGAATTACCCCACACCGCTATACCATATCTTAGGTTTGAAGCAACGTAACCATGATATGCTTTCAAAGCCGTTTGTTTGTTACTGATTTTAGCCAAACGCCACAAGGCGTAGGCTAATTTATTAAGTTTGTTATTGACATGTGGTTTCCAACTACATTTATGATCGAACTCAATTCCTAGAAAGGTCATCTGTGCTTTCTAAAACTTTTATCTTGTTATATTTAATGTTAACTAATAGTGTAGCGGCTCCTTTATTCTTAAATTGTATTTAAGGTTTTCGTCAAATTATTCTATTTAAGCCAATTTATAATATCACTTTTTGTAGAGTTTATTATTTTATTTAAATTACTATTTTTTTTCTACTTTTCACTAAGGCTATGTCATCAGCATAGAGTGAGCAATGAAATTTCGTAATCTTTGGAAGATCATTTATTTATTTATTTGGACAACCAACAAGGACATACACCTTAACAGCTTAAAATAACAAAGTCAATGGTTTACTAGTATGAGTGCTGCCTTAATTACAGGTTGCCACCGATAGCAAAATATAACGGTAGTTGGAGCATAAGGCTTCCCTGTGCTTATAAATTAAAAAAAAAACAACTTCAATGAGCTTAACAAAAATAATGTATACTAAAAAGGTTTTTTACATGAACGTATACTTAGCTTAGCGATAATTTTTTTTTAATATAGGTAAACTTAACCTAAATATATCGATTATCTTATTTTTGCTTATGGCATTATACTCTGCTTGAAGCCTGTTTATAGGAGAGAAGTGACCAGGTTGCTTTTGGAACATTTTGGTGTAAACAATGAGTATCTGGATAGCCTTGGAAGTTTAAAGGTAACTTAAAATTTATGTAGAGTATGAAGAGTAAGGGCCCTAACCTAACCTAACCTAACCTAACCTAACCAACCAACCTATACTCATGGAAATGAGTATAAATACCCATGACTCAGGTACAAATGCTCGTATTCAACACACAAACATCAGCCCCTATCGGGACTAGGACCCAGGACCGCCAGTGTGAAAAACAGGATCGTCTTTTTCTATTTTGCTGGATTTGTTCTGACTTAGGACATAGGATAGGTTTTATTTTAATTTATAATACAACAACACGTGGCCGGGTCAGCCAGTTGATTGATAAATTGATTATAGCAATAACAATTGATAACTAATCCGTTGATATTGAACTCTACAAGTTTAACAATTTTGCAGTGCTCCCTGAGTTTTTGACTCTTTGTCTTACAAAATAGCCACAAGAAAAGGATAATAGCGGCGCAGCAAGCGATTATCTAATACGGGGCGCGTGACGCCAATTACTTAGTGAGCGGCGAACATTACGTGCGCGCAAAGAAAATAATATCGCTCGCCGCACCGCACAGTGGATCGTGTTCAGTCGAAACAAGCGACTGGACTACTTTCTCGAGTTAAAATATCTCGTCAGTATTTTATATTATCATGCATAAAAATTTTATTTTTTTTAACTCCGACTTTCATATATGACATCAATCTAAGTGTTGTGATATCATCATTATTCCCGAATCCCATAACACAAGAGCTTTACATAACTTGGGTCCAACAATGTACATATGTGATATTGTCCAATATTTATTGACATATGCCAATATTAGAATAATCTCTTATTACGTAATATTATAAATTAAATTAATTTGCGGTGAAAAATACAACAAAGAGAGACATGTGTGTGATGCATTTAAGCTGATTACAGGTACAAAGAGCCCCTCGAAAAATAAAATTAGATACACAATCCCCTCGCAGACTTAAAATGTTACGTTAAATCTGTATAATTTTATTATACCAACTCATTTTATTATACCTACCTAATTTCACTTTGCCGAATTGAATACGACCACCGACAAATTACTTCCATTATACAAAAGGAGAGAAAGAGATGTATACATACGTACTCTGGTTGAAAGAGCGAGATGTAAGTTCTACCTGATAATCTTGTGACAAAGCATCAATCGTGAATTCGGGAAACATTTGCATTAATTTCGGGAGAAAATAATATAATAAATTAGAAGGAAATTGCGACTTCTAAAAAGATTGAAATAACCGATAAAGTGTTATATATATGTTGAAATAACGATGATTATTGAAATGAGATGAAATTACCAATAAGTTGAGATTTAACAAATATTTGAGCTTTACTAAATACCTATGCATTCATTTAATTTTTTTCCAAAAACATCCATTATCACAATCGAAAGATTGGTTTGAATTTAAGAAATATTTATATTTATTGTATTTTTTATTATTATTATTATTTAAGCCTTTTACTGCTAGATTTAAATGTCCAAAGAAATAATACAACAAAAAATATCAACTTGACTCAGGAGTGAGACGAGAGTCGAACCAACATCCCCTTGCTATCCGGGCGAGTATTCTTCCAATTTAGTTGCCAAGACTTTAAAAATAAATATATCTATCTATCCTATGTCCTAAATCGAAACAAATCCAGCAAAATGGAATAAAAATCATCAAAATCGATTGAGTAGCTTCGGAGTCCATCGTGGTCAAACACTGTGACACGAAATTTTTATATACATATATACATACAGATAGATATAGATGTACTTAAAATCTATCCATAACCTTTTAAGTATTTCTTATCGTAATTGAACTGTATAGGGTTGAAAATAGATTTGGAACATTAGTTATTTCAAGGTAGTTTGGCGTGGAATTGACCGTTCTATAAGAAAGTATATTTACTTAAAACTATTCGATAGATTTATTTTAAGAACAAATATTAGCGTAGAATCTGCAAGGAAGATGAAAGGATTCAATGTTGTTGTTGCTGACAGTATATTTACAAACATTGGGAAGTAACTTTTCAATTATTAGTTTCTTTGATGTTAATTTTTGAAGAAGATAAACAAATGGTAGTATATAGTGTAATTGAGCGAAGCTCTCTTTTAGGCAACTCACAAATTTCGCTTGTCTCCCTCCTGCTACTTAACGGTTCAACCGATTCGATCGAATTTTGGCATGAACATACATGATTATAACCAGACGGACATAAGCTATGTAAAAAAAGTATAGACTTTGCCATGGACGAATAATCACCGAAAGAAATATTCAAAAGCTAATCAAAGCCAAACAGCTGATACTACATTGATGAAATTTGGCGCCAAAACCCACATCGTGGTCGTGACTAATGTGCAAAAAAGTTTTGAAATCGGACATACCATAGAGGAATAATCACACTTCAAAAATCTAATTGCTTCGCTCAGTATTTGCAAACAGCAGCATATATTGCAGACCTAGTAAAAATAGTATTAAAAAGAGTCTTATTTTAAGCATTTTTTTCTACTGTCTTAAATGTCAGGCGTGTCTTGAACAAGCAACCTTTCGTTATACAAACGACTACTCTTTCACTTGACCTACCGAAACTCTAATAAACCTGCTGAACGTATATCTAAAAATGAATGCCAGCGTCTCTTCGTATCCAAGATAACTCACGGGTAGTTCTTTGCTTAATTGAGGGCATATTGCCACCTAAAGTCTGTTCATTCTTACTTGTCCTTTTTGGTAAACAATCTTGGCACAACTTTTTAACAAAATCGACCTTTTAAAAATAAAATAGAAAACAAAGTCAATAATCTATTACAATCAATCGTTATTATAGACTGAAACCTATTAAATCTAGTTATCAGTTGATTTTTAATGCTGCATTTTCATTAAAAAGGAGTGCCAAGATTGTTAGATTAATGGGACAAGTTAGGATGAACAGACTGTACAGTTATGGAAATTAATCGAAGGGGGCCTATGTTTGTGTAAGAAGTATTAAGCATTATATTCGCGATTCATTCTTGTTTATGAACTTAATTTTAAAATATGTTCATAGTTAGGTGATAGATTAAATGATAAATCTAAGCCGTTGACAATAATATATAGTTTATTTATGTTTTTATTTAAATAAAAACTCTTATACAGATTTCACAAAGCGTTTAATCTTGTTATTTTTTTTTATATTTACTCCTGATGTTTTGAATATTGTGATTACATCACTTAATATCCCGTCAGGTTCGGTAAAAGTGCGTTAAACGTAGAAGTGTAAGATCTGATTATCTATTACAATCTTCCCAAAAATATGCGAATCACACGCCACCTATAATATTCAAAAGAGTTAGAGCCATTGGTGAATGTCATATCATCGTATTTTCCGTTACATATATGTAGTAAGTAAATCTAATACCAACAAACAAATAGAAATCCAATTCCTTAATGCGAAAACAATTTCTCTCCATGAAGCGTAATAATAAAGTGCCTACAAAGAGCGTCTTTTGAGGCGGAACAATACTTCAATCCATTCGGAGACAAATTCCATCCACGCGATACTGATCTTGCCTTATAAAAAACCTATTTACATACGGTCAAATTCAAACCTTTTAGCGAAGCAACAAAGATCAAATTTGCTGAACTCGATTTCATTTCCCTAGGTTGTTTACAGTGTCGCCAGAAAAGAGGTTTTATGAAAGCATTCGCGAAATGAGTTTTTATTTAATCCAACTTTTTGCAAAAAGGATCTATTGATGTAAGGTGGAATCAAATAATATTTTTAATTTCGTGTATTCATTTGGAATATATTTGAAATATACAATATATAAACTCCTTGATATTAGGGATTATTAATAAAATCTCGAGTAGATAAGAAAATGGAATTTTTAAAATACTTTATTCAAACAAAACCAATCTTCTTTTTGTCAACTAATGTAAAAAATATTGAAGAGGACTTTATTGGCTAGATCGCTAAGCGTAACTTTTTGTTTATTTTAAAATTTGAGAATTTCCGTATTAATGCGTAATAATAGTTGATAATTAATAAGTTTGTGTCTGTAATTATCATAAACAGTGTATTTCTCTCTAGAAGTCTGTAGAAGAATGGAGTACTTATCTTATTTTCCTTACAAGATTTATTATTCATAAATCAGATCTCATCATTATTAATTAACTGAGCCCAAAACGTCTGTATGTGTTTCGTACCCTTTGCCTGCCCGAGGTAAAAATAACCAAGAAGAAAAGTAGAATAAAATTTATCTGTAGTTTTCATGAATATGGATAAATGGAAACAAAATCCATTTACAAAAACAAAATAAAAGTGATGATTTCACAGAAATTTATTTTTCGTTCCAAATTCAAATATTACAAAGTTTAATTCAATCAACCAAATAAAAGACGACTGGCATCTTGAAAGGGTCATAACGGATATCGACATACCGTCGATATATTCATATCGATAGTTTATCGAATGGGATTTTTATACGAGATATGAAAGTTTTACTCTTCAAATATTACGCGTACTTCAGTGACTTTGTTGTTGATATTTCTTCTCAAATATTATTGTAAACATGTACAAGAAAGTAAGACTTTTAAACTACATTACAATTACCTGTAAAATTGCAATTATGAGTATAATATATATATAATACTCGGCTGAGCTAATGCTATATAAACAATAATAATCTAGAACATACTGCAGTTTATAGGAACATATATTAACAAAACAGTATACCTAACAAGGGAATGAATTAAGGTAAGATATTTATTTACATATTCAATAGATCAGACATATGTATTTCGCTACATTAAGCATGCAATTTTTAGTTTTATTGAGCGAAGCTCTCTTTTAGGCAACTCATAAATTTCGCTTGTCTCCCTCCTGCTACTTAACGATTCAACCGATTCGAACGAATTTTGGCATGAACATACATGATTATAACCTGACGGACATAGGCTATGTAAAAAATATAGACTTAACCATGGAGGAATAATCACCGAAAGAAAAATTCAAAAGCTGATCACAGCCAAACCACTGATACTACATTGATGCAATTTAGGTGAGGTTAGGTAAGGTAGCGCTTCGCTCAGTATTTGCAAACAGCAGCAGCATTGCAGACCTAGTTGGTATTGTTTGTGTTGTAGAAACTCTTTGTTTATACATTATGGTTAATGAAAACTAAAGTACTTTTAAACCTTACTTCAAAATATACTGTCATACGTTCACAATCTCGCTCTATTTTATTTATTACATACAACACGTTATCAGCACGAAGATAGAGTTTTAATGAGTGGAAAGTAATTTTGGGAGTCAGATTTACCGGATTGTTGTGAATTTACATAAATTTTCGACTTAAAAGTGAAAAATTTTCTGACATATAAAAACAAAAGATGTCAACGGGCGTTCACAACAATATGGGTAAAAATGGATTGAATTCGAGTCTACGATCTCTTGCAGGGATATTTTTAAAAGGTAGACAAGATTATACTATTTGGAAATTCAAAATGAAAATGTACTTGGTACATGAAGGTTTGTGGAAATGTATAATAGGTTATCCTGATGGAGATTCTACTGCCTCTAATATTAAAGAAAGGGAAGACGAAATTACCCTAGCCAAAATTTGCTTGACATTGGATGGACCAGCCATAACGCACGTAAGGAACTGTAAGAGCGCCAAGGAAGCCTGGAGCACTTTAGCTGCTGCTTACGAGGATAAGTCCATGGGTCGTCGATTGGCGCTGGAACGTAAGCTGTATAGGTACAATCTCAGTGAGTTTAGTAGTATGGAGATGTACATTGAAGCAGTGATGTCCACAGCTCAAGATTTGGGAGACATAGGGAAGGTAATAGAGGACGCCTCTCTAGCGGCTATATTACTAGGAGGACTGACGTCACGCTTTGATCCCTTAATAATGGCACTAGAAAATTCAACAGTGCAGATTTCTAGCGAGCTGGTGAAAAGCAAACTATTAACAGAATTTTCGCGATCTACTGATAATGAACCAATTAAATCGGATCTTGGTTTATGTGTTCAGGAAAAGAATCCTAAACGAAAACGGGAAATAGTCTGTTACCGCTGTAAGGAGCCTGGACATAAGAGACCGGACTGTCCCCTTAACAGAAAGTCCAAAAATGTTGGCCCGAAGAAAGAAAACACCCTATCTAGTCTGTTTGGCGCATTCAAAGTGGGTACCGAGGCGTTCAAAGATAAATGGTGGGTAGATTCTGGAGCAAGTGCTCATATGTCTGGAAGGTCAGATTGGATGGAGAATATACAAGAGTTCTCTACTGGGCAAGTCACAATTGCTAACGGAGATGTCTTGACAAGTGCTGGCATTGGCAGTGTTTCTATTAATAATAATTTTAAATCCGAATGTTCTAATAGTATCAAAAATATATCAAATGTAGTTTTTATATCAAATTTAAATACTAATTTGATTTCTATAAAGAAGGCTGTAGATAATGGATTTTGTGTTGTTTTTGATAAGGAAGGTTGTATATTTTATAATGATTTATCTTTTTCTTGTACAGGTGATGCAGTGCTACATGGTTCGTGTTGTGGTGGATTGTATAGTTTGGATTGTACGGTTAGTCTACCTAAAACCTTATCAGCGTTTAAAGTACATAGTGATGTATCGAACTATCGACTATGGCATAAACGGCTTGGTCACTTGTGCCGTATAGGGTTACAAGAACTTAACAGAAGTAATCTAGGCGTTCAGTACACCGAAGTTGATAAAGAGCCCTGCATAGCTTGTGTAGAGGGTAAGCAGGCCAGAAAACCATTCAAGAAAATAACATATAAGAAAGCAACTTCTAAATTAGAACTAGTGCATTCGGATTTATGCGGACCAATGTCGGATAATTCTTTTCAAGGAAATAAATATGTTTTGACTTTTATTGATGATTTTAGCCGTTTTATTTTTATATATTTTATTTCTTCTAAAAATGACGTTAAGAATAAGTTTTGTGTTTTTAAGGCTATGGTTGAAAGAGAGACAGGCTTAAAGGTAAAAGCGTTGCGTACAGACAACGGAACAGAGTACGTTAACAAAGAATTTACTGATTACCTGGAGGAGGAAGGTATCCAACACCAGACAACCGTTCCTTTCAGTCCTCAACAAAACGGAGTTTCTGAGAGGACTAACAGGTCGGTAGTAGAGAAGGCGCGTTGTATGCTCTCTGATTGTTCTCTCTCAAAGAGCTATTGGCAAGACGCTGTGGAAACAGCGGTTTATTTAAAAAATCGATGTCCACATCGAGCTCTCAATGGTAAAACGCCCTTTGAAGCATGGCATGGCGAGAAACCAGACTTAAGTCATTTGAAAGTTTTTGGGTGCCGCGCCATGGTTAAGGTTCCAGATAACTACAGAAGGAAATTGGACATTAAGGCGACAGAACACATTTTCGTTGGATATTCAAAAAATCCACAGAGCTACTACTTTCGTGAAGCAGATTGTCCAAGGAGGTTGATAAAAGGAAGAGATGTGGTTTTCTTCGAAAATTCTTTTTCTAATTTGAAGGTTCAACAAAAGGAATCGATCCCTTCTACTTCTTGTGGAGATATTATTTTTGATTCAGTACCCAATCAAGTGTGCAGTTTATACAAGCGAAGTGAAAATACTGAGCAAGGCACTGACGCTGGTGCTAGTGAGCCGGAACTAGAAGCACAGCAAACTCACAGCGCAGACGGGACTTTTGATGTTGAAGATACGTGTACTCAAAGTACAGAAATTACAGAAGAAAGATATCCACTCAGAAATAGAATAACCAAACGTTTTGATACTAATCTTATTTGTAATGCAGTTACGTATGACTCCGACGAACCTGAAAGCTACGCAGTTGCTATGAAGTCGGAAGAGAGTGCAAACTGGCAGTTAGCGATGGATGACGAGTATAAATCGCTAATGAAAAATAAAACTTGGACGTTAGTTGATAAACAAGATAAGAAGATTATTCAATGCAAGTGGGTATACAAATTGAAAAAGGATGCTCAAGGTCAAGTTGCCAAGTACAAGGCAAGGCTAGTAGCCAAAGGCTTCAGCCAGACGGCGGGCATTGACTACTATGAAACCTTCTCTCCGGTAGTGCGTAATTCGTCCTTGCGAACACTGATAGCTTTGGCGGCAGAAATGGACTTGAATATACATCACTTAGATGTAGATACTGCGTTTCTCAATGGAGACTTATTGGAGGAAGTTTACATGCAGCAGCCTCCGGGTTTTGTTGAGACAGGAGCAGAAGATAAAGTCTGTTTATTAAAGAAATCACTCTACGGCTTAAAACAGGCTGCTCGTGCATGGAATATTAAATTAAATCAAACTTTATCAAATATTGGTTTTGTCAAAACCTCTGCAGAACCATGCATCTATACGAAAAAGTTTGGTGATGAAACTGTTATTATCAGTGTCTATGTTGATGACATTTTGGTATTATTTAAAAGGAAAAAGACTTTTGACACTGTCAAAAATTCTCTAAGTAAATTTTTCTCATTAAAAGATTTGGGAAAACTTGAATATTGTTTAGGTCTTAATGTAAAACGTTCGGAGGAAAAGATTTATGTTAGTCAAACGACATATATTAAATCAGTTTTAAAACGTTTTAACATGGAGAATTGCAAAGAAATGTCAACACCTTTAGAACAATAAGCTGGAAAAGGGTAAGGAAACATGCAATTATCCTTACCAGAATTTAATAGGCTGCCTTATGTATCTAGCTGTGAATACCAGGCCAGACGTCGCTTATGCCGTAAGCTATTTAAGTCAATTTAATACTTGTTTTGACAAAAGGCATTGGTTGGCCGCAAAAAGGGTATTACAATATTTAAAAGGAACTCAAAACTACTGTATTACTTACAGGAAGACGGGTGACTATTTGTGTGGTTATACGGATGCAGATTGGGCAAACTGTATTAGTGACAGGAGGTCGTACACTGGTTACTACTTTACTCTGGCAGGAGGGCCTATTAGTTGGGAATGCAAAAAACAACCAACAGTCGCGTTGTCTTCAACTGAGGCGGAGTATATGTCGCTTACTAGTGCGGCTAAAGAAGCAATTTTTCTTAGGAGGTTAGTGTTTGATATCACTGGTAACGCTGATAAGGTTGTAGTGTATAACGACAGCCAAAGTGCGCAGAAAATTGCTCTCAATCCAATCCATCACAATAGGACGAAACATATAGACACGAAATTTCATTTCATTAGGGAAAAGATATCTGATGGCATTATAGATGTAAAATATATGCGATCAGATCATATGTCGGCAGATGTCTTAACGAAGCCCTTAAGGCGCATAGCACATAATAGATGTGTAGTCGGCATGGGCATAACATATTTAATTAAGGTTATCTTTATTTTTCATTAAGGGGAGGATGTTGTAGAAACTCTTTGTTTATACATTATGGTTAATGAAAACTAAAGTACTTTTAAACCTTACTTCAAAATATACTGTCATACGTTCACAATCTCGCTCTATTTTATTTATTACATACAACAGTTTGGTATCTAAGAAACGAAATTTTCATTACCATTACATTAGTGATCTAATTTAAACTACATAGTATTTTTATCTTTATTTTGTAGAAGCTTTGACTTTACGTAGTAATTATAATACATTTAACTTCTAACAACATGTTAAATTTTTTTAACATTAAAATATTTTTGTTGGTGTCATAAGAAAATGAATTAAGGTAAAGTAAGTTTTAATTGTAACAAATTTTATAAAAACGAAAGTAAGGTTATTGGTAAAACCAATCATCTTGAAATTTCGCTTACACTTTGACAGGGGTATAGAAAAGGACATAGGGTACCTTTTTTGCAGAAAAAAGTACTGTAAGTAAGTATAGGATGGTTTAAACTAATAGAATCGTAAACTTAAAAAATGTTATGTAATGATAAATAACATTAGTATAAGGCAAAACGGGCTTTTTATCATATTTTTCCATATTCAGTTCTAACACTTCCACACATCTAAATAAAAATACTTATACCGTATAAATTACGCATAATTTATATTAAATCCTGACATTTCGACTCCTTTACAGGAAGCGTGATTACAGGATGACTTAGTTCATGGTCGTCATACATGTTCATTTTATAGTTTAACTAAAACGCAAAATAAAACAATTTTGATTTGAATAAACTTAGCAGTTAGGAACGTGCGCAATTAAAATAATCTGAAGGAGCATATCTATGACGGCCATTACCTTAATCATCCTATGATCACGGCTAAACTTCAGAATTACAAATAAATAATAGGCAATTTATTCGGTACGTGTATTGTTCTTTAAATGTTTTTTTACTATCAAAGTATCGACGCCTCAAAAATAGTAACGAAAACCCCGTTTTTCATTACACATTTCTAGAAAATTTATTACATAATACGTATTATATAATAGTATTCAAGTGCCTCTATATAGGTTGTAAAAGAGTTCAAGCTGCTATCACTAGATACTATCAAGACCATTTCAAGATTTTATTGTCTAAAGAACGATTTCGGATTGAATCTGAAGCAATGTAAGCAAAAGTCATTTCGATAAGGTTTTCACTGTAGTTAGAAAGTGTAGACAATGTTATACTAAGTAAAAATATACGAGATTTTGTTTCCATAGTTTATTTAAACATTGGTAAGGTTCATCATAATGACCGCATTGCAGAGACACAATCCTTCTTAGTGAATCAAAAGACCACAGAAAGATTAGACCATTCAAAGATTCAAAACAAGTTTTTAGTACTGTATATATATTAATCTATGCTTGCTTGCAACTTTTTGAAGCATTGATTTAAATGTATGCACTTAAGTAAAGCCATATTCTATGGCTTTTTTTGAAGTTTTGCTCATTATTCGACAGGTGATTCGATTTGCTTACTCTGTGAAAAATAAAAAATATAAATAATAGACCACATCACATACATTTTTATGAACCCAAGTTAATTATAGCTAAAACTTTGCAACCGTAATTACATACACCGTTTTACTTATCACCAGATTTATTTAATTACCTACACTTTTAAGATAAGTTATTTTAATAGAAAAACACTAGAAAACGTCGACTCGGCTTACAAGTGAGTTCTTAGGCGGCTTAGAATTCACTTTATCAAGATACCATTGAAAAAGTGCAAAAAATATAGAAAAAATATACCTACACTTTGATAAAAACTATTGGCAGACAAATGAGCGATTAATTGTTTAGCTTTTCAGTAGATTTTTGTTTTTGAACGATAAAAAAGTAATTTATAATAAAATATAAAAATAATTTCATATATATATATAAAGGTATTCTTAACACAGTGATTTCTTAATATATTTTAATATGTAATCCACTGAAGCTATATATCCTTAATTCTTACATGTACCACCTACTAACTTTTATGTTAATACTTAAAAGAAATAAAACTTCTCAATATTTCTCAAAGTTATAGCCCTTAGTCTCTTAATACTGCCAACTACACAGATCTCAGCAATCTTGTAAGAGCATCGTTAAAAACCACACGACCAACAAATAATTTCAAAATCCGCGTCCATCGATACAATTGACGTTTACGAGCGAGCAAATAAATTAAATCGATCATAAAAAAGTATCGAGCTGTGTCGCGTGTGTCGCGTCACTATAAAAATGACTGGTCGCATATTATAATGCGTTAGGGTCAAATTTATTATTCGAGATATGTATAATGTCGCAGACATTCGATGTAACCAGAATTTTGAGCTAAATTCTGGGAATTTGGTATTGGTCAAGCCCAACCCAATGCAGCGTGTTTTTATTTTGAATTGGTTCGCTCTTTATTCTAGTCAAGCCTGGGGGCCAAGACAGGATCCACGATGCAACGAGCTAACCCATAAGGTGCCTATTCACCCTGGCTTTAAAAACGGTGGGTTATAAGTTATAATTATTCGGAAATACAGACACAGGGAGGCAGTTCCACTTCTTTGCTGTGCGGATTATGAAACATTTTGAGAAGCGCTTGGTGCGACAGGTAGGAATAGCAACCATGAAAGGGCGGTAGCCCGCAGTGCATCTGGATGTCCGAAAAAAGGGAGATAGCGGTAAGAGCACATGCAGCTCCTGAGCACACTCTCCAAAGTGCTCATAGTCTAGTAATATAGTAGTCATATTAAGAAATTGACGCAGTATGCGCTATATTATAAGTACATATATAATAATTCATCATCATCAGCCTATTAATGTCCCCACTGCTGGTGCACAGGCCTGCCCCCAAATTAAATAGCTAAAACACTTGTGTTACGGAAGTCAGAAACAACAAATGTATCACAACAGCCAGACCCGAGCTAATATAGAAAAAAAACACATTTTTAACAATGACCTTGCCGTGTATAGAACCCGGGCCCTCGGAGTGGCATTGTAATAAAAACTGATATGCGAGCCACTCAACCATAGAGGTCCTCAAACAATAAACTATACATATGCCACCACTAGAGGACTGTGTGGATTGGTGGCTGCTAACTTTGACAGCCGTTAGGTGTAACAGTAACGATCTTGCCTTTCTCAACGACAGTCCTGGGTACGAGACCCGAAAGGGACGGATGTTTTCAATTTATCTATATATCATATGATATATGTATGTATATCCATTACTCTAGTATCCATAACACAATCCTTACAGTGCTTAATTTAGGTTAAGCTAATTGGTGTTACAAAATTAGAAAAAGGATTCGATTGCAGCTGAGACCAATGGCTTGATGTGCCCGCCCGCTTTTCGGTCACCCATCCCATGGCAATCCTTTCCGAAGGTTGCTTAACTTCTGAAATCTCAGGCCGAACTCGTCAACCACCGTTTTTTATAAGTACCCACTTAAGAGAAAAAATATATATTAAGTACTTAACGGAACACAAATTACTTAAAACGCAATCACCATTGATTGGACATGGGTAAACTTTTACTGTACCCTTCGTCGCCACGGGGCTAACTGGCCATAATAAAACGCCATAAAATCACCAATTAGCATTAAATACCTCATAACTTTATCGCTTTTGTCACTGTCGAAGAGGTTGTAAAACCTTCAGTTACGCCCATAAAATGGTTACTTATATAGCATTACAATTATAACACAAAACCCCATTATCGCGTAGTCCATTTTTTAGGGTTCCGTAGCAAAACGGCAAAAAAAGGAACCCTTATGCATTCGTCATCTCTGTCTGTCTGTCTGTCCGTATGTCACAGCCACTTTTTTCCGAAACTATACGAACTATACTGTTGAAATTGGTAAGTAGATGTATTCTGTGAACCGCATTAAGATTTTTAAACAAAAATAGAAAAAAACAATAAATTTTGGGGGTTCCCCATACTTAGAACTGCTACTCAAATTTTTTTCTCATCAAACCCATACGTGTGGATAAATCTTCAAAAATTATATTGAGGTTTCTAATATCATTTTCTTCTAAACTGAATGGTTTGCGCGAGAGACACTTCCAAAGCGGTAAAATGTGTGTGTGTGTGTGTGTGTCCCTGTAACTTCTAAAATAAGAGAATGATAAAACTAAAAGATATATGATGAACATTACCATGCAAACTTCCACCGAAAATTGGTTTGAACGAGATCTAGTAAGCAGTTTTTTTTTTTTATTTACTTAACTAGTTTGTACGGAACCCTTTGTGCGCGAGTCCGACTCGCACTTGGCTGGTTATTAATATATGACTTTTTCGTAGTTTCTAACAAAATATGGTAAAATTGTATAGTAATAGAAATATTCGGCATTTTATTTCAATAATACATTTTTTTTTTATTATCCAAAATTGTAACATAACAAAAT
This sequence comes from Calamotropha paludella, assembly GCA_927399485.1. Classification (NCBI taxonomy): domain Eukaryota; kingdom Metazoa; phylum Arthropoda; class Insecta; order Lepidoptera; family Crambidae; genus Calamotropha; species Calamotropha paludella. The sequence goes on along the minus strand of OV656823.1, from coordinate 2,693,788 downwards.
ATTAATAGTAACAGCGATAACAATAATTTTCATTTATATCAACTATACTTGTGATTGTTTATAGTTAATTACTGAACAATGTGCACATTTTATGCGAAATACATGTTAAGTTTAATTTAATTTACAAAATTGAGGGTTGTTTAAATTTGCAATTAGTTTATCGTGAACACCACCAGGTAATTCGTTAAGGTTTTTGGTAATAAATAAGACGAAGTGCGTTCGCCATATACGGCGTGATATATATACACTGATGACCTATAACACAGATATTTTATATCTAGCTCAGGCATTAATCTCACACAAACAAAAAGTGAAACTGTAATGTAAGTTTGTTAACTTACCTAAGTTTGTGATATAAATAAATTATTTTTTTATTATTAATAATAATAAAAAAAAATATCTATTTATTATCACAGTCAAACATGTTAGAAAAAATGTACATTAGGAGAATACAATGGAAAATTGATAATAACCTTGATGTAATTACACATAAAATTTTATTATCTGATAAATTATTTTAATAAAAAAGATCAAATCGACTCAGCTCACAACGGTTATTCTCAGGCAAAAAAAAAAACAAATCTTATTCTGTTTTATATTCATTAATAAAACGCGATGACCGAGTTACTGGCCGGCATCGTTCTTACTGGTCGTTGCGTTTCGTTAATGCAAAAAAAAAAACATAAGATTATATTTGTACACAGAACAAGATTATCATCATTTTTCCATTGTATTTTATTTTATAATGTACAATATTTCTAACTTAATCCGATCTCTAATCTTTCCTATTCAGCAATAAAATACCGGTTTTATAACATTTTTATTTGACTTTTTAAAATTCGAATGTTAAAAGCGAATAGCGGTTCGAGATAGCAAAAATCCTAAGAACAACAATAAAAATTACGTTTCGTTACAGCACGCAGATAAAGTGGGGGGTTGCCTAAGAGTTTAATTTTTATAACAAATCTTTTATTCCCTGCCTTTATGATGTAGCAGTAAAGTAGATACGGCGAATAAAAAGCGTTACAATAAAAATTGTTACGTTCGTGAGGGAATCATAATAGATACGCTGTGAGGGAAGCTATTCCCTCAAAACTTGAAAATATCAATAGTTTTAAATAAGTAGTTCTTTTTTGTACCTATTGTAACTGTGCCTGCCGACTGGCACTGCCCGATAATGTTCTTATTTCGCTACTCAAAAATTCATTATATTTACCATTTTGATTATTATTTACCTCAGTAAAATAGCTTTATATGATCAGTATGTAGTAAGGCAATAATTATTAGAACGAATGTTACTTATAAAGTAATTATATAACATTCATATTATTAAACCTAAAGTAAGCGAGTTTGAACCAATGGATCCTATATAACTTTAAATAAGGAAACACAACTGAAGTAACAACAATGACTAGTAGAAATTCTTACGCTCATCACATAAACTTATGCTTCTCCAGAGATTTGAACCTAGAAACAATGCTGCAGTAAGTACTCGTAAGAGCGCTTGTGCAAACCGGTCGTTTTCATGGTGTTGAAAATAAAAAAAAAACTTTAGACATTATAATATGTAATTAGATTTTATAATTATGTTAGCACGGTACGGTAGTATTGGTTGAGTCCACTCTGCAGACAAGACATTAGAACAAAACTTCTGCTCGATGCAGACAAATGATTACAAAGAAAAATCACATAATTCCATAAAGTAACAGTTTTATAACAAATATGACTTCCTTAGTTTTCTTGTCTAAGTACGGGAAATAACAAAGTCCAATAACAATTGCCTAATAACCGATCCAATATAAGCCAGTTAGGATAGTTTTTTTTATCTACTTCTACACTAATATTATAAAGAGGAAAGATTTGTATTTTTGTATGATTGCAATGAATAATCTCAAATACTACTAAGCGGATTTCAAAAATTCTTTCGCCACTGGAAAGCTACTTTTACGCTGAGTAACATAGGTTATATTTAATGCTAAAAATTTTTTAGAGCATTTTGTCCAAACGTGCGAAGCCGGGACGGTCCGCTATTGTTCATATAGTAAATAAATAAAATATTAAGAAATAAATAAATAACAATTTCTATTAAAATTGTGGATACAGATGATAATATATGATATCAATGAAAAATGCAAAAAATATAAAATTCAGAAATCTAAATGGATGGTTCACAATCATCGATTTTCCAAACATTTGTACAAATGTTTCTTTCGAATACACTTCCACTCAATGATGCGACAACGCTGGCCTGTAGTCTGTATGCTTTAGCATAAAACTAGAAAAGTACTACAAAATTTCGACGGGTTTAATTGGGAGAAAATTAGACTGGACGTCAAAAGGTTGCGGGGTCGATCCCCGCCTGAGAATAACTTGTGAGTCGAGTCGATACTTTCTAGTATTTTTTAAAAATTGTGTATCATATATGATATGTATGGAAAAATTGAAACATTGGAAAATGCAATAAATATATAAAGATAAACAAATTTCAATTTACTGAATCTGTAGGTACTAAAAAGTTAACCATTTGCCATTCTTATTAGTATGGTAATTACCATACTAATTTTTTTTAAGGTATTTGTCCGTTACTCAAGTAGTTGGGTGACCAAGATGGGTTATACGTTTGTGCTGTATTTAACTTATTTTACATATTTGAATGAAACCACATAAATCCAATTAACGATGCGTTTATTCTTGTTTTTGTATGATTAACTCTAACATATCGACTAATTACCTTTTCTTAGCTATCCTGTGATCATCAAGCGCCCAAAATGTTTTCTTTTAATAACTGTTTTAATGTACGTCACCAATAATATTTATTTTTTTAACATTTTGTTACTATAATGACTAAATAGTAACTTGTTTAGGATAGGTTCGAGCTAACCAGCAGAAAAATATCAAATGTATCTGCCCCTGTAAAGGAGTCCTGCAAATCCGATTAAAATATGTGATAGGGGATGTGTAAGAATCAAATACTGTACATATTATTTATCGCTGTCCAAGGGTAAGTCGGTAAAAGCAGACCAAGCGAACTTTCAGGGACCAAGATATCCTGAAAGAATTCCAGCTCAAAAGCACCTTTAATGACGAGCTTGCATGAAAGGTACGATAAGAGTTAAAAAGCAAGAAATATATGTCATTCATTATTGTAGAAAGTGGAAATCTGTGATGGATTTCAGGAACAACTATGATATCACAACACATATGCGGGCGTCCATGGCCTTAGGAGAAAATAACATTTTCTATCAGCAGACTCTAATCACATGGGGGTTACACCTGAGTACATTAATTAAGTCTACCAAAAAGCGTGGTTCGTCTACTTGGAATGATCTATCAGGATATCATAAGCATAGAGGCGGTGAATTTAATTCTTATAACCGTCAGAGCTATATGAATAGTCATTTTTACTTCTTCTATGAGTATGTTGTCCTAGTAATTGTATTCCAAATGTACTAATAAGGTAAATTTCAAATCTGACATTTTATTTTTTAATTTATTCATGTAATAACTTACTTATGAACGCGATGAACTCAGAAACTACTTAACCGACTTTGATGATTCCTTTTTTATTTTACTGGATTTGTTCCGACTTAAGATATAGAACACGATTCAATATAATTAAAAATCAAAGATAATAAAAAATATATTGAAATTATAACAACTGAGCCATAACTACGCCGAGTCATCCAGTAATAATATATATAGTTATCTTTTTCATAGATATTCAAATTATCGAGAGTATGCGTGCAGTCACTACTATTGTCACCTTAAAAAAAAAAAGCATGTGTACAATTCACACGTGGTAGAAGTGAAACCTTCTTCTCTCAAGCTTTGTACTACGCATGCGAACACAAACATGTATTAACACACGTTCATAATGCTTCCTATCTCATTTTCTCCTACGTTAAATCTTATGAATTTATGTGTCTGTCTCTTTTTACTGTAGCTTTTTCGTTTCATCGACTTTCAAATCACAACGATGCTAAAGAAGTTTTCACTTCAAAAACAAATCCATGGCCCAGTCTCCCAGTAATAATGTAGTAGTAATTTATCCAGAGTATGCGTGCAAAGTTTTATTATTGTCAACTTTTCAACATCACAAATTCACCTTTCATAAGTTACATAGATAAAATATATGTCTATATGTCGATATATCGCGTTATTAATATAACTCACAGTTGATTCACTTCAGATTGTTTATGCGATAGTCGTTCAGTTTACAGCCTTCGGCACACGTGGCGCGTGTATACCAAATCCATCGTTCAATTTTAACAGCAGATATGAAATTCACATTTTCCATCTTCCGTTATAAAAAAAGTAAAAGGTCTTAAATTTAATACCGGTTTTATTGCCCAGATTACAATAATGCTTGGATAGGGTGCGCAGGAAGATTTGCTGTTGTTATATTTTCATGTCGGGAGTTTTTTAATTTTCGGTTGGTTGCAATGGATGTTAAAAAAACTGACATTATAATATATATATATGTGTGTGTGAGATAATATATCTTAAACTCACACTAATTAGCCTAGCCCAAAGTAAGCACTGTAAGCTTTGTATTATGCATACTAGGGTAACGGATAGATATACATATATTTATATAAATATACATAAGCACCCAGGACTCAGGTAGAAATGCTCGTGATAATCACAAAAACATCTGCCCTTTTCAGGTCTCCATGGTCCGATGGTCCTAGGTTCGATTCCCGGTAAGGGGTGATGTTTGTGCGATAAATCACATGCACATGAGTCATGTAAATATATATTTTTATGAATATTATATATCTGTGTGTCATATATGTCTATGCCTTACAGTGCTTACTTTGGGCTAGGCTAATTTGTGTGAATGTAGGAAATATTATTATTTAACATTAATAATAATGACTGGCTGCGATTTCAATTTATGCGTAATGTATAATGTTTATTTTTATTTGTTTAAAATATTTCTCAAATGGTAAGAGAGTTTTTGAAATTGAATAAGTAGGTCTCTAGGCTAAAATATTTGTATACATATAGAAAATCCAGTCAAAAATATCATCTCATATGGGATTCGAAACGACGATCATCTTTATATATAAATAACAAATATTCAAGAAATATTTACACCCATGAATACGGTTCAAATGCTTGTACTTAACCCTAAAATCTGCCTCATCCGGGACTTGAATCCGGGACCTTTGACTTCGAATGTGTCGTCAAACCAGTTCAAATATTTGGTTAAGACTTACTTATCTCTCGCGAACATGCATATACATAAAATCATGGTGATTTCGCCGTCACATGGGATTTATTGCTAAGACGTTTTTTATGCTCAACACATTTGTTATGAATACACTTTATGTGTTATTATACTTATGCGTTCCGTTTCAGCTTTAAACATTTTACAAGCGAATAAACAGGGCTAAGTTATAAAACAAGTAATGTAGAGCTGTAACTTAATATCTTGTACTTAACGACTGTTTTGGTGCAACGGTGTAATCCTGCCTTTTACATTGATGGTCCTGGGTTCGAGTTCCGGAAGGGACAGATGTTTGTGTGATAAATACGAGCATTTGTCCTTACATCATGAGTTTGTATATATTTTTATATAATTATTAAATGTATGTCTATTAATTACACTGGTATCCATAACATAACGTTGTTGACTGTTCAATTACTAAAAGAATCTACTGATGTTATCGTATGTATGTAATCTCTTTGATCAGTTGTTGGTTGTCATAAATAAATAAAAAAATAAGCCTTACAGTGCTATTTAAGGCTCGACGAATTGGTGTGCATGTAAAAATATCATTATAACATTTTTTGATGTTTGAGAAAAAAAAAATAAGTTTTTTTGATATTTACAATTTGGGTGGTTGCTCAGATAATTAACCGTGACATTGGTTAAACACTGATAGAGAAATTTATAGGTTGGATTCGGAAATGGGATAACATTTTTTCCCAGTTAATTATAACTATTTTTAGTATAATTTAAGTGGTGCAAACATAAAAGCTGAAAAAATTATGAAGTCTTCAGAAGACGCGATTATATAACAAAAAATATATATTACTTCAACATTTTAATATTCAGTGTTGCAATTCGCCACATTTGGTCTGTAGTTTTTGAATTACACATACATTTATTTTATATTTTTCTAAATCAATTATTTTACAATGACAAACCAACGTTGTTAAAATAATGGTTTACCAGGAGTTTAAACCAACAAGACTGTAAACCGAAATAAGTACGAAAATCCTCTCATTCTGGGTCTTAATTCCCTGATTTCAATGTTGGAAATCGATTGGGACAAAGCCGCTAAGACAATGAAAAACATAAATTATCTTCAAAACCCTTTCTCTTTATTAATTGTTAAAAAAGTATAAACTATAATAAAATATTAATTAATGAAGCAACCAAAAAAATAATCACACCATGTCTTTAACGTCAAAACTACAATAAGAACTGTATTAGAAGTTAATACGCGTGTCAACCCTTTGATGTAACACCTGTAACGTCATGGGAATGAACGGGGACAATGGGAAGAATTCGACCGTAGGGAAACAATCGATATATCAAACTCATGGTAAATGATTTTTGAATAACGAACGTTTGAAATATTAATTTCTTTTATTTTAACGTATTTGGAATACTTACTATTACTATCAAGGTATATTAGAAAAATTCTATTATATCAGTTTTGGTTGTAGGAACAAAAAACTGTTTAACTAATAATTTTCATTTGTATTTATTGATGTAATTTATTGTTAACTAAAATGATCCTTGCTGCTCGAAAATAAATAAATTAATAATTACAAAATAAAAATAAACAAGAGGTGGAAACAATTATGTAACAGTATTATATTTTTAAGTTGTTTTAAATACCTATATCAAACCAGCGTTTTATGAGTTTGTACCTAAACTGCTTTGGTTTTTTATTAAATAATAATATTAATAATTCTTATATTCACACCAATTAGCCTAGTAAAAAGAAAGCACTTTTAGGTTACGTTATGGATACTAGAGTAACGTATAGACACACATATGTAACACAAAGATGTATGTATGTATAAATACTTATGACTCGGGGCAAACGCTCGTATTCAGAACACATCTGCCCCTTCCGGGATTCGAAAGGCAGGTCGGTGCGAAAATTAGTATCTCTACAGCTGAACCATACGGTCGTCAATCAAATAAGTGAAGAACAGGGAAGCTAATCAAACCATTATAAGTTTGCAGATCGAACAAAAAACGAGTATCTTCTGACATAGTGGAATACTAGGGGTAACTGGTTGCCTCTGATTTTCTTGATTCTAACATTTTTATTTTTTTCATTTTTCTAATCGTATAGTAGATTTATATTATTTATGCCCACCTGCACAGTGTTTAGCGCATTTGGATAATTATTACGGAGCTTGCAATGATTGTTTATGACCTGCTGTGGTGATGGTTTATTATCTCATACTTCTTCGCGATTTGGAAGGCGCGTTCATTTGTTGATGCCAGCTTTATCGACAGTCGTTAGCATATACTAATATGGACTGCGCCGTCATGGTATATTATGGACCATTCTCCCCTACGGCGTTTTCATCCATAGTGGGGGTCTATGCCTCAGCAGTATATTAGTAGACTGAGGTTTAGTCATAATTGTAATAAATTATCTAAATACTACGATGCAAGCAAAGATAGCAAACTATTCTGAATTAATGTTCATTTAATGATTAACTACATATAATCTACGATAAATATGTATATCAATTACTTCCCTACGATCAAGTTCTTCCCAATATTAAAAAAGGTAAAGTTTATCCGTTTTTTATAGTTTAATTGCTGAATGGTTGCTGTTTTGTTGCCCTATTACCTAGGGGAAAATTGTTATTATTTATTAAATGGTTTCTTTTTAAATAAAATAATTTATACATTTTGATTATAAGTATGTATATTGTTTGTATATATGTGTATATGAAACATCTGTCAATTTTGCTGCTAGATATGCCTTGTTACTCGGTTCTTGAATTATTATATTTTTTCTGTACCCTGACAAAAGTGGAATTGTATTTTTTCCTATTTTTTGCAAACTAATCTTGAATTCATAACTAATAATAATAATAGTTCCTAAAATCACACCAATTAGCCTAGACCAAAATAAGCACGACAAGGCTTGTGTTATGGATACTAGGGTATACCAATGACTCAGGTACAAATGCTCGTATTTATCACACAAACATCTGTCCTTTCCGTGATTTTTGTGTGACGAACCCAGGACTGTCGGCGCGAAAGGCAGGATAGCTACCGTTGCACCAAACTTATGAAATTTTAATGTACATTATTTTAATTCTAAGATCCCATTACGATTATATATTATACCAAAATATCATATCGTATTTATTCATTCGGACCACCGAATGAATAAACCAATGAGATGTTATTATTAAAAAGTAATATAACTTGTTCAGACATGAGAGAATAAATACTCTAAGAACACAAATTTGTTGTGTGTTTGTCTGTCCGCTCTTTTTCCCGCTCTTTTTTCCATTGTATCAAATTAACGTTACAATAGCAACGCGTTACCGGATCAGCAAGTTAATTCCAAATATGAGATCAATAGTAAATTCTGTCATAAGAAAGGATACCTACATCATCATAAAAAATGCAATAACTCAAATTTCAAATATGATATCTCACAATGAGCCGTATGAAAGTAATATTGATACAATCTGCGCGGAGATGGGATATTGTGATAAGCAAATAAGCACACAAAGGTAATAAGCATTCTGAATATAAATCAGAACATTCTTTGCAAATATCGTAATGAAATCGGGCGACTGAAAAGAAAGTTTAAGGGGAAGCGCTATTTATGGCGGGATATCATTTTTCCGGGGTAAGTGGAAAAGCGAGACATTTTCGGTGTTAACAATGTTATTTAGACAATAAATTGATTGTTCAAGTTAAAAATTAATAATTATAATTACAATATAAAGAAATTAAAATAATAAAATAGAATAAAACATTAATCTAAAATGTGTATAATCCGGTAAAATTGCCAGTAGATCTAGAATTAGACCTAATAGTGTATCAATCAACTTAATACCTAAACGTTCATTGAAATCTTGAGTAGTTTTTAGTCAGTTCACGTTAATTCCGTTTTAACGACTATGTTCCGTTTTGTTCACTAGTTTCCGTTTTTTCCATAAAATTTACCTTCAGTAGACTTATCAACTGGGGGATTTCACATGTAAGTATTAAGTCTACCAAATAGTACACTTTATTCACCCAGATGAATAAAATACATACTTACGTACATAATCACTTTTTCACGCAGGTGTAGGCAGATATTAAAGTTTTTCCACTTCCCACGATTCTGACATACATCTCTTCGCTTCTTCAACTCTCGTATTAAATAAAATGTACCTATATAGACCATTCTTTTCTAAAACTTTTGGCTATAGTGGTCATAAATCCTAATCATAATGATACATCAATCAATTGAAGAGAAGATAAAAGGAATTGATGTTAGTCGACATCACAGGAGACCGAAGAGCTGGCAGCTACCTCGGACAAAGAATTAGTTTAGCTATTCAAAGGGGGAATGCTGCCAGTATCTTTGGAACCTTGCCTAAAGGGACTCCTTTTAGTAATATATTTTAGATATTATATTATATTTTTTAAGGTTTTTAGTTTTTAAGTTTAGACATAGTAGTTTTAACTTAATTATTTCTTTATTATAGTTTTTAATTTTATATCTTATAACTTTCATCTTCCGAAGATAAAATGATTTAGTATAATGTTTTATTAGTGGTTGAAATACGATTACTAGGTTAACATACACATAGCAGAAGTAGAAGTATCATCGGCAATACAAGTAACAAGTTTACCGCCTTTGTACTTATGAGATCCTGGTAGATCATACTGTCCTATGGATTATGTGGACTGGATCACGCGTCAAGAATAAAGTTATATATAGTTTTTGGTAGACAGAACCAGGTGAAGTCCTCCATATAAGTTAAGGTCTTTAAGGTAAATTGACTATATTGGCTCGGGTTTGAGTATTGTGGGGAGTCAGGTTCTACGCAGTGTAGCAGTGATTGCGGTAAGGCTGAATTCTACCGCATTGGTGGTGGTATTGGAGATGACCAGAAATGCTCACAGGCGTTGAGGTTGTCACCAAGGGAACTAACAGTTCAACCTGTAAAGGTAGACTGTCATGACCAACCATTTGAAAGGTTCGATTTAAGGGCGACACCGGATAAGGGGAAACTTCGGGTCTGAGTGTTATGATACCGTCTGAATTCTGCATCACAAGTGCTTTAGATACGTAACTTGGGTTCATAATAATGTATGTAAAGTTGTTTAATATTTATCAATTATAATATTATTATTAATAACGGTAAAACGTTAATATATACATGCTTTGTTCCATTTAAAATTAAACGTCAAATAAAAAATACAATATGGATAAACCGCATTAGAGTTTAACACATTATATCATGATGGTTGATGGTTGTGATTTTAAGTAAATGAAAAAAGGTACGTTGTGTAATATGGTAAGCAAATTCTAACCCTTAAATAGACACCTTTAAAGGAAAGATCCGAGTACATCTAAACTCTGAGTGAGTCGTCATAATTCGGGGCGAAAGGGAATAAAGATAAAAAAGACACCCCGCCATTGAATTTCCCCCGAGCATTCAGTGTTTTTTTTTATTATTTCCATCAGATAAGTGTGAGGGCGAACCGGTGAGATTCCAATCGCATAATATCGTTTAATTGTAATATATATTTTATTTCAATAAATAATAAAATATAATTCCGTCCACAAACTGTTTTTTTTTCAAAAGTTTCGTATCATAGGCCGAGCATACTACCGTCCATTAGCAAAAACTTAGCTGAGCCACAAAATCGTTTTTGAGATATGAGATGATAAACGTTTGCCTAGGAGATACCTATTCATTCGTGACTTAAAGACTCTGAATTGTATGCGTCAAGAAACACAGCTCAGGCAATAAGTTCCACTCTTTAGCGGTACGGATGATAAAATCGAACCAAAACGCTTAGTGCGTCTCTATGGTATATCAACCATATAATGGTTGAAATACCTATTTGTACGTCTGGTTATGCGATGAAAACGGGGATGGTGGAATAAGGTTGTGCAATTCTGCTGCACACTTTTCAAAATGTATCGAAAACGGATATGCAAGCAACTTCCCGCCTGTGTACAAGACTATTGAGCTTATTAAAAAAAGATCTTCATTTCCGATGAGCTTCTTGGCCCTCCTCTCAATGTTTCTCACACACACACACACACACATTCTCACACACACACACACACACATTCTCACACACACACACACACACACACATCTTCATTTATAGTAAGAATATTTGAAACATGTATAACTTAGTCATTTAGTAATAGAATGACTACCATAAGCAACAATATGTTATGGAAGAGTGGTTCCTTCTGGTACTGGTGTTAAACACTTAATAGAGGGAACCCACCTCGGTTATTAATTGTTGTGATACTTGGTAACGAAATAAATATTTTTATTTTTTTATTTATTTAAAAACTACAAGTAATTGAAGTATGATTCCTTGATCACTTTTTAAAACTCAGAATAGAACTAGGCTCAGAGATCTATCGAGTGGTTCGCATACCGTGTTTCGTGATAACACCACTTCGAGGTTCCGGGTTCGATTCACGGCCAATACAAAATAGAAAATTAACTTTTCTATGTTGGCTCGGGTCTGAGTGTTATGATACCGTCGTTACTGAATTCCATGGCACAAGTGCTATAGCTACTTACTATCATATTTTAAATTAAATCTTAATTATTCAGATCAGATCGAGGATTGACGCGTTCGAAATGTGGTGCTGGCGCAGAATGCTGAGAATATCCTGGGCGGAATGTCGCACTAACGAGTTAATCCTCAAACAGTTGAATATAGCGACACGGCTCTTAACAATATGTAGCCAGAGAGTCCTCAACTTCTGCGGACTCACGGTCAGGCGAGACCCAGACAGTCTGGAGAGGCTTATTATTCCTGGTTGTGTGGAAGAAAAGAGAGCGAGAGGGTGGTCTCCATCTCAAGATGGACACACACAACTCAGGACGCTACGGGAGTTACCCTACAATCATCCATCCAAATGGCGCAAGACAGAAATGTCTGGAAAGAAATGGTGGCCAGGGCAACGCACGATGGTCACGTCAGTCATGAGGTTACGACAAAAGAGGAAGAATAATTCTTAAAGATCCTACTATCTTCTTTGTCTTAATTATTTTTAACATATTAAATCCCATCCCATAAGTAACAAAAACAGTGTGAAAAAATTTCGAGACTATAATTCCACGGGTTTCCCATCATTTCCATTAATTAATACCATCGCACGAACGCGCCGAGTTTTCCACTCGCCTCTAAAGATCAGTGACACCACTTCGCTTTTCCATAAATAAGAAAAAAGATTAAGGGTAAAAAGTCAAAAAATCTCGCATCCACTTCGAGTTAATGATACGGCACGGTGAGAGGAGTGAAACAAAGGTTCGGCACCCTGTTACACCGAACTGTAAGCATACTGTGGTTTAAAATAATGTATTTTAGTTTAATGTTCTATCCTAAACGATTACTGATAATTGAAATTCACAATTTATTAAGTAGAAACCTTTTTTAATTGTTCAAAAGCTCGAGTATTGCGAATATTTTTTTAGTTTAAATCTCGTGTTTCGATTCCTTTGCAGGAGTCGTGTCCAGGAATTGATAAAATATTCGTCAAATAAAAATCTTCTTATTGAACACGTTCCTATTGTAATCACCAAACAAAAATAATTCAAATGTTTAGTTATAAAATTTTACAAAGAGTTTGTTCTTACATAGAAACAATTCAACCAATTTGAAATAGTCTTTTTTATTAAAACTTGGAACAGACAACTTATTTTGTGTTACGCAATCTATAGAAATATCACTGGCGTCTTGCCAACTTAGCAAATCTTACATAATGATAAATGTTGCTTTTGTAATACCGTAGCTAAGTTTATACAACTTACTTGCACGTACTCATCTCATTGGTATTGTTATGATTATAAATATGAATGACATGCTATAAAAACTAGTTGAAACTTGCTACTACTACAACAGCAAATAACTATTTAATAGTCACCATACCTTTACTTAAATCCATCTAAAACAAGATTAGACCACCTCAATACTAAAGATTCGAAAGAAATGGTAATATTTAAAAACTAATTTTATTATTACTTGACTTACTCGTAAATATGATTTATAATTTTTATATATTCTATGCATTTTCAATGCGATCCCATAAGATAAATTATTATAAAAGAAAAATACTAGAAAAAATCGACTCGGGTCACAAGTGAATCTCAATCAATTGGGAGAGCATTGGACCGGATTTCCAAAGGTTGCGGGTTCGATTCCCGCCTGAGATTCACTTGTGACCCGAGTCGATTTTTTCTAGTATTTTTCTATTATAATAATTTATCTTATGGGATCGCATTGAAAATGCATAGAATATATAAAAATTATAAATCTAACATGGCTGTTTCATCTTAATCGATTGACCAAACATTTGTAAAAATGTTTCTTTCGAATACGAGAGGATGTTCCTCTCATTGATGAAACAACGCTGGCCTACAGCGTAAAATCAGGAATGTACTAGAAAATTTCGACGAGTGTTCGCAAGGCTCGGTAGCTCAATTGGGAGAGCATTGGACCGGATTTCCAAAGGTTGCGGGTTCGATTCCCGCCTGAGATTCACTTGTGACCCGAGTCGATTTTTTCTAGTATTTTTCTATTATAATAATTTATCTCGTAAATATGACTTTGTTTCATTGTAATATTACCACTATTTGGATGTTTTATTCACACTTGTCACACTGAATATTTCAAGGCAAATGAAAATAAAGTTCAATAATTTATCTTAAAAAGGTATATAAATAAAACACTTTTACAAGATCCACCACAAGTTTATTCTTGTTTTTTATATTTAATCTTGGCGTTAGGATTCCTTTACTTTTACAGGAGCCGTGATTACAGGAGGAATAAGATAATGTTCGTCTTACATAAAATGTTACTACCTTCTAACATTTTAATTGACATGCTCCTATGATGTACATAATATTTAAGTAATATAAGATCCTTAATATATTCCGAATTTTATTGTCATAATACAATGAGAGAGATAAATATGTAAATTTATTATAATGTTACAATGAGAGAGTTATAACAGTCGGTTCGGTGTTACAGCCACCCGCCAAAAACCCAAGTCGCGGCTTGAGACTCTTGGAGATGTCTCGATTTTTTCTCGTCTATTTTCGATCCTGTAGCCACAAAACGTCTGGCTCAGCTTCCTGTACTACATCGGGTCCAGAAGAATCTTGCTTTTATTTCTGCCCGTGGAGATCCTTGAAGCTTTCTTTAGAAGTGACGTTAAAGCTTAAGACCTTTTTAGATTTTGTCATCAGAATTTTTAATTTTTGCTTTTACTGACACTTGAATGTCTAACGGTTTGTTCCTATGTAAGTTATGAATATAGAATTTTATAAGTGAACCTCAGTCGTCTTTAATGAATAATGTGGTTGTACAATAGGAATTATTATTGTCCTCACTGTTGGGCATATGTCTGTCGTAAGAATGATATCAAATCATGCAAGTTTCTATGAAATTTACTGCAAAGATAAGGTATGGCTATGACTTGCTTCACTAAAATAATTGATACAAATTTCAATTACAATCCTAATCAGTTGGCATAATTTGCCATACATTGCAAGTAAGGTTAGGTTAAATGTTTTTTATCCATTACCATTACAGCAAGCTATTTTTACAGTAAATAGGTTAGAAACGTTAAGCGACGATACGATCTAGGATGTGACTTGAAGACCCCTAAGTTGTATTTGTCAAGGAACACAGACTCAGGCAAAGAGTTCCACTCTTTAGCGGTACGGATCACAAAATTGGAACGAAAACGCTTAGTGCTACTCTTTGGTATATCAACTATATAAAGATGGCGCCTATTTGTAAGCTTGTCTGGTTGTCCAATGAAAAAGAGGGAAGGCGGAACAAGGCTGTGCAATTCTGCTGCACTCTCTCCGAAATGTATCCTTAAAAATGGATGGGCTAGCTACCTTCCGTTTATGTTCAAGGCATTTGAGCTTGTTATAAAAAAGATCGTCATTGCCGATGAGCTTCTTAGCCGTCCTCTCGATGGACTCAAGCGTCTGAAGCTGTTATTGGGCGGAACCGTCCCAAATATGAGAACAGATTCCATACACGATCGAACTTGTGTTTTGTAAAGATTGAGCAACTGGTTTTTCTTGTCAGTTAAAAGACGTCCTGAATGGATGGTATGTAAAATTGTTACCTATCTTTATCATTATATCTTTTTCCACACCATACCACTTTCTTATCATCGTCATTCCTTATTTTATCCATCAAATTCACTCCATCTATACTTTTTGAAGCTCTCAATTCCACTGCATTAATGATACATTCGTACTTCTTCTTCCAAACCTAAGATTCATTTCCATACATTAGAGTTGGTACTCACACGCTTCTAGCCAGTCGGGCCTTTTTTGACACCATCTGGCTGCTCTTAAAAGAGTGCAGAGCCGATTACTTGATTTCCTGCATTCATTCTTCTTTCAATATCACTTTTACATTTTCCGTTCCTTGTAAATATTGACCCAAGGTACCATAATATACCTCTGATGATAAATAATGTCCAATCGACTTCTTTTATAAATCCGGAATTGTCAAAATATTCTACAAGCCATTATGTTTCCACGTCATCTTTTCGACTTGCGAAATATCCATTACATTACGAGGACCCTTTTTGGCATTTTTTACTCGTTTCATTTTTCTGTTCTCCCAGTTGATTGCTCTAAACACTTCTTTACATTACGACGTAATACTTAATGGCTTGGAATAAGGTTCAAGTTTGAGTAGCGAAACAAGAGTGGATCTTCCCACAATGGAATGGCATTTTCTTTTTAATCCCTATCTTGGAGCACCCTGTTATAGATATGTCGGTATTCAAATAAGACAGGTGGATTGTTCAGGTTTATTTACGTTTTAGTATATCAGAGGGAAGCCATTATGAATGTAAATACATCATCTGACTATACACAATGTTATCGTAAATAAGACAATGAAATAGTGCGAAACTTACGGTCGTGTCTTCTCAATACAACCAGTCTAACCATAAGTAAGGGTTGTGTTATACATACTCGTATACAGCTCGTAGGGTAATGGATCGACATGCATATATTATACATAGACCAGTAATATGTATAGAACTACATATTTAGAAATACCAATGACATGCATGACAGGTACAAAGGCTCGTATTCATCACACAAACATCTTTTCCGGGACTAGAACCCGGGGCAATTATCCCAAACGGTTGACGTGGTCGAATAAACTTGGTTTACCAAATCTAGGACTTTAAAAAACAAGAAGCTGCTTTTTGTAACAAAGTTTTATATGATGTCGTATATGGTGTCGTAATTATCTTTAATATATTTTAAGAAAGTTTGTATTTATTCGTTTAATAACTTTAACCCCTTCAATTTTAAACTTTTTTGAATTCCCTTTTTTTAATTTTAATGTTGCCATTAAAATTAAAAATTGCAGTCGTCATTTAGACGCTATTTTTATGAAACACCTTTTTAATTTAACCTTTTAAGTGACCCGCCATAAACATGAGTTTGAACATAAAATGCGTACATTATTATAATTGTATTTTTTCTTGCACACGTCAAATGAAAGTAGTTTAGAATATTGAAGGTATTTACTTTAACACTTTTTTATAATAGATAAATAAGCGCTATATCACCTGCTAGTAAGCGACGATGCGATCTAAGATGTGACGCGCTTGCCAAAAAATTCATATTCATTAGTGACTTCAAGACCCTTATATAGTACTTATGTGACAGAAAACACAGACGCAGACAAGGAGTTCCACACTTTAGCGGTACGGATAACAAAAGTCAAGTCACAATGCTTAATGCAACTCCTAACTACCTTACAGCCTTTGCTTAGTTACTTGAGATGTCATTTCGGTACATATTATGTTTGTGTGATGAATAAGATATGCGTAGTTCGCAATTAAATATGTATTTACTTATAATTGAATAATGAATTAATACTGGGACGAAACATAATAATAACGGCAATTTGCCTACCAGCCTAAAGATAATAATAACATTTCTTATAATCACACCAATTAGCCTAGCCACAAAGTAGATAATGCCTAGCCCAAATTAAGCACAGTAAGGCTTTTGGATATTAGGGTAACGGATAGACATACATATATAATACACCAATAAGTAATATTAATAGAAATATGTATATATGACTCAGGTACAAATGCTCGTATTCATCACACAAACATCTGCCCCTTCCGGGATTCGAACCCAGGACCGTCGGTGCGAAAAGCAGGATTGCTACCGTTGCACCAAACCGTCGTCAACGATGTTTGAGACTCAAACTCGTTTTGATTGCTGGTAAAGTAGCTACAAGTATCTATTCACATATTTTGCGATCCCTGACGGTTGATGTAGGTACAATATTGTTTAATACGCTAGTTTCAATATTTCAGTATCGAAATTAATTATTGTGTGAAAAACGGTATACTTTTTAACGATTCAGATTGCAGTATTTACGTTATTATACCGAAATTTAACAACCGCAATCCGTCCCTGGTTTGAGTAGTGTTACGATAATAAGTGACTGCAGTTAGTACCTAGTGCTCAACAATTATAACATAAAACTGTACACAATTATAATTTGTATGACTAGATACATATATAACTTAATTCATATCAATAGCTCCCTTGTGTATCCCTGTTTGATTATGAATATTTATGCCGTCGAAGCGAAAAAGATACGATGAAAAGGTAAAGAAAAGAAAACATCAAGGACCCAACACACTTCACAAAAAGGTACCCCTCTCACTCTCTCGAGAAAATACTTTTTGACGGATGACAAAACGTAAAAGATTATGAAAATGAATCCCTCATTTTCCGCGCATTTAATATTTTCGAGTGTTTACGGTGTTTTAATATTAATTATGGTTTCTTATGGCGTAAGTAATGGATTTATGCTTATCTTTTATACAGGGAAATACATAAAACAAGGTGCGTGTCTTTATATACGAGTGTTAGAATATACAAAAAATGATAAAATAATCGAAGACAAATATAAAAAATATAATTAACGTTTGATTTAGGAACATAAAAAATATTTATTTATTTACAGTAAAATGAAATATAAAAATAACAACGGATTTTGTTGGATATTTTGGGTCTAGTCTGTATGAGTAGACTTAGTAAAATAAAGATATTTATTATACATTATATATTTATTTGGTATTATAAAATTGTTTTCAGACAGATAGCCTATCATTTGCGAAATCACATTTTCTTACTATATACCATATTTCATCAAAATCGGACAACCCATTCTTGATTTATAGAAGAACATACAGACAGATAAAATATTAAAAATAATAGACTTGGTTTCAAAGAATCATAAAACGAATATTTATTGTAAAATAAAAATGTACAGACATAGCCTACATATTTATACAGTAGTGTAGATGTAGGTCTCTTATTACGCTAGTTACCCATAACACAAGCTTCACATTATTTTGGGTCAGGCTAATCCGTGCGAATATAAGTAACATTTAATTATTAATATTATTATTGATGAATGGACGAGAAAGTGTAAATAATGTCAAGTATTTATAAATGCAGCTGCATATCTGATCTATATTACTCACAATTGCATAACCATATAAAGTTCTGGACTAACTACGCACAATATTTTCTACTCTTTCCACAACCCAATAGAATTGCAATTAAAGGCACTAAGAAATAAAGTCTAAATTTCGTCGCATAAATATCTCTCCACGTTCTGTTTAAATACAAACTAAAGTTAAACTATTCCTGTATTATATTTTGCAAGTGCGTACTACGCCACTTAATTTCTCAACAGTAGGTATGTTACGACCTTGTCACAGCGAATGTGACTCGTTGTTTACTGCAATCCGAAGCTAAATCGACGTCAGTTAATTAGACAAAGGTTCATGTGCTTACTGCGTATAATTCTGTCATATTGTGATAGTGTGCGTTTCTGGGCTCATAGTGTAAATGTAGACAGTGCTTGAAAACACAATAATTCAAGATATGTTTTTATTTTATTTAATGGGTTCGTTCTTGATCTCAATCAAATCCCGCGGCCAAGAAAGGATCCCCGATGGAACGGGCTAACCCAGAAGGTACCTATTCACCATGGCTTTAAAAACGAACGGATTATAAGTAATCGAAAATACAGACACAGGGAAGGAGTTCTATTCCTTCGCTGTGCACATTATAAAAGAAATTGAGAAGCGCTTGGAGCGACAGGTAGGAATAGCAGCGAAGAAAGTGTGGTAGCAGTGCTGCAGTGCGGTCTGGGTTTCCGTTGGAAGAAGGGTGATGGCGGTATGAGCAAATGCAGCTCCTGAGCACACTCTCCAAAATACACGATACGGAATTATAGTATTATGTTATTATGTTGATTATAGTATTTATGTTGATTATTTTGATGGTTGACTTTTATACTAGCAGATGCAATGGTGATTTTGATTTTGTTATACATTAAAGCAGAAAACAGTCCTTACAAAGTTTCTAGTGGCTTCTCGGTACAAGATATCGTAGGACTTACCAAACCATGGTATAGATATTGACTCTTAATGAATGCATTGTAAATGCTGATATTGAATAAAAGCATATTATCTTTTATAAAATAAAATTTTTGTAAGAATTCGTACATTTAGATTTTGCACTAATATAATGTTGTTGGATGTAGTTGCTGAGCAGTTTGATTATACCAATAGCTTAAACATTTTGTATTTCAAATGCTATATACAACTTGCATGCTTGTACATGTTGTCTAAAAAGCTCACATAACAAAAAATATATAAAGTCAGGTGATCTACGAAAATCATATGAATTGTAATATTATTCGCATTAACTAAATTTATATCCGTGATAAACACAAGGTTTTCAACATTTAAAAGCTTCTGTTTTCAGGTGATATAGACCTTATTTTGAATCAAATTTTGATCTAATATAAAACCTTATTAAGTTTGTTTCAGATTAATAAATTTCACGTTATAACTGCGGAATTAATAACGCAATAATAAATTTTACGTATCTATATTTTTTTGGTGACATTTAAACAGAACAAGTTTACGTATTATTAATTGCGACTCTTAGAGTCTCATACTTGATATTAAGTAATAACGCGAAGAAAAGCCAAAAGAAATATTTCATAACTAAAAGACTATTTTTTTATTTACAACGTCTTTATATATAAAAAATACCTGTCACAATGTTTGACCGCGATGAATTCCAAAACTACTCAAACGATTTCGTTGATTTTTGTAGTAGGACACATAGGATAGGTTTCATTTTATTCATACAAAAAAAAAATGCAAATTATAATAACTGACCCACAGCGACGCGTGGCCGGGTCAGCTAGTACTTCATATAGTTAATCTTCTTCTGTAGCATACACTATGTTGTCAGTTTATATGAAGCTCCCCCGCTGTGAATCAGTATAGACGAGAATAGAACGCAGTGTGTACTAATAAGGTGTATTTACTGAAGCCCTGATCAAATGATGTACTTCAATAAATATTGAAGTCCAAATGAATATAGGTAAAGATAATGTACTACTGAAATTGGGACTTATACCTGTACTGATATTACTGATTCCTTCAACTGATTTCATTTTATTTTTTAGTATTTAACTGCTAAGCTTTTATATCCAACTAGCTATACCCACATGCGTAGTACAAAAAGTTTCATTAAAAATTAACAAAAAATATATTTATATTATGTATAGATTTTTTGGGTCAAGAACAGTCGCGGGTGTCCCCGGAAAACTCTTTAAAAGTTTCATCACTATCCGATCAATGGTTTCGAAACGCATAGGGAACAAACATATAGATGAAATTATAACATAAAAAAGCATGTGTGCGATTCACACGTGGTAGGAGAGAAACTTTCAAAAATAATACGTACACGTATACAAAATACCACGGTTGTTGTGATGCCTTATCTCAAGCTTTGTACTACGCATGCGCACACAAACATGTATTAACACACGTACGTAATGCTTCCTATCATATTTTCTCCTACGTTAATTCTTATGAATTTATGTCTGTCTCTTTTAATGGCGCTTTTTTGTTTCATCAACTTTCAAATCACAACGATGCTAAAAAAGTTTTCACTTCAAAAAATTTTACTTGATTCAAGTTTTGTCCTGCCTGACACCTGAATCGAGTTGACTTTTTCCTTGTAAAAAATACTATCAAAATAAATATGAAACAGTCAGAAACAATCAGTAACAAATCTAAGTTTAGCCACTAAAAGGTCACCACGACTTGCATGTGGACTACAGATAATTAAAATATGTCATTATCCATTAATAAATAAGTTTAGGCCATAAGTACAATATTTAATTATTAAATATATATCAAAACACTTATTAAGTAAATTTTTGAGGACATCATATAGCGGTGACGGTAGCGATCCTGCCTTTCGCGACAGTCCTGGGTTTGTGTGATGACTACGAGCATTTGTACCTGAGTCATTGATATTCGTATATAATATACTTCTATAAATATTACTTATTTATGTAAATAATATTATGTATGACATGTGTATTTTTTCTGTATTTAAATGTTTCGCATATATAATTCTATATATTAATATTATATATATTTAATTCTTACACTTTCGCCCTTATCACATATTAAAATAAAACTTTTGTCGCATAAACGACGCTTATAACTTTGTTTTTAAATTTTATCCTGAATGTAGAAAACGAACTTTTCTATATTGTCTCGAGTCTAGATGTTGGGGTACCGTCGTTGTTCCTGAATTCCATAACACAAGTGCTTTAGCTACTTAGATTCAGAACAATGTATGGGATTTTATAATTTTAACTCTTTTAAGACACTATTAGCTTTTATTTAAGGATATTATTTCAGTAAACCAGGCAATAAAAGTTACCAATCACCAACTAGTACTGACAAGTTTGAAAGTAAGATCCTTGTGTTTGAGCTTAACGACGTTATTTCAGCTGGCTGTGTCGGTTTTATGACTGCTAAACAAACATTCTATATTCGTTTTAAGGTCATTGTGAAAATGAAAATTTATGACTTACATACTTTTAGACTGCAAAGTACTATCTTTTGGTTATTTTTTTGGAATTTAAGACAACTAGTCTTAAATTTTAAGTCTTTTTATATATATAAAAATTATTACATGAACATTATTTTATTCAAATTTTACATGTAATAAGGGAATGGTCGTCTCGTCATATATGTGCTGCTATATCCCTTTTACCTTTACGTTATTGTAATCTACTTAAAAACAAATGAATAAAATGCAAAAATATAATAAACAACATTATTCGTTTATATTGAGTAGTTTGGAAAAAGTTGTGCAATTAAAATTTTAAAGTGATTCCACTTGGAATACGATATGTACTAATTTTATTATTAAAAGATAGAAAATTAAAAGACCACAATAAATGGTCTGTCAATCCATTTTACCTTTTTCCCAGGTATGGTCTTATGGAAAGAGATGTGGCTGATTTAGCTTTCCAAGGTAATTTACACCATTAAACTTTAATTAAATATACCTTTTAATTAAAAAAGGTTAGTAAAGATCGCTTGGATTTTATTAAAGCTTTATTTATTTATTTTATGCTGTGACTATTAAGGCGTAAATTCCATCATCCTCGCCATGTTTTGTGGGGCAATTAATTTAGTACTAAGTTTTATTTTATTTGAGCGTTAAGCTTCTGAGTTAAAGTCAATAGGGTGATTGATGTACCAATATTGAGTGGTATCGCTTTTTGTTACACACAATTTTGGACAGCTTGGGTAAGATTGAGTCTTGGAATGGGAAAATATGAGATAAGTAGGCATATTAATATTTTTTTAGTATTCCGTCTATCTCGTTATTCCTAGACAACTAGCGATATGATTCACAACTGTAAAACATCCAATTTTAAAAATCTAGGCACATTGCAATGACTTTTTTTATAAAGAAAAACACACAAGAGTTTAATTTCACCAATAATCATGTATTTTAATTAAGGAAGGAGTGGGCAAATTGAATTAAATTGAATTAGGACGTAACTATTTTGCCAATAATCTCGATATATATGGATGATGGGATATATATGACGGGGGTTACAAAAGCAAATGTTAAAAAAAAATCTAGCATAGATTACGTAAATATTAAACCATGGATTTTGGTTTTAATAGAAAAAAGACATATAATGCTTAGGCTGTATTTATAGAGACTTGCTTCAATAAAAATATTTTCCATGACCTAATCCTTAAATATGTACCAGGCTATAATAACCCGTTTAGAGGTAGGCGAAACCTACAATACTGACGCGAATAAGAGAAGAACGAGAAATTATTAAAAACTCGATTAAAGAAACCTCTTATTGATTTATGACAGCCTGGTACTTTTAGATAAGCGGCACTGTGCTGGCTTTGTACATTACGGAAACTTCCTAATAGTGTTGCTATAAAATCTATACTTATTTATTTTCTATCTATTCTTCAGATTCAGTAAAACACTTTTTTTTCTAAAGCAATTTTTACTTGAAGCAATTTAACTTGTTTAAATTATTTTACGATTCTTGCGAAAGTGAAAATTTTATTGTAGAACAGCAAAAGACTGTATAACCGGAGAGCTATTCAAAAATCGTTTCGAAAACTGTATCTAATTTTTCAAGCTTATAATGTAGTCCTTTTTATATATTTAACGACTTGCGACATAAATATGCTCGGACTGAATAAAATTACAAAAATTGCTTTGGTAAATTGTATAAAACTAGAAATTAAAATGAATAAATTATTAAATATTAGACAGCATTTGTATTATGTGATAAAGAAACAACGATGGTACCACAACACCCGAACCCGAGCCAATATATAAAACTTAGTGTTCTTATCGGCTGGGATCGAACCTGGGACTTCGGAGTAGCTTTACCTTGAAAATTGGTATGCGAGCCACTCTATCACGGAAGTCGAGTAATTAGTTATAGTTATCAATGATAATATATGTGTTGAGAACCAAAGCTTCCTTTGTCTATTATTTTTGTGTTTATATTATTTCTTAATTCCTTGTTCTTTGCTGTCAATCGTTGTCATGAGAATTGTCATCGTGAAACACGTAAAATTTATAAAATATTTTTGATGACCTAAGTGCTTCGATATGATCGAAGCCTAAGTGAGTCTTTTTAATTGAAAGAGTAGAGCTATTCCCAACAATATGTATATTAAAGAATAGTTATAATTATTGAAAGATTCTTAAGCGAAATAACTAACAATGAATGCGTCAATTTTAACTTCTCTTGTTCTAGGTGATACAACTCTAGTAACTTACTTGAGGACCAGAATAAACACCGTTTGTGGCAAAACGCCAATATGCGTATGTACGTTCGCGTTATGAATAATTCTGTCCAGTGATCCTTGAGTGATAATTGATGGATTTAACAGTAATTTCCGCTAACTTTGTCTGTTTTTATAATACTTCTTGCTGACCCGGTCACGCGTTGCTGTTAAAATTAAAATGAAACCTATCTTATTTCCTAAGTTGAAACATTTCTAGCAAAGTGAAAAAAAAACATTAATATCGGTTGAGTAGTTTCGGATTTCATCGCGGTTGAACACTGTGACAGGGATCTTATATATATAAGTTTATATGTTAGTTTATCAGTTTAACATTTATACATATAAGTGTAGTGGTCCAATGCCAGCCATGTTTAAGCAGTTGTAATTTAAAAAGAGGCACAAATCTTTTGCTGACTGTTTTTGCTGAAATTATCTTCCTAATCCTGGGTTCGAGTCCCGGAAGGGGGAAATGTTTGTATAATGAATACGAGCATTTGTATCTGAATCGTGGGTTTTTATATATATTTCTATAAATATTAGATCTTATATGTATTTATAACACAAGACTTATAGTGCTTACTTTGGGCTAGGCTAATTGGTGTGAATGTAAGAAATACTATTATTTACTATTTAAGATAAATACTATACATTCAGATAAAGTTCTCTGTCTTTTATTTTCATTATTTTTGTAATTTTTATCTAACACTGAAAAAACATCGAATTAAAATAATTATTTTCTAGAAGCCTATTTCATAAGTGACCGTCATCAATATTATTACAGATCATAAACTTGGATCTATCAAAGTCGATTTCGTCAGCACTTTTTATTTTATTAAAGAATTAACAATATAATTGTTATTTATATTTGAACTATAAAATTAGGGAGAGATGGCGTAGTAGTAACGCCTGATCGTTTCGAATAGCAATTCAACGTAACGACTGCTTTGTATTTCATTGCTCAGGGGCTGTGGGTGCATTTATATTGTATACTTAATCATGAATTTTATGCGGTTTTTCTCTTTTATTTGAAGTGTAGATATCCTGATTTAATTTGAAGATTTTTTATCGTGACGCAAGCACATTTATGAAATGACGCGCTTGCCTAGAAGATACTTATTTACTCGTGACTTAAGACCCCTAAAGACCCTTAAATTGTATTTATCAAGAAACACAGACTCAGGTAACATTAGATCGAGATTGCTCGTTCATCTTCTGGATTTTTTGGTTAATATTTAGAAAAACGCTACTTCACTCGATCCCTTCATCCCTGCTGCACGGTGAAAGGTTGAAGGCGTTGACATTACGAATCTCAGTATACACCCTCAAGCACTGCATTGGTCTTATGAGCGATTGATAACAATCAACAGTTTCTTCCATAAGGAAGATGTTGGGCTCTTTTCCATCTACTGTCATTAACGGAATATACCCGCGTGGTGGGATTTCGTCGTTGAAACTGCCATACTGCGTAACCTACAAAAGCTAATAACGCGGAACTACAAAAAAATAAAAAGTATAGTTTAATCAAATGCGATGTAATAAAGAATATTGACGACCGTTTGGTGCAACTATAGCGATCCTGCCTTTCGCACCGACGGTCCTAGGTTCGAATCCCGGAAGGGACAGATGTTTGTATGATGAATACGAGCATTTGTACCTGAGTCATGGGTGTTTACCGTGCTAACTTTGGGCTAGGCTAATTTGTGTGAATGCAAGAAATATTATTTTTTATAATATAACAGGTTTTTTCACTCTCCTGTAAAATTTGTTAATACCAAGTTACGCGGTATTAACCACTATTGGTTCCGTGATATTGCAGTATCGACGATGCTATCTCCATTATTCATTCGGTATTTCCACATTAAGAACGGTTTGAGTCCATTGAGTGGTAAAGTTTAACGTGAATCTTTTTGCTTTATTTGGTTTAAATAACCTCGTGTTAGGACATGTTCTGAGATATGAGCACTGCATGGGCATGCAAAAATTATTATTAAAAAAATTTAATCTCAAAATAAATCTCTATAAAATAAAGTAAAAATCTATCATTAGCAAATGTCATTAATTACTTAAAGTCATATATATATATATATATGTATATCAATAATCATTTAATGATATTGTATTGCAATTTTATTAAGTGCAAAGTTTAATGTCAGTTTGGTAATAGGATTTTGTTAGAAACAAAAATAAATTATTTTTTCATGACAAAAAAATCCTTTAAACTGTCATAATTGTAATATTCCAGCGAGCCATTAAGATTGATTTGTAAATAATATTTTACTATTACTTTTTTAATTTCAATAATATAAATAAGCGTCAATAATTGAAACAATCAACTTAAAACTGATGTCTCATTTTCTTTAATTAAGTAATAATTAGACCAGATATTCCAACTTCTAGAAAAGTTTAATCAAATATCACTATTTTTCGGACAAAATATGAAATTGACAGTTTTTTTCTATATACCTACTACATCCATGACTTCCGTGGCCAAGTGGCTCGTATACCAGTTTTCATGGTAAAGCAAGATCCCGGGTTCGAACCCCGGCAACGAACTTTTCTATATTAGTTCGGTTATTGGCACACAAGTACTTTACTTACTTAAATGAACAATTTATGTGATGTCTAATATTTATTTATTAATTTATCATCTATGAGCTGTACACCTAATTAAGATCATTTTTGTTCTTCAATACACCCACTCACAATTTTATTTTATAATTGCGCGTCAATTTAATTACGGAAACCGCAACACACATTATTATCGGGGTAAATGACATGTTTTATAGTTGCTCAATATTAAAATGCACGTGTTTAAATTTGCGGTTTTTGTTTTGATCAATATTTCGTAAGAAATCATTAGTTTTACTACAGTATAAATTTGAGATACTCTCTCAATATCAATGTGGCTTCATTTGTGGTTAGGCTTCCAGAGATGCTTAGTTTTTTACATAACACATCAACTTTGTAAACAAAACTCGAATGTTTTAATGTGATATTATCAAAATGTCATAAGCATGGTCCACTTTTTAATTTATGAAATTCATGCTTAAGAAATAATTAAAACACAACTGTAAATTATCTAGTGTACAGTAAACAACAAATAAACTCATACAAAACTGTGAAACTCCATTCGATTCTTAGCTTAAACTCCAAATCATAGAACTCAATATCCGATTTAAAATACGCCACAACTGAAAATGAAAAACCTTCACATCTCCAAGAATAGAATAGATAATTTATATGTAAATAAATAAATACAACTCAATATACATGGAGCAAAGAATCGATAATTACAGCAATAAAAAATTGAATTAAATTTTTTTTATTTTTTTTGTCACAAACTAATTTCAAAATATTTGTTAAGATTTTATTTCAAAATTTGACATAGAATATCTTATCTTAAACCAATTCATCGATGTTTATTTGGCTGGTAAAATATACGCTTATTTTTTAAACACCTGTAAACGAATCTTTTTGGTATTTTATTAAGCATTCAACAGAAAGCCCATTTCAGTCAGTAAGAATCACGATAGCCGGGTAAAAATATGTCTGGTCGGGAGCCATGTTTTTTATGTTATAGTTTTCTAAAAAAAACGCAAAATATTTAAAGAGACTTCTTACCTCATCAGCATCATCTTCTGTAACTCCATCAGCAACATCTGTCCCTCCCTTATCCCTCCAATGCTTCTCGCTGGTCACAGAAAATGTGAACGCTCTCTCTCTCCTCGGACTCAGCAAGACACCAGCTGGAGTCCGAGGGCTTCCGTATCCAAATATCTCCAGGTTTCTCGTGGAAAACGGATCGTTGCCGTTGTCGGTTCTTGGGCTGATGAAGACGTCATCCTCCAAGTCGGTATCGAGGGTTATGGTTAATGGGGGCGATGAAGCAGACCTTCGGCAGTGGTGTGGTTGGATCTGCGGTCTGTCGGCGTCTGATTCGGAGTACGGGCGATCTGAAATGAAAGAATTGATGTTTAGTTTAATTTATGTTTTTACTAGCTTATCCATCCACGCGTTGCTGTGCTATAAATTAACCATATCCTTTTCCTAAGTCGGGACAAATCCAGAAAAATGAAAAAAGAATTGTCAAAATCGGTTGTGCAGTTTCGAAGTTCATCGTAGTCAAACACCGGTGACAGGATTTTATATATATTTATATAGTAGCATAGATGCGAGAAAGTGTTAGTTTTTTACGCTTATCTGTCATCATAAAATTTTATATACTCAATATTAGGAGTACAAAAAAAGACATAGTACCACTTTTATTTATTACCTGCTATTTTATTTCGAAGCAGGTGGTAAAAACTAGTATTAAATATATTTACAAAAATGTAAATATTTAGCTTCCGTAACAAAAACAGGCCGCACCAAAATATTAACGTTTTTATAGTTGGATATGGACTTCTGCAGGCCGCATCGCTCGCAGAACTGAGAACGATAAGAAAGAACTAATGAAGAAGAAAGGTTCTTGAGTGGCGATCAAGAATTGGAGGACGCAGCGTAGGGAGGCTGTGCAATAGGTGGACCGACGGCCTGGTGATGGTTGCAGGAAGCCAACGGTTGTAAATAGCTAAGAGCTGTTCCTTGTGGTGCTCACAAGATAAGGACTTGTAAAGACTGATAATTAATACTGGGGCACAAGTCTACTCTAGGAAAGAAAATACAGGAACAAAAAAATAGGCTACCAACGCCATATAGTGACTTCCCGAAGGTTAATATTTTTGGTCACCCATCTAACGGCTGGTTTTTCGAAAGCTGCTTAACTTTCACAACTTCCTGAAAATTTACATCAAATAAATTTTAATCCCGTACTGGGTTTGAATTGTTGTTTTCCTTTAATCAGAAAACTGTCGCTTCTTTGCCGATTGTTATTAACTTTTTTATAAGGCTAACATAACCTCTTTGTTCTGTAGGTTATTGAACCGACTCGTAAAAAGTAAAGGTTTTTTCAATAAATCAAAGATTTATTGCAATTTCGCCTACGATATGCTTGTTTGCAGACGATCTGTCAACTCAATTTTGGTCAAACGAATTTTACGATTATCTTATTTTATTACATAATTTCTCTTTTAACATAAATTATATATTTTTTTTAAATAAATTAATTTCAGTTGGCTCTCAAACCCACGTCACGGGCCAGACGCAATATCTGGTATCTACTATTTTTTTTCTTATTTGTAATTACTTTTCCAGCTCAAGTTTATCTGAGTAAGATCACAAAGGAATCAGAAAAACGCTTCAAAAAATTTGATCTGCTGTTTTTATCTATAACTACAGTTATTTTCTTCAGGTAAATCAGTTAAGGTATACACTAAAAATTAAAGATTTCACATGTAACCCATTGAACAAATATATTTTTTTTGTGACATGAACTCTGATGTTTATCAGAAAACAGAAAAAAGGGCAGAGATGAGTACACATCAGCTTAATGACCACCGCGAAAAATTTTAAAAAATATAAAAAATGCTTCAATGTAGTAATTAAAACTCTCGTAGCATTATACCACAACCAACCCATGCCTAAGACAATGCATGAAATAAACTAAAAGTTGTGTTTAATAAATGTATCTAAGATGGGATTCTTACATAAGTCAATGTGTTTTAACCGAATAATTATGTATTAAGGATATTTCGCATTTTTATTACGGAAAACTAAGTAATTTATAAAAAATAAATCAAAACAATAATTAAAATTAGATCAACGTAATGAAAAATGGTAATTAGTCATTCTTAATTTAAATAACTAATGCATTTAAGAAAAACATCATTCTATTCGATAATTCGGAAATAGTTGTATTACGAAATAAACTTCAAATTATTTCTTACTTTGATATTACGAGAATATATGAAAAGAACAAAAGAAAAACTAGAAAGGAAGTTTCGCCATCAAAACCATAAAAATTTGACAAATATATAAAAAAAGTCTGTGGTCACAGAACAAAGCAAAGCAATTTGTTATCAAGCAAATCGATGGACCGGGTACCAGGATCGCAGTCGTCTTGAGGAGTGCAAGTTAGGCCACAATGCATACACTTTGTGCCAGTAGGCTGTTTTATAAGAATTCATTTTAGAACAATATCCCTTATTCTTCTCGAAAGAAAATATAATTCGATACTAAAATTTGGTATAAATCATACTTATATTGGGGATATATGGGGAGACCCATTGCTGGGACTAAGGCTTTCTCTTTGGTTACAATATATGGGTAATAGGGAAATGGGTATGGGAAATAATAACACCCAAAGTGCAGTGCAGTGATAATAACACTGCAGTGTGCATTGCACGATGTTAACGATTGCAAATGCAGTCGGGGCCAATGCTTTCCGATGTACAATTGCTTTATATTTGAGTTAATATAGTACAATGTTTATAATAATTAACTAATTATTAAATAATTACTTTGAATTTTAATATTTTGCTCATTTACAATTCTCAATAGAATATGTTTGTATTATCTTAGTAAGGCACTTTTATGCAACAAATTCTGGGAAATAAATGAATTTGAATTTGCAACTTCTGCACTTAGGTTTCAGAAGTCACGAGACATTAAAAATTGTGGATATAATAGACAAGACTAGGGAAAACTTTAAAGGTGGTACGGTAACGTGATACGAAGAGAACCAGACCACATGACAAGACAGGTGCTGGATATTGAAGGTGGAAAGAGGGGCCGAGCTTGACCAATTGTAACCCGGATGGAGACCATACACACGGCATTAAGGTCCTGGGCCTTACAAGAGATATGCCATGGTAGAATGGAGTGGAGAAAATTTACCAGGAGGGCCGACCCCCAAATGAAACGGGATAATAGGCCAGGAAGAAGAAGATGTTTCGGATGTTTAACGAAAATAAAATTTTATAAAACATATTACTGCTGTTAAAAGTAAGTTGTGGCTATAAGAAACACAAATTAATAAAATCATGGACGGCACAGAACTGGTTTCACCACACGTGCACCGACCGGCCACCGATCGAGCGGGACGAGCGTCTTACCTTCTCGCTCTAAACTGCATCGTGAAGATTAGTGTAGATAAGACAAAAGCTTAAATAATTGTAAAATAATAAAAATTAACCTTATGGCTTAAACTATTAACGAACGTCTTTTTTATTATTATTATTTTTTATAGAAAATCGGCATACGTTTCGTCGGTATCTCGCCTGATAGTAAGCGATAATGCGATGTAGGATGTGAAGCGCCTGCCTAGAAAATACCTATTCACACGCGATTTGAAGACCCCTAAATTGTATTTGTCAGGAAACACAGATTCAGGCAAAGAGGTCCACTCCTTAGCGGCACGTATTAGATTTATTTGTACTTGTTTATCTGTACTTGTATTATAAAGTTGACGAGTTTGTTTTTTGATACAATAATATCTGTAAATTAAAAAAACATTTTTGGCTTATATGGGTAGAAAGGCTTACTTCAAAGGCTCATTTTAATAGATTTTAATAGAAGAGAATTTAATAGAATAAAAAGATTTTTTCTAGTATTTTGCTATATAAATAATTTATCATATAAGATACCATTGAAAAATGCAAATATATATAAAAAAAATCATAAAAGAAAAATTCTTCTAAACCTTGGGTAAAATTATCAAACTTACAAGGTGTCCCAGAAGCCGACGTCAAGCTGAAAGAGTGTGATAGATTAATTCATATAAGATATCAGAAAAATATAAAAAATCTAAGTCATATGTATTTAAAAAAATCGATAAAATTCACACCCTGTAACCGGTTTTTCACTCTTGTTGCTACAAATCTTGACTTTTCTAAACATTTTCTTTTGTTTTGTAATACTGTTATGTATTGTTCTGTAAACTCTTAGCAAAATTTAAAAATATAATATAAACTTTTAAATTTTACTTAATTCTTTTATAGTTTTCACATTTATTCTCAAATACCCTCACACTTTACCGTGTCTACTTTAAACCATGATATCATTGTTATAAAAGAAATTCCATATGTTTCTTTACAAAAGCACAGTGATACTCCAACCTTTTTTTCCTCCGCACATACGACGCGTAACACAGGTGTCCAATGTTTACGCCTATTTTCAATATCCAAGCTTCATTATTGTTTATTTTAACGTATTTCTTTCTCTGGAATTACTGTGTAGGACTTGCCACTTTGTTTGGCTTAGCACTGTGCTCTTGTAAGCGCTTTTTATAAGACCATATTGTAACAAAAAGTGCTTGCGGTATTCAGTGGTTATCTATCAGTTCTATCATTTACCGATTAAACTTGGCCCTTATAAATTATTTTGCAAAAATGTGGTGCATAATAAAGATCTTGGCATAATAAAGTTACAAGTTCATGATATATTCATTTAGTTTGGCATGCAAAAATAAGAAATTTATCTCGAGAAATGTAATTATAAAATATAACTAGCTGACCCGTCCAGGTGTTGCAGTGTTATTAATGAAACCTGTCATATATCCTAAGTAGGAACAAATCCAGCAAAAGGGAAAAAAACATCAAAATCGGTTGAGCAGGTTTGGAGTTTATCGCGGTCAAAGACTGGGACACGGAATTTTTATATATATAAATAATCAATTTAAAGTTTTAAATATAAAAACAAATCATGTAAAAAAATTATACAGAAAATCAATAATGTCTCATTTTAAACTAAACCAATGTCAATAAAATTAATTGGATATTATATATTAATAAAGATTATTTACACTATTTTTTGAGGTTATTTGAGGTAAATATTATTTGGATATTGTCATTGTTATTGCCGGTCGGATATCTCAATTTAATTCTCATAGTGTACAGTAAAGAACCTCATAAATTTATAATCTACCATATCAGCTTTAGCTACTGTGCATAGGTCTTCCCCAAGCATCTCTATACCTATTATAATCATAATTTTATTTCCAAGAATATGGTATATATTTGTTTTCCTAACAATTTATAAGTACAGAATATTTTGCCTTCGTGAGCGGCGTGAGAATGTCAATAGATTAAAAATGAGTAATTTACAAAATTATATTAATATATATTATAAACTGTCACAAAAAAGTAATAAATTATCGAATTAAATGTCATATTATTAATACTTAATACTTTGTGTGCAATCAACTTACTATTATCTAATGTTATTAAATATTGCATCATGTTTTTTATTAATAAAATCAAGGTGAATTTTTCTTTCTTTATCTGATCAAAAGTGATTTTTACTCTTCATTCCGGGCGTTCTATTGCTGTGTTAAAGGGCAAAGTTCCTTTAAGGGAAAAAGGTTCCGAGTTCTTCATATTTGTCGTCCATGAACTAATATAATAAGTAAGATTCTAAAATTCGCAACTCTGACCTTATCATATTTTTTTAACTGGTTTTTGTTATTATAAACTAGCTTTCCCTCGCAGCTTTACTTGTAGACCGATTGAAATTGAAATTCTATTCCACTTCTTTCTGATCCTTTTCTGTACCCCTGATAGAGTGTATGCAAAGTAAGGCGTGAAATTGTAAAAAACAAACAAACAAACAAACAAACTCACTTTCGTATTAATAATATTAGTTAGCATGCCTAACTTTGCAGTATTTAAAGGTTTTCTGTTTATAAAAATATAGAAAATATATCTTGTATAATAGATTTAATTACAATCGTCATTTCACGTAAATCTATTTCTATTTAATTGACTACATTTAATACGATTAAAAGTGTATATTAATTACGTAACAATAAAATTCAATTTTCATAAACTGTAAAAGTGTTATATGTAAACCAAAAGGAAATCAAAGATGAACCCTTATATAAAGGAAATTGCTTTACAAGCGGTTCCTCGTATAATTGTGCTATTAAAGTGTCATAGAGAAAACACTCATTGGATATAACAAGTATGGCATAAATACTGTTATAAGATTTACGTAGTACTAGTCATAATGAATTACTATTATGGGACTTATACCATTTTATGTAGGGGAGAGCGGGCTAAAAGTGCTTAAGGTAACGTAACTAAATGGAAACGCAAGTAAAAAATGCAAGGTTTTCATTTTTCATATTTATAATGTTTGGCGCGAAACGTTATGATATTATACTATGCCGTTGCATAAGCCGTTTTAAATGCTTCCATAATGGTATAATAGTAGTTAAAGAAGAAATACTAAAATCGACTTCACAACTATTTATTGATTGCATTATATATGCAATAATATCAATAATTATAAATTATCATTGTTCAGCCTGAGATTGTATTACTATACAATCTCTGGCTGAATTTAGAAGTCTCAGCAGATGCAGATATTCAAAAGTCAACTATGAGTAACAAAAATAAAACAGTGCCGACTAGGGAAGCCCGGAAAAAACGAAGCATAAAGCGTAGAAAAAGAGATAGAAAGCCGTGACAGCCACGCACTCTGATGTGAGTGAAAGCGAGACAGAAGGCCACGCATACTGAGGTGAGGAGGCAGCTCGCTCCTATATATGTATATCGTGTAACGGTACTAAATCAGACGCTCTCGTGTAACGATGGAATCTGACGTTATATATCCGTGCAGAAGCTTGGCTTCAAAAGTGGAAGACACTAATCATATTGGCTCGAATCCCTATCAACGACCGTTAGTAAACGTTAGCGCGATTCAACAGACTAGTAGTGTCACCTATGAAATCATGTTGGAACTAAAATAAGGACTTAAAGACAAATCACTTTTTCTACGGTTAAATACTTGAACAACCATTAAAAATGTATGCAATAAAAACTTATTGCATACAATAATCACTTCCCTGTGTAGCATTTTAACAAATTTAATATACCATCATGATTGCCTAGAAAGCAATCAGTCAGCCGTTGGTTATTCAAATAATGATAGACGTCTGAATAAAGTTGGCAACACTAAAAAGGCCGGTACTAAAATAAGCGTCGTAACAATTAGTCACAACAACTCAACAAACAAGAGCTTAATCAGCTGGATCACGACTTAGATCCAATTACCAGCTCGAGCTATAGGCACTTTGTTCATTTGGGTATACTATAAAGTCAATTGGTACTCAGTAATTTATCGCTTCACCATAATCAGTTTATACTCAAACCTTATTAGATAGATAGATTAAATAAATCTTTATGGATTGTTGGATACTTGTAAAAATATTTCATTTGATGTTGTAGGTAGCAAGTACTTACAACATGATGGCGCTGACGTCAGCTTGAAAAATACTTGGAAATATTCGAGGGTTAAGGTCTTGGTAGCTGAATTGGAAGAGAATTAGCTAGGATAGTGAATGATTTGGCTTTGAATCCAGCCTGATACCTAGATATGCTAAGTAACAAAAAATATAATAGATGAAAAGTTTATTTACTACAACACGCCATTCATATCTCATACATTTAACAATTATATTAAATTAAATATTAAAAGAATAGAGATAAACAAAATAGATATACACAGTGACAAAAAAGACAAAAGGAGAAATGCATGTATGTGCAGCAGCAAAAAGGGTCAAGGCTTAGTATATAACTTTTGCCTAAAGGCCGAATATCGATTGTCAGCTGTCACCCAAAGATGAAACGCCGGTAGCAGCAATTTCGCTCTAAGGTCGAGAACAAGTGTGTGCTTTTGTGAGTGAATGTGGATGTGTGTGTTATTGTGATGTGTGTGTGTGTGTGAGGGTACTGCATGTGAAAAGAATATAAACAGTTTAAATAAAACAACTGTTTGACTGTTTTTTGCGCATATATTATATTTAATGTTGACGTGACAACTCTTTTACAGGAGCAGTGATCATAGATGACAATTTAATAACTAAATAAAATGCAAAATAAATCAATTTTGATTTATATAAATTTCAACAGTTAGGAGTGTGCCCGATTTAAATATTATAAAGGAAGTAAAATATATATGACGACAATTGCCTTAGTCATCAGTTCACGGCTCCTGTGAAGGAGTCGAAATGTAAGGATAAAATATAATCTATGCACAAAAAACCGTAAAAAAAATATTTTAATTTAATTTGTAATCTGGACGGAAGTATAAGAACTAAAAATAGAAACTATATCGTTTTAAATATGGATTAATGGAAACAGAATTTGCTTCCCTTTCTTTGGATTAAATTTGAATTTTGTTTAACAATTTTATCAGATAATAAAAACAAGAGTGATTAATCAGTGAACAGCGGGCTTTGCAACGATAGTCATTCAAACTTATCTGAGCTTGATTACAGAGCTGGTAGGCAATAATCATAACAATGGCCAGTTTATTTGATATTTATTACACTGTCCAAGCAAGTCAGCGCCTTATCAGGTTACAAAGCGAGTGTTATATGAAACGGCTATTGAATTTTGAACAATATTATGATATATATTTCCAATAAATTGACTAAGTGGATTACTCGATTTGGACAAAGAAATGTCTTTGTTTATATGCGCAGTTTCTATTTCGTTGTGCAGTCATCAATTTAAAATTGGCTACATTATTAGTTTTGTTTACGTGATTATACAGATGGCACTGTAAATAATTTTTGAAAGCAATTGTTGAAATTATTAATATTTTCATGTAGGACAAACAAAATAGAGAAGTCCACACAACACATACATAACTTCTTGACCATAGGAGGTTGGAAGAATTAGATAGAATCAGGCGTTACGTGGCATAAGTCAATACCCTTTAGTAAAACAAAAATATGTATGTAGCGGGCGGTGCACTTTGCTTGGATTTTGCGGAAGTAAGCTACATGTTTTTGGAAGAATTTACTTTTTAAGTTTTTCCATTTTGATGAGAAACCTAATTTTATACCAGTAGCACTTGTAATTTGTTAATATTTTTTTCTAGATGTACCTACATATCCTACTATAGGTTTGTATGGATGTATGTGTGGATGTTTTTTAACCTTTCACGCTAAAGTTACTAAATGGATTTTAATGAAACTTTACAATAATATAGCTCATACATCAGAATAATATATGGGCTATAAATTATTAAGCTATTGAGTGAAAATATAGCAATAAGTGTCACGTAAATCAGAAAAGATTCTCCTATCTGCGAGCCATTCTTGCATGCGTTGTAAAAGGCGTGAGAGTTACACGAATATAATGTATGGTGGAAACGTATTTTTAAAGTATTTAAAAAAATGTTCGCGTCAGCATATGTCTATCCTTTATATGTAAAGCCGTTATGGCTTCGATAGTATATTGTAAATAAAATTAAATTTAATATTTACTTCTAAAATGCACTGCTGAATGATTTACAATGCAATTTGTCAATCATTCAATTGCAACCTCTTATCTAGAGTAAAAATACACCCCATGCAACCCTAAAAATCATATTTTTAAGGACGAATTTTCATCCAAATATATATTCCTTGCAAACTATACTTGGTATCACCGTAAATGAAATAACAAATCTCAGTCCAAGAAACCTGTTGACACTCACGCAATAATGAAAACTAAAATGGCCGCCACTTGCTCAAACCCAGCATTACCCAGTTCTAGTAAGGCGGTTAGCCGTCATTATAATGTGAAATTACATATGGATTTACAAATTATGGTACCGCAAGAGTTGTCGTGTTGAAATCAGACCACGAGGCTTCTGTAAATAGTGATTACATCCTTCTGCTGGGTAAGTTTATCTACGGTTTAAAGTATATTTAAAAAACATGAACTTAATTAGTGAGCATTTGACCACAATCACATAAGCAAAGGAAGATGTGGTTAAAAGTTTTTAATTTCTAGAAATGTAAAGATAAGACCAGAGAGTTAATATCAAATTATATTACTTACTAACTTCATAGTAAAACAAATAAAATCATTACAGGAATTGTTAAGCAATGTCCTGTTAGCATTTTTTTAAATTATAATAAAGAAAATGCAATAAAAAGCTTACAGAATTCATAAATGTTTATTTTACAAAAGCTATAGTTGTGATTTAATTTTATATCTAATTAGTATATTTAATATTTTGTAATCTTCTAATATGATGAATTTTTAATAGAAAAATACAAAAAAGACTCGTCTTACAAGTTGCAGTTAGTAGGGACAACTTGAGAACTACTTATGAGTAGACATTTTCTAGTATTTTTCTATTAAATATTTATCACATAGACAATAATTAACTAAATTTGTCACCCTTGTTTCATTTTACACTTTTGAATAAGGTTTTTTAAATAAGTTTTACATAATAAACATACTTTTTAAGCCATGTTCACCGATAACGATCATAGATTCAAACCAAACTTTCACGTAAATAATAAAACGATCTATAAAACAAAACTATAAACTATAAACTATAAACCGTATACTTTGTTTGTATAAACCTTGAGGTCTAAGGAGAGTGGCACATCAAACACTTGGGCGCAATAAAACGGTCAGTTTTACTGATCGTAAATCAAGAATCGATCCCCGATAGCCGTATTCAACGAACTAAGACTCAACACTGTCTTAAAGAAGTCAATTGAAATCTTAGATAAAACTTATAAGATTGTTTCTGAACGACAACAACACGATTTTTGTAATAGCAAAATTTCACCTTAAATGGTTCGATAAATTTTGACAGAAAAAAAATTTTTTTTTTGCATACACTGCAATATTTCTATAAGATATAAAATGCGACAGTAAAAAACAACTACGCCTCTTGAGCACTCGGAGGCGTAGTTCAACATTGGTGGAACGATACTAGAACATAGTAAAAGTTGAAATACGTTTGTAAATTATGACACGACTGCCAGTGTCTCGGTAGCTCAACAGTCAGAGCACTCACCCGGATAGCGAAAGGCCGTGGGTTCGAATCCCATCTGAAGGCTCGGAGACGTAGTTGTTTTTTACAGGCATATTTTATATCTTATAGAAAAATAGTAGAAAAAATCTGCTCAACTCATTGCCTTAGAATAACAAATACATAAAAAAAAATATTTATAATTGTGTAGCAATGTGTTATTTAAATCAACAGTGAAATCAACGGTATTAAATTTTAATCCATCAACAGAATTTCCCACAACAGAACTTGTTTTGACCAACTCATCAATGGCCATAATACGATTTGTCACCAACTAAAGACTGGCACGATCAACTATTATCTATCCCTTTAAGAAACCCAATGACTCCGCACAAAACAACTTTTCGAATTGGTCACTCCATGATTAATCGATTGATTTCATCCCCATGGACAATTCCCCAGATTCACAAAAAAGTGACGAAATCATTATAATTTAAGTGGTTGTGAGCAACTATCATGGTTTACCCATTCGAGTTAAGATTAAAACTGGTCAGAGATTGGTTACGAACGATGGAAAGTACTCAAGCAGAAAACAGTACAGCGATCGCTCCAGGAGCAAACTGGTTAGACAGTTACTTTAGAAAGATGAGATTAAGCGTTTAACAACAATTATAAGCATAATAGGTAATGCTGTTGACTATCGTTAGAAATAATTGCTAGTGAAGCAAGTTTATGCTCTTGCCTTTACGAGTAACCATTTTCATGCAAATCATATGGATTGACTAAAGATTTTATGTACTGAGTCAATAATTTTATGTACCTTAGAATTGCTCTGTTTAGTTTA
This sequence comes from Calamotropha paludella, assembly GCA_927399485.1. Lineage (NCBI taxonomy): Eukaryota > Metazoa > Arthropoda > Insecta > Lepidoptera > Crambidae > Calamotropha > Calamotropha paludella. The sequence goes on along the minus strand of OV656823.1, from coordinate 2,653,849 downwards.
TTAAATAATAAAAATATTGTAATATATTTTGATTACACTATTCCTTAAGTAAAAAATTTTTTTTATAAGTAAGAATGGATGGTTTAGTGTGCGTGACGGAATAAATTTAAGTTACAGACAAATACCAATTTAATTCTTCTATTTGCAGGAAAAGTTTAAGTGCAAAATTTTGCATAATATAAATGTAATAATACGTATATAATGCCATAGTATATAACAATACGACCTGTTAAATTTGTCGTGAAAATATTTTCAACACTACAAATATACCTACAACTTATCAAATTAAACATAATATCTTGTAATTTCTATTACTTCAGAACTGAGTTATTTTAGCTAATATAAATGTCAAATATTGTAATAGTTTCAAAATGAGAAAATATATTGATTACATAATTATGTAAGAAAAAATAATATCCAAAAAACAACCTAATATTGTCATAAATAAAAAAGTGAATTTGTTTGTTTGTTACCCTTTAACGCTTTAACTACTTAACCGATCATAATGAAATTTTGCATACACTTTGTCAATAATACGGAGAAGGTCATAGGGTATTTTGATTCGGAAAAAAACTGTTTCCGAGGGATAGATAGATATATAACTTTTAATCGGTAATCTACATTAACGCGAGCGAGCTAATATGTAACTTTTCACTTTGATTTTATTTAATAGTTTGTAATTTTTCTTCTATGTTGTCTGTACATAAAACTAGTTCTTACAGTAACAAATACTTCAAATTGATTAACATTAATTTCTTCAACCATTTAAAATGGTGGCTTGAAACCACCGGAGGCGGTCTCTTCACCGTTTTTGTGCAATTACGTATTATTATACTTAATTGTTGTAACTATTACTGTGATATACCAAATCACAGGTGATCTACGATTTAATGCGATCAAACCATCATTCCCATCATAGACAGAAAGCATTGATGCTACATTTAATGATTTTGGGTGAGATATATAATTTGTACTGACCACGAGTTGGTTATGCGGAACATTTTTATTTTTATCTTCAACTTCTGTTGTAACTTTAATAGGTTTAATACTGTTACCAATAAAGTATAAATTAGCTTGTAGATACTCTTTGGTGGAGTGAAAACAACTTGGTTTATCTGATATATTTTTATTTGTAAAAACTTTAAGACAAGTTTGAATTTTAACACGGGGCGTGTATGTCTTATTTATGGGATTTGTAAACGATTAGTATTTTGTAATTGCTGAATTTTTAAAAATTTGAAAGATATAAAAAGCTTTAAATTTTGATAAATGTATGAAGAAGGATTAGTTAATTGAGGCAATGCATACCACAGAACAATTATAATGAGTAAAAAAAAGTTATTACAAAGAAGAGTAAAAACTTTGATATATCAACGCTTCAATTCTGTTAACAGATTTAGATTTAAAATTTTACTAGGCGATGCAGTCGCTAAGCATAAAGCTACGCTAGCACCATATATCGGAGCGGAGTGTAATACCTAAAAAAAGATTACTGTTTTGTTTCGATGGGAATTTTTGCGAATTTCAATAATCGGGCTCCGTCACCATCTGGTCCTAAACCTTCGATTCGATGATTCGATTCCACACAAAAAATATAAAAATCGGTTAAGAACTCGGGAAGTTATGGCGTAACAGACATTGCGCCATCGAAGCTGATCCATGGGAGATCTCCAATTAAAATGCTAAGTTTTAATTTGCTATGTTTTACTTTAATTTAAAATCTGAACTAGTATATAATTACAACATCTATCAATAATGCTTGGCTGTTTAAAAAAAGCAAAAAAAAATATCCACTAACATATTTAAAATATCACTAAAAATTCAGAATGGTACAGCGTAAGGAGTCAATAGACATGTTATATTGGTAAGCAATAAAATGATATGTGTTAGTTTATTTTCAGTACGGATGCGTCCAGACGGGCCATTGTATGCAAATTCCCTTCAAACCTCAAACTTATTAATTATTGCGTACGGACACCGCTATGAATAATAAACGCTTTTCTAGTTGTACACAGACTTGCGACAAAGTCGTGTTGCGACTAATTCTTATTGTCTTTCCAGATATGAAAACAATATAAGTTGTTTTTTAATAAAAGGATTGTGTATTTTTTAAACCAGAATAGTAATTAGATTCCTATTTAAAAATTACTCGCATAAAATTCAATTACATATTTAATACCCATTATATATTGCTAAATTTGTATTTCAGTAACAATCAAGCACAACATTCAATTCAAATATATTTGTCTAACAAATAAGCTACTTTGATTATAATATTACTGTTTTATTTACCAGAAATAAGTAAACCAATATTTTCTGAACACTTGACGCTTTCGATGATTATAAACGGAAGCTTCCCTTAAAAATGGGAGGATTTTGTCATAATATTCATGGTTGGCAGGAAAAGGACCATAATTCGCTGCTGCCAATTTCGTGGTCTAAAGTATGTTTATGGTGAATACCACCAGTATAATTAGTAACCTTTTACGACCCTAAAGTGTGAAGTGGTGCTATTTGGTGTTAGAACTTTACCGGCCACCACACGGTATATTGTAACTATCGTGAATATCAATTGGTTCCATTGAAATATTTGGTCAAGGTGATCACGGTAGTAAATGGCTTCGTATATTATTCAATATTCATCAAAACGCAATAATTTAAAACAATATTTATTCTGAAATTTCTATTACGGAACGAGAATAAACTAGATGCAGTTTATCTAGTTAATATAAGATTATGGTGTTATTGCTGATAAAACTGACGAAGGGGCAGAGCTTTTTTCTATGGTTGTCTTGTCATGAAGACCAATGTTTGCATTGAGAAATATGAAGAAATTTAAATAGTTCTGCAATATGAAAAAAAATGTAATATCATTGGTTAGTATTATTTTGGATATTTCGATAGCAGCGCAGTAATTAGCGCATCTAGTCTGCAAGCACATTAAATATAAGCAACTTTTTAAATCAAATATGCATATAATTTAGCAGTTAATAATAAGGAACTTTTGCAAGGGTACCATCGATTTACTGCCTCGAGTTTCAGCGTGTTTTTGAAATTTATTTAAGCTATTGGATCCAACTGGGATCAGTGGAAAAGACTGCAGATGCTTTCGTAAAATGCATCGATCCGAACTGAACTCAAGTGCTTTGACTGACAAACTTAACTTCACATTTGCGGACATCAGTGGAATCATGATAATTGAGGAGGTGACGTTCAAAAAGAGTTTAATTGCAAGCCTAGAAATTTTCAGGATCTTTATTTTATTACAAGCATTAGGATTTCATAGGAAAATTATGATGTTTTTTGTTGCTGTTTACCTGAACAATAATCCACTTTTATCTCAATTTTTTATTCTTTGTGATTAAACTCTTTTTGAAAGTCACCTCCTCAATTATTACGAGGGTCAGCCGGAAAGTAGTAACTGTTCGCGCCGTGAGGAGCACTGACGAATAGAGCAACCGCCGGACAAGTTCTAACACGTTCAGTGGATTAGCTGTCTGTGTGCAAAGCTGTGTCTCGCTGCCATTGACTGTGTTGTTGGAGCGGAGCGAGCGAAGCGAGTCGAGCTCCCATGGATCAGCTTCAATGACGCAATATCTGTTACGCTTCCCGAGTTCTTAACGAATTTTAATAATTAATATGTGGAATCGAATCAACATATTTAGGACCAGATTGTGACGGAGCCCGAATATTGTAATGTAAGAACCATCTATTTACCTTTTAGTCCAGACTTGGCTCCGTTACAAAACAATATCTTTATAAAACTAAAAGAGTTTTTGGCAGTAATTTAAAACAGATGATGAACGGAAAGAAGCTTTGACTACATAATATATATAATATGGCACAGACGGCGCTTGAATGTGAAGCTGTGATATAAAAACTCGACTCGAATTACGATTACTGGTTAAATTTGGGAGTTGACTACGCAGAGAAGTTTAAAATATATTATTTACAAATAAAATAATATTTGTAAATATATAATACATTAGAACGCCGATTATCCGAATCGGTCCTATGCGTAATATAAAAAATTAAAACCAAGTAATTTTTGTTTTGTTTTGTTGTAACAAGTTGGAACTCGCTGGAGTCCAGATATATTTCTACTGTCATGGTCGAAATCTAGAGGCAATACACTACGTGTTACTTACTCTGATCGAGATATTCAAGTGAGCGTTATTGTAGAACAGTGTTTGTTAAACTCAATAAAGTTTATTCTATGTGTAACAGTTCGTTTTTCTTTATTACCAGTCTATATCCGATTATCCGAATCGACACCGGTCCCAATACATTCGGATGATCAGCGTTCTACTGTAGTTCTATTTAAATTCTTAAACGGGTACTATTTTCCGGATGGCTATATTTTTTGTCGCGCGTCTGCTGCGACGATCCTCTAGACGCCACTAAAACTAGCTACTGCACTACGCGCTCTTTCAAATGTTAATTTCGGTTTGCATCCATTGTTACACTGATATATGCGAAAGACAATCTTTTCAAATAAGAGTCATTGCTTTGTTGACTTTTTGAACTGAGATTAATGACTAACAGTCGTTCAAATAGTTTGTGAGACGTAAAAAATTGTATCGTATGTAAAACTCATTAACAAGTTTCAGCGTTTTATTTCGTGAACTTTACTAATCTTCGACTAAGTTTCAAAAGATATACAATAATACATATTCTCCTGTACGATATATCACCTGTGTATGACGCTGAAAGACAGTTGAAGTACAATATTCAAAATTGTTATATGTCATTTTTAGTGTATCAAAAACTTCTGGATTTTAAAGCGTTAATAAGCAAGATTTCATACTAATTTTCAAGATCAAATACTTTGAAATTAGGAAACAGTTTCTTGTGAAATTTCATACAATTAAAAATCATACATAAGTCTAAAAAGTTAGTAGAAAATATTTCCAAATTTTGACAAGTTTGACACGATCGTTAAGGGTAACATTGAGACATACATAATTGATACAAAGATAAATAATACTAATAGAAATGTATATAAATAAAATACACAAATTATGCCTCTTTTGGAATTTGGAGCCCAGGGCCGTCGATGCGACAGGCAGGTTCGCTACCGTAGCACTAAACAGTTAACAAAAAATAAAAACTTAAAGTACGGATCTCTCATTTGTGAGTAGAATATAAATATAATTAATATAAGGGCGATTATAGAAACAAAATATAATATTTACGTATTTATAATCGAAAATACTTTGCGGCGAAAAAACCAAATACCAAGGAAAAAATATTTTTTAGTTGTTTATTTATTTATTTATTTAATCAGTACTGCCACATGGTACATATTAATACATTGTTAATTAAATATACATTGTTTTTTGTCCGATATGCACCACAGTTAAGGCGTACATAACATTCATTATATTACACAATCATCATCAGAAATATAAACAAAAATATAAAAAAGAATGAATTAAAAAGTTAATAATAAAATTAAAAATTCATGAGACATTATTGGGAAACAAATTACAAATATCATCATAAAAAAAAAATAAAGCACATTACATAAAAAAAATACAGTTACACACAAAATTATAATAAAAATAAATAAGACACAATGATTAACACAAAGCATGACTAGTCAAAGCTATTCAAAAATTTTTTCTTAAATAGATTAAAACCATCGCCAAACACATCGAGATCTTCAATTTTATTTGTTAGGAGGTTATACGTGTTACAGATTCGCGCCAAGGGCGATGACTGACTGCCCAGATTTGTCCTCGCGAATGGGAGGGCAAACGTCTTGGCCAACCGATGTCTCGGGTACCTATACGGGACAGACAAAGATATGCGTGACAAGAAACTGCTACAGTGCGCTTGTCCATTTAAAACTTTATGCAGAAAACAAACGTCAAACAAAAGTCTACGATTACGAAGACTGGTCAATCCAAATTTAGTAAGTCGCTGACAGTACGGTTGCCGATGAGAAAAACCACGACAAGAGAAAGCAAGATATCGAGTAAAGGCTCGCTGTATGCCTTCGACTCGCTGTGAGTGCACAGCGTACACAGGATTCCAGACCGAGGAGGCGAATTCAAGGTGGCTACGCACTAGAGCATTAAACAATAAAATCTTGGTGCTGATGTTCTTAAATCCTTTGGTATTGCGTTTGACAAAACCTAACATTTGCGCTGATTTTGTTACAATTGAATCAACATGTAAATTAAATTTCAGTTGACTGTCAATAACAACACCAAGGTCACGAACAGATTTTACTTCAGCCAGGGTTTCGCAACCTATTTTATATTTAGTATGTAAGGGTTTTCTCTTTCTGGAATATTTGATATGAAAGCATTTATTAATATTGAGAGCCATGCCGTTAGTTTCACACCATGCTGCAATCCCATCAAGATCATTCTGGAGGAGTTCAGCATCACGAGGCGTGGCAATCTCTCTATATATTTTTAAATCATCAGCAAAGATCGAAACCCTACTATTATTTACGTTAACTGTTATATCATTGATAAATATCTGAAAGAGTAGTGGTCCCAAATGCGATCCCTGGGGGACGCCTGATTCAGCGAAATACCAATCACACCGAAACCCGCCTATGACAACACGCTGAGGCCTTTGTTTTAAATAAGAATTAAACCATCTCAACAACTATACCAAGAGCGTTCAATTTATTGACCAGAACAGAATGATCGACTCTGTCAAAAGCGCTCTTGAAATCAGTGTAAATAGCATCTACTTCAAAGCCTCTATCAACCGCTTCTGATAACTCTGAAACAAAGGGAACTAAGTTAGTATTGACAGAGCGGCCAGTCGTGAAACCATGTTGGCTATCAGAAAGACGGCTTTTGATAAAGTCAGAGATAATTGGGCACAAAAGAGCCTCGAAAATCTTTGCGAAACATGAGAGAATCGAAATGGGACGGTAATTAGACACACAAGCAGTGTCACCCTTTTTGAAAACCGGAACGATTCGAGCCTTCTTCCACTCTTCCGGAAAAATTCCAATTTCAAGAGATTTATTGAATAAGTTCAAGTTGTTAACTGTTATGAAGTTTTGAATACTGAATGGTATAGAAGAAACCAAGAGTTGATTGAAGAAGAAGATATATGACAGTTGGTGGAACTTTTCAATCAACTAGTGAGGACATCCGGATTTGCTTGTCAGTTTTCATGGTTACGCCACTCCGAGTTCCTGGATTCGAACTCCAGCGGGGTCAATGTAGAATATGAACTATTCTAAATAGAATCGGGTCTGGGTGTTATCGTACCCTCGTTATTCCAGTTTTTCATAATATAAGTGCTTTATCTACTTAACTTGGATTAAGAACAATGCGATACAGCTTTTGTTTAAATGGTGTTAACGAATGATGTGACGAGATTCAACGAAGCAGCATTAAGGTTGAATCACTTTAAAATTCATAGCAAATTTTATAAACAAACTTTTATTTAACTGGTCGTAAATTAAAGCAAAAATTCGCAAAAAAGAAAACATAAAATATATTGTGACATTTTGGGATTGAAATGTAATAAAATAACGAAATACGTTCTCGAAGAAATCCTTAGAATTCTCGACCCGTATCGACGTATTTATGGTCGCCCAACCACAGAATTCGTGTATGAACATATTTTTGAACCATTATTGTCCGAAAATATTCCCGGCCCGTATCTGGACGTTAATACCGGTAGCTGTGGTTTTTTTCCGTACCCAATTTCGATACCGATTTTGAGATACCGCGACTGTAAATCTTGTGGTCGTAAAAAATTAATAAAAATCGTTCAAGAAATTGTGTGTTATGCAAAAACGTTGCCATTTTATTATCACAAATGCCGATAATGAGAGATAGCAATATTCTTAATGGAAGTTTTCCACAATTATTGGGTAGTTAATTATTTTTATATATAATACTAGCTGTTGCCGGCGACTTCATCTACGTGGATTAGAGTGCCAACCATATCACCTAATAAATGTATACAAAAAAAATCATAAAAATCGATCAAGGATTCGGTGGAGGTCGATAACAAACACTATGACACGAGATTTTTATATATTACTAGCTGATCTGGGCACGCGTTGCTTTGTTATTAATTAAAATGAATCCTATCCTATGTCCTAAGTAGAAACGAATCCAGCAAAATGAAAAATGTATCATTAAAATATGAGTAGTTTCGGAATTCACCGCAATCGAACACTGTGATAGGGATTTTTTTATATATATATAGATATATATACATATATATATATGGTTTTTTTCATTGTAAATGTCCGTATAATTACATCTTTTTCTTCGAATGATTTTTTTCATTTACACCGACCGACGCGACGCGCCGTCTTTTATTCTGTCCAGTCCTATCCATCCAAAGGTTGTTTGGCAGAGATCGTTTTGAGCGATAAGACCGCCTATTGTAACACTATTTTAAGTATTCTTTTGTTTTGTCATTTCTTCAATGTGATGTTTTCAATAGTGTTTTGTATTATATTGTAAAGGTATTATTGTGATTATATCTAGGTTGTTTTAAACCAAATGCTAAGGTATTCTATTGAAAATCTTTCCAGAGGTAAAAAATTTTTGGGTCTCCCATCCCATTATTGACCTTTCTAAATGTTGCTTACAAAATGATTCTGATGTGATCTTGCGTAGAACACACTCATTACACTGCCATCAAGCTCCTTATAAAATGTTATGCATTAATTCTAAACTAAAAATGTTTTGTATCTAAATTGATATTAATATTTCATATTAAATATTGTGTTAGTATACGAGTTGGTGATAAAAAACGAGAATCTATAGTGATTTGTGACGTGTGTCGAATTGAGTAGGCGTTGTCTGGCTACTGTGGGTAGAGCTGCGCCCTGAATGATAATATCGATAAATGAAATGAAAATAACTTTATTCAAATGCACTTAAAATAAGTTGTTTGAATCGTCCAACATTTTACCTAACAATTATTCAGGACGTCTTTTAACTGACTAGAAGAATGGCCCAAGAAACTTGTCAGCTATAACAGAAGTAACGACATTGACATATACGAGTGTACATCGTCACACGTCCACAAAACCAATATTATTATGTAATAGAAGTGTTATGGTTTTATTACATCGTTATTACAACAAAGTCAAGAAGTATCTGTTTTAAATAAGTATCCTTAATCATTTACAGAGAATAAACAACTTTAAGAAAGCAACAGAGATGTATTTGTTATCGTAAATTTTACCGGTAAACCAATTTATTAAATATCATTGTATTAAACTAATATCTTTTATGTGATATAATGGGAATCAAACATACATCTTCCGAAATATGGGCAGTTACACAGTCGATGACTAGTACACATGATTTTTTTTAATCGTGAATAGGTAGCTTGACCGCTATCTCGCCTGATGGTAAGCGAGGATGCGATCTAAGATGTGACGCGCTTGTCTAAGAGATACCTATTCACTCGTGACTTGAAGACCCCTAAATTGTATTTATCAGGAGACACAGACTCGGGCAAATAGTTCCACTGTTTAGCTGTACGGATTACAAAATTGGAACATTGAGGCTTATTGCTCTTTGGTATATCAACCATATTTCGGTGGCTATTACTTTTTAGTCTGGTTGTACGATGAAAATTTACAACAATTTGATCAAATTGTTAGAAATTTGCATTCTTAAAGATCCAAATTAAACATTTTCACAGATATTAAATACATTAAAGTACGACTAAAAAAAAAAAAATTTTAAGATAAATAGTAATGGTTTATCTCGCATTTGCTTTTCAAAAGCTAATTGTAGACTCATATCATGCGGTGGTTGTTCAATCGTATCCCAGATTTACTTAATCTAATTTGGTTATCTAAAATTAATTACCAGATTATGTTGAAATTAATCTCAAATTAATTAATTACTTATGGTAATGCTATAAAATTATCGTTGATAATATAGCATCTAAATCAAAAAGATTGTGGTTCTAAATATTCATGGGAATCCAAATAGATATAAAAATTGCAAGGATGTTATTATAATAGGCGGCATTCGAAGGCAAAAATTTCTGGATAAAAATTTCGGAGAGCAATGTGCACAAGGGCCAGTCTTTGGATTGGTGACCAAAAATATATTCAAACTCCTTCATGCTTGACAAGCCACTTTAAGTCGTTGGCTTTATCTGCTGACGTTAATACCCAGCAATCCACACTGGACCTGTGTAATGGGTTTTGACCCATTTTCCCTGCGATTTTTTCATCCCTATGATGTCATAAAGTGTGATAATGATTTTGAATAATGGTGGAGCTATCAGTAGTTCGTTTCAGTTAATATAACACTGGCAACTGTGTCCGCATTTGCTGTCCAGAACTTTTCTGACACACTGTCGTGTGTCTTAATCATTGTCTACATAGGAGTAATTGGCTTTCAAAAATCAAATCCTGAATACGAAACAAACGAAAAAAAAGTAGCCATTATGATCAGCTTGTTAATGTAATAGGAGCACTGATCTCCCCAATTAATAAAAACATCGTATACTATCGCGTATTACCACGCGGGCCCAGTGGGGATTGGTTGGTGCTAACAGCTTCGGGACCAAAGCATTGACGGCCGCTTGTTGCTACGGTAGGAATCCTACCTTCTGCGCCAAAGGTCCCGTCTTCGAATCCCGGTAAGGGCATATGTTTGTGTGATGATCATAAGCATTTGTTCCCCAGTAATGGTCGTTTATATAATATTTGTATTCTATATATTATTTAATACCCAAAATACAAACTCAGCTTAGTTTAGAGCTAAATACTAGTTTTAAGTTGACCGAAATTTATTATTTATTAATGTGCCTTCCGAAGTATGGAGGGCCTCGAGATAGCAGTTTCTGGTCACCCATCCGAATACCGGCCCTTGCGAACGTTATTAAACTTCCTCAACTATAGATCCAACACACCATCAAGAGAACTTACATAAATAATCCTTTGCTGCTAATAAAATAATATAAAAAAACATCGACATCATCAGAAGGCACATCTCTCGGGGCCAGTGACCCAAAAAGCTTCAGTACAGAGAGGAAAAAAAAGGTTATATTTTATTTTCGAGATACAAGTGCTATCGTGGCATAAATTAAAGAGTTTATTATTTTCTCCTTTTCTCGCGTACCACGTGTCGGTTGCGCCCGCGCAGGCTTGGAGTCAAACATGGTCAGCAGAAATGATAGCTCTTTGAAATTTTGATGGCGTCAAACAAATAATGGAACTATAATAAAAATAAAACATGGCTTCATTCTTTAGTAATAAAGTTATTTAATTACTATGCAGTTGTAAAGGTTTATGTCTGCAAAGGCTGTTGCGGAAACTGTGTTGGCACTGATTCTTGTAATTTTGTGTGAATGTAGCTATTTCCCTTAATAAATAAATGGCATAAGTCTTCTCGGAACCAAATTTCCTTACGTAGAAACAACGAAGCCATACGTAGCTTAATATTAAATAAAAATATTTATGTATAACTGATAAAATTTCATTTTATTACAAATCGTTTAAGTTACTGTGTTAAAGAACAGTTTATTAACTTTCTCATATGATTCAAAGCAAAGAGATAGCAATATTAGGTATTAATAATTACGAAAATTTTAACAATCGCTCATAACAGTTGCTATTGTATACTTGGTATATATTTATTTATAGCATATTTAAGTAGAGTTGTAGAGTATATGCATTAAAATTTATATATAAAATATTTTATTTTCCGTATTGTGATAATAATTAAAAATTTATTTCCTTTTTTTACTGGTTGTGAACCCTGCCTCTTGTCTCCACATCATCCTAAGGCATTAAGTCCACCATTCTACAATTTGTGCATAAAGTATAAATAAATAAATAAAACATCTGACTGGTAACAGTAGTTATAATCCGAGCCTATATATTTACTATCCTGGATTGAAAACCTGTTAATGCCATAATATATTTTTTGATAAACATTTCGTGAACCCGTTTAGTATCCGGCAGAGTAGAAGACCAACCCGTCATATGTGAAGGTGTCTTAAAAGACATCTAGCGATACTAGAGCTAACGACCATACACGTTCCGTAGATCACAAAACGGGCGGCAGCGTTTTCTTATTTATGGCCCTTTACTGTCTCCAATCCTTAATCATTCAATCATAATATTTAGTTGCAAGAATATGGTACAAACAGATAATATTAAATTAAGTTACCAGCATATTCTGCCGATAAATTCGTCGTGCAAATTATTAATATAGAATTAACAATATAAATATATACTATTAAATGTCATAATCACCACAAAAATAGAATCAAATAAGTCAAATTAAATATTGAATTAATAGGATGTCAAAAAATATTTATTTTGTCTGATAAAAAATCTGAAATGTTTATAATATTTTAAATATTTTAAATCATTAATTTTTTCACTTTAAATTTAAATAGCGTTGAATTTGTTATTTCAGATGGCAGTTTGTTTAAAAGCCCAATGGCCATGCAAAAGCAATTTTTGGAATATAATTGCAGCCTTTGGTATGGAATACGCCTAGGCCTATGGAATACGAATAAGCCTAGAATTATGGCGAAACTCGCAGAAGCCTGAAGAGAGGCTGTCGTTCATTAGTGAACATCATCATTAGCTGAAAAGATTTTGATGATGAAGCGTTATTCACTTGTCAAGTCCTGGGTTCGAGTGCCAAAAGGGGCAAATGTTTTGTGATGAATACGAGTAATGTATGTGCTTGAGCCATGGGTATTTATATTTCTAAGAATATGAAATATCTATGTATGTCCATCCGTGACCCCAGTATCTATAACACAAGCCTTAAAGTGCTTACTTTAGGCTAGGCTAATTGGTGTGAATGTAAGAAATGTTATTGTAGTTATTCATGTGTTAAATAGCTTATTTAGCAATACAAATTGTGCATAGTTTTATTAACGAAATTCATTAAAAATATCTTTAACATTCACTTTATACCAAAGATGATTGATAATGTATAAACTAGTCGGAATAATATATCAAAGTGTATTTTTTACTGCTGTTACCGTCACCACGCTTTTTTGCTATCCGTACAACAATACCACGATTATTACCGTTCAGTTGCGTACGAAACTGGTCGGCTACCAGTCTTACGCGTTACACTTGTGTGGGTGACTGTACATACTTACCTGAGAAGTTTCCGTGTGATTGTGACCTGTGTTTATGTCACCGTAATCCATACTCAAACTTTTTATTAATAAGGTTTCTTTTCCAATAAGAAAGTTGGATATAGAGTTTTTGTGCCTGTTTTTTAATCCCTAACGCCAATTCACTTTTTCAAAGTACTTTTCCGTGTTGGCCTCTTAGAAGACACACACTAACACACAGAAACACACACACGTGTCTGTAAAAAAATCGATTGGCTCCTCATCTTCATTTGATTCGGTTTTCATATAAGGGAACGTCAAATTTGATGTATCGTAGATTTCAGATTATTTTTGTTGTCTTGCATTTGACTACTTTATAGCCTGATAGAGAGCAAGTTATGGGCTAAAATACTAAAAAAATTTAATGCAGCCATGAATATGCCCTGGTTGTAACAAACAAACAGTGTATTCCACAGTAACTTGTTCAGAAAAAGACTGAGTAACCTTTGAGGTGTACGACTGGGTTATTACCACCTTATGGCGTGATATCAACAGGCTCACGTGGTGGATTATGAGCTAATCCCTACTTTCTATCTTACGTTCTTTCATTGTTTATTCATTTTTTTCAATTTAATTACATGCTAGTTTACAGAGTAGCCTCCAACACACAAGCAAGTACAAAAAATTTAATACAAAAATATTACAAAGATTATCAAAAATGTGAATGTTAACAAAATATTAATTAATGAATTCGGAAGTATGAAATATTAATATAATAATGATAAAAATATACCTATTAATAAGAGAGGTCAAAAATATAATTTGTAAAGACATATGCCGGAAATATTATCAAGCTTATTCCCTTGTCAAATTACGGTTCCTTTGACCAGTTTAAAATACTACACATTTTAAACTTAATAATAAAGTGATTTATGAAACTACTGGGAGTCTAGAAATGATGTCCATTGCTAGACAGAAAGCAGAAGCCTTCCCCCGAAAAATAGAGAAGTTTTGCCATTATCTTTGCTTGGCAGGCAGGTTAATGTTCACATTTAAAGATTATAATTTGATTTATAGTCTCCGGCAAATAAGTTGAACATGATTTTGAAATCACGTGGCATGCGCAGTAGCAAGTTTAGGTACATTATTCACTACTGCGCATGTCACGTGATTTCAAAATCATGTTCAACTTATTTGCCGGGAACAATACGAGAAGTGTATTGTGATTGTCATTTATGACACCTTTGATATGAAAGGTTGGTTCTATTTTATTATGTCAGACACAACACTGCTAAGAGGTCGATACCCGTCTGAAATTGGTTCGTAAATAAGGTAAAATTGTTTACAATTTTGAGTGCAAAATCGGTTACAAACACAAAAGCGCGTCACTAATTACTTAACAAAACAAAAGGTAATCGAAAAGCAAACAAAAGAGTAACTATTTCGTCTTAACCTATTTGGTAAATAACCGATTGGATTGTAAAAAAAAGTCTTAATTAACTAGGCGATGCAGTCGCTAAGCATAAAGCTACGCTAGCACCATATATTGGACCGGAGCGTAATACCTAAAAAAATAATTATTTTTGGTTCGATGGGAATTTTTGCGAATTTCAAAATTCGGGCTCCGTTACCATCTGGTCCTAAACCTGTTGATTCGATTCCACACAAAAAATATTAAAATTGGTTAAGAACTCGGGAAGTTATGGCGTAACAGACATTGCGCCATTGAAGCTGATCCATGGGAGCTCCATAAAATGAGTTACTGGGGATAATAGAATAAGAGAGAAAGAAACATTTTTACTAATACCAAAGACCACACAAAAGCGTTACTAAGTTAGACAAAAGATATACGAAAAACAAAATGATATGCACAAAAAATTAAAACATCATAAAACACAATTAACGAAAATAGTCTTAAGTTCACCACGTGTACCCATAACCTCCGAGAAAGCGTTCGGCTTTATTTAAAAAAATGAAAAACATGTTTTAGATATACGTAAAAAAGTATTTCAACGAGTAGACACGGAAGTTTAAGAACTAAATATAGATGATTTTCTTTTATGTGATGAAAAAACAAAACAATAATCGTAAACTAAAGCCCGATTCGAAATCATCAAAATCAACTCAGAACACGCAATTTGTAAGAACAATAACGCAATAACGACCGAAGACCATATCACTGTCATTATCATAATTTTTGTACCTCCTCACAGTCATCATGAGCTTAGAATTGAAAAACCAAGACCCTATGCTGTTGCTATATTTGAAAAAGAACTTTATTACAAACAACATAAATGTAACTTACAAATATTCTGGCACACTTATTTTGGTACAACAACCAACTTATATTACCGTTCACGAACTTAAAACCAAAACTTACGTTCTAAAACGGAAAGGTCATTATTGAACTTCAAATAATTTTCGAACTGCATAATTTTAACTATGAACATGTATCAACAGTTGGTCATATAACTGCATCTTATTATCAGTGTCGTAAAGTCCAGAGTCATATTGATTACCAATGGTGTCTATTTAATATGGTTTTGTTTTGTTAACGGTACGTGTTACCGCATTATGTGTATGATCGATGGGACCATTTGTAGCTGGGTTGTGGTTACTTTCTTTTATAATTATTGCACTCGAGACGCCTTGTGGCGTATGCATGATTTGACCGAAATTATTAAAGTTTATTTACACTTAATCTATTACTGATTTACAAACAGTGTAAACATTCTGTATAAATACATATTAGCCTTTGTTAAAGTGATTGGTGAGATTTGCTGGCTACTTAATTACTAATACTTTATACTAAAAATGCATATTTTATTATTTTTTTTCTGGAACAATAGCCGTTGTGCGTTATATTCAAAAGTAGAACCTATATGCTCGCTATTTCTTTAATAGTTATTTTTTTTAAAGATTGTTTTTTTTAATGTTCTTATTGTCTTAAAATAAGAATTAAAGCGTCTGCAGTGATATCTTCTATTTTCATATCAAAGTGTGGCTAGCTTTGTTTTTCCATTATTAGCTATGCCGGTGTCCCTCAAAGTAATATTATGCAAAAAGCCACCCTAAATATGTGTATTCACTTAATTTTTTGACTTTGTAGGTTTCACCACAATTCGGAGTTAAAGAGAAAATTTGCAGTAATCACCTATTGACGATCTTTTAGTGCAACTGTAAGTCCCGAAAGGGGGAAGATGTGTGATGAATACGAGCATTTGTACCTGAGTCATAAGTATTTATATATTTCTATGAATATTACATCTCTGTGTATCATATCTGTACGTATATCCGTTATCCTAATATCCATAACTTAACCCTTACGGTGCTTATAGTGGACAAGGCTAATTGGTGTGAATGTAAGAAATATTCCTCTTATTCATGAGTCTCTTTTCTCGTTTCCTCTATCGTACTGCGACTTCTCTTCTTAAGACTTATCCTGTTCAGTCTTCAAGCTATTATAGTAACTTTTTTGCAGTTTGTGAGCTTTTATGGGATTTCTCCATATACTACTGAATGGGTTGTCCATCTCTCTATATATTTTATAATAAGCAATTTCATCCTTATAAAGTGTGTATAAATTATCAATGCTTGTGAATTTATTGTCTAAGTGCTTTTTATAGAACTTTTGTCTTTTTTATTATTCAGTAAAAGTAGTATGTACAATTTAAATATATTTTGATTAGCATTTAACGTGCACTTAAAAAGGCTGGAAGGAGATTTATGTATAAGTTAAGTTTTCCTTTTGTAAAATATTTCACTTAAATATAATCTGCCAATGCTGTTTATACACTTAAGTGTAAAATGATAAGTGTATAATTTTTAAGGTATTTCCCTACGAACGAAAATACTGTAGGGTGGTGGACCTATCATCCTCGCAATGTAGCCGGACCCAAAGGCTTCAAGTATTAAAAATCTAACGAGCTGACGAGAAATTATTAGTCTCCACAATCCCTATATCAATTTATATGTCATACAATTTTGATTATTATATTTTTATGTAATGTTAATGATAAATCAAATATTGTTGATACTTATTTGTCGTATTTGAATATTTAAAATTTTACTTAATTATCTGTAATAGGGTATTGTTAAAACAGTGTTAGTGTTGCTTAGACAAATAAATAAATGCATGGACACTACGCCTTTAAGGTTCTTTAAGGTATTTTTAAGTATTTCACAAATCGCCAAAAGTTTATGTGTGTAAGAGTTACTTCTCTAAAAGCGTTATTTTAAAAATGATATTGTGTAACTCCTTAATATGTATCCACTCCTGTTACCAAAAAGTTTTTTCTAATAAATAAGGGTATTTTACTACCCTAAAATATAGCTAAATATAAAAGAATAAGCCAAAAGGCTCCAAGAGAACAACAAAACGATGTAAGTATAAAAAAATACAAAAGATCGTCACGAACATAGGCGAGGGAGAGAGCAGGAGAAAAAAAAAACAAGTTCAACGTTTATTTTCGTTGCGTCCTTTTCGCGCACGTACCGTTTTTATATATACCTCACTCTTTCTAACCGGCCGAACGCTGGACACCTGTGCTTCAGTTTCCACAGGGTACCAACGACCTCTTTGCATCTGTGAAGAAAAAGAGCGTAAGTCAACGAAAGATTTTTTTCGATTTTTGCTTTTATAACAATGATTTTGCGACGCATTTTCCTGTAGCGAATCTGTAATTATAGATGTGTTATTTTTCGACGTAAAGCAATCATTGTCGTATACAGATTTGATTCGTTCGAAAGCTTAGTTTTTTTTTTTTGCTTTTTTTTAAGGATAATGCATAAACTAATGCATTGTAATAATAATATGAACACCTGTTCTGTACCAAACGTATTGTTAGAATCCACCATAGTGAGGTAAATTAGGGATTAGATTGATGCGTTGTTGCAAAATTGCGCTTCCCTTTATAATAGAAGTAGGCCATGACAACTAATAGTTTTTTTTTCGTTTGCGTTAGATATTTTAGTAGGAAACTAAATTGTATTTGTTACTAACTTAGAAATAAAAGCAATAACTGACTTTACGTTCGTCGTTACGTACGTCAGTTTGACATTACGTTTATGTATTATTTTTAGTATTGGAAATTCTTTTAGATAATATTTTAAACTTATGCTTTGATTGGTATGTATATTAAAATTCTGTCAGCTTAATAAATAATAAATAAGTTATAAATAAATAATTAGTGATTTTACGATGTTTGCTTGTGATGTTTTGTGAGATTTTTTTGTCTGTGTTCAAAACTCCGGTTTTAAGTAGTTTTTACTTGAAAGAATCAAACTTTCAGGTAACAGAGGGCCTCAGAAGTTGATGTAATAATTTAGTTTTCAATTTAAAGCTTAAATATCAAGAATTATAATAACTAGTATTCAGAATTATTATAAAGTCTGATAAAAGTGATATCTTAAAAATAATCTTTAACAGACTTTTTCAGGTTTTAGTTACTAAAGTCACCATTATGGTTGGATACCACCATAAGGCAATAATAATATGATATTTCTTATATGCACACTAATTAGCTTAGCCAGAAGTAGGCACTGTAAGGCTTGTGTTATAGATGCTAGGGTAACAGACATACGCAATTAATATTTATTTAAATATAGATATATATATCCATGAAGCAGGTAACATCTACATATACGGATACATTTACATCTGCTCCTTCCTGTACTTTGCAGGATGCAGGATCTTTGATGGGGAAGGCAAGATCACAACAGTCACATATTCGACAATAAGCTAGAATAAAGAATATATAAAAATTAAATATTGACAAATATTAAGAAAAATATTATTTATATGTCCTATTGATTTCATTCTACCAGATATAAATTACCAAAAAATGCAAAAAGCGTTATTATAATATGAGATAAATTTAAGTATGTCTTTGTGGTTTCTTTTTTTAAAGATGGAGGATTTCAATGGTGCAATGGTTAGCGCGTTTGTAATACAATTGCGGAAACTACGCGACTTTTGCAGCGGCCCGCTTTCGACTGGGTGACCGACACATTGTTTTGAACTCATTCGTGCTTCGGGACGCACGTTAAGATGTTTTTGGTCACATTGCATTAGCCATTTTGACGGGAAAATGTAATAACAGGATTATTATAAAATATATATTTTTTTTAATTCAAGAATGATTTAAAGAATTTAATATTTCGATGCGTAAGATTCAATTACGCCTGTAAATAACAAACACGTCTCCAAGCCCTTTGGTAGGATTCGAACTCGCGACCTTTCGCTATCCAAGTTTAGTGTACAAAATGCTGAGCTACCGAGACGCTGGCAGCTAAAGACCAGGCCAGGTCCAAAGCATCCTTACCCAAAAGACTCGTATGAAAGGCCTCATGAGTTGAAGAAGCAAGAGATATATTACGTCAGGATCTGGAGGGTAGAAAATTGTGAACTCTACCTATCCCAAATGGAAAAGTGATTTTATGTATGTATGAATAATTATGAATAATCGAAATGTTATTATCCTACACATTGCAGAGTGATGCTAATTAGTCATTTGAAACATTCAAAGCGTTCGCCATCAGATTGTGAGTTTGTTATTGCACCAAACGGGAATAGAACTCGCTTGTTGTGATCCCGTCATCTGGTGTAGGTCCGTTAGTTCATTTCTAGCACACGAGTTAATAATTGCCTTAAATAACTTAAATGAAGTTTTAACTACAATGGGATGGTATTGTATCTAAGAGACTACTTAGGTATCTGACTATTTTTGGTCGAAAGTAATTGTTGAGGGTTTCAGATTCCCTGACATCAGCAATTGAGTTAAAAACATATCAAACAACTAGTAACTGGAAAATTTTTCCTAATTTCTATTAAACTCTTATGTGTTGGATTTAAAGTCAAAAATTGATGGAAGATGTAGATTTTTTTCGGTAAGTTGATGTACCTAATATCCTGTGACCTAAAACATGCAAATGTATAAAGTTAACTTGTCAAAAAAAATCATTATACCTATGTATATAGGACCTTTTTTTCCTTATGGGATTCATATAATCATTGATTGTATTTTTATTAAAAACATACATGCCTTTATTTTATTGATGTATAGGGATGGTAACAGAAATATTTTATAATCAGTGCTAGACGAAAGAGAGAATAACAAAAAAAAAGCCGAACCTATTGCAACAGTTTCTGATTTGGGATAAAAAAGTCAAATATCGTTTCATATGATTCTCATACCTCAAGCGACGGATTTCCACTAACTATGTTATACCGAATAAGTGACAAAAGGGTAACAAAACAGCACTGCCAGCCGCTGAGTGAAGCGGCCCGCTAATGCGTTCTGGTTTTGACACAAGCGCTGAAACTGATTTATTGTTTCAAGTCAAGGTTTATTCATAGTTCTTATTTAGCAGAATCTAACAAGATTTTTACATTAACTTTACACAACGTTCACATGGTCAATTAAAAATAGTTGAACTCAATATGGTAAATAGGATAAAATAATATAATATATATTTGTACTTGTTTAAAAACAATCAGTTTACATACTTTTACATTTCGAAACCGAAACGTATTTCTCCTAAAGTAACCTTTTTATTTACTCTGCATAACATAACAAAGAACTGGAAATGTGGTTTAAAAAAGTAAAATTTTATTTCTTACATTCACTTAAATTAACCTAGTCCAAAGTAAGTAAGGCTTGTGTTATAAATACTAAGGTACCCAACGCACACACATACATATATGAAAGTTCGTTCGTTCGTTTCCTACATTGTCCCATCCCTGGATCGAACTCGAGACCTCAGTGTGGAATTACCATGAAAACTATCTATAAAGATAGTATAATAATCAAGTAACCAACCATAAAAATAACATGAACTCTATTACAACGACATAAAGTGGGTTTCTAAGAAGTTCATATTATATTTGCGAATTCAAACAACATCTGTCTTGCAATTGCTTGCAAGCCTGGATTGGAAAAAAGATTTTAAATTTTATTTTTATTTAATCATTAAACTTTAAATAAAGGATTTCTTTGTGGATGAATAATGATAATCTCTATATTAAAGAAGGTCTTCGTGGGTTTGTTACCGTATATAGTTACCATAAGCCTAAGAATAACAGTTTTTATAATCAATTAACGTTACCATAGCAACGCGTGGCCGGGTTATATCAGCAACGCGTGGCCGGGTTATATCAGCAACGCGTGGCCGGGTTAGCTAGTTAAAAATAAAATTTATATTCCCACTTAAAACTCAGCCTAAGAACTTGCTAAAAAATGCTGATAATACGAAATTGTACCAAATTTGTACTTAGATAGAATTAAAAGTAGCTCCTTTATATCAAATTCATGTGAAAAAGTATTTATATTACAATTTTATTTCACATAAGATAATACTGAACAAAAAATTAACAATCAACAGACCATAGTATAACTTTACCTTAAATTTTTGCGTCGTCTCTAAAATTATCATAATTTATTTGAAAAAAAAAAACCAAGTAACCTGTATCTATAAATATATTTTAATATTCATCGCGTACGTATTATAAAAGGTATTCCAACTGGCTTCCGAATATAAAATGAGTTTTTTCTACGTTCTCGTATAATATACTACATTGATTGGTGTGAATGATAAATGATTGTGTCTTCTGTAAAATATGGATGTTGACAAGAGAAGTGTTAAGTCGAATTGATTGTATTCTTGAAAAGAATTTTAGTTTTTTTTTTGCTGGTATCATTTAGCCGATTCAGAGATGAATATGAGTTGTGTAATGGAATCTTTATGTAAAGAGGAGCGTTTAGTATCAGCGTGTATTTCAAAGATATCAAGTTTCTTTGAATAATAAACAGGTTGTTTTTTTTATGCATACGCTTGAAGCAGTTAAGTTAAATTCAAATCACAGATAATGCTTTGTTCGTCGTATTCAGGCTCAAATTATCCCACTGATGGGATACAAGTCTAAACTGGGTCCAAAAAAACTAAGATGAAATTATAAAAAAATATTAGAATAATAATAGGAATGTTTTTAGGAACTAAAACTTCCCTATGTTCACGTAACATAACTTGTAAGCCGAAACGATTTTTCTGTTAAAATAATTCGTCATTGACGATATTTTTTTACAATTTGTAGCAAGGAAATATATCCTACAGTATTGATTAGAATACTTTATTATTTAACTAAAAATGTTTATAGGTAGGTTTATAGCGAATGATCGGGCACGACCCTCATTTTCACTTGAGATAAATTGATTTTTCTAGCAAAATATGCTATTTGCTTGATATTATAAATAAGTATTGGTTAAATACTAACTTGGTTTATGTTTGTGATTTCGTTACATGGCACTTTAAACAGGTGGGGGGCCTAGCAGTCCGTGACACAGGTCTTACCTAGCATGGATACCGGCTTAATCTTCAAAAATAAATAAATATTGTTACTATTAGATTATTACCAGAGAGTCGCACAAAGCGTTTTGGTTCCAATTATTTAAATCCGTACCGCTAAAGAGTGGAACTCTTTGCCTAAGTTTGTTTCCTGAAATACAATTTAAGGGTCTTCAAGTCACGAATGGATAGTTATCTTCTAGGTAAGCGCGTCACAATCTAGAACGAAACGTCGTATACCATCTGGCGAGATAGCGGTTAAGCGCTTATCTTTTCACAAACAAAACACAATCTAATATATATTTTAATAGTAGTTTATGATACTGTTGCATAATAAGGGTTCTTATAACATGAGTGTGTTTTAAAAAAACGAGCCGTAGGCGAGTTTTTTTATAGTATCACACGAGTGTTATAAGACCAAGTTATGTACAGTGTCATACACTACTTTATCTACTCTCATACTATATTACGTAAAACAATGTTGCAAACAAAACCAAACTTTGTTTAAATATTGAAAAGATTTTTTAAATGTCAAATGTTGGCGCCAAGGTGCAAACATCGATTGTGAATGCGTGTTGCGTCGTCGCGGACTCGTTCATTGAAACCTTTTTAAAGTAGAGGTTCAACCTCCTTGGTCCAGCTGGAGGTTGTATAGGTGTATCGTTATGATTAAAAAGTTATATTATGATACAGGTGTCCATACAAGACCTGTATCGTAATTAAACTTTTTTTTTTTTATTTTTGGCCTGTACGTAATGTTTGTCATAAGCATTTTGTTTTCAGTTTTAGAATCTTTGTATTATAGTATCAGAGTAGATAAAATAAATTAACGAACAGTATTCTCAGAGGCTAAATCCTAAGTGCTTAACTAGATCATCATGAAATTTAGCATACACTTTATCAGTGTTACAAAAAAGACAAAAAAAGTACTTTTTTTAGGAATAGAAATATAAATTTATTCGGTGATCTACATTAACGTAAAAGTTAGTATTCAATCTGTGTCACGATGTTTATTCGGGATAAACTCTGAAACTACTGATCCGATTTTGTTGTTTTTTTTCAGTTTGCCGGATTGTTCCAACTTAGGAGGTAGGATAGGTTTCATTTTAATTTAAAACACAGCAACGCGAGGCTGGGTCAGCTAGTATATATATAAAAATATTGCCTGTCGTAGTGTTTGACCGCGATGAACTCCGAAACTACTCAACCGATTTTGATGTTTTTTTTTCATTTTGCTAGATTTGTTCCCACTTAAGACATAGAAAAGACTTTATTTATAACACAGCAACGCTAGTAATAACATAAAGATTAATTTTTAAATAAATCATTAAAACTTTTTTTATAAAAAGCGTAACATACACCATTTCTAAGCGAAAGCTTTATTAGCCACTCAAAGCCGATCATAAGATCGGGTCTCCTGATACACGTGCAACATTATTTATATTGTATTAAAGAACAAAATAAAATTATAGTGGTGCTACCGAGAGTTGATCGACCCCGATGACCGGCGCGGGCGCATGTTTTTTGTAGTCATAGTGGGGTCATAAAGATCGGTTTTCTGACGTTTAGCCAGGCGAGTGACGTTGCATTAGTAAACAGAGTAAATAAAAATATATATATTTGTGCCTTTTATCAGTATTAATAAATAAAATAATACTGTGTAAAGAAAATTTAGTCGTTCACCTTGAAATATGTTTTCGATAATAAAAAAAAAGAATACTTGAAACATCTATACGTGTTCTAGGTAATATATTAACAACATCGAACAAAACAAATATCAACCAATCGAAAAAGAAGAAACTACCATTTAATCTATACTATTTTATAAATCTGTAGGTTCTGCTTGTACATTTATTTCTTTGGACAAATTTTATGATTTCTAAATAGTTTTATGATTCACTGATACCAAATATACTATTTTCAAAAAATTTATCTGTCGGTCTGTCATGAAATCTACAGATATACATGTACAAAATTCATGGGAACTCAATGTTTGTACAGATAGTATAGTACTTAGGCTTATGATTTTTAAATTATGAACTTTTGTAATTTATGAACAAATTCATAAAAAATAATTAAAACATGTGTGCAATTCACACGTGGTAGAAGTGAAACCTTCAAGAATAATACGTACACGTATTCAAATACCACGGTTGTTGTGATGCCTTCTCTCAAGCTTTGTGCTACGCATGCGCACACAAACACGTATTAACACAAGTACATAATGCTTCCCATTTCGTTTTCTTCTATGTTAAATCTTATGAACTTATGTGTCTGTCTCTTTTACTGTCGCTTTTTCGTTTCATCGCCTTTCAAATCACAACGATGCTAAAGAAGTTTTCACTTCAGAAGCATAAAATTCCAACGACGGATGAGAAAATCTATTAAACTCAGATCAAAAATTGATATATTGGTAAGAATTAAGTTTATTATTATGGTTAGCTATGAAATAAAGTTGATATAAATTGTTAAATGAGATAAACTCCTCAAGGTCCTGCAACCTTGCACAACTAGAATTTATATTAGGAGTAAAGATCCAGGTGTGGCAATCCAGTCCATATAACTCTGATTAAAGTGCCAACAAATCAGGTGTTTCGGTCAGTTATATTAACTTAGAATTACATTTGCATCATTACAAAACTTTTCAAAATATTGCTTTGAAACGGGCGGTGAAAGATATTGCAAAGGAATAATAAATTGATATATTTTTTACTCACGCCAATTCGGCTAGCAAGTATGTACTATAAAGCTTGTGATATAAATACTAGGGTAACAGACATACATATGTGATGCCTAGAAAGTCCAGGGCCCCGTGATCGTTAGGGGCCCCATAGTTCCTGCCAGATCACTAAAGAAATACCGATATTTATTACAGAAAAACTTATTTAATTAGAGTTAATCGAACCTCAATCAGGGACTACATAAACGACTTGCTTATAAGATTTGGCGTGCGCGAAGCTACTCTACTCTCGACCAAAAAATGGCTATCTAATTTCAGCATGCTTAGATAATTTTAAATATGTGTGAATCGGCCCATTTAAATTAAAGATTATTTATTCTACTATTGACTGTCAATAAAAACTCTGAAACCTTGTTACTACCTAACAAGACCGTTGTTTTAAATATAGGATCGCTACCATTATATGACATATAGAAATGATACCCAGAAAGTTAATATTTATAAAAATCTATATAAATATATATGACTAAGGTACGAATGCTCGTATTTATCGCAAAAAAATCTGTCCCTTTTGGACCTAGAACACAGGACCATAGATGCCAAAGGCAGGATCGCTGCCATTACACCAAGAAAGTTTTCAATTTTTTTATCCATTATGCCATCAATTTAGATCCACATATCCTCACAAAGTCATTTTCTTTAATAGGAAAGGCCTGTGTTCCAATAGTAAAGTAATTTATACGGTTTAAATTCTGAAGATACATAATTTGTAACTTTAAAGTAAAGAAAATTAAAACACAAATTTAAAGACTTCATTATCCCACCATAAACAATATTTAACGTCATTGAAAACTTTTAAATTAAATGACTAAGTTTGTTTTGTGAAAATAAAAACAAACCGTAAATAAGATCGCTGGGAAATTAATGCATCGAGTGCAGTACGCTGTTGCAAATGAGATGCATATCGAGTTATAAGCTAAAGCGTTTTATATTAAAAATACATAAATTATAGATTTAACAGTGTCACAAAAATGGTAGGTTTTATGGGCACGACATACTTTGATATTCTCAGGAAAAAAAACTTAAAGAAAAAATAAGGTTTATATTAAGGTAAATTAAGTTAACGTGAACGGTAGTGGTGACGGAAAAAAGGTGTTTAAAATAAATGTACTTTGGCAGGATTATTTCTGATTTCGATTTTTCTATAGTTATTTACTCATAATTACACTCAGTATGTTTTAAAATTCAACACTCTTTCACAATATTTAGTAATATTTTAAGGGAGATATCATAATACAATGGCAGAGATCGCTATGATAACACCGCCCGTTGTAACACTATTTTAATTTGTCTTTTGTCCTGTTATTTTCTCAATGTGGTGTTATCAATAACATGCTTTGTATTGTATTGTTATTTAACCAATGTTCAGTTTTATCTTGAGTTACTACTCAAATATCATTTTACCAGGAACATGGCAGATCATGCATATAAAAAATAATGCACAGCTTTACGTACTCTAAACTTATGAATCTTAAGACATATAGATAAAGCTATATTTATAAATCGCTTACCTCCTATAACATGAAAGTGGACATTTTTTTACGGGAAAAAAACTGGTAGCAGTCAATTTGCAATCAATTTGGCGAAGAATTGCCTGGTTTCAGCAATAACAGCTGCTAATTAGCGTAAATTGTATTTTTATTCAGAACAAAAGTGAATGGATCAAATCAACAAGTACACTCAGATATAAATTATGATTTCTATACATTAATTTTTATCGCTATATTTTATAATAAATTTAAGTTGAATTTTCTTGCGAACAACTTGTGAGACGATTCTAGTGTGTTCTCTTTTAAAATTTATCACTCAGATATGAGTTTCAATTATAACTGAATTGCCATAAGTGATTTTTTTACTGTTTTCTCACTAACTTATCTATAAAACGGTGGTAGCTTATGAATGAGATATCAGCAATAGACTAAATGGATCGTGTTCGAAATTCACCGAAGTATTGAGGACGTGAAGCCACTCATATCATAAGTATTTCCATTTTCCACGAGGAATTATACTGTATTCTTAAAAAAATAATGATGAGAAATAAAAATAAAAAATGCTGACTTTGCACCTAAAATCTCAGAAATGTAAAAGTATACCAAATTTTGTCAAAACATCAGATTTTTTCAAAATACCTCATGAGTTTTGACATTGGTTTTGTTTCTAGTTAAAAACTGGTATTGCCACTTTTATTCGCTAAAAGCAAACAGCATATATAGTTCAATATCAGCAAAACAATATCGATTTTTTTGTATAAGGTGATAACCTAGTTATTATTCATTTAAGAGTCAAAGCATGTACTTTTTGACGTGATAACGTCTTATAAATTGATGAACACCGGCTGTACGTACGAAAAAGTGTAACGTTCCGCCTGAGCCGAGCGTGAAAGCGAAAACGCGGAACAAGCGACGATCGGCCTAATCGTTCGACTTGTGGCGCATCTATCTCTCTTCCACTTCATGAAGTGAAAAATTAATGTGGTTTCCATTGTTTATTACACCAACTTAATGTTAATTTATCGAAAATAAATAATTTTCAATTAACTCTCTCTTTGTATTATACAAAATAATGATAATTCAGTGATAATAACTCAATTCAATTCATAAAAGTATGCAATTTTTCTTCAAGTTTTCTTATGACGCTACCACGTTAAATTATCGTCCGTAAACTGACTTTACAGGCAACCAATATTTTTTGCATAAGTTTGCATTTTTACAAAAAACACAAGTAACCTTAAACAGCAAAATCTTATCTTAATATAGAATATTATCGAAATTGTTACAAAAAAGACTACTCATTTTAATAATTTAATAACCATTAGCTATCTTGTATCGTGTAAATTCACTGTGATTACCGATGAAGCGAATATAACAGTATTTGTCTACATTCAATAATATCTTTCACACACACCAGCAAACCAATTTGTTGAGATCGACTTGCAGCAATTTTATGTCTTGAATATTCCTGGTTGTAAAGGTGACATAGAATGAGAGAGAAGATGACCGACTATTCAGTATTGAACATAGAATGCTAAAACAAGGATAGAAAAAAATAATTAAGCAATATAAAACTGGTTGAATTTGTTAACTCCCACGGTTGCAGTTACAAATTTTATAGGTAATTGTAATTGGTTTTCAAATAAAGTATAAAGTTGATTTAATACATATTTGATGGATACCATTCTGCTTTTCGACTCTTCTTTTTCAGAAATTGCATAAGCGTCATGATTTAGGTAAATTAAGAACAATTTCTTTTTTTAATTATATTTCTTACTCAACCAAATAAGCTTATCCGAAATTAAGCAACTTAAAGCTGTTATGGACACAAGGGTAACAGATATGTTACATAAACCCATGACCCAGGTACTAATGCTCGTATTCAACACACAGATATCTGCCCCTTGTGGGACTCGAACCCGGAATCCCCTTCAACCGTTCCGGGGAATCTTTTGGTTTTAAAGATCAGATCACTCCCGATCGCCTACATGAGGTAAGAAACAAAAATTACTACAAATGTCCTGAAAAATTCATTTACGAGTACTAAATACAGCTTTAATTGGTAATTTAATCATCAATAATACAAAGATAATGTTTATATTTTCTCTAAAAACATGGTATCAGAAAAAAAAAACTTTAATTTGCTTAAAATCAGTATTATCACGAATTTCTCAGACAACCATGCCGTTTAAATTTATATAAACAGAAACGCGCTTTGAACACTTCTACGATGATTTTTTTACTAACTCCTGGACAAAGTACAGACTTACAACGCGGAACATTAAAGTTCACACAAACAACGCGCCAGATGGTCGTGACCTACGTCAACGTGCTTGCTTCCACCGTCGCTCATAAACTAATAACAGAAAGACTAGGGAGGGGATAAGATGAAGGGAAAAAGTTGTTTCGATACATGATTGAATTTTTGGAGGTAAACTTTTGTCTGGTAAAAATATTCTTACTTTGTACAAATTAAGAAAATAAAATAAACCACAAAATATATGACAACATCGGATATATTGTTCTGTTATAATCTAAGTTAAGTAGCTATAAAGCAATTGAGTTATGGAAATTAATAATAACTATGGTACCACAATACCCTGACCCGGCTGGTGATCAAACTCAGGGTTTTGAAGTGGCGTCACATTAAAAACCACATAAATGGTCAAAAAATAAAATATTATTCCCTGCGAAATCTGTGATTGTCACAAAGACTACGTTACATAGTAGATCTGCTGAAAATAGAAAAGATAGAAATTTATTAATTTAAAGTAATTATTATAAAATAAACAATAAGACCGACAGAACATCAAGTCTCAAAACGAGATGTTTTCTATTACAATGGCATAAAGGCAGGTTGACGTTATATGTTCAGATCAATGTGCTGTCGACTCTTCTCTGTAATGTACTAACATTATTATTTTATGTCTAAACCATCTACAATAAAATGGATAATTTTAGGGCTGATGAAAAATATTTCAAGTGCAATTATCGATTTAAAAACGACTTTCAATTAATCTTTAAATCATCGATATGTCGAAAACAGCACTAAACTAAAACACCGAAGCGCCACCGACCCGAAGATTTTCCCGCCGCGTATTTATGAAACTGGAAATAACTGGTAAGTAAACAAAATCAACTATTCGTTATTATTGTTCTGTTCGTTGTTTACGTTCGTCTTTCTAAAGCGGCACCTTTTGACTTATGCCGCTGTTTATTGTTCTCATAAATTAATTAATTCTGCTTTTTACTATTTACTGAGATATATTAAGTCTTTCTAAACACAAAGAAAATAAATAGAGGGTTGATGGAAATAATTTTTTAAATCCAAAATTAACGATATTATTTAAATTTGTAGGATTGGTTGCCATGATGTTTATAAAGTACATTAAAAAGATATGGAACGAAGGTAGTTTATGCAATTCGCCAAGATGACCAACCTTAGTAGCCAGTAATGCCCCCAGTTAAGTGGAAAGACCTAAATCGAATGGTTAACAAAAAAAATTCGACTAGTTTTTCTATTAAATATTTTTCTTCAATATTTTTCTATAACTTTAAATCAAATAGGGGTTTGACGGGCTTAATGGTGGAGTGAAATGAATTTTAATATATTTCTGTGGTACCACCGTTGTTTCTGAATTCCATTAAACAAGTGCTGTAGCTACTTAACTTGGTTTCAGAGCAATATATGTGATGTTAACATCTTTTTTTTCTTTTAATACCAGGAAGCATGAAATTAGGGTAATAAATAATTAATCGTAAATTCGGATAAAGTAAATTACAATAACAAATGTAAGTAAATAAAGTAGAGAATCCTGTGAAGAGAAATAAGCGTAACCAATATATACCATTTGATGCAGCGGTAGCGATCGTGCCTTGCGCACCGACGGTCCAGGGTTCGAGCCCTGGGAGAGACAGAATTTTGTGTGATGAATACGAGAATTTACACCTGAGTCATGGGTATTTATGTATATTTCTAAAAATATTTAATATCTATGTATCATATATCGACGGCGAAGTGCCAATAACACCTAACTGCTAAATTCAAAATAATACACAAGCTGAAAAAAACGTTAAAATTCTTGTCAAATTAAAAATTAGTTAAATAATTTGTTTATTTATTGTTTAACTTGATGCGCTTGGAACTGAAAATACGCTTAGGAAATTTCATTGAAACATGCAAATAACGAATTTTAATTCGAAATGACAAAAGAGTGAATTTCTCGGCGAATTTAACGATTTCCGTGGTACAGTGACGTATATCGGTTTTCATAGTACCGCCACACCGAGGTCTCGGGTTCAATCCCTGGCAGGGTCAAAATAGAAAACGAACTTTTATATTGGCTCGGGTCTGGGTTTTGTGTAACCATTGTTGTTTCTACATTTCATAATGCAAGTGCTTTAGCTAATTTGATTCAGAACAATGTATGTGCAATTGTCTGATATTTATTTGAAATACGGTAATATAATATTTTCTCTTCTTTCTTTTGGAAAACATTCGAGTAACAAACGCAAAACTTTAACGATAGTTAATTAAACTTATTTATTAAATAAAATAATAAATAAATAAATATTTCCTACATTCACACCAATTAGCCTAGCCCAAAGTAAGCACTATAAGGCTTGTGTTATGGATACTAGGGTAACGGATAGACATACATATATGATATATAGATATGTAATATTCATAGAAATATATATAAACACCCATGACTCAGGTACAAATGCTCGTATTCATCATAAAAACATCTGCCCCTACCGGGATTCGAACCCAGGACCGTCGGTGTGAAAGGTCGGTGTCGCTACCGTTCCACCAAACGGTTGTCAAAAAAAATAAAGCTAATTTTAACTTAAAGTTAAACTAAAAACATTATTCAGTAACATCACAATTGTTTTAGCTATTTAACTTGGTTTATTTTTTTTTTTTTGCATTTTTTCAATGCTATCTTATAAGATAAATTAAAAAATAAATAAATACTGGAAAATATCGACTCGGCTCACAAGCAAATCACAGAGGGGAATCGAACCCGCAACCTTTGGAAGTCCAGTCCAATGCCCTCCCAATTGAATTTCTATTAAAATAATTTTCTTAACTTGGGTTGAAAACTGCGCACAGCAAAGGAGTGGAACTCCCTCCCTGCGCCTGTATTTCCAAATACTTATAACCTGTCTTCAAGGCCAGGGAGAATATGATGTTGTCTTATATTTAAATCGTTAATCTATATATATAAAAAATCTCTGTCACAGTGTTTAACCGCGATGAACTCTGAAAATACTCAACCGATTTTGATGGTAGTTTTCAATTTTGCTGGATTTGTTTCAACTTAGGGCATAGGATATGTTTCATTTTGATTTATAATAAAAATTAATATAAAAGTGGTGTGGTGTCGTGGGACACCGGATAAGACCGAAGTTCCTTATTACAAAAATATTAATTTTAAGTTTTATTCGAGGTACAAAGAAAATAATTATTAGGGGATACATTTTTTATTATGATTTTTTTAACGATAAAAAGCAAATAAACTTTACAAAATTATCTTAACACCTTTATTTTATTTACAATGATATATAAAAATATATAAAAACAGTCATCACGTAGACTATACATAAGACACTATATAGCCATCCCACATAGACTATACATAAAAATCTTACGCTTTTTGTTTAACGCTATGGACGTTTTTCCCGGCTAGGGTACCCCTCCGCAACGCCTCATAAGGAACTTCGTTTCAAAAATATTGCAAATTATAATAACTGAGCCATATCAACGCATGACCGGGTAAACTAATATTATATTAAAATTGAAATAAAGTTCAATATATTATCTTGAGAAAGTCCTGCTAATCATTCGGAAACGGCTGGTGAAATATAAATATGACTAGCGGCCCGTCCCTGCTTCACCGGGTGGACAAAATTCTTTGAATTTTTTCTAGCATTCAATATAGCCTATGACACTCAGCAATAATGTGCGTTTCTAATGGTGAAAGAATTTTTAAAATCGGTTCAGTAGATCCCGAGATTATCCCTTACAATTTAACAAATATACAAACACACAAACTTTACTTCTTTATAATATTAGTATAGATTTAAATTTCTATAATACGCTTTTGAGGTGTATTTTCAAGATATAAAATAAAATATTTTTAGTCAATAAAAGTACTTTGCTTCTATTAAATATCTCCTTTAATTCTTACATTTTTCAATCAATCACTTTTAGGTTATAATTTAAATCAGGTAAGTTGAATACTTATTCTTCTTTATTTAGTTATCTTCACCAAAAAAAAATTCTTGAATCATCTCATTAAAATAATAAAGTTTATAGCACCAATCGTATGCAACGTTGGACATATAATTCTGGTTTTGCTAAAAATAAAACGTAAACAAACGCAAAGTTTGCAAACATTGCGGAACCTGTTTAAGGCGACTGGACCACGTCTTAATTTATGAAAGTTCAGCGTGAAATGCTAATTTTAGTAACGGTAAAATTGTTAAGTTAACAGAAATATTTTAAAGCTTTATAACTATATTATTATCTTGTAACCGCAAGATAATTCACAGTATGATTATTGTCAAAAAGTTAATAAAAATTGTATTTTTTAATTAAAGTATAAAATGAAATTCATATTTATGAAACATCATTTAGTACATAGATCATTTTGAGCCTTTAATTTTTTACATACATAAAAGTGTGGCAATATATCTAAGTTATTATTATTTATTTTATGTTGACGATCGTTTGGTGCATTGGTAGCGATGATCCTGGGTTCGAGTTT
The DNA here is from genome assembly GCA_927399485.1 of Calamotropha paludella. NCBI lineage: Eukaryota > Metazoa > Arthropoda > Insecta > Lepidoptera > Crambidae > Calamotropha > Calamotropha paludella. The sequence continues at coordinate 2,620,448 of OV656823.1, read as the reverse complement.
CGAAGGGGTTTATTAAATATCTATATATCACTAGCTAACCCGGCAAACGTTGTTTTGCCATGTATATTATTTCTAGGAAAAGTTTTAAATTAATTAATAAAAAATGAATGAGGGGTGAAAATTTAGGGTTGTATGTATTTTTGTATGTTGTATCATAAAAAAATAGAAACCAAAAATTTTGCCTAAAAAATAAAAAATAAAAATTTAGGGGTGGACTACCCCTAACATTTAGGGGGATGAAAAATAGATGTTGGCCGATTCTCAGACCTACTCAATACGCTCACAAAATTTCATGAGAATCGGTCAAGCCGTTTCGGAGGAGTATGGGAACGAAAACTGTGTCACGAGAATTTTATATATAAGATATATGTATATCTATCCGTAACCCTAGTATCCATAACACAAGCCTTACAGTGCTTATATTAGGCTAGGCTTGATCTGAATGTAAGAAATATTATTATTAAAATGGTTTTTATATGTTTCGTCATTATAAAAAGATCATTAAACTCACATCATCATCTTCCCATCTTTAGATCACATAGTGCTTATAACAGGAGTATCTTGTCTAACTCATTTTTAATAAACCCTAAGACATATTGTAATACTGTCACGGTATTAAGTATTGTTTATTGCTTAAGGTATCTGATTATTATCAGGAAGATAGTGGTATTTTCAGTGTCTGCGTCCTTGATAATCTTAAATTGGGTGTGTAATCTTAAATTTATAATGTACTATCTTTTACCCACTGCTTCCTTAGCAAAAACAGCGGATGAACGTAATTTACGTTTTTTTTTTGCACCCCTTACAGCTTGTATATAACAATTGTAATAATTCCTACACTTACACCAATAATCCATCCCAAAGTACGTACTGTAAGGCTTGTGTTATGCATACTACGGTAACAAAGATATGTAACATTAATCGAGTTATATATTTAAATAACCATGACTCGGACACCAATGCTAATCACGCATTCATGACACAAACAACTGCCCCTACCAGGACTCGAATCCTCGGTGCGAAAGGCTGAATCGCTACCGTTGCACCAAACCGTCTTAAAAATGTATTTAAAATTTTACGATTGAGTCGAATCGATTAAGTATTTAAAGTGTGAAAGATTAATAAACAGAGAAAAAAAGACACATTTAATACTAACTTTCTAGCTGCACCCGGCATGAATTGCAATGCTCTTTATTGCTGACTATACACATAAACCTACGATCAATGGATTCGGAACGCATAGGGAACAAACATACAAACATTGATTATTCTTCATAAGAGCTGAGAGGCTCATTAGTGGCAGTTCACACCTTAGCTCACCGCCGTCGGTTTTCTACAAAATGTACTTTGGAGAGTATGTTCAGGAGCTACATGTGCTCATACCGCCATCTCCCTTTTTTCATCGGACATCCAGACGCACTGCGGGTTACCACTTTTTCCTGATTGCTATTCCTACCTGTTGCACCAATAGCTTCTCAACATCAATTATAATGCGCACAGCAAAGGAGTGTCTGTATTCCCGAGTACTTATAACGTCAAGTTCAGGGTGTATAGGCACCTTCTGGGTTAGTTCGTTCCAAGGTGGATTCTGTCTTGGCCCCATGGCTTAATTGGGATGAAGAGCGAACCCATTCTTAATAAAAAATAATAATAAAGAAGAGGGTCAAATATTCCCCGCTACATGTCCTGCCTTGCACCAATGTTGTGGTTTGACCAGGCAACATGTCCCGTTAATTTCACTGTCCCACACGTGCATTACGATTCCAAGCGGTCACCGAATTCGATCATTGCTACTCCTTTAAAAGGTATCAACAAACGTCGTGGGAATTCTAAATCTTTGTTTACTTGCTTACTTTTAAAATTTCGTATGCTGGTACCGTAAAATTTCGTCTTCCGTGTAGAAGTTGGTGTCGAATAATTGTATTAAAATTATTTTCCGTCAATTGAAAAATAATAAGAAATAATATTGACATCCATAGAAGCAGAGACAAAAAAATACTATAATGTTTAAATCGTAATTTGAAATTGAATTCTGAATATAATTTATGTTATATGATTATTGTATATTTTCAATGCTATCTCACATGATAAATTATTTTAATGGAAAAATACTCTAATAAATTATTCGAAGGAGGTATCACCAGAGAACATACTTGTACGCCGAATCGATTTTTTCTAGTATTTTTAAATTTTTTCACTGTTTGTCTTGCTATTAATTAGTGAATACTACAACCAAACACTAATAATACAATACACTAATATTGATGAAAAATAAGTGTTTTTCATCTGTACCTTAAAAACATTGAAAAATACGTGAGTTAATTTTTTTGTTTTGTGTTATTTTAGACACGTTATAGTTATAAGGTTAAAAAGCTTTTATTAGATTTGAGGTTATACCTAAACTTATTTTGTTTACGTAAGGTTAGGTGACAAAAAAAATCCCCGTAGAAATAAAAGTAATAAAATGAACAAACTTAGCTGGTTAGTTTGAGACATAATTGATATGCTGACGTCTATAGCTTACAAACATTAGCAATTACGAGAAACAACTCTGCTTCATTACTAAAGCAAATAGTACTCTATGAATATCTTTGCAATCTGTTTACATTTAGCATTTAATTTAATTACAACTATATAACAAACGCAAAAGGTCGAGAGTCCATTGTTATATACACTTCATATGTATCTGTCGAAGTTTCTACATTAATATAAACAAAACGTTGACATTCAACTTGCAACGACTTGCAGGCCTTGATTACTAAAGCTCTACACATGTTATAAGATTCATAAACGTATTATGTATCTACATTGTTAATATAAACAAGACGTTAATAACTAAGTATTGAAGTCGGAATCTGCTTGGCGTGTGTTTGAAAAATAAGATGTTCTAGAATTTTATGGACAGGTTCATAAGTATCGGAATATGTTTTTACTGAAAATGGAAACTGGAAAATCGTTAAGTCCTCCGGACGTAGCCTTGGCATTAGTTGCAGCTTTGTGCATACGTGGGAAGATAAATGAAAACTTATTAATTACAGATAAGTTAAACATGATAGCAATAACGTTATTTTATTAATAAGAGAAGTTATTAATCATGAACATCTGAAAACATTAATATTTAAATCAAATAAAGTCAATTATCCACTCTTACATAGATAAATTGCGATGTCTGTTATAAAATTCACATTTCTCTTATAGAAAATTGGTATAGTCCAGACACCTCTCTCCTACTGGGCACTTTGGGCAAATGCCCAGGGCCCCTCGATAGGGACCACATAGTTCCTGCCAGATAAATTAACCAATACCGACATTTATTACTGAAAAACTTATATAATTAGACTAAATCGAACCTCAATTAGGGACTATATTATCGACTTGCTTATTACCTTTTGCATGTGCGAAGCTAATCTACTCTCGCCCAAAATAAGGCAATCGAATTTCAGCATGGTTAGATAATTTTAAATATATGAGAATCGCCCCATTTAAATTAAAGATTTATCTAGTCATCTATTGCCTGTCAATAAAAAAATCTGAAACCTTGTTTATCTCTTTCATTGTCTATTCTAGTAATAAAAAAGTGTTTTCACCCCATTCTTCTATGACCAGGGCCTCCAATAGGTTAAAGATGGCCCTGGTATAGTCTATTTAACTGTTTTCTTTAAGGCAATCATTATACTAGCAGACATCCTTATCTTAACTAATATAACAATTTAAAATAATTTTGAACGTACTAATTTCTGGAACTTAAAGCTGCATAAAATATTAAGCATTTGGTTTTCCTTATTTTTCAGAAAGGTTACTTACAGGATATTTGACATCACTGACTCTAGACTGCAAAAAAAAAATCAAATTGATGACATGAATATCCGTTTTATGTCATATCCCAGATTCCACAGCAAATATGGTTTTTTCAATTAATGTATTTCATTCGTATTTGGTTGAATTGAAATAAATTATTGTTTAGATTTAAAAGCAGATATGATTAAAAGAAGATTTATGAAACAGCTATTTTGAGGAAAAGATTAACATGGCTTATTGAAATCTCTACATTTTAAATATGTTTGTATTTTTGTATGTATATATATATTAATTACAGATGTAGAACTACTAGCTGACTCGGCCACGCGTCACTGTGTTATAAATTAAAATGAAACCTATGTTATGTCCTAAGTCAGAAAAAATACAAAAAATGAAAAAAATCATTAAAATAGGTTGTGTAGTTTCGGAGTTTATCGTCGGCAAACACATATAAATAATAATATGAAAAGAACAGAACCCTTGTGTTTCGTATAAGCATTTCTCCTTCAGCGAAAATATAAAACAAGTTCAAACAAGACACAACCAAACAAAGACAGTCGCCAGACAGTCTGCTGCACGTGTAATGAGAAACGTAAAAGGCATTGTTTTAATTACATTCAACGAACAGTTGTTATTCACTGCATTAGGCGCTGTAGATACAATGGAATCATTATTAAGTTTATTTAGGAAGTATAACAAATTTTAATAAATAGTACTAAAATATCTTATTTTTTATTTATATATATATTTTTATCGTGTTTCAATCATACGTCTAAAGCTGGTTAGAATCCATCGAAAGAATTGTCTTGAAAATATAAAAAAAAATACTTTTACGTAAATATTTTTAAATGATAAGAGATGAATAAAACACTTTTTTACGGATTTTGCGCCTAATTTATTTTATAATCAAAAATTCGCAGAGGGCGTGTGTAGTTTTAGGGCCCATACTCCTTAAAGTGAGTCATTCGCAACGCATAATTTCAATTGACATAAAGTCACTTAGCATACTAATTAAAAGACATAAATTAACATACGTTGCAGGTTAGAATAGGTATTTTTTTATTCACTACCAGCCAGCAAGCTATTTCAAATTATGCCAAATGATTATGCTCAAATTATGCTTTTTAAATTTATGCAACCTAATATGGACAGGAAGGGTCCATATTAGGTTGCGTTTTCATCAACAAGAAAGGCTTGTGTCTAGTAGAAGGAATAATATTAGGCTGTTAATAAAGAAATAAATAGTATTTGCCAAATGCTTTTGCGCGATTTGACACGCCTTAACTCAGTGGTTGAGTGTCTTGCAAACCGGTTTTCCTGGTAAAGCCACATAAAGGTCCCGGGTTCGATCCCAAGCCGGGTCAATGTAGAAAACGAACTTATGTGACGTTGTCTTACATTCATTTGTTTATTAGTAACTAGCATTAAGTATAGCCTATGTTACTCAGCGTTAATGTAGCTTTCCAATAGGAAAATAATTTTTGAAATCGGCTTAGTAGTTTTTCAGTTTATTCATTGCAAACAGACAAAAATACAAATCTTTCTTCTTTATGATATTAGTATAGATTGGTTATTCAGATACAATAATAATAAGAATGCATTAATATCATTTGCTTATTCAAGTTTTGCTTAAGTTACAAACTATATAGGATTCGTTTTTTACTTACTTTTAAAAATCTCCAGTCTTATAGTCTTTAAGAGAATCTATTCAGTATTTTGCAAGTTGATAAATGTCGTTGTAATTCTACCATGTCTCGTAAGCATTTTACCGTCTAAAAAGCTTCGCAAGCCATAAATTCTCAATCACTACAACTATTTCAGTTTCTCCTATTTAAAGCTTCTAAATTCCTACAGCATGAGACATATCAAATACATTAGCCATTTCTGTCGCCGCAAAGTCTAGCACACTCGCTCCAGTTATTTCTGTAATGACACATACACAAACACAGCTGGTTATCATGATCTATCTTAAAGGCATTCCATTAACGATCTACCTATTTGGTCTTTAAAGAGTGTTCCCAAGATTAATTGACAGTTTGACCTATAAGATCCTTGCTTTGTTACAGATGAAGAACAAAAAACTGCCGGCGTGAATTTGAAATATGACAATATGGAAAAAATCTTTTGTGTCAAAGCTGCTGTTCTAGTTAGTGGCAATATAATAAATAATACATTTGTTGATAATCTATTACTGCTGGACAGTTAATGTGAATCTATTGATATGTCCGATCGTAATGTAGTTAGTATAATGATTATTCTATTAATGGAATACTACTTGCGATTATATGAATGTTATGTAATCGATATTGTGGGTCACATGTTTGAGCTAATACTGCGTAAAGTCACAATTTTGCTTAGATTTACTACAAAGGCTATTATTGATAAAGATTTTTTAACTACATAATCACAGTTAGGCATTGTTTCTTCATTATAAGTGCCTAGAAAAAGGTAATTATTATATACGCATAAATGAAGATACAAAGAATAACTTTGACGTTATAGGTTTTTTTAATAGTGAATAGGTAAGCGCTTGACCGCTATGTCTCCTGATGGTAAGCGATGATGTGATCTTGGATGTGACGCGCCTCCCTAGAAGACACAAAATTGGAACCAAAACGCTTAGTGCGACTATTTGGTATATCAACCATATAACGGTGGCGCCTATTTGTAAATCTGGTTGTCCGATGAAAAACTTTTTTTGTTTAAGTAGCCAATAGTAGTTCATATCTTAAGTTAATTAACTGTAACCTCTTTGACATTTCGTTCGTTATTTTTTTGCAAAAATAGAGGTGACTTTGAAAAGAAAAACTCAAGAATGCCAACTATTCTCACGTATTGCATTGCACCTTACAAGCACTCATGTTTGCAATAATATTTACAAAAAGCGACCTTCAAAGGGCTGTTACAGCTCGGCCAACAAAAGGTTCAAGTTGCAGTCGCCAAGCTGTCTACACCACGTGCGGCGAGTAAACAATAATAGTATTGTTTTTGTATTGTTTCAGCATTGTTCTTTGATCCAGTAATGTTACACTGGTGAATATTCAAAAGTTTTGGTATCGACTCGAATATATAAAGCTAAAGGGAACGTTATGGTGAAATAACCAAAGTTATTGAAGAAGTGGTTTGGATAATAACGCGAATGAACTAACCGAGCCAGTTGTTGACTTCTTTCAACTAGAAGATTTTGTATTTATCAATAGTCAAATGACACATAAGGGGAAAATAAGCTAACTAGAATGTTTATTTATGACCCTCGAATATCACTTTTAATTTTCGTTTGACAGCTAATACTTCATCGTTATGATCAAATCGACATGTCCATTGTTGAGGTATAAGTTTTTCTTATAAATATAAAAACATAAAATGGTGAGGAGATTAGTCGCAAAGTCCCTAAAAAGTTTATAGTGATAAAATTTAATAAAAAGTAGAAAATACCGAAGAATCTTCTGGACGAAGGTTTTTTTAGGAAGAACTATTGCGTTTTATAATAAGGTGCCACACCATGTAACTAAACTTCCTTTAAAGATATTTATAAAAATCGTAAAAATTCCCGATATCATGAGCCTTGGCTCATATCATAGCCTTGGCAATTACAGCATTGATAATATTATTTATTTAATGGTTTTTAGTTTAATAACTACACTGCTAACTAATATTTTGTAAAGTTATTGTTTTCTAATGCATTTTTAGAAGCTATAGAAATATTCTTTAATTCTAAAAAATCTTTTACACAATAAAGCGAGAAAAAACAGCTTTTTGTGAGTTTTTTGCGGCTTTTTTCGGTACCAGGTCAATAACGACATAATGAATAAAAATCATTCTATGTTTATCTTATCTTGACCGTCACACAATATTCGAGCAATGTAAGATGCATACTAAACAAATTCTTTAGAAAGAAGCATAAACAAATATGTTTTCACATATTCAACTTTATTTAGGGAAATGCAATTTCTTGTCAATCAAATTGTAGAACGTGACATTTACACGTCCCGCAATCCTGGAATCCTAAAAGATTTCAACTTTAAAAGCATCCGTCATGTCAGCTATCAACTGTCGAATACTACGCATTTCTATTCTGAAGTCATTTCTAAAACAAAAATAGTTTCTTGGGGAGTTTGTAATTAACCTGAAATTAAAATGTCGAGTATGTATGTCACCGTCTCTTTGTCACAGTTACAACATTACTCATGTTGCTCTCTACCATTTTTTGTGGAATTCTGGCATTTCGAACGTTTCCCCTGATACTTTAAATAGTTTGTTACACGAAAATTGATGGGTTAATTGGCTCCTAATTTTATATTTTGTTTTTGGCTTTGATGTTAAAACATTTCACGGATCTTTTTGACTACCCTTGTTATTTAGTTCCACTTTAAATATACCGTTATTCGTTGATAAATGATGTATAAAAAGTCTGGACATATAAAAAATATACTTAAATACCTTACCTATAATACGAGTAAAATAGATATCTCAAAAATATTTGAAACGTATTATTTTACTGTAAGTTTGATATATATTATAATCACAATGTAAAAAACGTAGCATCACTAAATCTAAGTTATTATTATATAAATCACAAAATTATTAGAGGTTTAAAAAACCTCGAAATAATTTCAAAACCAATTAATTACTTCGTCTTCGTATTCGTATTTCAAATTAATGTCTTCATCGTAGTTCAATAACAAAATATTCAGCCGATTTTAAAGTTTACCCACGATATACCGAACTACAATTAAGCCGAGCTAATTAAATATTATAAATCGCGAACAATACCTCAACAGCACTTAAAGAAACAAAATAACTATGACAAATGGCGCTTATTATTTACCGACGAAAATAGCACAATAGTCGGACTTAATCTCCACTAAAAATCTTCTGAACTTAAATGAATATTAATAAAGTGGGGACAAAAGGACACCCTAATTCTGGAGAAGCCCAACTAAATTCAAATAACTCGAAAGACAAAACGCTACTTAAAACTCGACGCCTCGAGATTGATGTTAGTTTTTGGGGATCTATTATTATAATGTAAAAAGCGGTTGCATTTTAGATTTGGATGTGAAACTGTTGGGGCGATTCAGACTTTGAGTTAGCACACTTAACAAGGCAACAATTTGTATGTAGCAATAATAAGAATATATTTTAATTTAGTATAAACTTCTGCCCACGATTTTCACGCCATTTTTGGTAATCTACAACTTGACATTTTTCATATGCTAATCAAGGTCTTTCGTCAAGTCGTCAAATTTTATCCAAGTCCATTTTTGGGTAATAAACTCGTAACAGACGAATTTTCTCATTTTTGATATAACGAACAGTATAAACATTAAAACGAAAATCCAGTTTTAGTAGAAACTGATATAGGATAGCTTTTTCATGATGGATCATCAAACAGCTTACTACATTTTGCATATGGGAAACATTCTTAACATCTTTATGCTATAATCTATTTTATAAAAATGTTGCAGTTTCTAAGTATCTTGTTAATTATTAAGAATATTTACCTAACAACAAGGTTTCTGCAAGATTTAAATATTTTTTATTTTTATTTTCGCTACATAAAAAACTACTAAATTTCAAGAGTAAAACCTTTTTAAAGAGATGCAGAACCAAACTTCTGCGTTAGTGGTTTTTTTCCCCTGACTTTTTTCATCCTGACAAAACCCCACTGCAGACGGACGATAAATCTGAGTATAATTATAGTCACGGATATATTGTTGAAAGCCAATTTGAGTTAAGACGGGCTGCAGTTGTTAAATTTATTGGTAAAACAGTAAGTGCTGTTGGTTATAAATTTGCTTTTGTAGATAATGAATTAGGAGTAACTAATGATGGGACTCTAGATTAGTGACTAATGGTGATAGAAAAAGCAGATGGATTTAATGGGAAAAAATCAAGATAAGCTTATGAAAACTGCTTACAAAATGCTAATACGAATGAGTTTTAATAAATATGGGAGACATTGCTAAGCTTGACTGAATGTTAATATTTTCATCATAATTTTAATCAAGATTACATTATAACATTATTGTTCACAGGTTGATTAAAAATTAATTAGCATTTACTCAACTGGGATATCAATAAGTAAATTCACAATTTTTATGCATTTTAATTTTATATTTTACATACAGCAGCGGATATAATAAAGTGACACAAATATGATAAAATTCTTTACTCAATTTCTGATTTAAAGCCCAACGAAAAGAGTTCAATACGAAATAATAACTACCAACTACGATAAAAGTTTATTTTAACTATATTTAGTAGTATAGTGGTGAAATCAAAATTATCTTTAGATGACGATAACTTTGTTCAAGCAGTCTTGATATTTCTTCAATCTAATCTCTATCTATCTTGGAAAGATTTATGAAAATCCGTTGACTAGTTTCGGAGGCAAGCATGAACAGGGAATCCAGACAGAAATTAAAAAGGCGTTTATAATTTTCTATTTGTTTACTGATTATTGTTTTATCGCTCCACCTCTAACTTTTGTATATACGAGTGTAAATTAATGAGACACGGATTCAACTGTCCTTATTACTCCCTCCCTGCGTCTGTATTTCCGAGAACTTATAACCTGTCCATTTTATAAGCCACCGTGAATAGGCACCTTCTGGGTTAGTTCGTTCTATCGTGAATTCTGTCTTGGCCCTCGGGCTTGGATTGGGTTCAAGAACTACCCCATCCTAAATTAAAAAATAGATTTAACTTAATAATCAGGAAAAGAGCTTTTTACTGGGACATCTATTAAAAATAATGCATAATAAATGCTTTTACATTATATTTTTTTGGCCCAAAAACCTTTGATATTCCTTCGACAAAAATTTATCAGTTACATCAATTTTTGACTAGGTAAAGGAAATTGTCTTTATGTTCTCTATGAAATCAATGTCTGTTTTCTTTATTTTGATTAGAAATAAAATAAAGGAAACACCAGTAAATGTTCAATTACTAACGATACTATTGTTTCTTTGTAGACATTTAAGTGTCTTATAATTCTTAATACTCTTATAACGCTATATAAATAATTACCTAAGTACAGCGTGAATTTCCTTACAACTTTCATAATTTGCTTTAAAATTAAACGGCTGTAAAAAGGGAGTTTTTAAGTCCTTTACAGACTTTAAGCTATAACCAAGCGACGATCCTCCCAAGTTTGGTCATATAGATGTCAATATTGTTCAATGGAGACGGTAACATAAAACTGAATGGGAGAATGGGGCTTATGGCAGATGCTCGTATAGAACTTAAATCTTTCTTTATTAGAAGACAAGACACAAAATAGGTACTCAATTTAAATTGTAGTGAGGGACAAGAAGGTATTGGATAAGAGTGGATCTTAATTTTTTTGTACTAGTTATGTTAAGCGTGCTTTGATTATTTGTGGGCCTTCTCTAGCTAGTTTTAAATTTAATTAATATATATTAGACAATATTATTACAAATAAAAGATCTCAAATAATGTTACGTTATTATAAAATACCACATTTATAGATTTAAATATAGAATATTTATATTAAAGAACTGATGATGCATTTTCAGGATATCGGTTTTTGTAGGTAATAAAATAAAATTAACGAAAACGACATTAACGAAATATCAAAATACATTGCCTTATATTTGGGATCAGTTTTCTAATGATATCGGATATATTATTTAACAAAGAATACTTTAGAATTTAGTTTTATTTATTGAAAATTATATTGATTGTGTTTTTTTCCTAATTTAACCCTCCATCAAACTATTATTAATTTGCTACTAATGCGGAGGTTTGAGTGCGTTTTAAACGTGCCCGCTAACTATCGAATTTGATTGAATATCTGTGTAATAGTCCTTATTAACACGTATATAAGTTTTATACTTCCGACTCTAACGTTACAGTAACATTTGAATAATTATAAAAGTACACAGGTCACAATCAAAACATATTCTTCTATTTTCGGCACCATGGGAACTTTAGGCCACTCGAACCATTACAATGGCTACCACATCTATTAGTTTAACTTTAAGCTACTTAGAAGTACTTGAGGGTAGTATAAATAGTTAATGTTTGTAATTATTTTGGTACTGTGAGAAAAACGTTGTATATTTTAGGTACCATAAGTTTCAATGTTTGATTTGAAGTTATTTTGTATTGAGATCGTTTAGTTAGCTTTGAGTATGGGAGCTTAAAGGATTATTTATATACGATGGTCGGTAGCAATTCTGGCGATCGTGCTATTAAATTAAAGGTCTCATGCTCGACACTTGGTAGGTATCAGTTTTATGAGTTGAACAACACTGTCCGTTCTTGTAACACATTTTTATTCGTGTCTTATATCCGTTTTAGTACGGATTTGTCGACTATTTGGAGCAACGCTAACGATCCTACCTTTTGCAATGCATTCATTAGTTTGGGTCCAAGAAGGCAATTGTTTGTGTGATGAATGTCGAGAGTCATGGATATATTTTTATGAATATTACATGTCTATGTATCTATAACACAAGCCTTACATTGCTTACTTTGTTCCGACTTTTATCTTCGATTTTTTGAGCGATTCAGTGCATATTTGATTGTATATTATCCTCTGTACATTTACAAGCTTAGATCGGATTAGGAAGATTACTTTCGAACTTGCATCACGACATACATAATATGGACATGCCTTTCAGGAAATTTCCTGTATTTATAAGACTAAAGTAATTATTATAAAAGTAGAAAAAATATATTACAAATTCAAGAGCTGAAATAGTATATTAACCTAATTAGTTTCCAAAACTAGATAAAAACATAATTTAGTTAACTAAAAGTATGAGCAAAAAGTGAATGTTTTTTTTTTAATTTTAATAACAAAGGTAGATAATAAAATGTATATATTTATATAAAATAGGGCCGATAACAATTTAAAATATAAATAAGTTAAGTATTTAGTTAAAAATGTGAAACACAAGACAACAGGTACCTCTAAGGATTTAGTACCGGATTTCTTTAGTGATAATGATTTAGTAAAAACAACAGTTGAAATTAGAATGAAAAAGATAGTAAATCTTTTTAAATTGAATTTTATTGTATGTGTTTTGTTTCTTTCCTGTGTATTCCCATAATATTCCTCCGGATATATTGAAATTCCAGAAATTAGGAATCGTGTCAATATTAATGATAAATAAATCTATTAACTCCGATATCCGTTAATAATATATAATGATAAATTTATAAAACTACTTTTTTATTACCACTAGTTCCGGACTTTTGCGCTAAATAACGGTTATAATATCGGTAAAAATAATTGTCCGATTGTCTGTCGTGAACAGTAACTCTTATAGTAAAAAAAATATCTAAAAGCAACTGTAAATTACAAACATAAATGTACCAGGGAACCAGAAACGTACAGTGGTCATCTAAATAAAAAATGAAGAGCTCAAATTACACGTAAACCAGTCGTTTTGCCTTTACGAGCCCTAATTCTGTCTCTGTCTAACTCGAATATTCTCTTATGTTAGAAAAAGACGGAGTGATGTAGTAAAGTAATAATTTTCCGACACACATCTAAGTAATTGGAGGGACCAACCGTTTTACTACCTATATATGTTTATCGATTTTCTATAGCGTAATGATCGTATACTACTTCTTATAAAATGTATATTTTAGTTCTATTTTCAATACATTTTCATATAAGATAAATTATTATAATAAAAAAAATACAAAAAAAATTTACTCGGCTCACAAACGAATTCTCAGGCGGGAATCAAACCCGCAACCTTTGGTAGTCCGGTCCAATGCTCTCCCAATTGAGTTACCGAGCCTTGTGAGCACTACTCGAAATTTTCTAGTACCTTTCCATTTTATAAGATAGCATTGAAAATGCATACAATATATAAAAAAAAACATTTTCATAATTAAACGAAGATTATTTAAATTAGTAGTTACATGAATAAAAAAAAATTAGGTGACCGGCATTTACTAAAGAACCTCAACAATTATATATGATAAATTATTTCGATTGAAAAATACAAGCAAAAATCGACTCTAGTACTTTTATATCGAAACAAAGAAGAAGAAAAGTGCAATTAATATTATAAATATTATACAACTCCACAATCATTTTCGGAAAGCATTATTCACTGCGTTATCAAACCAAATCAAACGTATTTTACATAGGACTTGCGATGTCATGGCGTAACTTTTGATCTTCACTACACATATTGCAAATGCTTTATGATTATATTTCTTATATTAACACCAATAAGCCTTACCCAAAGTAAGCACTATAAGGCTTGTGTTATGGATACCAGGAAACGGATAGACATACATATATGATGTATAGATATACTTTTTTATAGAAATATATATGAAATACCCATGACTCAGGTACAAACGCTCGTATTCATCACACAAATATCTGCCCCTTCCGAGATTCGAACCCAGGACCATCTGCGCGTAAGGCAGGATCGCTACCATTGCACCAAACGGTCGTCGATCTTTAATATGAAATGTAGATTATAATAAACAAATTATTGTTAACTTTGAAAGTATCCCACTACATTTCCACCTTTAACAAGGTATATAATAATGCAATACTTATGAGATTATAAAATTCAGTAAATAAGAAATCAAGAGTATTTTAAAAAGAAAACAGAAAAAGTAAGTATATTATGTCAAAATACAAGTATGTTGATTTAAAATTTATTGGAATATTTGTTTTTATCTGCGGCTTCACGTAAATCTAGACTACTAATCAATAGTTATGTTTCTATCTCCCGGGAATGGTATTTTTTTCTGGATCAAAGGTACCCAACATCCTTTTTTGTACCCATGACAAGGTGTATGCAAAATTTTATGGTGATCGGTTGAGTAGTTATGGCGTGAAAGTGAAACAAACAGACTCACTTTCGCATTTCTAATATTAGTCAGGATGTCATGATTTAATTAAGAATCCTCCTTATTAAGAATTAAGAATCAAAAAAATTAAGAATCAAGCTCCTTCAATCTTAATAATTGCGTAAACTTAATAGAATTCATTTTTCCCACGCTCAGAACAAAATCAAAGACACAGGGTCTTCCGTTCGCTCATTGGAACAGTCATCCCAACGCATATTATGTGGCAATTTGCAAAATTGCAAACATAAAAATGCATACATATTACGCCAAAGTAATCTTTAAACAATAAGAATAAGGTAGGATGTTAGTTAGCAAATAAAATTGACTTAATGATATGATGGTAGAATTATATGAGCCAACAGCAAAATTCTAAAGATTCTTAGTATCAATTTTTGAAGCGTTTATTGCGAACAATGTAGATAGAGGGATACTATCTGTGGTAATTCTTTTTTTTATTAAAATTTTGTAATTGCTGAGTGCAATGAATCAGCATTGACAGAGGTTCTAGTAGGTTCTACTAGTTGCATCTTTGATGAAGAAATAGAACGCCTAAAGATGCGTCAGTATTTATATAAAATTTTAGCAATTAGGAACGTGACCATATAAAATATTGTGAAGGTAGTAGAAAATATATGTCCATTACCTTAGTCATCCAGTGATCACGGCTCCTGTAAATCCCTAAAATGTTTTTTATTTAAATGTGTAATGTGAGCGGAAGTGTAAGAACCACATATGAAAATTGTCAAAAAATTTCATAACATTTAGCTATTTCCAAATGAAACCTAACTTTTCAAAGTTATTGAAGTCATTATAGTAACTAAATACTATAGAATTAACCGTGATTGGTTAATTGTTGCAGAAAACTCTTTTAATCTAAGAATTGCTAATATTTTTTGTTGTAAGGAATGTTGCTCAGAAGCTTTATGTGCTCATACCGCCATCCCCCTTCTTCCATCAGACTTCCAGACGCACTGCGGACTACCACCCTTTCTTAGTTGCTATTCCTAACAGCACCAAACGCTTCTCAACATATTTATAATACGCACAGCAAAGGAGTGGAACTCCCTCCCTGCGTCTGTATTTCCGAGTGCTTATAACCAATCCGTTTCAAAGTCGGGGTGAATACGCACCTTCTGAGTTACCTCGCTCCATCGTTGATTCTATCTTGGCCTCCTAACTTGATTGGGATCAAGAGCGAATCCGAGCGAAATAATAAAAAAAGATCTGCCAGTATTTGCATAGTTTCCCTGTCTACTTATGACATTTGTTTTAATTTTTTGCTATGAATAATTTCTTCTTAAAAAAAATTGCTAAAATCGGCCCTTCTGAGATGAACTAGTGATAGTATCACGGACACGGGGACCAAGCTCCATCTTACATTTATTGATAATTCTTCTGAAAAGTCAGGAGTCAGGATTAAATATGATAAACAAGAATAATTATTACGCAACGTCATAATTATAAATGCCTTTTGTTAATTACGACGATTAAAACACAAAGACTCATACGAGTGCAGCAAAACAGTAATATGTACAGTGTTTATAATAGTAGTTTATGATACTGTTGCATAATAAGGGTTCTTATAACATGAGTGTGTTTTAAAAAAACGAGCCGTAGGCGAGTTTTTTTATAGCATCACACGAGTGTTATAAGACCAAGTTATGTACAGTGTCATACACTACTTTATCTACTCTCATACTATATTACGTTAAACAATGTTGCAAACAAAACCAAACTTTGTTTAAATATTGAAAAGATTTTTTAAATGTCAAATGTTGGCGCCAAGGTGCAAACATCGATTGTGAATGCGTGTTGCGTCGTCGCGGACTCGTTCATTGAAGCCTTTTTAAAGTAGAGGTTCAACCTCCTTGGTCCAGCTGGAGGTTGTATAGGTGTATCGTTATGATTAAAAAGTTATATTATGATACAGGTGTCCATACAAGACCTGAATCGTAATTAAACTTTTTTTTTATTATTTTTGGCCTGTACGTAATGTTTGTCATAAGCATTTTGTTTTCAGTTTAAGAATCTTTGTATTATAGTATCAGAGTAGATAAACGTCATTACAAGGTCATATCATTATGACATAATAACGCGTGCGAATTAGTAATTATACGATAAAGCACTGTGCAGTTATAGAACGAAATTATTTAATTTAAGTTAAAAATTTTTAATTAATTTAAATTTTTCGTTAACGTAACTTCAATTTTTACTAATACATAAGTATTGATCCATGATTTTAGATGCATATGTTTTATTTATTTTATTATATTTTTTTTATTAATAATCGAACATTACAGTGTACTTATATGATGGTAAAATTTAAACATTGATGGCAACCATCGTAATAGTAACGCTACCATGAGGTCCTGGGTTCAATCCCCGGCCGGGTCAATGTATAAAACGATTATTTCAACATTAACTCAAGTCTGGGTGTTGTGATACCGTGATTGATTCTTATTTCCAAAAGTGCTGTAGCTACTTAATTGGAGTGGAGCGAAGCGAAGCTCCCATGGATCAGCTTCAATGGCGCAATGTCTGTTACGCCATAACTTCCCGAGTTCATAACCGATTTTAATATTTTTTGTGTGGAATCGAATCAACAGGTTTAGGACCAGATGGTGACGGAGCCCGAATTTTGAAATTCGCAAAAAAAAATGTTTTTCTTATTTAGGTATTACGTTCCGCTCCAATATATGGTGCTAGCGTAGCTTTATGCTTAGCGACTGCATCACCTAGTTTATTTCAGTATTTGTATATGATAAAAACATCTATGAAACTTAAAGCTTAATTGTAATTTTCGTAGTATATTACCTGTAACTCTGTTTCGATAGACGTTGTCACAATAAATGAAGTAATGTTTCTAAAAGTTAAATGCAGTCTTTTATAGGTATATTAAGCTGTTTCAAACACGAATGTTCCTAGTTTAGTGCATTCAGTTGGTTTTATTGTAATGTAATGCTCAAATGAAATTATGCAATTGCTGTTAGACTTATTTGTTCCCAGAATGTCACCAGCAAAGTAATAAAATTGATCTTTATATAAGTTTCGATGAAAATTGAGTTTTCACCAAATATTATAGAGATTCAAGCAAGTTGACTATTATAAAGTGTTGATAGAATTTTGGCTAGGTATACGTTTATTTAAACAACTAGGTTTAAATTTTTTTTTTTAATATATAACATTATTATCTAATTTATGGCCATCATTACTCAATTCAACCCAATTCATGGTTCAAAAAATATTTTTTTTCACTGAATATATCATAGACAAATGAACTGCGACTTTATAAAAGAGTCACGTTGTCAAAAATGGAATTGGCGCCAAAATTGCAGTTTCAGTTTCTGGATCAGTTTAAAATATAAATTTATTTATATGTTTATCTGCGTAATATATTCAGTTGCGTTGCATTTGTGAACAAGATACCCAGCAACGAGGTAACTAGCGACTTAAACTTTGCGACAGTCGAAAATTTAAAGCGTAACTTCTAAACCTATGTTTTATACTGAGGTAAATTTCCCCAACAATATTAATTCAAACTATAGCGTTATATCTCTTCCTTAAGAAAGCTTTTTGAAGCGAAGTTTCTATACAGACATTCGAACTGCTCGCATATAGGCGCTCGTCGCGTGGTAAGCGTCAGATTTTAACGTTATACAAGAGCATCAGTTTTAGTTCCGTTACCCGAGCCAGCTGCCTACCCACCTCAGTGTGCGTGGCTTTCTGTCTCATTTTCACTCATGCCTACGAGTATATGCGTGGCTTTCTATCTCTTTTTCGCTTTATACTATAAAGCTTCGCTTCTTTCTTTCGGCACTGTTTTTTTAATAGTATTCTTATCCCATTACTATTCAGTTTTTCATAATTTTTGTACAATATTTATCTAAATTAATTTCTTTACTTGAATGAAAAATATTCCCACCAAAATTGAGTACTATACTCAGTATATAGTTATACCAACATTAATTAAAATGACATTATTATCATGTTTATATTTCTTTCGTGACGATTGCACATGCAACTACCCCGAAATATCAGAGCCTCAATAAAACGATAGCAATCCTGTGATAATTAATACTAATATAAGTGGCCATAAAAATTTAAAACAATATACCTGTGCATATATTTAAAAATTACAAAAAATCAATTTAGCATTTAAAACCACAGGATTGATTTTTGAAAAACATTTAATACTAGCTAACCCGGTCACTCAACCTTAAATCAGTTATGTAAATTTGCAATATTTTTTAATTATAAATTAAAATTAAACCTATCGTATGTCCTTAGTGGGAACAAATCTAGCAAAATGAAAAAAAACATCAAAATCGGTAGAGTAGTTCGGATTTCATCACGGTCAAACACTGTGACAGGGAGTTTTTATATATACAGATAATTGCTTGAAAAGCTCATAGAATATGTATTTACAAGTTATAGCCAGGACAGCAATCAAGACTGCAATGGAAACTTATAGCAACATGCAATGCGAATAATTTATGCAAGCCGGTACATACGACGCAAGGTTACAACGCAGCGAAGCTAATGTTATCTGAACGATTAGCGAATCAACTCGCCAGTGGCTCTCAAAATTTTGAGAACAACCCCTATGATTAAAAATAGCAGAATATATCTCCTACACATAAATCTCGCTAAACTAGTCTAAAACTTACTACTAAACATTTTTTCAGATCTTTACTATTTTTCGGTCCCAGTTTATTGAAAGTAAGAAAAGAGAGAACGATAATTGATTTTGTTTACTACACAAAACATAAAAACAGATTAATTGACCAATAAAATAAAGTACGGGCATTTATTGCCGAAATGGATCCGATCTCCGATCTTAACGTTTGTAAACCAGAGAAGAAGTAGAAGCACTAGATAATTTTATTTTCAACCGTAGATCATATTAATGTTTAGATAATAAATGATTTCATACGGAAGAAAATCTTTTAAATAAAAACATTACGATGATTTAGAGAACAAAACATAATTGTTTTAAAATTATTTTCAAAAAGTAGTATACATTGAATTGAGTAATAACTTTTGATTTTAAAGCAAACGCGAGATTTAAATTATAAATAGAATCAAGTTTGTATGGCCCTAACTCAAGATTGGGACAGCGATATAAATACATAATTATAATAAATTTAATTTAGTGTTGTCTCAATAAAGAAAGTTTGGGAGCCACTACATAACAAACCATAAAGGGGCTCGCTTCTGTAGCACATTTATCGTAATCCGAGAAACGGTCGTTTTTCATCGACGCATGTGTGCGTGTCTTGGATATGGGTTTTATTGTGCGCAAGAGCAGTGTTGGTTACAAACCTTTTGCTTAAATATTCTGTTGCACTAATGGAGTTTAAAACTTTGAAGCTAAATGCAAGGCTGCATCTGAAACTCTACTCTGTCATCCATACAGTATAAAATATATAATTAACTAGTTTACTCGGCCACGCGTTATTGTGGCTCAGTTATTTTATTATATTTTAAAATATAATCTATCCTATGTCCTAAGTTGGAACAAATCCAACTAAATGAAAAAAAAATCATAAAAAAGCGGTTGAGTAGTTTTGGAGTTCATCGCGGTCAAACAGTGCGACAGGAAATTTATATATATATATATATATATATATATATATGTAGATGTAAAATAATGTATGTATTTGTTAATAAAAAAACAATGTCTCTGAGCCTTCAGGTGAGATCCGAGATGTGGTTGATTATTTCATTGGCTTATACATTCTTAATATGATATACATATATTTTTTATATGAGGAGAATAAATAAGTATGATCAATACATGAAATAGAAGAGTAGAATAAGACCGGGTTGGTCTTTGGTCACATCTTTGGGTGTCGTAAAAAACGACTAATGAATCTGAAGGTAATTAATTACCATACTTCTCAAGTAGACCACAAAAATGCAGCGGCGTTGTCTGAATTATAGCCTTTTACTGCGATCTCCAACCTACTTGGCAGGGGCGGAGATTATGGCAGGACCCTCCATTTTTGGGGACTTCTGATCAGTTTATCATCAACTGCTTATTGAAAATCAGTAAAACGAAAAAAGTGAAATAATAATAGTTTAAATAATAATTAAAGTTTGACTGAATGTGCGATTACGATAGGAAAAGAAAAGTGGATTAAGCAGAAGATTTTGTGTACCTTGGATCAAAGTTTACAATTGGTGAAAAATTTTAAAGAAGAGTCAATGCAGGAAAATTTGAATGTATTTTAAACATGCCGTGATAGCCTTTAATTAAGACATCACTTAATATTGTACCTATATAACTTTAACTTAAATTTGTGTAAAAGTGAATGTTCTTGTTGGATGTCCTCAAATAAATAAATAAATAAATAAATCGACCTACACGCTTATATGAGCAGTTTTAAGGTATCAAAAAAGACCCGACTGGCTGTGCATAAACGGGTGTCAGTACCGACTCTAATGTATGGAAGTGAAACTTGGGTGTGGCAGAAAAAGCTCGAATGGATGACTAATGCAGTGGAAATTAGTGTTTTAAGAAGTATAGCTGGAGTGAATTTGATGGATAAAATAAGGAATTATGTGATAAGAGAGTGGTGTGGTCTGGAGGAAGATATAGTGACAAAGATAGAAAAAGGGATGCTCAGATGGTTTGGACTTGTAGAGATGATGGACGAAAGAAGATTGACAAGACAGATCTATGAGGCAAATATGAATAAGTATGGTAAAGGTAGACCAAGGAGAACTTTCAGGCGAATTTTTTACCAAATAGGAGTTGTCTTGAAAAAAGGCCAGGTCAAAAATACCCTTTACCGACGAGCGAGTTGATCTTTATCAACTCGCTCGTCGGTAAAGGTAAGAGCGAGTATGAAAGGTCTGATGAGAGATGAAGAAGTGAGAGAAAATCTGTGATCTTTCCCTGAAAAAAGAATTATTTTATGATAAAATATTTTGGTCACCCATCATATTACCGGCCATTCCCATAGTTGCTTAACTTACGAAATCGCAAGACGAACCTAACAACTACGTTCCTTATCTGTTGCTTTACACAGCACAAAGGCATGATAAATAAAAAGAAAAGAAACTACCGTTTCTCTGGAACCCCCAAATTGAAGTAAGGGTGTGTTTATACTACACGGCGAGACTATTTTAAAGCTATATTTATTTACATTGAATATAATGCGCACGGGCACGTGCTGTGTGTAGTGTCATAAAAATTTCGGAATTTGTACCCATCTGGTGTGCGCCACGCTTAAAATAGAGTCGCCTTAAAAATGTGGCTGTGAAAAAATAAACATCTTTTATGACAATATGACAATGTTAGGTTTAAAAATTTCTTTGAGTTTTTTTATCGATCCAGTGTCATTTTAATTAGGTAATGAAGTATGTATTTTTACGTCATCAAAATAAATAAATAAATATTTTTTTATATAGTAAACAGGCAGGCGCTTGGCCACTATCTCGTCTGATGATAAGTGACGATGCGATCTAGGATGTGACGCACCTGCCTAGAATATCTTTTCACTCATGGCTTGAAGACCCCCTTATTTTTTTTACATTTAGAATGGGTTCGCTCTTGATCCCGGTCGAGCCCCGGGGTCCAAGACACAATACACGATGGAACGAGCTAACCCAAAAGGTGCCTATGCTGAAGAAAGGTGATGGCGGTATGAGCATATGCAACTCCTGAGCACACTTTCCAAAATACAATCTGTAGAAGACCGGCAGACAGGCAAATTTGCGGCGGTGCGCTAAGGTGTGAAGTTTGCACTTCACCAATTTGCTGTCACTAATGGGCCACTCAGCTCTACGTTGAATCGTGTCCAGTGTAGCAAGTTGATATTTTGCTGAGCCGTCCCAGAGGTGGCTGCGATAATCCATGCAAGATCGGAGTTGAGCTTTATAGAGAGTAAAAAGCTGAAATATCGCTTGACCTTATTTAGGACGCCCAGCTTTTTAGCTGCGGTTTGAGCCTTGGACTCGATGTTGGCGCCGAAGTTGAGGTCTGAAGACAACTGTATGCCAAGTAGTTCGAGGCTGTCTTACTCAGGTAAAGAGTTCCAGGCTTTAGCGATAGATATCACAAAATTGGAACCAAAACGCTAAGTGCGAATCTTTGGTATATCAACCATACAAAGGTGGCACCTATTTGTAAATCTGGTTGTCCGATAAAAAATGGGGACGGCGGAACCATCTTTTATTTAAGACAATTCAGAGTCCATTTCTGTTAGTAATAATTTTCTTATACCTATGTTAGTAGTTCTATGTTGTTTATATTTACAAAGTTATCTTATATGATATATTTAAATAGAGAAATACTTTAAAAAATCTACTCTGCTCACAAGTCATTCTCAGGCGGAACGCGAACCCTCAACCTTTGGATGTTCATTGCTCTCCCAATCGAGTTACGAGCCTTGTGAGGACTCGTTAAAATTTTTTATTACTTTTTACTTTTTTGCGCTGTAGGCCACTATTGCTTAATCAATTAAAGCAATATCTTCGCAATCGAAAGAAAAATTGTAAGAAACTTGTTTTATGATTTTTATTTATTTATTGGTGCTAGCGAAGCTTTATGCTTAGCGACTGCATCGCCTAGTATATGTATATTTATCCGTTACCCTAACATCTATAACACAAGCTTTTCAGTGCTTACTTTAGGCTAGGCTTATTAGTATACCCGTGTGCAGTTGCTGGAACTGCCATCGGGCGCGTCCCCCGGGTGGCGGATAGGGGGGCCTCCAGATATGGGGGCCACTGGCTTAGCCGGCGCGGACCAAAACCAGCAGGGGGGGAGCTCGGCTGGCGTCCTGGGTATCCCGGGTAGCGGTAGCCGAGTTAGGGGAGTTTAGGCGATGCCAGTTCTGTCTGGTGTCGTCGAAGGAGCTCGTAACCCTGTACGTAGTGCAGGGCCGAGGGCCGCCACCTTCTGGTGGGGGCCGCGGGGAAGACAACCCCTTTAAAAAATCACCCGAGGGGGCCTTCGGGCCCAGCTCGCGTCAGCGGGCAAGGCGGGGCGTGTTCCGATCCGAGGATCGGTTCCGGCCCAACCGTAACCTCGTACGTGGTGCGGGAGCGGGGGCCGCCACTTCGGTGGGGGCCGCGTGGAGAAAACCACTATAAAAAATCGTCAAAGTCCCGGCACTGGGATTCGTGGTGTCGGGGCGCCTCTCGGAGGTGGCCGGCGGAGCGCAGTCGGCCCATTAGCGGTCGCCCTGGGGTACCTCCCGACCCCCCAGGCGTAAGTAGGGTTACCCGGGTACAGGGATCTCTGCCCGGGTGGACGTCGTATTTCTCCCATTCTCGTGGGTTTAGTTATGAAGGCTTCAAATAAAACAAAAAGGAATAAAAAAGTGGACGTGGAAATGAAGGACGGGGCACTGTGTCCGAATCAAAACAGTGTGCAGGCAACGGACATGGAGGTTTGCCACGAAGTAGCTGCTGTTTCGCAGGCGAGAGCCAGCGAGGAGAGCAGGAAGAATAAGCGCCAACGGCTAGAATTAGAGGACAAGGAGTTCCCGCCCCTGCCACCACCGGCGGGGAGAGCTTTAACGCTGGAGTTCCCGGTTAAACATCACCAGGAGAAGGGGAAGAGCTCGAAACCCTCAGCAATCGAGCAACAAGAACAGAGCGACTTCGAGGACGACGACTGTTCCTCCGAAGAATCGTCGGCCGCCGAAGTCCGACAAATAGGAGACCGTCAGATGTCTCAAATAAGAGATTTCCGTGACGCAGGGAAGAGACTAAGTCGAGAGATTGGGGAGGCACTGGAGGACGCTGGCCTGCCGGAATCTCATCAAAAGACGATCAAGGGGTTGGCGATGGACCAGTTCAATAATCTGAGGAACTTCCGGGACTACGTCATCGCTCTCATGGAAGACGACCCGGAGTTCTTCGAACTGCAAAAAGAAAATGAGAGCCTACAATCGGAGATCCGCAAGCTTAAAAAGGATATGGCCGTGCTGAGGATGGAGGTCGCCAAGATCCGATCTGCCGAACCAGCAAAACTGACGCTGCCCTCTGCAGAAGACTTGCGGCAGTTAATTAGAGAAACGCTGGATGAGAGACTGGGAGAACTGGCGGCGCGAGCAACCCAGAATCAGCAACCATCTGAAAGACAGCGCCCGGAGACGATGATGAGAACAGAGGCGGCTCCAGTCTCAAACATAGAGAAGAGAGGAAAGGAGGCCCCTCCTACCTTTTCTCAGGCCCCACACTGGGAGGAGGCAGGCAGCAGAAAGAAGAAGCGCGCGGCAAGGAAGCGGGCTGTGGAAGAAGGGAGAAAATCGGCAGCGCCAAAGAAACCGACAGGCAGCCGCAAAGAGGGAGCTGAGCACAAGAGGAGGATCAAACTGACGACACCCCGAACAACAGCGGTGTCAATTACCATTCGGGCAGAGGCAGAGGAGTGTGGGGAGACCTATGCCCACATCATCAGGAGGGCCAGGGCCGCCGTCTCTCTTGCTGATGTTGGCATAGAGACTGGAGTCTCCGTGAGGACCACGGCAACTGGCTCACGCGTCATCGAAGTGCCAGACGTCAGCGGAGCCAAGGCTGACGCACTTGCGGAGGTGCTCAGGAGAAGACTAGGAGATGTCGCAGTGATAGGCAGGCCCGAGAAGACCGCGGACGTGCGGATCTCGGGCCTGGATGATTCGGTGGACGAGGCCGAGGTCTGTGAGGCGGTGATGGCCAAAACAGGCTGCACGAAGAGTGCCATCAAGGCTCAGCCAATAAGGGCACAGCCAGGCGGGATGAGATACATAATGCTCCGCTTACCAGTTGCGGCTGCCAAAGCGTTATCAGAGGACGGGGCGAAGCTCCGCGTGGGATGGAGCACCGCAGAGATCAGGGTCCTTGGACCCCGGCCCCTGCGGTGCTACAGGTGTATGGGGGTCGGGCACACGAGACCCAAGTGCCCGGCAGCGGAGGACAGGAGCGGCTTGTGCTTTAGGTGTGGAGCACCAGGCCACACAGCCGCCACCTGCAAACGGGAGCCAGCGTGCTCGGTGTGCGCCGCCTTTGGGCGGCCGGCCGACCACGCCATGGGGAGTCGCAGGTGCGACCCACCGGTGGTGAAGGGGAGGTCCCCTCCACCACCGGTGGACCCCATGGAGGTAGGGGCACCCAGCCCGTCGGGTGCCCAACCCCCCCCGTAAAAACGCTCGGGGGGGAGAGAGCCTCTTCCACCCCTCCCTTGCGGGAGGGGCGTGAAGATGCCGGAAGCGCGCGTGCGAGCGGGGGTCGCTCGCGAAGCGCTTGAGGAGGACCCTCGGTACCATCCCCCGAGGGTAGGAGCCTCACTCGGAAACTACGGGTGATACCGGAGTTTTCTCCGTTATCACCCGGCGTGGCCGAGAGGGGGTCCGATGGGATGGCGACCGCGGAAGCCCTCCGGGAACTTTTGTTTCCGGGGGACTTCCGCGGACGCACATTCCGATGAGGTGGGGGGGGGAAGGCCGTTAGCACACCTCGGCCGCCTCCGGCCTGCACTGGGCGGGGCAACCGCGCCGCCTGCGATGGCGCCCGTGAACTTGTTCTTGGGTGATCATCGCGGGCGCGGGAGTCTCGTCCTGTGTGGGCCGGGGTCGGTCGGGGGGTGTGGTTTATTCCTTCCCTCACCGAAAGGGGGCCAGCGGCTGTCGGAGCGGGAGACCGGCAGTCGCATTGCACTTGGCCCTCAGGCGTGCGGGGTGTTCAGGGCGTCACGGTTCACCCCGTTGCTCCGTCCCTCACGGAGCATAGGCGAGGTCCGCCCACGAGCGCGGACCCACACTGGTCCGGGCCGCGGTCGAGTCCGACAAGGGACCACGCGACCCGCACCACTGTGTATTGGGACGCCGTAGTTTTTAGTGGGTAGGCCTCCAAGCCTTTACCGGGCACTCGGCCGGGTAGGGGCATGGAGGAGAGTCCCACATATCCACCGTGTTCTCCCGACACGGTGTGAATGCCTAATGCCATTTTCTACGAAAACAAAAAAAAAAAAAAAAAAAAAAGGCTTATTAGTATAAAGAAATATTTGTTATTATTTTCATTACAAACTGCTTAATTTGGGACTCAATAATTGGTATGAATTGTCCAATATTTATTTATTTATTCTTTGTAGTTTACTTTTCCTTTTTTTTATTTGTGAAATGAAGTTTTTATTTTGTATTTGATTAATTTTATTCAAATACTATATGAAATGACAATATCCCCTTTACAACCCACATGAAGAAATGGCGTCTAAATTGCAATGTTATGAAACATTTGGCATATCACGTTATTTGAACACCTTTGTGTTAACGTCGATACATCACATATTGAACTTGCCACACCAACTTGAGACTTATATCAGTAAAAATAAAGTATATGTTAGAGATGATCCGTTTCCTGTTTTATTTTGTTGTAATGATGACACCAATACAACTGCCATTTAATAGATTTGTAATATTTGTTGTTTTTGTTAAGTTTATGACTAAAGGAAAGGCGGAGTAAAATATATGCAAATGTAGATTATTGAAATCACATCTCAGGATAGTGATGTCCCCACTACTGAGAGAATACCGATCCTGCCTTTTATACCATCTGTCCTGGGTTCGAGCCGCCGATGGGGCAGATTTTTGTGTGATGACACGAACATTTCTACCTAAGTCATTGGTAAATGTAACATATTTATGTAGCTAATATGCATGTCCATCCGTTACCCTGGTATCCATAATACAAGCCTTATAGGACTTACTTTGGGCTAGGCTAATTGGTGTGAAAGTTATTAATATTATTATTAAATGGATGGTCATATCAGAAGTGGGCCATATTTTTTATTGTAAAAGATGATGCGATCTAGGATGTGACGCTACAATATTACCTATTCACTCGCGACTTGAAAAGCCCTAAATTTTATTTACCAGGATACATAGATTCAGGCAAAGAGTTCCACTCTTTAGCGGTACATATTACAAAATTGGAACCAAAATGCTTTGTGCGACATTTTGGTATATCAACCATGCAACGGTGGCGCCCATTTGTGAGTCCGACGAAAAATGGGGACGTTGGTGGGTGTTTGCGACTGCTAATATAGCTCAATAAAGCGGCTTAACGTATCATAATATTTTGATATTTAGACGACCTCCGTGGTCGAGTGACTCGCATACAGGTTTTCATAATGACATATTCCGGGTTCGCTCCCCGGCCGGGTCTATGTTAAACAATATATGTGATGTTGTCTGATATATTTTTTTTAACTAGAACATATCGTTTCGTATTTCGCCAGATGAAACATAGTACACATTATTATCTTTGTTTAATATTTCTTATACATAGATAATAGTTTATGTCCATGAGAAATTATGTATTTTACAATTGGTAATCTTTTTTTAGTAAATTGAACTGTTTATGTAAATTAACTTTCACACAAAATCCACATTCACTTACTCATATAATCTTTGTTTATTAATTATAATTTAATTAGTTCTTATTTAGTTTTACGAAGCTTTTTCTTGGCAATATTTACAAAGGTAAATATGTATTTTTGTATGTATATTTGGTTTAAAAAAATAATTAAAACTTTGAAAGACTTCGCCTGTCTTATAAGGGAATCCAACTTACGCCGCCCGTTATGCAAGCGGCGCAAAAGTAAGGCTACCGAGTATCTATAAAAAATATTTAATTATACTATTATATATATTTAATTAAACATTTACCGACTACATTTATACATCTTAAGAAATTATTACACAATCTATCCGTGGAAGTACTCTTCCAATTAACACCAATTCCAATTTTTATAAAACTATTTTACATTATATTTTCTACTAATTCGTACTTTTGCATCCGTACAAAAATAATCGTATAACAAACTAAACTAAACAAATTCATCTGTATACATTCATAATCTATACAATATAACAATGTCGTAGAAGCCCTTGACATGTCTGCGAGACTTAATGCCGAGTTTAGTACTTACAGTAATTACGTTTGGAACACCTGCATTCGGTCGCAGTAAAGTTTTGTTTATATTCGTTATTGTAGCGCTGCAACTGCACACGAAAATCATTATATACAGCAAGACATCTTGTTTATATAATCTATTCAAAAATATACTAGCGTAATAACTGTTTACTGCAAATGAATGGGAAATAGATTATTTTAATGTTATTAATTTAGGAATGATTTATAACTTACTGGCTTTTCATTATAAATGAAATCTATCCTATGTCCTAAGTCGGAACGATTGAGTCGTTTCGGAGTTTATCGCGGTCAAACACTGTGATAGGTATTTTTTTTATTAATATGTGTTAAAAACAAAATGAAACCTATGCTATATCCTAAGTTAGGACAAATTCAGCAAAATGAAAAAAAAAACATCAAAATCGGTTGAGTAGTTACGGAGTTCATCGCGGTCAAACACTACGACAGGTAATTTTTTATTTTATTTAAAAATCTTTATTGACCATAAATATAAAATGGTACAAAAGGCGGACTTAATGCTAATTGCATTCTCTCCCAGTCAACCTTTGGGAAAAAGAAACTTAAATGCGGATACAATAGAGATATATACTTAAACTTATCAGTTTAACATACATATTAAATTATATACAAAACATACATTACGTATATAACTATATTACACTACATATATAAACCAAATATATATATATATATACATACAACTAAATACATTAAATAAGTTACAAAAATATGATGATTCCATCACTCACTCAAGGTTTATAGCAATTTTACTATTACTATAAACCTTCAGTGAGGAAAACGTGAACTTTCTTTTTAAACGTAATCCTACTGGGAGAGCAACGAATAGAGTCTGGGAGGCCATTCCAGAGACGTATAGCTTGGAGTGTGAAAGAATTTGACATAAAACCAGAACGGTAGAGAGGAATAGACAGAGCAAGAGAATCAGCAGAGCGAAGTTGGCGCTTATGAGAATTACACAAATAATTAAATTTGCATTTCAAGTATTCTGGGTAGTGGGGATTATTAACTATAGAGTACAGTGAACAAAGTAGTCTCGACTGCCTGCGCTGACGAATTGGTAGCCAATTGAGTTGCGATCGGTAAGCAGAAATATGATCATATTTTCGCAGGCAGAAAATAAAACGGATAGCATTGTTGATAAGGCGGTCCAGTTTATTAAGAAGCTCTTCATTTAAGTCAGGATAACAGACATCAGCATAATCAATGAGTGGGAAAATGAGGGAAATAACTAGTGCAGTCTTAGTTTTGATGGGTAGAAAATTTTTGAAACGGTTTAAGAAACGCAAAGAAGATGTAACTGAACGGCTCACCTCAGCGACTTGAGTAGTCCAGCTAAGGGAGCAGTCGATGTGTAAGCCGAGATTTTTGACACTAAGATTGACAGGGATGGCAGAGTTTTCGTACATGATAGGGCGAAGGGAACTGTTGTCAATCTTAGCAAGTTGTTTCGAGCCGCCCACAACAATAGCCTGACATTTTGCCGGATTGACCACAACACCGAAGTCTGCTGACCACTTACTGATGCTATCAAGGTCTGCATTTAACTTTAAGATAGCGGAATTTACCTCCTCTGCACTTGATTGAGCATAAATCTGTAGATCGTCAGCGTACAAATGGTAAGAGCAGCCAAGCGATAAGGTAAGGAAATTAATAAAAATGGAAAATAAGAGAGGAGAAAGTATACCTCCTTGAGGAACACCAATCGATAAATCCCTCCAAAGTGATACCTCGCGGCCAAGACGCACCGCCTGTTGACGGCCGTTAAGATAATTAAAGAGCCAGTCCAATACCAGTGGGGAGAAATTAAGATACTTTAGAGTAGCAAGTAAGATATCGTGGTCTACCATGTTGAAAGCGTTGGAGAAGTCGATGAGAACGATGATAGTGACCAACTGATTCTCCATGCCCAATCTTATATCTTCAGTAACCTTAAGAAGAGCAGTTATAAGTAATATCTTTATATATGTACTTGCTGCCCCAGCCACGCGTTGCTGTGTTATAAATTAAAATAAAACCTATCCTATCTTTTAAGTTAGATCAAATAACAGATAGTTACGAAGTTTGATCAAAATCGGTCAAGTAGTTTAGGAGTCAATGGCGGACAAACAACGTGACACGTAATTTATATATATTAAGATATATATATTAATGAAGAACAAAATGTAAAATGGGATATGATTTATATAAGGGAAGAGAAGTCTAAATGTATATAGGCCAAATCGTTTGTCAGTAGTATATTTTAAAATTAGTTGTTTTGAGATAATGAGATGATTTTCCATACTGAACTAGAGTACGTGCACAGAGCAGCTGTAGTGGAACTTACCTTCTTAACTAACTTCTATGTAGAATTCGACTTCTTCTAATGCCGATCTAAAAACGACTTATGAAATAGTATTGTATCACACTTAAAATGTGAAAACGTAAATCTCGGAAATGTTCCACTACTGAATTCGACCGACGAAATTGTCCTATTAAATCGTAAGGTTTATAATCATCGATGGTTTTTGAAGTCTTAAGTTTAATTTATTTTGGCTTACGGCAATTTTTTGTCATGAGATCATAGAATGTCGGTGTTTATATGTGTTCAATTTTGAAATCATCAATATAATATAATTCATGATTGAAAAACCTAGTCTTACTTATAAATGCAAAGCTCAGATTTTTTATTACATGTCTTCTGTAGGATCTTTTTACCAAAACTTTATTTGAAACAAAAAATTGCCAAGAGTCTATGAAGGTTAAGGAAAATCTATTAATTATCACTAACTTGTTACAACTAGTATAGCAAGATAGCGTAACAACCGTTTTCATTTACTTATCCCTTTAACAGAAAGAACTGCTAAAGTTTTCTTGCCTAGATTTTTTTTGTTATATGACGAGAAATAAAGAAGTGTCTGCGTCAGCTCAGCTCTGACACACGACTGGAGTTTACTCTTTAATAACAATTATTTTTGAACCAGCATAGATAATAACAAAACAAAATTTAAAAATAAAAGTGAAAGGTGCGCACGATAGGTTGCGCACAAAAGCGTAACGCTGTCATTCGATCATTAAATTTTGCTTTTCATATTTGTTTCATACCGGGCGCCTTATATATATATCAATTCTTAAGGAAGCTTCAAAAACAGCTAGCCTTGCAACTACACCAAAATAATCTTATTTCTTACTGAGTGTACAAAATTACCATTTGGTCGCAAAGAAACAAAATGAAGTTGCGTTCAACAAACGCACCTCGAACATCTTCCAATTTGTTGTATATCTTGATATCGTCTCGGTGTTGTGTTTCAAGGGTGCATTCAAAGAGCTCTGTTTGTATCAACAGAGCCGCGGTGCAAGTTAAAAGCTTATGCCATAAATACATTTAGTTTAAGCATAACTTAGAAAGACGTTGCCATTTTTCAAAACAGCGTGCGTAAATCTGAATCAAATTTTATGTGCAATCTTTAGCAGACCCATAATTCAAAGTAGCTTTAAATTTCTAATAAATCAAATATATATTAAAAAATATATATTAAATATATATTTAAAAATATAAAAAAAATATATATCAAATAAATATATATATAATATATATTGTAATATTTCCCTTCTTTTTTGCTCTATCGAATCTGGTAAATGTTTTTTTTAACTTCGGTATTCTCTGGCCGAATGCAATAACCCTGCATCATTGGACTCTTGGTTGACTTGGGTCAAGTGTTTTTAAATTAATTTTGAATCTTAAATCGTAGAGACTATCCCTACCCTGCCGTGTGGTGTTCATGACAGTTGTATAGCACCAGACGTTTAAACCTTAAAAGTGTTTAAAAGGGCGAGTAATGCAACTGGAGATCAATCATACACCTTCCTGTGTCCAAAGATGGACAGCAACGTTAAACGAATTATATTCTTTTATTGCTACCTCCGATCCGTTAGCCAAGCATGGAGGTTATGGCAAAACCCCCCTTTTTGGGGGGTGACTCCGTCTGCCCAGCATGGAGGTTATGGCAAATTCTCCTTTTTGGGGGTGACTCCGTATGCCAAGCACGGAGGTTATGGCAAAATCCTATTTTTTGAAGGTGACTCCTTCTGCCCAACATGGAGGTTATGGCAAAATCTCCCTTTTTGGGGGTGACTCCGTCTGCTAAGCATGGAGCTTATGGCAAAATCCTACTTTTTGGGGGTGACTTCGTCTACCCAGCATGGAATGAACGTCTTAAGGCTAAGATGAATGGATAGTCGCTTCTGATTAGGCCACACCTGAACGAAAGCATTGAGTGCAAACGTCCAATTTGTCGGCAATTAGCTATGGACGGTGGTCTGTTGTAAGAGATCTTACGTTCAACGTTATTAGAACTGCTTGATTAATCATATTAATAAGCTAATATACATATCTGCAGCACACCATATTAGTCGACGAAGTACGAGACATGATTATAAGGGTAGATACGTTTAAAGAAGTGCTTTAGCATTCCATACCTCAAGAAAGATAAAATAACCTGTCTTTTTGAGTGTCAAGACCCTATTTCTTAGAGCCTTATGGAATTAAGTTAATTCAGTTGAAATTATTACCAAATATTAAGGATTGTGACTTGTTGGGGCAAAATAAGCATTCTTATAAATCTACGCAATCATAGAAGGCTTTGCTGAATACCATATATTTTTACAATACCAAATAAATTGATACATAACCTATAGGATCATGTAGCAATGCTCGCGAAATAAGTCAAAGAAACTAGGAAAATTGATGACTTTAAGATACCAAAATCTTCAATAATTTTATTAACCATGCATCGTTTTAATTTCTCTACGTAATTAGTAGCGAGAATCTCCGATATTATCTTTTTGTTTGTTTTTGTCATGATATCTCAAAAAATGATGACCTAATCAGTTTATTTATAATATACATTGCCGTATGGTATCCAGCAGAGTTGGACTAATGATATAGGAGGTTATCAATGTACACCTCCCGTAGATCACAAAACGAGCAGCTCCATTTTGTGAATTATAGTTCTTCACTGCGAACTGCAAACTGCTTGCCAAGCATATACGTTTGTGTTTTTGGGAAAACCCTCCATCGAGCAGTATTCTCCTAACGTTTGAGATGATGATGAATATATATACAGAGGATTTTACAAGTTTCCTTATAATAGCTCCAGAACTATTGTAACCATTAATTTACGTAACGTTAAGGAACTCCTTGTCTGAGTCTGTGTTTCCTATCAAATACAATTCAGGGGCCTTGAAGTCACGAGTGAATAGGTATCTTCTAAGCAAGCACGTCGTTTATCATCAGGCGAGATAGTGCTCAAGTGCCTGCTTATTAACAATAAAAAAATTAGGACAGGCTGCATTGGTCCTCTTCTCAAAAAGGGGTCCCTTTTTGGGAAAACCGACAGCGGATGGATGGTGCAACATGGGGTTCAAAAAAGAGGTCTGACAAAGTACCAATCAGTTCACACCACGTCACTTTATAGGTCAATACTAATCATTGTAAAAATATGCCAACCAGCCCTTCAACAAGGGCCATCAGTCACGAACTAACGGTCCGTTTACTATTCTATCTTCGAGTATTATAGAACTGAAACACGGAATAGGACGTGCCTAGGTTACCTATTGTTCGAATGCCTGATCGCAAATGACCGTGAATGTTAATTGGTAACTGTTGTTTGGAAGTGTTGCACTTTGTGTACGGCCGATTTACATTTTATGGAGCAAGAACAGACTTGCAATTAATTGATAATCAGCGCAGTGATTTATCGGTGTAAAAAGTCTGACACGACCAAGTCTAGACTAGTGTCAACAGATTTATATAGGACACAGATATTTACTATTTGCAAGCTTATACTTTTTTTGTCGATAGACTTGTCAAATCTTGATTATATGCATTGTTTCTATTTATGAACGAGAGAGGTCCAAAAGTTCGCGGAATGAAGGGAAAGGGGGCAGGGTCAAAAATTCTCACTGTACACCTTGCTAGTTAGGGATCATCATTGGTATATAAGTAAAATTTCAAGTCTATGACTTCATTCGCTTACGAGTTATCATCCTTCAAACAAATCAAATCGGAAATAATGGCAACAATGGGGAAAATTTAACTTCGCGCTTTAACTTCCTGACAAAGCAAGGAAAGTCAGCTCAGATCATAATGAGCAAAATGGAAACTGTTTATAGTGAGTACTGCCCTAGCAAAACTATGATTTACGAGTGGCCTGGTCTGTTTAAACATGGTCGATAGTCGAAATAAGATGATCCCCGCCCTGGAGGGCCATTTAAGGCCACCACGTCAGACATCATCGAAAATGTCGAAAAATTAATATTAGAAGATGCTCGTCTGAAAAAGAAACAGTTATCTGTATTAGTTGGAGTGTTAGATACCACAATTTTGAGAATTTTTCACGATCATTTTGGCATGACTAATAAAGTCAGTGCAAGATGGGTACCAGGAATGCCATGGCTTCTCTACACAAACAAGGATTCGAATCTCTAGTTCATTCACTTTACAGTACACACTAGGCGATCCTAGTGATTTTTATTTGTTCCCCAATTTGAAAAAGGAGCTCAGGGGCGAAAATTTTCCGACGATAATGAAGTCAAAGAAGTTATTTCGGGGGTAAAGACATTTTTTTTATAGTATCGAGAAGTTAATAAATGTATTGACCTTATGTAGAATTATATTTAAAAAGAAAAAAACTCAAGAAAAAAATGTCCATCTAACTAATGACGGAACTGAAGCCTTACTTCAACTACCAGTTGGACTACAATGAACTCATAATGATAGTAATTCAGAAGAAACTAATCAGGCATCAATTACAATTTCCATAGATGACAAATAATAAAATAAATACATAAATCATTATGTCATCG
This sequence comes from Calamotropha paludella, assembly GCA_927399485.1. Classification (NCBI taxonomy): domain Eukaryota; kingdom Metazoa; phylum Arthropoda; class Insecta; order Lepidoptera; family Crambidae; genus Calamotropha; species Calamotropha paludella. The sequence goes on along the minus strand of OV656823.1, from coordinate 2,585,000 downwards.
ATCAAGATGATCTTCTTATTGATCATTTAGCCGTATCGACTATGAATCCACAATAGATCAATGGTATTACCATGCCATCATTGGATCAAACATAATGTCTATGCGATTCTAATTCCTCCTAATCTATGGAGTTGTATATAATTTGAAGTTGAACACGAATGGGTTAATAATTTAAGTCATTATTATAAGTTTTAGTACTAATACAGTAGAATAAAATACAGCACCTCCAAAGTGTTATAAACGTTATTGAGTTTTAATAAAGCTGCTTTTATGGTTGCAATGAAGTGATCGTGACGTTTAACCGGTACACTGAACAGTGCATACGCTCCTACCATTATTTCAAATTGATATATAATTGCAATGCACGCTATTTCCATTTGTAATGTTATATGATTTATAAGTAGGTATATTTTCTTGAAGTTTTTATTCAATCAAATCATTTTACTCTTTTTAGGTTTAGTCGGATAATTAAATCAACTTACTGTAAAAAGTAAATTAAATTTTATATTTAAAATATCCTGAGATTTAGAATCCAAGTGTTTTTGATTAAACAGTCCAGAAGCCTCGGCGTTTCGTTACTGATAAACTCCTACTTACCTTGACGAATCACATCAGCACTTCTACTGTCTTTGTTTTATCAAAGTTCCTCACCCTCATACAGAAAAAGGTAGAGTTCTGAAAAAAATGTCACTTACTTTCATTGACAGTATTTAATTTCTTGTGTATATATATATATATATATAATAAAAACCTAATATTTACAATATTTTCTTATTGATTTTCACTCCTGTTCATGTGTATTAAAATAAATAAAAAAAATACGGTTGTGGCATATAGTGAGAGTAGCGCCATCTTGTCTTGTCTGTACACTTTAAAAGAATAAAAGTTAATCTGTTGCGTATACGAAGTGTGTTTTAATAATTCCAGATATAACTTTTATGATTATAATCAAGTTTAATACAATCTTATAAATTGTCTGCCTACAATTATTAATGTATAGGTACTCTTATTATAACTCAAGTACTTTGAGATCAAAACCAAAGAGGTTTGGAAGTTAAAATGGACATTTATTTTTATTTGTGGCCGGGTGCAGCCGGTAAAAAACCGACAAGCCATGATTAGATAATGATGCCTTTGTCATTAGATATCGGAGGCAAAAAGTATTGCTGGCTACGCAAGGGTTGTGCGTTCAAAAAACTTCATTTTTTTTATTAAAAAAGGATATTATCTTTATTTCTATATTTTTATGTAACCGTGATCTTTCATTGTGGTCATAGCTACTGAAAAGGATTCGAAACGTCAGACGTTTTCGGCAAACGTCATTTTTTCTTTACCTAACTTAAAATTAATGCTATGAGTTAAAAACCTTAGAGACTCAATTAATAATGATTTTCATTTAAATGGGACTTTTTCAGTGTTTCAGTTTTTTAAGTGTTACTTTAAAATAAATATGTCTATTTGTTGGGAAGTGCAATACTAAATCCATCTAGTAATCATCACAAATGAACTAGAGATTTATCGTCAAACTTATAATGGAAATATAATGTAATTGTTTTTGTAACTTTGCACAAACTCAACGAACATTTATTGAAGTTTTATTTGAGTACCCATTTATTGTAAGAGTAGGTTTTAAGTTAATTTATTTACTGTTAATTTTAAAACAGTAACTTTCCAGCCAGATTCGAATCTAAACTGTAAAAAAATATTTATACAAGTAAATACACGGGTTTTTTTAAAAATAAGAATAGTGAATTTTGTAATTTAGAAATATAAAAAAATAATATTATAAATACAATCCGGTGCCAACCCTAAGAAGCAGCAGCACGGGAGCTATAAGTTCAAAAGCCATTCACTGGCCAGCACGACTCCGATAGCGGACGAACAATGTTGATACTTGGTACCAGCTATAGAACACCTCAGTAGGTCAACACAGAAGTACCTTTATGTCTTTAAACGAAGCGACCCTGATTATACTTGGGTTTTGAACTTTGTTAGTGAAAGAACAAAGACGATACTTTTGAAGTAAAAACTACACTCATGTGAAGATGTTATTACTAAATTATAAGCTTACACGTCTTTGGTAGAAAGTCTTATTAAACTAACTTGAACTGTAGTCAATGTAACAGTATGAAACTTTATTAAAACTGTTATAATATTGAACTTGCTGTAGAAATATAACACAAGTAACGGTGATAGTATAAAAGTTTATTCTTTTATTTGAAATTATAGTTCTATTGGCGCGTTTGGGAAAACTTATGAGAGTTAATTTTTCGATTTGCGTTCACACCGACACCTAAAAGCAACAGGATGAAGTTGGCCGCTAATTGTCTCAAGTTTTCGTGGGAAATGATAACTCTATTCAAGGTAGTTACTCAAATATTTATGAATCTATCTATAACACATATCAGTACTTATAAACTATATTCGTACGTAAATAAACATGTTTGTGTATAATTTCAAATTATATATGGTGGTTAACAATAATTTATATAGTAACAATTTTATATCAAATAATAATATTATTACAATTTTATATAATAATCGTGATAAAGGTGGTTTTTATTTTGGAAACTTATTTAGTGCGTTTATTTCATTAAACGTTATCAAATGCATTTAATGTCTTTTTTATTTATCGTTCTTTTCACAAACAAAGAGTACTGACACACGGGTGAATTTTTTTTGTTATTTTTGTTTAGTAATGCTTAAGAAGTATAACTTCTTACGTGCGTACATAAGTACACAGACACGGTTTTTATTGTTAATAGGTAAGAGTTTTACCGCTATCTCGCCTGATGATACCTAGTCACTCGTGACTTGAATACCCCTTCATTGTATTTGTCAGGAAACACAGACTTAGGCAAAGAGTTCCACTCTTTAGCTGTACGGATCACAAATTGGAATTAAAACACTTAGTGCGACTCTTTGGTATATAAACTTTCTGTGCATTAACTGAGAGGGCTGTTGGTCACCAAGGTCAATTTCGGAGAGGAGCTTCTGGAATTGTGGTTACAGTCGATCAGTCTTAGTTAGATGGTTTCGTATCTGTCGCCATCTGGCGGATTGATTAACAAATCGCCGACCTGCTGAAGTTATCATTAATCGTTTTATATATGCTAGCTGGCCCGGCCACACGTTGCTGTGTCATAAATTAAAATGAAATCTATCATATCTCCTAAATCGGTACAAATCCAGCGAAATAAAAAAAATCAAAATCGGTTGAGTAGTTTCAGAGTTCATCGCGGTTAAACACTGTGACAGGGATTATGTTAAATAATATTATAACAATTATTATATGGATATATACCTGTAAAAGATGTACATATAAGAATTAGACGTTTCATGTTTTTTAATTTAATATGTACACTGTATATCTAATAAATATATAAAGGCTGCGTTACAACGTAAAAACCCGAACTTCAAACTTTAATTAAATTATTTACTTAACCATAGAGTTAATTGGCAGAAATTACCATAAGACATTAAGTAATGGACTTGCAGGAAAATTGTTATGAAAATTACACTTCATTTTAAACCAAACAATGAGATCTTTTTCGCAAACCTTAAGTAGCTGCATTTAGATTTCTTAGCTAGCCTTGGTGGTAGCAATTTGCCTCAGGATCTATCGAGTCGTTATTATACTTCCTAACTGCGATCTAGCGTAGATCACAAAAATGATTCATTATTCGACTTTGACCCACTTGCGCGCACGCAACATAAGTAGGAAATGCACAAGACCACGTTCATATCACGTTTGGATTTATTTATATTTTTCAATGATTTTTAATAATAATATTTGTTACGTTCACACCAATTAGCCTAGCCCAAAGTAAGGCTTGTGTTATGGATGCTAGGGTACGGTATATCCCTTACTATATGATACATAAATATACAATATATATAGAAAAAAATATACTCATGACTCGAATACAAATGCTCGCATTTATCACATGAACATCTGTCCCTTCCAGGAGTCGAACCCAAAACTGTCGGTGCTAAAGCAAGCTTTCCAACGATCTTGCCATTAGCAACGACGGTCCTGGGTTCGAGGCCGGAAGTGACTAAAAATCACGGGTCAAGTGTGTTTAGGATTTTGCACATTTATAGGTCCGTGCCAAATGTAATATGAAATCTGCTGTTTGGATATTAATATTATTAGTAATTGTTAGTAAAAATAAACGTAATAATAGATTTTATCACCTTTTTCATTTTAATAGGTTAAGGGGGAGTTTTAAAATTCTTTGAAACAAAATTTTGTAAAAAAAATCACTTTGGCGGCTGCTCATGCTTTTATTTTCCAATGTTTAAAAAATATATATGTCAATTTTCGCGCCCTTTTTAACTGTATGGGAATCCGTTTAAAATATATATCTTTTACAGTTTATATGACTTTGGATTAATAAGATGTGTGTGTAGTGAAAATTTAAAGTCTGTAGCTCCAACCGATTGGCTTTATTTGATGTATATTTTAACTGATTAATTAAATATACTCAGTATAACAATACTCCTAATCTGAAATTATAACCATGACCTAACTGTAATATAAACTATAGAAAGTAATTAACCATCATTAATAAAAATAAATCTTAAATTGCAAAATATGTAGCATATAACTATGAATAAAAATGTAATGTAATGTAATTTAATTTAGCACCTAATTCCTACGCCAATTTTGGCAGAAGTTGCTTGTACTAACCTAACTTTTCACCAACATTGTAACCACTTTCTAAGGATTAAATGATCAAACGGACACGTGAGCGACAGCAATTGGGCTCCTTTCGGACATTTCAAGTACGGAACCCTGAAAACCTGTCCAACTAAGAGTGTAAAATTTAAAGCCAAGAAATTAAAAGGATGTGGTAAGGATTTATTACTGAAATTATCATAATAATTTTAATTTGAAAATTATTTACTATTTGAGTATAAATCTTTGTCAGTGCCACCTGATCCTGGCATCTGCTAGACGCCTACTCCAAGTGGGAGAACCGGTTACACCATTGAAATAGTACTGGATTTAGGACTGTTGCAAAATGAAAATATTCAATAATAATAAATAAGTCGTAACACATTTTCTTTACATATACCAATATACTTAGGGCAAAGTACGCACTGTAAGACTTGTGTTAAGGATACTAGAGTAACGGATAAATATAAATATTTGATACAGAAATATGTAATATTTATAGAAGTATATATAAATAATCATTACTCAGGTTCAAATGCTCGTATTCATAACACATTAGCCCTTCTTAGATTCAAAACCAAGATTATACAAGTGTCCAAACTTTTACGGACACGTTTCTAAATACTAAATTTATACAAATGAGTAAGGAACGTACCCGAAAAAAATGAAAGGTAGTGTATGTCTGACGACCATTACCTCAGTCATCCTTTGAACACTGCTCCTGCTAAGGAGTCAAAACGCCTGCATCAAACACAAAACGAGAATAAACCCAGTAATAGTAATTTTAGTTAAACGTACGAACTAAATAGATAAGTTATTCTATAATACATCCCATTATATAATATACCAACTTAACACATAACACTTTTAGAATATAAATTATCTCTCACACTCTCTCGTAAGCACACAGTACTCACACTTACTTACACTTTGCACTCACACTCACACACACACACATACACATTCTATCACACACACACACACACACACACACACAAGCACGCACGCACGCACGCTGACACAGCAGTTGCTTACGAATTAGTTGTTTTAATCGTGGTCTTTTATTAAAATTTATACTTATAGTATTATTAAGTTGCATTTCCTTTTATTGAATATTTATGTCGTTGAACTACCTATAAGACTATGTAAATAAATGTGTTATTATTATTAATTTGTTTTATACAATGCAGTAAGATTTACCCAATAATTCGATTGACATTTCACCTACGCTCAAGTACAACATTTTACGAGTTAAGACACCTGAACGAGATAATAATCTTTGCCACTTTATCTGCAAACACTAAATGTAAATTAATATTTTAATATGTTTTTAACTACATTGATTCCCCATTAACAACATAGGGGTCTTAATGCGATTGTGCAATCTACACTTTTGGTTTGTAGTAATTTGAACGTTATCCTTGCAAATCCTTTAAAAACTCACGAAAGGCGTTAACTATAATATATTATTTTACAATGATGCGAATTGTCATAAATTATAAAAAGAGTTTTGATAGATCTTCTACGAAAATTGATATAACAATCAATCAATCAATTTTTATTTTCAGATATTACAATCCATATATTTTGTCAGTAAACAATTAATCACCTTATATACTATGTTAGTAAATACTGGGACAAAACAAACAGCGGAAAATCAATGAATACCAATATATACAAATAATAAAGAGTCAATTTTTCTGAAGAAGTTAAATAAATAAAATTATATTTTTGTTATATAAGCATTTTACTTTTAGATTTTTATAACTAAAAAAGAAGATGATAATGAAAAGAAAGCTTAAAAAATGTTTGGAATAATTCGACGGATAAGGCAAATTCTTTGTAGCTTAATTGGAAGCCATGACGAAGTGTCTCTTAGTTTAATTGTTTGCGATAAAAAATATTACCCCCTCCCCTCTGACACCTGAGATCAGTTGATTTATTTTGTTATAATTTCTTTAAATTTAAAACTGAAATAAATATTTCATAAAATCATCATAACGTAGTAGGTTATATTTTTAAAACTATATTTTGTGTTATTATTTTGTGTCGAAGCTGAGGAATTGTTTTTGGAATTTAAATCTAAAAAGTTCTCTGTTTCATTAAGTCTGCAACTTAATAATTTGTATTCGGTAATTGTACAAAATTGTTAAAGAACAATAAAAAAAATAAAAAAATTTAAAATAATTTACAGATAATCAGTAAAATATTGTGATATATTTTTTTATATAGAAAATAGGCATGCGCTTGACCACTATCTCGCCTGATGGTAAGCGACAATGTGATCTAGGATGTGATGCGCTTGCCTAGAAGATACCTGTTCACTTGTGACTTAAAGACCCGTAAATTGTATTTGTCAGGAAACAAAGACGCAGGCAAAGAAATAAAAAATCTTTTATTAACATTTGACGATAAAAAAAAATATCAATGCTGATCATATAAAATATTTATAACTGAAAAGGTAGTTTAGGTGTTGTGAAAACACCCCTAAAACACAACCAATCCCATTAGAACCACTCACTAAAAATAAATGGGACAAGACATTAAAATTTAACGACCAATTACAAGAAAACGATACAATATAATTTCAATGACACCAACACTCAAAACATATAATACAAAACAGTACATCAAGAAACTAGCTCGTGCTGATATTGCGTAAAGAACAGGCTGACAGACCATAATATCGACACTAAAGCTAATTTCGATAAAGATTTCTATTTCGAAGCAATAAGGGTCCAATTTGAAGAAATGGGTGACACAAATAAGCTTGTAGATGCAAAACAGCTTTATGTCATTGCAATCGCTTCAGAACTGATATTTAACGACTGCCTTATAATTTATGTATAGGAGATTAGAATTATAATGTTTTGAACATAGTGTCGAAAGATAGTCGCCAACATTTTTGTTTTGGGTAAACATTCTGATAACAAGAATGAAAGCTAAAACTTTAATTTGGTATCTACTCAGAATATTACAATAGACATACCACCATAGTTCTGAAGATATTTAAATTTTCGAATAAAATACATTTTAACGAATTTTGCGCATATTATATTTTATATTTAATCCTGACGTTTCGACTCCTTTACAGGAGCCGTGATCACAGGATGACTAAGATAATGGTGGTCATGTATTTTCTACTACTTAGGTTCCTAATTGTTAAAATTAGTTAATTAAATACGAAGGTTGGAGCGTTCCACCTGCTTGGGATCCAATAATTAATAAATTAATACCTACAAAAACACACATTGCAAGACCTGATGATGAAGTTAGCTCTTTTTGCAAATAATAACAGTAAGATGGAGGTCGGCCCCCGAGTTTTGAAAAACAATTTCATTTATATAAAATAATTTACACAATAAGAAACGTGCCCGATTAAAATATTGTAAAGGTAGTAGAAATACATGACAACCATTATCTTAGTCATCCTGTGATCACGGCTCCTGTAAAGGAGTCGAAACGTCATTTTATATTTAATAAAATAAAATATGCCCAAAATCTGTAAACAAGTGTTTTATTCAAATGTGTAATGTGCGTGGAAGTGTAAGAACTAAATATTTAAATTTTATTAACATTTTAAGATTGTAAATCGTAAAGAAAGTTATTTTATATCAATTTCATTTCCTTTTTAATGAAAAATAATGAATTATAAAAATCATCACACGTTATTGAAGTGATAACGTAAAAGGTAACATTTTAAGAATTTGACGTGAACTGTTATGTCAACTGTTTATAAAGTGAAGTGAAAAGTTAATCTGGTTTCCATTGTTCATTACTAAAACAATTGCGGCAAAAAAGGTAATTAATTCTTAGATTTTAAGAAGTTGAGTTGCGATATAATCTCATATATTTGTTCTTTGATTATTAAAAAAAGAAGCATCGATCGGCTCGTGAAAGAATAATAGGTTATGTTATTATTGTTAGTATTATGGTTTGACAAAAAAATAATTTGAATAGTCAACTGCGGAGGATCTTAAATATCACACTTTTATATTTGTTGTAAATAATTTGTTAATAGAAAATTATTACTTGTAATTATTGTGTTTAATTTAAGTAAAAAATATTTGAATTAACGAGTGAAAATAATTGTTAATTTTCGAAAAAAATGTTATTTTTAATTAACTCCTTCTTTAATTTAATAATGATAATTCAGTGATAACAATTCAACTCAATTCACAAAAGTATGCAATTTTTGATCAATGTTTTCTTATGACGTTATCACGTAAAATTATCGTCCGTAAACCGATTTGACAACTGACAACCAATTTTGACAAATATCTTTACGAATACAGAGAACTAGGTGCAAATCCTTGGAACTATATTGATATTCCCGATTCAATTATTCTAAGCTAAAGAATTATTTCTCGTAATACTTTTGTAAAGTGTGTACCAGGAATCTGCTTTACTGCCAAATAATTTACAATAAGTACCATCCTATATCATACTGTCAGGTTACAACTAAATAGACCTATATATCTTAGAACAAACCGACAACAAATCTAGCTGACTCCTAATAAACGGAAAGAGTGACCACAGATCTTCTATGTTAACAAAGTAGGACCAGTTTTATACGAACCAGGAAACTGTAAGGAATATAGTTATAGTTAGTGATTGTAGGCAGTAGAGTGAAGCCGATAGTATCTATGAACAAGAAGTAATAAAGACGCCTCACTAGAGAACCTTAGAAAAAGGACAAAACGTCTATGGAGTCTCTATATCTTTTTAAATATAAAAATTTTAAGTCAACGTATCTGAAAACATTATTGACTTGAATATGTAAAAGTCTTTATACAGGAGTAAGGAGGACAGGATCAACCATGGATCTCGTTTTATCGACAAGTTGAGTATGTAAACCTTTTTTAGATTATATTTTGAAATATTCATTTTTGGTTAACTTGTAGCTACGTAATGCAAAATACTTTAAGAAGAAAAGGTATCTCATGCTACACTTTGCAGAAACTGCAATTTAACTGGCTTCTTAATTACTTTATTTATTTATTCAGATAAGGCTTACCAAAACATACTTGGTATTAATAGTACAGTACAAGTACAGACAGTGATATATAATTATGGCTTCAAATATTCACGTATTCAAAACATTTAAAATAAACACCTAACTAGTAACGTAAACTTTATTATTGATGTTTTATCGTGTGTAGATGATATAGTTGTTATGATCAATGAAAGCGTTTTGTTAATTAAGATTTAGTTTATTATAATTTGTAAATTATAATCTTATACTTGTTTTCAAGTAATGTTGATTCGTTATTGACTAAACTCAGTGTCGAACTGGCTTAGTAAGATATTGGTTTCTAATTAAGTTTCCTTGCTCTTTATCTCAAAGTTCGAACTTAATTAAAAAGCTGAAGAAGAGAGTACAAGTTGAGTACCTATAGTGCGCAAAACTAATAAATTTGATTAATGTCTACAAAATTGAAAGTTTTAAAATATTAGTAGATGTGTATGTATAGAGAAAATTTCAAATATTGTTTTGGTCCTTAATATGTCAAACGATAATTAGTTTTGTACCAAGCATAAATTCCTTTTAGCCCACCGAAAAACAGAAACTAATAAGAAAAAAAAGGGGTGTGTCACAGCTCCGACGCGCGACTGGAGATCACTCCTTAAGAACGATTGTCTTTGAACAGGCACAGAAAATAAAAGAGAAAGGTGCGCACGATAACCCTGTCATTCGATCACTAAATGACATATTCATATTTTTTTCATACCGGGCGCCTTATATAAAAATCAATTCTTGAGGAGTAAACTTAAAAAAAAAACTTATAACGGATCAAAATTACGTTTATTTTTATCAATCTCAACCGAAAATTGTCCACTGCTGGGTGGAAGCCTCCCTCAAAATGTGGGATTTTGTCGCAATCTCCGCTTAGCAGGCAGATTTGAGATCACAGTAAGACCATAAATCGCTGCTGCCTGTTTTGTAGTCTACGGAACGTGTTCGATGATTACCTCCAGCATTATTAGCTTTTAAGACACCTTTAAAGTGAAGAGTTAGTGCTTTTCGACTCTACCGGACACCACACGGAATTTATTTTCATATTCTCCATAAACCTATTCAACTCCTTTTCAACCGTGTTCAAATCTTGTTACTTAACATATAACCAAGTTAAGGCATACAATTAACGTGAATGTGAAATAAGTAATTAATAAACTAGTCTAAAATAATGAGAGTTATATATTTACCATTGAGTATATTTGCTATCATTAATCCCTATCACTTATAGCTGTGCACTAACTTTATATCAATCCAATAGCTAATGACCGGTCTGTTTCAAATTTATTAAGACAAGGACGATTGTTGACGCTATCGCAAATATTGCGCAAACTGAAATTAGCATTTGTATTTTATAGATATAATTCAGTTGCGAATTTGTGTCGTTTGTGTGTTGTGATAACCATTTTTTTTTATTGCTGTGACTCCGGTATTACGGCGTAGTTTCATGAACTATTATGAAAGAATTGAAGATTTTTGGTAAGTTGCTAATAAAGACTACGACGGCGGGTAGACAGGTATGTCTGCTCACAACATCCGCAAAAACATCATGTTTTTCATGACGATGGCACTTGCTATTACGACGAAATAAAGGTGCCTCAAGAATCAAAAACATGGTTATAATCCTATTTCGAATAATACTTGTGTGACTATAGATCCGCTTAAATGAGTGTTCGCCCGCGCGGTACAGGGGCACGGGGGTACGCCGACAAAGGGGGGGTACGAAAAAGGGGAAAGGGGTAAGGTAGGTAGGTCGAACACTCATTTAAGCGGTCGACCAATATGAAAGTTTAAAATAATGAATCCTTAACAGATAAAAACAAACAGTATAACAAAGACTATGATAAGATTATGATGTTAATAGAGAATAATTTAAATGCAAACAACGTAATTCTAGTGATTTTTATTATTTTACAACATAATGTTAGTGTGAAAATATTTGAAATTGATAAATACTTTATAAAATAATAATAACACTGTGATTGCAATAAAATATATATTACCTTCAAAGTTGATAATCTCGCTTCAAAGTAATGATAATAAATTATTAATTTATTGTTATACTATACAAGTTATTAAAGAAACAAAGAAAGGAGCTTATATTTTGCTGTGTCAAACAGTACCTATACAAATATTTATGTTCAATAGTATCTATAAAATAAATAGTATGCTTCATTAAATAAGTTTAAATTGTGGTAAGCAGGGATCACAGAATTCCACAATTCAACAGACCTTTCATGGAAGTAAAAATAAAAAAAATAATTGAATAATCGATAATTGAAGAGTCTACTCCACGCCCTGTCCCGGAGTCATCGTGCAGTATTCAACAAACCGGTCCTAGAACAACTTCTGCCCGCAAAAGTTCATACGTGTATACGCCCGGCTTACGTACTACGTAAGATGGTCTAAGTTTTGCCTTATGTCAAGTGGGTTCTTCGACTTACGTTAAACTGTTGAGAAGAATATTTTTTTATTTATTACAGAAACCCACAGCGATTAGATATTTTGTGTTCAAATGCTTATTAAAGGTAAGGCTAATGGCTCTGAATTTACAAATAATAAAATCTAACAATGGCGGTTAAAAGCACCAATAATAATATTAATAATATTTCTTACATTCACACCAATTAGCCTAGCCCAAAGTAAACTGTGTAAGGCTTGTGTCATCGATACTAGAGTAACGGATTGACCTACATATATAATACATAGATGTGCAATATTCAAAGAAATATATATAAATAATGACTCAGGTATAAATGTTGGTGTTCATAACACAAACAATCGGGACCCCTTCCGGGACTCGAATCCAGGTTTGTCGGTGCGAAAGGCAGGATCGCTACCGTTGCACCAAACGGTCGTCGAGTAACTAAGTAAGTTTTGCAACAAATGGAATAACTTTTATTTTGATAAAAACATGGTAAAATAGTTTTTTAGTAACAATTTACATTGGTCAACATATTCCAGAGATAGAGGGCCAAATTTAATGAAAAATATCTGATAAACCTCTCTTAATTACCACTTGAAGTTGAAAACAGAAAGTTAAAATGTTTAGAACCTAATTAATTATATATATTTATTATTGGTCAAAAGTACCCTTAACCGACAAGCTTCTATAAAAGGTCTGACGAGAATTGAAAAAGGGGTAGGTACGCAGGGGTAGGCGAAGATCAAAAAAGGAAAAACGAGTGAGCTTTAGACCACACAACCGAAGTAAAAGTTCTTTAGCTCCATCTATATATGTGCCTCTCAACTTCCGTTCGCCTCGCCCGATCACTCTTTTCGTAACGCTCTCGTTACTCATGCAACAGCTTACTCCTCAAGTCAAGCGTGCGTAAAGAATTTTTACTTCAAAAAGGCATGATCGTATGTATGTATGTATTTATTAATGTTAAAAGGGTTCACTTTTGGTCACATATTTACAAGTCGGTACTCATAATATGGCATGATCTCTACTCACTAGTTTATTTAAAATAGGGTTTTCTTTTTGTCTTTTATTAATGCAACAGTTGATTAGCTTTTTTTTCAGAATTAGTTCGCTCTTGATCCCAAACAAGCCTGGGGGCAAAGACAGAATCAACGATGGAACGAGCTAACCCAGCAGGTGCCACCCTGGCTTTAAAAGCAGACGGGTTATAAGTACACGGAAATACAGACGCAGGGAGGGATTTCCACTCCTTTGCTGTGCGCATTATAAAAGAAGCGCTTGGTGCGACAGGTAGGAACAGCGACCAAGAAAGGGTAGTCTGGATGTCCGATGGAAGAGAGGTGATGGCGGTATGAGCATATGTAGCTCCTGAACCCACTCTCCAAAATACAATCTGTAGAAGACCGATAGACAGGCAACTTTGCGGCGGTGAGCTATGGTGTGAAGCTTTTTGCAGTGAAAATACACGCTTGCGTTTTGGAGGCGTTGAAATGGACGAGGTTACTGTCAGCTTTAATAGAAACAGCAAACGTTACCAACTATGCAATTGTTATGTAACAATATTGCTACGTAGATATGTGTAACGTTGATTAGTCTGAATCCTTTATTTTGTATAGACGAAATCGTATTAAGCGTCATATACTACTGCGTATTCAGAATTATAATACTACAACGAATTCACTGTAATGTTTCCAAGCGTACTCTGATAAAATGCACAAATCTGTACCCATTACGTTACACAAAAACCCTGTCAATGAATATTCACCGTTGTTTGACCATGCTTGAACAAACTTGGCTGAAATTTGGCACTCAGGAAGAGTATGTCTTGAATGAATTAACAAATACAGTACTTTTATTATTATCAACAAGCAAATTTGTTATTTAAAAATGCATCTCAAAGCCAAGACTACATCCTAACATTATAAATACCAAAGTAGCTTTGTTTGTTTGTAATACCTTAACGTCTTTACTTCGCACCCGATGATCATGGAATTTTGCATACTCTTTGTCAGAGGTACAGAAGAGGTCATAGGGTATCTTTTATCCAAAAAAGTATCGTATCCGAGGGATATAAATATAACTTTTAATCTGTAGACTTTTTTTAAACCTAAATCTAAATGAAGAGAAAGCAGTTTTTTGTCTTTCAGACATGCCAACCCCATTGTTACCATATTCAGAGAAGCAGCTATTGGAAAACCGTAACCAAACGACAAAACTTTTTAGCAACCTCTGACGTTTGTTCCGACAAATACCTTGAATAAGCCCAACATTGAGGGTATTTCATTTGGGTTTGTTTATTAATAGATGCTTCTCATTGTTGCATACACTCAATTAACAATAGTCATAATATACACCACGTAATATAAAACAAACCAATATATAAATCATTAACACTAGTCTTAAACACTTTTCTTTAACTTTTATAAGTTAAGAGTTTTAACAACTTTTAGCTTAATTTGAAGCTGCCTTGCTTTTATTTCCTTCTTGTTTCTCTTCCTTCTTTTCTGTCTTTCTAAACTCTTTTTCTTATTATGTTTTTGTTTTATGATGAGAAGTATCTCTGGCTTCAACTCCCAGACGTATCAACGACCATAATAACAAAACTATAAAACTTTCATTTTAGAATTTTGAATCAGTTAGCTAATAAAATTGAACAAATAAGACAAAAAAATATACACCACGTAACTTTAAAGTATATTCCTTGCAGTTATCGTAGTATTTATAAGCTTTTCGCTTATAACTTGAGCTGTTGCGTCAGACAGTAGCTGTTACCCCGAAGCTAGATATTTCTTGGCTCTCTTGAAGACTTTAAAATAGGTTCATTTTCTGTTCACTTTGAAACCGGTTAGGTTTTTAGGTTAGTTCCAAACACATTGTAACATTGCAGAGTTTTTAACATCCATGTAGTTGCACTTAACACTGATAATGTTGAGGATTGTGATGATTTCTAAGAACTTAAGTGATGTTAAGATGTAAAGGAATTACCTATTATGAATTGTTCAAGATTTAAAACAATTAATGATACCTCTACTACAATGTATAAATAACAATCAATTGTCATCCTGTCTAGGATTTTGGTGTCTTTTTTAATTTTGTTTTCCATACAGCTTACTTTGGGATAGGCTAATTGGTGTGAATTAGCCAATCCCAAAGTAAGCACTCTTAAGCTTGCGTTGTGGATACAAGGGTAACAGATAGATATATGATACTTACATATGTTATTATTAAAAATATATATATAGAAATACCAATGACGCAGGTACAAATTGTCGTATTCATCACACAAACATTTACACCTTACGGGACTCTTATCCAGAATCATCGGTGCGAAAAGCAGGATCGCTACCGTCTTAACGGTCGTCTTCACTGTTAAACATTGCAGTTCGATTCCTGATCTAGTCAATATAGGAAAATGATTCTGTGGTTCTGTGGATTATAGGCGAGAATCTGCACCATCAAGGTTTGGACAACCCAAACTTCGACCTTCATGGTAGAGTGGCTGGCATAGCGGTTTTTATTGGTAACGCCACTTCGAGGTCGCAGCATCAAGTCCGGCCCAGTCAATAAAAAAATCTAAACTTTTTATATTGGCTCGGATCTGGGTGTTGTGATACCGTCGTTGTTCTGAAACCCATAATACAAGTGCTTTAGCTACTTGGGTTTATATATAGCAATCCTACTGCACCAATAGCCCTTGATTCGAAACCTAGAATAGGAATATGTTTGTGTGATGTATATGCTATGTACTTATTTATTATATACTCGGTTTTACCCGCGGCTTCGCACGCAATTTTTTTTTCAATAAAAAGTATCCTATGCTACTTCTAATACCTCCAAGAATATATATACGAAGTTTCATGATGATCGGTTTAGTTGTTTTTGCGTGAAAGCATAACATACAAACCTACATTCACATTTATTATATTAATAGGGATACTTATTTGTTTTATTTATAGATGTGGGGTCATAAGCATCATATCGAAATCAATAAAATTATTTACATTAAACTAATGCAAGTTTGTCTATCTATTTTACAGTATACTGTCAACAACTATATACAAAAACTACTGGAGTATTTCCTAATGTAGGAGCTATCGCAATATGGAAAAAATTAAGTAAACCATTTCCTATCGTAGCAGATATTGCATTTCTCACCCTATAAAACGATTATCTTCCACTCCTGGTTAGTTAAGATAAACTTTATTGCATGTATTAAGTGGATTATAAACACTTGACATGAAATTGTAAATATTGACTGTAAATGCAACGAGGGGTTACCGATAACTGCATTTATATGGTACACTTACATACAGCAAATAAATATTAATACAGAATACTTCAGTTTTTATAATTTATAATCATAACTAGCACTATAAGGCTTCTGTTATGGATACTAGGGTAACGGAGAGATATGCATGATATTAAGCTCGTCAGATGTCCCGTTTTTACGGGTTACCCCGTTCTTTCGGGTACGAATTTATAGAAATCCTTGATTAGCTGAATTGAATACGGGGTAACCAAAACTCTCGTATTTTTATTAATTGGCTGATCAAAAGAGATATTCTTAATATATATATTTCATAGAGAGTTACTTACAAGCTCGCACGAGTAGGTATACATAAGTTGGAAATACTAATAATCCAATAGACCAATAATAATTCCAAAAGACAAAACAAAGTTAAACTGTTACATTATAGTTCAATTATTTATGTATCAAAAGTATTATTAAATATTAAAATGAAATGAAAATACCTTTATCTACTCTGATACTATAATACAAAGATTCTAAAACTGAAAACAAAATGCTTATGACAAACATTACGTACAGGCCAAAAATAATAAAAAAAAAAGTTTAATTACGATACAGGTCTTGTATGGACACCTGTATCATAATATAACTTTTTAATCATAACGATACACCTATACAACCTCCAGCTGGACCAAGGAGGTTGAACCTCTACTTTAAAAAGGTTTCAATGAACGAGTCCGCGACGACGCAACACGCATTCACAATCGATGTTTGCACCTTGGCGCCAACATTTGACATTTAAAAAATCTTTTCAATATTTAAACAAAGTTTGGTTTTGTTTGCAACATTGTTTTACGTAATATAGTATGAGAGTAGATAAAGTAGTGTATGACACTGTACATAACTTG
The DNA here is from genome assembly GCA_927399485.1 of Calamotropha paludella. Taxonomy (NCBI): domain Eukaryota; kingdom Metazoa; phylum Arthropoda; class Insecta; order Lepidoptera; family Crambidae; genus Calamotropha; species Calamotropha paludella. Next base: position 2,567,720 of record OV656823.1, on the reverse strand, counting down.
GTCTTATAACACTCGTGTGATACTATAAAAAAACTCGCCTACGGCTCGTTTTTTTAAAACACACTCATGTTATAAGAACCCTTATTATGCAACAGTATCATAAACTACTATTATTCAAGTAAGTTCTTAGGATTCGTCCAACATTTCTACCTACCACCCATTCAGGAAGTCTTTACAGAAGTAACGATATTTACAATATCATACGTCGTCACCATACATAATCCACAAAAAGCAATATTATTCCGTTCTCATAATAGTAGTGTTATGATTTCATTACATTGTTGACTTCAAAAAGTATCTGTTTCAAATATATAATTGTATAATAAATTATTACAAGACGCCACGAACTAACAAAACAATTTATATTTATCAGTATATTCTAGTATATATATGTTGTTATGACACACAATCGTAAATAAAATACACATGCGGCGAACTGATAGTTGTACTACTACGCACTGTTGCGATAAGCGAGTCGGCAGTGACCGATGTATATGTGTCAGTATTGCAAACAACCGTTTCAATGGCTGCATTTAATATAATATCACAATTTAATAACAATAAAGTAATATATATTTTCGTACGGGAGAGTTGGTAAAATCGATTCGGTTAATCGTGCCATCTCTAGATTACCCACAAGCCAACATATATTTTTAACTCTGGCAACACGAAACTATGCTTTAGTAAGGCCATCAACAGTCAGCCATTTTGTAATGACGTTATTAAAATTTAGCCTTATATTCAATTTAGATATATTGCGATAAAACTGTTCACAAATTACTATAAATACAAATATATATATATATATTATACCATGAGTCAGACACAAATGCTCAATTTCATCACACAAACTATCTGCCCCTTCCGGGACTTGAACTCAGAGCAATCTGTGTGAAAGGCAAGATCGCTACCGTTACATACAACGGTAGTCAAAATCTTTGAGATCTGGTTTTCAAATGTAAAACACAGGTTTTCCTCCACCTTAGGGTAATTCGAAGCAAGTTCCACGTGTAAAGAACAATAGCAAATCTGGGAGTGATACAGTACTAAATCTTCATTGATGTTGAAAAAATCTCTTCTTATAAAAAAGGCGCATATGTTTTAACTTATAATTTATCTAATAAAACTATTTTATATTTTCTTTGTTATGTTTAACTTTTGTACAGTCAATAGATCAGTAATATTTACAAAATAAAACAAAAAAATGCTAAAAGGGCTTAGTTTATTAAGATTTTTGATATTTTTTTTTTGATTTCCACTCACCACGATCCTTACATACATCTCTCTTCAACTCACATCAGCTTTTTCTTACATGCTCGTCGGAAGAGGGTACTATTAACCTGGCCTTTTTTCAGGACATCCTCTATTTAGTCCTTCAAAGTTCGCCTTCGTCTGCCGTTATCGACTAGCTCATTCACGTTTGCCTCATAATATCTGTCTTGTAAATCTTCTTTTGTCCATCCTACATGTCCAAACCATCTAAGCATCCCTTGTTCTATCTTTGTCACTATATCTTCCACACCACTCTTATCACATCATTCCTTATTTTATTTTACTAGCTGACCCGGTAACGCGTTGCTATGGTAACGCGTATACAATGGAAAAAGAGCGGGAAAAAGAGCAGACAGACAAACACACAAACAACAAATTTGTGTTCTTAGATTATAGACTAGCGGCCCGTCCCGGCTTCGCACGGGTGGACAAAATTCTTTTTTTTTTATTATTAAATATTTTCCGTGAGCGCCATCTAGCGTCCGGTAGACGAACTACTTGTGGTTAACGCGTTGCTATGGTAACGTTATTGATACAATGGAAAAAGAGAGGGAAAAAGAGCGGACAGATAAACACACAAACCACTGTGATCTTAGATTATAAATTCGTGACATTTTAAAATGTGACTATTATTTAAATGATGTAACCCTAATTGAAAATTTAATGTAAACAAAATATAAATTACAATACGCTATCAGAGGAAGCTCCCGATAGCATTTTAATAGTGAACATTCTACTTTTATACTAAATTGCAACACACAGATAACCATTGCACATTAAAACATCCGTTAATAATAGGGCATTGTACTTGATATTCGAGATAATTTTTATCATCTCTCACAAGGAATGATAAAGTTTTATTATTGGATTTGTACGATTTTGCTAAATGAGGCCGAACCGTATGTGGTTGAGTGGCTAGTTTAACATAGTTACGTCAATTCATGGTACCGGATTCGGTTCCCTGGCGGGTCAATATAGAAAACTTTGGTACTGTTCGGTAGAACCCTACATTGTTTTACGAAAAAGGGTATTTGGAACGCACACACACACACGCACACACACAATGAAAATAAAGATCAAACTGTAGTTAGCTGAACAATAAATATTTTTTAAACTATTTTAGCCCACACATTAGATTAAAATATATATCTACACTAATATTACAAAGAGGAAAGATTTGTATTTTTGTATGTTTGCAAAGAATAAACTCAAAAATTTCTAAGCCGATTTTAAAAATTCTTTTACCATTGGAAAACTACATTCCGCTGAGTAACCTCTAGGCTATATTTAATGCTAGAAAAAATTCAAGAATTTCATCCACACGTGCGAAGCCGGGACGGGCCGCTAGTGCATTATAAGAAATCATTAATGAAATATTATAAAATTTCATGATCGACCACGTGATTGAAAATGCTCGGAATTGACAGAATCTGGAGTGACGTCACTTGCTTGTTTACAGTAAATGTCAGTCTAAGTGGTTTGTACGGTGTATCTTACTATTTGACAGCTAAAAGTTTGTTTAAAGCAGGACATCATGAAATGAAGTAACCTGCATAAAGATATCTTTAGCAATTTGGTAGCTTTTTTATTAATTATTACTTTGATCGTGATTTTTATAGAAAATAGAGAAATTAACAAAGAATTGTACAAACGATAAATATGTTAATGTATCTCGAACAAAAAAGAGGTATTTTCATGAAACCTATGAAATACCCTATTGGTGACATCCAAGTCTATTATTACTTTTTTTGAAAAATAAAAAAGATTAACACAGTAAAAAGGTTATGATCAAACTCTTTTCCTCAAACAATGCAGGCTGTTTGGTTATTTAAAATAAGGATTTGGATCTACAATATCCGCTGACCTAAGAAAAAAATCCTACTAATAAACATAAAAAGTTTTTAAACAGATTGTCAAATATATAAAATAGCTACATGTATTATAAGTATTGGTAGTTTCAACTGATACTTTTTAGCCCATTAAGTATAAGAAGTATAAAAAACCAAAACACAATAATGCTATGGAGCAAAAGCAATTTCTGAAATGACTACTGTTCGCAGATAACAAACCAATATATCGATAAACAATAGGCTAACAAAAAACTGATCGTATTCCAATATTAGATTAACTTTCAACACTCCTCGAGTTACGGCGTCTTTCCATTTACCGACCGCATAATATTGTATTTTCCTTCCACCGCAAGACCGTTGGCTCGATACGACAAACTGGAAACGAGAAGGGTAGTGAAATGTCGATGTTTCGTATCGATAAAATAGGTACTGATCATTCGTTGCTGCACCATGTAGTCACAGACAATCTCAAATAATGCCAGAATAATAAAACTATTTAAAATTCTATAAAGAACTGTCGCAGTGATTCACCGGAGTATATATTCGATAAAATACTCATATCGAATAAAAAGCGTTTTTTTGTTACATTCATCTTTAAAAATTTGTTGTATGATAATATTTTAAATGATAATATAATATTTTTATTTTATAAAATGAGGATAATATTTTACTAGTCTTTGTTTCGTCACACATATCTTTAATTATCAAAGTATAACAGTTAATTGGCTGAGCTCGTGTTGCAGTAAGTCATTTTGATGGTCTTATTAGCGAAAGTTTTCTTAGTTCATACAGAAGCGAGTCACACGACCTTATAAAAAGTAGAAATTTAATACACATCTATGGCTAATTGTGACCGCGTATGCATCCAAGGGTGTGTCAGAAAAAACAGTGCTTTCACTTTCAATATATTGAAAATCACTTTCATAATATCTGTGAACGGGGCAGGATGAGACAACTTCTATATTGGTCTCGCTTATAATCTTTTAATTTATTAATCATCTATACGTGAATAAATAAAAATCAAAGTATATCTTTCGTTCACATACTATTTGTACATTTATGATTTACGTGGTTGAGTGGCTTGTTTATCATAGTTACTCCACCCCTTGGTACCAGATTCGGTCCAGCCTGGATTAAAATAGAAAACAAACTATGCTACTGCTGGTGGTAGTCAACATTGTTTTCTGATATCCATTACATACTTTAATATATCGCTTATTAAAGACAAAAGAGACGTCAAAAAATCTCTAATTCGATTTACTGCAAAAAATTAATGCAAAACCACAAGAGCGTCACCATTGCATTTTTACGTTTGGCTGGCAAACTTCGATACAAAGCTACCATTTTGTCAGTTGGGACCAGACTGTCGGCGACACTTCTTTGTTTTGTGAAAAGGTGTCATGACTGAAAACGCTTTTAAAAATATATAAAAAACCACAATTTAATTTAACAAAAATTTGTTTTGCTTTTGTTGTAAGAAAGTACATTTTTTATTAACGTTTCTTTTATATTTAATGAGTGATATGTGATATTGTCGTATTATTTTTTATCGATATAACTCCCAACACTGGAGAATGAAGCTCCAACTTGATTCGACCGGCGCACGCGCCAAAGTTGTAATACTAGTTGTAATATAATATTTATTGCACTTATTGCTCGCTTCTATATGACGAGGTGACATTTATTGGACCACCATACAGACATACGCTTCGACTTATGTTAATGATTGTATTTAAAACATATTTATATATAAATCATTCTTAATTTTAAATTAATTAATAAATAATTAATATTAGACAACATCACTTACATTACATTACATTATTCTGAACCCAAGTTAAGGACTCAAAGCACTTGTGTTAATTCAGAAACAAGGACAATACCATAACACTTAAACCTGAGTCCTAGACTTCTATTAGTTACTTTTTTATGAATTAATAAATAATTGCGCACCTCGATCAAAGTACTTCAAAGACAAAATTATCAAAACGAAGTTAGTAATGCCAAAAAATTATTGATGTATAAATTACTCTCGTAGTAAAACTAAAAAATAGTTTCAGAATACTCTTAAATACAACAATACATTGACGACCGGTTGGTGCATCGGTAGCAATCCTGCCTTTCGCACTGACGGTCCTGGGTTCGAGTTCCGGAAGGGGCAGATGTTTGTGTGATGAATACGAGCATTTGTAATTGAGCATATCTACGCATCATATATGTATGTCTTTCCGTTAGGTCTAGTATCCCTGTCAAGCCTTATAGTGCTTTCTTTGGGCTAGGCTGATTGGTGTGAATGTAAAAAATATTATTATTATAAGTTTTTTAACTCAGTTTTTCATGATTTTTTATTATTATTTTAGTGTCAGAATACTTTGCAATATTTTTAGACGTGTTTTATTTAAAATCAATTTTTTTTTCATAACAACACATATCATAATTATATACAAACATAAATACACAGATATAACATTAATACATAGACACGACTTAACTTAAGATGTGTTGTTCGTAATATGACGTTATTACCCGCATTAATTTACTGTATTCCATTATAAGGTTATTGCGTTATTCTGGTGATAGATGAGCTAAAACGACACTTAGCCAGCGTACAGCGATTACCGGGTTTACCGTTGCACACGAGCCACGCGGTGCGATGATAAATCAAAAGTTTAAACGCCACTTTATCCGTCGCGTCGGTGGCGTACGTTATACCAACTCAGGCGCATCTAGCAACGAGTAATTTTGGACTTGTGACACTCTAGCCTTGTATTTAGGTCATGTTAGTGTTCTTTATGTGCACGTATATTGAAAAATGTTTACAATTATAACAATATTTCTTACATTTACACCAATTAGATTAGCCAAAGGATTGTAAGGCTTGTGTTATGGACACTAAGGTACATAAGACATAAATAGTTGATACAAATATATGTAATATTCGACTTTCTTGAATTCTTTCTCATTTTGCTGGATTCGTTCCGAAACATAAACAAGGTTTCATTTTAATTTATACTAAAAAACATATTATAATAAATTAGCCACAGCAACGCGTGTCCGGGACAGCTAGTTGAAATATAAAAATACCCTTGTATTAATCGCTTCTTCTGCCCCTTCCAGAATTCGAACCCAGGACAATCAGTACGAAAGACAGGATCGCTACCGTTACCCCAAACAGTGGTCAATGAAATTGTGTTGACAAAAACTTATTTACAATTACATTTTAGTTTAAAAAAGATCTTTGAATACAGTCCAAGTTATTACAAGTGGAGTACGCACGATAAAAGATTAATTTTAAGTCTTTTTCTAAAAATGAAAACCAGTGCCAGTTTAGGTACTTGATATTAATCTTAAAGGTATTTAAATATACTTTGTTGAAGCAAACTTACTTGTAAGGGATAAAATATTTGCATAACTATCGAATATCGATCTAATGCCCAGGTGCTTTCGATAAACATAAATAATTCACTGCGCGCTGAAAGTCATCTAGTGGGGAATCTAGACTAGATAAACTATGTATTTGCATAATACAAGTCTTCAACTCCTCGAGTTTATGTAGTAACTGAGTTTACTTGCCATCAATCAAGCAAGTGAAGAAAAATAATGCTTCCAGTTTTAAACAGTGTTAAGTGTAAAATTTATAGACTCTTTGTCTTAAGGGTTTAAAATAGAAATTAGAATACAGGCGGATTTAAAGAATGTACGACATTCTCTACCTATTTGAAAAGCCTTGGGAAAAGCGATAGATTTAAATGCAAAATTTAAATCTTACCATATAGTTATCTATATTCATTTATTAGCTTACGAAACAGATTAGAATCAATGTACATAACTATAATAACATGCAATATATATAAACCAAGATCATAATCAAAAATTATGCATGCATAGCAGCTAGCACGTAAAACAAACCAGCGTCAGAGATCACTACTTATGTGGTAATATCAAAATATTTGTATATTATAACAACAAAAACATTATTGTCTTAATTTTATAAACAATAAAAAGTTAGTATATTCTAAACATATGTTATGAGAGATTTTTTGTGTTTGACTAGAAAAAAGCTATAGTTATTTTAGTAAGAAAAGTTTTATTAAAATTATATTATTTCTTATCTCGTCGTAATGTATCATTGGTGTCTTGAAACTTAAAATAATTTTACTGGTTTTTTTAGTACAGCCCTCAAAGGAATAGTCTTTACCAAAAACGTAATTACGTCAGAAAATCGTACTTAATTGTAACAATAAAATATAAATTCTATTTTATTTCTGCCTATTTATATTTCAATTAGCTGTCAAATGGAAAAACGACCTATTTCAGATATGCTACAATGTCATAAGTAGAAATTTTCCCGCAAAAATTACGCTCACTTTAAACTTCAACGTAGAGAAACAATGCAATAATTCTCACATAAAACTTCGCGCAGTGTAAAACAGTTAAATTCTTTGTGCGAAGTCCGTTTTATGACTATATTTAGGGGAGTTAAAGTTACTTTGTATAAGTAATTCTGGACTGTACTAACTTTAGACTTGTGATTTGCTTCTAGCGTTAGGTCCTTTTAAGGGAATGTTTTGTATGAATTATGATAAATTATGAATTGTCCAACACGAAAGTTACGTTGTACTAAATTATAATGCGGCGCTTATAGCTTTCGTTAATCATTTTTTATTGTTTACTGGTAATACTGACAACATATTTTCGACATTGAAATTTAATCACAGCCTAACCAGTTGACGGAGACATCGTCGTCGCCGTAACATTCGTTAAGGTGATGTCCCCTATATAGTAATAGCAGTTAAGAAAGCCTTAAAAAACTTTAAAGTTGATTTAAAGAAAAAAACAGTGTTTTCGAGTTTCACCTGGACCAACTATGTACTGAACCGGTGACTTTTACGCTGCTGTAGCGCTGCTTACTTTTATTATATTTATTTTTTCCCACGTTTTTCTCAGGTCGCTTTCTTGTTTTTATGTCTGTCTGTCTGTCTGTCTGTGCAGTTGGATTCTTGCAACTCAATTTTGAGGCACTCCCCGGCCACCTAGCGAGCTGAAATTTTTGGAGCAAGTCAGAACCCGATGACAATGCATCCTAAAACAACTTTTAACTTTCTACGGCCACTTCCAGGCCAAATTTTGCAAAATTACACTTTCATATGAAAAAAGTCATAGCGACTCATGGTTTGCTGCGATTAATTAATAAATTAAAAAGAATAAAATAATAATACTAAATTTAAAAGTCTAAAAATCCCACGTTTTTCAGTAACCAAAAAAGAATAAAATAACCCGGCGGGGCCAAGCGAGGGGCCACTCAAAACGTGGGGCGCATCTTTACAAATACTACTGAAAAACGTGGGATTTTTAGATTTTTAAATTTAGTATTATTTTATGTCTCCTCATTTGATGGTTTGTATGTGTTACAGTGTTACATTCTATTTCTATTACCTATTACTTTGACGGAAAAACGACAATATACTATCGGTTTGATATTCATCGAGATTTTGTCATTCAAAATCAAGTGCTCTACCCTTTTTAATAACGTTCATTTTTAATTAATATTAGCATAGTTCAAGAGCAGAGTATAAGGGTGTTTTTGATATACGAAGGACTTAGTTGTCTTTTTATAATATTATATAATTTTATTTCTTTGTTAAAAATAGATATTTCTCTTTGTACTAAATCTTTCTGCTAACCGTTATGATATAAATAAAAGGTGTTGAAGTTAAAAGCAATTATGAACAATCAACTGGAGATTAACTCGAATTATGAACGTGTTCGGCCATTGCGTAGATCAGTTATAATGTGTGTTCTGTACTTATGCTGTGACATACCGCTGTGAAGCTCAAGAAACATTATTGATATGTTATTTTTCTTTGAAGATGTTGTAAATATTATGTTATTGTAAAAATAAAATTTATTTATCATTTTGTTTGGTAGTTAAATATAGTCACTTTTATGTTGTGACTTTACTGATTTCGTAAAGAAGTGATGCTTTTGTGACGACGATTTTTAATGCACATGAACTATGCGTCAACACATTATAATTATGTTAAATATGTATGTTAATCGTCGTGATAAACTAAATGCTTGTGAACGTCTATGTCTGAAGGATAGGCAAGATTGAAAGTCGTTTCACTTTGTTCAAAACTGTTCAAATTAAACCCGCCCATACCCTTAACCCTTTTTTTGTTGCACAGTGGAAAAGTCCTTCTGAGCTCAGATGTAATTCTTTCATAGTAAAATTAAAACAAGTAACTAATTATTTTAATTTTCAAAATGGAGATGCTATAAAGCTCAAAAATATAGGTATACATTATTTAGTTCTTACACTTTCGCGCACATTACACAATTTACACATTCAAATAAAACAATACACAAGTATAGAAAAATAAAATGTAAGACTATCAAAAGAAATAATTTATCGCTAAGTTCGGTGTACTTACATGTTGTGTGTCACACATCAAGTCCATTAACTGGATATAGGAATTATTTCTTATTTTACAATCACCATTATTGGTGGCCGTCATGATGACGATGCGCAGGAGTCGCGCGTGGCTCCGATTTTACTACTTCATGTGTCAAGTGTCGATCTTTATTCTGAAAATAGATCTTATTGCGGTCGTAATAAAGAAATTATATTACAACATAGTTAAACTAAATGTTTATAGTTGACAAACAGATGTAGTAAGTTTAGTATCTGTAATTACACAAAGAAATGGAGTTGCCTCATTTAGAAAATTGCTAAGCAATAATATTGTTAAATTTTTATGATTTAATTATCCTATAATATTTTATTTGTCCATTTAAATCATAATATAGTTATATATATTTTATAGTTATATAAATCTATATAACTAGTTCTTATATCATAATATAGTTATATAGATTTCGGAGTTTAGAAATCTTTTTTAATGATCAGTAATAGGATGGGTGATCAAATAATTGTCGTCTTGAGCTATTCCATGCGGATACGGTATGATGAATCATTATTTTATTAAACGATATTTACAATGCGTTAATCACATTATTAGGGAGTACCGTTTACCTCTCCTGCTAATATATGATTTTGCATTTTAAGTGCTATTTTATATGATAATTTTTAACAAAATAATAGGTACTAGAAAAAATTTAATCAGCTACTGGCGCTCATGTGTTACCTCACTAGTGGGTCCTTTGCATGTACTAAATTATCATCCGTCTTTACTAAGGAATTTTGATCCATAGGGAAGACCCTTGTTTTTAGCAGTAAAAATATTATTACGCTGTTAATGAAGATGATATTTATTTAATTAATTTAAGGTTGGGATTCACAAAACACTTGAACTTTTCTCTCCGCGGAAAAAAACAATAGTGCAATTTAAACTACTAGTGGCACCATCTCTTGGTGAGTTTGAGCAACTATATGATTATATCATTAATTTAATTAAACAATCATGATGTAAATTTTAATTATGGTTTACGTAAGTTGTTTAAACTATTATGATCACTTGCATTTCTGTTAATTGTAATAGGTTTATTACCACGTTTCTGAGACGCCGAAGTATCGGACTAAGTAACAACATGCTCAATATCTCGTTGCTATTAATAATTATTAAAATACTTTAGTATATAAAATACTACTTTTAAAAGCTTCGATCGAGAGCAAGATCTTAATGGTATATATCTTAAGTCATTTCTACAATGTTTATTCAAAATTTCACAATAATCTGACAAGTGATTATTAAGCGTTTAAAAAGTTAGGAAAAATCTTATCATATTTTTAATAAATTTCAGTTCATTATTAATAAATTCTGCACGTCTATTTATTCCTATAACAAGGCCACGTGCCTTTGCCATGCCATGATCTTTATGGTTCCTAATCACCATGCTTTTTAACGTACTGGAGATGATTTACAAATGGCCGCACTTTGTTCACATTATGATGAGGCAATATTCATTATGAGTTGATTTAGATTTAGTGTGCACAGCTAAACAATTTGTCAGTGGTTATAAGTGCTTTTATCTTTTAGCTTTAATGGTATAAAAACGTTTTAAAATAACCGTTTAATACTTATTTCTATATGAGAGAAAGGAAAACTAAGCTCTTTATTAATTATCTTTAATAAGTAAACGTTTGACCGCTATGTCGCCTGATGATAAGCGATGATGTGATCTAGGATGTTACAGAATTCGTTTTACTGAGGAGTTTCTATGGCCATTTTCCAGCTCCAGGCTCATATCAGCTCTATGTCATTATAATATTGCATTGTCACGCAACATACCTACATATGCATGCACAATTTCGACTCAATCGGAAACCGGGAAATAGATCAAATTTATCTTACAAGATTTCATTACAGACACCGGGACAGGTGAAAATAAAATAATGCTAGTAAAAAATGTAAAAGAAGAGATCCGTGTGGAATATGGACGTATGCAAAGAGTTATTTGTTTTAACGATCGTTGCCATGCGATACACGCTTTAAAATCATTACCGCGTGTTATTTCCACTATTGTAACCTTATTTTAACATTATCACTCCGTTAAACCATCTCGAACCTTTTAACGTGACTAATTATGGTCGCGCAATCTGTCTTCATAAAACACTCATACTTAATGCAAACCAAATGTCTATTGCTTTGTCTCTATCTGTGGTACTCGCCCGTAATGGAACGCATTTGCCAATAGTCACGGAGCGTCGCGTTTGACATTCAAATTATCGAGACATTATGATGCACCTTACATTGACAGATAATGTCTTTGCATTATCTTTGAGTAGTGACTGCCACTTTTTTATTTAGTGCCATACCAATGGATACATTTTTCGCTTTAGGCTGCATTCATACTACGAATTTAAACGCTGCGTTTTACAGCGGAACCTGAAAATTAGATTATATTGATACATTAAAAATCAATGCGCGTGGGAAATGATATCAATATACGCGAGAAATGTATGTGAAGCTATTTTGTATAGCTGAGTACGCGTAGAATCGATTTAAGCAATTTCAGGGTTAATGGTTCAGGTAAATAGGTTCAGCCAACAAAGTCAATTATAATTACATTTTTTTTGTAATGAGATCACGTAGATAAGCAATGTTGTGTCGAACGATGTCATTGTATAGTTTTATAATATGCAATTTTCGTTACATATTAATATTTGTTATAAATGTGGTACATTACATAGATGGAAGGTGATTGTGAAACACATTTAGCTTACGTATGCTTACATGCAAATATTAAATGTGTGTGTATACTGTCCTTACCTATTGTTAATGTGAACGTCTGGTTATTAGTCCTAGTGTACGGACAAACCCATTCTGCTTTTTGTCACACTGCTATTGTAAACAACTAAAATAACTAAATTAACTAAATAATAACCATTACCGACAAATAAGTGAAAAGTAAATTTTATGTCATATATTAGATTTGTATTTGCTAATATACGCGGCGTATTATTTACCGTAGTATTGTGAACGGATATTGATGGTAACACTGAATTTTTAAAATACAGGGTCTCGAAATTCTTTAAACGCGTTTTTCCAACAATCGTGTTTTTCGAATTGTGCCCCTATTGTATGAAAGCTGCGATTTGTGCCCGACTAATGGGTATTTATAACTATTTCAATAAATATAACTTATTTATGTATGATATGTGTATGTCTATCCGTTAAAAAAATGTTAAGTTATGGTTGATTTTTTATGTCATTGAAAAGAAATGATTGTATGCCATAAGTATTTGATCGTCATGAGTTCTATATATTAAATGACTTTACTTTTCATATTTAAAAAATGCATTAAAGTTTAAACTGGTTGTTATAAATGCAATGATCAACTTGTGAATTATGATTTAATGATAAATAAAACAAAAATAACATAGTAAAATTGATAAAAAAATCTATTTAGGTATAATATAATATAGGTATAATAAGCTTAAGAGCTTGTGGGTTGAGGATAATTTACGATCATTGATAAATAACCTACACTGGGTAGGTTAGGTACGTGTTATGTTTGGTAACCTTTATAATTTTATGTCATTTTACATAAATATCAAAACTTTATTTATTAATAAAGATAGGTTATCGAATAACAATAAGATTTTATAATGATATAGATCAATTTAAGTCAATATCTATACATATAAATAAAATTGGAGTGTCTGTTTGTAATTTTGAAATAGCCGTTTTTTACTACATGCATATGAATATATATACGGTATATACACCAAAATAACATCTTCTTCAATTTTTGTCTGTCTGTCTGTCTGTTTGTTTCGGCTAAACTCTGAAATGACTGGACCGATTTTGACGGGACTTTTATTGGCAGATAGCTGATGTAATAAGGAGTAACTTAGTCTACTTTTATTTTAGAAAAAAACTTTTATTTTAGAAATATAAAGTAATGTTGCAATGTTCCACGCGGACGAAGTCGCGGACGGCCGCTTGTATATTAATAAATTAGAAAACATTATAAAGATAAGATTCTGTAACACATTTAAGTTAAAAAGCACATCCAATTTCCGAACTGAAAAGCTAATCATCGAAATTCAACCATTGGCGTAAAGGTTAGAGGCGACCGGAACGAAGCCATAAATCATTTGCAAGCAACACCAGCCATAAGCTTCAATAGACAATATCTGATGGGAATATTTGACAAACTTAAGTTTACAGTTCCTAAAATTTTCAGTCACCTTTATCCCAACAGGATAAAGTCTTAAATGTGAAAACGTAAAAGAAAACTAACATCACCCGAAGAGATGAAACAGAATAAAAGTACAGACGCCAAGAAAAGGTATACAAAGGATTATGGGTGTTTCGCTTCATTTAGCAAAAGTATAACGAATTCATCTTCCGTAACGACTGTTGTCCTTGCTTTTTATTAAAAGTTGTCGTAATGGTGGCACTATGCAGTTGCATTTTCTTTGATGACAATGTTGCACTTTATTTTAGTACTATACCTTATGTACAAGTACCTTAGTGCTATCTAGATATAATGTAACAATGTATTTATATATTTTTTAGCATTCACAATGCCATTTGTCAATATGATTAAATATGCCTCTAAAAAACAACCACATCTCTGAAACCTCGGTGGTAATCGAACCCAAGACCTTTCGCTATTCGGGCGAGAGATCTGACTGTTAAGCTACCAAGACTCGTCGTAATTTACAAACACATTCAACTGCATTCAATCAATATTGAAGTTTGACTACCTCTAACATAATATTTTTATAAAAATGTTACAATCGATTAAGATGGAATATAATGATGTAAAAATTAATCAATGCTTTTCTGTAACTATTAAAACTGCCGCCCAAATGAACTATAGGAGTTAAAAATCCAATTAAAATAAATTATTACCAGCCCGTCCCGGTTTCGCACGGGTGGACCAAATTCTTTAAATATTTTTCCGTTAGCGCCATCTAGCGTCCGATAGACGAACTACTTGCGGTTAACGCGTTGCTATGGTAACGCATATACAATGGAAAAAGAGCGGAAAAAGAGCGGACAGACAAACAACAAATTTGTGATCTTAGATTATAACAACTCACACCAGTGATTTAGTCTTAAACTAAGCAAAAGATATACTTTTTATAATTTATAACTTATGTATTACATAAATATTTAAAAAAAACATGACTCGTAAACACATACTCATCACACAAGATTGTACAGTAGGCTTTTTTCAGTAGGTCCTTGACAGCGACGGTTCTAGGTTCGAGTCCTAGGGTAGATGTTTGTGTGATAAATGCGAACATTACATACGTATCATTATATTTATGTCTATCCGTTATCGTAGTATCAATAAAACAAACCTTACAGTGCTTCCTTTGGGGTAAGCTAATTGGTCAATGTATGAATTATTAATTATTGTTATTTATAATAATATTTTTCTCAGTACATGTTTACTAAATAAATGAAACTAAAATTAAGAAAACATCTGCCGTTTCGATGAAGTTGTACTCAAACTTTTTGTTATATGGTTACGCTTTAGAAACTTTTATTGAAATGGCAGTTTTTTATAGCAACTTTGTCCCATCATATCGTTATTAATAGATACATAGTTATATGTCGATATACCTAGAGACCTAGACAGAGACCTAGAGAACGAGTTATACCTAGAGATCACAAATAATGTTTTACATCAATTAAGAATAAAAGATTCTACGGAATCTGCAATGGATAGTTTAATACATTATAAAGTAAAAAAATAAAACCAATCAATGAAAAGCTAAAAAATTAAAACTCATTTTAGGTCACCTATAAATGCCACTAAAAGGTCAACTGATAACTCGACAAACATGATTTCAACGGTAAAAAAGACCGTACGAAATAAGTCGCAAAGTTTCTGTTAAATGAAATTCGGTCAAACAATTTTCGAACTTAGCTATTACAGATGGATATAGGCTATATAATATATTATATATACATTATGTTTGAACCAAACAAAGTTATTAATAAATTAATAAGTTGAGTTACAAATGAAGATCCTTTTTTCGTTATTACATTAATAGCTTATTGTCCAATGAAAACTGTTTATGACTTAGTTTTAAAAGGTTTAATGCCTACACTGTAATCAGAAAAAAAACATATCCAATGATGGTCATAATCAAATTTTCATCAGATAAGAACGTGTCACATTACACCTCAACTTTTGGAAGTTTATCTGACATGCTATACATGTCTATGATTGATTACCTTCTAAGTAACAATATTAACAAGCCCAACATTTAAAAAGTATATACAATAAAGTCTCTATTACGTATTAATAAAGTTGAAAATTGATTATGTAACTTTAATATTAGAGATGTAAGTTAAAAAATAAGTTGGTGAGTAAAAACTTTTTGTTTTGAGGTTACGGATTGAAAGAATAATAAAGGATTGAAGTCTACGGTTGACTGGATGTTACGGTTGGATCGCGTGTTGTGAACTAATCCTTACTTCTAATAATACCGGTCATCTTATTTTCTTTGAAAGATGTCACTGTGACATTTCGGTTGCATACAAATCTTATAAACTTGCTTTAACGTATTTCAAAACTCTAACCTATTAATATCCCAGTTGGCACACAGGTGGCCCACCTCTTGGCCCGTCTCTTGGCCCAGTGAGGGTAACTGGGCGCTAAGGACTCTAAATGCTCTCGGACCAGTAGTTTAGTATCGGTTTAGTACATAAGATGAGTTAACGTTCAAGTTGTTCACACCGTTAATATTCTTAAGGATAGTCTTTTGGAAGTCATGGTGCAAAAAAGTGAGCAACCGGGTTTCAAAATATATTGTGACAAAGGAATAAAGTAATGTATGTAGTTCAGATGCATAGATGAATGACCAAAAATATACTATCTTCTCGATAGGAAGTCTTTTCGATTTTTCATATAAAGCAAAGAAAAATTTATACTTGCCTTAAGAAGAATAAAATATCTGGAGGCAAACTTAAAACTAGTTTCTATTTACCTGAAACAAATAAAAAAATATTTAAGTAGAACATTATTAACCAAATTGGAATCATAAGATTTTTAATAAGTTTCTTGCGCTCATTTTTTTTTGTCAGGTCTATTTTTCCTTAGCTATTTTCATTTGCAGGGCCCGTGACCCAACTGTGGGCAAAAATAGAAGTCTGATAATGATGCAATAAAATGTTAAGTTTTGATTTTTTATAGAAAAATACTTGAAAATATCGACTCGACTCACAAGTAAACTCTCAGGTAGGCTCTCCCAATTGAGCTACCGAGCCTTATGATATGAACTGCCGTCAAAATTTTCTAGTATCTTTCTATTTTTACAAATGTTTGAACAATCGGTTTAGGAAAACGAGCCATTTAATTCTATAATTTTTATACATTTTTTTCATTTACAAAAATGTTACTTTGATGTTCTAATTTTGTGGAACTGTCTGGTTCTAACTTTGAATATTTCTAACTTTTTACTATATAACCGTCACCTTTAAATTTGTGTCTGTTTGTATCACACCTCAACTAAAAAACCACATGATGAGTATATTGTTCTAAGAAGATAAACAATGGCTCCGTTTTCCTGTTGCAACATCCAAATCAATTTCCACGAAATCTTAAGTTTGCGGTCGCTTTCACGAAATCAATTTACATTACAATTTTATGTATAAAACAGGTTGTAATATATTTTAGTTTTATGGATTAAACTGCTTTATGTTTATATCTAAAGAAATTATAACAAACGACAATTCAACTTATAAATATATAATAACTAGGTGACCCAGCCACACGTTGCTGTGACCCCGTATTGCAATATTTTTTGTTATAAATTAACCGATTCGTTGCGGATGTGATGGGATTGTGTTGCTGTGAATGTAAGAAAAGTGACCATCACTTTTTTGCGTGTGGCGTAAGGCACGGGAGCCGTGTCATTTTCAAATCGATGATAACTCCTTCAAATTTAGTTTTAGGGAAATCTACCCAGAATAAAACTATCTTCATTTTTCACGTAAATCAAGCTCATATCTCTCGTTTCTGGTAATTGTATGTCGCAACGAATCGGTTAAAATGAAACGTATTCTACACATTATGTTGGAACAAATCCAATAAAATAAAAAAAAAATCACCAGAATGGGTTGGTTAGTTTCGGAGTTTATTGCGGTTAAACACTGTGACAGGGAATTTTCATAAATAAAGATTACATAATTGTATCATTGATAATTGATCAATTTTCTTGAAAAGATATAAGGAAAAATCAACTTAGCTCATAAGTAACTTCTTTATCGTTTGTTCGATACTTGTACACTCGATATTGAAAGTAGAAATACCTAGAACATAAAGTGACGGCGCCTGGCGTGTCACCTCATGAAATACTTGGGAAAATTCTACGGGTCTGTCAAGGTCACTGTAGATAAATTGGAAAAGCATTAGTCTGGATAGCGAGGGAAGTTGGTTCAAATCCCACCTGACACTTGATAATATTTCTTACATTCATACCAATTAGCCTAGCCCAGTTAGCACTACAAGGCTTGTGTTAGAGATACTAGGGTAATAATAAAAATACATATTTGACACATAAATATTTAATATTTGTAGAAATATATATAAATACCCATGACTCAGGTACAAATACTCGTATTCAAACATCTGTTTCTGGGACTCGAACCCAGAACAAACATCTGCACTTTCAGGTACCTAATTAAACAGGACCATCAGGGCGTAAGGCAGAATCGCTACCTTTGCACTAAAGGATCGTCATTTACTTGCGAGCAAAGTTACGAAATATCAGGATTAAATAAACATGACTAAATAAACCAGTGTTAGTTAAGATCTTAAACGACCTAGATATCTAGACATCCATCTGGACAGCAATGACCTCTTCTGTCAACCAACATCAAAATGAGTATTTTAGTACCTACTAAGTGAAAACGTATTAATTAGTGATTAAACGTATGTCTATTCAGAAAATAAACCTTAAAATTTTTTATGACGACTGTTTGGAGCAACAGTAGCGATCCTGCCTTTCGCACCGATGGTCCTGGGTTTCACTCCCTGAAGGGGCAGATGTTTTGTGTGATCAGTTTTTCAGCATTTGTACCTAAGTCATGATTTTATATTTTATATATATATATCTATAAATATTAAATGTTTCAATATTTGTCAGTTACCCTAGTATCCATAACACAAATCTTACAGTGCTTACTTTTAGATAAGTGTTTTAGATATTACTTTAAGATATTGGAACAATTAAATCTTATATTTTTATATAAGTATCTATGTTTCACAATAATAAATAAATAAATATTTCTCACACACACCAATTAGCCTAGCCCAAAGTAAGCAGTGTAAGGTTTGTGTTAAGGATACTAGGATAACGAATACTTAAATATCTTATATTCATATAAATATATGTAAACACCCATGACTCAGGTACAAATGCTCGTATTCATTACAAAAACGATTGGGCCTTGCGGGATTCGAACCCAGGACCGTCGGTGCGAAGGCAGCATCTCTACCGTTGCACCATACGGTCGTCTAAATAAACGATTATGATTATGTTTAGGCTAATTGGAAGGAAGTTTTAAAATATTATTTAAACGGTAGTCGGTTAACGAATACGAAAGCGAAGAAACAAAGTATTATTTTAATTCTTGCCCTACGCAAAGCTCGGTTGTGTCCTAGCAATAAAGTAGGCGCAGTATACACCGAGATGGTACCTCTTGTGCAACTCAACTTCTGAACACTAGTTCATTAAACAGTAACTGGATTGCATCAGCTGTGTTTGACGCCAGTCTTATAATAAAGGTGTGTACATACTGTCATCTTGCATAAAATAAATTAGCCAACACATTTCATTCTAGAAGGATACTCATTTTTTTCTTAATGATTTGAATATTTTAATTTCTTCTTTAACTCATTTGGTAGTACCCCTTTTTCTATCGGACAACCAGACTTACAAATAGGCGCCACCGTTATATGGTTGATATACCAAAGAGTCGCACTAAGTGTCTTGGTTCCAATACTGTAATCCGTACCGCTAAAGAGTGAAATTCTTTGCCTGAGTCTGTTTTCTGACAAATACAATTTAGAGGTCTTCAAGTCACGAATGAATAGATATCTTCTAGGCAGGCGCGTCACATCCTAGATCGCATCGTCGCTTACCATCAAGCGAGATAGCAATCAAGCGCTTACCTATTCACGATTAAGGAAAAATGATCCTATAATAAATAACCACATCTCTGAGCCGTCAGCTAGGATTCGAGCTAGGGCTAATGCTATAGCCACCGAGCTACCGAAACGCTGGCAGACGCGTCGAAATTTACAAACTTATTTCAAATTTTATTATGAGCTAGTATCGTTCCATCAATATTGACGATTACCTACCTATAACATCGAAAGTAATATTTTTACAATTATTACATAACATATATTGAAATAAATGAGATTTGATAACTATCCGTAAAAAGGGATTAATTATAGTAACATTAACAAAATACTATGAAAATAAAAATAATTGTTCAACAATTAATAAAGTAAATGAAAATGGCGACCAAAAAAAAATTTGGGTAAGTTTGATTAAAGCATTATCCACTCTTGAACGCGAAAGTTTAAGAAAAAAATAATTAAATATGATCTTCCGTTTATTTCTTTACGTTTTTATTTAGAGGGAAGCGAAGCCCAGCAGTGAGCTTACACTATTATCGTTATTTTGTATAAATTAAATCCATTCAAAAGGAAATGTAACAAGTTTAGTATTATACAATATTTAAAAATAAAAAACATGCAAATTCTTACAGTTTCGTTTCATTTCGCTGAAACCAAGTTACCTATAAGTGAACATAGAAAAGTTCGTTTCTCTATATTGTCTCATCCGGGCATCGAACCCGGGGCGTTGGAACAGCTACCATGGAAACCGGTAACGAACCACGAAATATCAAATAAGTAATAGCGTTTTGGTAGTAGAAAAATTATAACTTCAATGAGATATATTATCCAAATGAGTTTACTCAGTGCAACTAATCTTTTTTTTAATTAGCACAACTTATACACACTAATTAAAACAATCGAATGTCTTATACTTTGGTGTTTCACGACCGTTTGGTGCAACGTTAGCGATCCTGGCTTTCGCACCAACGGTCCTGGGTTCGAATCCCGGAAGGGGCAGATGTTTGTATGATGAATACGAGCATTTGTGCCTGAGTCATGGGCATTTATATATTATATATTTATATATTTATATAAATAATATTTATTTATGTATGATCATAGTGCTTACTTTGGGGTAGGATAATTGCTGTGAATGTAAGAAATGTTATTATTAATATTATTATTGTTAGGTTTGTACACAGCCTTAATAAGAATTTCGTATTCCATGTAAATGTTGTCTTCAGTCTTGATGACTGCTATAAGATAATTATTAAACACCCATTAAGACGATTACCGATAACTTTTTAATTAATTCATCTATCTTTTTAAAGACTCTATAGCGTAATTTTAAGCGCGTACTGTCTGAGATTTTGAAGGTAAAGTTACTTTTTAGAAGGCCAATAATGATAATAATACTTTTTACATTCATAATTATTAGCCCAGCCCAAAGTAACAGATAGACATATGTATATATAAAACATAGATATCTAATATTAAAGAATAGTAGATTATTAACCAAGGGGATAGAGCAGTGTCTTCTGTCGCGGGTGACGATTTAAATCGCGAGCGTAACGAAGGACTCTAGGTTTACTCCCGAGCGTAGCGAGGGTGTTAAAAACTTAAATCACGAGCGAAGCGAGGGATTTAAGACGAGTCTTGAGTGTAGCGAGGGATTTAAGTTCACCCAAGACTAAGACAGCTTTATCACCTAGGAAAATACTCTACTTTTCGTACCATTTGCGAAAAAATTAACACAATAATAATATGAGACAAGCATTGATTAAAAATAATGACAATTAAAAGTAAAAGTTAACATTCGAAACATTGGTCCAATTAATGATAGAGAGAGTTACATTTTTGTTTGGTACATTTATTGTTGATGATTAATTAAAACAAAAACGCGGCAAATTCCTAGAATAATATTTTTTGTCGGAAAAGCAAAGGCATCAAGCTCATACGGCCTCGTCAGTTTTCGTAATTTTATTTAATAATCATAACTGCATAATAAATGCGTATTCCTTTTTCAAAAAGGTGTGTAATGCTTTATATACAAACTCAATGGTGTAAACACAGATGTAGTTCAGTATAAATTTAGGTAAGTATTCCAACTTTAAATCACATTCTCCCCCTAGAAGATGAATGAAATTCAGTACAATTTTCTTTCCCTGTTTTTAACAGATTAAAAAGACTTTTGTTATGTTCGCTTTTTATGGCATAGAATGTCACTTTTTTGAGCAAGTGGTACGAAAATATATATTAATTACCCATGACTCAGGTCCAAACGCTCGGATTCATCACACAAGTCGCTAAAGACAGGATTACTATCGTTGTGAAGATGAATATTCTTAATCCTAAAATGTTTCGTGATTTGGGAGGCACATTAAGGCATTGGTTTCGGCCGCGTTTGCAGTTGTTGGGACCCATCAATCTTCAGAAGTTATGGTTTATTTTCCGTATATTTTATCGTCTTTTATAGTATCGCAAAAGCTATTGATAAATTTGACTGCGAATGCGACGTGTGCTCAATATTTTTATTTATTGGCTTGTTTCGTTAAATTAATAATATAAGTGTAATATTTAAATGGTCCTCAAAAAAAATTATCACCTAAAAATAGAATTGGTTACGGAAAGGTTAGGTTAGGTTAGGTTACCAATTGTATTTTTTGACAAATATTTAAATATGTGCCATAATATAATACTTAATTCTTATGAAACATTAACGTTTTTTTATGGATAGTACATTTTCACCATTAGTTAACATCTAATTACAAAAAATAATTGTATCTTAATACACGCGAAACAAAGCAGAGAATATTTCAGCTTCTATTGTTAGCTTTAATGAAACTTAAAATAAATTGATATATATATATATATTTCTTTCCTTATTCAGCGACATTTTAAATACCTATAGATTTTATTTACTGTTTGGTGCAACGGTAACGATCTTGCCATTAGCACCGACGGTCCTGGGTACGCGTATCGAAAGGGACAGCTGTTTGTGTGATAAAAACAAGCACTTGAGTACTTGAGTCATTGGGATTTATATATATTTCTATTTAAATCTTATTTATGCATGATACATGTATGTCTATCCGTTACCCTAGTATCCATAACACAAGCCTTACAGTGCTTACTTTGGGCTAGGCTAATTGGTGTGAATGTAAGAAACGTTGTTATTATTACTCATAATGTTATAATTAATCAAAGTAACTGTACATAGTAGATTTTTACAAAATAAGCTATTAAAATAATACAGCTTATTCATTATGAATTTCCATTAAGTTATTCCATTCTATGCGACTTTTGTAAACAATCAATGACAAATTTTGTGTAATAAAATTATCGGACTTAAAAATAATTAAGGCTTCTTTGAGATGAAAGACATATTTTGAAATAAAGTATGTAAGTCTCAGTTATTTGTTAGTATAAAGTAAAATATTATTTAACTAGTAGTTTTAAATTGAAAACAAAAACCTATTGAGTATAACCTTCAAACGTCTCCATCAAAACGGGTTATAAACATCCCAAATCACAAGTTTCCGACTAATGAGAGGTTTAATCCTATTTTATATCTTCGTTGTACCATTAAACCGGAGTCAAGTCACGACGAACTTTTAAAAAGTCAATGGGAATTCTCTCTTTATTTTTTTTAAGATTTTTTTAAATAACTATCATTTTTATGAGTTGTTTCTTTAAACATTTTAAATGTGAAATGATTGTGACAGATAACGCACAAAGTTAATGTTACGTTGTATAACAAGTTACGTGGAAAACATAAAAGCATTTAAGAATTGTTACTCACAATTAACAGAATAATATATTTTTTTAT
This sequence comes from Calamotropha paludella, assembly GCA_927399485.1. NCBI lineage: Eukaryota > Metazoa > Arthropoda > Insecta > Lepidoptera > Crambidae > Calamotropha > Calamotropha paludella. The sequence goes on along the minus strand of OV656823.1, from coordinate 2,544,206 downwards.
TATAGTACATTAACATCATTAAATGTTATCACTAACGCACAAACACTATTTACGTGTAAAAAATCTTTCTTGTTACATAAAATGTAGGGGTCAAGTCACAAGTAAATATTTTCCAACCCTTTCTTGGTTGCTATTCCTACCTGTCGCACCAAAAAGCTTCTCAACATCTTTCATAATGCACACAACAAAGGAGTGGAACTCCCTCCCTGCGTCTGTATATCCGGGTACTTGTAACCCGTATATTTTAAAAACAAGGGTGAATAGGTATCTTCTGGGTTAGCTCGTTCCATCGTGGATTCTATCTTGGCCCCTAGGCTTGATTGGGATCAAGAGCGCACCCATTAAAAAAAAATTGTATCTTCTAGGTAAGTGTGTCATATCGTAGATCGTATTGTCACTTACCATCACAATAAAAAAATATAATAGGGAAATTAAACCAGAGTCCCTATAATTTTTTTACTATTATTATTATTTTTATTATTTTATTCATACTTCTTTGTAATATTTACAGTTTTTGGGCGCTCCAACACTAATTAATCTTTATATAACGCTGACTCGGCCATGTAGTGCTGTGTTGTAAATGAAACCTATCGAATATCCTAATTCAGAACAAATCCAGCAAAATAAAAAAGCCATCAAAATCGGTTGAGTGGTTTCGGAGTTCATCGCGGTCAAACACTGTGACAGAGTTTTTTATATACATAAACTAGCTGACCCGGCCACGCGTTGCTGTGTTATATTTTCAAATAAAAACCTATCCCATATTCCAATTCATAATAAATTCAGCAAAATGAAGAAAAAAACTATAAAATCGGTTGAGTAGTTTTGGAGTTCATTGCGGTCAGACACTGTTATAGGGAATTTTTATATACATAGATTGATCACTGATTCAGTTTAATAAATCATCTAAGAAATGGATATAATACTATAAATATAAAAACCAAGAAAAGACGCGTCTTTTATCCATTAAAAATGTCATCAAGTACTTACTCGAATTTGTCTACTTTCCATTACGTAATAGGTTACTTAATTTATATTTCAAGTATAGTTAGATGTTCCTATAATTAGGAACAATCAAAGTTAGCAAAATATCGAAATCATACAATATGACAATAAGGCGGTTCACACACTAGAACTGCGTCCCGCCGCGGTGCGCGTAGCGACAGAAAAACGCGCCCCCGCGCGGAGGCGCAGATCTGCCTAACTTAGCGGTTAATCTGCTTCCCCGCGCAGATTTTCAATACAAGTTGAACCTACTTCTTCACGCCCCGCGCTCCCGCGCAGAATCTGCGCGGGAGCGCGTTCCCGCGCGTTCCCGCGTTGGCAGTGTGTTGTCATAGGCGTGTTTTCTATATTAATTGAGATACTTGCATACAACAATAAAATCTGCGGCCACGCGCTACGCGACGGGGCGCGGTGCAGTGTGTTAACCGCCTAAGAAATTTTGACGGCTGTTCACGAGGCTCGGTAGCTCGATTGGGAGAGCATTGGAGCAAGCCTTCCATTGCTTGCGGGTTCGATTCCCGCCTGAGAATTTGCAAGTGAATTCCGAAAGCCGAGTCGATTTTTCCAGTATTTTTCTATTAAAATAATTTATCTTTTAAGATAGCATTGAAAAAATGCACAAAATATATAAAATTATAAAAAAAATAAGATGTTATTAAGATTTTTAATATTATTTCCATGTGTGCCAATATGGTTTTGTGACTTAAGATAGAGTTTGTGAGAGGTTATGAGTTCAAATTTGATTTTAACTCATAATTGTTTGTATGGAAAGATAATATTTTTATACGTAAATAGAGAATTTGATTTTAACTCATAATTGTTTGTATGGAAAGATAATATTTTTATACGTAAATAGAGAATATATATTTTCCATAGAATTTTAAACCTCCGAGCAGTTTATACATAACATATTATTATAAGACAATTATATGACAACCAACATTTCATATGAATTGTGTATACCATCCAAATTATGATTTTTCCCAGGCAATGAACCGTGTACCTTCCCACGTTTAATAGACGTTTGTGTTATAGTTATTACGTCTTTAACAATCTTATATTACAGGCTTAATAACTCAATTATAAATCTTTTGATATACAAATTTATATAATGTAAAAGTTTTTAAAGAAGAGTGACTACAAATAAACGAGTTTAATATTCCAAAAAATGGTAACTGAGAAATGCAAAATCTCTACTTTATTTTAGTGCAAAATTGCAATTTTAGAAAAAAACTTAACTTATTTGAAAAAGGGATTAAAATCTGATTTAAATTTTATACTTTTTTTTTAATTAAATAGGTAGGCACTTAACCACTATCTCATCTGATGGTAAGCGAAGATGCGATCTAGGATGAAACGCGCTTGCCTAGAAGATACCTATTCACTACACTGTCATTGAAAATAAATAATTTTAAACCTTTTTTACAACGCGGCACTAATAACTTTCATAGGATAAAAGTTGGACATGGACATCATTAGTTTTAAACCAGGTCTAACTCAAATTATCTTACATTGTCACGGCTTATACTGAGCAGAGTCTTATTTGACACTATACCTATGTTTTAATTTTTAATGTTTTTTATTGTTAATACCTTTGTCTTGTCTTGTAACTGTGTTGTATATTGTGCCAAATAAACTTTCATTCAATTTTATCTAAAGACCTACGAAGAGAATATTATCGTAAAATTAACACCAAGAAATCGTAATAATTAATACCGGATAGTCAACCATTTCAATTTTTAATTAAGATTGTAATAACAAAAAATACCGATGGTTATAAAAAAAAATAAAACTTATCAGTTGTTTATGCAGTATTAAGTCGTTACAAAACATAATCATTATCGGAGTTTATTTGCCTTTAACGTGGTATAACAGATGTTATAAAACCATTAAAGATCCACATGTTAATATTAGTGAAGGTTGCAAAGTGTAAGATTGTATTTATTTATTAATATGTCAAATATTATTCTTAAAGCAGCTTTATATAAATACTAGCTGACCTGGCCACGCGTTTCTGTGGCTTAGGTATAATATCTTAAATGATATATAACCTATAGCCTTCCTCGATAAATGGGCTATCTAACACTGAAAGAATTTTTCAAATCGGACCAGTTGTTCCTGAGATTAGCGCGTTCAAACAAACAAACTCTTCAGCTTTATAATATTAGCATAGACTAGCGGCCCGTCCTGGCTTCGCACGGGTAGAATTTTTTTCTATTATTAAATATCTTTCCGTTAGCGCCATCTAGCGTACGGTAGACGAACTACTTGCGATTAACGCGTTATGGTAACGCATATACAATGGAAAAAGAGTGGGAAAAAGAGCGGACAGACAAACAACAAATTTGTGATCTTGGATTATAGATTGGTAACTGAATAAGTTTAGAAATCATCTAAGAAACGGATATGATATTCTGAGTGTGTCATTACACTGTACTTCGAAAGACAATAGGTTGTAGGCAAGCCTTTGTTTCAATAATTGCCTCCACGTGGTCTTGGTAAGTAACTTAGTAGTATTTTAATACAGCTATTATACAGTTAGACGGTTTTGTGAATAGGGAATTTAATATGATAATATTTTTTTAATACAAAAATATTTGAATATATCGACACGGTTCACGAGTTATTTTTAAATGGAACTCGAACCCGCAACGTTTGGATGTCAGATACACTGCTCTTCCAATTGAGCTATAATATTTTCTTGTATTTTTTTTTAATAATTTGTATGTAAGGTATATAAATATATCAAAAATTATAGGGAATTTTAATGTTTAATTTAAAGTATTTTTTATTTAAGTTAAGTCTATGGTTGCTATGGTTCGCAATGGCAGGTATTCAGAATAGACTAGTTTTACTGACAAGGAGGGAAGCAAGAAACTCGTCAGTTTTTACAGAAGTAATAATATTGACAATATTATAAAACTTAAATAGGTTTAAAATCGTTTTACCTTTTTAATGAATACGGTTGCTATTTGGTGCAACAATAGCGACTCTGCCTTTCGCAACTACGGTTCTGGGTTCGAATCCCATAAGGGGCAGATGTTTGTGTGATGAACACGAAAATGTGCACCTGAGTCATGGGTATTTATATATATTTTTATAAATATTTAGTATCTGAGTATCGTATATGTATGTTTATCCATTATCCTAGTATCCATAACACAAGTCTTACAATGCTTACCTAGGCTTGGCTAATTGGTGTGATTGTAACAATTATTATTAATACTAGCTGACCCGGCCACTCGTTGCTATGGTAACGTTAATTGATTATAAACTTTTATTCTTAGGCTTATGGTAACTCTGGTATCTATATATGGTAACAAACACACAAAGTATTGTCATAATATAATGAACTGAATATTTGTGTGTGTAAAATGCATAAAAATAGAAAGTTCCATAAACAAATCCTTCTACATACTTTTTGTCTATGGAAACCAGTAAGCGTGTAACACAGAAGCAATGCTCCTATCTTCATTAATCACCATTTCAGTGAGTAGGTATCTTAAGATCAAAGTGATCATTAATGCTTATAACTGTTGCTCAAAACGAAGAGCGGCTGCGCTCAGATATTATCTCGGCTTAAAGTTATTATATATCTATGATCTATTCGAGAATATGACAGTCGTCATTTTGATTTCTCTTTTCGTTTTTTTTAATAACTTTATTGATGACCGTTTGATGCAAAGGTCTCGCCTTTCACCTCGTTGGTCCTTGGTTCGAGTCTCGGAAGAGGCAATAAGAGGTTATAAATACGAGCGTTTGTAGGTATTTGTATATATTTCTATAAATATTACATATCTATCTGTTACCCTAGTAATCATAACACAAGCCTTACAGTGCTTACTTTGGGCTAGATTGGTATGCATGTAAGAAATATTATTATTATTGTCTTACAGAAGTTATGCGCATAATAAATCTATTACTTTATAGGTAAGGGCTAGATTTTTATATCTATTTGATAACGATTTATTAAATAAAAAAAAAAGTAAATAAATAAATATTGTAGCAAGACGAGTAACTCATCTATCGAGTTTTAATCTTGTGAAATTTAATGCTTAATAATATTTTGATGGCGGCATTTCTTAGAACTTTTATAAAGACAGTCCGTTACGATTAGGTCAAGACCTCTTATTTGTAGCAAACTATTCTTATAATAATAATCACACATGGTATAAAAAACGTGGTACATTAATTGAAAATCATACTATATGTATTGAAAGTTTAATCTATAATCTAAGATCACAGTGGTTTGTATTTGTCTGTCCGCTCTTTTCCCCGCTCTTTATCTATTGTATATGCGTTACAATAGCAACGCGTTAAACGCAAGTAGTTCGTCTACCTGACGTTCGATGGCGCTAGCGGAAAAAATATTTAAAAATAGAAAAAAAATTAAGAATTTTGTCCACCCATGCGAAGCCGGGACGGGCCGCTAGTCTAATATAATAATATAATCTAAAATTTCAAATGTAATTTAAATAGCATAGATAATGATAATGCTTATTATTTTAATAAGTTACTTTATTTCATATCTACTGAAATTATTAAACTAGTTTACTGTTATTTTTAAGACTTCGTAAATTATATAAAGAAATACTAAAATGTTTAGAAGTAACATTCGGACACAGTTGTTACAAAAAACATTGAATAATAAATTACATTGGACAATAACGTAAACACAGTTGTTTATACTTTTTCTCACAACTCAAAAGAAAGTCTTTCAAAATTTTAAAAATTAACAACACATGTTTTCACAATGCATAATAATTAGAATTACCTGTATATAATAAGTGATAATTGCTTAGGTCAATAAAATTTGCATTTTAATAGAGCTTTTGGTCGACTTAAGGTCAGGGGTTACGATTTATAACAACTTTAAGTGACCCTTTATATTCTATATTAAGTTTATGATCTGTGAAATAGTGGAAAAAGATTTATCTTCAAGAAATTTACATTTTACATCTCAATTAATGATGTTAAGCAACCTTCGCAATGGACAGGTAGGGGATGGGTGACCAATATTTTTTATTACTTTCGTGTTTCGGTAGGTGCATTGAGGCTTTGATTTATACTCTGTTTATCCTCATCTGGTCATCTGTTAATATTGAAACTACTTTTCAGCCTATTTGTCTTGGGGATTTAGTCGTTTTATTCATTTCATTCAGAGCTAACCATAGCACACACCAATCTGGTTGAGAGTAAGGGCAACCGTAAGTGGTATTCCTAAGTTTACAATTTAAATAAAAAATGATTTAACGAATGTTGAAATTATTACAAGAAAAAAAATCAACCTATTTATTGTCAGGTACCTTATGTGTCAGTCGGGACTCGAACCCCTGTCCCTCGCTATCTGGGTGAGTGCGAATATTTTCAGAATCAGTTTTTATTTATTTATTTAGAGAAACATACAGCATGAAATGGAACATTGTTAATAAAACAGAATTTTAGTACAAAAGCTAAAATGGTTTCCACCACTAACTAATATTTTTTACTTAATTTTTACTTACTTAAAAGGTGACCTACGGAATGGTCTTTGGATACTATTCATCCCGGTTTACCTATGATAATGGGATGGTTTTACGTGGTAGAAAAGTTACTGGTGTTTGACTTTCTATATGAAATAATCCCTACCCTAGGTTTCAGTAAAGGTGTGGAATTTTTGTGACACCTCCTCATGGACTTCTTGAGAGAGCTCGAAAGCGACACCTTCCACTGTTTTGTTTCACTTGCCAACACTCGTGCATATGTTGAAACACTCAGTGGTTAATAACCCATTATTATACACCAGGACACAAATTTTAACAAGAAAATCAAAACCATTAAATTGACGCTTCGCGCTCACGCCAAAACCTCGTATATTTCTAAAAAGTTATGACAATAAATACTTCTTGTTTTTATAAATTTAAATATAGTACTCTTTTACTGAAGATCCATAGAAATTTAAATGCAATTGCTTTTTTAAGACAGATTATCATAAAATTACAAAACAGTTTTTACTAGGTTTCGGAATCTATTTGACTTATTTATGGTTTAAGTCTGACGTTTGGACTTTTTTCAAGACCCATGTTCACGGGATAACGTGAACATAAAAGGAGAGAACAAGATATCTTTTACGAAACAATATTAATTCTTATGTCAACAGCTGCAAAAGTCGTATAATCTTATTTTGATTACATACATTTATTAGCAGAACTTAAGTAATTGGAATGGAAAATATATCGAACCAGTTGACCCGGCCATGCGTCGCCATTGCTCAGTTATCATAATTTGCATGAAAAATATAAATTACAATGAAAACTATCCTACGTCTTAAGTGGGAACAAATCTAGCAAAAAAAAAAACGTCAAAATAGGTTTAGCAGTTTCGGAGTTCATCGCGGTCAAACACTGTGGCAGAGAAAAATATACACCAAAAACCTGTTATTTTTTTAAATATAAGTAGCTACAACCATTCATTATTCTACTATAATAACTAAATTATTTTAACTAGAACAATAAAGTAAAAACAAGTTATAACATGTTTCTCACCTTATCTACCATTATAACCGTTGCGTTATTCATCATAATAACAATTAAAAATAGGTATTCAAATACGTGGAGAATATAACACTTTAATCACGTAAGCGAAATATAACTTATCGCCTTATATGGAAACGGTATTAGTAAGGCAATCATTATTTCATTATACATTATGGGTAGAAATCAGAGAAAATATATCCTTTTTTCATTAGTAACAAAACCATTTTTTTTTTTAATTGAAAAAGGTACTTTTTTATACATCTAATACATTAATATGCAATAAAAGTAGATGCTACTGTGTTCTATCTTTAAAATCAAACAGCCATAGTTTCGAATTCGATCGCCATAAAACCTCTTTTTAAAATTCAAAACTCGTTGCAATAAATTATCATTCGTTACACAACCTTCGAGGTTGGTTTAAAAAAAAAACCATCAAAATATACTAAATCGGGTTTCGGGGCGAATAGGGACAAAGCACTATTGAACTTGTCTGAACCTGTCTGTTGAAAAAAGGCACCTGTTTAGATAGCACCTGGGGAATATATTAAACCTGCCTTGTCGGGAAAAAAATCTACAGTTTCTCGGGCGGGAGATGTCGAAACTGTGTTGAAGTTTTTATAATAACCCTTTAAAGTTTTATTTTAAGTATGTAGTTTTATAGCTGTTTTATGGCAAAAGAGTTTAATATTCTGATTAAGAAAAGTTACATCAAATATTGCATTTCGTAAGTATAGATAAGAAAAAGTAATTATGGTAATTTTGTAATTCGCTTTAATAGCAAAAAAACCAACCATTAGAATATTTTTTTAGAAAAAAAAGATTCTCGTTTTAAAACTGAGACGTATTCAATTGGAATAGATGATATAATATGATTTGTGTCACAACAAATGCAATTGTAATGAATTTCCGATGAATTATAAATAGAAAACTATCGTACATATTGCGGCACTAATAAAGGTCCTTCTTTATTCTAATACAAACCATAAGATTCTAATAGTAAAGTTTGTCTACTTGGTATTCTTATTAGAACATTGAATAAAATTATGAATTTGTCTGTCATAAAACCCTTATAAGATCGAAGACCATAAATTCTTTCTTTTTCTTTATTTATGGCTTGCACCATTTGTGCATTTAGCCGGTGTCAAGTAAGTATAATCGCCAGTTCTTGTGTAATTAATTTAATGATGATGAAACAGTAAAATATATTTTTTGCTAGGTTTCAGTAAATGTGTGGGGTTTTACTGAAACCACCCCGTGGACTTCTTGAGAGAGCAGGTAAAGACAACTTCCGCTGCTTTGTTACACTTGCCAACACTCTTGTATGTTCACAAACACTTAGTGGTTAATAATCCACTATCATTACGCACTAATATCCACAACAACACAAATTTCAACAGGAGAAACAAAACCCCCAACGTGACGCTACCCGTTCCCGCCAAAAAATCCGACCAAAAATTGACTTTAATTAGTCTCTATTTTTATTCATTCGTATTTATTACAGATGATATGTACTTTCGTCTCTGGACTGTTAACTTTTTAAAGCAGTTTTTGTTTTGCTCTATAAAATACAAAATTCTTTGCCACACAGACCTGCATTCGAAATTTGAATTCTTAGTAAAGAAAATTATTTTTACAGATATTTTTTTAAGTTATAAATATTAACATTACTCTTTAAAAAAAACTTTTTTAAGGTTTTTTGCACATAATTTATATTTAATCCTGACGTTTCGACTAAGGATGACTGACGCAATGGTCGTCATATATTTTCTTCTACCTATCAAAATTTTTACAAGAACTAAATATTGCACACTTTATTGAATTCATCTGACCCAGTGATCTATATGTATATCTTTATATTTAAAACCAACAAATTTTAAGCTCGTAAAGATATTGAGACCCTTTTTTTTGTGTAATTAATTTAAAAGGCAGGTCATATTATTGAGTATGTATACCTTGTGGTCTTTATGCTCAAATAATAAGTAAGTTAAATAAAAAAATTAGAAATAACCTATATTTCAGGAAATATCAACACAAACTGCCAACTTCATGATAAGATAAAATGCTTTTTATTAAATATAAGAATTTACAAGGCATTTATTGAAAGTCAGGTTTGCCATGACTTCATAAGTCCTATGACGCGTCGTCGTAGTTGCGACGTTGTACTGAGCAGAAACCGCAAGAAACTCGGTGAGGACTATTTTTTCTCCCTTTAAATGTTACAGATTCTTTTTTCTTATTAAGAAAACTTTTCTAGCACTTGTATAATACATTAGAAAATTAACTTTAAAAAACATTAGTTAAAAGTACAGTTATCTTGAAGCAAAGGCCATTAACCAACGCCGTTTCGTCCTTCAAATAATCATCAATTCAGTAATAACCTTTTCTCATAAGGGTTTTTCAACAATTTTCTTTAATTAACATTCTAATATGCGTAATAATCTCAGCTGAAACGTCCACTTTTTTGCACGTTTTGTCAACGTCCTCATTTTTGCCATAATCTCAATGCTTAGAAAGGCGGGTTGGAGAGCGCAGTAAAAATACCATAATTCGGGCAGGCGTTGCCCACTTTGTGGTCTGCAGAAGGTGCATGGTGAATACCGGTAGCTGTGCAGGTTTGTGCCCGTAACTTGTTATAATGTCATGTGTATAACCATTATAAGTTTATTATTATTATTAAACAATCTCAAAGATTTATGTTTCGCTGCCATCACCAATTCATATTATCTAATCAACTACATATGTGACTGTTTACATTAATTAAATAAACGATATGCACATTTAATGCGTAATGCATTTAAGTAGTGCACATGCAAAAACAAATTTTTATTTAAAAAAACACCACCACCACCACAAAAACACCACAAAAAAAACTACTTTAATAAGACAAGTACCAATTTTTGAAATAAAATGTTCAAAATTGTTTGACCTTTAAATAAGTTTATTGTGAACATAATTAGGTAATAATTAAGACACAAGCTTGCCCGCAACCTCACCAGACTAAACAGGGACGAAATCCGTAAAGTACTAGGTACTATAACCGGACACAGTCCTCTGAATAAACACCTATTTACCATAGGTGTGACAGACAGCCCTCTATGCAGAGGCTGCATGGAGGCGGAGGAAACGCCACATCACGTGCTCTTGGAGTGCAGGAGTGTGGCTGATCAACGGGCACACTTTCTCCAGTCTCCAAAATCACTACCGGAAGCTTGTAGTAACCTGAAAAGGCTACTCGCCTTCTGGGATGGACTAGGATGGCTGGAGTAAAAGAAGAATACTCAATCACGTACAATGGCCCAATCAGGAGGCTAAGTGCGGAAAATGCCCCGTAAAACTAACTAACTAAGACACAGTGCGTTCGCAATACACATTATTATAATAGAACAAAACATGTAGGTAACTGTGAAGAGTTGGAGCTATTCCTCTCAGCTATATACCATACGGCTAATACCTATGTATAAAATGACTAATTATTAACATAAAAGTTGATACTTACCCTCGTTCCAATTGCCCTAAAAACATTTGACAATGTAGAGACAATTGTAGAGAGCCTTTGACAAAAACCATTTCGATTTTTGAACGCATCGAAGCGTCTTTTCACACTTCAATCGTAATCGGAATAAGTCTGGAAGCGTGACTTACTTTTGACAGTTTTTTTTTCTACACTTTTTGACACGTTTCTTATTGAACTCTACATTCAATATATAAAGTTGAAATTAGAATCGATCGTTCTGAAAAGGCTTGTTGTAACAATTGAAAGGACCACACAGATAATAAAGAACTTTGCTTTTCGATTGTTTGAGAAAAAAGGAGTGAAGTCCGAAACGGTAGGTAAATGGTAGTTTTGGTTTTTAGTTATTATTTTGTAAGTGAAGTTGTTGCAGACGTTCAGGTAGTAAGAGTTAAATTAATAATAATGTCGCATTGACTTCAATTAGCTTAGCCTGGTGTTAGTACTTAAGGTTTGTGTTACGGATACTAGGGTAACAGATAGAAATACTTATATGATACATAGATATTTAATATTTATGAAAATATATAAACATCTTCCAGAAATTGTACCCAGAATTGTTGGTGTGAAACGCTGGATCGCTACTGTTGCCTCAAACGGTAGCCAAATGATTAAATCAGAAATGTCTTTATATCATGATAATCAGTCTTTTGCTATCCCCACGTGTGGGCTACAGGCTTATCCCTTAGATGGAAACATTTTAGGGGAATGAGAGGTACGGCTCATGTACGGTTTAGTAGGTAAAAATAACTACACTAGCAGCCAGAACCTGAGGAGATCGAGAAAATATTTTTGGTCACCCATCATATACTTTATGACCTTTATGTAGGTTGCTTAGTCTGCATAATCATAAGTTTCAAGAACTAACCACATCACCAGCGAGCGCCTCATATACTTCTAATAAAAATAGTTTGATTGCAAATACGCTGATATTTTTTTTTAAGGATAAGGATGTAAGGATCTTAGTAGTAATATGATCCGTTATATAATTTATAATAGTAATTACTAGTTTGTTTAGGAATATTTAATTTCTTACATTTGACATACATAATCTGTTCGAATTTATATCTTTCCTTTAATACGTATTAAAAGAAGTTGCCGTTATATTTATACGTTTTAAAATAACAAAATGAAATAAAAAATTACAGTAAGTCTTAATCAATATTTATTATTTTGATTTTTGGTTTTACGATGCGCAAATAAACAGCTAGTTATATTATTAATAAATCACAGCATAAATGGCTTATCAGTCTTCGGCGTGTGCAGCCGATTGAATAAAGGAAGGTGTGAGTTCGATTCCCATGTAAAACGAAGCTTTTTTTGCAATACTTAATTTTCACTTATTTAAATTAAAATGGTTTCATAAATAAAAGCTTTTTATATCCGGGAAATAATTAGTCTTATTTCGATAATTTATGTTTTCCAACTTTCTTGGTTGAGTGGCTTGCATACCGATTCATGGTAACGCCGCACCAAAGTCCTGGATATGATTCCTAACTGGGTCAATGTATAACTTTTCTATATTAGCTCGGGTTGTGTAGCGTCGTTGTTTTTGAATTCCATAACACAAGTGATTTAGCTACTCGACCTGGGTTGAGAACAATATATGTGATGTTGTCTAATATTTGTTTATTTATATAATTTACAATGTCTTTGCAAAATATATTTTACTTACTGGTATACAAAAGGCATATTTGCTTCGTATTCTGTCGTTTGTATCCTAATACCGTTTTCGGGAAAAAAATCTACAGTTTCTCGGGCGGGAGATGTCGAAACTGTGTTAAAGTTTTTATAATAACCCTTTAAAGTTTTATTTTAATTGTGAAGTTTTATACCTCTTTTATGGCAAATGAATTTAATATTCTGATTAAGAAAAGTTACATCAAATCTTGATTTTCGTAAATATAGATAAGAAAAAGTAATTATGTTAATTTTGTAATTCGCTTTAATAACAAAAAAAACTACCATTAGTATTTTTTTGGAATAAAAAGATTCTCGATTTAAAACTGAGACGTATTAAATTGGAATAGATGATATAATATGATTTGTGTCACAACAAATGCAATTGTAATGAATTTCCGATGAATTATAAATAGTAAACTATCGTACATATTGCGGCACATTTGCGGATTTTGTCTATTATTTGTTTATTTATATAATTTACAATGTCTTTGCAAAATATATTTTACCTACTGGTATACAAAAGGCATATTTGCTTCGTATTCTGTCGTTTGTATCCTAATACCGTTTTCGATTTCTTCGTGAACGACCAGTTCGATTCTGATTACATTTCGCTTTCGAACGTTCGGATTGAACTCGGTCCATTGCCAATGCTAACATAGAATGAGTCATAGACTTACAGCGATAGACCTTTTTATAGACTTTAGGTAATACCTAGCACTAATATCTAATTATCACATTTAAATTAAACCGGTATCATTATGTTTTTTAAATTTAATCCTGACGTTTCGATTTCTTTACAGGGGCCGTGATTACAGCATGACTAAGGGAATCTTCATTACACATGTACTAACCTTCCAATATTTTATATGGGTAATTTTCTAACTACTAAATTTATAGAAATAAAATTGTTTTATTATGCATTTTATTTTGTTATTTTATGATATCTACAATTACTAAAAACTGTTGTAACTGCTTTCAGAGGCCCTAGTGCGAGTTAACGCGTCGAGACTCGATACAGTCTGCGTAAAATATTACTATGGATTTTTGATGAGCGCCCCTAGCGGTAACCAGCGGGAACTACAAATCTTTATAGAAATCTGTTACGCGCTCGATAACGAGTTTTGAATGCGTAAACACGCACTAAGGTCTCAATTCGGAAATTCGAGAGCACTAGCAAATGGTTAGGAAAACTTCTAGTTATTGCCTAAATCTGTAACAACATTACTTGGTCCATCGAATGACATGTCATCATTGATCTGACATGTCAAGGAATATTAATAACCTGAGTGACTTAATTTTAATATGTTTAATATCTTATGTAATTTAACTGATATATTTTTATATATAAAGATTTTTTTCAACTGAAAATTTCTTTACGTATTTTTAATATTTTTAAATGAAAAACTATTATTGGAGCGGAGCGAACGAAGTGAGCGAAGCTCCCATGGATCAGCTTCAATGTCGCAATGTCTGTTACGCCATAACTTTCCGTGTTCTTAACCGATTTTAATATTTTTTGTGTGGAATCGAATCAACAGGTTTAGGACCAGATTGTGACGGAGCCCGAATTCCCGCAAAAATTCCCATCGAAAATTTTTTTTCTTTTTTTAAGTATTACGCTCCGCTCCAATATATGGTGCTAGCGTAGCTTTATGCTTAGCGACTGCATCGCCTAGTATGTTTACACTGTATATTATGTTTATATATTTATATCTTTAATTTTACCGTTATCATTTTAGTTTACACCGACTTTTCTTACGCTTTCGCCAGTCCTATCCACCAAAAAGTTGTCTGGTAAAGATCGAGTTGAGCGATAACATCGCCCATTATAACACTACTTTAAGTTTTCTTTCTATTCTATTAGTATCTCAACGTGGTGTTAACGACAAATTATTTTTTATTTTTTTTTATTTATTTAAAAATCTTTATTGACCATAAATATAAAATGGTACAAAAGGCGGACTTAATGCTAATTGCATTCTCTCCCAGTCAACCTTTGGGAAAAAGAAACTTATATTGTCTTATTATATATTGAACTAAAATTCAAAAATATAATCTCTGTTGTGAAAGAATTTGTTGTAATCATAAACAATAGTGATTCAAATTTCGTATTATTCTCTTAGTTTCTTTGATCGTTTAAGTTTTTAACTTGGACTGAACATCAGTCGTGACCGCTGCAAGAGCATGCTAAGTTTAAGTCTCTAGTGTCATGTTTGAACTAGTTTTGCTGTATTTTTTTTTGGAAACCCTACAATGTTGGTTTAGTGGGCGACTTATATCAAAGCTTACGTATGGCTAGTCTACTCTTCAAATGCTTAGAGTGCTACTAAAACCCTGATTTCATATAAATTTAGGATATTTCATTAATTTTAATTTTATATTATGTTTTTATTAAAAAGACTTAAAATTAAATGTTATTTCTTCCTATTAACTCGCTAAGCTTCAGGGGGTCGTTTTTAAGTTGTAAATGCTGTAATATGTAAAAAAATCTTTTGATCCGTCTAGAAATCATATTTTAATTATTTGTATTCTTTGAAATAGTTTTAGTAAAAACATTAATTCTAAATATTTTGAGCGCTTAAAAAAGATTTTGTCGATAAACGACGATTTAGCTAATGGACGGAAGGAAGATTTAGAGTGCTTTATAAAACTATTTTGGTTTTACTGTTATCCATCCAAGTTATTTTAATTCATTAATTATAAAAGTTATTTGATCCCATAAATATCGAACAAATACAGTAAGGTACGTATAAAAATTATAGGTAAGTATTGAATATTAGTAGTAAATTGTAAAGATCTCCTACCAATTATGTAAATGCAAACTAAGCGAGCTTCTAATGTAAATACCAAAACAATGTATTAAATAAATTTTTTTTTGGCCTCGGCCACGCCATATTTGTATTTTTTGTTTTCTATTTTATATGTGTCTTTCTTTTCTTTCTTTTTTTATGATATTACTCTTTTTATTTATATACATCTTTTATTGTTGTGTGTTTGAGTTCCAAATAAATATTATAAATGTAAATAAATAAATAATTATATATTAACAACTGTTTATGATTAGTGATTCCACCAGATGTCTCTACCAGAAATCGAATCCAAAACCCATTATAATATAAAAAACGGTGGTTTTTATAAATTAAATTAAATACAAATTTTAACCGTATTATTTATAAAAAAACTCAAACGTTTAATAAAAGTATTTTTTCCATTTCTTCCGAAATATGGTTTGAATTTGAAAAAAGGATAAAGCTTTATAGAGCTTCTATAATAGATTTATTAATCGTTTAGAATAATATACATTATATAGGAATAAAAAAATAATGATCTTTGTATTTTGATAACTAAAAATCTATTGCCATAAAGAGCTATTGAATCTTCTCATTATCATTATTTATTACTACATATATGCATGTATTTTTTCCTAAGAAAACTAGACTTTTTTTAAATAAAATGTATCCTATATTTGAATCCAGATTATTATCTATGTATTTACCAAAATTTCATCTAAATTTGTTTTACCATTTTTACGTGATTAAGTAACAAACATACAAGCTTTAACATTTATAAAATTAAAGAATTAAAATTGCAAAATGCACTTAACTTGGGTTGGATTTTTTTCACACAACCATTCTACTTATATTCGGCAATTATTAGTCTTTACTTGTGTCGTGGCCCAATAATTTTTCTCTAGTTGATATTAATTTTCATTCTTTTTGTTTTATTTGTATAGTAATATTTTGTATTTGTAACTGATTCATAATAAAGCCAATGCTAGTTGTAGGTATACCTTGACAAAGGCGGAAATGTAGGGATACTTTAATAATTACCTTAACACCAATTATAATTGCATCTTACCTACATTACACAAAAAAATCTATTTTAACCAGCAAGTAGTTTTATATCGTCTTACAGCCACTTGACTGTTTGGTGCAGCAGGAGCGATCCTGCCTTTCGCACTAACGGTCCTGGGTTCGAATCCTGGAAGGGTCAGATGTATGTGTGATGAATATGAGTAATTTATGGTCATGGGATATTTCTATGTATATTACTTATTTATCTGTCATATATGTATGTCTATTCGTTACCCTAGTATCCATAACACAAGTCTTACAGTACTTTGGCCTAATAGTAAAAAAATATGTTAGCAATATAATAGTAAACTCAAGTCCTGTTCTTGACTCCGGCTAAAGTAAACTCTGGTTATTTTTATCTCGATTGACGATCCTTCGTCGACTTCACTGTTTATGAGTTCTGCATTCGCTTATTCATTGTTCTCTAGCTATTGTGATTTAAACTTAACTTTAAACTAAAATTTAAAATCTTGAAAACTTAAATCACTTCTTTATTCTTCAAGAAAGAGTGAAACTATATTTATCTTTTTGTATTTAAAAAATACCACTCTGAGAAAATATACTCATAAAATTTAAATTTAAATTAAATATTTTGATGAAGGAATTTTGATACCACCATATTTTTGTGATAGTTGAAAATATTTTTTTTCATTAATTCAGGGAAGTATGGAATATTAATTGAAAATCCACATTCAAAGTTTTTACAAAATAATATTTATTTCACATTTTCTCCCAATTGATTGGGCTCATAAAATTATAAAAAAAACACAATCCTGTTTATGTATAATCGATTATATGCTGTACTTAATTATTATACGTAGGTAGATGTAAATAATTAATCATGAATGCTTACAGAACAAAATCACAAACATTTAAATGCAATATTTACATTTATAAAAAAAAGAATAAATCTACATCTCGGTCTTTCATAATATTTATACAAATCAGATTTTTTTTCATGTTGATTAATTTTTTTTACATAGTTTTTTGGAAACAGAACATAGTCAAAACAAAAAATCTATTATCATAACAAAATTATTGTTTATATTAAAGTATATTTACAACACGCTTAAATTATAATTTTGTTATATAGTAGCAAAATAAAAGAACAAAGATGATTAATAAAAATCATCTGTAAAAAAAATATTTTTTTCTTCACGTTTCAGTATATTTAACTAATATTTGGCGTCTAATCGAAATGAATTAAAAAAAAAAAGCTAAAATGATATTATGACTAAAGATATTATTTGGAACTAAAATAAATTTGAGATCCATTAATACGTATGCCTAAAAGATTTAAATTTAATGCTATATAATCATCGTATTAGGCATTTATAATTGTGAACTACGAAAAAAAACTAAAATTTAATTATTTTAAATCTAGTAAAATTTATCTGCATTTAAAATAAACAAGATAGGAGATCAAATGGAAATGTCACTAAAAAGTTAAAAAAACTTAACAAAACTAAATTATATTTAAGTGTTTACTGTAGTTATTTGTTAGATCGTTTAACTATAAGTCGCTGGTACAAAAAAGCGCAAGCTCCAACAATATTGTACAAAAATATTTCGAATGTTTGAGAATTTTATAAATGCATTGCTTATGACCACTAAACTGTTTAGAGAGTCGTTTTGTCAAACTTCACTCAAATTCAATCGAAAAGCATAATTCATGAAGCAAAATGTCAAGAGTAAAATATCAACCGTCTGAAATGTGTTTCAGCCGGTGCATAACCACCATTTACAATTTAAGTGCAGTTGGACACAACATCTCTCCCAAAAAAATACAAAATACAGAAAAATACGGTTGGACTTAAAAATACGTAACAATTGTCCAGATCTGCTTTGCAGGATCACTGTCAACAACACTTAATCTACACCTGTCCTTTTTTATCTGATGGTGTTGAAAAGGGACGACGCGAGTGATACTTTTATGATTGCCACTACCATCACTAGGTTGACGATGTAGGTCGAATTGCATCTTAAGTGGTAAGGTGGTGTGAACGGTTCCCCAGGGCACTCACCTCTCCTGGGATCCTGTATCTCTTGACCAGGCTGTCGGGATACCAGGATATGGCACAGAACCTCATATAATTCGGCGAGCAGCCGATTCAGGCGAGAGAAGTTCTCTTCGGAAGCTTCCCTCTCGCTAGGCAAATTGAACGCTATAGCCATCTTTGTCGTTTAAAACTTTTTTTTTCTACGGAAATATCGTGGAAGAGTTCCCGAAACTTTCGCATGCATAAATGTTTTGGAGACAACTTTCGTATTTTTCTTCACCACCCTTCGAATTTTTTTCTCAACTTTTTCAAAATCTGATCATATGATTTGTTCCGATTAAAAATCGACGTCGAAAAATTATCTCTTCGAATTCCAAATTCTAAAATTGTCAAGTCTGAATAATGTCTTAGAAAACTGTTCGATCACTTTCACAGTTCTTGGATGGCACACAATCGTTCCGTTTTATCACTATACGTTTTGGCGCGACCAAGTACACGCTCTCGCTAAGTTCACGAGTCCACAAAAAAGTTTCGTCGCAAAAACACTGTCGCGTACATTGTCCGTTTCACTCATAATTCAGCGATAACCGGCGCACGATGACACAATCGCGCTAACTAACGCACTATGCATCGATGTAAACAAACTTGTACTTCGCACGCCGCTCGACAAAAGAGGTCTCTCGACAACTAATGAACGTGCGGCCGCCGCGGAAGCAAATCGTGTAATAAGGGATAATACTTCGTGCACATCATTGCTTCGCTCGACGCCTCTTCGTATGTGAGAGTGCGGTGCATAACGTGAGTACGCACGCACACACAACCAACCTATTTGATTATAAATAGTGGAACGCACGGTAGCACGTTCCCTTCGCACTCCACCACAGCGGTCACCTCGGCACCGCTGTCCCTTTCCCTTTCGCACTCGCATCATTACCGATAAGTGGGTCTCTCTCGAAACTGGTTACATCATGTAACAACAGCGGTTGACAGAGTGATTCTTTCCCTTTCTTTTGTTGTGGGTACAACCCTACGCGAAAGAGAAGGCGACTGTTGTTGTGCTTTTGAATTTGGAACCGAGAAAGCGCGCCAAACTGAATTGACCAATACGCTTGGGTTTTTCGTATGGGGTGAGGTGACGTAGCATCGGAGGATTCCGGTGCACGGGGTTGATAATCGAAAGCGCTCACTCTGTAGTGACTTGTGAGCGCAGTGTTACTGCAATATTGTGCCCGTAATAGCGGTTAACAGCTCTTTGTCCGCAAGGCAGGTTTTGCGATCGAATATAGTGACAGGAGTAGCGCGTGTGTTTAGTTCCCAACATGTTTGTACAAGTATAAAACGGTTTACGGTCGTGGTTTTGCCATAAGCGTTGGTTTGTGAAACCGAATGTGTTTTTGGGTTTATTATCGTTTAGCCGAGTGGAAAGCTTTGTAAAGTCGGCAAAATAACTGGCAGTTAATACTATAATCTGGTTGAGAGTCTAATAAAACTTCGCGGTGTTACGATATTTGTGTGTCGAAATTTTGAATGAGTACTATTGAAAATAGTAAGTAATAAACGACAAAGAAAAATCACTTTTGTGCATCAGAAATTAAGGTCTTTTTTATATCACTTTAAAATCTATTATTCTATGATTTAGTTGGATTATTAAAGAGGTACTGTGACATTATTTCCCTTAAAAGTAAACACACTTAAATTTAAAAATAATTTATAGCTGCATACTTAATCATTTGCATAACATGTCGCCTGCCTTCGGACAAAAAAGTTACAAAAATAAAAATGTATGAAACTTTAAAACAGTAAGTATGTTTTTATGCTTTTCAGCTTTCTACGTGTGTTTTCCTATACGTTATTACTTTTAAAAATTGTACATACAATTTTCTAACTCTGTGGTAAAGTAAAGTAAAAAACCAGTTCAAAAATTTTTGACAGTTCTAAATGTGTTGTTAAATGTGTTTTCAACCAATTTATTTAGAATTAACTTTGGATACAATTAATGTTTTAAAAACATGGGTTACTTGGCGCCCATTCTAAAATCGAAATATAATTTTATTTGGAAAATAATCTTCACTTTATAATATTTTTTATCAAAGAGATCATTAATTTAAAAATGTTTTAAAATCATATAAGTATCATATAATACACTTTTTTAGACTTACCTCAAGAATTAAACTCACACTAAACTGACTCCACACACGGCAAACTTCAACAGAACCCCGAATCAGACTAAAAATCACTAACCGAACTTTTAAAAAATCGCACGGCATAATATTAGTCATCATCAAACACCAGATCAGCCAGGGACATCCCTGAGTCACCTGATAAATAAAAATGCTACTGTAAATAAAATTATCAAATACTCAATATAAGATAAAGATAACAATGGTGAGTGATATATGAGTATTTTGTAGGAATGATAAGGCATGTAACCTTTTTAAATGATAGAGATTAAATGTATCTATTACAAATATAATACAATATTTCTCACATTCACACAAATTAGCCTAGCCCAAAGTAAGCACTATAAGGCTTGTGTTATAGATACTTAGGTAACGGATAGACATACATATATGATACATGGACATGTAATATTTATAGAATTATATAAATACCTATGACTCAGGTACAAATGCTTGTATTCATCACACAAACATCTACCCCTTCCGGGACTCTAACCCAGGATCGCTACCGTTGCACCAAAGGAATGTTTATCATATAAATTTCCTTTACTTTAATTACTATAAAATATGTTATTTTTATTGTTTAAGGTACAACAACTTAATACAAATTATTACATTGGAGGACTAATTAAACAGAACACTTTTTAAATTTATATTCCAATAAAAATTGTACACAGCATTGACACATAACAACAGTAAGCAAATATTTAATTTACTTTATGTAAAGCTTAATGGAATCGTTTTAATAAAAGAACAAAAATGAAATAAAAAATACAAAAAAGAAAACCAAACATTAAAAACGTCAATCATTAAAAACATTGTTACAAAATAAATAAATAATGATATAATGTAGTATAAATTTAGAAAAATATATATATATTTCCCATCGTTGAGCCATCAGTGTCAAATCAGAAAAATAACTATTCACATATTTTACACCAGTCAATATTTTTCAGTATATAAAATATAAATGACAATCGTTATTTTTTTATTTGCTTCTTTATTTAGTATACAAACAGGAAACAGTTGATAAATCCATTAAGTTCTAGATTCTAACCGTTATTTGACATAATTTTAAAAATAGAACCATTTTATAATCTTCTGTAACTGTAATATTTTGCGTTTCATTATAACATATAACTAACATTTTTATTTTTCTTTACTCTAGAATCTTGAGTGATACGCAGAGGACCCTTATGGTGGACTATTGTACATCTTCCCTGTATTATTTAATCCATAGAAAATTTACAACAGTTCCTACTAATTCTCTACCGTAATAAGGTGACGTAATGATTCTCATGACTCTACAATTTTCAATGAGCGCTATAATAGCAGTAATTTATATCGCAGAAAAGATTTCTTTGTCTCTTAACCATAACACAAGTGCTTAAGCTACTTAACTGAGATTTAAAACAATGTATGCGAAGTTATCTAATATTATATTATTATTATTACTAGCTGACCCGGCCACGCGTTGCTATGGTATCGTTAATTGATTATAAAAACTGTTATTCTTAGGCTTGTGGTAACTATGGTAACAAAACCACACACAAAGTATCGTCATAATATTTTATTATTATAATTTGTCACTTGGATAAAATACCACAATTTTGCAATTTAAATATATATTATTTATCTGTGAAGTTTATAATGTCAGAGTAGAGTCAATATTATCGAATTAGCAAACATTTTTAATAATTGGCTGTATGTTTGTTTAATGCCTTCGACCGAAATCAGAATCGTTTAACCTAGAAGTTTCTTAAATCTTGTTTATGGTCATTCACAGCAGATATTAATAATACTAGATTATTAATAGAAGATCTAATGGTATATGTTTATTAGGATCAATATTGGCTAATATGTGGAGCCATTATTAGCAATTGAATCTATTTCTTGAGTAAGTAAACTCGTTAAGTTATATATTTTGCGTAAAAATTATGGATCATAAAAACAAAGTGAAAGTATTGAATTCATTGAAATAAAACCGGCCTTGAATGCGAATAGTGTGGATTCGATTTCTACCTCTTAATAAGTGTGAACATACTTATTTAAGTATCATTTTTCACTTTACAAATGCAAAAAATATTTATTTAAATGAATTACATTGCTTAATTGAATATTATTATACGTACATAAAATCGTTAAAACTATTTTATATTTTACTAGCTGACCAGGCCAAGCATTTATGTGACTCAGGTATTTTTATGTGCAATAAAAAAAAATTTTATTCATAAAATGAAACCTATCCTATGTCCTAAGTTAGAATAAATCCAGCAATATGAAAACAAATCATCAAAATCGGTTGTGTCTTTTCGGAGTTCATCGCGGTCAAACACTACGACAGAGATTTTTTATATACCTATAGATAAGATATTTAGATAAACATTTTTTTCATTAAAAGCATTACATTCAAATCCATCAATTGTGCACATAACTTATTAATAATAATATTTTTCTAAACTGAACTTTATTTGAAAGTCAAATTAATTTAATTATACTGCTTTAGAATATCAACAGGATAATAATGCAAGTCGAAAATATGCAACGCAGTAACGTATAGAACTCTTGCAGAAAGACTTAGGACAAAGAAAACCACAGGCGGATGAATAACTGCCAATTAAAGCCCAAGTTCTTAGAATTGAGAGAGTACGTAACATTTAACGAGAAAAGTAATTTAAACTTAAAAAAAAAATAACATAAAACAGAAAATTGATGTACGTGAACGGTGAGATAAAAGTAATAAAAAGGAATGAAGAAGAATCGAGGTTATTAATAGGTATTTCCAAGAAATGTCTAATATTTTCTTTCACAGTAATAAATAGTGTAGACAAAAAATTATAGAAAATTCAGTAAGTGCACAATTTCACAAAATAGCAATAGGATATTCGTCTTCGGTAATAGAGAATAAAAACAAAAATTGATTTATGTAGAGATCTATACATTTTCAGAATATTTCTTACATTCACACCAATTACCCTAGCCCAAAATAAGCACTATAAGGCTTGTGTTATGGATACTTAAGTAATGAGTAACATATATGATACATAGATATGTTATATTCAAAATTACTGACTTTAACCCAGGACCGTCAGTATGAAAGGCAGGATCGCTACCGTTGCACCAAACGGTCATCAGTGGTTTATGTAGCTTAGTTACTTATTTAAATTAATAAATATAGTTTTACGTCACCATATTGTAATGTATAATACTGAGATTAGGTGTGATGCGAATCCAAAAGGATAAAACCTCTTTAAAAATATAATAAAATATACGCATACTTATAATGTGTAATTAATAATGTATATGTATACATAATTTACTAGCCCTTATCAAAAATCTGCTACAAACGATACATTTAATAAATTAAAAAAATACATAAATATTATTAAAAAAACTTCTGTTAACATTTTAAAATAATAAACTATCATAGTTAGTCATCCTGTGAAACATCAGGATTAAAATATAAAAATGAGAACAAAAGTGTCTTTTATCCAGTTAAAACGGTTTTATTTAAACGTTAATAATATCTTCTGTTAACATAACATAAATGCTGGTCTCGGATATGTTTATATGAAAATCGGGAGAAGTTGAAAGTGGAACAAATAATGTAAGCCATGACTAAGAGTGTTAACAAGACATTGACTTTGGATAAACAAACTTTGAAATGATATTATGCAATACACTTGAGATACAATGACTCATATACTAAAGGGAAGGGACTTATATAAAACTAGCTGACCAGACCACGCGTTGCTTTGTTGTAAATTAAAACTAAAAAAATCATCAAAATCGGTTGAGTAGTTTCGGAGTTTATTGCGGTCAAACACTGTGAAACGTAATTTTTAAATATATAGATATATTTATTTATTTTTATTTACAGTGGCTACCATTTATTTTGTTCGAAAGGAATTTGGTAATTTAGGGCATACTTTTTTATGGCAATTGCTAAAAATGTATTATTATGAGCTTCTGATTCTTTCGCCTGTGAAAAAACTTTTTTAGTTAAATCCATCAAAAGAGTTTGAACTGTTTTGCTGTAAAAACGTAACAGACAGAAAGACAAGCATTTCCTTTCGAATTTATGATATTAGTATAGAATATGGTTTTTATTTTGATTAGATTACAATTATGTCAAAACGAACGGATGAAGTAATATGGGAATCGTAAAAAAACAAATTATTGAGTCAATATTAAATTTTAGATTTGTAATATAAGGCGTAAAAATTAGCAGTTCAACTTTTATATTTTATTATTTAAGCAATTAACTAAAAGATTTAGAAGAAATTGTGACTATAAAAAAAATCAACTTCCAACAACGGATTTCCTCTTTTTCGTTTAGTAGCTTTTGACGAGCTTAAATACTAGGCGATGCAGTCGCTAAGCAAAAAGCTACGCTAGCACCATATGTTGGAGCGGAGCGTCTAAAACAAGATTTTTTCTTTTGATGGGAATTTTTGTGAATTTCAAAATTCGGGTCCGTCACAATCTGGTCCTAAACCTGTTGATTCGATTGCACACAAAAAATATTAAAATCGGTTAAGAACTCTGGAAGTTATGGCGTAACAGACGTTGCGCCATTGAAGCTGATCCATGGGAGCTTCGCTCATTTCGTTCGCTCCGCTCCAACTAGGCGATGCAGTTGCTAAGCATAAAGCTACGCTAGCACCATATATTGAAGCGGAGCGTAATACCTAAAAATAGAAAACAAAATTGTTTTGTTTCGATGGGAATTTGTGCGAATTTCAAAATTCGTGTTCCGTCACAATCTGGTCCTAAACCTGTTGATTCGATTCCAAATAAAAAATATTAAAATCGGTTAAGAACTCGGGAAGTTATGGCGTAACAGACATTGCGCCATTGAAGCTGATCCATGGGAGCTTCGCTCACTTCGTTCGCTTCGCTCCAATTATAAATATCAAGATGTTACTTACTTACCTTTTAATAAAATGAATCGCGTCCTAATATCCACCTCTGTGTGACTACTATAAAGTCTTGATAATCTTACATAGGTTATTATAAGTTAAGTTTAAGTAAAAATAGATGTAAAAAAAGTTCAGCGTTGCAGTAGTGTTTTTATCATCAATTTGAACATTCTGTATCTAAAAACGACAGAAAACTAATATCAGACCTCCATTTAAAATAATTATTAATATTTTCTTTTTTTTTGCACTTGTATGTTTTTATTCAAAAATATTGTAAATAAATAATTATCATTTCCAACAGGTATCTTAAATCACTCATATTATCATCCTAATATTAAACATTAAAATTAACTCTAAAGAAAATGAGATAAAATTTAAAATCTATATTTTTAAAAAGTATTTTTATGAAATGAAATTAAATGTATTTGAGTTCAATTTACAACACTCATTATTTAATTCATTCATTATTATAGTTATAAAAAATACTAGCATCACAGCATAAATAAATAACACTGCCTTCCCTTTACAGATTTCTTCCTCAAATAGTGTCAACAGATGGCGCTACGCGTATCCAAGGGAGTAATAGCTTTCAACAAAGAGCAAAATTATTGCACTTAAAATAGAAACATTTAGAATTTCCTTTAATTTTTTTTTAAAGTAAATTCTAATGATAAATATTATTTATTAAAAAGAATACTCAGTTGTGGTTCTTTTTAATTTTTACGCTATAAAAAAGACAAGAATGAATATTTTAACTAATGTATGTTTAAAAAGTATTTAAAACAAATAGACAAATTTTGTATAGCAAATGAAATTTGTTTTGTTGTTTTTTTGCTTTTTCCATAGTTTTACGTATTTTTATTTATTCAAACGCAAACCCCTTCATTATAAAGTACTCACGATTCGTAAAGTTATTGCGACTCCATTAAAATATAAATTCAGATGCTTTCAACGCTTTTACATATCATAATAAATCCATTTGCATACGATTTCAGATGCATTGGCAAATGACGAGTCATTATGGGTATTAATAACATGATAAGTTACGTTATGAAGCTTTCAACTGTTATATATCATTACATTTGGTCAAATTAAAATAATTAATAAGAAATCAAACTATTTGGTGCAACGATAGCGTGTCTGTTTTTCTCACCGACGGTCATGAGCTCGAGTCCCGGAAGGGGCAGATGTTTATGTGATGAGTACGAGCATTTGTACACTAGTCGTGTATATTATTTTCATAATGATTATATATCTATGTATCATAAATGTATGTCTATCTATCCTAGTATATATATAACACAAGCCTTACTGTTCTAATCTATACATATAAATAAAATTGGAATGTCTGTTTGTAATATTGAAATAACCGTTTTTTACTACATGCATATGAATATATATACGGTACATACACCAAAATAATATTTTTTACAATTTTTGTCTGTCTGTCTGTCTGTTTGTTCCGGCTTATCTCTGAAATGGCTGGACCGATTTTGACGGAACTTTTATTGGCAGGTAGCTGATGTAATAAGGAGTAACTTAGGCTACTTTTATTTTAGAAAAAAAATAGAAAAATAAAATTACTGTGCCACAGCAACGCGTGGCTGGGTCAGCTATTTTATAATAATTTTGGACTAGGCTAATAGGTGTAAATTAAAAAAAAATATCATTATTGAAGTTATACTTCTTTGGGCGCGTTATGCAAAAATGATGAGAGTGAAATTTTAACATGTGACACAAAATTATCATGTTGAAGTTGTGACACAAAATTATCATGTTGAAGTTGGCCGCAAAAGCGACATGGAATAAACCAGCAGGATGGAGTTGGACGCTAATTCAATGTAAATTGTAATTTATCGTGTCTGAGTGTTAAGGGTACCGTATCTTTTATATAAAATTATAATATTAGTTATCTTTGTTTAGTAACGATAAAGAAGTATAACTTCTTACTTGCGTACATAAGTACACACAACGGGTTTTATTTATTATTAAGTGCTTATAATAAGTAAAGAGTTAGCTTGCTATTGCATTTAACACAAGCTATCCATTACATGTCGTCCATTGTACCAATACAATATTCAGTTGACATCAGGTGCCTCGATTGAGTGAATTATAGCGCGTACACAGTTAAAATTAATAGCGAACGCTCAGATGCACTGGAAATCTATCAATCGTCATTTAATTAAGTTGATAAGATTTATCGTCTGTTTGTATATGTTGTTAATGTAACGTCGTATGTATTCGTCACTTAAAGTACCTACTTTATGTACAAACTATAATATTAAACAAAAACCAGGAAACAGGAAAATTATGAACAAAAATATATTTATTATAATAATTTTCTTGATAAATACTAAATTAAAGTTATAATATTTAGAAATTAACTATTATACATTTATAAATACTTACTAATAAAAATATATTTCTTTAACAACAATAATAATACTTTTTACATTCAAACAAATTAACCTAGACCAAAGTAAGCACCAATAGGCATGTGTTACGGATACTAGGGTAACGGATAGAAATATATATATGATACATAGATATGTAATATTCATAGAAGTACTAGCTGACCCGGCCACGCGTTGCTGTGGCTCAGTTATTATAAATTAAAATGAAACCTATCCTATGTCCTAAGTCTAATCAAATCCAATCATCAGTGACATGTTTCATTTCAAATTACAGTAAATTTATTTATTCAAATCATAATAGTTAGCTAGTACATATATAAATACCCACGACTCAAGTACAATTGCTCGTATTCGTCACACAAATATCTGCCCCTTGCGGTAATAGAACACAGGATCGTCAATGTGAAAAGTAGGATCATTGCACCAAACGGTCATTAATGTTTAACATATTGTATGTCACTATCTTATATAATACATTATTAATATCTAATCTATAAACTAAGAACACAAATTTGTTGTTTGTGTGTTTGTCCGTCCGCTCTTTTTCCCGCTCTTTTTCCATTGTATCAATAACGTTACCATAGCAACGCGTTACCGGGTCAGCTAGTATTACCTATGATCTTTATAAATAGTTTTAGATTTAAAATTTTGAATTTTAATAAACGATAGGACTAACATATAGAGCTATCGACTGCGTAATGTTTGAATTTTTTTTTTTTAAAATAAATAGGTTAGAGCTTGTACGCTATCTTGCCTGATGGTAAGCGACGATGCGATCTAGGATGCAACGCGCTTGCCTAGAAGATATCTATTCACTCGTGACTTGAACACCTCTAAATTGTATTTGTTAGGAAACACAGACTCAGACAGTTTTGCAGTGATTGTGTTTAATTTTAGATAAAAAAACATGCGACGGTGAAAATGTGTGAAGAGCAAGCTTCACATCTTAGCTCACCGCCGCAAAATTACCTGTCTATCTTTTACAGAATGCACTTTGGAGAGTGTGCTTAAAAGCTACATGTGCTCATACCGCCATCTCCTTTTTTCCATCGAACACCCAGACGGACTGCGGGCTACCACCCTTTCTTAGTTGCTATTCCTACCTGTAGCACTAAGCGGTGCTCAACATCTTTTATAATGCGCACAGCAAAGGACCGGAACCCTGAGTTAGTACTTCCGAGTACTACAAACCCGTCTGTTTTTAAAGCCAGGGTGAATAGGCACCTTCTGGATTAGCTCGTTCCATTGTGGATCCTGTTTTGGGATCAAGAGAAAACCTCAAAAAAAACACTTGTATTATAAGTTTCTTCTAATACAGATCTGCCCGCGACTTCGTCCGCGTGGAATACCTACTTTGGGCTAACACTAACTTTAACCCGCGACTTTGTTTACGTAGAAGGTGAAATGTTGTTTTAAAACTGCGACATCTCCTAAGATATTTATTGAAATGAAATGATGTAAAGGCAATTTTGTTTTAAATTAAATACATATGATGAATAACGTTTTTATTTGGATAAGGATTAATATCATGTTTATGAAAACACCTTCGCAAATAATGCATTATTTAAGAACAAATTTGGTTAGCATAAAAAGGTTATAGTGAGACAACCTTAAAAGATAGACATATGCTGTTGCGGCCTTTTTTTAGAACTTTTAAAGGGAAACAATTTTGTAGTACATGATTTTTTTAAACTTTAACAGTTTACGCAGCGCATGCAGCGGAAGCTCTCAAAAGGAAAAAACTCCTCGATTTTGAAATATTCTTCATTGGTGTTCCTCTTTTATTAATCTTAGCGTAATAACATATATCCTATAGCCTTCTTCGATGAATGGGCTATCTAACACTGAAATAATTTTTCAAATCGGATCAATAGTTCCTGAGAGTAGCGCATTCAAACAAACAAAATCTTCAGCTTTATAATATTAGTATAGATGAGCTTCCTTTTTACCACGTTTTTTACCACGTTTTTCTTAACTCGCTTTCTTGTATGTTTGTTTGTTTGGGTCAAATCTTGCGATCGATTTTTCGACCACTTTCAGACATTCAATTGAGCTGTCATTTTTTATATAGCCTTGCTTACGATGACAATACAATATATTAAAGGTTTCATGATTCTACATTGAGTCCTTATGCAATAATAAATTAATAATTTTTCAATATGGACCCAGTCGAGTATGATGCGTCATATATGTAGTAACAACTACACTTAGCCTCTCATACTCATGATTGCCTCACCTCCTCGTGGTTGGGTCTGGTACTCCAAAAAAAATTTGGAAACCGAGAAGGCATAATATAATGTTTTATGAATTTTATGAAAAATAAATAAATGATTGCAAAACATAATAAAGTTTTTTGATTTTAATGATTTTTTTTACAGTTTTATGACATTAATCGATTGCAATATTTGATTCCAAAGGTTTAAGACTAAAAAGTGTTAAAAAAATTATCATAAAAATATTTTTAAAAACCATGTTTTTCTCTTGTTACAAATGCACTAAAAAGGGTAAAATAAGTTTTTTTTCTCTAGGCTATGTGGATCCGTAAATATGTTTAGTTTAAACTAACTGTAAAATTATACAATTAAAAACGTGGGGCGTATTTTAAAACGAACCATTCAACATGACTTAAAAGTTCTTCAAAAATTCCCAACTACACCATATCACGCCCCACCTTTTTAATTGTATCATTTTACAGTTAGTTTAAACTAAACATAGTTACGGATCCACATAGCCTAGAGAAAAAACACTTATTTTACCCTTTTAAGTGCATTTGTAACAAGAGAAAAACGTGGTTTTTAAAAATATTTTTTATGATAATTTTTAAAACTATCAATATGTATGTATGTACTTACAGTGTTGTATACATGCATTACAATATGCAGATTTGTCAGATTGTAGGCTTAAAAACTATTAAAAACTGCGTAGGATTAACTGTGTTTGTTGTGGGGATGGGCGGTCATCGCCTCCAATTTCGAAGGATGACGGTGGTTTCATTTTATTGAGTCAACAGAGTATAACAATTGGTCGACAAATACATTTTATAAATGTTTATTACAATAAGTGTATCCCTATGCATTATTTAAACGCATATGTGGATAATGTGGTTAAAATATCAGCTTCATAATTAATGAATAGCAAGATAAAAGTAATTTTGGAACAATGATATTGTATTGATAAATAAAATATATAGCGTATCATTTGCGCAATTACATGTTCTTATTATATACCAAATTTCATGGAAATCTATCAACTCATTCTAGAAGGACATACAAACAGACAAAAATCAAAAAAATGTATAATTGATTTCGGTGAGTCATAAAACAAATTTTGTGATAATTTTTTTCCAAAAAGAAATGTAGAGACAAAGAAGTTGCAACAAAAGTTGGGATTTTTATATTCTTTTCAAGAACAGTCATCAATTGTCCATACTGTGCTACCGTTTGTACCAAGTTACTTGTCTGTGGGCAGTTAATAAATTGCAATCCGCGATGCGCACAGATTAGTGGCTTGCAGCGTAAAGAGTTCATTGTACTCTAAACGAGATCTTTCTCGAGTTGATACAACATTGTTCCGAATAACAAAAAAACTTAGATTATATAAAAAACGTGGGTTTCTTAGGTGAAAAACTTTTAAACTTTTTTAATATATTAGTTTCTATATTTAGAATTTTCACATTTATAATGTTAAAA
The DNA here is from genome assembly GCA_927399485.1 of Calamotropha paludella. NCBI lineage: Eukaryota > Metazoa > Arthropoda > Insecta > Lepidoptera > Crambidae > Calamotropha > Calamotropha paludella. Next base: position 2,512,433 of record OV656823.1, on the reverse strand, counting down.
ACAAAAGATTTTGAAATGAAATTTGTTTATTTATTTAGACTTAATACACAAAGGCGTTTTCTACCAGTCAACCTTAGAGGGATAATATAATGTTAGGCTTGATAATATTTTTTATGTCTCGAAGTTTATTAAGATACGAATCCCATGGCATCGTTGTTGACTTTCAATAAATGCATTGTAAAGGTCCATATTAAATGAATATCATTTTATCTTATTTACATCCACCTAAGGTTTCAACCTCAAACTGTTCAGATATGAAATCTCGACTAAGCTTTTCATATTTGCCTCATTTCAGAAAAGGAATGCATTCATGACTGGCGTTATCTCCCTATTTGGGCAGCTCTAAATAAATGAAGATAGGATAAAATGCTTTTAATTCGATATGAGCATTTACAGTGCAACTGTATTGCAGAGACAACAGCTATGCCTCTATTGTTAGTCCTACAACGGGAGCTCTTGTATCGACAAGAAGCCGCAAGATACTCGGAAAGTGCTATTTTCTCTCCATTTAAAATCTTACAGAATTTATTGGCTTATGGAAACTTTTTTAACGCTAATAATATGCATTAAAAATTAAAATATATTAATTAGCAGTATAATTATAAAAGTGAAGGCTATCAACTCAAAAATGTAGCTAAAGCTAGTCATATGGAAAATTTTCGAAATATATATTTTTTTCTTGGTGTTACACCGAGCTTATCTAATATTGTTGTTTGGGATCAAAATTAAAAGATAAGATAAAATGCATTTTATTCAATATGAGCATTTGCATTTATCGAAAGTCAACAAAAATGCTATGGCTTCGTAAGTCCTACAACGGGAGACCTTACTGACAAGAAGCTGCAAGAAACTCGGCAGGGACTGTACGCAGTTTTGATTAATTGTTAACAAACTTTCAGCGGGAGATATTGAGAAGAGTGGGCGTAAATTGGACAAATGGAAACCGACTTCTAAAATTTGCAAGCGAAACGAAAACTATGTCAATTTTTAAAAACAAAGATCAAAATAACCATTGGATATGGTAATATGGTAAATAAAATAATTGGAGTAAGTTTATAGATGTTTAAAATTTTTAGGCTGTCGAAATTTTTTTTTTTTCTATATTGTCTCTATCACTGTTTTTGTATTGAATGTTTAAGTCCTGTATTAGTACCAATTAAAAAAGTATTTATGTTTATAGCATGTGAGTACTTTTTCACGGAATAACTTAAAAAAAATCACAAACTAATCAAATAATTCCATATTAAGACAAAACATTAACTTCTCTATATGATTCATATCAGTTAATCCTCAGTCTAGAGGTATGACGGTGGATTGTGTCGTCCAGCACCTGTTATTTCGCGAATTCGTATTATTTGCACACGCTGTAGGCTTTCATTAAAAACTGCTGTCACAGTAAGTGACCATAGAGAAACTATGGGAACCGTAGAAAACGAAAGTTTGCTTGTCAGATCATTTTAAGAGAATTTTTATTAATTTTTGTAAATACTTAATATTATTCATTTAATTATTTGAGGGTAATAAAATAAAAACGTAAAAACTGGAATGCGACTCTGCTATTTCTGAAAGTTAATACAATATTTTAATCATTTCTCGATCATTAGAAGGATATAATCAACTTTTATTATTTTAATTAAGTTGAAATATTAATATAAATAAAAACAAATGTACAATTAGGAATAAATAAGAAAATAAAGTAATGTATATTTGATTTTAATGTATGTAAGAAAAAAGTGATACAGTACTTCTTCATTCAAACTTTATTTAAGTAACCTTAAAAGTTATAGGTCCCTAGTACCGGAAGGGGAAGATATTTATGTGATTGATACGAGGAATTGTACCTGAATCATGAATCATAATATTATATAAATATGACTTATCTTTATTTCATATATGTATATCTATTCGTCGTCCTAGCATCCATAACACAAGCCTTAAACTTAACCATTCAAACATTACTTAAAACTGGTACATAAAATACAGACCCAGCCTAACTTAGGCACTAGTACACTTTATATTACTTCTTATATTATATAAAAAAAATTATATGTAAGAAATAAACATGAAAAAATAACTTTTTTACAAGCTTATATTCACTTTCATCTGTCCACAGGGACAGATTTCATTACAGAAATTTAACTTGCAAGATTTCATTACAGACCTGTGCTGTAATGAAATCTTGCAAGTTAAATTTGACTCACTTCTCGGTTTCTGATTGAACAGAAATTTTGGAAGCTCAATAGACAGCATCACGGGCGTAGCCAGGTTTTAGTTTCGGAGGGGGTTCAAGAAAATAAAACTAGGTACTGAAAGTGCATGCAATAACCTTTATTTTATATGAAAAGTATAAAATATGTAAAAAAAAGAAACAGAAGGTTTATTTGATTACATATGTACTACAGAATTAATCTTCTGTTTATATTTTTAAATATATCCACTACTTCATTCGCATCAATTTCTATCCCATAGTGAAAATTCATGAGAGCCAAGCCGTTCAGTCTGTTTTCACTCGTTGTGTTCCGCAAATAGTTTTTAAGTCTTCGTAGGCTTGAAAAACTCCTTTCGGGTGTAGCAGTGGAAACAGGTATGGTAGCCAATATTTGTAACAACGTGTTAATATTTGGGTATATTTTTTGATCGCACTTATCTCAGCATTCCAAAGCAAATTTTGGAGTAGGGGAGGTGATAGTCATGCAGCTATGACTATCACCTCCACACTTCAAGTTCTGTTTTGACGACAGATGTACTACTCTGTCAAGAAAGTACCGGAAAAAAATCAATAATATACAAAATGTTTGCTATTCATCCAAATTTATTTTATCACCTTCAAAGTATACTCCTTCAGTAACACAACACACTCACGTCAACGAATAATCCAATGATGAAAACATTTTTTAAACGCTGTTTCCGGAATTGAGTTCAGTTCTCGCCGGGAATTCTCCTTTATGTCTTCTACCGATTAAAAACGGATGCCACGAAGTGGTAATTTCAGTTTAGGAAAAATAAAGAAGACGGCTGGAGCCATATCTGGTGAATATGGTGGTTGCTCGATGGTATTTGTTGAGTGTTTGGTCAAAAATTCGTTCACAATGATGGCCTTGTGCGAAGGCACAATTATCATGGTGCAAAATCCAAGAATTCTTATTTCACAAATCTGACCTTTTCGTCGAATTTGCTCTGTTAAATGCCGCATAACGCTCAAATAATATTTTTTATTTACCGTTTGACCTTCCAGCAAGAATTTCGAGTGCACAACCCGCGATCGTCAAAGAAAACAGTCAACATGTCTTTGACTTTTGATCGACTTTGGCGTGGATTTTTCGGTTTCGGTTCAGTTGGAAGGCGGCACTCCGAAGTTTGTTGACTAATTTGCATGTCAAACTCGTAAACGTCTCGTCACCAGTAACAATGCGTTTCATGAATATTGGGTTGGAAGCGACTCTCATGTGATTGAGTTTTTGGAGAACATTCAGGTCTTTGGGACTCGCCAAGCGGTAACATGTTTCATACCCAAAAATGATTAGTTAAAATGGTACGGATCGACAGAAATGGTACAGAAAGTTCGGCGGCTATCTCCCTTAAAGTTAAATGAGGATTTTCAGTCAATATTTCCTTCACTTTTGCGATGTTAATTGCAGTTGCAGACTATGATGGCCTACCAGAGCGAGGCAAATCCATCACATCTCGACCGCTTTTGAACGCTTTGTACCACTGATAAGCACGTGTTTTTGATAAAGTCGATTCACCGTAAGCCTTCAATATTTTCAGTGGCTCCGAACACGAAATTCCATTGGTGATGCAAAATTTAATATAAACTCTTTGTTCCATATTTATGTCCATTATGAAATTCGCAATACACACTAGATGTGATATAACTAAAAACAGCACCGTATTTTATATTAATAACAGATGCAACTCAAACTCCGCGCCAAAATTAAAACAGTTGTGCCAATCTAACAACAACAAAAAAACAAAAATTTGAATTTGGAACTATAAACAAATCATCCATTCCCGATACTTTTTGACTGAATGTACTTCTTTCGGGTAGCACTGCCGAATAGATAAAAATTGCGTCTTCACGCAATTTCAGAACTGACCGCAAAATTTAAACACACCAGATAATGTCCCAGGCCCGCGTCGGACGCCGGAGCCGACGCCTGCGGCGTGTGCACCCGCAAGATTTAGCGTACGCCCTAAATGACGACGGGCGGCAGCGGGTGGTAGAGGGCAAATTCAAAATACATTATTAGTGTAATAATTAGTAATAAAAGAAGTTATGCAGCGGCCTCTCCTTATTTTGATATTATTGATGTTGATATTTTAACATTTCGGGGGGGGGGGGGGGGGGGTTTGAACCCCCAAAACCCTCCCCCTGGCTATGCCCGTGGACAGCATACATATATCGCGTGACCATGCAATACTGTGATGTCATTTAGCTGATCTGATGCTAGAGCTGGAAGGTGGCCATAGGAACTGCATAATAAAACGACACAACCCTATCGAGTTTAGGTAACGGTATACGGTAACCAGGGTTTGATGCTGGAGTTGGAAGGTGGCCCTAGGAACCATTCCTAATTGTCGCACCAAGCACTTCTCAACATCTTTTATAATGCGCACAGTAAAGGGATGAAACTCCCTGTGTTTCGCGAGTGCTTATAACCCATCCGTCTTCAGAGACAAGGTAAATACGCTCCTTCTGGGTTAGGTCGCTCCATTGTATGTCCTGTCTTGGCCCTTGGGCTAAATTACGATCAAGAGCAATTTGAGAAAGAGGTTGACATTATAAGCATTGACATTTTAAAATTATGCGCTATATTTTATTATGGCTGAACACTGAGTTATAATTATAACACTTATAAAATAATACGTACGTACTTACGTATTATAATAACTTAATGTAACTGAATAGTTTACAAAGCGTCAAACTTGTTACTGATTTGTGTACCCCTATTTTATAGTACTACTAGCTGACTCGGCCACGCGTTGCTGTGCAATAAAAATAAAACGAAACCTATCCTATGTCCTAAGTGGCAACAAATCCAGCTAAATGAAAAAAAAATCATCAAAATTGGAGTTTATCACGGTGTCATGGATTTTTTATATATCTAGATTTAACGCAAATAAAGAGAACCATTTAGAAAAAACATTGTTCAAGGGTAAGTATCAAAGTCAATACCATAGTAAACTCTCAATTTATTTTGAACCTCTACTACCTACTGTAGAGTCAGCAAAAAAACAACATCCCCAGCTGAGCATCACAAAAAGTGTAAACAAAACTTTTTTTGACGCAGGTTCGGACATGTTGTGGACTAGAGATAAACTCGTGTAGGGTAAATTCACCAGTTACTGGTCTCTAAAAAATAATGAATAAAATTCTGATCATAGAGTCAGCCCAAAATTTTTTTATATTTCTGGCGCATTTACTTTGTTCCCTGTTATTATATTTTTAATTGTTAGTGTTTCTATGATAACAAAAGATTATACAAACTAGATTTATGTTACGCCAACATTTAATTGCAACCGAAGCTCTTTAAATGAGAAAATTCTGCAAGATATTAAGTCAGATTTATATCTTCACTATGTTAATATTATTTGACAACCTTATAACCATAAGGTAAGGACAGCAAAACGTCAAGCTACATAAAAATATCATTAATTAATTAAAATATATGTGTTGGAATTTAAGCTGCTATTTTACTGTTTTGCAAAGTTAAATAGGTTATTCACTGTACGCAACATTTAATCGAAAAATCATGGACGCTAAGATTACTTGATTAACGAGTGATTGTAAATGAACTTTAGCTAAAAGTATATAAAGACAATTTCAATAAAAAAATCCATTTTTTCTTTTCTGTATTTTGACAAATTGCTAGGACCATACTATGACGCGTTACCCTATGCAACAAAACTTACTACGCAAAAGACGAGAGTAAAAAAAACTGGACTCCTGCCTTATGTCATGAAAAAAAATTTGGTAAAACCATTAGCAGATAAGGGTAGTCCCATTAGAAATGGTGATAAAAACGTATTTTTTTTTATCATCCAAACGAAGGAAATACGAATTGTGTTCTACACCTACCTACATTTGTCAATTTCTAAGTTAAAATATTAATCTTAACAAGTAAAACAAAACGGCTTATCTCGAAGATAATGGGTTGTCGTGTTGCGAACATAAATTATGTATTTAAAGCAAGCTACATAATAGAAACTGTTTTCTTTTGTCTTTGTTTGTTAAATATAATTATAATATTATCAAGCATGAAGGAGATCGCAGTTGTTTTCGTCAGCCTTCCTATAACAAGCTATTTGATATGTAGCTTAACTGTCGCAATCTTTGGTGGACCGATAACAACTACGAGCTTATCTTACAATATACATAATAAGATGTAAAATACGCGTGTAAAACACAACTACACCTCCGAGCCCTCAGGTGAGGCTTTATAGAAATATTGCTTTGTGAATGCAAAAAATTAAATAAAAACACAATATACATAACAGTAATATTTCTTACATACACACCAATTAGCCTAGCACTGCAAGGTTTGTTAGAGATACTAGAATAACGGATATACATACACACACACACACACACACACATATATATATATATATATATATATATATATATATATATATATATATATATATATATAATTCATAAAGTTCAAAAATTTCTGTGAGACTTCCTTAGTTTTTAAAGTTTTTCGACGCAATGATTGCTCTGACGATGTAAATAGTACGCTATCAAAAGTTTTACATTTATTCACCAGTAACAATTCATCACTAAATTCAAAGAAAACAAAGTGAAACAATTTACGTTGCCGAATGTAAGGAGGGTTGACCTACATAAAAAGTTGAATGATGAAGTAGTCGAATTGGTTGAAAAGACAAAATTTTTGAGTATTACATTAGATTCACGACTACAATGGGACCCTCACATTGAGGCCTTGTCAAGTAAACTCAGTTCTGCGGCATATGCTGTAAAAATAAGGCTTTTAACTAATACTGAATCGGCAAGGTTAATTTATTTTAGTTATTTTCATAGTGTAATGTTTTATGGGTTGTTGTTGTTGTGGGGCTCAGCTGCTAATATTGAAAGCATTTTTGTGTTACAGAAAAGAGCTGCCCGCGCAATAGTATTCGGCCAAGGTATTCTCTCAGAGTCTTTTTTAAAGAAATTGATATCCTAACTGTGGCGCGATAGTACGAAAACACTACAATACTTTCGTCAAACATTGCTATTACACCAGAAACAAAAATAGACTTGCCGTTCCAAGTTTTAGACTTCAAAAGGCAGGAGGCTCATTCTTGGGGAAAGGTATAGCACTGTTTAATAAAGTTCCACAAAGTATAGTAGATTTGCTTTATCATAAATTTAAAACATATGTAAAAAATAAACTCATGTCCAAAGGTTATTACAAGGACAACGACTT